>OW443304.2:7505000-8755000 GCA_937001585.2 Brachylomia viminalis
TCACTCACCTTTGGTCTGCCGACGATAAAGTTGTCATGGCTGAGACTATGGAGGCCTCAGTACAATGCTCGATGACCTCAGTAGAGCTTCCGAAAGAGTGGGTCTAAAAATGAACATGGACAAGACAAAGGTCATGTCAGATGCCCATGTAACACCCACTCTCATGAAGATCAGAGAGGCTACACTCGAAGTAGTGACCTACACACAACGTGTCGTAATTGTGTGTGTGTGTGTTGTGTACCTAGGACAAACTGTCCAGTTAGGTAGGTCCAACTACGAGAAAGAGGTCAATCGTCGAATCCGACTCGGCTGGGCAACGTTCGGGATGCTACGCAATATTTTCTGGTCCCACATACCGCAGTGTCTCAAGACGAAAGTCTTTGATCAGTGCGTGTTGCCAGTGATGACCTATGGCCTTATTAGAAGGCTAAAAGTCACCCAAAGGGCAATGGAGAGGGCTATGCTTGGAGTTTCCCTACGTGATCGAATCAGAAATGAAATCGCAGAATCCTCATGAGAACGAAGGTAACCAACATAGCGTTAAGAATTTTCAAACTTTAGTGACAGTGGGCAGGGCAAATTGCTCGCAGAATAGATGGCCGATGGGGCCGACAGGTTCTGGAGTGGCGACCGCGTACCAAAAGACGTTGCGGCTGGAAGGCCTCCAACAAGGTGGACCGATGACCTTGTGAAGGCCGCAAGAATTCGCTGGATGCGGGATGCACAGAACCTGTCGATGTGGCGGTGTTTGGGGGAGGATTATGTCCAGCAGTGGATGTCTTTCGGCTGAAATGACTCAAAAATTAATGATGAAAGGAAGCAAAAAAAAATAATATATATATATAAGGGCATTTTTACCATTAAAATCCAACAAAATTTATGACTTATTTTCTGTCCAATATGAAGACTAACTGATTCATTTATAATAGCATACAAAGATAACTGATGTTGACGAAATAAAGCAGTGAATTTAAGGGCTCACGTTACAAAACGAACGGGGATCGTCACCGAGGATACAGCGGTAATGTCCGGATCGCGTGAAATCGTACAATATCACCGACGATTGACTCGGCTCAAAGGAAATGAATAGATTTCATTTTAGTGTCATTTGTAGAGCTAATGGCGCCACCAGCTAATGCCGTGTTGAAAACGTGTAAACACGGGGGAAGCTCAGCTGTCGGCTTCCTGACACGATAATGATACGATACAGGAATATTATAATTATTTGTTTATTGATTCGACGATTGGTTGTAATGAAGTTGTGTTGAAAATAGTCATCAATCTTTATATTGCGTGTATTTTTGTAGCTATATAAAACAGATGCCATAACACAACCCTAGCTAAAATGAAGTATTTTTTTTATTTTATTTAATAAGGACACATACTGACCGAAACAGAAAAGAAAATAGTTTTAACTTTTCTCTATCGTAATAAAAACGTTGAAAAGACAATATTTTTTTCTTTTGTCGTAGAAAATTGCCGTTGAATTGTAGCGTGCCCCAATAATACGCAGCTCAATTACGTCACAATGTCTTCTTTGTATTTTCCCCGAAAAAAACTGTTCGTAATAAATAATACCGTATGTCATTTCTCAGCACGTATGAAATTTATAACACGCGCAGCATTTTCGAAGGGCAATTTATTTGTAATAGAGCTGTTCGATGGGGACCGAACCACCGGTAATAGTAGCTAAAATAAAAACCTAAGTCTGAGGTGGAAAACGATTGCCATTGTTATCTGTAGAAAGTCAAGTGTCGAGTTTCTCTAAGACCTATTCTAGAAATAAATCCTGATCGTTACAAAACAAAAAAGGGTTATTTTTTACCCAATGGTTTCAATATTATGCGTAATATGTCATCGTGGAATATGTCTGTACTTGTGGAATTGAGTCTGTTACTCTTCCGGCGTCTCAGTTTTCTATTTCATAAAGGGATTTAGGATTCAATTTGATGTTGAGACTGTGATGAGTGTGATAACATCCTTAAGTTATTTTATACATACATAAATATTTTTGTCTGCAATATTGGTCGGGATTCGTTCTATTCAAAACTTCTATTATCAATTATACCTCATACGAAAATAGTCGATTCCACTCGAAACGTAAACAGCAAATAACTAACAAAAATATATAAATTAAAAAGCAATTCCGCAAGCTCGGTGTTGGTATATCAGATGGCCGGTAAAGAGGCGCCTCGCCACGATTTGTGACTTAATCACTTTATTGGCAGTGGGGGAGCCGGCCTTATCGGAAAGAAACGTCGACCCGACGCGCTGATATATGAGTAAACAAGCTTGCACTTTTCCTCGGCGACTTTTGGCGGTCACAGCGGCCATAAAGTCGTCGCCAAAGTTTGGATTGCGCTTGTGGGGAGTACTCCCGCTTTAATGGTGTTTTTTTTTTAAACGCGGTATCTACAGTAATGTTCTTATTTACCTTGTTTGCGTCGTCGTCGTCGAAGTCGTTTGCATCTGAAACCAATGAAAATCTTTATATAAAACGTCAAGGGGTTGCTGTGTACACTACGTCCATACTCCGGCCAGTGATTAGCCGGCGCACACTGCGCTTCGTAACGGACCTAAATATGTTTGTATTTTGGCTTTGCCAGTACACACCCAATATCGGATCCCTCCTGAGGATCAGCCATTACGCAGCCTCTTAACGGCGGACGGTTTTAATTAAAAACTTCTTGCATTAGCATGTGTCCGCCCAATCATGATACTAATCCCTTCAAAATATTATTTAATTTCGTTCGAGAATCCTATCTGGTGCAAAGGAAAATAGAGGTTCGGATCGTATTAAATATTATTTTAGGAGATTCGATCCAATATGAATTTGTGATGATTATTGAATATTGTTAATGTATTATAAGTGGGTCACGGTGGGTTGCTGATTGGCCTAAACAAACAATACATCTCTTGCGGGGGTAGCGGTGGTGGTCTTAGCGGCGATAAACAAGCACAGGTGTAGCAGTACCCGCCTCAACCGCTGTCCGGAGCAACTTGGAAAGTATTTGTAAGCGTTCAAACATACCGGGCTCGTTATGCATGCCTCGCTGGGTTTAATCACGGACCAGCCACGCCCCGGGCGGAGCTAATGTTTTCACTATGTATTTTTTAAGTACCAGCAACTTGGGCCGGCATTCAGAACTCGCGGTTTTCTCTCAATATTTCAGAGTAAGTATTAATATTGTATAGATTGAAATTCACGAGTACTTGCTGTTCGAGTTGAATATGCTTTCATTTAAAATTCACTGTTAGAGCTAGATTTTAACTTTACATAAGCGTTAAGCCCTTGTTTTTCCTCAATCTATTTGTCAGTTTGATTTCGCAAATGAACGGGTTGGTGTTGAAAACAATTGATACACGATCTTGCGTTGCTTTGTTTGTGTCGTAGTCCATTGAACTTCAAACAAGTACGTGAAGCTGCAGTATCAAGTCGAAGGTCCTCCGTCTATTAGCGGTTGTACTCGACACTTCGCCCACATCCGAATCTTGGAGCCTATTATGTGACGTGTCCAATATTGACACAGTGTCCCGCCGATTGTACGCATCTCACAGCGATCCCTCGTCACCGTGCTTGAATATGGGTTTCGGATATGTCGCTTTGATACGATCGGTTACTACGATAATATTCATTGAGACAGTACATCTATACAGAATCATTTTTACAGTCTTGATATAACTAGCAAGATAAATGAGCGATTATAATTAATCATTCGGCACCCAGCGTCGCGCGTCGTAAGCTAACGCCCGATTTTGTTTGACTTGGCGAAAAGTTGCGCGCAGTCTTATTTATTTTTTATCAATTTCACTCGGGCGAGCCTTAAAAGCGTCGTCCTATTTTATTATAGGGACGTGAATTAGCAAAAAGAGAATGGATTTTGGCTGTGATTATGTCAAAAATAATTAATTATTATCGATTCGTTGGCGGGCAGGGGAGCGGATTGAT
This sequence comes from Brachylomia viminalis, assembly GCA_937001585.2. NCBI lineage: Eukaryota > Metazoa > Arthropoda > Insecta > Lepidoptera > Noctuidae > Brachylomia > Brachylomia viminalis. Next base: position 7,508,950 of record OW443304.2, read on the forward strand.
GGGAGGCACTGAGCGTGGAGTCGCTCTTTAAAATTTGAAAGCTAATTACTCCGTTACCGAGGCTGCGGTGGGGATACTACAGAAATCACTGAGCTACTGGATTGCTTTGAATATATTTTCCAATTACATACTTCAATTCAACCTCAAAAGCCTGTATCTAGGAATTTTAATGAAAATCTTGGTCTGAAACAGTTGACAGTTCGGTTAAGTCACTGTTTTCTTTCTGGAAGTTTACAATCTATGCGAGGGAGGTTAGAGCCGAGGGGCTCGTGTGAGGGGTCTCCGGAATTTCTTCATTCATTAAGCCACCGCAGCTCGTGATCGGGCTGCCCAAGTAGTCGCTACATTGTACACATCGCCGATGAGCTAAACTTTAATTTAGGCCGCGGTACCTGAGACCACTCATTCATAATGAATCGCCTCACCCTCTGTTTAGTTTAGGAACGAGACCTCTAGTGTGTGTGACTGACATTTTATTTACGACCCTATTTAAACGTCAAAGAATAGGCCAGGATGGTCGGATGGTCGAGATGAAAGCCGGTTTTGTAGCGCCAATAAATCATGAGTCGAAAAGTTTCAGCGTCGAAAGAAAAATCACAGTCATCGGCCTCTTTTTAAATTAACGCCATTAGCTTCGAGATTTCCTCTTCGGAATAGAGTGCAAAAATTACTTCTTCGTTTGAGCAGCTTGTGTAATTAGTGACGCTTGGCTTTTATTTGTTGACGTTCATTATTCCTTGATTTTGGGCACGCGTGGGAGTGGGACGCGGATAGTTTTTGTATGAATTAGAGAAGGAGGGCGATGTTCAATCGAGGAGCTGCACCTGCCACCGCACAAATTTGCAATTTAAATTCCTAACGAATATTCCAGAGGACCTCCTTAACACGACATCTGTTTAAATCGTCGACGATAGAGTGACTGTCGTGGTTCCAACTCTTTGTGATTGCGACTTAATTGAAATAAAACAAAACCCTTGTCATGATTTTGGGGGACTTAGAAATATAATCGTTCTAACTGCGATTTTCACTGGATTAATAATATTTAAATTAATTGAAAATAGAAATGCAAGGGGTAGGTTTAGATTTTAAATAACAATAAGTTAATTAAGGTATTTATTTTAATTTAGCAATTTCACCGCATTTTGTAGGAATTTGTCATCAAATCTGCTTAAAACAAAAATGATTGGTTGTACAAAAACAAAAGGGTAACATAACGTTATAATTTACCAAATTGATTGATACGTTTCTGTCGGGATGATATATTGTGCCGCCAGTGTATCGGACGCGGTCGGCTAATAGGTGTTAGTGGGTAAATAAAGAAGTGTTTTGGCCGGGCGGAGCTGCGCGTCATTAATAACTATCGCCCCACGCCTCTTCATTAACAATCAATCACATGTGGCCGCCCTTGTGCGGGACAGGTTGTTGCGTCACATGACGATTTTTTTTTGTTTTTGTTTCATACAAGAAGGCTTTAATCTTAATACAATTTCTTAATCAATATAGGCTTGAGACTTAAACGTAATTTGGCGAGAAGTGGGTGAAGTAGCACACCTCTGCATACCTTTGGCAATATAGGCGTGATGTTTTTGTTATTTAAGGGGGATGCGCTAAGGTAGTCCGCGAAATTCAAATTTGCATTAGTTTCTTGCAATTTGCAGGTCAGTGTCAGGTTGTATGTTGATCAAAATATGATTCGCGGCCGGCGCGGACAAGTATGTATTAACAGAATTATAATCATAAGAATCATCAATACAACCTTCTAAGTTAGAATTGACCTCAAATGTTATGATTTCATGAAATAGTCGTATTATAGGGCAATATGAACTTAGAGGATTGTATTGCTTATTTTAATGATTATAATTCTGTTAATACACACTTGTTACGGCCGCGGATCATATTTTGATCAACATACAATCTAATACTGACCGGCAAATTGAAAAACACGTAAGAAAATTTGCGGACTGGCTTGACGCATCCCCCTTAATCATAAATCAATAAATTAAAAGCATACAAAAACACTTTTTAGAGTAAAAGCTACGTCGTAGCAAATGCGTAGCAGCTGCGTAGCACTCGCTACGCAGCTGTGAAACTTATTTGCAAGAAAGTATCGTTGGATACACTAAAATTACCGCTTACATTAACGTAAATCTACAAAACCTAATCTCATCTTAGGTAATTAATAGTTGCAAAGTTCTTCTGAAAATGTCGAGTATATTCGCTAAAGCTCACATCGTAGCGTACACACGCGAGAAAGAATGACTTGTCGGAAGGAGTTAATAATCTTATTAATTTGTTCGTAACCCGCGGCGGACTGCCACCGACGTTCTTTGTAATTAATGGGAACACCTCATCTATTAAATTAGTACAAGGGCATGAGAATACACGTGTGTGCCATATCGACCAATTTACCGAGACCCATCACACTTCTACTTTCTACATAGAGTAAGAACAAAATTTAGAGGTCTTAACAAAATGGGAGGTTGTCATAGTCTTAACAGAATAAATAAATTGCCCGTGAAGAAAATGAAGCAAGAAATTTCATTTATCAAATGGTTACTTTCCACGTTTTGAGTGATGGATTTTAGATTATATTAATTCAATAACTAGATTTATTTTGCTCATTTTCTGTTTGTGAGGAGGTTCGATTTTTATGTTTGCCGAATAACTCATGATGTCCCATTTTTGACAAACTTGTAAATAAATACAATTTAATGTATTTACAAAACTAGATAAGTATAGAAATAAGCAACTCCTCAACTTTAAAGAAATTACCCTTTAAGTTACATTCTTCATAATATATACTTAATTGCACGCCTCATAATGCGAAGCGGTTGAGGTAGTGCTTTACTCCCGACTCGTCAAGGTCAAGCAATTTTGTGATCTTCAAATGCTTCTATCACAACTATAATGCACATAGACAATAATATGAGTAGATGTACATCGAGAAAAAACTTAAATTAAACCATCTTATACTTTCTAAAGATCATTTTATGTTGAACTTTGAAAAAAAATAATTTTTTTTCTTACGTGAACTGTGTACGCTGATTTTGTATGTAGGTACCAACGATAACTCCCGAAGAAAATTATATTTATACTGGGCTTTTCTTAATAGTTAAGCTGGTGCTGCTGCTGCTGTATTCCATATCAGTAGCCTAGTTTACGTTGTTTTTTTTAATGAATTCTTATTAAAATTCACTATGATACACACGTACTTACAGAACTTTTCTCTCGAACTCGCATAAGTACATGTTTTTTTTATATTACAAATCAATTATACGATTTTTTTTTTTAAACAAATGGTTTATGAGCCGTGATATTATTTTTGTTGTGTGCGACTACAAAATGTCAAAACAAATACGGATCATAACTTTCGAGACAACAATCGGTCATAAGGACCAAACACAAAGGCAGTAGGCACCTCAAGTGGTCCCATAAATTATACCCAACAAACTATACGCTTTGATCAATTAAATTTTATTACACGCGTTAATTAAACGGCCCTCTAAGTGAAAGATTTATTGGAGGTTTATCCTCATAACTGAAGCTTAAAGGGCGATCTCAATACGGCTAGGCCTTTCTTGGGGCAAGCCTGCTTAACCGTATAGTGCGATTAAGGGCCTATTCAGCCGAGGCCTTTACTCGTATGCAGAACTATTATGTTGCTGGGGGTAAGTATGGCGTCTCGTGTCAAATGTCAAGATGATTTCCTACTTAGAGTTGGGTGTTTGAAAATAACTACTCTGTCTCAATATTCTATATGGCTTGCTTTCTATTATTTTTGTTATCATTTATGAGATATTTTATAAATATTGCTTTTAGGATAGTTCAGATTTCACTTAAAGGCCAATTCAAGATTTCATAGGTTGTATCTCAAAAATGAAGGATACGAATCTCTTTCGAATTGAAAACTCGTTTTCCATACATTTATAGATATATATATAGCGACGTTTTATGTCACACAGACATAATATACAATCTAATATACTCTAAGACCTTTATATAGATACGGTATTGCGATGTAAGCAGTAATATTAATCACGACGTAAGCGCTTAGTGCGCGATATTGCGGGTCCACTACATTCAGACTAATCTCACGCGCTATAAACATGGGTTCCGCATATGAATAGACGAACTTAATAGTTATATTATACGTCGTAAATCTTTGGGTTATAAAGATGCTAGGCAATTGAAAGGTGACAATATCATTGTTTTGATATTGGTAGTTAGGTCCAGTTGGGACGACTTTGAATGGTTTTGGAATCACAGAATAGGCCGGACACTAGTCGCAAACTAGAAGCAAAAGTTGATTACAGTGTAGATGTTTACTTAGCATACAATGGTGTAACAGCACTTTGATATATGTGCCGTAAATTCTAATGCGATGTCGCCCCGCGAGGTGCCGCCGTAAAGCCGCCGAATACGGAATGATCATAATAAAGTATGATTTCTTGGTCGGGGACTCGGCCTAACTCGGATAATCACTCCTCAGGCGTACCCATATAATTCCTTAGTGCATAATGAAAGTTGATTAACATTATACCCTGTACAGCGTCGCGTGTGTGTGTGTCCGCCGCAGATTCCGAGTCCTAATTAAGAGCGAGGGAGGGTGGGTCGCGGCCGGCGGCGGGGGCGGGGTATCGATCATCACCCGCCAAGGAATCGACGCAGGGACCCGCAAAAAGGGGAAGCCCTCATCTGAAAATCAGCGTCCGCTAAGCCGGTCCGCTGCGAACACATGTGTTTTGATTTAAATGCGCTCTAAGGGTCAGTTTAATGCGCGAGTGCGGAAACGGAACGCTTCGGGCGAGATTTGCAAATCCGATGTGAATAATTACACGGCTTACGAGCGCTTACCTACTGCCTTACAGTCATTTGCATATTTTCTTGTGGCTTTATGCTGGCTGCCCGCTGGTGTGGAAAGTAAATATGTCCGTGAATGCTTTGAACATTGACTGTATGGGCGTAATTCGACTATCATAGGGAACCATCATAAAAAATGGGGGAAATCTTGAAGTAAACCTCAAAGTTCATTCCTATGGTATCCTGATATGCATTCTTGAAAAGCTGCTTATTTTATTTCAAGCTTGTATAGTCGCATTCTATTGATGAAGCTATGTCTCCATTGTAAAATACAGTAAGATTCATAATCGTAATTATACAGGATCAAATTAAATTAGCTAGAGGAACTTCACAGACATGATGGGTATTGAGATCCAAACAGGATAAAATAATAATTAAAAAAGAGTTTTTTTAGGGGTCAACGACCGCTGGTAGTTTTGTTACATGGAGTATGAGTTGGAGAAAATATGTTTTATCTTGATTACTTTAGATGTCAAAAATGCGACGTGTGAAATTTACACAAAAAAACAGTTTTTTTTTAACAGATATTTCAAGTGAATACACTAACTGCGTTCGATGACCCCACAAAAAAACACAATTTTTAAAAAAATAATTTTTAAGCATCCATAATTTGACTCTGTATTCTACTGTCTATATGGCTTTCGGCACCAGTGTTTTGTATGATCTATCAAATAAGAGCTGTTGGTCAAAACAACTGTGACACAGACACTACTTTCGAGAACCCTGCACTTGTTGGTTGGTGAAGCGTTAGTAATATTGTTGGTCTGTTAATAATAAACAAATGAACCTTTATCTACCTTGTAGGATTATGAGGTTGTCAATTTGGTGATTCTTCTATTAAATACAAAAATAAAATACGTCAAGAAAACAAGCAACGTTAACAAAGCCGTTTATGGAATTAAAAACACTGGAAAAACACTTATCGCGCTCGAGTGCAAATCGTCGACTGTCACTTCAAATCCCGCCGGCACCCGGACAAAATGGGAAAAAGTAACAAAAATAACAATCAAATAGAGCATCCACGGAAATGAGATCTGAAGGAATGATCACGCCCGACCCCGGGGACCGGTTGCCTCTTCAAAAAAGACTTAATCTCTCAATTCACTAAGGAGTTAAGCTTTAAAAATATTTCGATAGGCAACAAAGAGCCCCTCGCTCGTCGCGTCGCGGTGTCTTTGACACGTCGCCGCCGGATTTTTTCGCGAGATCTCTTTAGAGACGGGATGTCACTCACTTTGTATCGGCTTTGTCGCGAGAGGTTAAGCGCCGGTTTATTAGGCTTTACTTCCGATTCGCAAACAGGGGGACGTTTGCAGATTCGTTTTCGATGTCGTATTCCGATTAAAAAAATTAAAACCTCTAGCCGATCGAGATTTATCGGCGCAATACCGCTGTGCGGTGATTAAAACGAGACCCTCTCGGAATCGATATGAAAATGTGACGAGTGGGGTTGTTCGCCAGCTGGCGGGCATTAATTAAGAATACGTGACAAAAGACGAGACATGCACACAAACACAAGTCGCGTTGAAAAAGGTCCGGATTACGTAACCCTTTTGCGCTTTTGATTTTAAACGTCGCGTGAAGTGCGAACCGGACCGTGGCTTCTAATTTGAAAGGAGACTTGACAAATCTGGCTTCAGGCCACCCCTCGTTTAATCGAGCCGTCCTTGCACGTGATGTCGATATGAATGTTGATACAATGAAATAATAGCGCGGAGTAGTCGGTCACTATGGTTACAGGGTGGGACCGAAGTCTTATTTGAATGGAGCTGTGAAAGGCTTTTAGCCTCGTTTGACCATTTATAGCGGGTCAGCATTTTGGGCGCTGACTGCGCTCCGAAACCGGGATAATTAGCAGGCAAACAAGGAGCAGGGTGCGGCACAACTTTTGCCGACCGTTCAGGTGCTCTGCAAACATCGCTGCAAGAAGTTTAACAGCAGTTTAATTGCGGAGCGAAAACAGAAGCGCCCTGAAAACAGTTTAGTTCCAGTGAAAAGAACCTGGTCGGTTATTGAGGCGAACAAGCATAATCAAAGCTACGTTAGAGTTTGAAGCTTATTGAAAATGAGAAATGTCCTACAAGCTGGCGGAGAGGAGAAATAAATTTAAGTTCCTTTAATGAAGTGAGGTACGAAGCTACTTAAAGTTATTAGCTCAACATCATTTGCACCTGTTTAATAAATTGTTTTACTAAAATTATGGCATGACATACCAATGCTAACCATTGATACCTACGTGCATAGTAGGTTCGAAATTTGTTTTAATAAAAAAAAAATACATTCAAAACGATACATTTTGCACTTAAATACAATCACTAACTAGTCAACAATTTGCATTTTTTACCAATTTTTTTATTTGCAATATCTGAAGATAGAAAGTCCACAACAAATTAATTTTCCAGCTACCTAACCAGTGGATATTTAGGTGCAGTCCACACGGGTCCATAAATCGAGCGTGTCAACACCAGAGCGGGGTAAAGGTGTGGACACACTGGCTATAAATTACCGCTACTGGCGAGTGCGTGCACCGCGACGCTAATCCCGCAGTACGTGACGCGTGTGCCCCGGCCCTAATTGTTAGATTGTGGTCGTAGTTTGAATAGTCGGTAACTAGTAGCTGTAGGTATGTGTTCGATTTGTAAAATGATATTAGTCGGCTGAGATTAGGTTAGGTGGGTTGATGAGAGAAGGAAAGGCTCTTGCAGCGATTCATATCTTTTTGTATTAATCTTAAGTCCAATACATAAACAAAGAGATCGTCTTATCTAACGTAACAAAAAAGGGACTATCCGCGAGTAAACTTGAGATGGGGAAAGTGGCACAACGTCGTGTATCTACACTAAAATGTTAGCTATATACAAATAACAAGAAATCCTTGTAAACACATAAGTACTTTTACTTACCGTGATCACTTCACAAAAAAAAAAAATATTACGATTTTAACTACAGGTTCTGTCATATCTTCATAGTATATTTTTTATATACAACTTCCCATATTATCCTATGTACACGACCGTCTCATAATCCCTAGCGGGATCGCAAGCGTGGCTATACCAAGTTTTGCTAATACATAATTGGGACCAAATCCCTATTGGAGGTCGCCTATACAGGGACAGGTTTCTTAGTGCGTGTTCTGTACGAAATTAATGAAATTAACCGATCCGAGGTAAATGTAGGGAAGAAATGAGGGTGGCGTACTTATTTATTAAGCAACTCTAGTTTATTAAACGTCACATCTAATAAGTATGAGATGTTACCTACGTGAGTGTAATTGTAGCTTTCTTGTTTCAGGATCTTCATGTTTGTTGACAAGAAAATAGATGCAGACTTAGTGTGGTATTTAAAATAATCTGTACCTACTTCGTCGGCTGTAAACCTTATAGGTCTAATCTCCGAGCGATAATCCAACACTAGCAGCCACAAGAAGGCCTAATATCGGCATCGGACGACCTATCTCAAACAAATACTGCTTTGATCTTGTTACTCTTGTCTTTACTCATCTTCATATATTTTCATTTCTAAGAAACTAAAACGAGTAGACCGAGGCAAAATACAAATTCAATTTCAACAGAACTTTCTGAATTAAAAAAAAAGAACAATTTCTAAAACTAAAATTCGAACGAATGAAATATTCCCGCCAGAAATTCAAACGTCTTTTCACGTCAAAAGACTAACAACTAGTGTTGCACCAAATGACATAATAACCCAAATTAAACTAGTGAACTAGCTGTTGTTACCATCATTACCCTGTGTAATTCCCGGAGCGAGCGCTATCGATCGCGGGGAGCGACAGAAAACTTTCTAGACAGCTTTTATATGCACCGACTCTTTACCCTGTAAGTATGGAGTACGTTCGATGAAATGTTCCACACTGGAGGAATGAACGTTTTCTATGTACCTTGATTGACGAGTTAAAATGCTAGTGTTGTTACTTGGTATTTATTAGAGGTATTTAGTGTTAGCTGTTGAACGTTTGACGTGTGGGTTTTTGAAGTTTGATGCAAGTTTTTAAAGGAAATATTGATGTGCATGGAAAGGGGATGCCCAAAGGTATTTTAGTTTAAATTCATCATGATGTAATGTATTGTTAACATAATTTATGGCTCACACAGAAAAACTATTGGACTAAAATGGTTATAATGGTAATGGCAGGAGGGTAAAGGAAGTTCTTTTCACATTTCTAAAACGTCTTTAACAAATGCGTGATTGTGAGCAAAAATCACAGAATGAATTTTTATCGAATAGCCATTCTAATGTATAATTAAGAGTAATTATATCGTCTGTTTTAAATAAGAATTTTACGAATTAATTCCTTAAACCTGAACAATTTCTAACCAGTTAATTCGAATAATCCTAAACATTTTGACAGGGTAATTATCTAAAATGTGCGGGGAACGATTCGGGTGTTTGTTTTTCATCGGCAAGACGTCAGAGATGACGTCAGCGGTGACGTGGCGTGCATCAGACAGTTGATAGGGGTAGCATCACTGTGAGCTTATACACTGGATTGCGGAAATATTATGAAAGTCTTCATATGAAGACAATTCAATTGGTTAGTTCTCTGTGTATGCAATAATAGTAGTGTTTAGGACTTTTGTACACAAATATAGATCTACAAAATGTATACTAAATATGTTTTTCTCCACATGTGATAGGTGTTGCTATATGGAAACACATTACTAGAACAATTGTTACCACATTACTAAAATAATAACACTAACTTATTAAGATTTAAAAACAAAGTCACCTCTATTAACACTCGCTACGTTTAAGACCAAATAGTTTAAGTGTGTAGTGTACTCAACAGTGTTACAACCAAAATTACCAAGAATTTTCTGTCAGACACAACAAAGTGGAACACATCTTTTGCTTAATACAAACCGTAGTACTTCAGTACACCCACATAGCTTTTTAATTACATCCAAAAAGCCCTTCCACATGTCACTCACATCAACGTAAACGATACAGCGAAACGTTAATTCGCTTACCGTTTCGTCTGAATATAAGAACAGGACGTAATCCTGCGATGGCATGCGATCCCGTGCGATCCCGTGTGGGGCAACTCTAATCAGCTATGAAAATTAGGTTCCGCTCCGTATCTGCTTTGTGCCGTTAATGTGGAATTTAATTACTATTTCCAAATATCATATTAAGGTGATGGATGGGAGGAGACAGTCTTGATGTTTAATTTACCGTTTCAAGTTATTCGGGGTGGTTTATTTGTGTACGTGGTGGGTATAAAAGGTGGAGTTGTTTTGGTGATTAGGTGTGTATCAGAAAAGGTTGCTTGTAAAACACGTGAATTTGTATTAGTTATTTTACATAATATTTTAGTTCTAACATTTTAATATTTTTGTGTGATGGTCTAGTGGTTAAGGGGAAACGCCAGGTTGCCCGCGAAATTCAATTTTTCTTAAGTAAAAAGTACTTCTTTCGTACGTTCCAACGTAAGAAAATTTGAAGTTTGCGGGCAACCGGGCGCTTTCCCTTTAAGGCCTCGCCTGTCATGCATGAGGTCATGGGTTCATATCCGGGCAAGTACCATTGTGACTTTTTCAATTCATATGTACTTTCTGAGTTTATCTTGGACCTTGAAACCTGGAGTTAATTAATTATAAGTCTGAAATCGCCAACCCGTATCGAGCAAGCGTGGTGATCAATGCTCGTGCCTTTTCTGTATGAGAAGAGGCCTTGGCCCTGCCGTGGGGCAATAATAGGCTGGCATTATTATTATATGTCTAACACATTCCAAATTGATTCTCCTCCATTAAGTTTTACATGATTTATTTAAATGAATACCGACCTTATTATATCATCACCACTAAACAGACTCAGTACAGATATGAATTCTTTTATATAACTTGTACCAGATGTCGACTTATACCATGATTCCATAAAAGTCTTTAAAGCCAAAATACTGAAGTCCCAAAAAAGGCAATCTGATAATTTTTTATGTTAGTATATTTTGGAAAGTCTTCACGTTTTTATACTTTATTTTAGAAACTGTACTTTCCATTATGATCTCATTTTTATTTCAATTTATATTTTTTATGTCTTAGTCATAAGAGGGCTATCCCAATTTTTCTTGTTTTTGAGTGTTTGATGAGTTATTTATTTATCTAAACTATAATCACACACCAACCACCAATCGGTTTAGATATGGCCACAAAATTAAAAAAATATATGCACGAGAAAGTTTGATTATTATTTCTCTCGGGAGTGTTCTAAAGAAATGTCACATTTTTCTTGTATTTGAGTGTTTTTCTCTTCAAACACCAAATACAAGAAAAATTGTGATAAGTAAGTGGACAAATTTGCAATAGGTATTGTTCGTCTTATAATTTTATTTTCCTTTTTGTTGTTAATCTTAAGTTTATGAAATATTTGGCTATAATTGATAAATTCAAGAGCCCTTAGTTTTATTATATATTATTATTTCTGAGATTGCTGGCTATCCAGTAATTGGTGACTTAAGTCCGATGCTATTGTTAAAGCTATTGTTTGAGGCTTAAGATATATTATACACAGAAGCTGTTGGTGTACCTTAATAAATCAGTTGCTGTTGGTGTAGGTACCTTAATTAGTCAGAAGACCATTTCAGATACCAATCTACATGGTCCTCAAAAATTATGTTCGAACTTTTATATACACATTTACATTGATGAATTTTATACATACAATGACATGAGTATTTACTTTGTAAAGTATTATATTATTTTAATTATTGTGAATGTGAAGATTATGTGGTTTATTACTTTTATTTTATTTCTTAGTTCGTTTCACGATCTGGCAGCTTGAGTAATTTATACGGCCTACCCAAATGTTCTTTCTTTGGTATTTTTCGTCGAATCGTTGTGCTCCTTAAGTTCTGAGTTGAGCGACAAGATTACTGACAAATGCGTGCACTGACTGGACAGGTCCGCTCCATCTGTATGGTTTTTCCTTAAAAGACCGTTTCAGACACCAATCTACATGGTCTTCACATGATCTGACCAAGATTATGTCTGGACTTTAAAAGAGACTGTGACCTCTGAGTTTGTTTCGGCCTTTCTTCTCAGAGTAGTCAGATAGGAAACGCCGACCTCATCTAGTTTTTAAAATATGATTGACGTGTAAAAGTGTTTGTACAGAAATAAAATCTTTTATCATTATCATAAATAAATAAATCATATCCGTTATACGTAAAACAGAAATCATGAAATCGAAAAGAATTTGGAAATAAATGAAATATAATTTTTTTATTAAAGTATTTTTTTTAATAAAATCTTATGTCCAAGTTACATTAAATAAATGTAAGATAAGATTTTATAAAAAAAAAAATCTTATGACACTCAAACCTTTATTCAGAACTCAAGAATATGATCCAACTAGTGCCAACGCGCGCCATAGACCCCACACACTGGAGCCATGCCCTCCCATCCATCATCCAATTAGCCACGTGATCAATCATCGTGCCGATCACTCCCTGGGACCCGATGATTTTTTCCACTCTTTTGTACAACCTCCCGGGACTTGTTAATCACTCCTGTGAAGGATGTGTGCTGTAAAACCTTGATAGATTATTATTTTTATGTATTTGGGGTGTTGTTTTCAAATGTTGGAGTGATTTGTGCGGTGCCTGTATTATCAAATATTTATAGAAGAGTATCATTTTGTTATGGTTAGTTAAATTGTGGGTAACATCAGTTTTCTCCAGATATTGTGGATAACTTATTTTGAAGATTAAGATTGCAAGAACCATTTCAAACGAAGAAATTAGCTTCCCAACACAGTGAAACAGACTCTGTTATAAACTGGCAGTTCTTCAATCACGATAATATAAAACTCAACAAAACGGCACGTTATAAAAAGATGAACGATAATTCTTTTTTATTACGCGCCAAAGTGGGAATCTCATTGTCGGCGAGGAAATAAATAATATCAGAAAGGAAAAAGAAAAGGGAAATAACACAACATAAAATATTAAGATTCACCCTGGATTGGCATCATTCTGTGGTCGGCGCGGATTCCTTGTAGGGGCGGCGATACCTACGTCTTTGAATGTTAATGCTATTTGCATATCCGAAGTCATGAAATAAATCAGCCGAGACGGACAGCGGGGACGGCTATTCATTATGCTGCTCTTTGTCTACGCGACTACCAATTAATGAAAAAAAAAACTTTATTATTGTTTCTTTGCTTCACCCTCATCTAAATTCAATTCATTCAAATTCACGTAGTGCACTACCTATCTACTCAGGAGCTCTTTGAAATCTCCGAAATAAACTTTAAATCACAATATCCATTTGTGAAGCCGAGTGTGACGTGTGCGAGGTGAGCCCTTGTGCGGATAATGTTAGGATCCTCCGTCAAATTGCGCTGTATTGTGAGTCAAACGCGAGAAAAACGGAGAAAGTGTTAGGGCAGCATTTACATAAGTTGAGACAGAGGGTCTCGTGCAATACATATGAAAATATTCAGGGCCGAGGTGATGAGAGCCCTCCGGCGACTCTATGCATAGCCTTTATGATGGGGAAAATATTTACAGCCGGCGCGAAAACGCAATATTTATGGAGCAACTGAAAATAATGCGCGCGAGGGAAATCTGCCGGCATTCAGCGATGATGCGGTTTATTGTTTTACATTTGATGGCTAATAAATTGTGAGTTATAGCATCAAATTTTCTACTCTAGAGCTTTTAGTCAGATTTAATATTGTTTTTTTTTATATAAAAGTATAGCAGACACATTGCGCAAGTCACACGTTTAGTTGAACACGTGGCAGTAGTTCTTTGCGAGATAGCGAGGTTTTGTTTACAAGCCGGCTGTAAGGTTATCGATTGCGGGCGGGAAAGTTTTTATGAATTAACCGTCAAACAAGTAAAGAAGAACAATGAAAAAACAAACTCTTCAAACAAAAATCGATGACAATCTGGGCCAAAAACTTTGGTGGAACTTCGCGGGCAAAAGATTTATATACTTATAAAAAAGTGAACGGGAAAAGAAGTTTTGGAAAAACTTTAAATTGCGACCTTGAACCGGCTGAACTTTGTTTCAGATTACTATTAGTGAGTTGAAGGCTGAAGTTTTTAATGGCAAGGGGTTGATGTGCGGCGGACAGTTCGCGTCATTAAGTTGGGGCTGAACTTACTGTACTTGATGGGGATATTTCGCTTTTGATTAGGGGGCTATCCCCTGATTTTGTTTAATATCTGGTACACGTTTTGTATTAGTGAGCAGAGTGCGATGAACCAGGGATCGATCGCGGATGGGTAGCGCGCCCAGCCGCGGTCGGCGTCAAACTTTTGGGTCGGTTTTAATGAAACAATTCCCCAACTTGAGTGAATTTGGGTCATTGTGTACAACACTTACGCGTAACACTCGTGAGGCACGGATTTCATTTGATTGCTTTCAGATATTAGCGGAGATACAAGTAAACACTGTGAATACTAAGTGGAGGTCCCTATCTGTTGGCGCTGGATTTGTTTCAGTTGGAGATTAGGAGTATGTTAATTTTGAAATATGGAATGAAAATCCGGGTTGACGATAAGAACTTGACTGTTGTGCCTACATGTTTGACTACCCTGTTTTGTCAAATATAAATCTAAACTATGCAGCAGAAAGAACTGCGCTATTGTCTACCTAAATACATTTGGAATATTACCCTATTCATTGCTCCAAGAATAGTCTTGTAAAATAAAAATAAACAATGAAAATTTCCACCTAAAAGGCGTCTAAACGGCTCAGCTTCGTCAATTGCAACATCGCTTTCTTTATTAACTGTTAAATAGAACCGGGTGTTTATGTAAATTGTTATTGCTTTTTTAAGAAAATCCTCGTTTGACACGTAGGCCCGCTCGTTATTAAGGCCTGCTTGGGACACAATGGGATTTTGAAGGTAAATAAGTCTTTAAAAGAGGAATAAGTAAATTAGAAGCGACAAGATAGGAATCTCCCCTATTTTTTTTTCCGAACGTTGGGGCGAGAAAAAAGGCGATCGCCTTAGAGTAAGTACCTTCAGGTTAGGTAAGTATGGAGACAAGCTTTGTAGATAATTTAATATTTCATATGTTAAATTATCTATAAAGCATGACTGACATGTCATGAAGAACAAAGCCGGTCTTGGAACGTTCACTTTATTATTTCGTAATTTTCCGAGTATTTATCATTACCCTTTTGTAGGAATGTAGTTACCAAGTTTGAGCGAGCCTCTATTAGGTCTTAGATAATCGAATGCAATGCATTAATTTGTAGATTTAATAAACGTAAGTAGTCATATTACCATCACGTATTTTACTTAAACACGTAGACGTAATAGGTACATGTTTCATTCCAAAGCTTGTTTCGGGTATAAAATCAGAGATTTATTAGTTTCCTAAGTTGAAAGTCGTAAACTCTACGTAAAATAAGATGTTCATTTAAAGTTTATTTCTCTGTAACTAAATACTACCCCAATCCAAGGTTAATGAAAGCTAATAAAACAGTATAAAATCATGAAATTATGCAAATCAAATCAAATTTAGCTAAAAGGAAATATTTCTAAGATATTTATCAAGTTCGCTTAAAGATATTTAACAAGTTCGTTAATAAAGTTAATGTTATTGCGATGTTGTAAAGCTAGTGCGCCTACGCATACTAGGAACTAAGTACCAAACAATAAGCCTGCAACCTTGTAAAACACTGTTATTCTGTGTATCCCTCTTTTCTCTATTCGTCTCCGATTATTTTAAGAAGTACTGCCAAAATCCGCTTCCTCCCTATCCCTCTAAAAAATCTCTTTAAGGGTGAGTGCGGCGACACTCGGCCGGTATCATAACAGCTGCTTCTAGCGATACCTACTTATTAAGCCATCGACCGGCCGACTAGAGGCACCTCTACCTTGTCCTCTGCCATTACACCCGCTCATGTTTTTAAATTATAATCTCAAGATGGATCACGGAGCCATTTTGGAAGCCAATTATGTTGTGTTTACACAGTGATATTTTGTAAATAGGGTTTTATGTAAGAAGATAACATTGGGTTTAGTTGATAGTATTTAGAGCAATATTTTGTGCAAAATTATATATTCATATATTATTATATTTGACTTTTTTATTACTTAATTGATAGGTAAACGTCTAAATTATGTGGCTTTTTTAAGTCAAAATCAGACACTATCCAGGGAAGTCCTTGTTATTTAACAGCGTGCTCTAGGAAAGGCCAATATAGTTTTCTTTTTATTATATGGAAAACATTTAGGGACATGTAGATAGATATATCGTTTATTTAGTGCCCACAAAAGGCGTAGCACAAAACCACAGTGAAATATAGAAAAACAAAAGTTTTGTGTACCTACCTAATAATTAAGATGTCGTGGCACCGAGTTGCTGTGTCTGGCCATACCGCTGTTAAGCCCGCGATGGTTTTTGTGGTATGTTTAATGTAAACAAAAAGTAAGTAAACAATTTTTTGAATAATAAAGCAAATAACATGAATATTAAGAAAATACATACAAGGTGCCGATAACCAAAAAAAAAAAACATATTTTGAACACACTATTGATAGTAACGTAAGCAAATAATGCACTGCAAATAAATATGTAATTATCTAAAGGCACATACAAAGGGCAATTCGCCAACAACAGTTCATCAAAAGGTCAGAACGGTTTCCTAAGCGATGCCCTGATTACGTATGAGTCGTAGTGGGGTTCCGATTACCTTCATTTGCCCAAGGGCTGTCTGTATGTGGCAGCTGTCAAAATATTCTCATTTTAAATTAATTTCTACAGTTTAAAGTATTAACGTTGTCTGTGCAGAAAAATCTACACGTTGTTATTATGTTCAGCAAGTATTTAAAGTCGACGACATGCCGAGTGTGATAGTTTTGTTTGATTTAATTCCAAGAAAACTAGGAGGTAACTTGGATCCAAAATAAAAGCTATCGTTAAACGTTAAAAAAAAATCCTAATTAACTGCTAACTAGATCAACGACCTGTCTTAGTCGGAATATTCATTAAACATAATAATAATGAAGAGACAATGTTTTGTTTATGTGTCACAAAGTATAATTTAAATTCCCAAGTGAACACCAAAACCTAAACACTGCAAACCCAATAAAATTATTCTTATGTGAAAGATAAGCATTCTTTGCCATTAAAGGTAATTTACAAATGACTTCCATCCTTTTACGGCGCCCAGAAGGCTGTAACAGAGTTCAGTAAAGTCTGAAAATGATCTTACAAAGTGTAGGCCGCCATCGCTCCCTGAAGTCGCCCGGAGGCTTCGAGGCGTGCTGTGCCGATAGAGAGTTTAAGAGTTATGCAAATGTTATGGACAACAAAAAAGTTAATGTCAATGATAAGTGCGGGCCCAGGGGGACGATCACGCGCACTCCGAACTTTTTCTTGACGCTACTCATTGGACGGGGACTCTTATTCGCGCAGCTATTGTATAACCCTCTTTAATTTATTTTGTTATTTTGCAAGTCGTTTGCAGTGTGTATCAAATTTTATTTCCAGTATAAATAAAGTAAACAAGGAACAAAAGGATATTCAAATAAGACATGTTTTTCTTTGAGAACGGTCTTCACTGAAGTCATTAAGAAGTTAGTTAAGTTCAGTTCATTTTGCAAGGGAAAAACAGGACAGAACGTAAATAAGGAAAGGACCCGAAACTAGTTATGTATCAGAACTAAAAGGCCGTAGAAACAATATAAACAAACCTTGAAATGTTGGTTTGTAATATTTTTTTCTTTACCAATCTCGAAGTCAAAGCATTTATTTCCAATAGGCACATAAAAGGCACTTTTTTTAACACACTTTGAACGTCAATATTTACATTAAAATAGAATAGATTCTAGTCGCCTCTTCCAAAAGGCAGCAAGAAACTCCACCGTTACTCTTTTAAAATGTTTTTCAATATTTTGTATACATTAATTATATATTTTTTTGTTTTTTGTTTCCGTGTTGGAAAATCCTCATGGATGTCCGCCACCCTGGGGCGGGCGGCGGGGTCTGTCAGACTCTTACTGACTAAAAACGACCCCGGTGTTCCATCTCACACCTACGCTGGGGGTCGCGCGAACGATCTTTCCGCAACCCCCAACTGGATACCACAATAGGCCTAACCTAACCTATTTTTCTGTTCTTTTCTTCTTGTCTGTTTATATATATGTCTACATAAATGGTTAAATAAATGAAGCAATGACAGAGAAAGATATTCACTTTCGACAACCCTTAGGTAATTGACTTCAAACAAATTCCCACACAAATTGTAAAAATCGAGCCCCAGTGCTTTCAATCACCGAATCTCATTTAGCCGAATTCCCGTCACACTTTACATCCGATTGTCCTCAAGAGAGTCGCGAGTGTCTGTAAAAAGTCCTTAACTGGAGTACGTGGAATTAGGAGCAGGTTCCCGAAGGGGCCCGGGATCCCATTAAGAGGAGCCGAGTAATGCAGGTGTCTAGCTGAGGTTTTAGTGGTAAAAGTCAACGAACTAAGGGGACTTAGTTGCAACTATTCTGAAAGTATGTGGGAAAGACGTCTGTTTGTTAGTTTAAAGTAGTTTCGTTTATAATGTTGAGTGTACAGAGTGGCCGAAAGATTTGTAATGAAATTAATGGTAAAATTAAATTTTCTTAAGTAGTTCGATTAGAAACAAATATTTGATCTACAAAATATCTTAATTGGTTTTTTAAATGATTTTACACCTGCTTTTGTAATCGCCACAAATAAGTCACATGATAGGAATTTGGTCCTTTGGTAATGTTTTGGGTCATTTGAGTCAAAAATCTAAATAATCTGAAAAGTAAACCAAGTTAAAAGACACCAAAATTCCATATTCATCACACATCAACATAAGCAAAACCTATAGGTATCGACCCAGCATCTCATACCTAATCTTACAAGTAGCATGGCGTAGGTGAAGTTTTACATGCAAATGAATTAATTCTTCGCGTCAGAGTGTTCCCGGTGCATCGTAGGCGATGCCTCGTTGCATTTATAATGTGAGTTCATTACCTCGCCAAGCCTCGACTAGTCTACGAGCTCCCAGTAATGGGTTTGGAAGAACGTTCGCTTCAATTATGAGTGGGATATTAAATCGGTAGCTATCTATCGTTACATGTGTCGGTGCATTCGTTCGGGAAGATGTAACATGTGTGGTTTTATTTTATCAGTTCGGGTATCGATAATCAGTTTGGGTTCAGACCCCGATTGTCAACGGAAAGTGCCATACTGTGTCTTAAGCATACTGTCAAATACTACATTGACCGTAAAACCCCGGTATACGCGTGTTTTCTCGACTTATCCAGGGCATTTGATTTGGTGGCGTATGATCTCTTGTGGAAGAAACTTGAGAGTATAAACCTACCACCAGAACTTGTTACTATGTTTAAGTATTGGTATACGCACCAAGTTAATAGCGTCAGATGGTCGGGGGCAGTGTCGGAGCCTTATCGGTTAGAGTGCGGTGTAAGGCAGGGTGGACTGACCTCACCCTCGCTATTCAACCTTTACATGGATGCGCTGATCGTCGCGCTGAGCAGTCAGCATGTCGGCTGTCATGTTGATGACGTGTGTATCAACAATTTGAGCTATGCAGACGATATGGTGCTGCTGAGCGCGTCGATTTGTGGCCTAAGGAGGTTGATAGCGATATGTGAGGATTTCGCGGTTAAACATGGACTTGTTTATAATATTAAGAAAAGTCAATACATGGTCTTTGAGGCTGGTGGTGCTATATGTCCAGATTTTGTACCACCTATACGTCTAAACGGTGTAGCCTTAGACAGGGTTAATCAGTTTAAATACCTAGGGCATATAGTCACAGCTGACCTCAGGGATCATGCTGACTTGGAACGGGAGCGGAGGGCGTTATGCATAAGAGCTAATATGCTGGCCCGCAGGTTCGCGCGTTGCTCGGATGGAGTTAAAATAACTCTTTTCCGAGCATATTGCACGTCCATGTACACCTGCAGCCTGTGGGCCAATTACACGCAGAAAAGCTACAACGCCCTCCGTGTTCAGTTTAATAACGCATTCAGAGCGGTTTTGGGTTTGCCTCGCTACTGCAGCGCTTCCGGTATGTTCGCATGGGCGCGCACGGACTGTTTCCATGCGACCATGCGGAAGCGCTGCGCGTCGCTTGTGCGCAGAGTGCGGGCCAGCCCCAATGCCGTTCTGAGTATGATAGCAAGTAGGTGGGACTGTCCTTATTTGCGACACTGCTGTGACAGACAAGTTACATACAGTGTCGCCAGTAAGAGACTGCTATAGTGGACATGTTAAATTTATTACATTTTATTATTATTATTTATTATTATTTTATTATTATTTATATTTTATATTGTTATTATTGTATATGATTGCGTTTGATTTTATTGTGTATGATTTTATTGTGTGTAATTTTATTTGTAATTGATTTTATTTTTATTTTTATTTATTTTTTACAATTATGGGTTATTATTACCTGAAATAAATGGATTTTAATTAATTTAATTTAATATTTTAGCGAAATTAAGTTTCATACTCCTCGTTTGGAAATTCTGGAATATAACGCACAGGAATTAGTACTGGAACAGCTTGTTGTGTTGTCTAACAGAAGTTAAACTTTATCCAATTGTTAATTTTCAGTATGAGAGCGTCAACAAAACCTCGCAAAGTGAATACATTGAAATATTTACAACGCAACCTCTAAACATTGTAAATTAAAATTTAGAAGAAAAAATCTTAAACGGGGCTTGTTAAAAGAAAAAAGGACAGTGCTTTTAAAATTTCACGAAGCATTCGCCCGGTTTTTGATATTTTCCTTGAGGCATTGCGGACTCGTGTGCATTTTTAATTTTTATATCCACTCAACCGCGGATGATGTGCTGAATTTTTACTGAAGCAGGTCTTTCGGCCTTATTAGCAGGGGCGGGTTAATTGTACTACAAGCTTAGCTAACTTTGTCGCTGGTGGTGTTTTTGTGTAAGAATGTATGAATTTTAAGAACTGCTTAATATTTTCTGGCTTTTAGGGTTGTCTGTTGCTTAGAAATAGTTTGGTGTTGTCATACGCTAGTGAATGTATGCATACACACTGTGGAATATTTCACGTGATTTTTTTATATCAAAGCAAAAGTGAATCACAGTATTGATTCATAGAGACATACAAAAGAAATGCGGTACCAATTTTGATCTACATTCCGAAAGCATTCACGACATTTAAAACCGCCATAAAGTCCTAACTGTACCAAAAACTTGCCTTCAAATAAAATCCTCTGTCATATGTAATAAAACAGAAAGGCGATGTTTATCGCGGGTAGGTGCAATGATTTAGCGGGACAGCCCTATTTCACGGGTACCTCGGGCTCAAATTGAATTGATATGTTTCTGCTAACGGTGGCGCGCGTTTTTCTCCACATATCGCTTATGATGCGCGCCAAAGTGGCTGGAAAAATGGTGTAGGGTTAGAAAAAAGATAAAAATATGCTCTGTCTTTTGGGGTTGGTCGTTGAGGTTAGCTGAATATTTAATAAATAACAAGAAGTGTTTAGACATTTGTTCTTTTTTAATTCTGCATCACTTATAAAGAAAAATTAAAATAGAAGTGTGGTATCTAGAGGATCGGAAGAAATGGAGGAGGAACTTTGCCCAGGAGTGGAACAGAACTAGCTAGAATAAAGTTAAAATTGTACTTAAGTAAAAAAAAAACAATAACTTATTTTACAATAAAAAATATTCTTTCAATTAATAAAATAATAAAAAGTCCTTCGACGAAGTGCCAGATCAATACGATCACTTAGATAATGGCAAATTCAGCGACACATAACTATATAGATAATACAATTTTCAATAACAAACAATATAAAATCTTCCACAATTTCCCAAAATACCCCTTTCACCGTAAACCATACATTTTATTTTGCACACCGTACGTGATATGAAGTGTGAGATAGGGGTGTAGTAAAGAGTGCAAACGACCGGGCCGCGGTGTCAGGCGCTCCAATGCACGCTAAGAACATTGCCAATTTTACATATTTCACACCCGACAAGCATTGGATCGCGAACACATAAATCATTTTGATTTATCGACATTGATTTCAATACGAGTTATGATTGTGAGTTTGTGACTAGTTTTATCTGATTGGCCAGGATTTGTGAACTGTAATTTTTTTAACAGTTCCCGGAACAAATCAAATGTTAAAAACTCTGATTAAAAAGCTCTAAAGCAGTCTTAACTTTTGTTTTTCTTTAGTGGGCCCTCTCTTAATCTCAATCTCGCCTGGTGGAGGGCGATGGATGAGATCTGCAATGGAATGATCGTACCTGGATGATGCTTGCTCCCTCTCTAAACTAACTCTTTTAACTTGTGCAGTTCATTTTTCAGAATAGAGTCTCAAGTAGTCCTTTTCAGTTCCGTTACAAAACATGCCATCAACAATCCACCACGATCGTTACTGCATTCAATCTCAAAACACTTTAAACATCCAGCGATAAACCAAAGCATACAAAACTTGCTCACTTTGGAAATGTATCAGTAAACCTCGGTAAACTATGTCCCCTGCAGCGAGGGTAACACGTGAACTGCCGCACCTTGGGCCAACTGTATCAAAATGATAAAAATGTTGAGTTCCAATAACCATTCATCCATCAAGTGTCAAGATATAATCTCTGGGCGGTGGTGCGAGCGACCTGCTTAGCCCTCTCCGACAGAATTCGCCGAATATAAAAATGCCCGAAAGATTTACAGGTTTCGCTGAGATATCGCTTACAGATTTCGCTTGCATTGTGGCGGGGAAGCGGTATATTAACTTAAGGTAAGGAAATCTCTTTGGAAAATATATAGTCGTTTTGCTGGAAAGGAAGTATGTATTGAGTTTCTTGGAATGATGCAGAATTCATTTTAAGCAAAGGTATGGTTTTCGCAAAATTAAACCGTGAACTACATATTTACCTCACAGGATTATTGCCTACTTATTGTACAACTAAGTACAATCTGAGCAATTCAGCAAGTATAATAATATGTGTTTTCTATAACAAAATAAGAACGAAATCCTTTCTACAAGATATCACAGTTTCAAGAAGCAATAAAACATACAGATATGCGTTTATCTACCCCAAACTTTTGAGTACACTCGTTCCAAGATATCATTTCTACAAACTCGGGGCAGTAAGAAATCTGTTTGTATCTGGCATTCCGGGCCAGCGACCGATTTAAATCTCTTAAGCTCAGTGCGACCGGCCGCGGGCACCACTCCACCACTCGCAAATCTTTCATAATCTCGCAAGATCCTGCGAGGGGCGTTTTTCACAGTGTACTCACAGCTTTAAAGGTCGAGGGCGCGGGAAAACTATCCCGAAAAAGGTCACTTACATTTTGTCCTCCATTATACATTTTACACAATCGGCTCTCACATGATCCCGTTGTTGTTTTAATTTTATTTTCCCGTATCGTGTCGTATATTTATATTTCACGATGTGGGGTCGTGCAGGTACCGGTATTCATAAGCAAATACAAGGCGAGGGACCCCATAATTTTCGGTTTGCATTTTTCCATCGCGACCGCGAACTCGATTTTCACTCCCAAGGGCGAACGGACGGTCGGCCTCAAAAATATTAATGAAAATTTTTACATAAATTTATTCGACTGAGGGGCCCACGCGTCGTTCCGAGAGCCGATGGGGTCCGCTCCTGTTTTTTATTTATTAATTTAATGGTATTTTCGGTCTAATTACCTGACTGAGGTATAATTCATTGGCTTTGTATAACGAGTATTTGTGGATACCCGTGTGTGGATAATTTATATATTGAAATAAAAATTGGGCATTTTTTCCAGGCTAGCTCTCTGTATATGTTTACTTTGGATGTATTTTTATTTTTTATTTTTAATATTCTGATTAAGTAGTTAAAAAAATGGGAAAAATTGCCCAAATTCTACTGGTCCTTCGAACCACATTTTATATCCGAATGTAGTACCAGTCTATGTAAGTGAATATTGGTACTTACGTCATGGCTATACTCATAAAAACGTATTACAACTTCAGCCCCCGGTTTATTGAGTTTACTATAAAAAGCAAAGCATTCTTGGCTTTAACCCTTCACCGGCGGCATCAAAAGAACAAACGCAATATATCGGGGGTTCGGCTTAATTTGCCCGCTACCTAACTTTAATGCGAGTAGCCCGCCCGAATGCTCCAAATTACTCCGCGATATTTTTAACGTGCGGAATGCACCCGTTTTAGGTTACGCTTACGATATTAACTGGATTGTTCGGCGGAGCAAGGGTTAAGGAGCTCGATTTTCATCGAATAGTGAAATAATTTTGATTGGGTACATTTTCGGGATTTTTTACGAAACTTCCACCATTTTTTCGACTCGTTTAATTAAACCTGATTGGAGGTTTCCAAGACAGAAATCAGTGCACTGATTTTAATTAAATTTCACCACTTTTTATGGTGCAAACAAGCAGGGGTCCGTGGATTCCTAATTCGCCGCGTTGTGCTAAGACAAGACATTTTTTCTCCAAATGAATTTCCCATCTTAGGGGACATTGGCTTCTTGCCGTGTTTACAAAACTCCCAACAAGTCCCACTTTGTTGTTTAATGAAATTATCGGTTTACCGAGTAAATGAACAAAGCCAGATTTCGCTTTCGGTCGGTCAAAAAAGGGAGGGAGGCTTGTTTTTGTTTTGATCAGTGGTACGAATGGACTCCTTTGTGGTATTCCTTAGCGCGCCGCTGTACTTAATCAATTATGATCGATTCGTTAATTTGAGATGCAAAGGGGATTAATGTAGATTTAAAATGGCTGCCTCCGAATATTTTTGATGAGAAAATTTTGAATTTGTATGGTATTATCTTGAAACATTTTGTTAATTCACGTGTTATGGAATGTTACTTCGTATAAATGAAGTTAGTATTAGCAAACATATTGTTTAGTTCAGAATTCTTCCAAAACTGTAGAGAGAACACAACAATAGCCTCATACGTGAACGTCCGATATGAGGTTCTGTATTCATAATTGACCGTTTTATACCATGAAATTACATTCCAATTTTAATAAAATGACAACAATGTTAACGAAAGACACTTATCGGTTTTCCTAAGTGAAAATATGAAATGTTATCTACTAACTAAAATGACAAAACACGGGCAAGGAAATCTTTAAAAATAGGTATCTACCATACAGTTTTAAGAGTCGTATTTGTACGTGTCTTATCCCTAACCTTCGTCTAAATAAACCGGCGTTCACACATGCCCACTAACTAACGCCCGCCCAACTAATAGGTGCAATTAGAGACGGCAATGAAAAGAATATGGCGACCCTCGTGACAGTAATGGCCGCTCCACTTAATTATATAAAGTGCTTAAGTAAATGATAGCTAATTCAGAAGCGTGCTCGACGTCCCGTAAACAAGAGGTGTGACTTTCCACCATTGTCGGCCATGACGGCGATCTGTCACTTCCACTTCCTCCGAGGTCCTTCCCGTAATTCTTTCTTTCATTGTTGCCCTTTCTTGAAAAGAATACTTTCTCTTTTTTCCATCCGGTGCGTGCAATTGTCACCCTCCCGTAGTGTTTGTTGTGAGCGTTGATTAAATACCGCTGTCAAATTTTGTTAATTTTTCCTTCCTGCAAAGTTTGGAGTTTTCTCCAAAATATATCTTTATTTTGTGAAAATATAAGTTGCCCCACTTTATTAGGGACGCTTAAATTATAAGCTCAGCTTATTAATATTACAAATGATTGTGATGTGCTGTGAAATATTTTGATTCTAAATTATTTTTTTCATCCGTGTCGTCGTCGTGTCGGTGGAAAATTTACATTTAAATAGAACATCTGCGGGCAGGTCGACCCTCTTAAGACTTCCTCAACGATTTTCTTACCCGCTAATTTGTAAATCGCTTCGTAATATAGAAAAATTAAAATGCCGATGTCATATTTTACTCGCTATTTATATGCTAATATTGACGTTTTATAATCGACGAAGGGACCGACTTTTCATTAAAATATCAATGTGTAATCTACGAAGGGACTATTTAGGACTGCTAAATCAAATTTAGAATATGTGTGTGGAATATTAAACCACTGATGCATCCTGAAAATTCGGAAAAGTTTCTCGGAATGTGTAATGCCAGTCATTAGAATTCTAAATCTTATTCAGAGTAATTGTGATGAGGTTTAATCTTGACGCTTATCCCATCTCTCAAGGCGTAACATCGCTGCAATTATTTGTAAGACGGAAGGGTTGGGACGGGAGTAATTCCGCAATATTCGTAAATTAAGCACTTTCGCCGGCGCCGGGCTCAGTAAATATTATTTTTTTATGTTAATAACCACGCGATTGCGTTAATAAAGCCTTACATCTCGTAATTAGCCGCCATTGTCTGCGGAGGCGGTGGAGCGAGAGACGAGGCATGAATTGAAATAATTCGAATGAAAGGCTTGTCCATCACCGTGCCTGTCACAATTTGTACGTGCCTTGTGTTACCTTCATCTTGCGAGGGTCACTAGATTAAGAGTTTTAATATAGTAGCTTTTTGACGCTGATTAAATGCGTATATTATTAATAGAGCTAGTCGACATATAATACGTATAATTTTGTAGTGTTTTCAGTGTGTTCACTTCGAACAATAAGTAATTTATGTCAACGTAACTCAAGCTGCGCACGCACATTAGAAAAATTAGAAGTCTTGATTTTTCTTTACGCACATATTTATTTTAACATTGGCTTACTCATCTATAGACTAATCAGTTCCGCTCAACAGTGTTGCCATCATCGTCTTCGCAACACTGGCTCCATTAATTAATAAATTAAACAAGGCTGTTCTTAATTCCTGAGCCGAAGCCGCTACCAAAATATTTGCCATGTATAAATTCACGCGGGCGATCATGAAGACTACCCTTCATCGCCCTGCCTCCTTTATAGCTCTATTTGTGTATTTTAATTACTGTCATTATATGCTAATGACTACCATCCCTTTTTCTTATCCTCCCAAATGGGTTATTGCAGTCTTATATCTATATAGCGCAGTTTTGTCGAGTAATTTTGAAGATTTAAATAATAATAATGACTTAACTCCGTCTCGGAAGGATTATTCATTTTTTTCAACGGCCCAATGTTTTGATTAATTGTTATCTTGCTGCTAGGAGATTCTGTTGGTAATTTGTTTTGTGTTATTAACTTGACGAGGCAGTCGTTTGGGTAGACGGTGTATTTGACTCTTTTTATTTCGGTTATGACAGGGGATTATTAGTGTCTTTCTTTATTGAAACGTTGGCAGTTAGCAATGGCTTGCTATAATTCAATCAGATTTAAGCTGCACCGTTAAAAAATAAACAATAACAGAAATTATGAATAAAACATTCCGCTGGCAGAGCTTAATTCAAAATAAAAGCAGTGCGCTAACAAACAGTTGTCTTATCTGACGTACGCGGTACAGAATTAGTACGTCAACCTTCATATAGTAATTGTTCCAAGCGTCAACTAAAACAAATCGGTCTTTTATACCCGGACAGTTGGAAAAAGCCTTGTATTGTACCATTTGTAGCGGTCTGAAATAGTGTAGCTCATCAATTATTCGCTAACTTGCTGCTCCGTTCGGCGAAACGTTGTTTGGAACTTGGTTTGGATTTTTATTTAGAATGGCTTAATTGGGGGAATGGACAGCTGTTTTGTTAGTGAATGTGTCTGTTTTAATATTAGCAATGTTTTACTTTTATATGTTTAATTTTGTGCATCATGCAAACGCTCACCGCTTCACTGTTTTTATCTATCAGATACTTAACATAAATTTATTTGGATGACATATTTAAGACTTACAAACACTCAGTAAAATCCACACATTTGCGTTGCTGCGACGTAACATTTAGCATTATCGTGAGAAAACACACCCCACAAAAGAGTGGTAAAGATGCAAATCTCGAGAACTCACGTCTTAACGACGCATCCTCCCCGTACGTTGAAATCTCGAATCTCGGAATTCTTTTACATAATCATGTGTTGAAAATATAACAGCTTTTTAGGGGCGTTTGATAAACTCTAGTTATGTATGCGAACGTCGCATACGCAATAATACCAAGTATTTAGCATAATCCACTGATTTAACCCCGTGTAAGAAATAAAGATTACGTATATTAGGTTTTATGGCTGCGGTACGTCTCGGCCTTAATTTATAGACTTAAGGAACATCTTCAAAGGGCGATAAACTTTGGCGATATATCAAAATAATTGTGATACATTTTTATGGTCTGATTTTCATTCATGCCGCTTGATATTAGCATTTTTGTTATCTAATGGGATACAATTTGAGCGAACTAGTTTTCATTTTTTTTAATTTAGCCATAGAATCAACCTACTACTTTACTACTAACTTACTTTGCTGTACTTACGATACCTGATTAGTTGATGATGATGCTGGAAATAGGAAGTTAAAGATTTAAAATATAACAATGTTTTTGTTACAAAATATAACCATAAAAAATTAGCTTTGCACCCTTTGAGCAGTGGTGAGAGCACCTTCACAGTTTTTACCGACATTTTACCGTCGCGAAGACATCGCCTGTCCATATTTACCGCGTCGTTCCTTTTTACGAAGTCTCATCCCACCGTGTTTACGAGCACGTCACGGTTTACTGTTATGTCACGGGAAAAGGGGTTAATGTCACATTTTTGTATCGCTACGGGTGCAGAAAGCAGCCCCCCCACTTATACCTGAGACCCCACTAACGTCAACAAATAAATTATCCACGATCACAAAAACATCCCTAATATGAAATCGATGCAACAAACGACAAATGAATTATGGAATAGCATAATCGTAATATTTTCTCAAAAAGAAGGAGCTTGGCTCACTCACATATTTATTGCCTTTGAAAATCCAGTTTCTGGGAATGAATTCGTGTGTGCGGGCGGGAAGCATGTTTCCTTGTCGCATTAGGCATAAGTAGTGCCTCTACGCACCCTATTAACTGTGATATATGCGACAATTCTTTTCGCAAATCCTCGAAACAGAAGGGAAGGCGCGTCATATCGCGCGCTCCACTTACCATCGACGACCGTGTGTGACGCGCTAATTCCGCGCTGATAAATGATTTCACCGGGAATTCGGAATTGGAAATTTTCTGGTGATTCGTCACCGCATTTAGGAGGATAAGAAAAGCACATGGAACCGTACCGATCATTACGGTTTGAATTATTGCCGTCAGCTTGTTTGTCTGAATATCAGCTGACATTTGCTGTTGTTTTCTTTCACGATAATTTTGGTCCTTCGAATCTCATTTTCAAACAAAGATTTAATTGGCTTTTAATTATTTCTAAGATTTAATGTTAATATTTTATCAATTGTAATACTGAATAAATATTTTATATTTTTATTAAATCGTAAAGGATTAAATACTTCTGAAAAATAAAAGAGCAACTCAGCCAACAGTAGGGTACACTGTAAATTCTTTCCCCAAGCGATATAAGTAAAACCTTTATCCAATCCAGACTAATAAGAAGCGAACACGCGTCCCAAACGCGATTCACGTGTACAGACAAAACCCGCGATGTTCCCCTCCGAGGCGCCGTGTGTGATGTATGCAAAAAGGGAATTGAATAAGGTGATTTCGTTCCGCGGGGTCGCTAAGGGAAAAGAATCCACGGTAATGGCGAATACAATAAATTTTCATAAACAAATTGCGTTTTGATGGCGGCATATCGGCGCGTGTGCCAACTCCCAATAAGGATTGATAGGGAAACAATGTGGGTGTACACTGATTGAATGTCAATTTGCGGAGGCTGCGGACGACGGAATAATTTCATGTAATGGTGTACACGTCGCCTTAACGATGTGTCGAGTAACATGTGCGGAATGGATTTGGTCTTGTGTCAACTTCAATAGGAGTTGCATCGGTTTATTTTGTTAGGGGGATATTGGATACGCTAAGAAAACGACCTACAAGCTGTTTGTATGCTTAAATTGCCTGAGATGCAGGTGCTTGTCTTAATGATACATAATACAGTAAATGCACCTAATAACTAAATACAGCAGTATTGACTAAGAATCGTTCTATTAAAAACTGCATTTTATTCATAAATTATTTGGGGAAATATTGAAATGGGAAGCTTATATATATTTCCCCCCCCAAAAAAAAACCACATTAAAAGTAGAAAATTTCGTAGGCAATTTAAAAGTATATGGTGTGCTAATTTCTAAGTTGAACAAGCACACCTGCTCTCGATGTGCCGACATTTGCGAGCGTAAATCAGGCGTAGCCCTGCCGCTACGTGTCATATCCAGAGATCATTACCGAGCCCAAAGAGTGGAAAATATTTATGTATAAATTAATTTTTATTTACGTTTACTGGCCTTATTTGGGAGGTGTTTACGGCTTCATTTTTCGAGTGATAAGTATAATTAATAGAAAATAATTAATTAATTGTGTTGTGCATTTAGAGGCTGTGATGAAATCTATTAGAATTTGGAGTTCACCAAAATATGGCAGATTTTTTTGTGTATTTTTTTGCCAAGTTGGAAGAAAATTTTAAAGAATCAACTGCTCCGCCGTTAAAATACGAATTGGCGAGTAAGAAGTGGCAATCATGAAACAAGCTGTCGTAAAAATCCCCTGCGGAAGAGTTTAGGTAGTAGGTATTAGTAGTAAACACTGTGATTTTCATAACTTTTAAGTTTAAGGATTTCCTAATTGAGAAAGAGTTTTTAAGCTAGTGCAAAATTATGTACAATTAATTAATATTTTAAATTGTAATTGTATTTTGTGGGTAATATTTTAAAATTGTATTTAGTTATTAGATGATATTATTATGTTAAATCTTTTGCAAGCCCTCGTGGTAAAATATGGCAGTCTTATTATACGTTTTTTTTTTTCGTTTGATGTTACTCATATTTGCAAAATTAAATTATCTTTATCAGTTCCTTAACAAAATATTTGGTTTTCCAAGAACATAGGTATCGCCAGGCTCACTTTAAGTACTAGTTCATTTTCAACAATTGCAGAAACGTTAAGAAGACTATGTTCAAAGTTTTAATATTTTATTCCCCGTCTAATGTTCGCCTACGTTAGAACTTCGCATCCACGTGTAACCTTTAAACGAAAATGGTAGCACTATAATTCCAATAAAGTTTTGTAAAATAATCTATTTACCAGATAAAGATGTTTGTTTCATTATTTTAATTAATATTTTCCATTGATAGGTATCTAAATGAAAACTAGTCTCAATTTTCATTTATGTATCTACCTACCAAATGTGTGATGAACAATAGCTAGCACTTACTCCACACGTACATACTCACCTACCCTTGTTTGAATCTTAAACATCGAGCCATTTAACACGTCACCTGTATCTTGGAGCTCAATATGAAAAATGTTCACACGCGCTCGGCAGCGGGTACCTACCGGGGTGCGGGAGGAGCCAAGTGTACCCCAAGGAGTTTTGACTTGCAAAGCAGCCTCGCCGAGATTTTTCACGAGGGCCGTAATGACTGCTTGATGTGTTCGAGCCACGAGTATGGAGGCAGACAGGATGGAAATACTAAGAGAAAGTTTTGGTCCTTTCGGCATGTTGGTCTTTTGAAACACTGATAGGACCAGTTTTTCAACGATGAATGATATGACAAAAGTACCGTTGGAAATGAAAATTGCACTTGTTTGTAGGCAGCATTCCAGTGACAAGATAATAAAAATACGACATCAAAATTTCCGCTGTAGCAAAGCAGTAAACGGATTCACAAACAGAGTAACAAAATGCAAAAGCAGACGTTCTAGGAATCCGCATTTGCGATACATGAACCGAGGCTTCTCATTAAACATTTGAATACCATTTCCTGTCGAGCGAGGGAAACAGGATTGTCACAATCCGTATTGTTCGAGATCTCATAACGCGTGTAGCCCTTTGACTTGTTATTTCCATACAGAATGCTAATACAAAACGTCGTTATATAAAGGCGTCTCCACACTTGGCTAGCTCGCAGGCGCGTCACCTTTGATGCCCGTATGATTGCCCGCGCCCGCGACACATTGGATCTATATTGTTGTCTTTTTCAAGTTTCGTAATAAGGGATGAGGGTGTATTAAAGCCTTTTATCCGGCTCGTCACGCCGGCACGCGGGGACTGGAAGGGGTTTAAGGTGAGCAAACATTAGCTCTTTTACATTTTTGCAATTTCATCTACGACGCCTCACGGCTGTTTGCAGTAGCTTGAGTTTCAGGAGACTCGAAGGTTTCGGGGCGTTACAACTTTAACTCTTTTCAAAAGGGTTCGAAGGTAAACGAGTTTTTAATGTTTGTTTACAGGCGCGCTTAGCTGTGTCGCTAAAACGGGTTTGCAGTGAGACACATTGAGAAATCCTAAGTGAAGTTAAGCCGAGTATTAAGTGCGCTAGGCCCGGGGCCAAGACCTCGCCGCAGACTGCCTGCAAATCTTGGCTGCATTCTCGAACATTCCAGAAGATGTAGCTGGGATTAAACGACGTGGTATATTCAACAATTACACTATATCCAGGCAATTCCAGCAGGTAGGGCTGCATATTTTAGGGGTGAGACAATATTAGCTGCAGCGCTCGTGTGGAAAATGAAACTGTTTTTGGTCCTAATTTACAATGCTTGTAATTTGAGCGAACACGTTCCTTGTTCGGAGGTGTACAACGTTTTGTGTACGCTGCGAGCATTTTGAAACGTATTAGCTGAGTTTGCAAATATGCATACGGAACAATGCAGAGCGGTGAGTAAATGTTGGCACTAACGCTGTTATGTCTAATGCGGTGCACTATCATATATTTATTAATGATATTGTATTCATATTGCTGCTAATCTGAGAATGGAAATATGAAATTAACTCCCGTAGAAACTTTTTCTTGACCAGTTGTAATATTTTTATTTCAGTTAGATACTTTCAAGGAACAAAATTCGGTGGGTGAACGTTTCGTAAGGTAAGAAATTATATTCATCGCATCAGAAGAATGCTAACCCAAACATCAGCCAAACTAATTTATCTAAAAGGTTAACTTCGAAAGATCTAAAGAAAACTGAACTGTTTTTCTCCATGGGGGAAAACAATTTCTTACTGCGCCGCTAAAGTTTCTCAAGATAACGTATCGCTGCAGGCGACAATTATTGCGGTGTGTTTAAAATAAAGGGCTAATTTACTAAGAACGAAAGAAGCTACGAAATGGCGCGCACCGCACGACGCGCCGCGGGCGACCACAATTCAGAAATAGCTCATAACTCACGTGTAATCGCGACTTGCGCGCGACATTCTGCATCCTGCGGCTGATAGCGCGATCGCGCCAGAAACGCTTTTGTGCGCCCGCTCTTAGATGCATTTTAGCTCAATAATTAACTGCTGTTGCTATTTATCTACGCGGCTCCCCAAACGAAGGTACAATAAAGTAACAATATCAACAAATACGTTTTGATATAAAATTAATACCAGTTACAAGGTTAGTAAGTTCGTACTTATTTGCTTCAGAACCAAAGTTCTTAAGAAGCACTACAAGTTAAACGGCACCATTAAACGTACCAACTCATATAAGTGTAGTGTTGTCACGCTAAAATTAAAATTATTCAAACGTACAAGGACGCCATTGGAGCAAACATAAACTTGAATCTATTGTCTAAGTTTATATGAAAACAAACGCGAGCGTCATTACCGCCCGCTCCGTATTTAGCACATTATTCAAAAAGCACGTGAGCCAGGAAACCCTTAAAATTACACACGAAACAGTGCTCTTTACCAACTTTCCCATAAGAGCCCATTATTTACGGAGCCACCGTACCATTAAGATTCTCCACATATCTTCGAAAGGCGCGTTATGGTAATTACGGGTCGCCATTTTATCTCGCGACTCTTCGCGATTAGAAGTCGCGCGCTCGGCTGCACGTCGAAATAACAAGTGCGCGAACTTAGTTCATTTCTGAGAAGGAGCGTTGTGAAATTAATTCGGATGGAAGATATCGGGCGGCGCGATAGCGGCTCCTTCCGCGCCATTTATTGCTCGTGTGGTGCGGGTATCGGTGAAGGGGTAAAGAATATCAAGATGTAACGAGCGCCAGCCGGAAGGCTCGCAAATGAGCTCGCACACTTATCTCTGTTAATGTGGGCGAGGGTTAATTTTGTCTTACATGAGCAATTTGGAGATACCACCCTCGTTTCCAACTTACATTTGTTGTTACTATATGAGATTTGGCGTGTTATGTGGCTGTTCTGTTCCTATCAAGGTTATTGAGGCGCCTAAATTTACTATTTATGTTTTTATATACTCACCAATTCCTTCACCCTCCATACTTTGAACTGTTTGCTTTCCAAGAATGAAAAACTCACAACCAGGAACCTTTCTTCCAACATATCACCCATAAGAACGTGCTCACACACTTCTCACGTTTAATTTATACTACTTAAATATTCGTTAAGATTTCGTCTAGACAAAAGGAAAATATAGTCACGTCTGTAGGGTAGAATGAACGGCGCGCAAACATGGATGGATAGCAAATACGAGAGTGTATTAGGCAATGAAATTAAGTCGCAATGCAATCTCCTTGGATGTGGGAACTATTGTCCTAGCACAATGCTGCTATTAACTAGTCGATAGCGGTATTGAATATTAGGTTTCGTCGTATCTGCTCCGAGGTTGGGGTGCTTTGTGGAAATGTAGCGAATATTATTTGATGTTCGCTTTGTATACTTTAATTTTGTAATAACTTTAATTAACCCTTTTGGGTTAACCCTTTCTTTGACTTCGACTTTAGTATTAAGCTTTCGAAGATACGATTAAGCCTATTTATAATTTCAATGCAGCTTTTAGATGAACCAGCTTCATAATTCTGTGTCAAGCACAAAAAACAGGTATCTGAAGGCCAATTCCCGTAATTAAAAACGTTCAAATTCAAGTCACAATCTCATCTCAGCGACAATCAAATGTCAAAAATGTAGGTAAACGCTATACAATTTTTGACAGATTGAGACTGAGATTAGAATGCGAACGTTCTTAAAAATACGGGAATTGCCCCTCAGATTAAAGTTTCATAATCTTCCAGTCGCGATCACATTCACCGTAAAAGATAAAACTGACTTAACTTATTCAATTTCATATACAGCAAAGCAACGGACTTTCCAGTGAAATATTGAAGGAATCGACAAAACTTGGTCTCATGTAATATGCAGGGAAGTAGGACCAGCACACTGCATATTTTGCGCCTAAGATCCGCGGTTCTACGAGGAAACTTCCAAAGCCGCTTGCTTAGGTACTTAGGGTTTATGTTATATTTTATGCTCCATACTGCTGAAAGACGATAATTTGATGGCTTGGCGGACAGAAGCTGTTGAGAAATGAATTTGTGACTTCGAAATCTTAATACCGGTAATGGAGAGCTTGTGGTTTATCAAGGAAGTGATGTCATTTTAAGTAGGTTTATGAAATAAGGTTTGTTCTAAGAACTTGCTACTGAGTAAAGTGAGTTACTTTACTCAGTAGTGCACCCTTGATTGGAAAATGTTGAGCAATTTTATGCTTAATTATTATTTATATGTAATTTATTTTATGCCATGATTTTTAATGACGACGTGGTCGACGAAGAAAACACGCTTGCATAGAAGATATTTTGAACGAATTGAACCGTAAAGAGGTTCAATTCGCTCAAAACATCTTCTTGAATACTGCAAGAACAATAATTTACTCGTGATAGAATTTCCACCCCATAAAATACACCTGAAAGCGAAATCAATAATAAACCTAGTACCTACACGGACATAAAATAGAGACCTATAGAGTTCACACAATCTTACCAAATTAATTCTCTATAAAGCTGAATACACAAAACGTTTGCGGTCGTAGGTGAGAGCTCAAAGGGTCAGTTCACACGACAGGTTAGCGTCAAAAGGATTGACCGAGACGTGTCGAGGTGGGGCGGGGCAACCACAACCTAGTCGCTTCGTAACCACACTTGCTTTTTGGGTGAACTGTGGTTCAGTTCACCTTTGTGGTTAATTTTCGTATATAGAACTTGGCAAGTCGTTGTTGCGAACTTTTGTTAAAGGAACTACTTTCGACCGAAGTTTATTGGTTAGCTTTTAGTGTTGTCTTTTGTTGTATTGTTATATTTTTGGATACTTTGCAAATAGATGGGGATATACGACTAAAACAAAATACGTCTTCGGTTTCTAAAAAAGCGGCCAAGTGCAACTCGGACTCGAACACGAAGGCACATTAACAACGTATGCAGTAAACTAAATACATTTGTGTATGCATATTACAAATTTATGGTACAAAAGAAATGTGTAAGGGCTATATGCGATGTCGTCCACTTGAATCTTGTAGGCCTCTATTCAAAAAACTGAAACTATTGACCTTGACTTTGTATTTGTTTGAGGTATCGGTGTTTGTGAGGAAACATAATTAATTCTTTAGATTCAAAGGTGACAATTACTCCAAACAGAGACCAAGAGATGCAACAAAGGTTTTCGTTCCTTTTTGTAATACAACTCTTAGTAAAAAAAAAATGTGTATCATAATATGTGAATTACAATATTTAACAAATTACCAAAGACCTTAAGAGAACTTACATTTAATTATTTTAAAATTAAACTGCGTAGATGGTTGATAGCAAATTGTTTTTATAGTTTACAAGGAATTCTGCAACATAAAGAAAGCAATCTATTTTAAGTTTCCTATAGTTTTGTGGTATGTGTTTGTTCAGTTTAACTATTAATGAATTTATGTTATCTAAAGACAACATGTTATTTTAAGGTTTTAAGTTTTGTTATGTGTTTATTTATTATTGTAACTTAAATTTATCTTGATTTAAAAATTATATTAGAACATAGGTGTATATTTTATATATCTTATTAAAATAGGTACCTACCTATGTACCTATTCATGTAAAACTAATTTGCATGCCCTAAACAGGCAAAATATGGACTGTACACTAAACCACCAACTTTTACAACTGGTAACACCTATATCTTCTGCAAATAAATTATTCTTATTCTTCCGTACCACCGTACAATATTTAACACAATTTTTTTTAAACTCATTTCTTGTACGGAGACCCCCTTTAATTTTTAACTTTATTTTTATTATTATTTGTTGTTATATCGGCAATAGAAATGCATACTCTGTGAAAATTTCAACTTCAAAATCATGATGACTTCAAATTCATTCAAAATTCAATTTCAAAAATACAGCCCGCTGACAGACGAACGGACATCAGTAGGCCAATTCTCGTACTTAAAAAACGTTCAAATTCAAGTCGCAATCTCATCTCAGCGACAATCAATGTCAAAAACCTGTCAAAAATGTATGTAAATTGATTGTAATTTTGACAGATTGAGACTGAGATTAGAATGTGAACGGTCTTAAAAATACGGGAATTGCCTGGTAATAGTGTCCCTTTGGGTACGAAACTATAAAAAAATCAAACTTAAAAAGATGTCACACGTTATTTATTTCCAGCTAATCAGTTTAGTCACGAAACATTATATTTCGACTTTATAACATAATTTCCAACTAAAAGAGAGAATCAAACAGCACAATACACAGAAACCCGTACCCAATAAGACGTACAAACAGCAGTAACTCGTCTCAAAGTATCAGTCTGGCAGCAGAGCGCCGCAAAAGGAACTCAACTCCACCGAGCTGTTTACGTGAGGGCTGTTAGCAAACACCTGTAAACGCCTTTACCTTGCCTTTGTTTGTACTGGACGCTCACGATTGCCGTGTACAATTAGCCTTAGATGTCTCACCTGGAAACCAATTTATTACCTACAGTTGCGAAAGACATTCCCGCTTCATTCGAATCTCTATCTTTTAAATATTAAGGTCGAGTTTCCGGTGGTAGGTGAGATTTGAGATGAAACGGTTATGTGGCAACTTTGTGTATCTGGATGTAGTGAAGTCTTTTGAGTGCCGCTGAGGTGTTAGGTAGCTCATGTGGAAACGTTAAGTACGTGGACGTTTGCCCTGTGTTTATTTGGTTAGTCACAAAAACAGATTTGGAGCTAACGTAAATGCGCTGAAATGTTTTGACATTTAAATGAAGATGCAACAAACTTGACTGTATTTATTGATACGGCAAACTGAAAAAGATTCATTGGACATCGTAAGTAGGTATGCATTTTATAAAAAAAAATACGATTTCCAAGCAAAAAGCATTCCATTCCAATATTACAAAACATCCACTTAAAATAAAGCATTGCGATTTGGAAAAAACAGCATCGTATTTCCATTCCCGAGCTGCCCCTTTTGAAAGTCCTCAATCATGTTCGCCGTGTTGACTCCTGGATATGATACGACCTCTCGACTCGACATGATCATAATACCCTCGGCTGCATCCAACAACCCCTTCTACATCCATAAACCGGCTACAAATCTTAGCCGAGCGTTCGGCATCTTTATAACTGGAGGACGCGATCCCTTAACCCAACATAATGGTCAGGTTTACTGAGAGGACCGTCGTAAAGTGTCCCGTCCAGCGCGTACCCCAACAGCGGGACCCTTCGAAATTTCACGAACTATTTGGCCCGCACTAGCCCTCACTCAGCTTTTTTGTCGACGGTTTATTGTCCAGACTTTCTGCTCACCTTTATCGTTATTGTGTCCGCTCGGCTTCATAAAGGACCCTGGTTCACTATTAGAACCTCATAACCGTGGGAAAATTGTTTGAAAGCTTCGTAAAAATGGTTAAATGATAAAAACATTGGGTATAAAAGCGAGGTCAGTCAATAAATCGTTTGGTCAATTGAGCAGGATGCAATGGGCGTGTTAATTGGTCGGGTGCGGGACTGTATCGAGGGCTCGCTCGGAGCGATGAGTGGACACGGAGCAGTCATTGCGCGAATGATAATTGCCTGAATGTTGGGCGTCGCATAAATTCGGGCTTAGAATTGAATGGATGCATGGCGTCATACGTGAGACACGGATGTAAAGTGGTTTGGATCTTTCTGTGTAGATTTGTTTGTGTTATTTTTAATGTAATAGAATTTAGTTTTCAGTATATTAACAATGCGCTGAATAAACATAGGTTTTAAATATACAATATCATGTAAACTATTTCAGGTATAAATAAGGCTGTTTTTGAACAACTTTCATGTTATTTTCACGAATTTAAATGATTTGCTCTTTTGAGTATTTTCCAATTTACTATTTAATTTTAAAGTATGTTTTTCTTTATTGTTCTGGTTATTTCTTAATGGTAGGTATTTAATTTAGGTTTCATAGTACACTTTCTACAGTGCCTACGTTAGTACAGTAGTTTGTGTTTCTAAAAATATTTCTTCTCTACCTCTTTGCCATCAAATACGTCCTCGAAAAATCAACCAAAAATTATAACAAACTCTCCAAAACCCATCTTACATCTTTGTAGGTACATCCGGACCCTAGGACCAGTGCATACGTTCCCGCAGAGATAAACGCATACGATTACACGTGCGAGCCACAGGTGGCGCATAACATTTTTCAGTCGGGACGGGCCATTGCCAGCGTCCGGCCCGTGAGCCCGCGGCTTAATTCGAGACCTTTCCAGCCATTTGCAACGGTTTGTTTTTATTGAAAACCGTGGGAATTTACCGATTGCCCGTATTTTGTGATTTGGAAACTGATTTTAGGATTTTGTGCGTGGGTTTCTGGATTTAATTTTGTGATTTGACAGCGTGTTAAACGGTTTTATCTGATTAAAGATTATCTCGCAATATACAATTTATAGGAAGGCCCCGAATTACAAATGATTATCTGCTTGGACACACGATTATCCTTCACCAAGCACCAAGTAAGTCAATAACTTTAATCTTAGAGAAATGTAACCGATAAGCTAAAATTAACACATTTTCTGAATTCCCCAGCCATAAATAAACCAGAAATGACACGTCATAATGTTTAGCACAAATGCCACGCTTTACGCCAGCCCATATTGTCAGCCATTCAGGCCGGGGGCTCCAAATAATTATTGCTCGCTTGACAAATTGCCGACAAAGCCCACGTGTCGCTGGAACAATTTGATACAATTTTCACCGCCTTTCCCGTACGGGCCACGGATTTGCATACGTGCACCCCTAGATTATGCAAATATACTTTTTTAACGTACTGTTTACTTACCCCAGGAAAAGGAAACACTTCGGGCACGCATTTTAAAAAGATTTACGCGCTTTGCCGGATCATTAAGTGCGGAACTAATTTGCTTACCTTTGAAATGTTTTAAGCTTTGTCCTGTATAATTACTGTAGGGTTACCGTTCCCGTAACTTGATATGCAGATTTCCGCACGGTCAACTGTGGCTCAACTGTTGGTTTTTCCTGCGCTCGGTTTCATTATTGCGGCCGTGCAAATAAAAGATTCCTTCTCGCAATTTAGTTACTTTACAATTAAAATCATATTAACAGGCTACTCCAGTATATTCTTAAAATATAAATATATCATGGGGATATTTTTAATTTGCACGTTTCACGTTCAAGTGCGCAACTTCTCAACGATATTGAGCATGTGGGAATCGTCGAAATTAAATTTTCTTTGTTTTCTCTCGTGGGCTGTGGGCTCTTGGCGTTATTAAATTTCCTTGTGTTTTTTAACACAGCCATATCATTAGATTGAGGGCTTCCGTCAAGAGGAAATTGTGGCGGCGAGGGGAGCGAGCTGAGCACCTAAACATATTGAAAAAATAAAAATCCCGGCTACTTATTGCGTAGTACTGGGGTAAGTTGCTCTACGTAGCTTAAAAGAAAAAATAAACCAAAATAATAAATGTTTTTTTTAATCATTATTAATACTTGAAAAATCGTTTGGTGAATAGTTTTCAGGTGTTACACTTTTGAACTATTCGTGATATGTTTTTTTTTTAATGTTTGTTAATTGTAACAACTGTAGGTATATAGGTAGCTGCCAGGGTTACGGGAAAGTCAGAAAGGGATACCGTGGCCCCTGGCATAGGCAACTGAAGGAACACGGGTGGGTTTTAGTCAGTAAGAGTCTGACACGCCCTCCTGCTCTGCCCAGAGCGGGAGAAGTTATTTGATGACTTACCACCCTCAAATAAAAATAAAAGTTATATAGGTACAACAAACCCCGTGATTCAGCACGATACAGGATCGTCATAAATTATCGGAACATTTTGCAAAATCTAGTATAAGATAGAGCTACTTTCCCGCCGGTATCACAGCCGAAGCCGAAGTAGAAAGACGTTTGAAGTGGTTTCGTGTAATAAGTACGGCCGCGACAAAATTCCTGGCCGCGCTGCGTTTGGGAACCTCACCTTAAATATACATATTACATTACGTGAAATTGCCCATTTTTTCCACTCTCCACCCTAGCAATTAGGGTAGCTTGTGTATAAATATTGCACGGCCCTCATTAAAGTGCGTGTTCGTTTTAGTATATATTTTTATGGTACGCTTTTTGGTTGGCGTCTGCAAGGAGTCGTGGGATGTAATGAATAATTAAGACATGTTGTACAAGGGAAGTGCCAGGTTTTTTTCAAGGCTGCGGTAAATTATGGTGGCTTTGAGTAATGTGCCGTTCTTTTTATAAGAACATTCTTGCCATTTTTTACTGTCATAAACCTATGGCATTTAAAATTTAAAATCAAAATATTATTAAGATTATTTGAGTGTATCATACATTGGATACATAGTCCATTGTTTAATAAAGATTTCAAAACATTATAGGTACAAGCTATAAAGTATTCAA
Source organism: Brachylomia viminalis (assembly GCA_937001585.2). NCBI lineage: Eukaryota > Metazoa > Arthropoda > Insecta > Lepidoptera > Noctuidae > Brachylomia > Brachylomia viminalis. Next base: position 7,550,423 of record OW443304.2, read on the forward strand.
ATATTTAATAACTTTCAATTAATAATACATGAACTTTACCTTGATCGGACGGAGAGGGCATCCGGTGTCGCAAGGACGCCTGAAACAAAAAAAATAATAACATCAAAAACAAAAAAGGGCTACACAATATCAATCAAAGTCTCCTCAAATTAAAATCCATCAATTAACTACGTCACAAAAATCAAAACATCAAAACTTCTAAATTAAAAATATGACGTTCAAATGATTAAAAAACTCCCTTCCGAGATTGCATTTCAACAATTAACGCATTAAGGCTACTCTCGCCAATAAAGAGCAACTCTCTTAATTAACAGTCCCTGTTAAAAATTGAGTACAAATTCAAGTAGCAAATCTCCCCAGCTGGGGTGGGATCTAGTGAATGGCCTGTAATATTTTAGTTTGGTTGAAACAAAAAGTCCTGGCGTCGGTGAGGGGTTCAGTTGCTGTCACGTAGACACAATAAGCCTTTTAATTCGATTCGTCAAGACGGACGCGAGACAAAGGGCCCGGAGTTATCATTCAATGGGGCACTTCTACCTTTTCTTATTACTTCGCTAAGGTTTTCTTGTGAGGTGGACTGGCTGCACGAGGGACGAAGACTTGAGATATATCCTGTGTCTCCGGTTTGATTTGGTGCTGTTATTTCTGGTTTAATTTTATTTGTGACTTTTGTTGGTCTTTTGTGACATAATACATGCTACACATTGAAAAGGTTTCATAAGCTAATGAAAGTATTTGCGGATAGCTATAAAAAGTTAATGTAAATGTCTAGAAATATTACTTTGGCGAATTGTGTCAATGACTGGGGTAATTAGGTATACATAATATTTTCACCACGCAATATGAAACTATCTTGATATAAATTGTTACATGAACGAACCCTACAAAATTAATATTTTTTATATAAATAATCCAGTTTCATCAACCACTATCGAACCGATTTCTTATCTTCAGACAATTTCTCCGTGTGTAGCACGCTGTATAAGTGCACTTGATCCCATGTGTCGCCGTGACCGGACTGCCGATACACAGCTAACAGGTTTATTTGTTGCCATCGTATTAACTAACTCAGTAACCCACGAAATAACAACAAAATAATGTCTCAGAAAAGGCTTCTGATTTTAAGTTAGACTTATAGAGAGTCTATTGCGACTTAGGTTGATCACATAGCTATCTATATTCACTACTTTAATCTAATCACCTAGGTACCATACCATTTCAAGTTTAGGAATATTTTTACCTAAGTTTATTTACTAATAGTTTTATGCCAGCAAATCTACTCAAAGTGTCATTCACTACTTTAATCTAATCACCTACCATACCATATTCAAGTTTAGGAATATTTTTACCTAAGTTTATTTACTAATAGTTTTATGCCAGCAAATCTACTCAAAGTGTCACTCACTACTTTAATCTAATCACCTACCATACCATATTCAAGTTTAGGAATATTTTTACCTAAGTTTATTTACTGATAGTTTTATGCCAGCAAATCTACTCAAAGTGTCATTCACTACTTTAATCTAATCACCTACCATACCATATTCAAGTTTAGAAATATTTTTACCTAAGTTTATTTACTGATAGTTTTATGCCAGCAAATCTACTCAAAGTGTCATTCACTACTTTAATCTAATCACCTACCATACCATATTCAAGTTTAGGAATATTTTTACCTAAGTTTATTTACTAATAGTTTTATGCCAGCAAATCTACTCAAAGTGTCATTCACTACTTTAATCTAATCACCTACCATACCATATTCAAGTTTAGGAATATTTTTACCTAAGTTTATTTACTGCTAGTTTTATGCCAGCAAATCTACTCAAAGTGTCATTCACTACTTTAATCTAATCACCTACCATACCATATTCAAGTTTAGGAATATTTTTACCTAAGTTTATTTACTGATAGTTTTATAAAAAAATAAACTTTTATTTACAGACTACATAGGCCCACATTGTGTTAGTGACTAAACCACCAAACCAAAACCAAATCCACCAAAACCAAACCAAATCTATTCAAAGTGTCAGCAACTTAGTTCTTAGTGTTAATCTAGTTATCTACTAAATCGTCACATTCATACAAAGTACTGACTCTTTTAGCGTAGATGGAACTATCGCGTTATTTACTGACCAATACCGTAATATCCCTGTCTCAATATCTCTGACCTCGTGTGTACTTTGCAATGGAAGTGCATTTGATTCCTTGCGTCGTGACCCGACTACAGATTCGAAGCTAACAGCCTTATTTGTTGCCATCTCTTTAAACTCGCCCTAAATCAAAGGAATTGTATTTATTTTAGCAGGCTTTGAGATGTTTATTGATAAAGGCACCCATTGCCACTTGATATTTTCTGACGGTTTGCAGAATATTGTGAAAGCGACTTAAATCATTTAGTTAATCTGTACTAATTTTATAAATGCGAATGCTGTTACCTTTTCGTGCCTTAACGGTTAAGGGATTTCGGTGAAATTGGGCACAAAACTAGCCCATGACCTGGAGGGTATACTTTTTATCCCGGTAGTACGTTCGTACGTTCTCGTGGGATGAGTTGCGACCTCCACGTCGGCGAGGCCGCGATCAAAAGCTAGCTAGCTCACATTATAATGACGGTTAAATAAAATTGTAATGAAAATAAATGTATAATATTTAAATATAACATATAATAGTATATGTTTTATGTATTTATTTTATATGTAAATGGTACACCACTGACTTCCTTTCCTACAGTTTTTTCTCCCTTTAATCCATCCAAAGGTGGTCTGTAAAAGATTGCTTTTAGCGATAAGACGCCCATTGTATCACCCTATGTAACATTTCTATATTTATATCTGTAATTTTTATGGTGTAAATAATAAAGAGTATTCTATTCTAGAACGTGTAAATGTTTAGTAATTTTTTTTTGTAACGTTATTTTATTCCTTGCAAATCGTAGGTACCTATGCCTAAATCATTTTCAGTAACCCAACTTTACAAAATAGTTAGAGATTCCTAACACGTAACAAGGTGTATCTCCATTTCACATATTAGCCCAAGCAGGGTAAATGAAACAATTTAATAATATCTCTTGTAGGTTGGTAGGTAGCACTAACCAATATCAAGTAAAAAGGGGTTGGAATCCCACTGTCTGGCGGCATAATTACCAGCCAGGCATTAAAGATAAAACGAGCCAGGTAAATTGAAATGTGAGGTTTAAATTGAAAGGTAGCCATCATGTCCGTGCTAACCGACAAGCTTCTTGTTAATACATTGGTATTTTATTTAAAATTGCTTTATGTTCAAATAGCAGAATTGTTAATTTGGTATTTTTTTTCGTGAATTTGTTTTTTTATTTACTTATACTTTTCTGCGAAGTGGTTGCTGTACTTTAAATAGCTTTTTTTTATTTTTTATTGTACGTGGGAGTTGTACAAATTAGTTTATAGATAGGGGTTCCCTTATACAAAAGACCAAAACCGGTAAAACATTGGCTGGTATCTTATGAAAAAATCTCATTAAATTATTTTCGACACGATAATACGATCGTAGAAAATTAAGTAGAATTTTTTGGTCTTACATCCAATTTCAACTAATTATTCCTAACCTGGAAATACAATTTTAAATGTTTATAAACAAAATCAGTTCATGAACTTTATGGTCCCTGAAGTCTTCGTAGATGGGTGCAGGAATTAACAGAAATTAAGGAAATCGTGGAGGGGGCGAGCTAATAGCAGCCGTTTAATTAAATGAGCTTCGACCGAAATTGGGGCAGATGCTGATGCAAAAATTTGGAGGTCACAAATTAAAGGCAAGTTTCTAAATTAAAATGTAAGTATGATTTAAAGTTTACTAGATTTGGCATGCTACACGCAGCCATTATCATAAAACAGTGTCGTAACAGTGCGCCAGTGTCGTAAGTGCTACAATAGAAAACATTTTTGATAAATATATTAAGTAGGTACTAGCTTTACCCGCGGAGTCGCTCGCCTGGAGGTTGGTAATTATCCTACGGGAACGTTCTACCGGGATAAAAAGTCCCATCCCATGTCCTAACCTAGGAGATGGTCTACCACTGTTTTTCGATTATTGTCGCCTCAGAAATCATACCGACCTATGCTATGTATGAAACCTACCTACCATGAACCTAATAATCTTGTAAGACGAAGGAGACTAGTCTCCACGACACAGGGAATCCTAGTGTGGAGGTTAGTGCTATTCAAATATTGTAATGTTTTTTCTGAACAATAAAGTTTTTTTTTTTAATTTTCATCCTAACCCGTTCAGCCGTTAAGGCGTGAAAAGGTAACAGAGAGACAGAGTTACTTTCGCATATTTTATAAGTATATACTGCATGGATACAACAATATGCAATAAATCAAACCACATAGGTACTTGCCTTTGCTGACGATACACAAAAAATGAACGAAATCGGTCCAGTAATTAAGTCAAGAAGTATAGTTTTAATTTTGTGCAAATTTGAACACTGTAGAATTGGATCACTAGGTCAAAGATTCAATGATCTTGAATCCTTGAACATTGAAAACCGACGTTGCCACTGAATATGTATTGATATTTATTTTGTTTGAAAATTTCATCTTTTTAATTTAATATTGCTCTATTATTTGGACTTGTATTACGTGTGGTGTAATTTATTGCATATAATATGTCAATAATAAATAAGTAAATAATTAAGTAATATGGAAATATCAATATGGCTGAAGTCAACGATCAATTTTAGTTACAGATGTATATTTCGGTATTGTTAGCGACTTCGTTCGTTTGGCTGTAGGACCTAATCTCGAAAACGACTGAATGGAGTTAGACGGTTTCCTGGGGAAGATCTTACTTAGTCCATAAATTATAGGCGGTAAATTCTGGAGCAGCTTATCTATATATTGGCGATAAGCCAGTGTAAAGATATAGATGTGCCCATTAATTGTTTTATTTATTTATTGAGCAAGGAAAGAAAGAAAGAAACAAAATGCGTTTATTGGCATTACAGCAAAATAAATACACCTTAATACTATAAAAACAGAATACAAAAATTATAATGCCAAACGGGCCTCAGCTCAGCATAATGTCAGATGACAACACAAGGTGTACCACCTGACGCTGATTTTCAGCTGCAACCCACGAGTGCCATACGCTAGAATAACAAAACATAAGGAAGCTTGTGTCCATTTTAATACAAGGATATACAAGGACATACTATATTTACAAGGATATAATAATAGATAATCATGAGTCTTCAATACTGTGTAAATACATCACAACATTCTTACTAATAAGTGAATAACTTTTCTAATTAATTTTTAAATCATTACAATATGAACAATACAAATAAAAAAAAAATACTATTAAAATTACCAAATAAGTTTTAGCATGAAGTCAATGCATTTAACTGTTACATCATTGTCTTTATTCATTTAAGTTGCTCTACTAATATTGTTATGATGTCTTGTCGTTTAGAATTTAATTATGTCCGATTCTCGTACTCCAAAATTAATTTAGTTTTTTTCAGCAAATGTCAAAATTGTATTAATTGTATAATAAATACCGGACCAATACCCTTACTAAATCTACTTAAAATACATAAAATCGAAACAGTTTTTAGTATTTTTAAGTAGTTATCAATGAGAATTGGTCTCATAAAGAATAACAATGCACAGTCTTATAATGTTTTCTAATTAACATCTTGCACAGACACATTTACAAATACAATAAACATAATTCATCTTCATATACAATCACACCAATTGTAAGTAATGTTAATCATAATATGGAGAGTTTTGCTAAAAGAGATCGCTCTAATTAAGTAATGGCTCGAATGTTAATTACAAAGGCAGGGGTGACAACTGCACGGTAATCACTACTGATCTATGAGCTTTGTTTTTGATTCATTTCGTTTTTGTTATGTTGTTATTTGTTTCTGGCAACCCTAGGAATTATTGTGATTAGTAAAATTACAAATAAATAGTTACTGATCGATTTTTTACGGATTTATTGGATTTGCTACATAATTCTTGGAAACATAAGAAACAGTATTTCTATATACATTTTAATGATTTATTTTTATGTTAATATTGCAGCGGAAACATCACCTCCTAACCGAAAAGCCGATCTATTCTGTAAAAATCTTGTAGTCAAAACTTAGGTGAAGTGAGCTGTTATTATTGTCAATCCCTAGCATCGGGTGGAATGACAGGTCACTTCAAGTTCATGTGCTGTAAGTAGGTACCTATTCCTATATTAGGTACTGGTTTGGATTTCAAGAGTACTAATACAAATTTTGTGATACATTATAATTAAAATAAGTTTTTTTGAAGTAAGTAGTTTAAAGCGCTTAAAAAAATCTAGCTCTTACAAAAACGTCAAGAAAAAATATATAACGAAGAACTTTTCTCTGATTGTCTGCATGTATGTCCCGGATTGGCGCAAAAACGTCTGAACGGATTTGGATGAAATTTGGCACACATATAGTTTAGGACCTGGTTTAACACAAAGCAACCGTTTAATTAAATGTTTTCATATTTTCCTACGTCCACGAGGGTGCGGGCAAAATCTAGTTCAAAAATAAAATATCAACAATCCTAAATTGAAACAACACAAAAACGTTTCTAAAAAAGAAAGCATCAACTTTTAAAATGAAAATAAACACATTAATTATAATCTAATGAAATGGCCGTTAAATCACGCTAATTGTTCTCCCGTTTTTATTTTGTTCCCCATTTTTTGTTATCAAAAGCTGCTTGAATGGAATTCCTTTATTCCACAAATGGCTTGTTTACTAACAACCATAGACAATGGACCAGAAGTTATATACCAGCGATAAATTTAGGACGCAATGAAAAATTATAGATTTAAAATGTTGGAAGTGTTATTTCAGTCTATTTTGATTTATGTGGTATTGTTTAGTAGTCGGTTTGTGAGGTTGAAACGTGTCGGTTTTCTTATACACTGGGCCGCAAAGAAAGCTGGTCGGTTAAATAAAATGCGATACATTTTTAAATATTACCCATCTTTTTAACATAAAATCTAAATTAAAGTTTATTTCATTACAAATACGGGGAAGTAAAACCTTTTTATTTCTATCTGGTGATTATATAAAAAAATATGAATAAAAAATAAAGACGATTATGAACAATTTTGAAACCATTTGTTTTACTTTTGTTTCTTTTTATGAATATGGCATTTCTTGTGCAGAACTTCATTATTCTGATCACATTCAATTAAAACATGCCACTAACCCCTGAAGGGTGTACTAGAATTCTGACAATGCTTGAAGACGGCCGCAGTCAGCGTTATACAGCGAGAACTGTTGGTGTATCGCTATCAACCGTTCAAAGAGTGCTCCAGCGATTTGAAGAGACTGGATCCAATGTTTGCAGACCAGGAACGGTCCGAATAAGGTGCATGACAGCGCGGAAGGATCGATATATAGTGTTAACAATATTGAAAAATCGATAACAAACGGTTGTTAAAGTTAAAAATAACCTTCTACGTATGCTGGAGGGAGCAATCCGAGCACATGTACAGTGAGGTGGTGATGTGTACTGAAGCAAACTTGAGGCCATTTAGACCTGAAAATAGTCCAAAACTCGAAATTCAAGGTTGAGTTACGCTAGAGAACACATGAATTTGACTCTGGATGACTGGTCAAGAGTAATGTTTTCGGACGAGTCGAGGTTCATGCTATACACGCACGATGGGAGGCAAAGACTCTGCACAAGACTAAGAAAAAGCTATAACCAAGATTGCATTGAAAAGAAAGTGCCATTCGGTGGAGGCTGACGCTCACGCTCACGTGTGGGCTGAAATTTCTTCCGAACGCCGTACCGTGCTAGTGGTGATAGAAAAAGGCACTTTAACTGCAGAAAGATACGTGAATGAAATCTTAAATGAGTATGATGGTCCATTTTTAGTAGACATGGGCGAGAACGCCATCTTTATACATGATAACGTATACAGTTCGGGTAGTGTTTGAGTACCTGGAAGATGTCGCTATCATACGCATGAAGTGGCCAGCATGCAGCCCAGACTATAACACCATCGAGCATACCTGTGACGAACTGGGATGACGTGTACGCTAGCTATATTCCCCCAATCACGCTTCGTGAATTAAAAGAAGCACTGATAGAGGAATGGGAGAATATTCCTCAGCATCGGCTCAGATATCTGATGGAAAGTATGCCCAACCGTATAACATCTATATTAACAGCTCGTGGTGGCAATACAAAATGGGTAAAAATCGCAGATTTGATACCGTTGCATATATTTCAAAATCTAGTGAAAATTTTCACTTTTACTTCACTTACTTTTATTCAAAATAGCTTCATAATTTTGAACTTTTATGACATTGTAGCGACAAATCCTGCATCGCGCAAGCAGAGTTTACCGCGCGACTAGCATATATACAACTTCCCGACATCAATCATCGGGCAGTTGCCCATCAGACACGACACCCGTCTGGTCGGAAGATCCTCCCTTTTCTATGAAGGTATGAGTGAACTTTACACCATGTTCCTCGTAACTCTACAACATTGATTAAGCACTATAAAATTTTCTACAATACAGTCTTTATTTCATAAAGCTAGCTCCAATATTTTGGAAGTTATTGAGGTTCTGGTTACCGACCCGCTTTCTTTGGAGCCCGATGTATTAGATTGCTTAATTACTGGTCTCGATTTCTGGTTTTCGCGAGTCTATAGAGAAAACAATCCTAAATATTTGGAAAGGTCTTGCCGATCTTGGCAAGGGGGTGTTCGGTTGGTACAATGAGGAATTTTTTTCTAAGCAAACAAGTTGTCATCAAATGATCCTTTAATGTAAAAACACCACTGAAAAACCGTCCGTTTGATCGTCCCGCCGGAAGTGGCCGTGTCCGGCGGCATTGTCCCGTCCCGGCTCATCTTCTTAATTGTTTTCTTTGGCGAAGCACTCACAGTACAATGGCTAATGATGCTGTACGCCGCTTTGATCATCGCGTGATCGTGTGTGCCAATTCTGGTCACATTACCTTAATAGGTCGGCCAAGTTTCGTTACTTTCGCCGAGTTTGGGGCTAAGTAGTTCCGAGCTTCAGTTCGAATATAATTCGATTTAGGTCTATTGTTCGAAAGTCTTGCGTGACCAGTGATAGGATTACCTTACAGATTCATAGCCTACATTTGTTTGGTCAACCTTCCTGCGTATGCGACCGCGACCGGTAGTGCCCATATTTCAGCCCTGATAACATTTCATGGTCGCTAAATTATTCCCATAATTTCTGTTTATCTAATTTGCGCATGTGAACCCTTTACAGAGATCCGTCCAGTCACGTAGGTCGAAGACACGTGACATTTCGAAAACAACGGGTACAAAACAGAATTACGACGCAAACGCGTTTGTGTGCAGCATCGAGCTGCTTGTGGGTGTGTGTGCGTGCGCCTGAATTAGACGCGAAACTTTCAAAGTTTTCCCAAATTTGTGCCGCCCGCGCCCCTCCGCCCCCCCTCGCTCGTGGATCGATAGCGGGCGCCGAGCGAGCGACTCCCAGCCTCATGAAAATACCGGACAACACTTCGCCTTAGTATTTACCATGACGTGTTTTGTGGCGAGAACGCAGTTATCTCTACGAAATTTAGTGAGTGCTCGTGATTTGATAGCTCTCCGGTATTTTGTGTAGATAATATTCGAATGCCGCTGACCTACATTGTAGTCGTTTTGTAAGAGAAGGAACTTGGGGGCTTGTTTTTGTAATTTGATAAGGCTTTACAATGTGCGAATGAGGAAAATTAGCGTAAATTTTTCGCAACCACTTATGTAATACAGTTTTTACTGAGTTGTAGTTACCAAGTTTATGTTACTTTAATAATGATGCGTATTTCTTCGGCTTCTTACCTTCGCAACTTCCCTAATTCCAGGGTCGCAGCACTGGGAATAAGACGGCGTCGCGTGAGTGGGCGACCCATGCCAACTGTCACCGAGCAAAACAAGAGCGACAACAGAAAATTGGGCGCGCGAGGCCTTCGCCATTGTTTGTCATTAATTGAAGGCTTTGCGATGATCTTCGTGCTGAAGGCCCTCCGCGCGGCCGAGGGCGCACTCCTGGGACATATCGGCCGCCAATCGCGATGACAGCGACCCTCCGGCCTCGAGTGGACACTCACTAACTCGAGGTGGGAAAAACTACCGGCTGACACTACTTAACGAACGGGGCACGCCCGGGAATTGTCTTGAGTGCTTGTTAATGTTTTATGGGCGGAACTTTTTCAAAGTAGTGCGTAGATTGACGCGCTAAGTACACCTACATAATTTAACACGTTTCCCCTCGGACGTGCGACTCGTTCATCGATTCAGTTATCGTTCATAAACAATGCGTTCATAAGTGGCTCGTTCGTCCAGCCCTTATATCTATGGTTAATTTTGTCGTAATAAAAATCCAATCTCGGAAATGGCTATAAAAAGCGGAACAGAAAACTTTTCTGATTTATAACAATTAATATTTGAAATATTGACAATATTAAGGGAAATGGCCGACAGCCAACAAATCATATGAAACCGCCCCGGAAGGAGGAAGCACTGGCCCGTTGCTCAGGGACTTTATTTGGAAATGGAAAGTCTAAAAAATGAACGACAGCGAGTGCGGGGGGATGATTTATACCGAGCGGCTAGTGCGTTCGATTATCGAGATGATATTTCTCGATATTAAAGTGTTGCCAAGAGGACTGCGGACAATATGACCCGAGGAAGATTTATTGGGCAATTCAAAGTGACGTCGACGCCCGTTACGATTATTTCATTATATTGTCGGCGCCGTAAAAACGGTTAGCGTTTTATTTTATTGCTGGTTCGCGAGCGAATTTTTATTTCAATATTTTATTGCCTTGTAAAATTGGGACTGCAGTCGATTTTGCTTTGGCAATTTGAGCGCAGCGCCTCTGGAGGCAAAAGTTGGTTGTGAGTTGTAACTTTATATGGACACGAATTGTAAACATGTTTGAGCAGATATTTTGTGAATTATGTTTCATATGTGTACTGTAAGTTATATAGAGAGCAAAGGTTCGACATGTCGCATGATTTGTGCGTCTCGCGGGCACCGAGGGTCGCACCCGTGTCGGGCACACGTGCTGTGCCTTACGCAACGAAAAACTTACTCGAACAAATGTAGAAGAAATCGTATAACATTATACCGAAGAAATTCTTGATGTTAAGTAACTGCATCCTTAAGGTTTCATAATAAACCGTTAAAAAGTTGTTGCGAAACTTGTAAAGTTTCTCTGAGCGGCTGCTCGCGCCGGTCCTTACGAAACCTTTACTCGGTTACTAACCAAAAATAACTTGTTTTATACAACAAACTTGAAGGTTTTTGAGCACCTGGGCAAAACAATAAAGTATTGTGTTGGTATTTTTTTTTACACGGGACGGCGAATTGCGTAAACCTTACAGATTGTGAAACGACATTTTTTTAAACGGCTTTCCTTATAAACTTTCCTCGTTGAGATGGAATTTACTACCTACACATAAATGGTGAACAAAAAAAAAACAAGAGGTGTTGTGGGACGTGGTCGGAACGGCCTAGACCGAAAAAAACGTAACATTTTGACGGTCACGACACTTTTGTTACGTAAATGTTACACTGTTTCCGGCCTAGCTCTCATTTGCTAAGTGTACAGAGTATAACGTGCGATAAGATACTTCGTTCCAAAACACAACTTGATAATCCCTTCAATACTTTATCCTCTTGGACAAAAATCTAACTAATTGTTACATCAATACAGCAAGTCTTTACCCTTATTGAATAACTGCATGAATCACGTGTCACGCTCCAGCGGGCCCCCCATACGTTTTGTTCGGCTGTGTCCCGACTTCGGCTTTCCGCTACACGGTCGTGGGTTCGAGGCTTTTTACTGTAACGTCGGTGGGTGACATGTCCGAAGTATCGATACGGTAGGTACTTTTGTCATGATAAGTTCAGATAGCAAATGGTTGTTACGGTCTAGTGGTCGGTTTTGGGATGGGATTTATTGAACTAAGTCAGTAATAAAAATGTTAATAAATGGTATGTTTATTGGGTTTTCTCCAAAAAAACATTATTTTCTAGTCTTTATTTATTTATTTGTTTAATGCATAATGTACACAACCATAATTACACGCTAGGCTTAAAATAATGAGTACATGACCCTGTTTGGGCGCAGCAAGATAACTTAAAACTAATATTATTGCATTGAGTATCTATTATCTAATAACAAGTAGGTTAGGAACTTTCACAAATAAAAATATTATTTTAATTAAACTAAAAAAAAAACTACACTTTACTACTTATATATTTTTTTTTACTATATTTTATACATAAAATATTATACATACATATATTATAATATACATAAATTATTATATTATAACTAGCTGACCCGGCAAACGTTGTTCTGCCATATAACTTATTTCTAGGGAATTTCTAGTGTCCCTAGAAATAATTTCCAACCCTTATCACTTAGGGGTATGAAAAATAGATAGTAGCCGATTCTCAGACCTACTGAATAAGCATATAAAATTTGATAAAAATCGGTCAAGCCGTTTTGGAGGAGTATGGTAACTAACATTGTGACACGAGAATTTTATATATAAGATTATAATTAACACAAAGATATATGTTTAAACTCTATTTTAACATTTTATCTTCTATTAATTCTTGGATACTATAATAACATTTTTCTAAGAGCAATGCCTTTAACCTAGCTTTAAATACACATAGTGTTCTCGTGGACCGTATATTTTCAGGTAATTTATTGCTTAATTGTATGCTTCGGTATTCTGGGCTATTTTTGTACATTTGTAGTCTAGGTGCTGGTAGAATTAACGTTGTTTGCGGCGCTCGTTCTGGTCAAAATTACACAATTTTAGGTTTTTCTTAACAAAAGTGGCTATTTCTAATATATAAATGGTGGGCACAGTTAAAATTTTTTCTTTTATAAAGTGGGCAAATCCCACATATAATTTATATTCTGTTTACTGCAAGTAGGAATAAAGCACAAATTAACGTGGCACTATAAGTATAAATCACGTACGTACCTACCTATAGGTATTATTTGAAATATGTTCCTATGTCCACAAAGCTTTTCTCCAACCCCATGTCAAATTAAGAATACGTGGGCACCAAAGTATGGTGAAAGTTGCAATATTGCACAAAATCTTCTTAATCCCAATTTCAAATTACCTAACACGATTACAACTCATTAAAACACATTTTCTTAAACCGCGCTGAAATTCTAAACCATACAAAATCAACTCACGATTGTCATTGTAGTGTTATCACTGCATTCAGGCGGGCGCACACTGTACCAAAGTTATCCGTTGAATGGATCGTGTCAGAGCTGAATTTGTAAAGAGTAGACGTGTGTCGCATGCATCGCCACGCCTTATCTTCGCTCTTACTCAAGTTCCCAACGGCCACTGAATGGCGTGCGCTGCATAACGGAACTCAGATTAGACATAGAAACTGGGAAACGTCAAAAGTGAACGGTTTTTGTTTTTAGGTGAATGTGCGGAGCGTGTGCGCTGCGGTTAAGAATAGGACCCTTGTGTGTTCATGTGGGTGGCGTGGGAAACGAATAATCTATAGTAGGTAGATGTTCAGTGGCATCTATTCATATCGTATAAAATTACAAATCGGCTTGTTAATCATGACATTTTTATAGGTTTTTTTTTTTGTTGTTATTAGCCTACTCTACGTCTGAAAAAGAAAACTGGTTTAAGACCGAAATATCTAAGACATTCCGTATCTGTATCTACTTACTTACATTTGGATGGAATGGATGATGGATGTGCATGCCTACAAACGGTAACAGAACTGTATTCACGTGAATGCTGGACGTATTGTCCCGACGGCGCAGTGTGTGGCCGTTTCCCAACTGATTCACTGACGCCATTCATAATAAAATGTTGTGGATGAGCATCATCCAACTTTTCACTGATTTGGAAAAAAATCTAAGCTAATAATATTTATGTTGTTTTCTTTCTATAAACGTTAAAAGCAGTTGATACATAAGCTATCCAAGTAAAGCTATTGTAAAGAAAAATTGTTGTTAAGTATCAAAAGAAAACATGAGATGTTTTCTTTTGATACTTAACAACAATTTTTTTTCAATAGAAAACAGCTGTCTATTAATGTATATCGTGGTCAAACAAGTTTGGTATCTAAAAAAACAGATCCAAATTCAGTCTTTTTGACTGCGAATTTATAATTATAGATCCTAAACTTTACCGAAATGTGCTATACCGTATTTCAGGAGACGTCCGTTACTAATGTCCGTTAATTTGCAAAGCATCCAAACCGTGCACACGTCTACAAACTTTGGTGACACGACAAAAGGACGGATTTAAACCTCATTATTTAATTACGCGGCGGGAATCACACGGGGGCCCTAAGTCGCCGCTGAATCCTGAGCTAGGGCGGCCTGTCTGAAAGCTCGTCAAGGGGCAGCCTCCCGCCTTAGCCTCCGCCACGCACTCTATTAATTAGCCATACACTTGCTCAGAAACGTATTAAACTTCATACATAGGCCTTAAGCTTGTGGACATCTAAAGGACTAATTACCAAAATCAATACCAATCTCGCACAAAAGAAGGACCGTACCTACTTATAGGCTCACAACTCACAACACAAATGAACGCAAAAACAAGATGGCGAAATAATTTGAATACGTAACGAATCGGAGGGTAACGCACGCTCGAGCCATTCTTTAACTTACTCTCCTACGGATAAAGAGCTAAACCTGTTTTTAAAGGATGACCGATCGTGAAAATTTATGTATCGCGGACAGCGCCGCCGGCCGGACCCCTGCAAAAAGAGCTCGCTGGGGTAGATACAGGAAGATGGCAGATGGAACGAAGAATTATGTTCCCCGCAGGCTGATGAGGTAAATGTGATTGTGAACTTTTCGACGCTATGCAAATCGGACAAGCGAGACGATATACGTACCCACCGGATCCTGTCGCGCAAATATGTCGCTTTTATTTGCAAAAAGTGAATTGGCGTGTCCACAAATGCGCGGACAGAACGGGGGAGCAAGTTATTGTAAGCCAGCCAGGGCGCCTTTTTTGTTTGCTTCGTCAAGGTATATTCATAGCCGCCAACTTTATGTAAACTTCGATGAATGTTCAATGTATTCAAATTGATTCATTGATGGATGACCGGCTTGCGAAAATACTCGGCCCGAAAACATTGAAATAACAATGTAATATACTTTTCGTTGTTCTGAGTGTGGGCGCGATCGATATCCGAATCATAGCTTTGTTTAGATAGGGCTAGTGGTATTTTATTGAAATACAAATGAGTGTCGGAGGAGCTCGGCGACCCGTGCGGAGGTGTGCCTCGAATAAAAGGGCCGCATTAGAATAATTTACCTACCGAACGAGTACAATTCTTCACATGGAGAGACCTTAAATTTCACTATTTTACATAGTGGGGATTATCATATCTGTTCGGGTGTGTCCGCGGGCCAGCCCCTACTTTTTGTTACCCGCACCCGACCTCTATCGGGCCGTCTCCGATATATTTAGTTGTAACTTTTTGTTGCGCCGCACGTGAGAGAATTCTTAATCATCGTGAGCCTTCTATTTCGCTTTGTTGAGTGAGTTTTTCATGCAAATATCTGTTTTACCACTTGAGTTACGTCAAAAACGGCCATATTGAATTTTAAGATGCAGGACCTTTACAAAGACAGATTTCCTTATAAAAGCCGTTATATTAGACGGACACCCTCTACCTCACAAATTCCAGACAGTACCTCAAACTTCTAAACAAGGTATTTCAATACTACTCAGCGGTTCCGCACCTAATAACAACAAAGCAACGTAACACCAATTGATAGAGGCTCACTTAACCTCCGCGTTATTATTCTTGCTAACCGAGCTGCCAGACGAAGCCCCTCAACGGAGGGACCAGGGGAGCAGAACTGATCGAAGGTGGGCGAATTAGCCCAACTCTAAAACCTCAATTAAGTCTCGTCTAGCGCGTATTCAGAACGGCCACATCCAATTATCGCGGTAGAAGCTTTGTTACGATTTTCAACTGAGTTTGCGATCGAATGTTGTTGGATCCGCTCCCGATACATTGTTTCGCCGAACGCCACGGTGAAGTTGGAAACTTCAGAATTACACCTTGATTTATATAATTGCAGGTTGCTAGTTTGTAGGATTTAATAAGACTCTGTTGACACTGTATTAGTATAGGTACATAAAGAAAATAGTGATATTTATTTATTTATTTATTAAAACTTTATGCACAAGTAAAAAATAATACTGTACAAAGGCGGACTTCATGCCTGAGGCATTTTCTACCAGTCAACCTTAATATTGATTCGTGGATAAGACAAACTGTAATTACTTATGTGCATGTAACAGATGTTGAAACTCTCTAAAACAGAACAGCATGGAGCCAACCCTCTCGTAACTCAAAAACGTAACACTGTAGAATCAATGACACTTAACTTCCACACAAAACAGCTACTCATGCTTTCACAATAAGTCACCCCTTCACTTCACAGGATGATCTTCAAATTAGACGTCATAAAGACGTGTCTGCCGGCGATGACGGATGGCGGCGCGACAGTCATCGTCAAATTAACACCAGGCTAAGTGCCGAAATGTGTACACAATGCGACAAGCCAGATAGACGAGACCGCCGGAAATAATACACCCTGTAGGCTGTAGCGGTGGCGGATGGTGTAATTAATTGCATATATTATTATTGATGTCGCTTTTAATTTGAAAGAGATTTTGATGACTAATATTGGTAGCATTACTGTGTTAACCTCATTTTGAAATATGATGTAATAAGCAAGTATCGCGGTAATTGTGGTGGCCCAGTGGTAACGGCAGCGACTTACGAGTGTAGGTCGTGGGTTCGAGCCCAAGCAGGCACTTAACTTTGTGTTAATCATTTCATCACCATTGCTCTCAAAACGGTGAAGGAAAACATCGTGAGGAATCCGGCATGTCTTAAAACCAAAAATTCGAAGACATGTGACATCCACCAGAGCACACTGGGCCCGCGAGGTGGATTACGGCCCATTCCTTCTTACAGAAAGAGGAAGCCTGTGTCCAAGAAGTTGGAACATTATAGGCTGATTATGCCAAGCCGGTATCACACTTTTCATTATAAAAATGTAAATTTCAAGTGCCCTGAGTCTAAAATACTTTCGATGCTTGTTCAAACAAATACTGCATTGCATACATTGCACATCAAACTGAAACATTAATCTTATATTAGGGCACAGCGCATAAATTCTCATAATCTTTAAGAAATTATGTAATTGCGACATAAATCAGACAGGACAATTAGGCATAACGAGAAACAAGGCAGTCTCAAATCTCAAATCGTTTATTGCAAAAAAGTAAATAGAGGTAGGCCAATGCGAGTGGGCCGAGCGAGCCGAGCGAGCGGAGCGGGTCGAATTCGGCTAAAATACTCGCAATTGTGTCTTAATTTGCTCCTTTCAAGCGCCGACCGTCTAGTAAACCAATTATCTGGCCTTTATTAATATGGTGTATTAAATATCGCTAAATTGCCTTCTTATAAATCAGTTTTGCGTAGGAATTCGAAGGCTGCTTTTACATAGGTAATTTTAGTGATTGCTTAAGAGTTCGGAATTATTTTAAGTACGTACAGACACACGTTTAAAAATATGAATGTCATGCATTTAGCGTTATTGAATAAATAAGTTACATCTGTGGAATTATTTGGAGTGAGGAATATACCTTGTAAGGTGGAAAATCTGTGGACCACTGACATTCCTACTGATTGCATAGTTGATGTGGATAAGGTAATCAGCAGATATCGCCATATTTTTATAAATTCATCGACACAATAAGCCAGGTAGCGGTCTGTCGGCGTCGAGTCGACGATGAAGTAACTGGGACTCGTCCTCGACAGCCGGTGGAACTTCGTGGAGCATTTCCGACGTTTGGCTCCCAGACTGGAAAGGGCCGGGGCTGCCTTAAAGCGGCTCCTGCCCAATCTTAGGGGGGCCAAACGCCTCCTGCCGGAGGCTCTACGCGGGGGTCATGCGGTCCATGGCCCTTTACGGGGCACCGGTGTGGGCGCGTTCCTTGAGGCGGCGGCCAGCCCGCTGGTTGAATGCGCCCCAAAGGGTCATGGCCATCCGGCTGGTCCGGGGATACCGTAGGTCTCCGGTGAGGCGGCGAGCCTCCTTGCCGGATTACCGCCATGGGATCTGGAGGCAAAAGTCCTCGCGCACGTTTGGGAGTGGCGCGAGGAGGCGAAACGCCGGGGCGTAGCTCCGCTGCCGCGAGAAATCACGGTACAGCGGACAGAGCTCCGGCGGGATCTCAGGGCGGCATGGAGAGTGCGATTGTCGCAACCCAGCGCTGGGCACGCCACAATTGCGGCGATAAGTCCCCTCTTTGAGGAGTGGCTAGAGAGGCGCCACGGCGTCCTCACCTTCCGCCTGACGCAGGTCCTCACCGGACACGGTTGTTTCGGGAGGTTCCTGTTCCGGATAAGGCGGGAGGAAACGCCCGGGTGTCACCATTGTGTGGATCGCCCGGAGGACACGGTGGAGCATACGGTGGAGGTCTGCCCGGCTTGGGCGGAGCAACGCCGTGTCCTCGTGGAGGCGATTGGCGGTGGCGATCTCTCGCGTCCGGCCTTGGTCCAGGCCATGGTACGGAGCGAGAGGGCTTGGGAAGCCGTCACCTCCTTCTGCGAAGCAGTAATGTTCGCGAAGGAGGAGGCGGAACGCGTGAGGGAGAGGCAAAGTTTGCGCCCTCACGCCCCTAGCCGCCGCAGGAGACGCCCTGGGCGTCGGGAATCGCAGGCCGATTCCCGGCCACCGTAGGCGCGGGCCTGCGAACGGCGAGCAATGGGCAGCTCGCCGTTCGATAAGGACCAGGCCCGGGTCGACGGCGCGTTGTGTTCCACGCGCGCCTCAAAGAGATGTCAGCACCAATGACGGGGTTTGCTAGGACCGATGCCTGCTAGGGTTGCGGAAAAGTCCAAGAGGGTTACCGTGGCCCCTGGCACAGGCAACTGAAGGAACACGGGTGGGTTTTAGTCAGTAAGAGTCTGACACGCCCTCCTGCTCTGCCCAGAGCGGGAGAAGTTATTTGATGATTTCCCACCCACAAAAAAAAAAAAAAAAAAAAAAAAGGTAGCGGTCTGTAATTTGTTGGCATAAATTAAATGTAATTTACACAGAGCTCTTTACTAAATCGGTTTATGGCCGAAAATCACTTACGTAAGTACATAAATCGATTAAACGCAGGAGCCAAGGGATTATTCATAAAATCACGTACTATCAACAAAGTTGACGCATGACCACCTTAGGGCTTATATTTCTTTACAGCGACCAGATCCAACCCCCGCCATAACCAACTTGACCAACCAATCAAGGAAGGAAGTACCAAATATTTTTTGTCCAGGCAAAAGGTTAAAACATGTGTTTCTTTTAATAAAAAATAAACAATTTTTATTTTATCAATTTAATACAAAATTGTGGGCGGGGGACTGAGCATGGTCACTTCGTGCAAACGAAAAATGTTTAAAAGTGATCATGCGTCGACTTTGTTGATGGTACATATACACGTATTGGTGTAGATTCTGTTGTACACCGAACTAAACTAACTAAACTATCACTAAAATTCCTTACTTTTTTGGCTATGAGAATGTTAACGCTATTCTATTAATTATAAATTATAATATTTTGACACACCTAAAATCAAAGGAGATGGAAAATGGTGGGCCCAAATGTAATAAGTTGAGATATGAGCTAAAAAATTAGTCATATTTTTCTATCTTAGAATATGAAGAATCACCTCAATTCTCAATCTGGAAGCGGAGAAATATGAGAAAGATAGTTTATGTGAGATTATCGATTGAGTAATCGATTACACAGGTACGAAAATGACACGCCCTCCTGCTCTGCCCAGAGCGGGAGAAGTTATTTGATGATTTCCCACTAACAAAAAATAAAAAAAAGGTACGAAAATAAACCTTTGCACTAAATAATTAACTCAAAGTAATTAAATGCACTATATATACTTATTTGCAATATTGTGCATATTATTACAGTCATATTAATAAATAAAAGGTCAATTAATTACTGAAAAACCAATATTAATAATTATCGATTTCATATCGATTAAAATCAGTCTTCTATTTCGGTATTCTGTTGTGGGGAAATGCCGCCGATATTCAGACGATTTTTGTTTTACAAAAAAGGGCAATTCGTTCAATTTATAAATTAAGTCCCAGACACTCCCTCAGTGACAAATTTAAAGGGATTAATATAATGACTGTGCCTTCTCAGTATATTTATGAAAATCTTTTGTATGCACATAAAAATATTAATCTGTTTAAAAAGTAGAGTGATATCCATCATTTAAATACTAGGAACAAAGTTGTTGTTCCTACTACCAGGCTCAAGAAAATAGGTGGCTCGTTTAGATGCCAATGTATTCGTTTTTATAATAAACTTCCTAGCCACATTCAAGCACTAAGCCTTAATAAATTCAAATCTTTTATAAAAATGAAACTATGCCAGAATGCCTATTATACTGTCAAAGGCTATATTGAGGACAAAAAGGCTTGGGATTGAGTTGCTCCAATAAAGCACAGGCAATGTTAATTTATTTTATTTTGCTAACTATTTTTACTTTTAATCTTTGCTATAAGTATCTATACTTATTTACATATACAATGACACTAATATTTACTGTATAAAGTATTATATTATTTTAAATTATTGTGAATGTGAGGACTATGTGTGTTTGTGTTCCAGTTTTAATCATGTTCTGGCAGTTTGAGTAGCTGATGCGGCCTACCCAAATGTCCTTTCTTCTGTATTGTTCGTCGAATCGTTGAGCTGCACGATTACTGACAATTGCGTGCACTGACTGGACAGGTCCACTCAATCTGTGTGGTTCTTTCCTCAAAAGACCATTGCAGACACCGATCTACATAGCCTTCACATGATCTGACCAAGATTTTGTCTGGACTTTAAAAGAGACTGTGACCTCTGAGTTGGTTTCGGCCTATCTTCTCATAGTAGTCAGATAGGAAACGCCGACCTCATCTAGTTTAAAAAAATATGATTGACGTGTAAAAGTGAGTGTTTGTTCAAACCTACTTACAGAAATAAAATCATTTATCATTTACGTGGGTCACACTGAAAGTTTTTTGAAAAAAAATAAAAAAAACGGAATGATAAGTACTTAGAAGCCTGTTAATATTTTTATTGATTTTCGAAGTAGTCTTTGTTCCTTTCTAAGCACAGTCGCATGCGATAGAACCATTGGATGAAGCAGTGGGCCCACTCTTCTTTAGGTATTTATTGCACGCCTTTTTCAAACGCAGCCACGGCATCTTCAGGGTTCATAATCGAATTCCTCTAAGTTTATCTTTTATTTATAGAAATAAATAGAAGTCACAAGGTGCCAGGTCAGGACTATAAGGAGGATGACTTACTAACACCACATTTCGATAGACAAATATTCGATAGTCTGGCGGAATGATATGGAGCGTTGTCGTGGTGGAGAAGGAACCTGCTTCTTGGGCGCTTCTGAGGCTGTCGAACATTTTCCAAGACAATTGGTAAACAATGTCTGACATACCAATCTGCAGTAACAGCCTTTTTATCTTCTAGGACAATTGTTGCGAAATGACCCGTCCATCCGAAGAATGAGGCAAGCGTCTTTTTCCTTTGACTTCTGCCCTTCTTTACTTTTATCGACAAATCTTCGATTGGAAACATCCATTGCGCAGATTGTCGTTTGGTTTCGGGTTCATAACAATATATCCAGCTTTCATCACCTGTGACATGTCATATACAGCATTCGAGTCACCTCCGTCATGTTTTACAAGCATTGAGCGGCACCAATCCAAACGAGCGTTTTTGATCTTCCGTCAAATTATGAGATATCCATATCAAGTACAAAGCTTTCGGACGCTTAAATGTTTATTTATTATTACGTATATATTTTATTTTTACAAGTTTAAGAAAGCTTACAGACTAATACATGCAAATGGTAACGAAATAGTAAAAAAACTGACAATTGCTAATTACAAGCTTCCACATATAAATAACAACGTTAAAAAAAATAAGATCAAAGAAAAGAAAAAATTATGGAAAATGGGTAGGTATGCCGCGATAGATCACAAACATTCACTTTATTCACTCATTGAAAATATCCCTTACTCAAGATTTTCCTGATTCTTAGCGCACTCGTGCAAAATAAATCAATTTCTAAATGCGATGGCAAGTTGAAGTTGAAGTTGAGTTCATGGAAGACTTTTTGTAATTGACTCATACGAATGCCTAAAGCTGCCCGCATCTGTTGATATGTCACCCTTTTATCCGCTTCTATCATTAGCCGCACAGCACTGACGCTATCTTCAGTAGTTGCCGTAGAAGGACGTCCTTCTCGCGAATCATCAGTGAGTTTGCTTTGACCACGTTCAAACTCATTAAACCAGTTGTAAACAGTGGCACGGGATGGGGCTTCGTCATGAAATGCTAATCGAATTCTATCAAAACATTCTTGTTGAGTAAACGAAAAGCAACGAAAGTCGTAATTAATCATTGAACGAAAATGTTCTCTAGCCTAATCCATTTTGACGCACGACAGACACTTTTTAAATTGCCACCAAAAAAAAAATGACATATGAATTCATTACACATCTACAGATTCCAAAAGAGTATAATAGAATAAAAAGCTTGATCATAACAATTTTTGTCAAGTTACTCTTGACAAAAATCATTATGATCAAGCTTTTTATTGTTAAGTTTTTTACTAGGTTAATTAAATAATAAATGAATAAATAATATGGGACAACATCCACACAAGGTCTTCAGGTCCCGAACTAGGTAGAGCCTGTACACTACGGTAACCTGATGACTGATATACATACTTATATACATATACACACCCAGACACAGGTCAAACAGACATGTTCATGCACACAAATGTTTGACTTGTCCAGGGATCGAACCCGGAACCAGCGGCTCAGAAGGCAGGGTTGCTACCAACTGCGCCAACTGGTCAATCAATTACTGATCTAATGTATTAATCTTATAAATACGTAGTCGTAACGTTTATCAAGCGTTAAAACGTGAAAGTATAAAATAAAATAAAATATTTACAAAACTGTAATTCGACTACAAAAAAATTTTGTTTAAAAAATTGTAACCCGACTACTGAAAAATAAAAGTGATCTAAAAAGTACGAAACAAGAAAATATTTCAGACAGAAATCAAGACTCAAGGTAAAGCCGTGCTCGTGTCTGTAGACCATATAGGTGCCAGGAACACCTTCAAAATTATAATGGCATGCGGCTTCACTTTGACCACTTTTGTACCTATGTCTTGATTTCTGTCTGAAATATTTTCTTGTTTCGTACTTTTTAGACCACTTTTATTTTTCAGTAGTCGGGTTGAAAAAATTTAAACATATTTTTTTTTAATTTAAAAGATTCATAGTCAATTGAATTGAAAACTTATCCTCATCGGCAATTAAAATATTTAATCATCTTATGTTTTCAGCTCGAAAGCACCTATTGCCTGCCAGTCTGTGTAGCATGTAATTAATTTTATTTTATTTCTCGCGTTCCCTCGGTGTTGCCATCGCGAAATTCTCCCAGTAATTGGAAAATTTATTGCAAGGTGTGCACCACGCGCCGCCATGATGTTTCACTTTCCCGCCAATGATTTATTGTCTTCCGAAACAATTTTAATTGCTACAAGTGACACAATGTAAACAACTATTCGATTAACTTAATTCAATTATTTGGAACGCTGGCAATTAATTTAAAAGCCAGCTAAGTACGGTTTAAACTTTGTATTATTGGAGATTTTGAGTGTATTTATGTACCTTTTGTTGGTTAAGAATCAAGTAATGGGTATCGTATGATATCGTAAAGTTCTAGTTAGGTATATTTCAATATAATAAATAAGAGAGAAGTATTTTTTCTTTTAGGCTTTAAAACAAGGGTTGATTTTGTATGTGATTTCATCCTCGTATCTCGAATTCTCAACTTATGTCGTTGTTTTTTAAGTCAACATCAAAAATGTATCAAATTTTTTCTCTCATTACCACAAAAACAACCCCGCTTACGGCCAACTACCTTCATTACGAACACTGACCTACCGTCAAAGCATCGTCTAATAAGCAGAAACGACTCAAAAACGACTTTGAGCGTACGAGCATTAGTAATCATAATTAGACCGCCCACCGACCGCAGGCGATAAGATGTGCCTCGAAGCATGAAATAAGGCTCTCTACACACGTCCTGTGAACGTGTGCTTAAGGGGGATGCTCGTAGGTAGCCCGCCGTAAAATACAAATTTTCTTGGGTTATTATGCAATTTGAATCTCAGCATTTTATTTTATTCAGCGACAATAAACAGCTACAATATGTGTTGGAACAGAGATAAGATATTACAACATATTATCAATATTGCAGCCCACTACATCAGCATATTAACAAAAGAAAATATGATATTGAGTGCAACAAAATATAATATGATTGATGATCAAAATATGATTCGCGACAGTTAAGCATATGTATTAATTTAACAAAAGTCATTGAAATTATCAATACAACTATAGTTCAAATTGGTCGAAAATATTACTTAGTATTGGATTTGGTATACTTGCCGCGGTATTTCATGAAATCATCACATTTCCTATCAATTATAGCTTAGAGGGTTGTATTACTTTAATGATTACTTTCCTTGATTGGTATTCAGCTATACATATAGGTATACAAATTCGTTACTGTCGCGAATCATATTTTAATAAACCTGATACTGAGGCAAATTGCTAAAACGTTGTAAAGTTAGAATTTCGCGGGCTTCCTAAGCTCATTCGCCTTAATATAGTGGTCCATGTAAAGTCAGTGATGCGTCTCGTGTAGCTTGCCTTTGCCTTGCAGAGATATTCGAGTGGATACTTAAAGGGTTTTTATGAAGGAGGGTAGTCTAATGTTTGTGATATGAAATGGTATCTCTGAATTAGAAGGATGAGTATGGGTCAGTGGATTTGTGGCTGGTTTTTTAGTGGTAAATTAGTAAGGGGTGATGTTAATTGGAATGTCTAGTATTCGCATGATATTGAGGAGGGTTATGATTGGTAGGATTTTCCGCCTCTGTCATCATATCTACGAATGTTGAATGAGCTTTAATATAGTATCACCTCTGACCTTAGAAGCATTCAAACTCATCATCATTTGTAACCTTTTCCCAAGTATGTTGGGGTCAGCTTCCAGTCTAACCGTATGCAGATGTCTACCAGTAATTTTATATGGAGCGACTGCCTATCTGACCTCCAAACCCTTTACTGGGTAAAGGACCCCCCTTAGATTTGACCAACTTCCTTTTTTTTTTCTTGTTAGTCTTTTGGGATTCTGACGACCTGTAACGACTGTCAAAGGACCAAAAATGACAGCTGGGACCAAGTGGCACGTGGGGTTTTGGCTCTCATTATGTAAAGATGGTCACCCATCCACGGACTGACCGCGACAATCGTAGCTTAACCTCAAAAGCATTCTAACTGACAGCCTAATAAAAGCTGATAACTTTTATTGTGTCTGACCAACTGTGTAGCAGCTTTATTAAACTCATCAACATCAAAATATTTTCTGCTGAACACAGGCCTCACCCAAACATCGCCACACCGCTTAGTATTTTTCCTAATTGTTTTTTCATGTATTTCATTTGATTACCCCTGTAAATGTTCTTGAACCGCACTTCCCAAAACACTGCGGCGAATCACTTTTCGACCTTATTACTATGCCAATAAGGTTCAAAAGTGGTTTACCGCAAATGTCCGCGATGGTACCTAAACCGACATAAGTACAGTGAGGTACAAAGTCGGGCACTGACAAACTATCTCATATCCGGGGGAGATGCATTAGTGCATCGCTCTCAGCTTCACCTAAATTGCTCCGCGCCGTACTTACACTGTGCGGCAAGCATAGTTTTTAGCAGGTTTTATGTTTTACTGCATCTTTGGGTGATGATAAATGTTGTTTGTATTGTGAGCTTAGCAAGTGAGCTCTTAAGTTTATTTATTCTGAATTATTAAAATCACCACACGAACATATCAAATTCATATTAATGTTTCGTCTTAAAGTCTACAGTTTTTAAGGATTTCTGATTAAATATGTTCTGTGTTTTCATCTACGTTTAATAATATTTTAAAAGTGAGTTGGTTAATAAATAATAAGTAGCCCATTTGACTTCCACCGTTTTCATAACAGTCAAAACACGCGCTTAAAAAAAATGTTACTTCCGGTTCTTTCTTTCCGGAGTCTGGATTTATGTCCATTTAATGACATGCCCCCTATTACATGGGATTTAAATATAACTGGCGAACTGCCCAACCCTTCGGGAAATATGTTACGTGACATTATGTAATATACTTAAAAAATAAATTCCTTATTAAAATTTAATCAACCCATTCTCATCAGTACACATTTAAAAACCTTCACAAAATATTATACTTAGTACAATAATAGAAGGTTCCTACAGCACTACTCATTACACGCTATAGAGAATGGAATTAATTCCCGAGCCGGCCGCAGACTCCAGCTTTTCATGTTTCACGAAGCATCTTACCTACGTTGTTACCAGTTCAGACTATTGTTAAAGTATCGATTATTATTTGGTTTCGTTTCAACGAAGCAATTTCTGATAGTTTGAAGATGCCGATTATCCTGCGGTCGGATTTCAGAGGGGCAATTTGTGAATTTTCGATGTAAGTACGTGTGTTTGGACGTGTACTTAGTTGCGCTTCTTAGATGAGTATGTTTTGTAAATTAGTTCTAGTGTTGTTCTAATGTTAGGTATATATGTATATATGACACTGTGTATTGTTTGTTGTATTACTTAGTCAAAAAGTTTTTAAAAGTAATGTCGAAGTATATCGGTTTTTTTTTATATTTAAGACGGGTTTGCTCTTGACTCTGAGTTTGGGTTTGTCAGTGGTGACAGAGACAGAGTCGACGGTGGAGTGAGCTTACCCAGGAGAAGCCTTAATAAAAAAATAAAAAAAATTGAATAATAATTTAATCGGTAAATCAAATCTAAATAAAATATGTCTAGTTTTTTGATGTCCTGAACAACACACAAATAAACAAGAAATATCTTAGTTTATATAGTTTAGCGTCTAGCCAAAGATGACTCAGGCATCCATCCATTATTGGCCGGTATCCGAAAAAAAATGTTTTTCCGGTGATCGCAAAAAGCTTCAATAAGTCGGAAAATTTCTTGCAATCTTGTCGCACCGTATTAGATTCTGATTTATTCGCATTCGAGCCTCGTAGGGTGGACGAGGCCTTTCCGTTTCGACTATCCTACCACCAGCTTAACTTGACCTTCCCTGCGTCTTGATAGCCGAACTTTGAGAAGAAAAAACGGAGGCTGTTAATAGAGCTATATGGGTCATAATAGATTGGTTGTGTTACATGGCCTTTGGAAACAAAGATTGTTCCATTCGGCCGATTGAGCGCATCTCCCTGTACTAACTTCCCGTTCATTTAACGCGTATCCATGCAACAAAAGGATCTCCCGCGCGAAATAACAAAACTACCAATCCTGTGTGTATGTGTTGAGTTTAGATTTTATTGTAGTGCTTCGGCTTTATGGATATACGAAGCTAAAGTCTGTTTTATCTTTCAAAGAGTACGCACTAAGCAGAATTTTTGGAGATTTCCCAGTATGTTCATTAAATGTTTTTTTATTCTTAATAATTGAAAAATTAATTATGTTTATAAAACTATTTATTTTTTTACTATCTCCATGGCATAAGTTATTAGTCCTGGCAGTTATTTTTTTACATATGACTACAATTCTTTGAACAATTTAAAGCAGACATAATATATCTATCTGTAACCATTGACCTAAGTATATCCTAAATTCCAAATCATTGTCCATTCCTCCTACTCCAATACTATTCACATATACACTCGAAAAGTCTAATAAAATCGCTGAATGCCCTCTATTTGCAATATTCTTAATAATTACTTCTTCCGTTTTGTTTGAGGGACCGAGGGGGCGCAGTGAAAAGTGAATCCCGGTTTATTTCCCGGCCAGAGAGTCAATAAATAATAATACTAAATGCCCGATGGGTGACCAGAGGTCGATACGGTGGGATACTGTCTCGGGTAATGGTTGTTTGAATGTATTTTTGGATGGCTGTTTTGTGTAGGTTTTTTTTAAAGATTTGTCTAATGAATGTGATTTCGAAACACGAATGAATTGGCGATTTTAATCAAGATGACACACACATTCATGATGTTGTATTACGTATAAATACAATATCTGCAGGTGTCCATAATTCAGATCTTCCAGGATACCTGGTCCCTTGAGTTCTTGCTGCTCAAGTTGATATTATGTTACAAGAATATATCATTCGAGTAGACACTAGACAGATTACGATCCATATCCAACAACGGAGGTTCATATTTCAATTTATTATTGGCACAACTATAGTCTTTTCGCCTTATGATGAGTTCCCTGACAGCTCTTGTCTGACAATTGTAGTGACGTGACCTAACGAAATATAATCGTTTTTTTTATAATATCGATTCAGTTGGCAAAGAAAATGGAATCGGATTATCGATTATAGATTTTCAAAATATTTTTTTAATAAACTGGTTATCCTACTTCCTACTAATATTATAAATGTGAAAGTTAGTATGTATGTGGATGTTTTCTACCCTTTCACGCATAAAGTACTGTACGGATTTTGATGAAACTTTACAGTAATATAGCTTATACATCAGAATAAGACATAGGCTACATAACATCACGGGAGCAGAGCAAAAACCTGACATAACGCGGGTAAAAACCGCGGGGGACAGCTAGTGGTAAATGAAACGCAGTCTGTTTAAAATAATTATTTATTTATTATTCACTATCAGAACTTGATTCTTGATTTGAACTCATATTTTTCGATTTTTTTATTTTTAGATTTTCCGATTCATCTATTTTTTTGTCGATTAGTGTCAATCTCTATTGGCCGACGTTCCCTTCAACGCATTAGACATTTTTATGATTTATACTTTTTTATTTTATTTACTTAATTTATTAACAGTTAATTATAACAACAATAATTTACTTAGTAATTTACGAAAGGCAATATTTTTTTTATCATTTCTTTTTTAATTTTTTTGCCAGTTTATTTTTTATTCGTATAAGTAGTATGCGTGCCACGGAAAAAAATGAACTGTCAGGGAACTCATCTTATGGCGAAAACACTATAGTAGACATATTTATTATTTGAAAATGATCTATTGTCATTATGACTTATTCGAAATTAGGTTTATCTAATGTTCACAATAGATTTAAAAATCAACACGACTATCATCAATGACCAAAGGATAGAATTCCAAATAATGGTTCAATACGAATTTGCGTGGCTAATTATTTGGGGTTTATTTTGTTAGGACAAAGCACCCTCGGTCGTATGTTTGGGTCAGCTCGGTTCTGCTTCATTGGCTCTCATCACAATGTTGTACCTACCTAATGACCGGTAATCATGTTGTCATTGACAATGGACATTGTCCTTTATATTAAAGTCCATTAAAATTAGACTCGTATCGTATGAATTTCTATTTATTCAAACTTATGAGTTTAGTTTGTAATTGTTTGATATTCGATTTCTGAATGATGAATGACACCCGATTTCTGAATTGAGAATTCGAAGTAGAGTTTGGCAAATTCTCAACTTTAAAATCTGAATCCAGAAACCGGGTGTATTTTAATAATATTTAGCGCTTTTTCATTAAATAATAATAATAATATGAGACAACATCCACACAAGGTCTTCAGGTCCCGAACTAGGCAGAGCCTGTACTACGGTAACCTGATGACTGATATACATACTTATATACATATACACACCCAGACACAGGTCAAACAGACATGTTCATGCATACAAATGTTTGACTTGTCCGGGGATCGAACCCGGGACCAGCGGCTCAGAAGGCAGGGTCGCTACCAACTGCGCCACCGGTCAGTCTAAGTACGTAAGTAAGTAAATGTACAGTTTATGCGAAACAACGCTCGCGCCATGGCATAATTTCTCAGAAATTAAAAGCCTGTGTTAGACAAGATTATTACGTGAATTATATTTAGCTCCAAGCCCCAATAGAAACGGCTGGATTAAGCATCAAGGATCGAGGATCAACGAACTTTAGGTCTTTGGCCTATAATAAAATAGTTCCGCCCCAGGAGTAATATACTCTATATATTTATCAAATCCCACAATATGAACTGAGGTGGTAGCTTTTACAAAGACATGATCATTGTGAACCCTGTCGGGCACAGAAAAATAGGTACCTACACATATAGATGGAACATTACTAACGTACCTACACCTAATAACTAGTGTCAAATTTATTCCAGTTTGGTCAAGATTGATGACCTATAGACCGCCCCATTATCTTAAAATCAAATAAATATTTAACTAGATATGTGATGTGTTTGCTTATTACCAAACATTGCACAACCTAATATGCATCTATTCCATACAAAAAATAAAAAACACCAAACATTCCCAAGTGAACCGCCTTCCATTATCCTCTGCGCGACATCGCGATGAGTCGTAAAGAATAGGCGGCGCTGCCGAACTTTTCCCATGGAGGGCATAAATTGGATTCGGAAGCAGATCACGTAACGGTTAAGAGTTCACAAAACTGTGCCATAAATCGGACGCGCCGAGGTGCGCCGGAGACAAACGGCGCCGGGACCGGCCCGAGTACGGGGTGCGGGGGGAGGGGATGCAACACTGTTATCTGCATTATTAGTGTAATGTATGAGGTATTGGGTAATTGGTTTTGTTAGTAATGGGGATGTAAACTTCCTGGAATAAAACTATTTCTGAGTATTGTTGATGTTCTGCTCGAGCCAAGGACTGAAACTCGCTGCTGCGACAGTATTCACTGGTTTCTAAAAATGTTATCTATTGTAGTGATCACTAAATGTGCTGTAAACGTCGAAACATTCGTTGACATAAGATTTGACAAAGGTTTTTTAGAGGATGCAGGACAGAAAGAAATATTAATGAAAATTATTATGATCTTGAAACAACAGAATGCAAATCATTTTCCCCATAATATGTAGGCTTATAGATGACAGAAAATACCATCAAAATTCAACCAGAAAATAAGTAACCCTATAAAATACACAATCGTTGTTAAGCAACAGTAGAAAGTTAGATGCTTAGTTAAAATTTGCAGATTTGCATACATCTCTCACGGCTCTGCCTTCAGTGATAGATTCTACGCAAAAAAACTATCGGTGGTAGCTCGTAAGGTTACACTATATGAAGGTTAAAGTCATACGCGTATTAGAATTCTGTGTTATCTATTACAAGTAAGTATCACATTGAAACAATTGTTATATTTATTGTTAAAATCATCATTACCAATTGATTACTATTGCGTAGCTGCGTAGTAGCATCTACGGTTTGTCGTAGCGCGCTGAACTGCTGGCGGTGGACTGCTACGAGATTGCTACGGATAGTGGAAATCTTTAGAATGCAGTGTTCTTTAAATGTTTATTTGTGACTTGTTGCACTCTTTTTCAAACACTTTTTTATTGTAATAATCCTAGACCCACCTCTTTATTTACTATTTAATTTAATAGCCCTGCAGTAATTCATACTATCTACTATTACACCCCTTACCTATTGAGCAGACTTATCTCTCTATTACTTTTAATGTGACAATCTGTAACCTTATGCCATGTTCATGTTCAATGTTCAATAAATACGCCTGCTAGGGCTGGAGGCGCCCGAGCGAGTAACGACCGTATAATTCTCTCCACCAGGTGGCGTGGCTTGTCTCACGGGGACATTAATGGCGACTAATTCATGTAAATAGCTCTTCTATCGGCCTTCGAGTTTTTGAGACGTGTCCGCGGTTGATAAGTTATTGGTGGGATGATTGAATTCGAGAGTTGATTTTTATGAGATTTCACAAGAAGGAATGAATAGTATGTTTTTGTTTTTGATAGCAACGTTGTAATGAAAACGTTGCATAGGAATCAAAAGTATTTAAATATTTCTTCTTTTTAATCATTCCTATAATTATATCCATTTAGTTACTTGGTCTATGTCCAGGTCTACGCCCTGCAGTGGACATGTTTAGGCTGAATGGTGACGGACGTAAAGCTTTTATATATTTAAAACTAAATTATAATAGAACATTATAACTAACCTGCAAGCCTTACACACACGTCACGAAATTATTTCCGTATTGTCTCCTAACCAAAACAGTCAAGGCCTCAGCAATTCCATTAGTTCCCCCAAGACCACATCTTACGATGCACGGCTTGGGGATTCCCTTCTCAGCGAACAGACATGTTTGGTCTATATTTAGGAGGCAATCTAAGAGGCATTCAGCCTTCGTGGTGGGCAGTGCAAAGGCGACAGGACCCCGTGGTCCCCACGTAGGTTTTAGGTCCCTAAGGAGTAGGGATGTGTGAAGTTAGATGTTGTGGTTGCGGCATTTTGAACACTGGTATGCCTTACATTAACACTACAATCAACTTTTTGATATAAATATTAAACAAGAATTAGTAAATCTGTTGATTATTTATACATTAGACAATCTTGAACAGAAATGAACGTGAAATAGGCAGCTATTTCGTAATCCACAGACAAGTAGGGTAAACTATATTGATGATTGAAAATTTTGATATGGAAGGTAAGTAAGTATCTAAATTGACTTTCTGCTGCCACAAAACTTTTTTACCATGGCGATAATCTCATCATAGAATAATTCTATAGGCACTTGACCAGCACTATGCCTTCTCTCGCACACAACATACTCGTTGTACATCTTGGTGCGCAAGGGCCGCCCTCTCATTATTTACGAAGGGCCGATGGGTGAAGTGTGTGACAACCGGCACGTTCGGACGCTAACGAGACGCTTTGTGACCATCTCCACACTCTACGGTCAACAGTTGTTGATTTTTTTAATGGACAAATAATATTTGCTCGCAAATCCCAAGAGTCGCGTGGCCGCCTCTATTGTGAAAAGTGGTTCGCCTTTTAAAGCCGTAGGGGACACGCGACGCAAACATGCGATGTGAGGTGTTTCGGCGATCGGATCGACGACGTGTTTAGAAAAGTTCTCCGAGTAGTATAAAGTCATTGAATGGTATTCAATTGAGAAAATTTATCGTCGAAAGTACACTCGCAGAAGAACTTTCTAACTAATACGTCATGATTCATATCGCTCCGTAAACATACAAAGCCACATTCCTAGCTCGTATGTTATCGTATCGACTATAAAATTGGGCAGACACTGCGAAACCATTTTCCTCCGATTTGCTCTCACAATAGCTCATTTGTTATAACCTGATAGCGTAGCGTTATTACGGCCAAACAAATTGAGTCGAGCCTTCGCCACCTCAGACTAATGTAATTCCAGAGTGCGCGCACCCAAGAATAGATATTTAGAGTGGATTGTTTTCGACAGACCGTAATGAAACTCTGATGCCGGGGCCCAAATCAGTTTCGGAGGTGAGCCCCCGCAGGGGAGGCTGACTACATTGTAATAAGACATGGAATAACCTAAAATAAACCGGCGTGCGTAGCCATACAAAGATGGACACGGGTGGCGGTGCGCGTAGTGCTCGGGCCCCTTACTGCTTAATTTGCCTACCGTAATTACTGTCCTCTCGGGTTGGGGAAGGACCCCGAGGCTCGACCCGGCCGTCTTCCAGGTTATATTGCGCTCGTGCGGGCGCCGCGTGTGTGCTTAGCAAATACTACTCCCTAGTCGTTAAGTATGAATACGGGTGTGGACAAAATGTATTAGCTTAGGCTGAGATTCGGACCGTGTTTGCTCAGCGATGATAGATTTATAGTAATTGTGTTATTAACGTTATGGGATAAGGGTTTTACGGGACTTAAGTAATGAACGCTTTTACCTAATGCTTGGATTTATAGTGAATTTACACACGTGGTGCACAGTAATCAACTGAGTAGTTGAGGCGGAGTTTGTGTTTAGGTAGCTTTGTCTAAGTACTGTGGAGGTTCACGGTAGCTTTCACGTAGGTATAGGTACGAGTTTTAATGTGCCTTATTACGTGGAGTGCTACATACTTATTTATTTTAAGTAACTTCATCTCGCAGGACCGGTAACGAGTAAAAATGCAAAAACTTTTCCCAACTCATAATGATGCGGACATACTTTCTTTTGTTTTGGCGCGGGCTTCAATTGAATAAAACATTTATGTCAATGGAGTCCATTAGGATTCGACGAAGTTCAGAGTTTTTGTCCTCCGTGTGTATTGCCTGCTCCACTGTTGTTGCCCTGCTCAATTAAGATTAAAAATAAGTCTCAATTAGGGATTTTATTTTCGCCCATTAAAGAAAGTCATCGTTTTGAAGGAAATGAACATGAAACTACCAGACAATTTGTGTTTGGGAAAATTTCTTAAATCACCACATTTAACAGTGGGATTGGTGATCGCCTTGTTGTATCGTTATTAGCTGACAAGAAGACAGTGCTGCTCAATCGATTGTAAAATTCCTTTTTGAAAAAGTTGTCTTTTATGAAACCATACCGAATAAAAAGGGTGCGACTTGAATGTAATTATGACAAATAAATTGATAAACCCCAATTCTGCATAATTTAAGTGTCACAATACAAGTGTCAAGAGACAATAACACCATTCTCTAAAACATAATTAACACTTTTACGGCGGCGGTTACCGGGATCATCCCGTTATAACCTTGTTAACCCTGGCGCACCGAGTGAGTTGGCTAGCCTTTTAACAACCGTGTACATGGGCATTAATACGAAAGCTATCGGCCATTGTCCTTTTCACACTTGGAGATATAACTATCTTTTGTCTCGCGCGTCTCTAAGGGTCCAGTCCGGGGACCCGTGCCTTTTAGTGTGAGGTTTTCGCTCGCCTTAACGAAGGGAAGAGCAAAGGTCGTCATTAGGGCAAGCGCGGTGTAAACAAGGTCCGAAACGCCCGCTAATGGGCAATTCGTGCGTCCTTCTCGAGGTGACCCCAGGTCCGTCTCAGGCCAGCGCCGTAAATGGGCTTTTAATTGCAATTTTGATAGAGCGCGCCCGGATTAGTTGTGTTGTGTACGTATTAGTGTGCAGTTGGTTGTGGAATACTGAATGGAAGGTTTGTTCATTTAATATGGTCAATATTTAAGCCTATTAGTTTTAATTCCCGTTAAGACTACATCCCAAGTCTTCCCGAGCTAAATGAAGAAGACTTAAGGTAGGTAAGATGAGAAGAAATAAAAGAAAATTAATTTAATTTGTACATTTACCCGCGCATCAATAGCGATCTCTACTAACTGACTTTAACCACAAAAAAGTAAGACACACACTACCTTATCCACCACACTATTTGTAATCAATCTTTATTCTAGCCGCAGCATCGCGTCACCGCAGCATGTCGCGACTTGCGACAAACGCGTGTCGTGGTGGGCACCCGTTCTTGTTCGGATGTGAAATTTAATTTCCGTTGTGCGGGAATCTGTCAGCGGGGAGGGGGAGAGGGGTGGCCGCGAAGAAATATGCCCCGCTCTAAACTTTGTCAATTTGTTTGTGAAGCGAAATTAACTCGATCCAATCTGCGGTTCTCGCGACCCGCAGCATGATACGACATCGGAACGCGTCATATTTCCTTTGGTAGGAAAAGGTGAGGTCTGACGTGCGCCGCTGTTGTAAAAAGTAATTTTCGAAAGGCGGTGATGTTAACAAGTTATGAGCATGATGTTTTCTTAAAAATTGTTTGGCCCATAGTTTAGTACGGTGCGTAAATAAGAAATGTGTGCGTATTTAATGCAAAAGGGTTCGTTAAAGAAAATATAAACGCTGATCAAGGCTTGTGTACGTCGTCATTACTCAAAAGTCAACCAAATCTAAGAAAATTACAGCCTCCTCTGAAGGACGTTACAACAAAACCAATTAAAAACCAGGGATTGTCTTTGCGGAGAGATCCATTAGTTGACACATATATAATCTTATGATATTACAATCTTAGCTTAGTGCCTACGGCCGATAATATACTGCCAACCGGCTATCGTGTCAGCTCCATAACCCTTCATTACAGTCTTAAATAAATGAATAAAGTTTAAAAATTTATAACACAAAGGTGGGTATCCACGTAACGAACGGTCCGTGGTTAAGTAAAAATTCGCATTCACAACTTCGTTATCCGTATCACAGGGCGCGTCCCCTGAGAATGCTTTATTAAAATATATTGTGCACATGCCTTCATTTTCACATCCCTAGCTAAGAGTTGTAGGTGGTGGTTATATTGCAAGAGTGAAGCGTTTTTTGGTCAGTGGTCTTCAACCTTTGTAACAAAAATTTTGTCTCTGGAAAAAAATAAAAACTAAAATTGTTTTAAATTTTTTTGTTAAAGAGTAACTCCATTTTTCAATAATATATCGAAATGGAATGGAACAACCAAATTCTGTGATGAAAATAGTACTTGTCACTTCGCATTTTCATAATTTTTAGCTTTTCTGTTGTATACACAGTGGAAAAAATATCTTAATTGGTATTGAACGAGAATCGCTAGCTCACCCCAACATAACCCTCACCTTAACCTACAAATAAATTAGTTATGCCCAATATTTTCACCCTGAATATTATTCGAAGTCAGTACCCGCATATACGTGGAAATTGCGAGGGCATATTTATCTGATATTTACCTATCTGAGAGGTTCTTTCTTATTCTTATAATAAGGTGCAGAAAATTTCCGATCCTCAGTACATTTGCATAGACGCCTCGTGAGCAGGTGACGCCCCGAGTAATTACATTCGCGAAGTTTCAGACGAAAGTTTATGGAAATTTGTAGTAGGTTCCTTAAGATATGATATTTAATAACAGCAATAGCTAAAGGTACAAATAACGTGGTGGCTGCATTGCTTGATGTAGAGAACTTGATGTTTGAAGATCAACAAAGTTAATTACCATCTTTTAACAGGATTAGAGAGTGTTTTGTTGATTTCTGATAGTCAGCAATATGAAAAGAAAATTAGATACTACCTACTTAGCGGTAACGGTCACTTTTCTGAAGGTGGTGAAAACGGACGTTAGATTCTTGTTGCTTAGAGTCTTGGTGGCTTTTAGTTGTTTTGTCTTCAAATATATAGGCTTATGATTTTGAAGTAATTTCAACATGACAGATATAACTCTATATATTTAAAACTTTCAACATGATAGATATAACTCTATACATTTAAAACATTCAACATGATAGATATAACTCTATATATTTAAAACTTCGTCAATGGACGTAATAAACACGAGACAAAACAAACACCCGAACATTTCCGTCTGTATTTTAGTTCCTGACATTCAAAGACCAAATCAAGCTGATTATTAAAAGCAAATATTGACGAACAAATTAATAAATACAGAGTTTCTTTTGAAGAACGTCGCGGCATCTTTAATTACGGTGGAAGCAAACAGTCTTGTTTGAGGAGGGAACGTATCTTTGCATGCGTTTAAATGAAAGCTGAAGAAGTGTTCAAGAACTATGGGTTTGTTGTTTGTTTTAGCAGATAAATAACGACGGATGTTGATTGCATGGATGTGGTAGGTACTGGATTTGTTGTGTTTTGAATTGAAATAATATTGTTGTTTGTGTGACAAAATATAATCATCTACCGACCAGTATTAAGTTTTACTATGGTTCTTGATTGTCAAAGTATTGGATCCATTCTTCCTAGGTTCCCAGTTGTGAACATAACGGCGAAAAAGTTTTATTTTTGCGCTAGCCCTGCATAACACTAACTACACGGAAAGAAAATGCCTGAGGATCGAATTAAATAAATAATTTAAATAACTAATATACTATACCTATATACACACACCTAATAATATATATATATATACGTAATTATACACCCAATTAAACAAATGTAATAATTCATAAAAATATTGAATTGCTTGAATTGCTACTTAGCCCTCTTCCTCTCTCCTAATTTTTCTGTGCCCGACAGGGTCCATATTGATCTTTAATTCTATTATACCATCTATGTAATACATATGGAATGCAATAAAGAATTGAGTATTGAGTAAAATAACACTTTCAAGATTAATGCAAGCTGAATCTCTCAATGGACTCATGTTGATTGATAATACAGTTATTTATGTAAGTAATTCGTGTTACACTCCAATAGTTCGCAAAAGCTATAAAGATTATGCAACAGTACAAGCACATTATATCACAAAATCACATTCTACACTCTATAAATCCATTAAATTTCTTCCAGTGCTCGCGTGCTCGCTTCCTTATCGATTCCAGTTATTCTCAGCGCAAGAGTTGCAAAGTTGGCTCGACAAAGGCCTTGAGAGGAAACCATTATGGTTCTCGACGTCTCCGCGGCCGCTTCATTAGAGTCGAGAAAGAGTAAAGAGGTACGTACGGGCGCGGGTGGAGGGGTACTTCTTACCCCCTTAGGGGATGTGTGCTCATTGGTGTTAGTAGGTGCCTTTGGGTGTTGCTTGATGTTGTAATGTTTTTTTTTTGGTCTTGGAATTGTGGAGAGGAGTTCTGTGTATTTTTGAATATATTAGGTATGTGTGCGTGCAAGCTAAACGAGGTATTGTCGGTAGTAAATTCAAAATGAAAATACATTTACATTTCATTTCACATTTATCTCGATGCAGGCAGGTTATTTTTTTAGCAGAAAACCCGTTAAGATTACAGATAAACAACAAACCTCTTTCATCTAAAAGCCTCTAAACTTGTGATATTTACTAAGTCGGCCAACTATTGTGCCTTGTTGACAAGCTATACTTTTGAGTTCGTTACGCCTACTCGTTTATGTAGCTTCATATTTATCTAGTTAGAAAACTGTGCTGCATGAAAGCGTCATCGGTTGATGACAGCCCGTAAAGCAACTTTAACATAGAGTTGACGAAAAAGTATACAATTAATTGGTTCCTAGGTAGAAATATTGACCACTAGCTAGTATGAAAAGTAGTATATTGTCATTACCCAGGTCATAGTCTATCTGTGTACGAAATTCTATCCAATTCCGATCATCCGTTTTGGCGTGAAAGTGTGACAAACCAACAAACAAACAAACTTACTTTCGCATTTAATTTATAATATTAAATAGGATAAAAGGAAAAATAAAAACAAACGTTATCATTACCAAAAAAGCAACATTGCTGTTAGTAACAACAATAACACACAACGTGAAGAATTTCATCATAATCCAAAGTACACGTATAACAATTATAAGGCCCCTCCATACGGTCGCGGGGCTCGCAGCGTTAATTTGCGTCGCGTTGATGCGTCGCGATGAGCGGCCACAGAGCGTCTTATTAGACACGTAGCGGGGCGTGCCTCCGGTTCGCGTCTTCACATGTGACGTGATGCGCAGACATGGAATGTACGTGTAATTTTATTACTGTTCGCTATCAGTGGCTTTATGAATTGTGCTGTAGTTTAGTTTGGGCCCCTAGTCTTTATTTTCTTGGTTAGTTAGTTCTTAGTTTTTTTTTATAACTCAAATATGTACTAAGGTGATTTTACTTTCCCAAACTGTTTTTTCGACCAGGAATTATAGAATTATACATAGTTGCGACGTACATATTTTGTGAGACTGGCGAAAATCACAAATGTAATTGTGATTCTATTGCAGTCAGGCGCGCAGTTCTATTAGCACTAATATTTGAATGTACCTGCTAACTTTTTAAGTAGTTGATAAAAGTTGGCAAACAAATCCTGTACCTAGTAATGGCTACGTTAATTTTAATAATTGCTTGGGAATTCAAACATTCTCGATAAGTATAATCGTCGCATATTTACTTATCATAGCATCGTGCATTAATTTCTATTTTATTTAATTTTCGTCTATATATATTTAAGTTCTAAACAATCAGCAAAACACATACTACCAATACCTACAACTACATAACCACTACGCATGTCCTAGAGAGCACTTCAAAAGTACCGTCAAGATGCATCCAAGTCGTGGCGTCACGTACTCGTGACAGATGGGAAATCGATGTCATTATGATAGATTATCCGTTAGGGCTACGTGTGCCTGATTGGCTTTGTTACCCGTCTTCGGCACCTGAGAACGTCCTCGATCTCGGCGAACTAATTTGACAGATCGATGGTCGAATGCGCGTCTTCGGCCGTGTGAGATGACCTTAATGACTCGTTGTGCGACGTAGTTGATTTTGAGATGTGGGTAGTGTAGAAATATGATGAGTGTGTATGTTTTAATTTTTGTAGACTGATGAATGATTTTGTAAATTATTTATTAAAAATAAAAATGTCATGATTAGCATGTTCTACAATATAATTCGAACGATAAAACATAGACTTGAACTGAACAAAATAACGTGCTACGATACCTACATATCCCACCGTAGCGACGTAGCCGCGTAGCAGGCGTAGGCAACCGCTACGCTTTTATTACGACTTCGAGACAACATTAAGTGTTGACGTCCTACTATTACTTTTCTTTCGTCTTTGATCATATAAACTATAGGCTTATATGGTAACACAATTCCACATTCGACTATAAAAATAACATTAGAATATCGTAACGCTTGATTGCATGCAAATTATGACATACGGAAATGTAAACTTTGAGTGTGTGAGTGTAAGACACATCAAATGCTCACCCCAGTGAGTTCACCCTTTATTTTGCACACAAAAGGCTGGTAGCCAACCTAATGAACGGAGTTCAGGTCGTGGTGGTGAATACATTATTGCCCTTAAGTTTTATAGCTATGCCTAGTTTTGGCTTCTGTTGTTTATGTGGCGCAAGAGACACCTTGAGATACGAAATGTCAAAGAGGGAGTTATTAATTTAAATATTTGGTGAAGACCGTGATGAATATAGTTTGGGTAGTTAACTTGTGTAGGTAATTATAGATTTAGAAACTGTTTGTAGATTTGACATACACACATCAAAAGTGTCTAGGGATCAAGCATTTTTATGCGGATTTCTTGAGATTATGATGTGGCTTTGTAATAAATTTATGATTTTATAAATTTATATGGATCCTTTTTGGTGCATTTCATAATTTGAATCAGGAACTGTGAATCAAATTCGAGTAAAAGATGAAAATCAGCTGTCAATATTTTCCCTATAAAAACATACAACGCATTGAAGACATTATTAGTGCTACTGTTTCCCTACTACTGATTAAAACCAACGTTATTATGGAGCGGCGACGTCATTTAAGCAGGGAAGAAATGCTCAGAGCCGTGGGAATGATAGAAGCTGGTTCCCGGCAACGTACTGTGGCTTTAGCTCTGAATACAAGTCAGAGTGTTATCAGTCGACTTTGGACACGTTACCGAAGCACTGGTACCGTGGCTGAGCGCCATGGAGGACGGTATCGCTGCACCACACGGAGACAAGACCGATACATTCAA
The DNA here is from genome assembly GCA_937001585.2 of Brachylomia viminalis. Taxonomy (NCBI): domain Eukaryota; kingdom Metazoa; phylum Arthropoda; class Insecta; order Lepidoptera; family Noctuidae; genus Brachylomia; species Brachylomia viminalis. The sequence continues at coordinate 7,591,813 of OW443304.2, forward strand.
ATCTTAACTCGAAGAGCTCCAACAATAACCGCCATGATGTTAGCCGTGAGGCTTCATCACTCTTCAGGGAACTTAATTAGCGACCAAACAGTCAGAAACCGCTTGCATGAAGTGAACCTTCATTCCCGAAGACCGCTACGGGTACCACCTATAGCAATGCACAATCGTAGGATTCGATATCAATGGGCTCTTGAACACAGAAATTGGGCAGAAGAACAATGGCGTTTCGTGTGCTTTTCTGATGAGTCTCGTTTTGGTATGAGACCGGATACAAGACGTATACGACACTGGAGAACCCCTGGACGCCAACAGCGATTAAAATCCTGCCAGGAAGTCCATCCTTATAGTGGTGGAACCATCATGGTATGGGCGGGTATTTGGATCGGCGGAAGAACTGAGTTGATTTGGATCAGAGGCAACCTCAACGCTCAAATTTATGCTGAGACGATTGTATCAGACGTCATCGTTCCTCTACAAGTGCAAATCGGTCCCTTATTTCAGTTAATGCATGATAATGCACGACCGCACACCGCAAGAGTTGTAAGACAGACTCTCGCCGCAGCTAACATCAATGTCCTGCCCTGGCCTGCTCAGTCGCCAGACTTGAACCCGATTGAGCATGCATGGGATATGCTACAGAGAAGAGCTCTGCCGAATATGGAGGGTATCCAGTCGCAAGAAGACCTTTTTTTGTTGTTGCAACGAACATGGGCGGCCATTCCACAGCGTGATTTGGATGAACTCATTTTGAGTATGCCAAACCGATGTTCTTGTGTTGTTAGTGTTCGCGGTAGAAACACGGATTATTAATTGTTTAAGTTACCCAATAAAATTTTAAAGAAAACTGTTATTTCAGTCTTTTTTTCGAACTTTTGTGTTAGTGGTTCAAATGTCAAAAATCCCTTTATTAGGAAAATGGCAAATTTCTTTATTAATGCAAAGGTGACTTGGTTTATCGTTACTGTGACAAACGAAAACACTTTATTTTATGAATCCTTAAAGAAAATTTTAATTAATATCAATCAGGAGAAAAGTTATTGCAAAAATATATGTTGATCCCTAGACACTTTTGATGTGTGTATTTATTAGTTTTATTAATCAACTCTCGCTATAAAATTGTTTGAGTTGTAGTTTATGTTACATAGTGCCTAATTACTGCGAACTACGGAATGTAATTCACACGTGATTTAGTTTTAACTTAATTTTTTTCAAACAGGGAAATGAGGTATTCTATTTAGCGTCATTGTCGTGCGGCTACATACTCGTAACTCCTCACGTTGTGCGAGTATGCAAATTAAACGTGTTTCATCTTGCCATTTTCACGGGGCCTTGTCACTGTCAAGCCCGTTCGTCTGTTTATTAACTTTTTGCTAATTAGACAGGCCTCGGGCACGTCTGCGAGTATGTTGGCATTTTTAATTACACGTGATAATGTTGTCTGGCGGAGCGGCGTGTTGTGCCACTGGGCCGCTTAACGAGCATTTACACAAAGCACACAATTAACATCATTGTTGTCTAATTCTCGTTTGCTTGAGTGTTTTTATTGAGAATGATAAGTGGACTCGGGCAGCAAAGAAAACAAAATACTACGCTCACCCTAATTGCCATTTAACGTGTGCGAATAATTAACAGCTTACCAGCGTGGGATAGAGCGAAAAATGTCACGAATGAAATTAAGCCAAATCAAAACAAACAAAAGGAAGGGTATGCAATGTAATCACTTCGGACTGTCAAACACACTCGCAGGTACGCTAGCTTACGGACGCATTTAAGTTAAAATTTTCACTCCCCAGTAGCTTTTTACTAATTCGCCAAGTGAAAAGGGTTCGCCGAAGTAATACAGTTTACTGCTTATTCAGTATTTATACGTTTAGGGGGCTGCCACTCGTCTCTAGACGTCGACCAATGTAAGGAAAATTTGTAAAATTTGCTGTAATTAGCATCCATCAATATTCTGAGTGAACCCTTTCTAGGAATTATATTGTGCCTCTTTCACGACATGTTTTAATAATGGGTACTTCAGCGTCATTATAAAATATCAATTACTTAATATTTATTTCACTACATTCTACAGCTCTTATTAATAAAGAAAATTGAAAATAAATATCTTTTACTTATTGCAAATGATTTATCGATATTCTGTTGTTACAAAGTGCTCGTATTATTTACAAGAAAATTCGAACATGAATAATCGAGAAAAAAGTAGGTACCCACTAAACATATTCCTACAAATTGGTTTCCAATAACAAAGCATACTGTAATCGAGTTCGGAGCGTACTAAAGATGGTGGTATTATTAAAATACTGCAAAGTTATATAGGCAATAAAGAGTTGGAGACGACGAAGGATAGAGGTGCGTTGTTTACGGCAGGATAACATCGCCGATCGCGCGTAATGTATTTATGATTATTGCCTCAACTTACGTGTAAAGAAATAGACGGGAAAGCTTTAAAGTAATACGGCTGTTTAAGGAGAAAGCCTCTAGTTTATTTCGCTGAGATAATAGAAAGGTAAACTGTTGAAGTCGTTCTGAAGCTTTTGTTTTAAACGAGACAATGTTTCGGAGAATAAAGGTTTTAGTGATGAATTTATATTCGACACAATACTCTTAATAGGATAAACAAAAGGATGTTTTATACCTGATCATTATACTAGTGATTGGAAAGGTCACATAGGGGTGATAATCGCTCACAGACATGTCATTGTAACAAGAATGAAAGACTTGGTAATGTTGAAGGGTAGGCGACCTCCTCAAATAAACTAGACCCATTAAGAATCCAACATCAGGAGGGATATTTATAACAACAAAATCCCCTTACTGCTACATATGTTACAAGTTATGAAGATAAATAAAGGCCCCTCAGATTCCTTCACCGTCACATTTCCGTTAAGTCTATCGACAACCAAACATTGTATATTAGCTGGCGATGCTCTAAATGTTGGAGCTCCGTCTTAATCCGTCGGTGGCGAGAGCAAGCCGCTTCTTAATCCATCACGTAACCGAGACTCAACGAGAAATCGTGTTACATCAACGAAAAATGTATTATAAGGGGGGGGGGGGGGGGGTCTCCCCCACGATCGGACAAACTTTGCTAATACCACCCTCTAACATAATCGCACAGCCTTTTACGAGAGGAATTTATGGGATGGTCCCGATTTCTTGGTGTATTTATGGTGAACGTGGCTCTTACGTGTCGGCGCTGTGTTAATTAGGAATAGTAGTAGTACTGGAGTGATGTCGACGTGTCGAAGAGTGCTGTTTATTAGTAAGACGGATGATTTTGTAGTTTGAGTGGAGAGTAAAGAACAGTGTTGGTGGGATTCATCGATCGAACACTTCTCGTATCGTGTATTCAGCTGTCTAGTTTTCATGTTACATTGTTGGAAGATAATAAGTAGTAGTTACGCGAGGTAGTTTAGTGTCGTCTTTTATTACCTAATAATGCCCGGCATGCGTTACAATGCCATTTTTTTCATACCAACCCTGTGTTAGAGAGAACATAAAATAAAAAAACAAATCGGTTAAGCCGTTTTTGAGTTTTAGCGAGACAAACGAACAGCAAGAAGAAGAAGATATAAGTATGTAGATAAAATAATGGTCAAGGCTTCGGCAATGGGGTACCTACATAGCATTACAAAACATTCTTAGAACTCTTGAAATCTACATCAACAATTTCTACACTGCAATAATAATTTTCTTACTTAACACCTCCACTCACTACTCAATGTAGCTTATTGACATACCCAACATCAGAAGGCTTCGATTGTGTGACGTAACTAATTCAGGACTAGCCGTCAGAGTTGCGAAGTCTTAGCGAGTCGGCCCCAGGTGAGAATGTGCTAGACTCAAGCGGCTAGACGCTGCCCGCGAGCCAATAATGTTGCATGTTAAGTTGGGGTATGTACGGCTGGTGGAGGTGGCCAGCAAAGAGGCCGGTTGGAGGTGGACGCATGTTCCTGACTGTGAGGGTTTGACAAATATCTCGATTGGCGGATTAAAGGATGACGTTTAGGCCGGTGAACAAATAAGTCCAAATTTTCTTTTTGCCTTTCAGTACCTATATTATATTCTGTTGCCGTATGGTTGACCAGAGAAATAAAGTGTATAGGTTCGCTGCATAAACACAACAACCATCCAATCATAAAGTGTTACAATCGATACTGAGCAATTTATATATACTTCTATTACGATGGTACATCAGTTCGTGGTGGTTTACCAGAGACGCATACGTAAAACTGTTTTCGTCCTAAAGTCGTTGATCGTCATCAAGGATGTCGATTTAGATTCGTGCTTGCCGCACTAAACAGCGGTGTGTAGGTGACGTATAAGTGAATTCGACAATGCAGGAATAGGTACTTGTACAATATAAGTGGAGGACGCAAGTTGTGGCTTTGTTCTCGAAACTTCTCCGTATAGTGATGTATCTTATTGCATGTGGCGTCGTAAAGGTAACACCCACTTCAGTATGCATCTGTATGTGTACGTTCTATTTACTAGAATAGCCAGCTTCGAAACTAGGATTATTTCAGTTGAAACAAATGTTAAGGAGATTTATAATTTACGTACAAAGTAACCTAATTTATACATGTAAAAATAGTTTGTGTTTTGCCATCCTAATGAAGCTTCAGTTAATGATATTTTCGCTCAATATACACATTATTAACATTTAATATGCCTTCAAAATACCAACGACTAAAAACTCTAAAACGTTCAGTTTATTCAATGAAACTTTGTTAAAAATACAAGAGCGAGAGAGAGTCGACTGAAAATTAATTATCATTCACAAAACTCTGTCGAGTCAGCCTACACGAAATCTTTACGCTTCAATTGAGCCAGTTTATGGCGAAATTAATTACTGGCTAGAGAGGATCGACTATAATAGTTTCCCGTCCGAATTATTATTGTGAAGGGGTCCACGGCCGACGAAATTGTGTCCGGACAAGAAAATTAGTGAGCGTAAAACGGGGTGTGAATTTGAAAATCAAAGAGCCTATGGAACTTGTTCCGAGTCCATTGTGATGGCCCATCATTTACATGGGACACCACCTATACACAATTTGGTGATAACTCATTCGCAAGTTGGAGCTTTTGAAGAGTGAAGGACGGTTGGCTTTAATTACATGTCGAGTATAGAATTGTTGCATAATACATGTAGCTCAAGTCTCAGGCGCTGTGTGATGAGCTTGGTCATACGAAACGGATTAACGGTTGAAGTGTGGGCGTGCCCTTAACTTTAAACAAGTAGCTTTCTTGGTCGAACGAAGAGACTGTTTGGTTCTGTGTTCAAGGATCAGTATTATCAATATTTAAGACTATCTCAATTCCTATTCCAACTTTAAGGTACAGATTTTACTTGTCCAATATCTGCGCTAGACACTTATGTAACAAACTAAAGCCCTAGTCTCCCTAATCCGTATTGTTCTCCGTCTAGCCTGAATCCGTGGTAGTGTAAAAGTGCGTCTCTCAGCGGACGGCGTCTTGTACCGCGATATATGGCCGCCGAGGGAGACCGCGCATCTGAGATTCCCACCAACTGATTTATAGCTAAGCGAATACTAATACAAATATCTTGGCAGATGAATGTTGAGATTCTGTGAAAAGTCTGGGTGTTGTGAATCAGAAGTGAGAAATTATATTTGTTGTGATTACTTCTTTAGCAAGAAGTTAAGGGTAGTGTTACATCGTTGGCCTCAAGTGCTTCAGTTGAGTATATACTTAATAATTGGCAATGACTGTATTACGAGTCCATGTCTTCTGGCCAGGAAGATATAGGTTTTGTTTACTAAAGTGACGCTCCCTGGCTATTAAAATAAAACAACCTGTTTTTACGTAAAAATACTTAAATAAACAAAAATACAGCAGTACAGGTGCATAGAACACTGCTAAAGACTGACGGCTCGTAAACCAAGGAGGAAGCAGTGTTGGAAAGAATTAACTATGAAATATGCGCACCTTGGGCCTACCGTGATTTATGGGAGGCAGATCTGCATTAAATATTGTGCGGTGTCGGATGCAGGGGAGAAAATGAACTTTCTGTTGTTTCGATATGATGCGGTGATAGTGTAATGTGATTTATTTTTGGTTTTTGAAGGCAATCATAAAGACAAACACGTAAAATATACAGGCATACAGCTTGTAGAAGGATGGATTATCCTGACAAAAGCTACTTATGATCAGAAAAAAATAGACATTATTTATTACTAAACAACAAACACCCTCAAATAATTAAATAAAGCCGATATAATAAGTAAGAAATACACTGGTGGACAATACAATTAAGCCACCCCTATTTTTATGACTTATTCATTAATTACGGTCTGTTTAAAAATTTAAATAAATAATACGTTTTCGAACGTACATTTGCAATCTTAGTAGAGGGTGTATTGATAAAATTATCAGGTGTAAATTTGTCAAATGTCACTTAATCAGTCTTTTTAGGTACCCACACTATTATTCTTAGAGGTTGAATGTCCTGTCGCTACGACGCTATTTAAAACTATCGTTAAATTCGTATTATTCATTTAAGTTCTGTGCCTCCCAGTTCCATAACACTGATAAATATGGATCTACGCGTAGCAGAAGTTGTTCGAATCGTAACGTTGTGACAAACTGGAATGAGCCAGCGAAATGTCACTCGACATTCTGAAGTTAGTCGAACAACGGTTCAATATGTCTACTAAGGTATCTGGAGACCAGTGGCTACATCAGAAGACGTGGATCAGGTCGACGAAGAAAGACATCTGAACGGGATGATCGATTTGTAGTGTTAGTAAGCCTTAGAAATCGTCAAACTCAAACTCAAAGCATTTATTTCAATTAAACCATTTACAGGCACTTTTGAATTGTCAAGTGGTCGGTCAGTCAGAAATATGAAGCTAGTTGCCCATTCCAAAGCGTAGTAGGTACCTATGGAGAAGAACGGGCAAGAAACTCCATGGACACTCTTTTAAATTATATTGTTACATAAATATTAGTTACATCATTAATCTTGTATATAGGTATAATTTTATGTGAGAACGATGTAAATAAGACGTACACATTGAGTGTCCAGTGTACAGCAAATATAAATTCAAACAAAACAATCCATACTAAAATAATTAAAAATAAGCCGTGGTGGCTAAGAGATGACCAGTCCCAACTGACAGCGCCCGTTCACGAACATGACGCATGGATCAGCACCATTCAGCTCAACCATTTTGAAGGGAGCTAAATGATCCAACACACGCGCCACCGTCAGCGAGACATTTGAGTGAGCATGACATCTATCAGCCGCCAGGACACATTCAAGTCAATGAAAGACATTACCCGGTAAATGGTAGCTCGATAGTACATAGTACTCACACTTGTCCTATGCAATTATATAATACAAAGGAGATTGAGTTTATACAAAGCAAAGGTAGTCTTACAATCTTCAGCAGCTCCAACAGTATTTTCAAATGTTAATCAATTAGTTGTGGTTGTGGAGCAGGACCAGCATTGAGCCAGGCATTTTTATCAGCGATATAATCCCCCAACTTATAATATGCCTGGCTGCATAGTGTGCGTTTTATACAAACTTTGAATTTCGTCTCATTCAGTTGAAGTATGTGGCGAGGTATTTTATTGTAACATTTTAAACAGTACCCCATGAAAGATGAGTCCACTTTAGCCAGTCTGAAACCTGGTTGAACTAATAGGTCCCTATTTCTGGTACTATAATTATGTCTATCACCTCTTTTAGTAAAAAGATGTACTTTTTTTCTTACGTACATGATGTTTTCATAGATATATTGACAAGGTACCGTCAAGATCTTAATAACCTTAAACAGTTCCCTTAGAGAATCGCGCCTGCGGAGATTATATATGGCTCTGATGGCTCTTTTCTGCAGAATAAAAATAGAATCGACGTCTGCAGCCCGTCCCCAAAGTAAAATACCGTAAGACATGATACTATGAACACTAGAAACAAGGAGAAACTACGTGCTCCCTTTCACCGGCTTCATAAGGTCCATAACTCATTTGTTGGGCTTGGTATAAACTTTTATAACAAGCTTCCCTCTTCTTTGTTAGAATTGCCTTTTAATGCGTTTAAAGCTAAAGTAAAATCCAACCTTTGTTCAAAGGGATACTATTCAATCAACGATTACTTAAACGATAAAAATAGTTGGTCGCTGTGATTAACTCAAGACAATGTTTATGTTCTTTCTCCAAAATTAGCTTACCTACTGACAAGTTATACGAGTTCATATAATTGTTTATTTTATTTGACTATATTTATTAGTCACCTTAGTTTAATTTAATTTTTATTTATTATTGACATAATCTACTCATTTCAATGTTTTTTAATGAGTTGTATTGCAATATATGGTTAGCTAGCGACCTCGACAGTTCATCATAATAATATTATTCTTTTGAGCAACCGGCAGCAAGTTCGTCATGCTCCCTTAGATGTCAATGCTTGCGGTAGCGTCGGGGGTCGGGTTGCCTCCTTCCCTCAAATATGGCGAGGGGGGTAATGGCTGATCTTTGCGTTATGCTCGTGAACGGGTGCTGCTTGTGGTGACAGGTCAGCTTGCTGACTATGGTTTTGTTATTGTTATTAGAAATTAATGTTTCTTTATTTTACTTCGAAGGTCCTAGTTTATCATTTGTGGCTACTAGTTACAGCTATATACATATAAACATAATGCAGCATTGCATATGTAAGCGGGCACGCCCTTTATGCCAGGAGGCTTTTTATTATGTATTAAGTTCTGTTTGCGTTTTTGTTTTTATTATTTATTTATGCTTGAGTATAGTTTTAAATATTGGCGTGTGCTAGCTGACATATGGCAAATAATTTTAATATTTTTGTGTTTCGTAATGTTAATTTATTTATTACTATATGTATAGAATCCAGTTCTTCTAACTGAACAGACAGCAGTGCTGCTGGGGAGTTTGTTCCGCCACTTCTTCTTCCCAGCTAAAGCACTAGGAAGTGGTGAAGGGTCGGCGTTTTGGGGGGACTGTCTTATGTGATTTTGACGTTCAAAAAGTGCTGATTCTCAGCCTAATTTGAATAAATGACTTTTGATTTTGATTTTTATGAAAGTAACTAAAATAGACTAACCTCGCGGTATCTACATCGGTAAATTGACGGATTTTTCTGACAGCATATGCTGCTGAACTTAGCCGTCACGCCAGAGATGTTAAATGAGAACCCCATTGAAGCCTCGAGTCGAGCGTGATCCCCAGGAAAACAGTTTTATCGACGAATTCTAGTTTCTCTTGATTCAATACTATCTCACAATCACTACTTTTGACATTAGGTAAAGAAAATCGTATACACTTAGTTTTTTTCCCATTTAATACTAAATTATTAGCAGTGAACCAATTATGGACCTGCATTAGGGCGTTATTAACGTCGTCAAAATTTGTAGCACTTCTTTCTACCTTAAAAATTAAAGAAGTATCGTCAGCAAATAACACCATTTGTGGTTGATTTTTTAATAAATGGAGTAGATCATTAATATACACTAAAAAGAGGAAAGGACCCAATATCGAGCCTTGTGGAACTCCCATTTCTACTTTTAAACTAAGTGAATTTACACCATTTATTTGAACTTGCTGCTGCCTATCCTTTAAATAAGATTTTACTAGACTGAGCGCAAGTATTACAAGTCCATAATGCTCAAGTTTCAAGAGCAAGGTTTCGTGATCGACGCAATCAAATGCCTTGGAGAGGTCACAAAAGATTCCTATGGCGTCTTGGGCCTCTTCCCACGCCGTAAATATGTGTTTTAATAAGGTGACCCCAGCGTCAGTCGTACAACGTCCCTTGGTGAAACCATACTGTTGATTGTGTAAGATTTTATTTGTGTTAAAATGAATGAGCATTTGATTAAGCATTACCTTTTCAAATACCTTGCTGAAAACTGGCAACACGGATACGGGTCTATAATTATTGGTGTCTTTACTGTCCCCGGATTTGAAAAGTGGTATTACCTTACTGTATTTCATTAAATCCGGGAAGACTCCTTGATCCACACACAAATTAAATATGAAGGCTAAGTAAGGCGCTATAGTGTCAATTATGGATGTACAGACTTTAATGGACATTCCCCAAAGATCTTCAGTCAATTTGATCTTGATTTGCTTAAAGCTTTTATTACTGTTATGGGGTTAATATGCTTAAAGTTAAATTCAATCGGGCAGACCGAAACGTTCGCCCTTACTAAATCAAAAGCGAGCGTGGGCGAGGAATTTAAAGTGTCAGTAGTTTTAATTGGGATACTGGTAAAGAAATTTACAAATTCTTGAGCAACTTCTTTGCTATCGCAAATGAGACCACGTGTCGTCTCCAGTGTATAATCAGAATTATGCTTTTTGTTCCTGTTCGTTTCATTATTGATAATTTTCCAAACAGTCTTTATTTTATTGTCTGCTGATTTGACCTTGTTGCTAATGTACGAGGCTTTGGCTGCCTTACAAGTGTTCTTAAAAATTTTAGAGTAAGTAGCAACATACTTATTAAAAGTTTCCGTGTTAATATAAGGCTTAAGGCCATATAGCTCAAAAAGTATTTCCCTACTTTTCCTAAGTCCTTTAGTTGCCCAGTCACTAAATAAAAACTTAGGGCAGATACTTTTAGTGCTCTTCTTAAAAGAATAATTGAACTCTGTTTGGACTACCGAAAAGAATTCTTTATACAAAATGTTAACATTGTTCATTGTAAGGTCCTGATTACTCAACTTACAAATTAAACTGTTATTAAAATTATTTAAATTAACAGATGTTATTGGTCTGGATTGTATCTGCAGTTTTTGTATTATGATGTTGGACTCAAAAGTTACGGTTTGACCGCTGTGATCGGAAGGGAGATAATTAACGATGGCTTTATCTAAATAGTCGCAGCAACAAAATACATTATCAATGCATGTAGCTGTAGTTGTAGTTATTCGGGTTGGTTCTACAAACACATTTGAAAAATTAAATGATTTAAACAAATTTAATAATCTACTGGTATTTGAATTATTTTCCAAAATATTAATGTTAAAGTCACCACAGATAATTACTGATTTATTGCCAGTTGCAAGTTTTGCCAAAACATCTTCCATTACTGACTCAAATATAGAGTAGTTTTGATAATTTGAGGGTCTGTAAACGCACACTATAATATGCTTATCTAGCTCAACACAAGACAGTTCAATGCTATGTTCAACCGATAGTTCAACTATGTCTTTACGAGTTTTAGATTTAATACATCTTTTAATTAGGATTAGTGAACCACCACGCAGCATTGATTTTCGGGTAAAACAACTGGCCACACTATAATTCTCATAATTAATTAATTAATTAAGTCATCCTTCTGGAGTAAAATTGCAGCACCTGCCCAGAGATGTCCGAGGTGTCGCTGTAAGTGATAGGACAATAAGAAGACGTCTTGCGCCGCGATGGTTTAAAACCATACAGACCCACAACAGGTCCTAAACATACCACAGCTCATAAGACAGCAAGGTTAAATTTTGCTCATGAACACCGTGGCTGGACTTTGGCACAATGGGGGCAAGTACTCTTTTGCGAGTTCTCTTTTTTTTTTTTTTTTTTCTCTGACGAGTCCCGTATGTGTCTTTATGGTGCGGATGATCGCAAAAGAGTAAATCGTAGACCGGGACAACGACATGCACAATGTGTCCTATCTGAAAGGGTAAGCTTTGGAGGTGGTTCAGTTTTATTCTGGGGAGGTATAAGCTTAGAAGCCCGTACAGGGCTGGTTATCGTAGATAGAACAGTTATGACTACTGATTCGTACATAACTGACATTCTTAAATAGCATGTAGTGCCATATTTAGGATTTATCGGTCAATAATTTAAATTGATGCACGATAATGCACGCCCCCACACTGCGATGTGCGTTAGAAATTACTCGCGAGAAGTGGGGATACAGGTTCTGGACTGGCCAGCACGAAGTCCAGACCTTAATCCCATATAACATTTATGGGACGAGCTAAAACGGCGAGTAAGACAGCGAGAACCAGCTCCGGAGAACATGCAACAGCTGAAAGCGGCTTTATTGGAGGAATGAGAAAACATACATTCACCGATCTACCTTTGAAACGTTGATACAATCCATGAACAAAAGAATGTCGCCTTTGTACAGTTTTTACTTGTGCATAAAGATTTAATAAATAAATAATATGTGTTATCAAAGCCAGAGGAGGCATTACCTCTTACTAAAGAAATATTGACACCAGCGAATTTTTTTTATTTCTTAATCAGTGTAAATTCGTTGTACATTTTTCTTCATTTTTGATATTTCTTGTGTATTGCTAAAAAATAAAGCTGGTTAATTTAAAAATGCACTGTTTAATTTAAGAATGAACACACAATCAATAAAAAAGAAGATTTAAAAAGTTTTTAAGTATTATGAAACACAGTCACGACAACCGGTTTGGTAGGTGGCCTAATTTTATTGTCCAACAGTGTAATTTCTACAAAAATAAACACCTACAATATGTTTGAATTTAAGAAGAAGAGTATCCTACTTACTGAACTACAAATTCTGATAAAAGAAAAAGAGGCTTCACATAAATACAGAAGAAAATAATTCGTGGAAAATCACATTTTTCCCACATTCCAAACATTACCAAACGAAGTCCAAAACATAATGAATAGCAGTGGTTTAAACCCAGACGTTACAAAAGAAGGCACGGTTCGCTATGACGAAGGTAACCCGTAAAATACCACATACGACCCGCATGTAATTTTATTATGACCTCGTTATGGTATTTAATGAAGTCATTAGCCTTGAGGACGACATGGTTTTGTGGTGGGATAACAGGCCTGTAGACAAGGTAAACACATTAGATGGGGATTACCTTGTTTAGACCAGGTGTAATGTATCGGAAGATTGAAGGGAAACATTATTTTGTTTGAGTGATAATGATGTTACTTTGATCGTAGTCATACATGACTGACCGGTTGGCGCAGTTGGTAGCGATCCTGCCTTCTGAGCCGCTGGTCCCGGGTTCGATCCCCGGACAAGTCAAACATTTGTGTGCATGAACATGTCTGTTTGACCTGTGTCTGGGTGTGTATATGTATATAAGTATGTATATCAGTCATCAGGTTACCGTAGTACAGGCTCTGCCTAGTTCGGGACCTGAAGACCTTGTGTGGATGTTGTCTCATATTATTATTATTATTATTTATACAATATTGTCAGATTCCTGATATTTCAGAATTTTACAAAAAGTTGCCCGTAATTTAAAAGTTTTCAGATGCCAATTTAATCACTAATATTCAAAACGATACCGATGATTGATAAATCATATTCTGCTATACCATGGCAAGAATTTTTCAGTAAGTTAAGTTTGTTGTTACTTTTTCATTTTCATAAGAGAATTTGATGAAGGTAGCATAAAGCTTGTCACCGCTGAATTATTATGGCGACTAAAATCCTATACTTGTACTGATTCTTCGCATGTTAATGAACAATAAGACATGCGATTGCGCTATTTGTGGTGGCTCAGTAGCACACTAACTATGCATAAACCGCACTAACTAACAAAACTATGCTTGTCTCGTTTGCACTCGTAGTTATCTAACATAGTTATGTACTCTTTATCCTTCTTATCATGACCATTATGAGCTGTGACACAAAAACTTAGCTTGGATTTGATCTATAGCCACTCCTGTGTTGCAATTGCAGCCGCCAGTTTAAGGTTTGGTTCCTACAATTAGCTTGGCGTTTAGTTTTAGGTATTTTTCACTAGTTGGAATAAAGGTCTTTCTGGGTTTGGCATGGATTCTATATTCGCAATTGTCAGTAAAGTGATGAAATTAGCAGTTCAGTCATCGTCAGTGGAGCTTTTTTATATCATTATTATAAATTTTCTACTATTAACAGTTTTGTTATAAATATCAGTGAAATGGCTGAAAAGCGGGTGGTTACAATGAGATTCCGTAAATATTTTTGTTTTTATATAGTCGTGACTGAAAAACAGTAGTTTACAAAATATATTATTTGCCGGGGTAGTTTCAACGCGTTTTGAAAGACTTCATTCAATGTTAAAACTAGAAACTGATTTAAGTGAGTAGGTACTCGCGGCGTAAGTTAATTTCAGCGTGCGCTGTCTTGCCGGCTCGGGAATAATGGCCGCCCGTAAATCCCAGCAGACAAAACTGACTCACCTGCACTCATTATATTTACGCCGCAATAATAAAACTTTCCAACTTGCTGTGAATATTGAATTCGTTGCGGCGAGGAGAGGCGGTCGCCTTACTTATTGCCGTCAGTTATGCAATATGCTCGGTAGGTTTTAATAAAGGCTCGACCGACGGGGCATTTCGAAAAGTTTTCGTTTCGCGAAGGCGGACGCTATTGCACCGACAATGAGCCCCACTAAGCCCCCGTCGAGTTGAGTTGAAGCGTTTTCGTTTGACTAATAGCTGCATGTAAAATTTTTGTGCTTTTATTCGCATATGGTGGAGTGATCTAAGCCCAAGCTAAAATCTGCCGGCCTTACTGATGGGGTTTAAGTTGTCATTTTCTCGTTGGTCGAATGAACGTGAACAGTTTTCGTGAGACTACCGTTTGTTTTATTTATACGGTTGAAAATATTACTGACTATAATCGCTATCTAAGTATTTTAAAAGGTACCTTTAAAAGCGTTACAAAAAACCACAACAAGGTAAACGTGTCTTACTTACTTCACAAAACAACGTATCAACTTCACCTACTATATGTTTAACAAAATAAACACTGCTATAGTTTCAGTATCATATATTCCTAATTAATGTAGGCACACAAATGAAGCAGAAATAATCCCGTTCGCGAAAGTTCTAAAGCGTGGCTTCGCGTCCTCGCCAGACAAATGAGATATCACGGTGCGTCGTGAGCGAATCCAGGTAACGTTGCATTGCAAGCTTAAAGAGCGATTGTTAAATAAAGATGAACTGCAAGAGTGAGATGGAAAAGTTTGGAAGACTTATAGAACAACATTTTTATATTGCTAGAAAATTAAATGTCATTATGTCTAACATCTATCGAATAAAACTTTTTGGGCAAAGAATAGAACCTTTAGGGACACCATCACATACCTATTCAAAGTTAGCTATACATAGGCCCAAAAGAGCCAAACATTTTGTCTAACATTTAATTCTAGTCCTATCATTCACAAACGTTTATATAAAACTTATCTCACAGAAATTATTTGCCTTAAAAACTAAAGCATAACTAGTCAATGTGTATCGAAAGCCTGACACGGTAAACAACACATGCCATTAGAGCCACACCTTTTCCTTTTATAACAAAATGATAAAGCGTTAACTTTAGTAACAGCAGGATGCAATGATGCGGATGCATTATCGTGTACACCTGCAGGCGGATATTGCATTAGATGCAGCCACCAACACCGCTCGCGGTACACTCAAAGCTCTTCTTGTTATTTACACACGGATGGGTGGTGCAGACGGGCGGTTGAATAATTAAATTTTCCTTTTAAGTTAAATTTTCTTTAGAAATATATGTACCAACCTAAGTGATCAGTTAACAAATTAAAACTTTATTGCTGGTTAATATCATATATAAATATGTAATGTAAAGCAGGTCTTTCTGTGGGATAACAATGTAATGAAGAAATCTTGCTGCAACTTTTGGCTGCAATTGCATAGATACAAAATGATTGGAAGTACACAGCAATACGAGGTGGATTGTAAGGGCAAGTACCTTAACCGTTGCAGCTAGGAGAAAAACATTCTTACGAGACGGTCCTCAACTTTTAGAGTAATTGCTAACTACATTCAAAGGTTTTGGTGAAATGGTACAGTCAGCAAGGCAATTCGCAAGTTTTATTTTTATGATGCCAATCGATGTAGTTTCGTATAACGATTAAAAAACTCTTCTAGACTAACATACTTATTACTTGGTACTAGAAAAGCCACTGTATAGTCCCTAACAATCTTAATAGAGTTCTATCAAAGACCCACCAATAAACAAAACCGTTTACAAACGCCCGTCTAGTTCCACACAAAGCGATAGCCTATTTGCTTACGGGCGTGTAAGCACACAGGCGCGTAGGTGCATCGGATTCCATGACGATGCCTTCAAAAGTTCCGCGTTCGACGCCGGGCCGCGGAAGTGACGTCGCAACCAGGAAATTGAAGTCACCTTTAGCATTCACTATACGAACAATGCTTTGTGAAAGAACATCTAATTTATCTGGGAGTTGTTTTGAGGAATCGCTTCGTTTAAATTGAATATCGATTTGTTGAACAATATTGTATTGTCTTAGTGGAACCGTTGGTCTTTATCTGCGATCTTATGTTTATAATTACACGTCAATTTCACGAGTTTGTAGGTTTGGAACGAGACATGTTAGTTTAGAACAAAATTCATTAATTTGCCTACTCATTTATAACAGTAAGTTAAACATGAACTTTTACAAATTAGTGGTATCAGGCTTAGTTAGAATTATCTTAAATATTTGAGCGTCTTCTATGACCAAATTTTAAATCACGTCTAGACTGATACCATTCACGCTATACATCCGATACATACAAGAGGAATTGTATGAGATACCGCAAGCTCAGGTGGAGCGTTACCACGCACGCCACCCATTGTAAATATTAGTTCACGAAACTCATTAATTCTGCGCTCAAACTTAATAAAATACTTGGCGCTTAATTGAAAATGAATACTGCTGGCATCGATGCGATCGATAAAATATTCCGCAGCCTTAATCCGCGATAATGAAGCGGGCCGCGAAGGGTTGCTTCAAGGGGCCCACTAATAAATGTTGCGTCCCAAATTTAAAATCAAAGTGCGGAATAAATTTTGATTAAGCGATTAGCCGGAGCAGAGGAGGTGTTTGCTTTTCTTCGGCGCTCTATTAGTGATGGTACGATGGTGGTGACGGCTATATGGGATCGAGCTTGACAGATGCGGAATTAAAAGGTGTGGGTTCAAGGCTTATTATAATAATAAGAAGTTATTGATGTGTTGTTTTCTGAAAAGGGAGCTGATAAAATGTTAACTTGCACATGAAATCCAATTTAAATAAATCAAAATTAAGGGCCTTAGCACACCTCCATCGCAAAAATAATGATGGGAAACCGCTTAAACAATCCCGCTAAGAAACATTACTACATTATGTAGGGATTCGAGTAGTGGAACATCAGGAGAATCAGTTGTATTGTAGCAATCAGGGTAAAGTTTCGTAGATTTCGACTTAGTAAATACTATAGGTATACTTACAATCTCTTAGATCAGTTTTTCCATAAAAGCAATATAAATTTTCCAAAAAAAAAAAAAATTGATTCGCTTTATAAACTTGTCGACTGCCACAGATACGTGCGAAACAAAAGTGGCACCGCAACAAAATAGCGGGCTGAGCGCGGAAGTGTTACTTGCTTCCGCGCAGATCGGCAAAATCACGCGGGAAAGAGATAGAATCATAATCAAATCGGCGCGTTTGAATAGTTTCGCTTCTGTTTCGCTTGTCGTACAATGGACAAGTCATAGCGGAACTACTGCGGTCTCGCTGCTATGGTTTCGCGACGGAAATGTGATACCCGCCTAAACTAAATTGTGTCTTTGCAACCAAAACACAGTATCCACACCTTTCTCACAATACACCATTTCCAATTTACTCACAATATTCTATGGCTATCGAAAGTTTTAGAAACCTATTGTCGGGGTCGGCTTGCCGACTAAATTCTCTCCAATTAGCCAGGTATGTATCCTCCACGGTCTTATTGTTTCATATCGGCTTTGCAGTATCGAGCCAAGTTTGTGTTTACCATTCTCATGTGACTTCAATCAAGGTTTTGAGGGTTTGTTTGTAGGTTGGTAAATGTTTACTCCTAATCGTAAGAAGCTACCATCGTGAATGGGAACCCGTAATACAAAATTTCAATTTTCACCGATACTACATCCATAGAACATTGCTGCGTGGCAGATATTTATAGTGTGGTGAGTAAAACTAACCCAAACATACTCTTTTACGTAGAGTTCTACTGCTCCTAAACCTAATCCATCTTATTACAAAACGAAATCTAACTTTTGCTCTAGACTAAACCTCTGAGCCAGTATTTGTATTTCGAACTTTATTTTGATTTACGCAAAGTTCTTAATACTAAAACAACTTATCACCGAACTAAGCTGTCATTTTTGTATAAAGAACTGCATTTCTAAATAACTGGCTCGATGGTTTAAACATGATTGAAAGAAAAACCTTGTGTTGTAATAAGGGGGAATGTGTTCTATTTAAATTATAACACACAATGGTGCCGATTCCCTTGTTCACAAACTAAACTAAATTTAAGTCGAGTGCATCTTTTTCTTTCTATTTCATTAGATAAATATTAGTTTAGTCCTGTCAAATTAGTCAGCACCTGACGTAATTTGATGTAATTTTAGTTGTCCACTTTTTAATCACGTCTAAACTTGTCAGGCGCTGATTAATTTGACAGGACTAAACTAAAGTTTATCTTATGTCCTTTTCTTAATGAAATAGAAAGAAAAAGATGCACTCAACTTAAATTTAGTTTAGTTTGTGAACAAGGGAATCGGCACCAATGTTCATCTAAATACATTTCCATACATTCATATACTTAATAAAATACTCTCGCAGCGAACCCAACAAACACACAAACTCCGTATTCCGGTGCATCAGAAACAGAACCAAATGCATACGACGCCACATTTGATAAACTGTGCGATAATGTACCGTTGAAATTCATTATAATTTTATTCATGGCTTGGTTTATTAGCCCGTCTGAAGGTAGATGTTACTGCTGTGATCTACAGTGTAATATGAATGTCTGGAGGTAATTAATGTGATTGCGAATTTTTAATCAGGTGCTTTACGGACATTGTAAATGTTGTTGGTGAAAAGGGAGTAAGTGATTTTAAGGGCAGTGACTGCCTAATGCCCTGCAAAATAATCAAAATAAGATTTAACTTGACTGTAGAAGTCGAGGCAAAAACCAGTAAGGAAGAGTAGAGAAGAATAACCTATAAGAACGTAAGTATGAGAATATGAAAGATGACAAACTCAAGCTCAAAGCATTTATTTGAAATAAACCAATTACAGGCACTTTTGAATAGTCAAAGGGTCGGCCAGTCAGAAAGATGAAGCTAGTTGCCCATTCCAAAGCGTAGTAGGTACCTATGGATAAAAACGGGCAAGAAACTCCTTTTAAATCAAAATATTGTTACAAAAAAGTGGTTACAAAATTCATGTTGAAATTATACATGTGAGACGACATTCGATGCAAGTCAATCGACGAAATAATGGTGCGAGGTAAAAGTTGAAGAGTTAAAACAATTTCACTTTTCTACATCTTGGTCCTAGAAGTAGAAGCATAAGTCCTGTTTGTCCAGTTCTATAAATTCTCAAGAAAAAACTTATGCATGCATTTCCTCAAAAGTCGTCGGCTATTATAACAATAATCAGCAAGCACACGAGAGTCGCACTCGAGTGACGTGCCCTCAGCTGAGCATTAAAGCCCGAGTCA
Organism: Brachylomia viminalis; assembly: GCA_937001585.2. Classification (NCBI taxonomy): domain Eukaryota; kingdom Metazoa; phylum Arthropoda; class Insecta; order Lepidoptera; family Noctuidae; genus Brachylomia; species Brachylomia viminalis. The sequence continues at coordinate 7,611,292 of OW443304.2, forward strand.
TACGGTTAATTACCGGATGAGCAACCCCCCGGTGATTTACGAGCTCGCTAAGAAACCGAATGTGTACTGTGATATGTTGTAATACATTATTGCTGGCTGGAATGCAGTTAGTGGTGAGATACGGTTGCGCATTTGAATTTAAAAAAAGAAACGCCGTTCTACCGGTAAGCTGAACGTGGTTTTTTCTAAAAAGATACGTTTTTAGTTTTGAAATTATATTAGTTTTTTTTTCAGAATTGAATAGGACTTTCTGAAGACAAGGAGTGACTACTGCCTACGCCTGAAATGCAAAGGTGTGTTTTGAAGTGTAGTTTTTTTTTTAATATCTAGTTTTTCAGTTACCATCTTTAGAAGAAAGCAAGAATGATGACAGTCTTTTAAATCTTGGTAATATATAAGCAATATTTCTTCTTAACCGTTTGAATGGGCACATATTTTTATATCCGACGACTTCACTAAGAAAATTTACGGCACGGTTGGCGCAGTGGTTAAGCGATTGACTGCTGCGCTGTCGCGGGTTCGATTCCCGCACGGAACAAATATTTGTATGACAACTACTTGTAAGTCCGGCTGTTTGTGTATGTGAGCTTAAATGTTTGTAAACGCACCCTCAATACAGGAGAAATTCCTAGTGTGGGGCAACGTGTTTTTTATTAATAATAAAAAAAAAAAATATTACTGAGTATAAAAATAAAATAACTCGCTTCTCTATCCACATACGTTCTATCAAACAAACCCATCTAAAGCACATAACTTTGAATACTTAACACAAACATAGAAGTAACATTTTCTTTCCCTAGTTAGCAACGTACGGAGGCAGTGTTGATTTTAAAATGCAGTCTCATTACTCGCATGTAAGTTGGTGTTACCAGACTATATTAGCTCGAGGCAACTTGCGAGAAACGAATTCTTAAACCGTGTACGGTTTCATGATGGGACATAGTGGCCTGAAGTTTGGATAACAATTTTAATAGGAAGGAAAATATCAACATCTTGAATTATCCAAATGTTTTATAATAGGTCAGAAACTCTATTCAATCCATTATGATTTGATAAATGTAAATTTCCAGATGAGCTTGTCAATGTGTCAGCATTTATTACGATGAATTCCAAGTTAACACCAGAATAGTTCAAGAATAAACTAGGTTTGTGTAGTAATTTTAGAATTTCTATCAACCAAGAGTCTTTCTTATTGTTGTTGCTTTTATTTGCCTTTTAAAATATTGAGACTCGGAAGTCTCAGAAACCAATCGAGCATTTAAGAGCGTTTATACCTTATGAGTGGCAACGTCGCAATTTAGTGTCATATTTCGTGGTTTTAAATTTTTATCATTTAATCGAAGCTATATTTTAAAAACCTGTTTAATTAACTTTTTAGAATTACGTGAAAGTGTTTAAAAAGTAAGTAACCGTAATGCTTACAGTTATTTTACAATGAAAATAACGCCCTGCAAGTTTCCAATGTATTATTTGCATATAAATAGAACTGTAAACGCAACGATTTCTTACCTTTTACACAGTTTTCACATAATTCTAAAAAGTTAATTAAACAGATTTTTAAAATATAGCTCCGATTAAATGATAAAAATTGAAAACCACGAAATATGACACTAAATTGCGACGTTGCCACTCATAAGGTATAAACGCTCTTAAACCGTAAATGACTGCACCAAAAAGCTGTCACTCCTCCAACCCCGTGTGTATCTCACTTCACTCAGGGGTACTACACCTTGTCTAATAAGTGCCCGCACTCACGTTAATGAGTTTACTGCATACTTAGCTTGAAGTTTTTTAAAGTGCACGGTGCACAGTGGCGCCCAACCTTTGCCTTGGTGTCGGCAATTAATGGCTCGCTTCCGTGCTTCTTGGCTGATTTTCAACTTAAACAGAAAATATATTAATTGGTTTTTCATACTTCAATGAGTTTGTTGTGTTAACTTTGGTTAGAACGTTTGAAAGCTGTAAGATTGGTTGAAAGGAATAAATATTTGTGTTACTTGGATCTGCTTTGACAAAGTTTGTGATACACCCTATTCGGTTTTAATCCTGTAGATTATGTTATGCGATCATACTGATTATGAAATCAGAGTGGTTCCCGTGATTGAATTTAATTATACAATTTTCACATAGACATAAAAAAAGTCTAAGCAACACGCATCATATAAAGAAACTGCATGTTTTATTAATTGATACTTAATTTTTTTTCTTAACAAAGTAGATTGGTATACAACCTTTTTGCTCTCGGAAACTTATTTATACTGTCTGATTTTTAAAATAGAAACATTTCGATTGTGTTTGGTTTTCATTAAAATAAAATCTAATTATTTTTTCCCGATTTCATGTGTTTTCGTTGCTCGATGAAATTTGCATTTATCTCACTTTTATCATTATGAGTTAGACACTTTTGAAAAAATTTTGTGGTGAGTGATTTTTTATGTCATGGATGGAGTGACGCCATTTGACTGCTGATGAAATGGAGAGATCTGTAGGAATGCTACAAGCGGGAAGAAATCAATCCCAGGTATCTCGTCCTTATGGTGTCAAAAGGAGCGTGATTTGTCGTCTTTGGCAGCGTTACGTCAATACAGGGGATCCTGCTGAGCAGCACCCAGGACGTGAAAGGAGTACAACTGCTCGACAGGACAGATACATACAATTGACTCCAAGACGTCAGACTTTGCTAACCGCCCGGGAGATAGGTTTAAAGCTACAATTTTCAAGCGGTGTTGTTGTTTGCCACCAAACCGTGAGAAATAAGCTGCATGATTACGGCCTACGAGCACGACGCCCAATTAGGTGCCCACCTATATGCCATGGGAATCGCGCCCGTCGAAATTAATGGTGTAAGGAATACTTGACATGGACCCTGGAGCAATGGGATAAAATTTTATTTTGCGATGAGTCTCGGTTTGGATTTAGACCTGATACGAGAAGGGTAAGAGTGTATCGTCGTCCTGAAAATGCTGAACGGCTGAGATGCGTCCAGGAAGTGCACCCTTACAGTGGCTCCACAGTGATGGTATGGGCGGGTATTATGAAGAACAGACGAACTGAGCTCGTTTTTGTAGATGGCAATATGAACGCTGAAAGTAACGTTGAAGATGTCCTCGGGCCTTATGTTCACCCATTTGCAAAAAGTCTTGCACACAGCTCGGAGGACTAGAGAGTACTTGGCAATGGAAAACCTCCGGGTATTGCCGTGGCCTGCACAAACGCCAGACCTCAATCCCATCGAGCACGCATGGAACATGCTCCAGAGACGTGTTCTAGAGAACCTAGACGGAGTGTCGACAACCCAACAACTGAAAGACTTGTTTAAATTCCGATGGGAGCGATTGCCGCAGGATCAGATAAACAATCTTATACTTACATTCAATGAAAAATCGTTGCTGAAAAGTTATAAACAACAGAGACGGTCACACTTTGTATTGAATTACCAAATAATAAAAAAAAAATCGTTATTTAATTTTGTAAAACATTAAGCTTTTAATTTCTTTTTAACTTAATTTTTTACTACGTTTGTTACGGTACACATATTGTTAATTATTGTGATTAAATGAACAATTTAATGAAGGATTTTGTTGCGTTTTTGTTTAGTCAATAATGCATCAAATAATGCTTAGTTATTATTTATAAAACAAATAGAAATCGTTCAAAAGTTGAAAAACGTACATGTTGCTTAGACTTTTGATGTGTGTACAATGAAAAATATTTTAATACACCTCCAAAAAATAACGATGTCTTAAAAATGATTAAAAAAAATTTTTGACACATCAGAAAAAATACCAATACGGACCATGACAACCAACGAACTGCCACCACTCCTAATAACACTTTACAACAAAACAAAACATTCTTCATTCAACCCGCCACTGCTACCGGGGTGAAGTAACAACGTTAGCCGGTCCATTTCTCAATTTTACCCCGAACAACCCCTTTCTTCTTACGTGGACGCTACGGGTACCCCGGGGTACAACGGGGTACGGAGGCAACCCTCGGAAGCCCGCAGCGTTTCGCACAGGCCGCGGCATGCGCGTTATTTTATTGCTTTCCGAAGTATTTCTTGGTTTTAAAATGTTGAGAATTTTATGTGTGTTGATTTATAATATATGTTTTTAGGGTTTCTTGTCGAGCTGAATTGTATTGATTAGGTATCGGGTCTTATACTTCATTTCTAAGGTAGTTCGCCGACTACCATATGAATAGAAAAGTAGAAAGTTGTCCGCACTTTCCAACGTGTTTTACTTTAATTCCTTCCTATTTTATTTGATTTATGTTAACTTCAGTGTTACTCAACTTCAGGGTATTCCACAGTGATATTTTTGAGAAATACTAATTTAGCAAATAATATAAGTATATAAACATAAATGGAAAATATGGCAAACAAATAAAATGCATTCAATTGAAAATTCAACCTCTTAAAATCGCCAGTTCCCACATCCGTCCGCTGAAACTCGGCGTGCCTTCATTGTGGTCGCATCCGCCTCCTCGCGGCATTATATTAAATTTTATTATCGCCCTGGACTAAGTAATGGGAATATCGTGTAAGGAGCGGCCGTCCACAGCCCCAGGCCGACGGCGGGGATGAAACGCGGGTGACGGGGGGGTTGGTGATTAAAATTTCGACTACCGTTGATGACACACTAGAACTGCGAGTGGAAGGATTAATGCCAGCTTTATGAGTAGATTACATTACTTGGCAGTGCGACGGCATTGTAAGTGTTGAGATTTCATTTGTTTCGTCACGATGACATCGTGTTTGTGTAGTTGGGATGTTAGGGTTAGATTGTTAACGCAAAGTTGAAATGTTAACCATTTTTTTAATTATTTGTTCTGGAAAATGTTATTTTATAAGAATCCTCTGCCACTCAAAAGCCTTCAACACTATAAGATCTGTTTTTTTTACAATGTTGTAGGTACCGCAGAAATATAAAAACTTTGCCAAAGAATAATGACCCAAAACTAATACATTTTATTGGGTCCAACTATCTTCCACTGACTCCAGGCTCATTAAAATAATAACCCCACAAAAATAACCAATAAAATCAACATTATCAACATAAACCCTCCAATATATCGCCACTCCAGGACATTATCCAGAAAAAAACTATTCCATATTTCGAATTACGACTTAAAAGGCGAAGTTTCGACTATAAAAACGTGTAAGAGGTTCTTAAGGAGAGCTAGAACTACAAACAAAGGTATTAGATGTCCAGACAAACTTGCTCATAAGCTATAAGCGTGGTTCAATTGTTTATCAATTGCCTACTGAGACGAAGATCTGATGTTTATTGGAAGTGATACTTTGTGGCGTATATATAGTTTTAATATCGATGTTTGCAGGACGAGGTTAGCTTAATTGAGAGGCGAAAAAGTCAAATAAATATTTATTATTTACGAACCCTCATTACCACAGATATCTAGACCGAATATAAATCAGTATGATAAATCAGGTCCAACGATAGAAGCCAATAGTTACCGTAGCTATCTTCAAAAAAGTTCTATAACTGATATTCTGTCTTATCAAGTGAATCACCAAAATGTTTAAATACTGAAATGCGTCACAGCCATGTAAGACTGAGATGCCCAAAATAAAAAATTTGTTCTACCAAATTATTACCGAAGCTACTATTTATTACCTACATCGATTCATCTAAATTTCTTTCCTGTACCAATTCGGAGCCACTTCTTAATTATTTCCCAATAAATCGTGAACGCACCGACTGCGCTGATCTCTGGAGTGTGAACGTTTATTTAAGGGCTGCTATATTTTTTCCACCCTCCCCGGTTCACTTCGTTATATTTATTAAAACATCGCCCGAGATTACAAAGAACACGATATTTTTTTCACTGTAAGATGTGAAAACCAATTAAAGAGATAAAAAGGGAATCCAGAGAGGTGCCTGCATTAATTTCTTTTTGCGGGGATTATTTTAAAATTGCATTATATTCTTGTTAAGACGCCGGCCGCCTCCCGGTTAATGATAGTAGTACCCCTTCCTTTTTAATTGCCCCGGGCTATGGCGAAATGAGTAATCTAAAGGTGCTCGGTCGGTACTCGCGATAAAACTTTGGAGACTCTGAGGATGGTAGACTGGTAGATAAGTAGGGCTAGGACTGAGCCAGGACTTCGTGAATACACTGCTTGAAGGAATACATTAAGGAGAAGCGCAAGGGTAGCCCGCGAAATTCAAACTTTCTTACGTTTTTGGCAATTTGCAGGTCAATTTGTCAGGTTCTATGTCGAACAAGTGTAGTCATTAAACCACCTAGAGAACCTACAGGGTTGTATTGATGTTTTAAATGAGTATAATTCTGTAAATACATACGTGTTACGGCCGCGAATCATATTTTGTTCAACATACAACTTGACACTGAGATGCAAATTTCAGAAAACGTAAGAAAATCTGAATTTCACGGGCATTTCCTCCTTAAAGAAGTTAAGCTTTGTACGAATATATATTTAGCAATTTTTACATTCAAGAGACAAAATATAAACAAATTTTATCGTCATGGACTAAAGTAACCAAAGCTTACGATACTCCGGAACCATAACTATAAAATATAATGAAAAATGAGTGTCGGTGATAAAAATATATTTAGTAAATGCGTGTCTATTTTCCGTGGGTACGTACTTTTACAGGAGGACGTCACGAAACGACTTGGAGCTCATAATAAAGATATAATAATTTCCCACGCAGATATAAATTGTGCGTCGATACCAATGTCTATGGTACATAATTCTGACACGGACCGCTCAATTCGGGGGCGAACTTCTAAAGTGTTCGCTAGAAGTGGTCACGATTATAACTGGGGCCACAATAATCTCGCATTACAGTGTTGCAAAATAACCCTTAAGTCTATCGCTCTAAGATAAAAATCAAATGCAAAGTTAGGGTTGTCAAAGTTGGTTGCGATTACGACATTGCCAAGTTTTGTGTGCAGTTAGGGCTATCGAAAACGAGTTTTATTTTTTAGCTCATAGGGTTGTTTGAACGTGTTTTTGTAAGTTGGTGGTGGTTTATTAGTCATCGATGGTGGCGCGATAGGCCGGTGCCAGGCGCGGGCGGCGCGCACGCATGCTCTGTCAACACTACCTAATGAACGGCAGTTACACAACGCACGTGATGCTAAATGTCGCTATACTTCCTGCAGTAATTTTATTGTAATTTGTGCGTATTTATCATGTGAAGAGAATTATGGCTCTATTATTGTTTAGAAAACTATAATTTTAGTTATCGTGAAACTATATTTAAAAATTGTTTATTTGGAGCCCTCGAATAGACAGGTAATAAGCGTAAAACATTTTTAATATTCAGTATTACTAAGTACCTTTTACCATAGTAACACTAACTGGCAACAAAAAACAATTCGTGTCACGACACATCGGAAGGAAAGGTTGAGTCATAAGACTACACTGAATTAATGAAAAATCTCATCTTATGAAAAACCACTAATAAACTACATGAATAACTTTGTTGAGAGCTTAATTCAAAGAAAATTGAGACTCCTGAAAAGCAAACCAACATTTTCTTGTAGGAACAAAAAACGAATTTTCCGATTTAACTGATGTCTTTTCAAAACTAAAACAACATTGTCCTCAACCACCAAACAAGGCTCACAAATGCAAATGCAATTTCATATCAAATTAAAAAAAAAAACTAAATATAAAGCATCTAAATTTCCTGTTCACCTGACAGATGTCACGTGATACAAAAATTAAGGCTGCGCCACAAAGAAAGCGGAGTGAGGAATGCTAATTACCGCTGATATTTATACGACTGCAACCTCAGTGGTTCCGTGACACCGCAGGGACGACTACGACGAAATAAATAGCGGCGAGATTGTACTGCAGTTTATGTTAGGGGATTTGATATTTTACTAGCTTTTTTTGTTTAGAAATGCTTATGTAGGTACCTCAGACCAAAGAATAAAGGTAGACGGAGCACCGCGCTCTCAGAGTGACGCAGGTTAAAGGAAGCCAAATTTGAAATAGGAAGCCGATCGTGGAAGTGCAACGCGCGAAACCGAACACGTTAGGCATCATAACACACACAAGGTCACGGCACACAACTCTGTATAAGAGGCTTCACATATTTGAACGCTTTTGTTGGTGTACGCTCCGTCAATTTTTTTATTTAGTCTGAGGTAGGTACAGGAACAAGTTTATAGTGGAAATGAAATGTAAGGAAACAAACCAATTTCTGCTTGTTTCGCGCGTTTGTCAGTAAAGACGAGTTAAATTCATCGATTTGCCCACGATTGACACAATATTGTATTGACACAATATAGTACATATTGACACAATATTGTACACAATATAGTACATATTGTACATATTGACATAATATTGACACAATATTGTATTGACACAATATAGTATTTCACCCGGAAAAACCGCGGGCTTGGCTCGCTATGGTGTATTTATTATGGAAGACCCAAAATAATATTCCATGGATTACTATTAAAGACCTAAGTATAAAACAAAAATTACTGTCTTTATGTGAAAAACCTGTAAGATGCCATAAAGCTTTTGTCTTTATTTATCTTCTTAAAAATATATAAGGTTTTTTGTTTAGTTTTTCCCTCATATGGCTAGCAACTGGAAAAGTATTTTGTTATACCTAACATGTGACAGTTATTATTGTAATTTTTTAGGACCTTAATTATAAAACCTACTTCACTCCACTGAACGTGTAGGTACAATATGGGCCATGGTCTATAGGGCCATCAAACATTTTAAGGGCCGTGATCTACCTATTGCATAATTATTATGGTACAAGACAACAATAGGTATTGTTTAGCGATCCCATATTACTTTGTGTTCATTGAGCTCATTATCTTGAGCTATTCATAAATGACACAAGCATAACCTAACTATTTTAACTTTCGATATACATAATTATTAATGTCGGATAAGTACCTAATTCGGAACTTATCTATTTATGTAAGGAAGTAAAACTATAACCTTGTGTAAAAGAAAATGGTGGTTTATTGTTAGAAAGAGGTTTTAATTCTAGGGCCTTAACTGCAATACAGCACAACATGCACCACTGCTGCACGTTACGTTACGATAGCGCAATGGCGCGGATTTCTAATATACCATGATTAAGTAGTCTTTTTGGAGGATCTTTTCTTCACATTTATTTCAGAGAATAAACTTCTTATTTATGGCCGTTGCTAAAATGTTGACTATTTTGCTCATTACATCGCATCAGTATGATTATCCATTAAAAATATTAGGTAATTTTGGTTTTCAATCTAGAACTTTCTATTCTTACCTTATAGAAAGTCTGATGAGTAATTCAACAGAAAAATAATAATAATAATTTAGTCTAAATGCTTGAGGGCATTAGGCTCTTTCCCCGACTAGGTATACCTGCCTCCTCCAAAGATGGATCGGTAGTGAATTAAAAAGATGGTTATTATTATGCACTTTTTGTTTTACTAAACTGCTTGGAGTTTTAGTCAAAGTTCGTACCTGAAACAAAGGAAAACAAATGGTTAGTTTACTTTTATTATGCGAAACAATTAATTAGCTCTTGGCAGTAGACATAGTGGCAATGCGGCATGGTCTATTCTAGTTATTTCGACGTGAAGTAATCAGTTTATGAAAACATTGAAGGACTGTCAGTTAGGTGTTACAAAATACTCCAGCCGTTATTGGCCACAGCGAATAAAAAACTCAAAAGAAACTACTTATTATTTATTTAATCTTTTCGCACAAAAGGTACAAAGGCGGACTTAATGCCTTAGGCATTCTCTACCAGTCAACCAAGGGTGGTGAAGAGATTAGATGGCAGGTGCTTTAATTGAAATGAACAATGATAAAAAAATAACTATTAAAACAACGTACACAAATACATAAATAAGTCCTATACACATACGTACTATTTACTATACTATATACTACCCTTGTTAAGTATTTTTATGAAAGAAAAAAAAAATATCACATCAGTCATAGTCGTGTTTTGTTACAGATTACAGACAGCAATTTTGCATTTAACGTCTTAAATAAATCCACTTCTTAGAATATTTTGTTGGATCTACCATAATACTAACTTATTCGAACTTATTTCGCATTTCCTTGGAAATGAAAATGGCAATTGATTCACCTCATAGATGGTTCACCTCAATGATATTTCATACTATGGTCACCATCTTCAGCGAACCGCTGCAGTAACAATATATCTTTTTCTTTTCGATAAAAGCACACGTTGCTTTAAAAATTAACCATCAAACTTAAAAATGAACAAAAGCTCGCTGTCGAACAACGCTTCACGGAATGAATTCCATTACAAAGTTAGTACAACATTGAGTAATTTTATAATCAAAGCGTGCAAAACCGACATCGTAAAGCTTTCAGGATGCTGGGAATCCCTAAAATAACAAAATAGAATTTCCGAGAGATGTGAGCTGGGAGGCGTGGCGGCCGGAAGTGGGCTGCGTTTGGACGGCCGGAACCTGGCGATCGCCACATCCGCGCCAGCGAGCGCATAAGTAATGCACTATTATATTATTATTTGATCTTGATGGAGTTAATTTGTAACTAAGTCCCTTTGAATGGCATTTCATTAAATGTTAGATTTATTTTAGGTTTAAATAATGTATTCTCACAAAAGACAAAAAGCCACTGACATGAGAACAGACAAGAAACGTTCAGTAAATTTATTTTAGGTAACCGTCACCAAAGTATATGTATATTATTATATAAAATTATTGTACATACATTGGAGGACGTTAGTCAAGGCAGTTTTCAATTACGTGTTTAGATAGCTGAGACTTAAAACGGCTGAGTGAGCTTACACTTTTTCTATATGTGGGTAGATTATTAAATAGTTGTGCTACTTCATATGTAATACTCTCTCTAACGTAATTAGAGCGTATTCTTGGCAAAACAAGTAGACTTGGTCGTTGATTGTTGTTTCTAGCACAAAGTCTCACTGCGTCTTTAAATGAATTCCTTTCATTTGAACATAATTTGTTATTGATAGTGCATAATTTTTTGGTAAATTTATCATGATTTTTTTCTGTTAAGCATAAAACTACCTGTTGAACAGAAAAAAATAACTGCCTACAACCATCATTCAAAACTAATTTACAATACATATTTTTTCCTAAATAATCACCACTACAAACCAGCGCAGGCAAGCTCGAGCCCTCCCGCGCCAGGCACGGCCACCCATGGCCCATGGGCCACCCCACGTTAATTGATTCACCAGATAACGCCAGAATGTCACTCGATGAACGCGATCCATGTTTACACCGCGACCTCTGTTATTTAACGCGTTGCGTGCGTTGCGATGACGAGTGCATTCTGGATGTAATTGAAGATAATGGGACTTAAGATTTGCTGGCAGATAACCAGCTTACATATATTCATATGCCTAAACACAGAACGGTTTGCCATTGGTTAGTCAAGACATAAGAGGTTGAATCACCAGATACCTATTTAACACCGGAATGTCACTCGATGAACGCGATCGATGTTAACACCGCGGCCTTTGTTATTCGACGCGTTGCGTGCGTTGCGATGACGAGTGCATTCTGGATGTAATTGAAGATAATGGTGCACGGCTGAAGATTTCATAGAAGATAACAAGTTTAGATATTGCCATATAGGTAGAGAATAGCTGCCAGTCTATTCTATAACCTTAGCTGAAGTGAGCTTGAAGTGAGATGACATTTCACTTGACGGTAGGGATTGCCAGTTCACTTCACTTAGATTTTCAAGGTGAGAATTTTACGGAAACGATCGGTTGTTGCCTGCGACTGTGTGTTTTCCGTGTTCCATCATTTTTTAATATAAATATCCTAGATGAAAACTAGCCTACCTATGTGTTTCTCCGGGCTCCAAACTACCTATCTGACAAAGGAGATAGAAAATGGTGGGCCCAAATGTAATAAGTTGAGATAATATCTAAAAAAATTTGCATATTTTTTTTTCTTAGAGTATTAGAAAACAGCTCGATTCTCAATCTGGAAGCGAAGAAATAAGAGAAAGAGAGTTTTCGTAAGATTATCGATTATTTGAGTAATCGATTAAAAACACAAAAGAAAAGCTTGCACTAGGTAATTAAATGCACTAAATATACTTTACAATATAGTGCATCTAATTACGGTCATATTAAATATCAATTAATTACTGAAAAACCAATATACCTAATAACTATCGATTTCATATCGATTAAAATCAGTCTTATATTTTTAGTCTATATCAATGGCATGGCAGCTGACTGACATTGACACTACACAGCCGACTGCTCTTGCTTATTCGTTTCATGTTTTCCGATGCGTTTTGAGTGCTTTCCCGATTTTTTTATCATTTTTAAGACCACTTTTTTGTTTTTACGGATTCTGTCCCTGCCTACCTTGTGCGACCCTTGCTCACACTGGATACCAAAGCTCGATTACACGGTTGACTTGGAATTTTACCGCCGCGCCGCCTTGTGGATTGGATATTGTTGAAACAGCGATCCATAATCGCTGTGCGCGCTGTGCGAATTGTGGGATAGCAACTAGTCACTTCACTACACTAGGCCGACGACTTTATATTCTAAACGTCCTTTCCATTAATCCATACCTGTTACAGGTACCTACCTATGACTTCCAAGTCATTGCCGTCCATTTATATGACTTTACAAACATGCTCCACTAAATATAATAAACATTAGTGTTTACGGAAAATCTTTTGCACTTCAGCAATCAGTTGTTAGTTAATGTTTGTGGTTGTGGTCCCGCCGCGCGCTGGAGGCAGAGGGGTGCGGGGACAGCAGGGAATCAGCCGGCCGACGGCCGAGCGCAGGCCCCACATGACTCAGGTGTTGTACGCCTCCACGAACGGCTGCGCTTGCGCATTTTACTATCGTTTATCATTTTTTTCTTGTTAAATTTTAAATCGACCATTTACAGTTGTTAATTTATCATTTCTTAAAATACGTGGGCGACACTGAAAGTTTTTAGAAAATAAAAAAACGGAATGATGTAGAAGCCTGATAATATTTTTATGGCTTTTCGAAGTAATATCCGTTCCATTCTTAGCACCGTCGCATGCGATGGGACCATTGACTGAAGCAGTGGGCGCATTCTTCTTTAGGGATTTCTTGCATGCCTTTTTCAAACGCAGCCACGGCATCTTCAGGGTTCATAAAACGAATTCCTCTAAGTTTATCTTTTATTTTTGGAAATAAATAAAAGTCACAAGGTGCCAGGTCAGGACTGTAAGGAGGATGACTTACTAACTCCACACTTTCGATACATAAATATTCGATAGTCCGTCTGACGGAGTGAGCTGGAGCGTTGTCGTGGTGGCGGAGGATCCTGCTTCTTGGGCGCTGCTGTCTATCATTTTCCAAGACAAAAACAAGGTGAACAATTTACTGACCTACCAATCTGCAATAACAGTATTTTTATTTTCTAGGACAACTCTTGCCAAATTACCCGTCCGCGCGTCCGTCCAATGAATGAGGTAGGTAATCGTCTTTTGCCTTGACTTCTGCACTTCTTTACTTTTGTCGGCAAATCTTCGAATGGAAACATCCATTGCGCAGATTGTCTTTTGGTTTCGGGTTCGTAACAATATATCCAGCTTTCATCACTTGTGACGATGTCATATACAGCATTCGAGTCATCTCCGTCATAGTTTTCAAGCATTGAGCGGCACCAATCCAAAACGACGGCGTTTTTGATCTTCCGTGAAATTATGAGGTATCCATCAAGTATAAAGCTTTCTGACGCCTAAATGTTTATGTAAGACTTTTTGTACTTGACTCATACCAATGCCTAAAGCTGCCCAAATCTGTTGATATGTCATCCTTCTGTCAGCTTCTATCTTTAGCCGCACAGGCACAACGCTCACGTTATCTTCAGTAGTCAGCGTGGAAGGACGTCCTTCTCGCGAATCATCAGAGAGTTTGCTTCGACCACGTTTAAATTCATTAAACCAGTTGTAAACAGTGACACGGGATGGGGCTTCGTCATGAAATGCTAATCGAAGTCTATCGTAACATTGTTGTTGAGTAAGACCGCAACGAAAGTCGTATTACATCATTAAACTAAAATTATTTCTAGTCAAATCCATTTCGTCGCACGACAGACACTTTTTAAATTTCAGCCAATTTATAAAATCAAATGACATAATATGAATTCATTACACCTCTACAGATTCCTAAAGAGTTCCTATTTCAAAATTTAAATAAATTTTTCATCGGCTGCTTTTCTTACTGGCCTGTTCTAAAAACTTTCAGTGTGACCCCCGTACTTTTTATGCAGTTTACTATCACTTTTAATTTTACTTCATATTTTTATTTGCATAAACATGTGTGTGTACATACATAGAAAGTGTATACAAGATGCTAAAGTTAATTAAGTGCAAACATGTTTGTCACTACGTGACGTGCAAAATAATAAATTTATACAATTAAAAAATAAATTAACAAAATACTAAAAGTTGTCATATTTAATTATTAATGGGTTATTAAAATTATAGAGTAAATAGTAGTAGTAGTAGTAGTGTTCTAGTTTTATGTCTTCTAGACACACTTTATTTTTGTTTCCTTTGTCTCTAATTTTTCATATCACAATGTCATGCATACCTGTAGGCCAATTCTCGTACTTAGGGCCGGTATTTCAATAATAGCTTATCTTGAAGTGATCCAGGATTGAAGATAAGTACAACTTAGGTGTATTTCATTAGAGGATTAAAGTTAAGCGGCAAATAAAGTCCACCTTAGCTAGCCTTAATCTAAGTGGAGGATTTCTGTCGCTTAAGTTCCGATCTGAGATTGGCGTGTGGCTACCTCAAAAAAAAGTTGCTTTGAAGTAATTTATTTGTGACCCGCAAAAATCAACACGCTATGATACGTAATGAAATAATGGCTGTTTGCTTGTTAAAAAATAATTTTCTTACGGAAGTACGTGAATTAATAGGAGCCAAGCCTTTAGCGAAGCCTAAACAGTTTATCTTTCACTAATTTGTTTTTTATGTCGCTTAAAGAATAGCAACATTTGTCAGTTGATAGAAAGTTTATTAAATGTCAAAATTGTTTGTTGTGTGTGAGTTGTGGTCGCGTTTGATTTTTTGTGTGGTGATTTGATTATTTGTTTCAGTATTATTTCTTGTTCGGAATCATTTCAAAATGGAGAAAAAACGATGCACTAACTTCAGTGCAATCGAGATAAATCTGCTGAAAGATATAGTCTTGAGTAAAGCACATATTATTGAAAATATAAAAGTACATGGAAGGCGAAAAAAAACTGCTGGGAAGAAATTAGCGTTGAATTTAACAGCAGATCTTTAAATTCAAAATCTGCTGAAACACTTCGTAAAAAATGGGACAACATGAAAAAAACCGTGAAAGATAAAGTGACGGGCCAAAGAAAATATGCTCTTGGCACGGGGGGAGGTCCTCCAATGCCACCTCCCAACCTCACCAAAGAAGAGGAAGGAATATTTAGCCTGATTAGTGTTCAAGCAGCTGGCACTGAGTCTGTCTGTGATAGCGACTATCAACCTGATACTCCTGTACAAGTTCCAAGTCAGGCCTCCATAATACTTACAGATATCATATAACTTGATTTTAAAACTTGTTATTTTTAGATAAATAAACAACATAATAACAGGAAATTAAAACCTTGGCAGCTGTATAGTTATTATACTCTTTGCTTGGCAGACAGAAGTGTCATGTTAATGTCAGTCAACTATCAATGACAACAAAAATCACAGACAAATGACATATTCTGTTCATTATGTTGCAATATTGCGGTTTATCCTAGATTAGTTAAGGCGAGGAAGATCCGGATGGAAATACGTTTCTGTCTTTCAAAAGTGAGACTTAGCTTAAATGCAGTACTTAACTTAAGCAATAAGTTAAGGTTACATTGAAATACCGGCCCTTAAAAAACGTTCAAATTCAAGTCGCAATCTCATTTCAGCGACAATCAATGTCAAAAACCTGTCAAAAATGTATGTAAATTGATTGTAATTTTGACAGATTGAGACTGAGATTAGAATGCGAACGGTCTTAAAAATACGGGAATTGCCCCTCTGTTATTTGCATGGTTACTGAAATGCCAATTTTAATTGTTATTTAATTTGAACTGTAAGTGACTGTGCTGTTGGTGTGCTTATTCTTAATAAATGCCAATTTTAATTGTTATTTAATTTGAACAGTAAGTCACGGTGCTGTTGGTGTGCTTATTCTTAATAAATGCCAATTTTAATTGTTATTTAATTTGAACTGTAAGTGACTGTGCTGTTGGTGTGCTTATTCTTAATAAATGCCAATTTTAATTGTTATTTAATTCGAACTGTAAGTGACTGTGCTGTTGGTGTGCTTATTCTTAATAAATGCCAATTTTAATTGTTATTTAATTTGAACTGTAAGTGACTGTGC
This sequence comes from Brachylomia viminalis, assembly GCA_937001585.2. Taxonomy (NCBI): domain Eukaryota; kingdom Metazoa; phylum Arthropoda; class Insecta; order Lepidoptera; family Noctuidae; genus Brachylomia; species Brachylomia viminalis. The sequence continues at coordinate 7,627,686 of OW443304.2, forward strand.
TGTTGGTGTGCTTATTCTTAATAAATGCCAATTTTAATTGATATTTAATTTGAACAGTAAGTGACTGTGCTGTTGGTGTGCTTATTCTTAATAAATGCCAATTTTAATTGATATTTAATTTGAATTGTAAGTGACTGTGCTGTTGGTGTGCTTATTCTTAATAAATGCCAATTTTAATTGATATTTAATTTGAACTGTAAGTGACTGTGCTGTTGGTGTGCTTATTCTTAATAAATAAATAACAATCGGTTCACTGGTTTAGGCGCGAAATGGTAACTTTTTTTTTGCATTTATAATATGAGTCATCATCATCTGCCTAGCCTTTTCCCACCTATGTTGGGGTCGGCTTCCAGTCTAACCGTATGCAGCTGAATACCAGTATTTTTCATGGAGCGACTGCCTATCTGACCTCCACAACCCAGTTACTGAGTAATACGATACCCTTTCGTTAGACTCGTTGTCAGACTCGGGCTTCTGACGACCCGTAACGATTGTCAAAGATCCACGAATGACGGCCAGGACCAACGGCTTAACGTGCTTTCCGAGGCACGGAGGGGTCTTGGTATGTAAATATGGTCACCCATCCACAGACCAACCGCGGCAAGCGTAGCTTAACCTGATCGATCAACCCGTGCGGCTGTTATTACTTGGCCACAAGCCCCGCATTAATAATATTAGAATGGATTAAAATATAATTACCTAAACAAACGCAGTATGAGAAACAAAACGTAAATTATTAACGTGGAGATCCATGCAAATACCGATTGTACAACCGTCTAAACGAATCGATTAATCATTATATTTTTCAAGGGATTCTGAATCCCAGTTACACCGTTACAAGGCCCTCTAGAACGATCGATGTACCAGGAGTGCATAAAACAATGCCCCTAGTAATTTACGAGTTCGACTTGCTTCGGACCTCTCTTTACGAGGCAGTAGGTACATCTCCTGCTGATAATGCCTCGCTCTTAAAATGAACATTAAGATTAAGGAAAATGTTATTGGGGTGTAACAGGGAAGTGAATTTTTTATATTTTGATTTTAAGGTACAATCTGGTGGTGTTGTTAAACATCGGCATTTCTGGATAGTGATTTGTTCAAACTAATACAATAAACAAGAATACAAGGTTGTAGCTTGGTCATGACCGCTGGTATATTGACTTATTTGAGACCAAGAATAGAATAGAATAAGATAAGATATAATTTATTTCTTAGTACATGATCTTAATATTAATAAAAAGCTTCACATATACTACCGTTGCCGGTGTAGAAATATTAAAATTAAAGTACAAAAGATATCCGCATTAGTAATAATAAATTAGTTAGAAATGAAAATATGTAATTTTTAATACAATGTCAATTACAATTTGTTATTAATTATTTATGAATTAAATGTCAAAATTTACGAATTATATAATTTCAAATGTAAAAATAAATACAGAATTAATATATAAACTAAAAGTTAATAAACACACAAAATATGGATAAAAAATTTAATGTCAAAATTTGTAATTAAAAAATTCATTAATTGCATAGAAACAATTTATTGTTTAGAAGCCAGGCAAATATTGTTTTCTTGAATTTATTAGTGGGCAACACTCTTCTGCCGGGGGTAAATTGTTAAAGATTTTGATTGGTATTCTTGCTATACAAATGTAGTCTCTGTCTAGGTGCCAGTAATTTATTCGGGCTTCTCCTATCAACTCTTTTATAAATGTGTTCATACAATCAATACAATGGGAACATCTTCGGATACTTCGAAAAGATGTAAAGATGTAAAGGCAAGGAAGTTGAAGAATATTTAGTGCTTTAAATAATGGCTTACAATGCTCTAAATATTCTGCCCCATACACAGCTCTGACACATTTTTTTTGTGCTATGAATGCTCTGTTCACGTCTATTGAATTACCCCATATAACAAGGCCGTAACGCAGCATTGACGAGACATAACCATGATATGCATTAGAGGCTGTTTCGTTACTGGCTATTTGTCTCAGTTTTCGAAGAGCGAACACAAATCTGTCGAGTCGAGTGCAGACTTTTTTCACATGTTGTTTCCAATTTCACTTTTCGTCAATACTATTCCCAAGAATAAGGTTGATGGTACTGGTTCCAAAATTGAATTATTGTTTTGTATTTGAGGTGGTTTTACTAACGAATTGTATGGTTGGAATTGTACTAATATAGTTTTTTCAATGTTGACACTAGGTAAACAGTATATAAATAGAATAGAATACTGTTTACAAGTTATCTATTATATATATAGGTATACATAGTATAAAACAAAGATACTTTTTGTGTATGTTTGTGTGACCGCTTCGATCTTATAAACTCCACAATGGATTTTCATGCGGTTTTTTTTGCGAAAGGTTTATTGTGTATCATATAATATATTGTGTATCATCTTAAACTCAAATATAATAAGTGAATCCCAATGTTTTATGTCAAATCGTCAAAAACGCAGCACCTACCCCCCCCCCTCTCCCCTCCCTACCTACCCTCTATCATGATCCGAAGGTTTTTGAAGGAAATTCCAAACCATTGCTTCAATGTTTGAAAAAATTGCAAAAACAACGGAAAGAACGCAATGAATGTTGTTTGATTTATCAAAATTAATGGCTTTTCCCATTATAATGGATGTGTTACGCAATACAGGTGCGGGTGGGGTCAATAGTTAAAAATAAAAGTTTGAATTTAGCCGAACGCAAAAAAGACTGTCTACATTTTTGAGACAATTCACAAAAACCACACAACTCACGTCTCCCACACTCTCTCAAAGAGTTTCGTAATTCAAAAAACAATTGAAAAATGGTATTTCAATTTCACCATAGGCGTTCGAAATATAAATTAAAATTAGGATGGGCGGCGTGTAATTCCGCAATAAAACGCAGCTGCGCTCCAATCAGATGACGATCTTGATAAACGAGCACCGTGAGATTGCACTCTTGCTCAGAACCTGGTGGAAAGTGGAAACCTATTTGAGTAAGGTTTTTTGCATAATAGGTCGGGGAAAAAGTTATGTTCTTATTTTATAGGTATAAAGTTATAGTAAAATCTCTATGGCTGTACTGTGTGTATCTGGCTGGTGTTGATACCATTAAATAGATGACATTTAAAAAAGCGGAAAATAAAAAGTAAAAACCATTTTTCAACTGTTTTTCAGTCCTCCACAATGAGTGAATCTAACGAAGATATTCGATATATTTTCAAGTTTTATTACAAATAAATAATAGTTTAAAAATACTAAAAAAACACGCTTTTGTAGATAACCGAACAAAAAAGTAGAAAATAATTTTCAATAAGTTTTAAATTAAGAATAGTGTTTAACAAAAAATAAAAATTTAAAAAGCGTGGGGTTCTTGATATCAATAGTTGTAAATATTTTTGTGAATATTTGTAAAATTAGCGTCATTTGAAAATATCTGTTAGAGCACCCCACGCTTATAAACAATAAAATATTTTTTTCATTAATCACTCTATTCTTATTTTAAACTTTTTAGTTCGGTTATATACTAATGCGTCTTTTTTTTGTATTTTTAAAATATTCTTATTTTCTATTTTTTTGTGCGGCTAACTATAAAAGCGTGTTTTTTTTTGGAACGAAGTTCTTTTACGCGGCTTATTCTGTAAGCCGCGTAAAGATTAAACGTAAGATTGAACTGGCAGAAATCGTCACGTAAATAAAAAGCGTTATACCCCCTCCAAGCGACCTTCCTATCTTTCTTACTGTCTCTTTCTATTTTATACGGTGTATGTGTATGTGTGTGTGCGAGTTTTGATATTATCAATTCTATACTCATGTAAATATCATTTAAACGATACATTTTTTTAATAAATATAACTTATAATTCGCTATTTTATATTTAATTTTGTATAAATTACTATTTTCCTAAAATGTTTAATTTTATTAGTTTAGATCCTTACTCAAGGTAGACCTCCGCACACATTATAGCGCCCTGAATGTAGTATAGTTTTTGCTATTTCTTATTCTCTCTTTTACTATCTCTGATTTACTTTCCCTCGTGAGTATTTTCGAGTACTTTAATCATATCTCGAAACGGTTTTTTTCAAAAATTTCATTCTGCACCAATCGATGCAAATTTATTTGAAGATTAATCTGTCCAATTTTAAAAATATCCCAAGAAATCGCACTTGGCCGAAGTGCGATTAATTATTTACTACCTTAACATTTTTGCATAGAAAAAATAATAAAACATAACATAAAATAAACGGATTAGAGAGAGAGTTGAATAAAGGAGGACTGCGATTTTCGGTGTGATAAGAAATAAGAATACAGTAATAAAGGGTATTTCAATAGGGACGCGCGAACTTTGACAGCGCATAGCGGCCATCTTGGTAAAGCGATAGCTGTCAGATTTGTCTAGAACACATAATTATTTAGTCGTGACATTTCACCATGGAACGCTACACGCTTCAACAACGCGTAGAAATGGTTAAAAATTATTATCAAAATCAGTGCTCTATTCGCCTAATAAGATGATGCGCAAGGAGCCGCGCACACTGTCAATAGCGGCTGATATTAGACGATGATAACACATTTTTTGTGGCCTAGGATAGATGATATGGATCTCACAAACATGTGGATCCAACAGGACGGCGCCACTTGCCATACAGCACGGGAAACATTAAATTTATTTGATGAGAAATTCGAAGGCTTCGTCATCTCGCGTGGTGGCAACATCAATTGGCCACCGAGATCGTGTGACTTAACACAGCTCGACTACTTTCTGTGGGGTTACGTGAAATCTCTAGTCTATGCAGACAAACCACAGTCAATTGCCGTCCTGAAGGCCAACATAACTCGCACTCTTCGTGAAATTGAGCCCCATTTATGCGAAGATGTCATCCAAAATGGTCCACCAGGATACACCACCTACAGCGAAGTCGCGGCGGCCATTTGGCTGAAATTATATTCCTTACATAATGTCATCAAATATCCTATAAAATAAAATAAAAATTGTGGCAACACTTAAACTGGTTTTTTTATTTTATTTTTAAGTTTGAATGCTCCTAATGAAAAGCCCTTTATAATCAATGAAAATCTACATTTTAAAACAAGTTTTGAGTTGAAAAAATATCGCAATGTCGTTAATTCTGAGGATCCTGGCAAGGATAATGGGACAAACTATTTAATTTATTGCATTGTCATCGGTCCTTGATATGTGTGCGAAGTTTCAAATCAATCCGACGTTTTGAAGGGGATGAAAAACGAGTTCGAAAATTCCGTTACATGGATACCTATCCATAGATACATACTAAGCTAATAAAAGCGTGTTAAAAAGGGAAAAATGCGACACAAGCTGCAAAAAACATATTTGACGTTTATGGACTTATTGCAGTGTCAGTAAGAGTATCACAAAGTTAGTTCAAGCGTTTCAGTCCAGGAATTTTGATGTCAAAGATGCAGCTCGCTCTGTATGTCGATTCTGTAAAAATGTGACCGTGAAGTGAACACATAAGTGAAGTGAGCGTGGAGTGAGCTGTCAGTGCCACCCCACTGATGCTAGGGATTGACCAAGCATAATCATACTTGACAATCATAATCGAGATTTTAATTATTTTTTATGCAAATTCTGTTGATCATTTTATATTATTTCAAGGCTAGTATTTAAGTGGCTAAAAATTACTATTTACGTTTTTTTTTTTAATAAAACAGCAATTCAGTTAGAAAATCAAATAAGTTCTTTTATTTTGATTTCTTAAACTAGATTCTGACTGAATTTCTGTGAGTTCTTTTATTTTGATTTCTTAAACTAGATTCTGACTGAATTTCTGTGTTGCTGTTTTATACAATAAAAAAACTCTAAATAATAATATTAAGACACTTTTATACTAGATTTGAAATAATATAAAATGATCAACAGAACTAACATTAAAAAACATAATTAAAATGTCGATTATGCAACGACCATATAATTATGATTGTAAATGTAATGCTTGGCTGCTTGCAGTGGGATGACACTGACAGCTTACTCCACGCTCACTTCACCTAAGTTTTCACGGTAAGATGGTTACAGAATCGCATAGCTGGTCGCCTTCTTACGGATATCGTCAATGCCACTTTTGGAAAAGTGGAGCAAGATCGGCATATTAGTAGTTACGACATAGCTGAAGAGTTATGGGTTGACCACAAAACAGATTTGACCAATTTGAAAAAGTCGGGGTATACAAAAAAGCTCGATATTTGGGTGCCACACGAGCTCTTAGTCTTGAATTTGTATATAAAATACGAAAGAACTTGCCCCGACCCAATATTTTGTTTACAGGGTTATGTTTCATTGAAAGTAATGCGTGAGTAAGATATAAGATAGAAATCCCATTAAAATCGCAACATATTTAGTAATGTTAGTGGTGTTAGTCATGTTATGTGTTAGTTTTGTTTACATACATACAAACATACATACTGTGGCGAAATAAAAATGGAAATTCTTAACGCGTATCATATAAATTAATAAAAAAAAACACTTAAAAAAAACACGTACGTAATGCGCCTATTGGTATATAGGTAGAAATTATTTACATAAATGATTTCAGTACATTTTGAAATGAAGATGAAAAAGAAACAAACGTTTCAATTTCATATTTTCCACAACTTGGTTTCTAGTTTGCAGAACTGTGGCGTTGAAGTTCATTCAACACCGACGGCTCTGTCAATTAATTCGGTCGACCCCGAGAGTTACATTGACGTTTCAGTCAATACTGTATTCGAACTAAGTATATTTACTTTAAATCCTTTTAAAGAGCATTGAAGTACGATACGATCGAAGCATTTCAGTTCGTTTGCCTAAAAACATTACCGCAACTTTACGACATGACAAGATCGTCAAGTCATCGCCCTCTATGCATCGGACATTTTATGCTCGAAAACTAAAGCTTACGAGTATCTCGTGGACACTATTATTTATTTAACGGGTTCTAATTTAACGAACACTGTAGCAATCTAGGACCCTGTCGCAACCTACAAAATGACGACAGCACATAAAAAATACACGGCAATGACAGAATAGAAATAATTACTTCGTATCCCGGGCAAGGCAGCCGTTCAACTGAAAACGTACGCTGATAAATATATCCATCCCATTTTATTGTATGAGGGTTTCTGCGAGCGAGAAAGGGACAGTACCACGTTGCCTAAATAAAACATAACGGCTGAGAACACGAGCCATATTGCCTCGGTGGAAAAGTTTTAAAAAGTTTTCTTTGCGGACCCATTACAAGTACGTCGACTTTGTATGTGTGAGTTCGCTCGATACAAGCGGTCGATGGTCCTGTGATATGTTAGAAGACACGCTTGTAAGGATATTATGTTAAAACATGAGGATTCGTTGAACAAAATCAACAACTTTTACACCCACTGGAAGTTGCGTGAGAGAGAAAATTCTAGGAAAGCCATTAATTATTATTTCATCGCTAAATGTTTAAGTAACTCGTTTACATTAAGTACAAAGGCTACTTAACACACAAGAATCTTCCTAAATAATACAAACTTCTGCCGAAGACAATGGCGAACAAAATGTAATAAATTCATCTCCACTTCTTAAAATCCTGCTTGCTACCAAAAATAAAGTACCCTGAAGTACTGAAGAACAAAGTCTACATTCCCGCTGATCAAATTTCTCCATATTCATAAGACAAACGTGACCTCCAACGGGAGTGTGTGTGTGTTAGTGGCCCTGGTTCACGCACACAGACAAGCGTCTGTGTACACAACGAAAGTAGGTTTATTTCCATGAAAAAGTTTTGAAAATCGATGGCTTTAGCTCCTACGCTCGGAAAGTTTTGCGCCATATAACCATAAATACAGTGTACGCCCGTGTTTTGCTCGCTGTAGACATCGACCTACTGGTATTTTCTTCTAATAATTTGCAAAATACTGTATTATGAACATTATTGTACAAGAATGTTACTTTTTACGTGTTATTACAACACCTTTTCCTCGCGTTTTCGATAGTCACGTGGATGGGAACATGGTGTGGTTGAACACGTTTTTGTGACTGCGTTATGTTGCTAAGATTACGTTATAACTATGAGGAAAAACAGTTTAAAACTTCTCATTGCTCGGTTTTACAATTCTTAAGAAAACTATTGTAGAATTATTACAAGAATACTGAAATTTCAAAAACGTGGCGTTTACTCGAAATGTTGTTGTGAAGCCCTAGGTTTTATTAGCAAAATGTGTACTGTTACAGACCGAATTGCACTAGTTTTAGTATATTTTTTCAGTTGTAGTAAAAAAAAACCAATTGAAATGTTTTTTAATTCAGAACATTGTTGGGATCATTATTTTACCTGAACATACTTCTATTTTCCAGAAAACACCCTGAAGATTTGAACAGAGGGTTATAAATATCCTAAGAATAAATACCCCAAAGGATAACCGTACGGCGCATGACGCATTGTTGCGGGAAGCACCATCTTGAAAATATCGCTTTGATATATTATTGTTTATAAATAATGACTTTTAGACCCTCTTAATTTAATTGTGGCGTATCCCTGAAGCTTATTAAGCGTCCGGTTAATATTTCCTTATTGGGCTGTAATTAATTTTGTTAGGCAGGTGGTGTGCCCGGAGCCGTTCGGGCCACCTTCAATGGCTATTATCTACCGCATTATTTTGTCGTGGCCAATTTGTTTGAAGCCTTTGACGGTTGTAACGAACAGTTAATTAAGTTCGATGAGATGCTCGATTGCTTAAGAAAGGATTTTGTTTATAAGAAAATGGGTTAAGGATTTGGTAAAGTCGATTGTAGGACTTTAGATTGTGTGACGGTGTTCAATGGTTCAATGTTTGTTTATTTTACGCGGTTTGGTTTCAATATTCCTTGGTGGGCCTCGTGTGCTTTTGACGGTAAGTTTCTTAATATGTATAAATAAAGTAGGTACCTAATCTTTTAGGCATGATAATTCGTAAATAAGATTCCCTTGTGCATAAGTGTTCAAGTCGAAACCTACCTTCAAGTCAAAAGACCTTGACAGAGAACGTTATGATGCGAATGTATTGCCAGCTGATACGAAAATATGCGATAAACTTTTCGAAAATTGAAATAAACATGAAACTGATAAATTCAACAGCAACACAACAAACCAGCCAATTATTAATTATCAATTACACTCCGCACAATTACAAACTATGACCCAGTACAGCCAAACAGCAGTCTAAGTTGTGTCCAAGGTCAAATTAGCGCCATGACCCCCAACTGCACCCTCAGTCCGCTGGTCCAAGTAGTTTACGAACAACTGCCATAACTCCGCAGGTTCTGAAACTGGGTGACGGACTAAACGGCCGGGCCGTTGACTCCGAGAAAAAGTTCCCTTTAAATATCCACAAGTTTAGTTTAGCAACTCAAATTTAGTTTGGTAACAAACAGAACAAACAACAAGTCGCAACAAATCCGGCGAAGTTGCGCGCGAGTCGGTTCAAGTTCAGTTCGGAGTGAACTCGTGATGCGCACGTGGAGTTGTGAATGTATGACGGATGTGTGTGTCCAACGGAGAGTTAAAAAAAGTTTAAAAGTAAAGTCGAAATCTTAAATAATATTTTTTATAAGCTTTTTATTAGTTTAACACAAAGTAACGAAAAAGAATAACCTTTTATGTAACAATGCAGTTACGTGGCACTAAACTTGATATTTACAATATTTTAAATTCTATAGTTTTGAAACTGCCTTGAACTTCCTGCCTGAGATTCAAAGTTTATAATTATGAATCGGAATGTCAAGTATGAACTTTCGAGTACCTACAGCTAAAATAGTTAAAAATGTAAAAGAAACCACCTCACAACTGTGCAGCAAAAACTGCATATAAATGCAGTGATGCATGGATAAAGCATTAATATTAAATACTTCGACTTCGAGTACTAAATTTACGTAGTTTCTTTGCTATGCTGAACGTAGGCTATCCGGGTCGTAGCCGCGGAGCTACAAGCTACGGGCTACGACGTAGGCGGTGCCAAAAGCTAGCTGCTACGCCGGGGTGTGAGGTACGAGTATCATATCGATTGCCTCCCCTATACCCTTAGCATGACCTAACTAATTTTATGACCTTTTAGGATAATATGAATTGGTTAATATCGTTTTAAGAAGGATATGGGGAAATAAAAATTGTATCTCTAAAAATAATTACTGAAATAAAAAATAAATTAATCATTTGGACGATAAAACCATTAAAATGTTCTTGAAAAAATTATTACAGAAGTCGTAATATTTTTATACATAATTGAAATAAAAAATGCATCATAAAGTAATAAAAATCGTATCCGCATTACGTAACTGCGCATATCACGTCTTCGACCGGCCGCATCCTTGCGTCGGAGACAAAGTCCTGTACAGGACTGGCGCGTCGCCGCTGCGGTGCGCATACCGCGCATGCGCCCCCCTGCCCCCGCCGCCCCTACCCGCAACACGGAAAACTTTTCTCCGACATAGCTATAACTACGCGCTTCACCCGTCGGCAACACTTTTTGCCCCCACCGGTGGGTAGGGGAGGCAAAAGTTTTGCCAGCCCGGTTCGGTACTCCGTACACATCGCTCTTCCACTTTTTCCTGTATATTGAAATGGAGGTGCGGAGAAAAGAGTAGAATTTAGAAGCTGTCGTACAAATTTTAATGAGGAGTGAGAAGGTGAATGGTATTTCGTGTAACGAGCACCGCGACCTTTGTATGAACCTTTTAATACACGCAGAAGTTGCGACACGAAACGTACAATTTGACAAAACGCGCGTCTCATAATGAGGATGTCAGTCATGTCAAATTATAATAGGTAATTTGGAGAGTAGCAATTTCCATCACAGATTGATTAAAGTTGTGGCGAATGATCTTGGTTGCTATTAATAAGTTATGTATTTACTTACCTCAGATAGTTGCAGATGACCGTCGTCCGGCGGTCACCTAGTTAACGCTAATCACAATTAGGCGAGCCACCACTTCATCACGGCTATTCGATAACAAGGATTCTCGGTGAATGATTAATAACTAGGACCGCGGGTTGTTTGCATTTGGACGGTCCGCGTCCGTCGGCGAGAGTAACAAACTTATGAATAATATGCCGCATAAGTTGAGCGCGACTTAAGGATGAATCGATTTTCTTGAGCCGTCGCCACACGGCTCCTATCCTACCATCTCGATTAATTGCATGGGTTATTTAAAGAGGAGCCGTCAACAGTACATATTTGAGGTCTGGCAGTACATTCATCACGGGTCGGGTTGCAACGTCTGACCCTACGTTATCTTGCAGGAGCAGTGACGCGACCCAAACCTCTTGGTGACTGATGACTCGCCTTAATTAAATTTTATGAACTATCTTTCTGTTGGTCCACTGTTAGCTAGTGCAATTAGTGAAACGCTGTTTATACGGTGATGTTATCGGAAGGTACTTGCCACGTATTTATGTCCTAACAAATTATTCACTAAACCCTATAATGCAACTGCATTTATCAAACAAAGTCCTTACCACACGACAATCCGACACATCTAATTTTACTGTAGCATCACTGTTGAAAGAGTTTTCACAATACACATCGCCAGTAATGGAATGACAGTTCTAATTCACGGTAGGTTTAGTTAACGTCTAAAGCAACTTTACAATTCTAACATAGTTGCGTATTCTGTCCACCTGAAAACCGCCGACGAACTCCGACGTCGGCCACATCCAAAATGCAAGGCATAAAGACAGACACAGGCACATGTCCGACAGATGTACTCAGTTCCTGATGTGTGTGAATCAAAGACTAGGATTTGGTTCCAGAATTAGAGCGGGATATTACTGCCAGCGGGCCTTAAATAAACAACCGCTGTGAGGCCATGTTTGCACCGAGTTTTGTGTACGAAATTTTAACGGAGCTGCTATGGACTCGGTGAATAATTATTATAAATAGAGTGAAGTGTTAAAACATGATTTCTCTACAATTAACTAGTATACATATTCGTTGATTACAATGTTTGGTATAATAAATAAACTTGTATAGTATTTTTATCTTATGAACCGACGCGTGCTTCACATGTGTTAACCAAATGTACAAACACGCTGTAAATGTGTGCGTCAATACCACTTCCGACTTCGCAATTTTCTCGGACCGTACCGAGAGCTCCTGCGCTTACGTACATCCACAGCGTCTTTGTAAATTTGGTAATCACAAGTAAAGCACGCATCGCTTCGTGACATACACATACTGTATGAAAGAATGTCCAAAAGAATCAAAAATTATTACTTACTGGTTGCGAAAATGTTATAACGTAAAAAATATATCTTATGACTCATACATAATCGATCAATTTTATTCCGAATTTACCGCCAGACGCGTACGAGCACCATTTAAAAAGTTACAACAGTTAAATTTCGAAAATAGAATACGATGTTCGAACTTTGCTTTCAACCAGTTTGAGTAAAAACCATTAGTTATACATCGAATGGGACGCACCAATAAAATTATTTCCAATTGATGTTTTGGATTCAATTTTCTTCTAATTAAAATTTATAGGAGTTCGACTTCTGTCGACGTCAATTTTTAACGAATGGCAATAAAAGTCACAAAAGTCTAGACGATTTTACGTGTATGGTTTTCTAACTTTTACAATGAAGTGCTATTTTTATTCCAGTGGAATAAAAAATATTGGAATAAAAAGTCTGTACATAAAAGTTGATATTTGTTTTTTGAGTAATAAATAAGTTTGTCAGACGTCAGTCATGTCCGTTCAGAGTATTGTAAAACAAAACAAAAGAATGTAGCGACATTTAGTTCAAGACGGGGCGATAACTCAGACGCCGCGCGTAGCCACTCGCACAGATTTATTGGTGCAATTGACAAAGTGGCAAATGGGCCATTAGAAATTAGGAGTTCCTCGAGAAACGCGCCATGGAAAAATGTACAGCAATATTTCCCCTGTGTAAGCAAAATTGTAAGCAATAAATAATATCCGGGTGTTCTTATGTCGCTTGTGCAAAGTTAATTTGAAAAAGGTTTTTAAAGGAACTGGAAATTTGTTTGTTTCTGGACTTTTTTGTGTAAGTTGATAACTTTGTAGGTTTATCTTTACGCACTAATGCATAAAGCTTTGACAGTAGATAAAAACTATGAACTTCTTTTAGGGTATCTGTTGAAAACTGCTACAGAAATTTCTCGCATTTCTATATACAATTTCTTAAATGTTTAGATTACTTTAGATAAAAATCTGAAGTAAATCACCCGCTACATTAAAACCTTTTATACCAACATTTCACATAAACACCGCACTTTAACCAATAAACCGAATAATCATCCAATAAAAAATAAACAGATAATCGAATACAATAAACGTAATAATCGAATAGAGGGAACTAATTCCATGAATGTTTTCAGTCGATAGCTTACGACATGTTTATCGTCATTGAGTAATAAAAACGAGTCTAATGACTCGGGAACTCGGCTCTACCGGGATTGTCTCTCTATATCATATATGGGTTAATAAAATTTTATGTTCAGTTAAACTTTGTAAACGCTTCGTATTTTTCTGAGGGAATTAGGAGCCATTTCTTTTTCTATACCTTTACCTTGATGACGAGATTGTTTTTTTTTTGCAACATTATAGCTACCTATACGTTTACGTAGAATCGAATAAAAGTTATGATAAAGTCGGTATTGCACCTCTATGTATGTTCACATTTTTTATTGTAGGTCAATCCAGGACAAATATTACTTTAACAAAACTTTATTCTTATAAGTAGGTATCGCGGAGCTTTACATAGAAATATTCCATTCAACGAAATAATAATATACAATGTGAATAACAACGGATTTAATCTACACGAATTCATGTATCGTTTTGTTTTGTAGTGAAACTATGACACGACGACGTTACAATAAAACATCATAAATGCACGAGCTCCAACAAATTCGAATAACTCCATAATTTGCAGTACAACTCGCTTATTATTAGAAATATTCTCACCTCTAAAATACAGAGATTAATACAGCAAAAGCTAGACACCTCTATTTCAACGGGATAGGGTTCTAAATTCAATTTTGAGAAAGGAAAATTCGTGTTTATTTTTTTATAATCGTGTGCAAACACATCAGCGGGTGTTCGGTATAAAAAGATTATCTAGTAAGAGCGGAAACAAGTAAACAGATTATAAAAAAGACGTTCCGTTCCCGCCGCGACCCCTCCGGCTGTATTCATACGGTACTGGAAATGTCTTTGTATAAAATATACTTATTTTTGGATTTTGTTTCAAGTAAGTGTTTTGTGCTAATATGTGTCTTGGTTCTTGTGTTCATTTGTTCTGTATGTTCGTTAAGCTACTCCTTTTTTTGGGAAACATTGATGTAAACTGCTTTATTTTATTTTATTTGGGAAAAAAACCCTAACTACATTACATATAACACTTATCAATAGGGTACCTACATAAAACAAAATCAATGCAATAACCACAACATTTTCCACATATTAACAAAGAGGTATGCTATGATAAATTATTTTATTTCTGTAAGTAGGTTTTTACAAACACTTTTACACGTCAATCATATTTTTTTTAAACTAGATGAGGTGGGCGTTTCCTATCTGACTACTCTAAGAAGAAAGGCCGAAACAAACTCAGAGGTCACAGTCTCTTTTAAAGTCCAGACAGAATCTTGGTCAGATCATGTGAAGGCTATGTAGATCGGTGTCTGAAGAAATGGTATTTTGAGGAAAGAACCACACAGATTGAGTGGACCTGTCCAGTCAGTGCACGCAATTGTCAGCAATCGTGCAGCTCAACTCAGAACTTAAGGAGCTCAACTATTCGACGAACAATACCAAAGAAAGGACATTTGAGTAGGCCGCATAAGTTACTCAAACTGCCAGATCCTGATTACACTAAGAGAGAAAAATACAACAATACATTATATCGTTACAAACTAACAAACTAGTCAGTTACCACAAGATGCATCTAAGTTGTTCGAAAAACTTTTTTATTTAGCTTAAATATATCTTAGCTTTATGATTAGTCACACCAGTTTTCCCGAGCTGTTAAGTTTTGACGACAGCCATCTGCGCCGTGTCCAAGTATTTTGATTATTAGATTTAACCAAAAGGCACGCAATGAAACGCCTTTCAAGTAAATCTTTAGCCTGTTTTCACAACATAGATATTAGCTTTATCTTCACAACCTTTAACCTAAAACAATATCCACTACAAAAAGCCTCAATATCCCACTTTTTCCCAACAACCCGGCTAGGTCTCTTGAACACAATTTCCCCTTTAAAACCTTCTCTTTGTCTCCACTATCTGTGCGGTCCCGCGGGTGCAATGCGTCGGTGTCTCACTGTACCCCTCCCCTCGAGAACTACCCCACCCCGCATACCCCGCGCGGTCGTGCGTGTCGATAAAAAATAATTGCTTCCGTCACCCTGAATTACAATACAAATAGAGGTTTCTTCGAATAATTTTCTGAGGTAAGATTGGTCATATTTTATTCTAGATTTTCGTGGGTGATTTCGGTCCTCAATGGAGCTATAGGGAAACGTCACTCAAAATATAAAAAAAATACACAAATTAAGTGTTAGACAAGTGGGAAATTGTTCCTAGATGATACTTAAATCTGTAGGACTGTACAAATTCGTCTAACTACGTTGATCAGACAGAATAAATGAAAACTGCCTCTACGATGACGTAGGGTTTGAAAACGGAGACTAAAATAAAACAAGAAAAACATCTTCTCTTTGTCTCATATTTATATAATGCAGTATTTTGCATAGTCTTCCCCAGACTTCCCAGCATATTTAATATTTACTAAAATACCTAAGCTAGCCTGAAATTAACATCTCAAGTGGAAGTTCTCAATAGTTAATCTGCGTTCATTCTCGATTTGCTCCGAATGAAGGCGCTATCGACGGGTCCGCTCACAATAGATGCACTGGACCGAGTTCCAATAGCCGATCCGGATTTATATTGCATTTTCTATGCGCTTACGTTTGTGGCGATAATTTTATAGGTTATATTAAATTCTAAAGTATTTCTAATTAGATTACCATAATACAAAGACTTAATTTTATCAACCTGTGATATTCTTATTTTTGAAAGACGTATAAATCTTCATTTATGTTTTATCAAAAAAAATTATAACCCTTAAAAAAATTCTTAAGCTCAGCTTTATCATGAAATATCTAACTACCTTTAAAGGCCATTTTAAAATATCAATGCGAAATCCATTAACAAATTGCTAAAATGCCAAAACAAAAGCGCAATCAAGATGAAACCCAAGTTTTCTAAGTAATCGTCTTAGTTTCCAACAAATAAGGCAGGGAACACACGTGAGGGCTTCCATTCAACAAGTCAGGCATTGTGGGGCGATCAATCATAATCACAGGCACTTTCAGGCTCTTTCACGTCGACTAATGGTCCACGAAATGCGTTTAAAACCTGCGAGTGTGAACGCATTGGAAGGTAACCGCTCGGAAAGGCACAAAGCCGGAGTGGGATTGATCCATCATGTGTCCTCACCTCAAACGATACGGTTTTGAAATGTGACGTTTTATTTTCCGGCTTCGATTTATTTTTCGTAAACTGTGTTGTTTTTAGATAAACAACTGTTTATATGTTGCCTGTGTGCTATGTATATTAAATTCGAATAAAATCACTTTTTCAAATAATTAGGTATTCGAATATAATTTTACAATACGTGCACCTTCTTTATATGACAAAGCAAGCGACATTCACATGCACTTCAAAACACGAAATTTTTACCATAATTCCTTTACGAGATCAAAATATAGTATTCTAAAAAGAATTTTTAATTTAACAATCTTTGACAGCGCCACGCCAATCACTCGACGGGCGGCTCCATTGTACTCTGTTCTGTTATTTTAATTTTTTCCTCGCACAGGAATGTCTTTGAGACTTCAAATGACGCGTGTAATATGGAAGCCTGTGTTCGTTTGATGTCGAAAGATTAGGCCATTTGTGATGAGTATTTTTCACTGAAATTAAAGCGAACAATGGCTGCGTCGATAAGCCGCGGATCCCCTTTGCGGTCCACTCTGTTTACAGTGGCTTTTTTTGATGTGGCCACGCTACGTTAAAATGTTTAATTCACTTTGATTTTGAAATGAGGTTTTCTTTTTGAAATATTTGTGAAGTTTCGTTGTTTAAGTAGTCGAAATATTTGAAGTGATTTTCATCTTATTTGATTCTATGTTATTGTTTTTGTGTATTTGGTGCACTGTATAAAAAGGGTTTAATTTTCAGTATCATATAATATAGTTCTAATAATGTTAGTTTAAAATTATTATAAAACGAATTCAGTAAAACTATACGAAAACAAAACACAACTCTACCAGAAATAATTATCTCATAATGAACCACGACGTAGTCGCCGCCCGCCGGCCACACGTCCAAGACAGTGAAACTGTCCGCTCCAATACGACGACACTAAGCAGAAAATTCCATTGCGCCAAAGTTTTGATTGTCCCCGGCAGATGGCATTCTTGCCGACACATTCCCGGGGTCATTGAAGAGTGTACGTTTTATTGTGGTCATATCGCAAGATGGAACGTTTGAGAAGCCAATATGTTTTTCTCTAAAAAACATATTGGCATTTTTGAGACATAAATAAAACCATTCATAAAAATCAAGAGCCAACTTAACATAAAACTAAATACTGAAATCAACGTAACATAAGTTCATTAAACCATCCCCGTTCCCATCTCAATCTAACCAACAATTTGCCAATGTAAACAAAAGGAGCAAATGCAACTTCCGACCCTTGGTCATTTTTATCCCTCACTAATTGTAATTTCATTGATAACACAGTTTACAGTTTGACCGGTCCATTAGGCCGAAACAAGGTGCCGTCCGGCCTTACGGCTGTATTTATAACCTTTAGTATAGTTGCGGCAATAATTTCATTAGCGAGGCACAACTAGAGGCCGGACAAGACAAATGGTAGCCATTAGGCCCCTAACGACTGCCCCCGTCAGCCCCTGAACTTTTAACGACGAGAATCAAAGTAAATACGAAACGTTATCTTGCCGATTTGGCGATCATAACTGGCAAGGGGTTGCTAGTAGGATGTACGCAGGTAGATTGTATCATTTTAATTGATGCTTAATGCACGATTTAGTGACCCTTAACTGAACTTATCGGCCTTTGATTTTGGACTGAGTATCAATTGGTAAAGTCTCTTTATGTCCCTCGCTAATACTGCAGCATTCATTGTTATTGGACGCTCGCAATCAAGTAGCTTACCATCTAAACGATTTTAATGATGTCCTTTTCCTTTTGGCACTTTTATTTAAACTTCCACTATTTTTGTAAGAATTATATTATTAGTTTTTATTTTTTTATTTTAACTATTACGCTTTTCTATGGTCATATTTCTGCATTATGTATGGTCAGTAGATTGAGATTGTAGATTTACTTCACAGCAAAAACATAATAGCTCCTTATGAACGAAACCCTGCATTTTATTCAACTGTTAGTGCAGCCTCCCACGGGACAGGCCAGGCCAAATCAGTCGTATTTGAGGCGGCCTCGCGACTTTCACATTATTGTGTGAGGCAGTCATTAAGGACCATTCGTGGCCAGCAACTTCTTCTGTCCGTAATATGTAGAGATAAGATTGACGGCAGTACCAAATGTTACCAGCTGTCTTGTTTGTTTTCTAGTAATAGCAGAGCATGTGCTTCGTGTTGTACTATACATTTCGTGTTGTACATATGGCAAATAATTTTAATATTTTTGTGTTTCGTAATGTTAATTACTTATTACTATACGTATAGAATCCAGTTCTTCTAACTGAACAGACAGCAGTGCTGCTGGGGAGTTTGTTCCGCCACTTCTTCTTCCCAGCTAAAGCACTAGGAAGTGGTGAAGGGTGGGCGTTTTGGGGGGACTGTCTTATGTGATTTTGACGTTCAAAAAGTGCTGATTCTCAGCCTAATTTGAATAAATGACTTTTGATTTAAAAAAAAAAAAAAAAAAAACTTGATTAGAGGTCATATTTAGTAATAATGTGAGAAACTTACCACACGCTGTCGGTTTATAACATAACAGCACATCACGCTTGTAATCGCCAAAGGATTAGGCAGCGGTATACCTATAGTACAGCAAAATTTCGCCAGTAATGTTTGAGTCCCATCATGTAATGGGAGGGCGACCCTATTGCCAGCAACCGAGCACAAATGCAGACTCCAGGCTGCTACTGAGAAAGTCCTCATGGAAAAACATAATAAAACCTCGACAGACCTCGTGCTCACCAGTAAGGGCCACCAGTACAGTATACAAACACAGACACAAAACGAAGTTCCGACCTCGCCGCCGAGGTCCTTCGCATCCGCGTTCCTCCCCGATAAATTCCTCTTCCCCTCCCTTGATCGGATCCACAGAGCCAGCTGGTGGCGTAGCTGAGCCAGTAGTTTTACCCATTAATAGTAATGAACCCATTTTGATCCAGCCTGTCCCCAACTTGCTGTCCTTCCCCAGCGACGCCCTAAGCCGAGGTTCGTACCCCACAGGGGGTGCCCTTAGGTGATGGTCGCTTAGTTTATAATTAATATTATGCCCCTGGCTGGAGGCTTTGAGTTAGCTCGAAGGCACCACAGGATTGAACGGTTAAGCAGTCACGGCCTCTCAAGGCCAACTGCGAGATGCCATACACAAAAAAAAAAAGTGCTCACCAGTAGCTCTTGCAGCCAATAGACCAACGACGCAGCTGATTTATATTCGATAGAAATTAACTTTTGAAACAATTGATTAGTTAAATCATCAGTGAAACTATTATCATACTTTCAAACTCTTCGCAAAATAGTTATAATAATTCGTCTTCCGACTCACCTCCCTTCAAAATATAATATTCCCGCTCAAAATGAATAGCAGGGCGAAAAGTTAAGTCGGTACATAACACGTCACTCCATAATCCTAACCGTCAGACATAAGAGCACTAATACACGAAATAATGTTTATCGGAAGCAACAGTAACACGTAATCCCGCGAAGACGAGGCCGAGGGCCGCTCATTACGCTCATTACCTCCATGACTCGTGTGCGGGGGACCTAATAATGTACATGTGTTGATCGATTAGTGTTATTAAGGGAACATGTGTCTAATAAGATGAGTGGTATATTGTTTGTAGGGGAATACAGTGTTTCTATTTGGGTTTCATAACAAAATAGACTTTTTACTCAATGTGAAAGTATCATTTGTTAAATTATGAGAAATAAGCAAAATATGTTTGTTTTGTATCGTCGCTCGCGAATTGTATTTTCTTCAACATACAACCTGACACCGATCTGCAAATTTTAAAAACGTAAGAAAGTTTGAATTTCGCCGGCTACCCTGGAGCTCGACTCCCCCCCTCCCCTCCCTTAATGGTTTAGTATAGTTAGAGCAAGCCCTTATATGAAATGAAAATTCACATTCCAACATGCCTTTAATAGTAGGATACATACTAATATGAAAATGTAACTCTGTAGGCTCTATTCTGTTAGTTATTCACGCTAAAACAACTGAACTTGAGATTTGGCACACAGGTAGACCATGACGTAGGAAATTATCCCTCTTATGTCCTAACATAAGAGAGATAATACAGATCTAAACGCGGGTGAGGCCGCGGGAAAAGCTAGTGTCAACATCTCAATAACACTATTTACAAACCCATGTCAAGAGCACCAACACATTTCCGAATAAAATCCCACTCGCTCGGGATTAGGGTGGATGTTCATAAAACGCGCGCGTTCATATTACGCGGAGTGTCCGCCAGCCAGTTCCGACAATTTGTTCCTACACCCTATACTGTTGATGAGTATAAGTTATTACCTTTGTATACAGGCTGTTTATAATTCTAGATTCAAATAAACAAAATGTATTTTAATGACTTATCAGTGGATGTTACGTGCTTATATTGTATGGTATTCAATGAACAATCCTTTGAAAGTATTTCTTAATCACCACATTCACCATATTTGGCAAATCAATTAGTAGTTTCATTTGTTTTTACAGACAGAACGTAGCTATCTGTCCCACTTTAGCCACCTTATGATTACCACAGATAGAATATTAACCGCCTAATTTTTACCCAGAATCTCATGGAAGTGAGTTTCGGTGATTGTGTCATGGGAATGGAAGTGTTATCGGGTCTTCCAACCGGAATTTCTCAGTTGCAGCCCAGAATCTGCTGGATGCTGGCAATATGACAGCTGCGCGCACAGATTATAAAAGGCGCCTGAGTCATTGCCCGGAATGTTACAATTGTATAAATATTGTTTATATAAGACTTAGAACTAGGTAATGTGTATTTATTTTATTTCTTATTGTATATTTTATTTTAGCGTCTGCTACACCGGTTGACGACGTCACGAGTGCCGGCTGTCGCTGAAAACCAGCGCTTGGGCTCTGTCTCGCATAGGGTCTTAGCATTATGCTGAGCGATGGACGTTTTGCTTGGATATGACGCATATTCTCCCCCAACTTGTTCTTTTTTGTGTATGTGTTCCTTCTCTGCGTCATGTTTACCGCAAATAAACGTTTTGCTTTCTTTATTTCTATATGCTCATGTTATTTCATTGTATAACATGTCGCAGCCTGACCTCTGCGGTTACAACCAATTTTTTTCCAATTCATAATCATTTTTATTCTTAATATTTCATATAATGACATAAACAGGGCCCTCATTTGATTATTGGAAAAACACGTTAGTTGCTGAAAAATATGTAATGAATCCAGTAGATTTCTATAGGAACTATGTAAATTTTATTGATTATGTTTTATCAAGTTTTCAAATTTGGTATGTATTTTTCCTGATTTGCCCTCTCAGAGGAAGTATTAGCTTTTTCTCAGGTGTAATACCCTATATTTATCTGCCGTAGGTGTAGAACCAGTTAAATAGGGCTGCTTCAATTCACCAGAATTGCGAGGTCTTGGGTTGCTTCTACCAGCACAGAATCCTTGGAGTTCGAGACCAGCTAGGCCGTTCTTGTCCGCGACACGTGATGATCGTGTCGCCAGCCATTCTGCCAGGATCGACAAGGCGTGCTACGCTTTGAGGCTGCAGTTTATCAAGATCGACTTGTTACTTTAAACCTAATACGCTTAACTATTTTAGTAGTATTAGTACCTGTAGGGTTAACATTTTAATATTAGTTGAATTTTTAAACAAGACTGTTTCTATCGGGATATCTGAGGTTCATCATTTTATGATAATGTTCATTTGAAAGTTTACGTAATTTAGTGATCACGAACCAAAAACCGATTGCAATCGATTCCCCAGTTAGGAAAGCAAATACGTAACAAATATTATTTTCGACGTATTTTCATTTAAAACAAATTACTAATTTCGCAACTGCTTTTAATGATATTTAACTTTAACTTATTTTATAATTTGATACAATAGAAAAAAAAAACGTGTTAAAATGGTGAATTTTCATTTTTATTTCTGTACATCGTGTACACTGTAGGTTCTATAGGTAAGCCTCTGCTTAACCCATCGGGGTTTACAAGCCTGAGAATATGTGATGTTATGTAATCTCATGAGACAAAAAAATATTTTAAAACATCACCCTGTACCTAGATCCTTATATGTCATACGGCAGATATTGAAGTACAAACCATAACGTATTTAGTTAACGAGAGTCATCTCGTCACAGCCGGGATGTATCAAGTGGGAGTGGGCTACTGTGATTATTGTCCATACAAGTTATTGTTTCATTAACGGTGAATTATTACAGAACATGTTGCTAGTATTTTGGTTTTAAGAAGAAATAAATTAGTCCGAAAAGTGATACCTACTGAAGATGTTCTATAAGTAGTTGCTGAATGATACACAATTCGGGTAAATATAAAGATAAAGATTCATTTATTTGTATAAACATGTGTCATGAACTCATGATACATAGATATGCATTTATGGATGGAACGACCTTAAAATTGCCGGTTCAACATGTTTTGCCATTTTCAGCGTACAAAACAGTTCATAATATGTAATTGGAATTATAAATTAGGAAATAATTAAATTATAGTCAAAATTCAATAAATTCCAATACCTAATTAAAATCATAAAGTACAAAAATAAGTCAACAAATAATAATAATAAAAACAATAAAATGAATTAAAACTAATTAAATGATCTAAGTTCAAAATTTGTCATTCAAAAACTCTGTAACATTATAATATCCCTTACTAATTATGGATTACTTACTTATTAATTACATTTATTTTGGACCACCTCCTCACCTTCAAAAGTTTTAACAATACAAAAATGGTTTTTAAGCTGTGGTTAAAAAATCGGACGGAGATAAAAGGAAATTAAACATAACGTAGAAACAAAAATAAAATATTACTGTCCAAAAAATGTAAACAAAACAACACAACAGCCATTCGAAAAGCTTAAAAAACACGCTTCGCAAATCATTAACAATATCACTCGTACCAATCGAGCAAACGGGGGCTAAATGGAACACACGGCTCGCTACTTTTTTATTAATTTACGAAATAAAGTTATAATCTTGTTAGCGGGCCGCTCCCATTGTGTCGCGTTACCTGGACATTGTAATAGGATCAACTTATTAAACACTAAGTATACAAACATCAAAAGTGTTTTTGCAAAGCGAAAGAATGGCGCTTTCGTTAAGAGGATTTCTATTTTTCCATTTTCATTATTTGATACAAATATTTTTTGTACGTAATTCCTCTTTGTTTATGATCAGAAATATTGTTGTTATTTCATTACTCTCTGTTGATAATAATAAACGATTTATTAGGAGCAATAATATAAAACCTCTCTTGGAGTCGGTGTACCGAAAAGCAATAAACATGATAACATCGTTCTGCTATAATGGTTATGGGGCAAAATATTTGAGATCCATTTACCAAGGATATTAGCCGATAAAGAGGTGCTTGAAAGGCAATGGAGCTACCTTTCGGACCCTCTGGGAGGCTCTCAAGGAGCGAAGGAAGGTGTTGTGCCCCGTCCTAAATACGATCTAATTACGAAATAGTTTCTCTTCTTGATTTATAGATTAAGTTAAGAACGGCGGGTCGCACACGCGGCACACTGGTATACCGCTGACATATTAAAATCCTTTCTCGTGTGTGTTTAGTCGATCGTGTTTATAATAATTTTAAAGCTGTTATGTTTCTAAATATAAATATTAGTACTATAATTTAACCTTTATTGAAGAAATAAAAGAAAGCCTATGACACAGAGTTTTTTTATCGGGACCAATTATTTGCTTCGGATTTTCCAACCCAAAAATATAAATTTTTAAAAACATTATTTATGTGTTCATTTTTGTCGAGTTTTCAACAGGTTTTCAGAACCGTGTTTACAACCAAATAACTTAAGAATGTAATCCCAAATAAATACAACAATTCAATATAACTAGAGCTGTTCATATAAGCGGCGGTATCGAGAGGTGTTAAAGGAAAGACGGGACAATCTCCGAGGCATTATCGGATTCCGCGGGTGCTCGGTCCACAATGGATGTTCTGGCCGGATCCGAGCTTACTATGTGGGCCCACTGCTTTGTACCAAATCACTTCGCGTAGATTTATTACCCAGTGTCTCCATTACCCCACTCTCCCCCGTATAAATTGTAGAATAAGTGTTGCCATATTTACTGGTGACGTCTTGCTAATCGCCGGAGCCTTCTGTTGCCAGTGTTGCCAGTGGTGAATAGTAATAATTAATCTGGTTGTCCGATGACGAATTTGAATAATTTATATCGGTAATTTATTGGTACAAGGTCCGCGGATCAAAATGAGGAGGAGGCACATGTGCCGCTTGTGAAGGGATCTCAGAAACTAATAATTTCAGAGGGACGGAGTGACGCTTGAGATAATTAATGTGGAGATCTGAAACCATTGTGAAGTAGGTATGGGATATTTGACGCAGCCGTGAGGCACACAATACTATTTTAAGTTTTTTTTTTGTTTTTGTGTGAATATTGTGTCTTAATCTGGGTCAAATAAATTTATTTTCTTTCAATCTTATATTTTTTTTATGGTTTTCTCTTAAATTTGTGGAATCACACCGTCATTTTCGTCTTTCATTACCGAATCGCACGTAATTGTATTTAGCAACTCCCTCCCCATATTCACGATACCGTATTCAAAACAACCGGAATTGGGTCGTGTCGTCACGTCTAATCAATCGTCCGCATCGAGTGACCGTTGTTGATCAAACCGACCACGCAAACCTGATTACCAACCGATCGGACTGACCGATGACAGTTTACCGCTGGAATGTAATTACTATACCTTCTGTAGGTACATTTTACTAATGGCTCGGATTATTTGGACCCGACAACACCGAAGTGAATTTGTAATAAGACCCCACAATCTTAAGACTTGTGTCGGCCTCAATAATTTATTTACTTTGATGATGTTCGTCTTGAAATGCGAGTAAGTTTCAAGTTTGGGCTTAGGACTGTATGAGTCAAATGGCGACCTGAATTTATTTCCAAATAATTTATGGGAACTCAAAAGGGTTTCCATATTATTACGCCCATGTCTAAATATTTTGGTGAGCTTGATAAAGCCTTTTTGTGTCTTTAGTTAGGTACCTATGTTAAAGATACCTAGTAAAAAGAGCGAGAAATCAAATTAATTGTAATTGATTTTTTTTTTTATTAAAAACTGACTTCCAATTTATTGTCATGTTGTGTTGTGTTGTTATCATTTATTACTAAACAGTAGATACAAAATGAAATTCATAATCACTGTAAAACAAGTCCCTTCACTTTACAGGAACAACATTGTCCTTTGATTCATTTGCAGCAATATCGTAAGTGGTGGGATAAGTACCTCCCATTATCTACCATACACGTGCAGATGGATTCCTTGTTATAAATCCTCTGCTAGGGTAATGTACGAAACATCAAGTTTAGTCGTAATGAATGAATCCCACAGTACGAAATGTATACCATGTTTTGCTTATCTTACTTTTTTTTTTATTTGTTTAAACTAGCCTCTGCCCGCAACATCGTTGTCGTATAAGTCATAACGTCATAAGACAACACAATTTAATAAAATAACACCAAAATTTTTATAAAACTTTCCTATACAGAAACTACAAACGTAGTTTTGGTGTCAGCAGCCAACATATGAAGAGAGTTAGTACTGGTGACGCGGGAGCAAGCGACGTACAGTGGTCCGTGTGAGGAGCAGCTCGTCCTGTGGTCGACACCCGCAGCCTTCAGTAGTAATTTCCCGTTGGTTGCGAAGTTTTTAGTTTTTTGTGAATTCATGAACGCCTGCGTTCCTGTATACAGGGTTACTAGTAATTCGACGTATATCCGTCAGGAGCTCATAGGGGGGCCAAAATGCAATAAATTTAATTCCCCGTATGTATGGCCGAAATTCAATAGTTTTTGAAATGTTTGAATTTAAAGGGTTTTTTGATATTTACCCAAAATTTGACATGTACTTCCAAATAATAAAAAACACTTCATATTGTATGGATAGGTACCATTAAAATATATATTGTAGCTGGCAATTAAGCTATGAACATAATTAAAGTACGTAATTCCACAAAATAATAAAATTAAAAAGATAGAAAAAATTCAATCATCACCAAAGTATTTTTTTTAACGAGACAACATTTTGACAAGCGTGTAATGAAAATGTTGCTAAGATATCATTCTTAAATCGCTCATCATTTTAATTATTTTGTAGACTTATGTACTTTTAATTATGATCATAGCTTAATTGAGGTGGCTACAATATCATTTTAAATGGTAGCCATTCAACATGTGGTGTTTTTTATTATTTGGGATTACATCTCAAATTCAGGGTAAATATAAAAAAATCCTTAAAATTCAAATATCTCGAAAACTATTGAATTTCGGCCATACACATGGGAGTTAAATTTGTTGCATTTTGGCCCCCCTATCAGCTCCTGGCGGATATACGACGAATTACAAGAAGCCCTGTATACTACCCAATGGCACCTCACTGATACACAGACTGATGCTTTCTTACAAATTATTCCTGACGAACAGCTATCACTTAAAAATTAATTAATAAGTAATTTGTCTGCGCCAAATTAAAGGAGACTCGATATATTAAAGTTGTAAAACGTCTCAACTTTACATTCCCTGTCTTTAATCCACTTAATAGATGTTTGACTTCAAATACGGCAAAACTTTATAATTTTCCACTCTAATTAGTATGTAGTTAATTAATAGCAAAATTTTTCAGTTTGCTTTGTAACTTTCAGAGTCCCCTTTCGGTAGCTAATCAGCGCGGTACGACAACACAGATGTGTACGACTGCTCAACTCACTACATATACTTAATTAATTAAAAGAGTACTCGAGTTCGAGCTAGCTCCGGTGACATTCCTGTTTACCTGCGCCAATGTTTGCACAACTAACGAACTACTTAATCATCATTTATTCGATTGCAAACGAAAAGTTACAAACTGTCCAATGAGTCCACATGAATATATATCAGCAACCACGCCCAATTCGAATGTCCTTCATTATAAATAAATCAAAATTAAATTTTCATAACGAAATTTTCAAGACCCAATTTTAGCATTATCTGATTAAAATGGGCCCGCATATCCAAATAACCGACGGATAAGAAAATTGCATTAAACCTTATTAACCGGTTTAATGTGTAGGTGTTAAGTACATTTGGATGTAATCGGGGTAAGCCTTTTTCCGGGGAGGGGTTTGCGGAGCTGAGAAAAAATGCGCCGGGATTTATTGGCTTGTTACCGGGATTTAAAAAAAGGATCGTCGCAGACGGGCCGGGAAGGAAAGGAATGCGTCCCGGACTCCGGACTCCCGGCCTCCAATGCTCTCGGCGCGCGTTTGATGGTTTGAAAAAAGGCCACCCTTGATGCTCATTTTTGTGATCGTTTTGATTTTCTTCTTTTTATTTATGTTGGCTGCTAATTTCTATTTCATTTGAGTTGTGAGTCATATTTGCTGCATGATTTCGACGGTTAACGTGAAGTTGGAAGTTTGAGAGGCTCGTGAACATTTATTTCAGGAGATCTCTTTTTATCTTTGTGCATGAGCTGGACTGTCGCATCATCAATTACTAACTTTTCCCTATTTCTTCGGCTGTACTTTTGAAGAGCTTAAGTTGTCCTGTAAAGTACCTAGCAAAAACAAATTACGTTTACACGCATTTCATTTACAGATCCGGTCAACATATTTAAAGTCAATTTCTTTATACATAGTAGGGTCCTTTATAAATTGTTTCTGTCTGTAACTCGATTGCTCATCAAGTATTTTAAGTGACTCTCGCGATCCTCTCGAGACTCACTCGAAGCTTCTTAAATATTCACAGACCGTGATTGTCGATCGCATCTTTAGACTGACAGGCGGTCCACTTTTTATAAATGATAAATGATTTTATTTGTGTAAGTAGGTTTGTACAAACACTTTTACACGTCAATCATATTTTAAAAACTAGATGAGGTCGGCGTTTCCTGTCTGACTACTCTGAGAAGAAAGGCCGAAACAAACTGAGAGGTCACAGTCTCTTTAAAAGTCCAGACATAATCTTGGTCAGATCATGTGAAGACCATGTAGATTGGTGTCTGAAACGGTATTTTAATACCAAATTTCAATACCAAAGAAAGGACATTTGGGTAGGCCGCATAAATTACTTAAGCTGCCAGATCGTAAATAAAACTAACTGAGAAAACAAAAAAAGTAATGAACTACATCTTCACATTCACAATAAAAGTAAACACTCCTGTCATTGTATGTATAAAATTCATCAAAGTCAACGTGTATATAAAAGTTCGGACATAATCTAGGTATCACTCAACGAAATGTAACTAAGTAAATACCTACATAGGTAAGGAAGGTAGTATTTATCATTTAGTTTTAGCGATTTTATAGATATTTGAAAGACTTGAGCCACTTACGCCACAAGTCACTTAATGCGTTTAGCGCAAAACCTATTTAAAATATCTTTCTGTTTCTTTCAATCGTTTGAAGATGATACAGATATAATTATGTTTTAAGTGTGTTTTGTGCTAAACGAATTTAATGATTTATGATGCAAACGCGCCTTAAAGTATTTTTGTGTAACTAAAATTCTTTAATAAAATCTTATAGAGTAATAGATTGGCTTTTACCGACTGTCCTCTACAAGTCAGGTAAAAAATATTGTTAATTGTTTTCATTGTAGCATATAATCGACAAACTTTGGCCCCCGACTTCGTCCGCGTGGAATTTCGGCTCCCGACCCACCACTTCACATCTCTTAGCCCGCCCGCCCTATCACCTCGTTTTCGCTTAGCGTTCTTTCTGACTTTTTTCTTTTTTGCTCGGCTCCGAAGGAACTTAGCGTCATGGTAAATAACTTATAACCTTCCTCACGAATTGGGCTATCTAATGCAAAAATATTTTTTTTAATCCGACTAGTAGTTCCAGAGATAAGCGCGTTCAAACAAACAAACAAACTCGTCAGTTTAATTTATCAATTTAAATATATTTGACAATGGGTGTTAATTAATAATCTGAAATAAATGAACTTATTTATATAGTAGATTAACAGTTTTTTATCGCATAATAAGATGCCTTATAATTCCTGTGTAGTGTGCAGCCTACATACATTAATAAAACATTTAACGATAAAAATTCAAAAACAACAACCACCAAAAAACCAACAAATTGAAACCAAATAAACAATGCCGGAATACAAAAATCTCGTCGGTAACAATCATGAATATTTTATAGGAAAAAAGGAACGGACTCTTTACTCCTTTTCCCTGTACGTGACGACTTCGGGCTGGCAGAAATAAATGAGCTAAATTAATAAGAAGGGGCGGTTAGTTACAATTATGTTTTTAAATGTAAGCAAGCCGGCTCCTTGTAACGATTTGATTTTTCTTGTGCGACACGCCATTTGTCGGCTTTACGGCGGTAAAGGATAGAGCCGTATGTGTTTTTTGTTATTTTGGCATTTTTGAGCAGTGTAGATGAGAATTATGCATGGATACGTTCGTGAATATTAATTATAGACTTTCCTATTATTTTTTTGGTTTTCTTTTGAGTTTAATAATAGGAAAGTTTGGAGAACGAAACTGAAAGGGAAAAAGAATATAAGTAGTATTACTAAAATGAAATACACTAGCACAAAAATCGAAATTCGAGGGATGGTTTTATTAAAAATATTTCAATAATTAAACTTAAACAGATACATTTCTTATCAAAGCATTTTTGTTTCCCATTGTTACAATTCGCATTTACATCCGTTTACAAATTCACCGTTATTAAGCTTTGATTTCGGAAAAGCAAAGGGTTAGAAAATAAAAATCGCGACCCTCCCGCGAAAAATCGGGCCATGGAGGGGGTAGAAAAAAAAAGAAATACCGCGCGTTGTTTTCTAAAGACGGGGGTAACCAGGTAGCGAGCCAAATGAATTGCAAACAGCATTATTATTACCTTCAGGAAGTCGTATATATTCCCGGGCGCCTTTATTTTAACGTTTCTTGCTTTATTCATTTTTTTTTTCTTACCCCTTTTTTATTGCCGACAAGCTCGTAATATATTGTAAACGCACAGCGAGTGCCGGCTGTAAACAACTATTACAACTTAATAGGGAAACGGGGTACCAGTTTATGGGGTTTTGTTTTTATTATTATTTTTTGGTTGAAAATTATTTTAGATTTATATCGTTGATATCAGAATGTGGATTCTGAAGACTTTATTATCTATTTGCTTATTGGTATTTTATTTGAAAAAATAAAAAAAAAACCTTAAGATAAATTGTATAATTTTACTAAAATATAGTAGACTAGCTGCGCCCCGCGGTTTCATCCGAATTAGTCTGAATCCCGTGGGAATATCGGGATAGAAAGTATTCTATGTCCTAATCCAGGTCATGTTCTACCTATGTGCCAAATTTCATCCAAATCCGTTCTGCCGTTTTAGCAGGAAAGCGTAACCAACAAGCATACAAAAAATCAAATCT
The DNA here is from genome assembly GCA_937001585.2 of Brachylomia viminalis. NCBI lineage: Eukaryota > Metazoa > Arthropoda > Insecta > Lepidoptera > Noctuidae > Brachylomia > Brachylomia viminalis. The sequence goes on from OW443304.2 coordinate 7,658,596, forward strand.
TTTCTTTTTATAATATTATTAGTGTAGATTTATATAAAAGCTCGATAATGAAAATTATTTTGCTTCATATTTAGTTAATTTTTTGGAAAGAATAGTTTTACTTTCCAAAAATAAAACCAATTAAACATTAACACAATATCTCTAAAACATTATTAGTACCGTAGTAATTAGGTCTAACAAAGGGTCTAACCAGATAAGAACGAGTACATTTCTTGGGTGAATAGTTTTGCTCATAAAATCCGCTATAAAAGGGCGATAACGGCCGATTATGGCCTCTGTAACGGCACTCTAATAATTAATTGTCTTTAGTATAATGTCTGATCGTGATTGTACTACCGGCTATAAGGCTTTTGTTCTAGATTAATAGGATGAAATTCATAATTGCTAAGTTAAATTATGGATCGCTGTGAAACAGGGTACCTTTTGTTTTTACCTACAGTTTGTCAGAAAAGTAAAGGCATTTTTTATAAAGTTATTTTTAAAATGGCTGGTTCGTAGGCGTGATATAAAAATACATTGGTTGTAGCTGTAAACATGGACACATTTATTTGTAGCAGTAACCTAGTTTTCAACTTGTAGGTACATTTGTAAGGCTACATTGAAATGTCACTCGACTCTACGTTCAAACCATACACACGAACACAGTTTATGTTAAAGTAAAACATATAAAAAAAACTAGCTTTTGCCCGCGGCGTCGCCCGCGTAGAGGTCGGAATTTATCTCATGGGAACGTGATACCGGGATAAAAAGTATCCTATATGTTAATACAGAGTATAAACCTTATATGCCTTACCTCATAAAGGATAAACATGATATAGTGCTGTTTGCAGACGACACTTCACTTTTATTTAAACTCAAACGTCAGACGCTGGTTACTGACAATGTAAATAATGCCCTCGCAAAAGTAGTTAACTGGTTTAATGTTAATAACCTTCTTCTTAACGAGAAAAAAACGAAATGTATTAAGTTTACGATACCTCATGTTAGACAAGTAGAAACAAGTATTCTCATAAAGGGTGAAGAGTTGAAACCCGAAAATACCACAGTATTCTTAGGCATAACTTTGGATGCCAAGCTTCAATGGGGCCCCCTTACAGATAAATTGTCAAAGAAGCTTAGCTCTGCAGCATACGCCGTTAGGAAAATTCGTGGTTTAACTGATTTAGAAACAGCCCGTTTAGTATACTTTAGTTATTTTCATAGTGTAATGTTGTACGGTATTCTTTTGTGGGGAAATGCCGCCGATATTCTGACGATTTTTGTTTTTACAAAAAAGGGCAATTCGTTCAATTTATAAATTAAGTCCCAGACACTCCCTCAGAGACAAATTTAAAGGGATATAAGGGATAATGACTGTGCCTTCTCAGTATATTTATGAAAATCTTTTGTATGCACATAAATGAAAATCAAAAGTCATTTATTCAAATTAGGCTGAGAATCAGCACTTTTTGAACGTCAAAATCACATAAGACAGTCCCCCCAAAACGCCCCAAAACCCCCCAAAACATAAAAATATTAGATAATCTGTTTAAAAAGTACAGTGATATCCATAATTTAAATACTAGGAACAAACACAAATTTGTTGTTCCTACTACCAGGCTCCAGAAAATAGGTGGCTCGTTTAGATGCCAATGTATACGTTTTTATAATAAACTTCCTAGCCACATTCAAGCACTAAGCCTTAATAAATTCAAATCTTTTATAAAAAGGAAAGAATGCCTATTATACTGTCAAAGACTATATTGAGGACATAAAGGCTTGGGATTGAGTTGCTCCAATAAAGCACAGGCAATGTTAATTTATTTTATTTCGCTAACTATTTTTACTTTTAATCTTTGCTATAAGTATCTATACTTATTTACATATACAATAACACTAATATTTACTGTATAAAGTATTATATTATTTAAATTTTTTGTGAATGTGAGGACTATGTGTGTTTTTGTTCCAGTTTTAATCATGTTCTGGCAGTTTGAGTAGCTGATGCGGCCTACCCAAATGCCCTTTCTTTGGTATTGTTCGTCGAATCGTTGAGCTCCTTAAGTTCTGAGTTGAGCTGCACGGTTACTGACAAATGCGTGCACTGACTGGACAGGTCCACTCAATCTGTGTGGTTCTTTCCTCAAAAGACTATTTCAGACACAAATCTACATGGTCCTCAAAGATTATTATAATATTATTCTAATTATTGTGAATGTGAGAACTATGTCGGTCATTGGTTTTTTTATATTTATTTTTGTATTTTTCTCAGCGTAATCATGGTCTGGCAGTTTGAGTAATTTATGCGGCCTACTCAAATGTCCTTTCTGTGGTATTGTTCGTCGAATCGTTGAGCTCCTTGAGTCTAAGTCGAGCTGCACGATTACTGACAATTGCGTGCACTGACTGGACAGGTCCACTCAATCTGTGTGGTTCTTTCCTCAAAAGACCATTGCAGACACCGATCTTCATAGCCTTCACATGATCTGACCAAGATTTTGTCTGGACTTTAAAAGAGACTGTGACCTCTGAGTTGGTTTCGGCCTTTCTTCTCAGAGTCAGAGTCTAGTCAGATAGGAAACGCCGATCTCATCTAGTTTAAAAAAAATATGATTGACGTGTAACAGTGTTTGTTCAAACCTACTTACAGAAATAAAATCATTTATCATTTATAAACTATATGTGTGCTAAATTCCATCTAAATCTTTTCATCCGTTTTTGCGTGATTGAGTAACAAACATCCAAACATACAAACTTTTACATTTTTACTACCTACCTATCAAATCGCCTACATTTCAACATACACAGACATACGACATTTACACATGTACAAACAATATCCCGTGTAGGCTATTAGTTATATCTGTAGGGGGTAATAAAGCAGCGAGTGGAGCCAATAAACGTAGATTATCGGGAGTTATGATGCGCGTCACGTTAATGCGACAGGACAACAGGCCCCGGGCTGCGATCCTGTGAGCGGTGCCAGAATAATAAAAAAAGTCACTTACGACCTTCTTGTAGATAAAGTATTTTTAGCAGATTTTTGTTCGAATAAAATTTTGCAGTTATGGACGTATTTTTAACGTACGTAAAATTTATATGTAGCTAGTTTTCGAAAATAAATGCCGATTTTAGAAAACTGTTTTATTGATTTACCGAAGCTTTAATATTATTATTTTTAGATTTAAAAGCTTTATTTTATGTTTTGATCATTTTCCTAGTTTCAGAAAATCCCTTCCATTTTTTCCTCAACAGGCAACCTTCAATGAACTTTGCTTAACTTTTCAAGATCTGTCAAATATTAAGCTCTCTGTTGTGTTTGATATCCAATTGATCCCCAGAAAGAATACGGGGAGGTCCTACCACTGAGCAAACAGTTCGACATCGAGTCAATGTTGACTTTGCCCCGATCTCCCCTATTCGTATAGCGACAATAAATCGTATAAATAAATTACCTTCGTCAATCTCCGATGATCTTATTTGTTTCGAAATGCAGTTGGTAGGTAAGTAGAAAAACTATTGTTTTCTTCGATAAAAATAAATAATACCTACTTAAATTACAAACAAATTATTATTTTCTGTAAAAAGACAAATTGTGAGGTTATTTTGTCTACATACTTTTTTTTATCTAAAAAGCCCTCCTAAAAATATTATTAAAAGATAAGATTAACTGAAACTTATTCCTAAACATAAATACAATTCCAGCAGTCCGCATCCCCCTTCCAGTATGTAACAAAAAAGCACTACACTTTTTTGGGGTGAAACGGGGAAATAAAGATATGGTCGTGGTCGCAAACAGAACGATATGTTGACCGTGGGTCGTAAAAAACACGTTAACATCCATTCACGTTTATGTCCCCTATTTGCGCGTAACCACCGGCCAAGGGTTACAAAGTAGCTGATTGCCGCAGCCTAGCGTGACCTTTTGTGTGTTTTGGAGGGAAAACTGTGTGAAAATGCTGAGAAATTCTATTTATTTTTAGTAGATTTTTGTTGCTGTAAAATAGCTTACAAAATCCACGTGTTGAAAAAAAAACTTTCTTTAAAAATGTTAGAAAATGGAAGACGGAACCTATAATTAGATTAACAAGTATCAAGATGACAGTTCTTATGTAAATGCCCCATCCAATATTTTTAATTTTCACAGAAAGAAGTTTGGTCTTAATATGGCACTTACGGCTCTAAACTTAGTTTACTGTACATAATATATTTTCCTGGTTTACTGCGTTTGGAATATAAAAATCCCTCATATTTATTTTTGTTTCCAACATATTTTTCTCCTATTAATATCATACGAACAGTTTTTCTGTACAAGATAAAGGAGAATTTTCGTATTCTTCCTACACACGCTTCGTAACATTGCGTTCTATCTGAGGTGCTCGAAACAAAAGTTTCTTACAAGTTTTATCATGGCTCCCCTTAGGAAAAGGGGACCGTTGACCCATTTTTCTCGAGATGATCCACTGTAGCTGTAGCATTGAACGTTTTATTACACGAAGCTTGCTGGAGAAGACGTAGGCAGACTTAGGAAAACGTGAAACAAAAGAATGTTCTCACCAACCTTACCTACTTATGAACGTGGTAACAAAGATGTAAGCTAAATAGCAGTCGTTAATCCCATCTCCCATCCCCCATTGCAAGCAGTGTATTATGTATGAAGTCTCTCGATCAGCGCTGGTTACTAAGGGTACTAGAATAGTTTTGATGGAACAGACTCTATAGTGCGTGCGTGCGTGAGTCCGATACATACTTGGCTAGTTTTTGCTTTAAAATAATTGCTAATGGTCCTCTAATCACACTTTCATTCGACATAAGACATTTTGGTGGCAGATTTTTACAGGTTCATAATACTTTCAACTCTCCTAAGTAGGTCCCGTAAATCCAAGATGGCCGGTCACACATCCAGTCACATCGGTCCTCGCTTATTGAGTTATCACAGTTGCTCGTCTATCTATTGGACATATCTGTAAAGATACAAACATGACATTCCGTAATTATTGTTTTATGTCATGGAATAATAAGTGAAATGGACTGATTGTGCCTGTTATATTTTATTTCTCTTTGTTCTGTAAGAGAAGTCGACGATGGCCATGAGGATGACAGAAATTGGGTGAAATGTTTAGGGCTAAGCAATTTTTTTTTAACAATCGCTCTAATGATAGAGGCGCCTGTTTAAGTGTTTAGAAACTGAGAAAACCAGAGGATACCGATAGCTAAATTCTATTACAGTTTTTGTTTTAGTGATTAATCTACTAGGTACCTATTCACATACATGAGGTGACGATCCCTCAAATCGAATAAAAAAAACTGCGTGACCGTGATTAAAACTATACCTACTGTCAGTAATAACATTTCCTCAAAGACGCGAAGTCTCGAATTAACAGAATTTGAAACTAAGATGAACATTTAATGCAACAAATTCTACTTAAGCGAAATAAGTAACAGGGAGGTTATTAATCAATCTAGTGAAATACCTACCTGAAGACAGATCAAGGCGAAGCGAATTAGGCAGACAAACAAGAGTCAGCCGTCCTTCGATCTTATTTATTTTCTCCTCTATAATTCGTTTCCGACCCCGTTTAATGTTGATTACATTCCACTTCCAAGGTTCAACTTTGAGATGGAAATAACTCGTTACTTCTATTAAGTAATTAGTCAGTATAAAGCGATGCTTAAGTAATGAAGCGTAATTATAAGAGAGGACACGTCTAAGGAGTAGAATAATTAAATCAATCATCCTTTCCCCGTGGTGTATAATCTTTTCAGTGAAATTAAGTTTGAATTAAATACTCTTAAACGAATTGAGTCGCTGCTTTGAACTCGATAGCCTTTTGGAATAGAATTTGAGATGTTTTCGAAGTTCGCATCATCCCAACTTATATTGGATTTCGTCGAAAGCAACTAAATAAAGTCTTATTTTGGTGTGTTTTGATCATTTTCGTACAACGTCACTAATAATGTTGTTGATTGCTTGCTTCAGAAAGTTTCATAGTGTAGAATTTTCCGAAGTTTATGAAGCTGTTCTGGGTGAATTTAGTCGAATTTTTCGTTTAATAAGTTGTTACTGTACAGGTTAAATAAAATGGGAAGGTATTTCAGCAAATTTAAAAAGCTATCTAAGGAACTAAAGCTTCTTAAAATAACAACACTTTTGAGCAACTATGTAAAAAAAAGTTTGAAACACTTTTTTTCACGCACTTTATCAGTTAAAATCATACCAAAAATATCAATAACGCAACATTTTTACATCACTCTAATAAAATTTGATTGGTAGAATAATTTAAAGCGATCGCTCTCCCCGGGGAGGATGCGGGCTGGAGCAAACTTTTAAAGATATTATCCCAGAAGGGTTGAGGCCGAGCCGTGCGTCCTACGTGAGCCGATGCGCCATCTGTCTTCAGCAGACTGGAATTTGTTTATCTCGTAGATAGAACGTATTTTAGGATATTTTTTTTTTGTAATAAAAATATACCATTTTCTTTGTTATATTGTTTAGTAAGGGCCATAATATAATTATGTTCTGGTCAACCTCTCAAGGTAATTCATTTCATGGCTTTCTTATTTAAAAAAAATAATGAAACCACCACCAAAGAATATTATTTAATTATATAATTTAAAATACCTACCAACAGAGTAAGGTATTTCTACTGGTATTTATTCCATTTTGATGTTTCATTAGAGTTCACTTTTCTTAGTCAGGTTTTCCAAGCAACAAAAACCACCACGTAAAAAAACAAGGCGTCAACAATTGAGACAGGCAGTGACAGCATTATGCAAACGTGCCGCAGTAACCATAAAAATCAAGACATTATCCACAATAACCTCGTATCGACGCAGGAACTGGACGCACATAAATTTATCATTTTCCACTGCATAAAGCATAAATTCGAATCATTGGACCTTCCTTAGGGGATGAAAAACTTTGTTGCATGGAAGTAGGCACACTACATACATTTGAGTATTATTTGTTAAGAGAAATAAGGGTTGGTATTTGAAAACTGAAGAGATAGAATACTTTTTTATGAATCTATTCAGAACAAATAGTTTCTAATACACGATTTTTTATTTTTTTATTTAGAAAATCTTCTGAGATCGCAGAAAGCGGATAAGGCCACCCATTGTATATTAAGTAGTCTTCAATTTATTTATTTTTGTTATGTATTTTGTAGTGTACAATAAAGAATATATAAATAAATAGCCTCCTGAAACCGTATTTTACAAATACAAAAATAACTCAAGCACGTATATACGAGAAAGGAAAATATATTGAATAGGTCCACAGCATTGACAATAGAGTCCTCGCCTTTAGCCATACACTTGCTATGCCCACTTGTCACCCACATCGGACCGCGAGGGTCGAATCTACATAAAAATATCCACCCAAAAACATCCATATTTTTAAATTTGATTTCAGAACTTGGACAAATGTTTGCTATTGAAAATTGGAGGCGATAGTGACGTGACAGAAATTCCATGCGACGAAGTTTCTTCGGTGCATAATAAAAGATGGCGGACTTATTGAATGTTTTTGGCGCCAATACGCTCGGTGTTTGGGGTTTTATTAAATTGGACTGTTGTAGCTGCTTTGAATAAGGTCGCTATATTAAAGTGTACTTTGTGTTGGTCAAGTAAATATATACTTCGATATTCGAAACTAATAGTCATCTATAAGTCTTTTTTTTTAAGTAGGTATTGGCGTAGGCGTGTACAGTTATTTTTGCATAAGTGATTTCTATGTATATGAGCATTTTCAAACTTTGCACTTGTTACAGAACTGATAAAAACCACAAGCGTACCGAAAAGTGTTAACATATTCCATATCCTCAAGCAACTCAAAATTTCGAACGCTACACAACTTCACGCACAACCCATCAATACTGTAATACCCAAAAGAGATGCAAACAGCCACTGGGCAATACCTCACACGAAATAACGCGCTTCCAGTAAGTAAATAGTCATGTCTCAATGGTCGCTAATAATGCTGGAGAGTAGGCGCGTTTCACCCGAGGCGTAAAACTTTGGACGTTCGTGTTCTTGTAGGTATGTACTTGTGCACAGTACACATCTGTGCTGGCCGCAGACCAAGTTCTGGTACAGTGTTGCGGTGCTGACGGCTCCCAGATATGTCATATTTGAAACCCGCCCCCCTTCCCCACCCGAGCTGTGACACCCCCGCACGCCGCATCGGACATCTTCTCGTGTAATGCGCCGACTGATTGTACTTGTACTTGGATTTTGTGGTCTTGATACTTAAGAAGATGTTAATACACACATCAAAAGTGTCTAGGGATCAACATATATTTTTGCAATAACTTTTCTCCTGATTGATATTAATTAAAATTTTCTTTAAGGATTCATAAAATAAAGTGTTTTCGTTTGTCACAGTAACGATAAACCAAGTCACCTTTGCATTAATAAAGAAATTTGCCATTTTCCTAATAAAGGGATTTTTGACATTTGAACCACTAACACAAAAGTTCGAAAAAAAGACTGAAATAACAGTTTTCTTTAAAATTTTATTGGGTAACTTAAACAATTAATAATCCGTGTTTCTACCGCGAACACTAACAACACAAGAACATCGGTTTGGCATACTCAAAATGAGTTCATCCAAATCACGCTGTGGAATGGCCGCCCATGTTCGTTGCAACAACAAAAAAAGGTCTTCTTGCGACTGGATACCCTCCATATTCGGCAGAGCTCTTCTCTGTAGCATATCCCATGCATGCTCAATCGGGTTCAAGTCTGGCGACTGAGCAGGCCAGGGCAGGACATTGATGTTAGCTGCGGCGAGAGTCTGTCTTACAACTCTTGCGGTGTGCGGTCGTGCATTATCATGCATTAGCTGAAATAAGGGACCGATTTGCACTTGTAGAGGAACGATGACGTCTGATACAATCGTCTCAGCATAAATTTGAGCGTTGAGGTTGCCTCTGATCCAAATCAACTCAGTTCTTCCGCCGATCCAAATACCCGCCCATACCATGATGGTTCCACCACTATAAGGATGGACTTCCTGGCAGGATTTTAATCGCTGTTGGCGTCCAGGGGTTCTCCAGTGTCGTATACGTCTTGTATCCGGTCTCATACCAAAACGAGACTCATCAGAAAAGCACACGAAACGCCATTGTTCTTCTGCCCAATTTCTGTGTTCAAGAGCCCATTGATATCGAATCCTACGATTGTGCATTGCTATAGGTGGTACCCGTAGCGGTCTTCGGGAATGAAGGTTCACTTCATGCAAGCGGTTTCTGACTGTTTGGTCGCTAATTAAGTTCCCTGAAGAGTGATGAAGCCTCACGGCTAACATCATGGCGGTTATTGTTGGAGCTCTTCGAGTTAAGATTTGAATGTATCGGTCTTGTCTCCGTGTGGTGCAGCGATACCGTCCTCCATGGCGCTCAGCCACGGTACCAGTGCTTCGGTAACGTGTCCAAAGTCGACTGATAACACTCTGACTTGTATTCAGAGCTAAAGCCACAGTACGTTGCCGGGAACCAGCTTCTATCATTCCCACGGCTCTGAGCATTTCTTCCCTGCTTAAATGACGTCGCCGCTCCATAATAACGTTGGTTTTAATCAGTAGTAGGGAAACAGTAGCACTAATAATGTCTTCAATGCGTTGTATGTTTTTATAGGGAAAATATTGACAGCTGATTTTCATCTTTTACTCGAATTTGATTCACAGTTCCTGATTCAAATTATGAAATGCACCAAAAAGGATCCATATAAATTTATAAAATCATAAATTTATTACAAAGCCACATCTTAATCTCAAGAAATCCGCATAAAAATGCTTGATCCCTAGACACTTTTGATGTGTGTAGATAGAAAACAGCTTTTATTTTTTTAAAGTAATTATGAGGCTGTGTTCTTTACTTTACCTAGCTACAAGTAAAACACTTTCACCAAAAGAGGTTTTTGCGATAGTTCTGATACCAAGAACCTAATCAAACAATTGTTTCTTCACAAATGGTCGACATGGTCAGAATTTAACTAAAATGAATTATCCCTTTTGCTTCTGGGGACGTCAGTCAATGAAACAAGCTATAGTAAGTAACTCTTCTTTTGGTAGTCATTGTGAACTTGGCTCTGTTGTGGTCCCGAAACATGGAGTTGGTAGACAGGACACAATGCATTTAGAAGGAAAAATGTGGTTCATTATGTATGACGAAAATTTTGCGACCGATATCAAAACCTACCAAGCGCAGTACAAGACGATGAATGAAACGAGTTAGTCCACCCACTCTTGGCAAGCAAGTTTTCTAACGAAGACGTCACATATGCTGCCTACAACTTTCACGCGAATATTTGTATTCGAGACGTTCCACACATACGGGAACACAAATAAGTATGTACCTATCAGTACTAGCTGGCTTTGTATGTTGTGGGTTGTTAAAGATGATGAAAAAGTTGGTTACTTGACACTAAGAAATGTTTATGTCACATCAGACTAGATCATGAATTTGATTGTGTTTGTTAGTACTTTTGGTATTGGGATATATACAATTCGAAAATAAAAGAACAACTGGTTGTGTTGGACCGTAGTTGGACCATAGCCAGTTTTTACACTCGAAAACTTTAATTTCACAAGGGTGCACTTTTGCTGGAGCACATGCTTAATTTACGTAGGTACCTTAGAATGGATAGGAGGTACGTTTTCTTTACACCGGTCTTTCTTTCGCCTATCATCAACGTGTTGTAATTTATGCTCGTAAAAAAATACAGATTAAGAAACACCGATTTAGATAGACCACGCATAACAAGAATAATTTAAAACCACCACCAGAACGACGTAAACTCCATATTAATTCATTCCTAAACACAATCAAACAAAATCATTGCGAGCCTCACCCAGTGAGTTGGTGGTCCACATAACTACAGGGTGCTCTCAAAGGAGCTATGTGTTTGATTTGGACCCGCTTACCCGCCCGGCAACAAATTGTGTTCAAAACTTCGCCTTGCTAGTAAAAACCTTTCTCTTTGCACTACATTTGCTAAAATAACGGATATATATGTTTTATTTGGGTTGTTAGTTGATTTCTGTAGCTGTAATTAAGTATTTTGATTGCACTGTTTGAGAAAATGTTGGATGTTTGGAAAAGCGTGGGGAAATTCAAATTATCTTTTTCAAACGATATAAATAAACACAACATGGTTGATATTAAAGTTACTACTGAAAGAGAGATACCTACTCCTTTTTGCTTAATTTTCGCGACACAGTATGGTGAGATTGGGTATTTTCGACCAAACAAAAAAAACTAATAAATTTGACCAAACAAATTAAAAAAATATATTTTTCAGAGGAATGTCTATGTTAAAGCTGCTGCACCACAAAGTAACACAACACAAGATATGCACTCGACTGAAATCCAGCACATGAAACCAAGTTTACCCCAAAAGCTTTTCGAAGTCCGAACTGACCACACGTACTTTAAAGCGAGTCGCAAATTCCTGGAAATCCTTTAAAATCAGCGGAGCGATCCAGCCGGCTCGGAGTGACCGCGTCCTGATTCCATTAATACCTCACTCCCCCTCTTAGAGTACCCCCTTTCTCAAAAGCAGCGCCCGAACGAAAGTATCTCCTAATCTAAGCTGGACATCACGATAACGATATTATAAACCATTGCCGCCGACTACAATTCGCTTTTAGAGGGGCATTACTAACTTCAACGCATTTAATCCGAACCCCATTCTAGTGTGAGGATCTTGGGGCAGCTAGGGTTGGCGGATTAAGTTTTTGTGTCTTGTCAATGATTCTGATATCGGTGGATCGGACAAAGCCAATAAAAGTGAATAAAATGGTTTTTCATTTGTTTGTCGCTTCAAGTCTCTTGAGGATTTGGATTTTCTTCTGGCAATCTTAACTATGCAGCTGTTTAGATTTTGTGGACATTTTCGAGCGAGTTTTGTGTTTAATAACACGAACGAACAGTTCAGTGATCTCTTAAATATTTTGTTTAAAGTAACTAAGTCTGCTAGTCTATAAACATATCTATTAATTTTTTGAAGAAATTACTTTTTTATCACCCGACGACGGCGAAGCAAAAAAGAGGGTTATATATTTGACCTGTATGTATGTGTGTGGGTATGTATGTATGTCCATCTGTTCACTCATAACTTCTAAACTACTTATCATAATTGACAAATCTAGCATCGTTGGAAGCGTCTTGATCGTCCGCTGGTTATAGGCTATGTGACGTCACATTAAATACGGGGCCCTCTAGAGGTCGTAAAGTCATGAACACACAAAAAAACATTACATTCAAACAGTAGTAAGTGGTGGCATATAAGCACACGGCTATCCACTGAACACCACTCTGAATATGTATTAAATACATTAAAATATATTACGTGTAAGTTAGTTGTTCATTTAAGAGACGATAAATATTGAATAGTTTGTACATAACAGTTTCAGATGAGAATGTTTTCTTGTTTCATACTTTTTTTTAGAGCGTGATTTTTCAGTAGTCGGATTTTAGTTCATAACTTACTTTACAAAAAACAAAACATTTTTTTCTTATGATGATTTATTTTAAGAAAATGGTTGCAATTATTAAGTTTTTATTTTCACACCTTAAAGCGTCACCCCTGAACTAACAGAAAGGGTCTGCGAAAACATCGCAACGTCCACTTCGGCCGCGTCTGCCCACCGCGAGGCATTTGCGTAAAGCAATTAGCGCGTAATGTGGACCGGTCCCAAGGTGATGACCGAGGACATAACACTCCGGAGACAAGGCATTATATGAGGTGGAATCGTGTCTACCCTAAAACTTCTTGAAGTTTTTAGGAGCCATGGCTGGTAGAAATTGCTACGTGTTACCTCTTCAGTCTGCCTTGTACCATATGGGTGCATAAAAATAAATAGATATTATTTTAATTGAAACATTAGGGAATTTTGAATACGAATTTCAAGCTTTTTCTGATTACCTAGGTTCATTTCTAGTGCATTTTGTTTTGTAAATCTCCAATGTTTCTTCGTTATATTTGTTATTGTAAACTCGACTTTAGAAAAAAAATGTGTGTGCCTATGAAAACGGTTGATAAAACCGGCCAAGTGCGAGTCGAACTCGCACACGAAGGGTTCCGTACCACAAGGCAAAGAACGCCGACAAAAACATGTTTCTTGTTTGGAGACCCCCTTAAATGCTTAATTTTATTATTTGTTGTTACAGCGGCGAAAGAAATACACACTCTGTGAAAATTTCAACTGTCTACCTATTACGGTTCATGAGATACAGCCCGCTGACAGACAGACGGACTGATGGACAGTGGAGGTCCCTTGGCAAAGTCATGTTATATGCTTTGTCTATAGTTGGAACTATAGTCAAAACCTCTATTTAATAACATTCTATAATCCATCATCCCTCACACCGGCTATAAAGCGTTTTAAAGCTGTCTTGCGTTTAGTGGTGGAATTCTTGAGAACGGACGGCGTGCATTCCTCGGAGGGAATGTCTCGTAAGTTTTATTGCAAGATTTTACCATCTCATTCTGCGGCATGTACCCACTGGCCAGGGCGTTGTGGTTGCTCGGGATTGTGAAGCACGGGCGTTTTATATGCCCTGCTTGAAAGGAGGTATGTTTATATGTCCTGTAAACTTTGTGAAATGTCTTTAAGCTAAATGAAATACATCTTTAATGTGACTCCAATATGCCGGGGAAAATCTTGATTCAAAAAGTACCTTATTATTGTATAGGACGTCTGAAAAAGCGCGAAAAGGCGCCATTAATCAAAACAGTGTTGTTTCCAATTGCAAGTGCTCTTATTGCTCTTGACTCTAGTCTAGATCAGTGGTGAGAGAGACAGAGTCAACGGTGGTTCATTACCGATTCCCAAAAAAAAACAGTACATCCACACTACAATGAAACTCTCAACCCATTCTGAACAGTATAAACTATTTACCTCAATAGCTTATTCCCAATAATCCTTGCAGCGTACATATTATTTATTAGATCAATATAGGCGAGGTCTAGCCGCCCCACGCCATAATGGTTATCGGCCAACCGTTTAATTACTTGCCGACTGAGACAATGGTTAATAAGAAGTGCTCAGCACTATCCCTAAGATTTATTGAGCTGGCAACTTTCAGGAGATTAGATGAATTATAAAGTACTAATAACTTGTGTGTGGGGTTCGGGAACGGATTTTGTGTTTTCCTTTTAAGGTGTTTAGGAAATGGAGAATAAGTCATTTTAGGAACTACAGATTGACAGCCATTGTCTGAAATTATGTTGTACTACACGAAGAGATTTTTTATTCGATGGTTTAAAAAAAATGGGATGCTGGATCTATTTTGGTTTTATATTTCATTATTATTTAAGTTAATTACCTTTTTGTATGCACGTGTTTCTATGAAAAACGAACTTATTTTTCGTACTTTTCTATCCATTTACGAACACGTATCTTTAATTAAGCGAATAATTTGCGAACAAGAAAATCTATAAAATATGTTACAAAATAGCAGTAGCTTCCAAAATTATTAATATTATAGCGTTCATTTGGTCCTCTCTGTATTATGATAGTATCTTTAAACCCCAAGTTAACCTAACACCCAATGAACTCCTCCGCTAAAACAACTTCTTGACACAGCATAGGAACAGTATCCATAATTTCCTTCGACAAACTTACAAGCAGTACATCAAAGATATCGGCTGAATATTCAAAGGGTCTGACGAGGTATTATGTAGAACTATCGGGCTCACCTAGCCCTCTAATTGATTGAAATATATTCAAAACAGTTGCGATGTGGTGTGCGGTTGACTGTTCAAGGGAGTTCGATTTGATTGTAATTGTTTTAGGGATGAGAAAAATTATATACTGAACTTGGTATATAAATCAATCAAAATCGCCAAAACGCCCACCCTTCACCACTTCCTAGTGCTTTAGCTGGGAAGAAGAAGTGGCGGAACAAACTCCCCAGCAGCACTGCTGTCTGTTCAGTTAGAAGAACTGGTTTCTATACATATAGTAATAAGTAATTAACATTACGAAACACAAAAATATTAAAATTATTTGCCATATGTCAGCTAGCACACGACAATATTTAAAACTATACTCAAGCAGAAATAAATAATAAAAACAAAAACGCAAACAGAACTTAATACATAATAAAAAGCCTCCTGGCATAAAGGGCGTGCCCGCTTACATATGCAATGCTACATTATGTTTATATGTATATAGCTGTAACTGTAAAATGATTTTGATGAACTTAGAAACTAGGAAAGATAGGGAAATATATTTTATTTTTACTAAGTACTTCATGCAATGACTGTTTTATTGACATGTTACCATTTGGTTTCAAATATTAACATAGTTAACGGTTAAGTATCATCATTTTATTAAACTTCTGTCGGATGATTTCACAAGTACCCTTAGTTTGAATTAACTATACTTAGCTATTTATTACCAAGATTCAAAAGCTACCAATACATATAAAACAATAACAACGTGTACTTAAAAGCGTCAACACACGAGCCAAACTAACATAATCTTTAATCTAATGACGCACGGTCAGCTGACGCGGCGGCCAAGTTTTCTTATCTCCGAACACTTTTCATAAGGACGCTGCACTTGAGCAATGGCGGGGGCGAGCTAACTAGGACATACGAATATGTGGACATGGATGGTGGTATTGGATATTTTTATTATTGCATCTTTAGTTTGCACGAAGAAGGACTGAGCAAAAGAGGTTAGTATTAAAAAGATCCCAAATTATTCCGGCTCCGCCAGGTAACATTTTGAAAGAGAGAAAGTGTGTGGGATTGCTTGCAATTTTTTATTATATTTTTGAAAGAGAGAAAGTGTGTGGGATATCTGGCTATTATTTATTATATTTTTGAAATAGAGAAAGTTTGTGGGTTAGGTTAGGTTATTAACATAAAATAACGCCTGTACACACACATTACGCCAGTTATTTTAAACATTACCAGTTTTCAGTAACTTGTCGATTTCATATTTAGTGATGTATGGTGCAAGCGGCCCTTAGAATGTCCAAAATAAATCCACTATTTCCGCAACATTGATGGATAGGATGTATATCAATAGATATTAATAGTAATCTCACTTTATGTAAAACATAATTCTTTGCAACATCATAAAAACCAGAACCTCCACCAACTTCGTAGCTCCACCACAGGGTTCCATACGTCGCTATTTATTGCGATCGCTCGTTAATGATAATGTCCGGGCGACATGTTGCGATAGTACGCAGATAAACGATTTTCTTCAGCACTCTTTTGTTTTCGGCTGTACACACTTTTATTGTTTAGACATGTTTTGTTCGGACTCGAGTATACTCTTGACGTATTGGGGGATGGTGGAACTACTCATCAGGATATTAAAGAGGAAAATGCATAGATGGGAACAAAAACTTTTCTACTTGTCTTCTTGTCTAAGTAAAAAGTTTTTTTTTGCTGTCACACGGTCGTCTAAAAAGAATATTATTTTCAGCAGTGTTGAAGTGGGTCTAAATTACACTATATGCTCGGTAAACAAAAAATTTGGTACCTAATTGTCTTAACCTATTATGTGACAAGCATAATATCATTCGTTGCGCAGAATTGTATATTTTTACCAAACTTTTACCGATCAGTGTTCTCGGTTATATTTTCAGCTATAGCACACTCAATTACTTGATGTGTTACCTAACGAAATAATGAAATAGAAATTAAGTTCCACCTATACCCAAGAGCTGCAAACTGATACACTATTCCAGTCTTTCACGTGTTTACTTCGTCTTATTACTTTAGCAATAACATTAGGCGACATCTTGCGGCGGTAAACGCAAGCTTGGCTGCAATATGATTCCTTGGATATTGTAAGAGTTTGCTTATCATTCTTTAGTTTTAGACTTAAATATCAAATTGTTTTATTCTGGTAAGATTAAATCTTAAATTAATGCATAGTTTTGAATCGTTTGTTTTGACCTACCGCGTTAAAAGATGGTCGCGTTTCTGTTTCGTTTTGACACCACTG
Organism: Brachylomia viminalis; assembly: GCA_937001585.2. Taxonomy (NCBI): domain Eukaryota; kingdom Metazoa; phylum Arthropoda; class Insecta; order Lepidoptera; family Noctuidae; genus Brachylomia; species Brachylomia viminalis. Next base: position 7,675,553 of record OW443304.2, read on the forward strand.
ACACACAGACACGCAGTGATTTGGAATGGTTGTCACGGAAACGCTATTATTATTGTGTGAGCGCACTCTTCTCAGTATCGACAAGTTTTCGCGCGACTTTACGATTGAAATCTTTGACTAAATGAGAGCTTTAAAGGGTTTAGTGTCAGGGTAGCTCATATCTATCGTTTTTGGAGTTTAGAAACATTCGTTATGAGTCCACTTTACAGTGAGAATAAGGAGTAAAGCAATCAGTGACGGTAAAAAGAAGGGAAGAACCCTAATGACGTGGTCAACATAAAGGCATCATAAGCTGTTGCTGCATGTACATCGGATTCTCGTGTGTTTTTTAAAAAGATAGCAGCTTCTTTTGGTGGTTGATAATACTGTAAACCCAAGTACGTTTTTTTTTAAACATAAACTCAATTCATATGAGCGTATCTCTTAACTACTTGTTTCATAAACAAAATGCAGAGATATTTTTATAAATTTTTCAACTTTTATTTTCACGCATGTAAAAGTTGCAAGTAATTCGTTGTACAGACGACAAGAGACTGGCGAAGTGCACCAAACCCTCGCGTGAAATTCGGTTATTAGTCCCGCAAACTTTGATCAAGTGGGTTGACCCCGGTTCATCGATCCGCCGACTTTCACCCGGATCATAAACTGAGCCACCCACTTTCAAAACTGAAAAAACAGTTCCCGACTCACTTCAAAACTAAGTCTTCCTAATCACGCGGCGCGAACAAACTTCCTCCAAGTTTTTTCCAAGTTCAGTTAAACTTCATCGATGTGGGGATCGTTCACCCTGGCAGGGACACTTGCATACGACTCCGGCCGCCGGGCCATTGAAACAAAATGTGGAGCAAGGTTGGCCGAGATTACTTTCGTCGTGAACTTTTTGCGGATCGATATGAAAGTTAAAAGTTTATTACGAGCGCGACACCGCGACGTCGTAAACCCAACTTTGTCTACCACCACTCACGCCGAAACGCGACAACAGTCTTAATAAGCTTTCCTCCATCCCTCTATGCTCCCCTCTCATAGTGTTCGTGTTCTGGACTGCGATACCCAGTTCCGCTGCAAGAAGAAAGCTAAAAAGAACCTTTATTTACTTAACATATCAGCACCAGTAACTAACGAGCGTAATACCTGCTCAGCATTCGTATTCACAAAGGTTTTTCTACCTACGCCGGCGGCGGGCGTAAAATAGGAGGCGAGTCGGGAAGGAGGCATAAAGGAGAAAATAAAATAAAGACGGCGCCAGCGAACGGATGCGAGGTCCGTGAAAAAAGTACGAGGAAAGCAGGCTTAATGGTGTGGCGCAGGTGAGGTGGGCGGGGCCGGGTGGGTGGTATGTTACGATTGGTCGGCGCCGCCCAGCCACGAGTACGCCCCCCGTCCCCCGCCCCCCTCCCGCGAGGCACCCCCCACCCCCGCGGCCACCGGCTATCGCCTGGCGACCACCTACAGCCACCCGACGCAAGCTATGCCTGTGTCGTGAATTAGTTTGCCAACTCTCTGTCTATGGCGTAGCTCCGAGGCTGTAAGTATGGACGGCGGACTGAATAATCGATAAAGGTGTTTATTGAAAACGGGTAAGGACGAAGCACTTTATTGCTTCTTTATTATTAAAGCCCGAGCTTGGTGAGTCAACTGCTACGAGCGTAGCCGATTCTGGCGTAGTACCTACAGTCGTAGGCGTCGTAGCTCGTAGCTCGTAGCGTTCATGCTGCCTTGCCCGATGTATATTTTCATTGACTTTATATAGAAGATTAAGCTTCGCAAGTATGTTATATAAATATATCTTGGGATAAAAAGAAGGAGGTAGTTAGTAGTTGGCTGTCTTTCTTATTATCTATTATAAACTTTGTTATGCCAACGATTGTTGGCTCAATGGCAAAATGTGTCCATCACAAAGGATTGTTTTTAACCGACTTCAAAAAGGAGGAGGTTATCAATTCGGATGTTTTTTACATTTTTGTGTATGTTCGGGCATAACTCCGTCATTTAAAAACGGAATTGCAAAATTCTTTTTTTGTTCGAAAGAAGTTTATTTCGAAATGGTCCCATTTAAATTTCATATAGATCTGATGATGAGTTTCGGAGACAGACAACGGAACTATTCAAAAAATTACAGCAAATAAACCGTGATTGCTGCTATCGCATAAATATGAATTGTTTACACAATCACACAACATAACATCACGCCTGTACACTCAAAAGGGTTACGCAGATGTATCCAGTATATCAGGGTACTTACACCCACTTTTTCTATCAAAGTTAGTAGTAGTTGCATATTTTTCGCGACTGGAAGCTAGTTGTAGCACTTAGTTTCAAGCTTGATTTATACAAAATTACATAGCAATTAGTGATATACGAATTTTAGTGGGGTAGGTGCCGCAACAAAGAAATGAAAAATAAAAACGTTTTTATAAAAAAAAAAAAAACGACTTCCAAAAAAACACTACAAAGTGAAAAATTATTTTAATTTCGGAAGTTGTTGTCTTTTTTTTTTTAAACGTTGCCCCACGTTTTAAACGTTGTTCCTAGTGAATTCCGTGGGTACGTTTACAAACATTAAAACTCACATACACAAACAGCCAGACCCGGAACAACTACTTGTAGGTCATACAAATATTGGTTCCGTGCGGGTATCGAACCCACTGCGCCAACCGTGCCGCCTTTGGTTTTGTATTTTCGTTTTTTGTCACCGACTTCCGAAATTAAAGTTATTTTTCACTTTGTAGTGTCTTTTTGGAAGTCGGTTTTTTTTATAAAAAAGTTTTTTATACTAGTATTTATGTACACATAAGAATTAGTTTTACAAATTATAAAGTTGAAAACTCGAACAATTACATAATCGACAGCTGTTCAATCCAGTCTTTTACAATACACAGCACAAGGTCACAACTTTGACAAGTTTTTGACCTTGTGCTTTTTGTACAATACAGAACTTATTGAGCTACATTGACTTGTACAAACTGTGGAGGCCTGAAGGCTTATTCCATTGTAGTCATACAATTGAATGTAAGTAGTCTGTATCGATAGCGGCCTTCGAATAGCGGCACAATTAGAGGTTCTGGGTTCGATCCCTGCATGCAATAGATATCTTACTTCTACGGTTTATATCAATTATTTAGTTCTGTGTTGTGTATAGGAAATTAGTTTTTTAATATATTTAATCGAGCATTTGAATGCACAATGAAACTTAACATAAAAAACTTAGATTATGATCGATCGATCGAACGATTATGAGAAGTTAGTCAAATCGTAAAATATAGAATGCGTAGTTAATTGAGTTTTGTGTGCTATTGTTTTTGGGGTTCCGTACCCATAGCGTGCCCACGGAACTCTATTACTAAGCCTCCGCTGTCCGTTCACCCCTCCGTCCGTCTGTCTGTAAGCGGGCAGTATCTCATAAACCGAGAGTGTGTTTCTATTGCCGCTGTAACAAAAAATAATAAAAATTAAACAAAGTTAAAAATTGAAGGGGGTCCTCATACAAGAAAAGTGTATGTTTTTAATGTGTAGTGTGTGAAATATTTTACCCTGGTAGGTACGGAACCCTTCATGTCCGACTCGCACTTGGTGGGTTTTTCTTATTTAAATCTTATAGGTACTGTAATAGTAGTAAAATAATTAAGAAGTAGCTTTTAAAAGATACAATCTATAACTATAGCATATTATGTTCATATAGGCACATATGTTTTAGTGTTTATGCCCACAGATGATCAAAACTCCCTGTACCTGTGCAGCAATAATGTCAAGATATTTCCACAACACAGGATGACAAAGAGCGCAATGACTTTGTATTTCACATCCCTCAACACAAAAACGTTCCCCCGTGAGATACGAGCATAATGTACCGTAAAATAATGACTGATTACCTTAGTGACAGACAATGAACGTGTATACTTAGCTATACCTGAGACAATATCTTGTTGTAGGTAAAAAATATGTATGGCATCAAGCAAAATAATTTTCAAAAATTATAGGCAAAATTTCGCAAATCTGCGGGTATTTATTTATTTATTATTATTATTAATTACAACGGTTATACACCAGTAACAGTAATTAATTCATTCATTCATAAACGTACAGTGTTAATATTAAATAAAATAAAAAATACATTTTGTTGGGTTACAAATTATTAGAACATGCAATTATTCATATAAGTACAATGTCTTTCACAAGATCTCGAGCACAATAACATGATTTGGTTGAATCTGTCTGCCAACACGCCACAGTCGGCCAATCGGGTAGGTCAAAAATAAGGGCATTGATAGGTAATTGATTGATTGATTTGATTTGGGTATAATAGTGATAATAATTTATTTATTTTCATATGACATGTTTCCTTTGCCATTACAGATAATAATAAATCTAATGCGACAAAGTAACTTAAAATACTTAACTACCTTACATGATACACAGTACGTAGCCCTTGTGAACTCACCCAGTCTACAGGTGGATATGTCTATGGCATCCGCCACCGTGTTGAGGGTGCGCAGCGCACGAGTCAGCGGTGCGCGCCCCAGCAGGTTAGTGCGCGCACTCGGCACCACCAGCAGTTGCCTGCGCCGCCGCGCCACGTACCTATCCGGTAAATGAAACCCTATTTCTGATAGTATACCTAAGTTTTGTAGACTACCTCTTTAAACTATGAAAAGATACGTTGCCAGTGCCACTTCACGCCTAATTTCTAATTTGATAAGCTGGTATGCTTAGCAATGGATCGAAAACCTGGAAACCGCCTCGCTGGAAGCCTTCATAATTTTTATTTTTTTATTTATTAGGGACAACAAACAGCAGTATATTAAATATTACACATGATTGGAGTACTATACTAATAGAATTAACAAATACACTACTCACGACGTTATCCACAATAATGAGCCTGAAGGCAAACTATTCAATTGACTGCTTGTTCAAATCCATTTTTTTTAAAGGATCATTAAAATATTAGGCACTGGGTACGCTTCTTTTTCTATTAGCGGTCTTTGTGGCGTTTTCTTTTTGATCGGCTTCTAAGGGTTCTACCGCGATTTAAATACCTATGCCAACAGCCTTCGTCAAGAATGGGGCTATCAATGCAAAAAGATTTTCTGAAATCCGACAGGTCGTTCCAGGTTCCCCCTAGATTCAAACTTACAAACAAACAAATTTTACCTCTTTATAATATAAAATATATTATGATACCCGCACGGGTCGATCGATCAGGTTAAGCTAAGCTTACCGCGGTTGGTCCGTAGATGGTTAACCATCTTTACATATCAATACCCCTCCGTGTTACGGAAAGTACGTTAAGCCATTGGTCCCGGCTGTCATTCGTGAATCTTTGGCAGTCGTTACGGGTCGTCAGATATCCGAAAGTCTGACAACCAGTCTTTGTTTCGGCCTTTCTTCTCAGAGCAGTCAGATAGGAAATGCCGACCTCATCTAGTTTCTAGAATACGATTGACGTGTAAAAGTGTTTGTTCAAACCTACTTACAGAAATAAAATCATTTATCACTTACCAAGGGGTATCGTATTTCCCAGTAACTGGGTTGTAGAGGTCAGATAAGCGGTCGTTTCAAGTAACAAACTGCTATTCAGCTGCATCCGGTGAGATTGGAAGCTGACCCCAATATAGTTTGAAAAGGCAAGGCAGATGATGATATTATAAGCAATAAGTATAGTTTACTCAATAACACTCTTCCTATTCACACCTGAACGTATAGGTGCACTGAGTTCGGACAGGCACTACAGCAACTATTAGGACAGTAGATAGGCTGTGACCGCTTTCCATAAACACGTTAGGGCTTATAGTTGTCGCCCCCGACGTCTTACCGACCTACCGACATGGGGGACTCTAATATTATAATAGTTTCCGCGTCAGGTGCCAGAGGATGCATAATTAAGTGCTGTTTTCGTAAGAAAGGTATTATTATTATTATCCGTAGATTGTGGGTTTACAATGTTTACATGGATATAAAAAGGAATAAGTTCAAGGTGCATCAGCCTGCAGCAAACCCCTAAATAACTCGAAACTTTGACGAATCAAACAAAATACGATTCGATTATGACGTACCTACGTTTCAATGTCAATACCGTTTCAAACAATCCACTTCGCAGTGATATCAATCGTATTCAAAGATCGAACAAACACTCACCGGCAAAGAACAAAAATTCGCGCGCTCAAAAATGGCGAAATATCCCCATACCATTGTCCGGCATCACAATGCCTTTACGACACTGGATAAATAACGTTTTGGAAAAATGTAAAAAAGCACCCACAGTTTGTGGGTAGCGGGTAAACACGTCGCCGTACCCCTTATTGAGTTGATCTGGCCATTTGTACAGCCCTCGCCCTTTGCATTTTGGAAAAAAAAGAAACTCAGCTTGCGAATTCAATTTCCAATATCCATTTTTGACGTGGCGTGATTAGAACGCAGTTTGGTCGTTAGCGGTGTGTCGGAGATGTTGTATACTTCCATTTTGTATCGGTATCGATTCAAAGCGCGAGTTTGGCTGGCTGTCCGTTTTTTGTTTGTCGGTTTTGTCGTTACTCGAGTTTTAACTAACTGTGACTTTTGCATTGAACGACGTTTGTATGAGGTGTATGCATGTCATGGTTCATGACGTGTGCTTTTATTTTAATTCGGAAACATTTTCAGGAATATTTTTTGGCAATTTTAGCCTGGCTTAATGTAGCCATTTGAGATGGCCTTAAGCCTGGCAGAATTTGACAAGAGTATTGACAGTTATGCAACTAGTTAATATAGGCATACTGGTACGATACAATTTGTCTACTCCTAGTAGCCGATTCTCTGACGATATCCTTAATAAATTGCCACTACAGCACATTACACATTAATCAAAACAAAACTATTACATTTATTTGTTCCAATAAGCACCTCTTAATACATCTCACGAGTGTCTTCCAAGTCCTGTAGCAATAATAAATATATCATAGTTATCCCCTAGGGACAAATAAAAGGGAAAATAAAGCAAATCGCCAACCCGGAAGGGTCCACAAAGAAAAACGATTAATATTAACTGAAATTGTTATGGCCCCCTTATAGGGGGCACATTTAATATTTTTACTGCTATTACACGAAAGAGTTTAGTTTGGAATTGAATACTCGTAAAATTTGAAGACGCAGTTACAGTGATTTGAGGTAATTGTAATTGTTGAAGTAGACTGATTGCTGTTTTGACGCCTATAGCTTGAAAATATTTTAGAGAAAAAAACAAGTCAGTATTTTTGGACCTGATAAATCAATTTTCCTGAAGATAAGATCTTAGAAATAACGGTGTTGTTTTCTCGTATTTTTTAAACAACGAATCCTTGATTTTACTTTCTTTATTCTAGTGTTGGTCAGTTTGTTGAGTTAACCTCAACCCTTTAATTTTTAAGTTTATTCAAGTTTCTAGACAGAACTAAAAAAAAGTTTAAAGATCACAAGCAGGGAATTGTTAGTAACATTTTTTTAAAAGACCGTAGCGACAGATTAAAAAAAACTCCTCACCTCACTTAATTCTTGAACCTTAGCTCTCAAAGGAGTACCCTTAAAATCTCAGCAAAAAATCATCTTATTAAGGAGGGACTTTAGTGAAATCTCAGCTCATTAATAGAGAAGGCAAAAAGAGTCGTTTTATGAACACGCACGTGATATTAACCCTTAACGAGTCCTGGGACACCGGTGTTCTTACATTAAAATGTAAACATTGCCCCTTACCCCTTCCCTCAAATCACTGCAGGGCCGAATCGTCATTTGTCTGTGACATTAAAATTGTGGGTAGACGGGCGTTTGAAACGCTTAAACTCTAGATGCTGTAGACGAAAATCTTAAGAGGTTCGATGAGGGAGACTTAACGTACCTACACACAACGTAACGTATATGTTTTTATTGCGTCATTGCGTGATCTTTTCGTAGAAGCAAACAACTTCTTAAAAAGTTTATTTTCTGCATGGCATCACTTTAGTTTAGTTGTTTTTTCTACCAGATTTAAAAGTACTGGATAATAATAGTACATTGTTCACCGAGAGGAGAAAGTGACCGATTACCGTCGAGGGTGTCGTTTGAAGCCCGAGCCGTAGGCGAGGACTTTAAAACACCCGAGATCGGGAATCGCACTTTCTCTCGAGTGATACATAGTGCTTTATACTACGAGGAAAATAAAAAACTAAATCTTTACTAATTGAAATGACGCCAATGGCGTCTGCAATTTTCACATGTTCTTTTTTCAAATTGTTTATCCTGCCGCCGCAGGGCGCACTGCCAGCCCGACACCATCCAACACACAGCTAGTGGCCAGTGTCATTTTGCGAACTTGGAGATAAAAACTCACTGTAAAAACTTTTTGGCTTTTGATATTTAGGTTACCGGCGCATAGTCTTACCCAAAATTAAAAAAGAAAAACCACGTAAGAAATGGATTTTCATACACTTTTCTCTCCCGCTCAGATGCGTTTTCTCCCCGCATATTTGTTCGATATGCAATGACGTACTTTCTACCGTAAATTTGATAAAGTATCAAGGTACTTTCCAAGCAGGTGTAGTATAAATAAATATTTCACAGCTTTACCATGTCGGACCGTACTTTATTTTGTATTGTGATCGTTATACTTGTATCTGAAATTCAATTCAAAATGTGTTTGCGTTTTATATTATTGCATGCTGTAGATATACTTTACCCTAATCTTCTGACTACGTAATCTCGAAACGCGCGTTCCAACCGCCCAACAAACGCTCGTCTACCTCTCTTTCATAATAAGAGCGTCTAATCTAAGTGTCGAGTACCTCTGAGCGGTCATCTCTGACGGGATCACTCCCACGGGTCCCCTAGACCCCAAGACTCCGGATTTATTCCGTCTGAATACCCACTGTCGCAAACGACACCTCTGCGATGCCTGAATGTTTTATGACGTGGCGTAAAGATGTTAGATTAGATCAAATTCAAACGCGTGTAAAGCTGGGCTTTGGAAAACAGGATAATTGCCTGTTTTGGTCAAATTATAAGAAGAACAGTTATTAAAAGTTTCAGATTTAATTTTAGCATTTACCTTTTCAGAAAGCTTATGTTACCACAGCATCTTTCTTAGATATTGATGATATGTATAAGCCACACTTTTATGAGTAAAAAATTAGAAAACATTCGATGGAAAGAGACGGTTTTTAAAAGTGCTTATATTTCTGCAGAAATCCTCTGCTTTCTCAATAAAAAATTGTAACCAATGAGTTCCTGAATACATCGGATATTTCTGTCATTATTTAATAAATAGCACAGCAGCTAATGGTGAATACTCCGTTTAAAAACTACATCTCTAAGTATTATGCTTTATTGAAATGATTTTAATAAAATATATTGTAGAATTTGGAGCATAGTCTTCAAAACATAGCATGTATAGTCTTCAAGTATTTTGTACGTAAACTTCACTTAAGAATTTTATAAGTTGCGCAGCAGTAGTAATGGATCTTGTTTACATGCAAACTCGTAGTTCACACGTCTAGACGAAATTGAAATTTACATTCATAAACTTCGCTAGTTTACAACCTAGCCCACTTAACGTGATGGATTCTTAACTTTTGGAAAACTTTCAATGGAGTTATGATAAAACAAGTTATTTTTTTTACCATAACGAGAGATGGCTCTCCTGGACAAATTGTGAACTGCTAGGGAATTAATGGATAGATGAAAAGCACTGATTTATTTAACGTCTGAGAGGGAGTCTGTGAGAGTTTTGTTCTTTCTCTCCAAATGTTATTGGACATAATTCAGCACATGCGATCAAAAACTGGTTTGTTAGAGATGAGAAATGTGATTGATACAGATATACAGATACAGTTAGCAGACACATGAATTACGTAGGTATGTAATTAGTACCTACGTAGGTACGTTATTCATGTGCCTGCTGACTGTATCTAGTAGTAAGAGGCACAAAAGTTACTAAAAGAATACAACTACTTAATGCATTCCAAGATTTCTCCATTCAAATTAAAAATCTATCACAGAAAGTCACGAAACGGAAGTTAAAGAACTTTATGGTACCGTAGTACCTAAATCAAAATTACGAAGTTCCAATGAGCGGTCTCTAACGACGAAGGAGATGGCCGAATTCTTTAATTATTTAGCTCTAATCGCTGCCAACGATGTCCTTTGACGTCGCTTGCTTTAATTTAGGATTCCTCCCCCAAATTAAAAATATAATGAGACTGAACTGAGCCGGTGTTAATTGGAAACCGATCTCAGAGGGTGGTATAGACAGGCTGTTGTTTTGATGTAGCTACAGATGTATATTGATGGCATCGAGAGAAAAAATAAGAAAAAAAAGAACCAAAAAAAAATACAGTATAAGCTGAGTTCAGTAATTTAGTTTACTAAGATATCTAAATATACAAAGTTGGCGTGCTACGTCTAATGCTGCCGAATTAAAATTTTCAAGAATAATGAAGATTTACGTCCTGGAGTTCTTTGGAGGAGGCCTTCACCTGTGGAGGGGTTCTTGCAAACTAAATACCGAATTGATCTACCGATCGTTATTTCTCCTGACCAAGGTTTATTTTGTTTATATGTATGTATATATGTATCTATATATTAGTATTTATTCTTGTATTTTATAGTAATTTCCGAGCTATCTATCCCGTATGTTGCACCTACCATGGTATATCTCTGCATCACCCTAAGGTTGACTGGTAGAAAATACCTCAGGCATTAAGTCCGCCTTTGTACAGTATTTTTTTTTACTTGTGCATAAAGTTTTAATAAATAAATAAATTTTATTGTACTAGATTAAGATTAGTTAACTTTGTTATTGCATGAAATAAAAGGCTTTCATTATTATTATACGTCTTTTCCAACCAACAAAACATCTTTGTAGAGTTGAGTGATGTTTTTATACATTCGTACCTAAAGGTTTTTGTTCAACCCATTGACATATTTGCGCGTTGACGCGAAACACGCTGTAAGTAATCGCGCTCATTTGTCAGCGTGAACACAGCGCTGCAGCCGCTGGATTATCGTCGTTCACATTTTATCTTTTTATTTCTTAAAAAGTTTGGACGTGTTAAGGGGATTACGTTGATGCGTTTCGCAAATATTTTTAGTTAAAGTTGACAATTCATTAATGCTTGAAAAAGGTGTTTCACATTTTAAAACAGTTTTAACGCACCTACCCCTATTCTACCTACCTACACCTATTTGAAAACATTTACGCAATACCAAAAGGGTGATTTGTTGTGTTGAGAAGTTAACAGTTTCACAAGTAGTTTAAAAGTTACTAACTTACAAAGGGTAAGCCTACAAAATGAAACTTTTGCTACTGAATGTTTCAAGTTTTTCCTAGAAAAATTCGCAATGAAAAAAAACTTCCCAGAAAAAAAAAAACTATCAGAAATAAAAACTAAAAATTTCCTAAGTACGGTTGGCGAAATTAATTGTGCTGTATCAAAATGAAACATTTCGTAAATTTTCCGTCATAAATCCATTTCTTACAGCCTATATATACATAGCTTAAAAATACCAAGTTGGACTCGGTTAAAACCACATTTATATATCTGCCTAGAGTAAAATGAAACTTTTTCTCCTTCATCTCTAGTTTTTTCAGTAAAATGCAATTTTCTGACCAAATAAACGAAGAAAACATGTACAAATTAATATGGAAATATCGGCTTCGATACCATATACTTACTACGACTGGTCTACTCAAAATTCATCAGCGTACGAAACTCCACATTCATATTCATGGCCGCGGTCACAATGACAGTCGACTGGCAAATAAAAACAAATAAAAAACAGTAATAGAATCAGAGAACAAAATCCATCAGCGTGACACGCGTGACGTAGATACATGCGGCCTCTTTGTACAGCCTGCTTGCGTAACGACGTGACAACTTTGTCATAATAAAACATGATGTAAGTATTGGGAATGACATTATGGTGAGATTAAATTGTGGTGGTCTTTTGATGTAAGACAATCTACATGGTGAAATTAATGACTAAAATATGCGGCCTCCTTGTACAGCGTGCTTACGTAACGACGTGACAACTTTATCTTAATAAAATATGTTAGTAGGTAGGTAGGTAGGTAGGTAATAATGGCATGTACTCGTAGCTTTTTTTTTTCTGGTGGGAAAACATCTAATAACATCCCCCGCTCTGGGCAGAGCGGGAGGGCGTGTCAGACTCTTACTGACTAAAACCCACCCGTGTTCCTTCAGTTGCCAGTGCCAGAGGCCACGGTATCCCTCTCGGACTTTCCCACAACCCTGGCAGGCATCGGCCCTAGCGGACCCCGTCATTGATGCTGACGTCTCTTTGAGGCGCGCGTGGAACACAACGCGCCGTCGACCCGGGCCTGGTCCTTATCGAACGGCGAGCTGCCCATTGGTCGCCGTTCGCAAGCCTGCGCCTACGGTTGCCGGGAATCGGCCTACGATTCCCGACGCCCAGGGCGTCTCCTGCGGTGGCTAGGGGCGTGAGGGCGCGAATTTCGCATTTCCCTCACGCATTCCGCCTCCTCCTTCGCGAACATTATTGCTTCGCAGAAGGAGGTGACAGCTTCCCAAGCACTCTCGCTCCGTACCATGGTCTGGACCAGGGCCGGATGCGAGAGATCGCCACCGCCAATCGCCTCCACGAGGACACAGCGGTGCTCCGCCCAAGCCGGGCAGACCTCCACCGTATGCTCCACCGTGTCCTCCGGGCGATCCACACAATGGTGACACCCAGGCGTTTCCTGCCGCCTTATCCGGAACAGGAATCACCCTAAACAAACGTGTCCAGTGAGGACCTGCGTCAGATGGAAGGTGAGGACGCCATGGCGCCTCTCTAGCCACTCCTCAAAGAGGGGACTTGTCGCCGCAATTGTGGCGTGTCCAATGTACTCGTAGCTAACTTGATTAAATTGTGATGGTCTTTTGATACGTGACAAACTTTGCGGTGAAATTAATGAGAAGACGATAAAAATTTTATGTAACGACATTTTTGCGTTAATCGTCGTTAGACTACAAAAAAAAAAAAGAATTTGTTGTATATTATATAAGTATAATTAAATGCTTGCTTTGTGTAAAACGAAAAAGACAACTGAGTCTTGTAATGAGGCGAATATCGATGTACATCATTATATAGTGTGTTTCATATTTTCCGCGGCTCTCTTTAGCTGATTTATGCAAAATATTAAATTACCTACACGTGATGTAAGCCCTAGATAAAACATAATTACATTTTCACAACCAACCAGTACCTTGTTACGAAAAATAAATAATTTACAACTAAAATACCAGCCTGTAGACAATGTCTCCGGGCACTACAATATTTTGCACACCTTTGGGGTCTCCACATTATGCATAACTGATAAGGCCCGATTTTGTATGCATGCGATCCTTAGCCTCAACGCTGCGTGGGTATAATGACGTCACACCCGTGGGAATAGTGAACAACACAGTTTTTAGCTTGTTTTTATCTTATATGGTTGACGTGTGACATGTTACAGGACTATGTACCTACTCGTATAAGTACAAAGTAATGTGGCTGTGGTCCATTGTGCTTCGTTATTTGAATATAGCTTATTGCTAAGAACAGGTTTTGCTGAGATAGTTCTGGTTGTTTTCGTTTTTTTTTTGTTTTTGTAAGTAATTATATTTGATTACTAGTTTATTTATATAAAAGTATAAAAATTATGATAAGTAGGTTTGTTTAAAAATATGTATTAGGTACCTATGTCGAAACTGTTTGTACTCTCAGTCACTTGTCCCTAAAGGTCTGTTAGAAAACCAGCGTCAGATAGCATCTGTCTGGCATCAATGGTGAAATGAACCTTTTTGGTGCAGCCAAAATAATGTTTTAACATTAAAATGTAAAAAAGTTAAATGTTAAAAGTTAAAAGAGATGAAGGTTGTTAGTTAAAAGTTAAGTATTTGAAAATTAATGTTTAAACATTATTTTTAACTTTTTTATTAGTTATTTGTATTTTGTGTTTCACGAACTGTGTCCGTGACGTTATTCTTTTTTTTAATTTTTAATAAACAATATATAGGTACTGGAATGTGTCTCTGAAAGTTGATTAATCATAAAGGTTTTTTTAAATAGCGCCAATATGAACTTTTTACTAGGCTATTCAGTTTATAATGATATAAAAACCATTGTGTTTTTTAAGACAAATAATTAATATCAGATTGTTTGAAACTTGCCAGACCGACCACAGAAAAGGGACAGGATGTTATTTAATAGAATCTAAGTCCAAAGAGCTTTAATGTTTTAAAGTACCTACATTTTTTACAACTGTTGAGGTCTGTTTCTTTTTAACGTTTAGAGTGATACTATAATAGAAAATATTTAGGCACCGTCGTCCGCAAAACAAAAACTATGAATAAATCCTCCTCCACGAGATGACGTAAATAACAAATATTCCTACACGTCTCACAAATATAATTCAAGCAAAAAACAAGAGACGTGGCTACCCACGCCAATCACGAAACGAGTTACCCTCCGGATATTCAATTCCTGGACATGTCCGAACTGGAGCGAAACAAATATTTATCAAAACCTGTAAGGAATACATAAAATGACATAAAACATGTCCGGCCGGACGAACAAACAGCACAGTGATGGATTATTGCCAGTGACCGCCTCTATTTCCTATTGGAATAAGGAATTACCATATGCGCACGGACACGATGCCGGATACGGGAAAGTAGTGTGGAGGTGGATTTTTTGGAAAAAACTGGCCCTTCGAGTTGAGTCTGTTTTGGATGGTATCTTTGGGAAAATGGTGAGAGCTATTGCAATTTACGTTTGTAATGTGATAGTTTAGCCTGGAAAAACCTTAGGAAATGGCGGTACAACAATATAGTCATGAGATTTTTCGTCTTTAGGATAATATTTCATATGACTTCATTTTAATCAAACTAGATACAACAGTCTGGAATTCGAGCTACCGGTTCTTTGGTATCTAGCGGTAAAAATGTAATATCTATTATGTTTTTATTTGAAGACAATGAAGGGATAGTTTTAACCAAATTTGTACAATCATTAGGACATTTTTTTAATTTTAATTTGATCAGTGCTTAATTCTAATATTTTAACATTTTATATTTCTCCATCCAAAAAAGCGCATTCCACTCCTCCCTACCGTTCGTCCGGGCACCGGGGTCGGCGTCACTCCGGCGACCGGAGACCCTTCAAAAAGTTTGATAATAACACCAGCAACGGCGGTAATGTGACAGCCGATACGTCGCCGAGCCGCTGCTGTTTAAATTTCGAACCTTCGAACCGCCATTGTCAGCCAGATGGCAATTTGTTTTCGTTGCGAAGTATTGCTTTGTACGAGAAAGCCTTTTTTGCAATACAGAATAAGCATGCAATGGTGCTATTTGAGATTGGCTACAGTTGATTGGTGGTTCAAGCTAAATTATGTAGTATACTATGGAAGCTTGCGAACGGTTCTGAAATTTACCACTACTTTTACAGTAGTAAAATCAACCTTACGATAGATACATTTGAAAACGAGCTCGAAATTAGATATATTTCCTTTACTATGGGTACCCCAGTTGTATTAAAATGAACTTTGAAGGGGGTTACCCACATCGTGAAGCTGACTGTACATGGAAAGGCATGACTAAGCACAGTTTGTAGAATTAAGTAACGTCCTATTATAATCATACACCTCCACCTTTGGGATGGCTCAGCAAAGTACCACGTTTAAGCTTATCTTTTATTTTTAGTTTCAGGTTACAACAAACCATTGAATTCTAAGAACCCTATTTTGTCTAATTCTATGTTCTCTGTCTGACCCTTTACAAAGCGCAAGTCCGATCCTGCATGGAGTATTGCAGCTACCTTTGGGATGGCTCAGCAAAAGTACCAACTTGCCGCGCTTGACTCGGTGGAACGCAGAGCTAAGAGGCTCATTGGCGACGTAAAACTGGTGGATGCCAAGCTTCACAGCTTGGCTCATCGCCGTAAGGTCGCCTGCTTGTCGGTCTTCTACAGATTGTACTTCGGAGAATGTGCCCAAGAACTCCACGACCTCATTCCATCGGCCCCTTCTTCCATCGGTCATCTAGACGAACTGCAAGTTACCATTTTTACCTAGTTCCTATTCCACCAATTCGCACTAGGCGTTTCCAAATGTCTTTTGTCACGCGCACAGCGAAAGAGTGGAACTCTCTACCTGCGTCTGTGTTTCCGAACGCATACTACCCTAATCTCTTCAAAGTGAGAGTGAACAGGCTTCTTCTAAGTAAGCTCACTCCATCGTCGACTCTGTCTCTGTCAACACTGACCTAAACCAGAGTTAAGAGCAAACCCATCTAAAATTTAAAAGAAAAAAAAATCTTAGGCCCTCTAAAAATGTTATTCTACCTCAAGATAAGGTTCCTTTATTTTGACCACCAACCAAAGAATTCAATAATGTATTCTAATTTTTTACGTATCATCATAAACTTAATTCCCACTACCTCTGGACCATTACACCATAACTCGCCATCGTCACCTCACGGAGGGCCTTCCAGCACATTAGTCCGCAAACGACACATGTGATCCCGCACGGCACCTCATGAATCTATCATTTATCATCACTGAGCCGGTAGGAGCTTTGTCATTCCTTCATTTGCTGTATTTTTCTGTTGGTTTCGTTTCAAGTGTTGTGTTTAGGGATTCATTTATCATTTTTTTGGTAAGTAGGTACGTTAGTGGTTGCTGAGATAATGACTTCGATTGGTGCATGACATTTTTGGGAGGCCAGTCATCTAGGTACTATAACGGTATTGTAGATGCTGATGTTAACAGTGTCAGCGTTTACAACACTTTTTTTTGTAACAAGCAGATACTAGTTCGTCTTTTTAACATTTTAAGTTACCTGTCTATATAAAAGTCTTAAATTCAGATCTATTTATTAACAAAAAAGCCTGGCACACATACAAAACTTTGCAAAATAAAAATGTCTAGACTAACAAGCGAATATCTCAGAAAAGCAAGTTTAATACATTGATATATTCAATTGCCTGTCCCGCTATCAGATGGCTAATAACTTCGCAACTTGTTCGTGTGCTGCCAAAGGAAAATACCTGGGAAATGGCTTTGTTTTCAACTACATGCACTGCATATGCTCGGGACGCTTGTAGACTGGTGTGTACATAATCTTGAAATTTATTTGTTAGATATGCTGCCAAATGTACGTTATAAATTATGGTGGGACATATTATTGGAAGGTAAGGTAAATTTAAAATAAACCAGGTAGAATTTATTGTAGAATATTCCTACTCTTCCATCTTTTGTAATAATACATTTCATATACAGGGTTCTTGGTAATACGTCGGCAATCAATTAAGGGGATATAGGCGAGGTCATTTGCAAACAAATTACTCCTTATGAACCCTATGCAAATTTCAACTATTTCCGAGTAATTTGACATTTAATATTTTTTGGCGGTATACAATTTTGAAAATTTATAAAAAAAAACAATTCTTGTTTATTTTTTTAATTATTAGTCTCTGCGTTTACTTCGATAAATAATAATCAACCATAAAATGACAATTGTCTTTAATATTTTATAAATCAGAGCACATAATTTTCATCATTTTGAGCAGGTTATTTGACTAAAATGGTGGATTTCTGCAGAAAGCATGGATACCTATAGTTTATCGACAGAACATTCCAAAAATATGTACAACTTCTCAGCTATCCAACGAGATACAATACCAGATATCTTCAAAAAAATATAAAATGTCAAATTACTGGAAAATGGTTGACATTTGCATAGGGGTCATAAGGGGTCATTTGGTTGCAAATGATCTCCCTTACATCCCCTTAGTGGATTGCCGACGTATCACAAATAATCCTGTATATTTAAAGAAAAAAAAATAGGTTTATTTGTCACAGAAATACGTGCATACAGAAAAGATAATTATTTGAAATGTCAACTACCACTACTATGCTTTACATTAACTAATAAAAAGTTATCGTAGTAACACGTTGAAAACTTCAATTTATGGATATCGCTCAATACTACCATCTAATGACTTATCAAGCAAAGATTGAAATTTGAAAACATCCAAAACTGTAAAATCGTTCACATCGTAAGCAAAATTATCAGCCCATCACTAATTTCACATCTCAAATACTCCGAATCAACACGACAGAGGAACAGTGATGCGTCGTGACAAGTCAGATGCTAATCAGTCAACCCTTCGGCCGACAAATCGGAAATTAGGGACGCATGAGCGATACAGGGTTAACCCGGACCGACCGGGGTCTTTTTGGCCCCGGAGACCAGCCATCTTGTTCTTTGAATATTTAACGCGTAACAAATGTCCCTTCACATTCGTGACTTCACCTGCGACTGGTAACAGAGTGGACAATTTTATTTGGGACTAAAACTACAGGGGTTGTTCATTATTATGAATAAGTACTGCAAATAAGTTTAGTTTAGTTAAGTTACACATCAAAAAATTTAACTTTTTGCTCAATGTTACTTTGTTTGATGTACAGAATGCGTAGATAACGGCTATGTGATGAGCCTTTTTAGACCCTGTATTAACTACCCTAACTAACTCAGTGTGTAGTTTAAAAAATTATCATAGTCAATAATATATATTTTAACGTAATACATAGGGGGATGATACGGGCCCATTGCATAACAGGTACCTATTGTCACGCCGCCGATATGAGCAAAATATTTGTTGGTAGAAATCTATAACGTTATAATTTATAACATAAGGAAGTATATTATAGTCAGTTCTCAACCTCGATTTATATTAGTGGAGGCGCCACCTCCAACTGTCAACGGCTAAACATGTCCGCCGATTCTCAACAACCCCGGCCGTTCCCGCCTGTCTGAACTACCTTAGGTGACGAGTTTGTAGTCGATTACAGGCGCAAAGTACGAAACACTTTGATCGCGTTACCGACCGGTAGACGTATCTATCTACCTACTGCCGCTTTGAGAGGCATCGACTTGACTTGCTTAAGGCGCTATCGAATACTGTTTGATAATTTGAGCTCTGTTCTGTTGGTAATTGACCGTTTAAATAAAGGAGTACTGGAGTTTACCTTAGATTTTAATTAAGGCTAAGTTTAGGTGTATAATTTGCGTTTTATTTGGTTTTTGGCGGCAGGAACATTGTGCATCGGGATAGTTTAAAAGGTTTAAAGGAAAAAATGTATATTTACAATATAGTCCGGTCAAATTAGACCAAAAAATAGGGGTGAGGTTACAAAAATTCAAGTAGACATTTTTTTATAGATAATTATCTGATCTACAATTTTTGTCTAGGCAAATTTTATGATAAAACTTACCGTTTTGCTGAAAATCGCGAAAAACCCGTCTTTGTGACGCCGAGTAAATTTTTTTCCAGGTGTCGGATCGATGAGGACTTTTCACTTTTCATTTATAATAGTATTTTGAATAATCCTACCAATTTTCAGCCAAGTGTGAATTTTTGTAACCTTGGATGTCTAAATTGACCGGATTAATACCTATTCGACGATTCTACATACATGCATATCTCATCATGCCTTTTGCCATGGGGGTAAGCAGAAACCACAGAACCC
This sequence comes from Brachylomia viminalis, assembly GCA_937001585.2. Classification (NCBI taxonomy): domain Eukaryota; kingdom Metazoa; phylum Arthropoda; class Insecta; order Lepidoptera; family Noctuidae; genus Brachylomia; species Brachylomia viminalis. The sequence continues at coordinate 7,695,071 of OW443304.2, forward strand.
CACCTTCTAGGATTCTTACATACATCTTTATTTCACCTTATTCTACTCAGTACGAATCTCAATGCCAAATGTTCTTTTTAACCCCACCACATGCGGGAGCAGGTAGTCACATTATATCAGTCCATAACTCTTCATTAGCACACATAAGATTCTATTCCGACAATCCCTAAGACATAGCGCACATTTGCGGACAAGATAATGGCGACATACGCATTTAAATACAGTCATAAATATCCCGCGTCTGTTTGTACGCACAATGTGCATACCTCGGCCAGATGACGGCGACATCTTAAAATATAGGGACCCTTTCTTAACCCCCAGCCCGAGGTACACTGTAATTAATAAATGACCCACACGGTCCTTAGTACCAACCGCTGTGGGTTAGATTAATATGAAATTAGTAGGTAAGCTCCTGGTGTGACAGCTGGAGGCTATGGAAAACCTAGTTTTCAAGTTTTGATAAATAATTTTCAATGTTATCAGATTGTCGTACCTGAGAAAAACCAAAAAAGTTGGTGATCATAAGTCTATAGGTAATTTGTGGTTCATAACACTAGACTAATTAGCATTGGAAGATACATTATCGCCTAGTTATTTAATTCATAAGGCACTCTTAAGTTATGCTTGTTGTACGAATATCTTCTGGCCTTCTATTGGCCACTTGTCTCCACCTGGATTTCAACCAAAGATTGCCAAATCTTAACTTTTTAACTCTTAATCATCACCACCACCGCCACAAACAAAACACCACACATTATCTAAATGGTACATAGCTGGCCTTTCAGACCGCGCAGCACCCATTAATTACTTAAATTTAATTCATACGAGACCCTACACCACTATTTACATTCAAAAACGTACCCTTACACCCTTGCCCGCATCGTAACCCTTGCTAACAAACTTGGAGACCCCAAGACGCTAACTCCTAAGAAGACTTTCTTTGATAGCGCGCTCTACTGATTTTGAATAAAGACCATGTCTCGATAGAGTTCTGATCTGTAATTTTATAGCTTTGAGCCGCCCCTAGCTTACGCTCTGAGGATTGTGGCCTATCGATCTTTCTTGTCTTGTGTTTTTGTTCGGTAAGTACCGCGGAACTAAGGACAAAGCGGGTTGAGACGTGAATTAGGAACTACTGCACTATCGTGGGGTTACGTGGAGGAGATAGCATCGGCGATTTTCTTGGTGGAGTTAATTTGATTAATCGTTTTAGTTGCTCCTAACTGCAAGTATGTATGGCATAGTGCAGAATCCAGATTAATCGAATAAGAAATATAACTATCAAATCGGCCATGCAAAATAACTGCAAGTGGAGTTTAGTTTTACGTTTAATAAAAACGTTTTCTTAGTTACAAAAATTAATAAATAATAAAGCCTTAGTTAAAACACCAAAGCGAGCCTTATCGTCTATCTTAAACTTGTATTCTTCCAAAGAACTCTATGATAATCTAATAAATAAGGATCACAGTATAGCTGGCGGCGGATTAGCCTTCACCGCGATACTTATATGAGTGCCCCTTTCATTGCATTATAACGCGGAGAAGGGTTGGCTCACCGTCTCGGGAGTACGAAGAATTTATAAATAAGTTAAGTAGGAGCCCGCCATTCTTCCTTCCCATCTTACTTTGTTTTATCATATTTAAATTATTAGAGTCAGATGTAGAACGTGTACCTAATTGCTGTACTTTGTTAAGATAATGTACCTTTGGCGCGACTCCACTTTTGTTTTCTTGTTGGTGAACGATATAAATTCCCGGCAGGACGCGGAGGTACGCCCAAAGTTTCGCGTTCTGTTTTTGTCCGGTCGTAGATTTCTTAAGGAAATAAAATTTGTTATGCAGCCGTTTGGAGGCCGTAGGTGCTTTATAATAACCGAGATTACGCTTAAGTTACAGGCGGAGGGAAATTGTAAATTTTGTGAGGAGTTAAGTGTAAATTTGATGGTGTGATGAGGAATGGTTTGGTAAATATGCCTGTTATGTTTATATTACTGCCTGCCTCGTTGGTGTAGTGGTCGTAAATTTAAGTACTTGGGCCACTGGGTGAGTGAAGACCTTAATGATAGTTCAGATGTGGAAAGGGATCGCAGGTCGCTGGCTGTCCGATGCTGTATGTTGGCCCGCAGGTTCGCCCGTTGTACTGCACGAGTTAAAGTAACGCTTTTTAAAGCCTTCTGCCAATCCTTTTACACGTGCAGCCTGTGGGTGAACTTCACGCAGAAGGCATATAGCGACCTGCGCATCCAATACAACAACGCTTTCCGGGTGTTGTTGGGGCTGCCGCGTTTTTGCAGCGCGTCTGGTATGTTTGCCGACGCTAATGTTGACAGCTTTTCAACCGTCATGCGCAAGAGATGCGCATCGTTATTATATCGGTTTCGCGCCAGCCCCAACACTATCCTGAGGACGTTGGCAGACCGCTGGGACTCTCCGATTCTAGGACGCTGGATACGACTCCATGCGGTGAAGTAGATTGGGATGGGAAAGTCTCTAGCGGGTGTACTTAGTTTAAGATTTGTATAATTACCCGTTACTTTAGTTTATTTACTAACACTAGATATAAGGCATTTTATATTGGTACTAACAAACTATGGAACTTGATTTTGAAATAAATGTTTATTATTATTATTATTATAAGGTCCTGGGTTACATTCTCGGGTCGGGCAAATAGTTATAGGACTGGTCCACCTGGAATTTCTCAGTAGCAGCCCTTTTTTTTTGAGCTGGGAAATCATCAAATACCTCACGGCGGAGGGCGTGTCAGACTCTTACTGACTAAAACCCACCTGTGTTTCATCGGTTGCTTGTGCCAGGAGCCACGGTAACCCTTTCGGACTTTCCCGCAGCCCTGGCAGGTATCGGTCCTAGCGGACCCCGTCATTGGTGCTGACATCTCTTTGAGGCGCGCGTGGAACACAACGCGCCGTCGACCCGGGCCTGGTCCTAATCGGACGGCGAGCTACCCATTGGTCACCGTCCGCAAACCCGCGCCTATGGTGGCCGGGAATCGGCTTGGGATTCCCGACGCCCAGGGCGTCTTCTGCGGCGGCTAGGGGCGCGAGGGCGCGAATTTTGCCTGCTCCTTCGCTAGCATTACTGCTTCGCAGAAGGAGGTAACGGCTTCCCATGCCCTGTCGCTCCGTATCATGGCCTGGACCAGGACCGGACGCAAGAGATCGCCACCGCCAATCGCCTCCATGAGGACACGGCGGTGCTCCACCCAAGCTGGGTAGACCTCCACCGTATGCTCCACCGTGTCTTCCGGGCTCAGTAGCAGTCCTGAGTTTGGATTTGTTCTCGGTTGATAGCAAAAGGCTCGACCCTTATTAAATGGGACTTTAACATAACTGGCAAAATGTGAGTGTACTATAGACACACCTCTGCCTGTTCCTTCGGGTAACGCAGGCGTGATGATGTTTTGTATGTTTTCATTAGTTTGGTTTGACTTGTTATAAAATACTTAAGTGTTTTTTTTAAATGATATAATACACGATACCTAGGTATTTATCAAAATAGTTCGAAATAGTAAAAAAAAGTTATAATGTATTTCAATGTAATCATACAAACAAAAACATGATTGTGAAGGAAAAATATAAAACTTTTAAATTACGAAAATAGTGTAATCTTTTTATCCAATCAATTTTAATTTAAACTTTTTCAAATAGTGCCTCCATAAAAAATCAAATTGCAACCCTACTTACCTACTACCTTACCTACTTTTATATGTTTTTCGGTAACTTCGTCATTTGCAAACCGATTTTGATGATTCTTTTTTTGTTGGAAAGGAAATATTCCAAGGGAGGTAACATGATAAAGACACCAGGAGCTGATGATGGCATCCCAGAGAAATAGAGGGGAAACTTTGAAAGTGCGACTACTGCGTTTGTATTTTTTTTTATTAAGTATTTTAAAGCACTACTATTTATTGAAGGTCTGGAGTCGACCTGATGATGAAGCCGAAAGACCGTCGAGGGAACTCTTCAACGATTTACAGCAATTACCTGGTGTTGAGCTTGATTAATTTGTATTGATGAAAACTTTACACCTAGATGCAGGGTTGCGACTGTCATTAGGGGTCTGATGATGAAGACGAAGGACAGCCAAGAGAAATCCTCAACGTTTTACAGTAGCTACCTAGTGTTTAGACTTAATTCATTTCTATTGATGAGAAGTTTGCACCCATATGGGTTATAAGTGCCATTACAGGTCTGTCGATGGAGACCATAGACAGTCGAGGGAATTACTCAACGATTTACAGCAGTTATCTTTTGTTGGGCTTACTTCATACGGTTCAATATGCCAAAATGTTCAGTTCGTACAAAAATAATACCTAATTAAGATTGAAATTTTATATAGGAATACTACTACCTACTAGGCGTGCTGATGCGTCAATTTGACACTGAATTTTCTTGTCTAGATCTATAACAGCTTTTTCTAGTGTAGGTCCCTGTAACTTGTGAATCGTAACTGCCCAACTTAAAATCAAAGGTAACATTCGGCGCTCGACATCTCCGTATCCTTTTGTTGCCTGAAATGTTGCAACAGTAGGAGTAATTGGTACCCAGCCATTTTCATCTTTAATTCTACTTCCAATTGTATCCTTATCGGAACCGATTACTCGATGACGCCTGAACCGATTTGGAGAATTCTTTTGTTTCAAAGGGGGTTTCCCAGGTGGTCCCATTTCAATTTCATCGAAATCGGTCGAGTGGTTTTTTTTTTTTTTTTTTTTTCTGTAAGTAGGTTTTTACAAACACTTTTACACGTCAATCATATTTTTTTTTTAAACTAGATGAGGTCGGCGTTTCCTATCTGACTACTGTGTGTGTTTTTTAAATAATCAACACTAAATTATTTTTAAATAAATAAAACCGCCTTCAAATGGACGTGAACATGTAAGACGATCGTTTTCGAATTGGTGTGGGGTTGTTACTATAACTAAAAAGTGAAAAATAAAAAACATTTTTTACAAAAAAAAACCCCCGACTTCCAAAAAAAAAACACTACAAAGTGAAAAATAACATTAATTTCGGAAGTCGGTGGAAAAAACTAAAATACACATCCAAAGACACCGACTTCCGAAATTAAAGTTATTTATCACTGTTTTATTTGGAAGTCAGTTTTTTTGTATTATAGACATTGATTAAATGCAATTTCTGTATCAAAGTGATTTTCTATGGGGTTACATATAAAAAAAATGCGATAAACAAAATGAGTCGTACCTATCCATTTACTTTTTAGTTACGTTTCTACTTTCCCGTAATTTCAGAACACACCGGTAAAATTTTATTACGGGCAACACTAGCTTCATTCTGAATGGCTGTTGGTCTGGCGTCTCCGCCATAACTTTGAATGTGAAAATCAGTAAGAACGTGACTATTTTTTCGATACAGGAAATATTATAGCATTTTAAGGTAAGTCTTGATTTATATACTTATATATATATATATTAGTGTAATAGTGTGGTACGAACGTAGTACCAACTTGCCGCGCTTGACTCGGTGGAACGCAGAGCTAAGAGGCTCGTTGGCGACGTAAAACTGTTGGATGCCAAGCTTCACAGCTTAGCTCATCGCCGCAAGGTTGCCTGCTTGTCGGTCTTCTACAGATTGTATTTCGGTGAGTGTGCCCAAGAACGCCACGACCTTATTCTGAACGCACTAAGATGCACTCGATCTAGACGCACTGCAAGTTACCATCCTTACCTAGTTCCTATTCCACCAATTCACACTAAGCGTTTCCAAATGTCTTTTGTAATGCGCACAGCAAAAGAATGGAACTCTCTACCTGCGTCTGTGTTTCCGAACGCATACAACCCTAATCTCTTCAAAGTGAGAGTGAACAGGCTTGTCCTGGGTAAGCTCACTCCACCGTCGACTCTGTCTCTGTCACCACTGACCTAGACTAGAGTCAAGAGCAAACCCATCTTAAATTTAAAAAAAATCTAATTATAATTTCGTCACATTTTTATTTTATTTTTTTACGTTATGTAAAACTACAGTGTAAAGCTGAGTGTATAACAGTGATAACAATGACGGAGACGTTATAATAGAAAATAATAATGCGATAGAAAATAACATTGAACCTGAACATAATACTATTAATAACGAAAATGTCATGCAAATTGAAGATACTCACAATATCAAAGGCGAAATATGTGGACTGACTGTTCTTAAGGACGTAAATCTGGGAAACATATATACAAAAAGAAAACGGTTTATAGGGGACTTATGTCACTAAATAATTGTGTGTGCCAAAGAAAAGTGATAATCCAAAGTCTGAAAAACTGATTGTAAAACCAAAGGGGTCTCGAAAGATTCACTGTTGTTTAAAGATAGTGAAGAAATTTCTAAAGCGATAGTGAACGTCGCTAAATTCTTAAATGTTTAAAAAACAGATCATGCTGTTTTTATTTCAAAGTGTTTGTTAAGTATTGTGTTTCTTAAAAACTTTTTTAATATAATTATAATAGCTAAATAATAATAATAATAATATGAGACAACATCCACAAAAGGTCTTCAGGTCCTGAACTAGGTCTACCTAGTTCAGTCATCAGGTTACCGTAGTACAGGCTCTAGCCTGTACTACGGTAACCTGATGACTGATATACATACTTATATACATATACACACCCAGACACAGGTGAAACAGACATGTTCATGCACACAAATGTTTGACTTGTCCGGGGATCGAACCCGGGACCAGCGGCTCAGAAGGCAGGGTCGCTACCAACTGCACCAACCGCCAATATTCCCTTGTTTTATATTTATAACAGAATACAAGTAAGTACTTAATACAATAAATAAGTAAGAGGACAAACACATCAAACAAATCACGAATATTAGATTAAATAAATTAATACTTGTTATATAACGGCGAACTTTTACGTAACTAAATATAGTTACATCTTACGTCTATTTCGTAACAATCTTTTCGTTACGTACATTTATTTTGAGAACTGGTATTTCGCGAAAATATTTTATTTCGGTCTTAGTGACCTTAATAGATGCAGTTTTTATTTTAGATTGTTCTAATAAATATAAAATTCTAATGTCTCAGTGCAACAAATAAAAGAAAATAAATTACTTTCCTGTACACCGTCTTATATATTATTTCCCCAAATAAGATTTATTTCGACAACCCTAAACAATTAACCTTAAACATCATCCCTAGTTCCACATCGGAATCCCAACACGTGCATACAAAATGCCTTAATTTACCAAGAAAACAATATATCTCATCCATATTAGAATATTTTCTATCGTAAATCATGTTTAAGTGTTATTTCATTTCCTTTCTACGCAGCACACGCGTATTACGAATAAGTAATTGAAATTTTGAAACGAACTTTTGATTTTACGAAATTCACCCTATACCTTGTGAAATTATTATGAATTTCCTTTAAAAGGGAAGGCCCGTCTTGTAGGTTCTTTTCATACATATAAGGGCAAGAAAATGTTTTACATTTCCCTAAGAAATGTGTAGGTACGAATCGTTAGAGCTAAAGGAGTAACAGGGTCAGAAAATAAATGGTTCGATTTTGTGTCGCTAGGGTAACGTAACGTGGGCTGAAATATTGACTTTAGGGCAAAATTCTTCGAATCAAGAAAGTTAGTAGTTTCACAGTGGAGACAGTGAACAACGCCTCTGATGGCACAAGTATAAGCAACATAGATGTACAGTCAATAGAACATCAGGTTATACGAAACTGTCTTTCTCCAAATGATTTTATACATTAAAATGTCGAAGGTTAAGTTCAAAATCGAATGGGAAAATTTGACAGAATGTGGTAACTTGACCTGCTAGTGTGTACCGTCGAAACGAAAAGAAGGAGACAGTGGAGATTTGAGAAAAGACGTTTCTGCGAGGTAGGTTAAATAAAACGCTGACAAGACGATGATTTGAATGATGTTATGAGACTAGCTGGAGTTCAGTCTCCTCCCGGGTGGCAGTAGTGACGGCGGCGGCAACGGTGGCAGTGGCGCTGGCCGCGGTGACGGTGGTTGTGGCAACGGCGGCGGAGGGCCTGCCTCTCCTCCTGGTTCCGGCGGGTGGAGCGCAGGACTTACTGCCCGCCCGGTGATCGGCCGGCTTGCCAGCACCCGCACATGCAGCGCAGTGCGGCGCGGCTTCGCACGAGTCGGCCTTATGTCCGGGCTGACCGCAGCGGAAGCACAGAGTGCTGCGGTCCACCTCCGAGGTGCACTGGACGCCAACGTGGTGCCCCACATGGCATCGGAAGCACCTCAGAGGTCTGGGTTCCAGCAGTTTAACCTGCGCCGAAACCCAGCCCACCAGAAGCCTTCGGCCCTCCACAATCTTTTTGGCCGCCGTCACAGGGCAGCTTACCGTTACGGTTCGCATACCCGCGGGGTCCAGACGTATGGTGCCCGCCTTCACTTGGTCGGCCAGACACCCGCCCGTACTGCCCGATGACGGCGGCCACCACCTCTCCCTCCGTTACGGAGTCATCCAGGCCCAAGACTCGCATGTCTGCGCACTTGACGGGCCTGGAGACTCGAGCCTCGTCCGCAATGAGGGACGCCCTTAGCTTCTCAGCTAGGGCGTCAGCGGTGGGGCCACTCGTCAGACCGGGGATCTCCAGCATGCGGGCGCCAGTTGCGGTCACCCTGTGCCGGAGGCCCTCGGTGATCCCCAGTTCCTGGAGGTCCACCGTCTCCCTCGCCTTTGTGAGCACGTCACGGTACGTCACGCCCCTCTTAACCGCGTCCGGCTGAAGCGTGATCACTACAGCCACGGTCTTTGGGGCGCGGAGCCTTGCCGCGACGGCTCGCTCCTTGCGGCGCCGCCGTTGCCCCTTTTTTTTCTGGCCGCCTTGGCCTTCTTCTTTTTCTCCCCGACCACCTGCCACCCGGCTTCAGTCATGGGAGATTCCTGTGGCCGGGAAGTAGGCTCTGGGGCCTGCGCCTCCCGTGCCGTCCTGCCCTTCCTATTCCGAGCCCCAGCTGGTGTTTTGCTGGCATTGTCGGTGCCGGGGCTCCACCGGCCGACGCCGGTTTTGCCTGGGCTCCGCCTGCCGACACCTGGGCTCCGCCTGCCGACGCCGGTTTGGCCGGCGGCTGGGCCCGGCCAGACGGCCCGGGCTTAGGGGCGGCGGCTCCCGCAGCAGCCGCATACGAAGCCACCCTCGGCCCCGGCGCCGTCCTGCCCGCTAGTGGTGGGCGCAGGACTATGCCCTCCAGGACGGAGAACCGCGCCTGGAAGGCCGCCAGCTCCTGCCGAACCAGATTGAGGACCTGGTTCTCTTCCGGAATGGGCTGGCTTGGCCGAACGGTCTGGCTTGGGTCCATGGCTACATATGGGGCCCCGGTGTGGGCGCGTTCATTGTGGCGGAGAGCCGCCCACTATCTGAACGCGCACCAAAAGGTGGTAGCCGTAAGGCTGATCCGGGGCTACCGCACGATCTCGGGCGAGGCGGCTAGCCTCCTTGCCGGACTGCCGCCGTGGGATCTGGAGGCGATAGTCCTCGCGCGCCTGTATGAGTGGCGCGCGGAGGCACTACGCCGGGGGGAAACCCCGCTTCCGCGGCAAATCGCGGAGGAGCGGACGGACCTCCGGCGCGATCTCATGGCGGCATGGAAAGAGCGACTGTCGCAACCCAGCGCAGGGCACGCCACGATAGCGGCGGTAAGACCCCTCTTTGAGGAGTGGCTAGAGAGGCGTCACGACGTCCTCACCTACCGCCTGACGCAGGTCCTCACCGGACACGGATGTTTCGGGAGGTTCCTGCACATCATCAGGCGATGATCGCCCCGAGGACACAGTGGAGCATACGGTGAGGGCCTGCCCTGCATGGGCGGAGCCCCGCCATGTCCTCGTAGAGGCGATCGGCAGCGGCAGCGACCTCTCATGCCCGGCCCTGGTTCAAGCCATGGTCTGGGGCGAGGGGGAGTGGGAGGCAGTCGCCTCCTTCTGCGAAGCAGTCATGCTAGCGAAGGAGGTGGCGGGACGGGAGAGGGAGAGAGTCTCCCGTCCAAGCCGCCGCGGTGGACGCTCCGGGCGTCGGGAGCCGCGTGACGACTCCCGGCCACCGTAGGCGCGGGCCTGCGGGCGGTGAGTAATGGGTAGCTCGCCGTCCGATCAGGACCAAACCGAAGGGTACCGAAATGGGTACCGCTGACCCGGAACATAAAGGGCCAAGGAAGGAACACGGGTGGGTTTTAGTCAGTAAGAGTCTGACACTCCCATCCGCTCCACCCAGAGCGGGAGGGGTCATTTGATGATTTCCCATCCTCAAAAAAATATTAAAAAAAGACTAGCTGGAGTTTTGGAAGACTAGTACTATGGTTGGTCCCTTTTTCACTAGGATTAAAAAATGTCTATCAGTTGCATTTTAAATTCTATTTCATCTTTTAATTTACGAGAACGCTCCACGTATGTGAAATAGCACTTTAATTAAATTAAGTTATTTGTATTTCGAAGCTTTTAAACCTGAAACCTGTAAGCATATTAAATAGCGTTTAATTTTCAAAGACGAGAACTTTCCAGGAGACGTATCAACGGCTTGTCTTTCCTGGAACTGCCAATCAATTGAAAAGTTTGCTAGCCTCGCTTCTCGGTAATAATCGAGCTAAAAGCTACATCGTATAAATAATATTGTGTGTAGGTATAACTTGAAATATTTAAACATTATTCTGTAGACTGTATTATAATTTTGTATTATTAAAATTTAATTCGTTATATGAAGCTGTGAGATACTAGAATTGAGATATTGTTGAGTAAACTTTAGGCACAGTGTATATTATGTAGCAAGATAACCTTATGGCCACAACAAAATTAAGATTTTAAAGTACACTGGGCCGCAAAGAAAGCGGGTCGGTAACAAAAACCTCAATAGCTTCCAAAATATTAGAGCTAGCTTTATTAAATAAAGACTGTATTCTAGACAATTTTATAGTGCTCATTATGAAGTTAAAAAATGACCATTTTCAATAGATTGCGAAAAATGTGCTACAGTATCAAATATGCAATTTTTACGCATTTTAGTAAATTGTATTGCCACCACGAGCTGTTAATACAGGTGTTATACGGTTTGGCATGTTTTCCACCAGATTTTTGAGCCGATGCTGAAGAATATTCTCCCATTCCTCTATCAGTGCTTCTTTTGCTTCATGAAGCGTCATTGGAGGGGAATTTCGCTGGCGTACGCGTCGTCCTAGTTCGTCCTGGGCATGCTCGATGGGGTCCAAGCCTGTGCTGCGCCCTGGCCACTCCATGCGTGTGATAGCGACATCTTCAAGGTAGTCAAACACTATCCGAGCTGTATGGGGATGAGCGTTATCTTGCATAAAGATGGCGTTCTCCCCCATGTTGACTAAAAATGGGCAACCATACTCATTTAAGATTTCAACACGTGTATGTAGCCTCCGTAAGTACGTAGTACGTAGCCTCCACTTTTTCTTCAACGCAAGCTTGGTTATAGCGCTCTCCTGGTCTTCAGTAGAATCTTTGCCTCCCATCGTGCGTTTAGAGCATAAACCTCAACTCTTCCGAAAACATTAATCTTGACCAGTCATCCAGAGTCCAATTCATGTGTTCTCTAGCGTAAGCCTTGAATGTCGATGCTGCCTTTCGTCAGGTCTTAATGGCTTCAAGTTTGCTTCAGCAAGACGCCGTTTGACTGTACACGTGTTCGGATTGCCCCCTTCAGCACGTAGAAGGTGATTATTGACTTCGAGAAATCGATTTCAAACGGCTGTCCGTTTGAGATCGATTTCTCCACATTATAGACACCATATATCGACCCTCACGCGCTGTCATGCACCTTGTTCGGCCTGTTTCTGGTCTGGTATCGCTGGAGCACTCTTTGAACGGCATGCAACACACCAACAGTTCTCGCTGATTACTGTCCTCAAGCATTGTCAGAATTCTGGTACACTCTTCAGGGATTAGTGACATGTTTCTAATTGAATTTTATCAGAATAATTCATTTCTGTACACGAGATGCCATAATTATAAACAAAAACAAGATTATAAGAAATGATTTCAAAGTTGTTAAAATTTTAAACAGCGTCTTTATTTTTATATTATGGTTATTATTACAATCACAAAAAGAAACAAGCTTCTTCATATAATAATTAATAATAAACTTTAATTAAGTTTTTATTTTAAAAGGATTGCTCAATATTTTAAAAGTTATCGCATTTTTTATAACCGATCCGCTTTCTTTGCGGCCCAGTGTATTTTTTAAGGTTATATGAATTATGATTTATTTACGGCCGCATAAAATCTAACGTGTAACCTATATTGTTTGTAGGAACTACAGGTAACAATAATGCTAACAATGCTAAATAATATGTTACCCGCGCATACAGCTTAGCGGCCAGTCGTCTTCCCCACGTCGCGCGCCGTAGCAATAACACGTGTGGGTTCTGTATAGATTATGTAAGAAGCGTCACTGTGTTTGTTATTTATTGGTATCGGTTTATAGACTTTGCACTGGACACTGGAATTTTATTTACAACCTTCTCCAACCATGATATCAAAACCAAAAGTCCCAACATTATTTTTACTCAGATATTCTACTCGTTACTTCCTCACAACTGTTGCATAAGTAAAACGATCCCATGACCTCTCGAACCCAAAAGTCAACATCTTACCCTTCAGGCTAATGTCACTCAAAACAAAACACGACTTCCATAGCAACATTTAAACACTTAATAGTTCATAAGCCCAAGATTTCCATTTACAAGTATTATCTATCATTCTCAATGTTACGACTATTGTACCCGAACTATGATACCCTGAGGCCCGAAGTGACAAGACACTGTCATCTAAACCCTTGCTCACAATGTTCCTACAATGTTCCGCGTTGTCACAGACTTGCTTACAATGTCAGACAACCGATAGATATATTCGTACCAAATTTGCTTTTTACTAAATAACATCGCCCGAATCCTGATATGTTAACGTCAAGCTGTGTTTGTCAAACTTTTGTGAACTAAAAAGAAAGTAATGTGAAAAGTTTCTCGGTTCTTCCAAAAACATGTAGGTTATGTTTGTAATACATCCATAATGTTAAGTAACTGTTTTCCGATGTATATACTTACTAACTGTGAGTTTCATAATATTATTTGCAGAAAAGGAAACTATTCTGTTCGAATTCTTTGGATACTTCATCAGATAGAAACGCCAGGTTGGCTGTACATTAAATTAAACAAATGACAAAGTAAAACAAATCACCTGAACAAACCAACGCTCATCACGAACGCTTAGAACATTCTTAATTCGACTATTAAAACCCGTTACAAGCGGCAAGATGTTGGCAACATCAATAAACAAGGAGCGAACGCGAGCGCGAACGTTCAAAGTTTGGTGCGCGCGGTGAGTGCAGAGGGCCCTTAATGAGGGTTAGAAATTTCGGCACATTGTGGCCCAAACCGCACCCGGTTTCTTAGCTTATTATTAATTCTGTAAGACGTGTCCCCGATGTCCAAGACGTGCGCTGAGATTCGAGACAAAAGTCACAAGGGCGGAAGGGACGGACCCCCTCGCCCCCTCGCCGCCTCGTACGTGTGCCGCGTCGGCAAATCGCAGGAGTATGGGATTTACAGGTGGTTTTAATAACGGCAGCCACTAATGTCGCGAGATGAATACTTAATGGACGGATCAGCCGAGGATTGAGATGGATTGGGAAAGGGCAGCTCCTGTAATAATAGATGCGGTCGCTGCATTAGGCTGTCACGTTGATAAGCTGGAGAAACTTAAGTTACCTTCATCACAGCTACTGAACCATACAGAGTTTTCTCTGCAAAATTATTCTAGAGTCGATGCGATAACAACAGATTGTTCAGAAAAGTCACCGACACTCTTGAGCTCGACTATCCTGGTCATATCCATTTCTCCAAGACAATTTAGTTACAAAGTGCAAATCCCTTTAAGATGGCGTTCCCTGACAGGGGGTGCTCTCAAAAACTCGTTAGGAGGTTCGCATTCTGCGGTGGTGGGTCACGTTGCGATGCGCGGCGGCTGCTCCAAGACAAAATGTTACATAGAAACTTTGTAGTCACTGTCGTGTGCCGTGTTTAAGTAAATTTATTGCTGTGCTGTGTTCTAGTTATTATGGAGGCTTGATTTTGTATGTTTCTTTGTTTATTTTTGTAGGAAAAGCGTATGCTTTCGTGTGAAGTCGAAATCTAAATTCTTGCGTGATTAATTCTAGTATAATGTTTTGATATCCATTGTAAGGTCGTAAAATGACATTGTTGAAGAATTTTGCTTGAACCGAATACCGAGAATTTGTCTACATTGTACTACGAAAAATATTAAAACATATTCTACAGTTTTTGGTCCTTCTAGTCGAAGCAAACCTTACCGCAAAACAATGGACTAGCATTATTTTTCCTAATCACGTTATTACGTGTACAGTCACGAACACTAATAAGTATAAACTTAGCAAAATGTAAAAGCAAATTTTTCGCGGAATATTGATTGCAACTTTAAAATAAGACCTATTTCATAACAATATAGGCCCTAAAATACTATGTTCGTAATAACATAAAATTAAATTACAATATAAAATTAAATTATAAATTACATTAGGAGAAAATCACATTTAGAAGTTGCTAATTGTATACATAATGGTGCTCGTGACTGTACAGGCACATCGTTTCTTTGTAAACTGCTGGCCAAATTAAATCACCAGCTATAAACAGCAACAAACCTCTAGCGAGTTGAAAAATTGGCAATCTGCGAACGTTACAGTGTCGTGATCGGCAAACGTTAGCGGTGTTTATCGGCAAGTGGCCGCGCGGGAACAATATCGCTCGTTGAATCGCGCGATCCTAATATATTGCAATGTGTGCACTTTATATGGCCTGATGTGTAATTGATTGTGTTTTGGCGTTTCTAGAGATTCTATATTTTTTTATGCAATGTACAAAAATGGGGTATTTTAAATAGCGATGGGTGCTTTCGAGATGTTGCAGTTTAAAGGAATCAATGTCGGTAAATTCATTCATTCATGAAATGAATGAATTGAAATGCTTAGTGATAATAATGGCTACAATTTTTGTTCGGACATTCGCGCGAATACAAATTTGGAAACCATATTGGTTTGAAAACGTAGGTTTTATTAAACCTTTACTTAAATTAAGGTCTTTGATTTTTAAAAGTCACGCCTTAATATTCCACGAAAACATACACAAGAAAATACGAAATGAATCTCAAAGCCTTCTCAAACATACCCTCTAGTAGCCCGCTACCAATAAATAACAATTAATGTTAAGGTTTCAATCGGCCGGTGCATAGCGGTAGTAAATTATCGCGAAGGTGTTCCCGGACGAAAGAAATATCGCCGTCAACGCCCGCTGTAATGTTCCGGTCAGTGTTGGGGCAGAGGATATCGATAAAAGGTGATTCGAGTGGTTTATGATACAATAGACATGTTTTATATAAGCTGTATCGATAATTCATCGAATTGGATGTGATCGATTGTGTTCTCGTAGATCGTCTACGCGGGCTAGGCGCCGTAGCAGCGGTCTACGCTTCGTAGCAACAGCTACGAACTTTCATGTTGAATATGACTCTTGCTATTCTGACGGCGTGTTTTGACTGAGTTACTGTCATGTAATGACAGTGACAGTTTCTTTTTACAGCATGAGATCCTGGGTTCGATTCCCGGGTCGGGCAAAGTGTTATTGTGTATTTCCACCTGGAATTTCTTAGTAATAAAGAAAATAAAAACAAATCTTTGGTAAAACAAGTATAATAGGTTCAAACATTATTTTTACTGGATCCTCCTTTTAGGCAGATAGTGCCTGTATTAGGAGAGTCCGCTCTTCCATAGCAAGACGTGCCATATAAAAACCGTAACGTATAATTTTTATGCTAAAACTACATAAATTAACACTAACCTTTAATTAAATCAAATATGTGTATGAGTGGGTGTAAGTATATCTGTGAGTACATGTGAGTGAAAGTGTAGCCTGTAGGTGTGACTGAGAGTACATGAGTGTGAGGGTGTGTATCTGTCATGGTTTCAGAAGTGTTTCGGTATTTTTTATTTTTACTGAACTTTTAGTTTTTGGGATAAATGTATTAGTAGCAGTCCGGTGTCTGCTGTAGCTCTTATTATATGGGAACTAAACATAGCTGGCGAAATGCGGGTATACTGAGTTGTTCCTTAAGTTCTGAGTTGAGCTGCACGGTTACTGACAATAATGCGTGCACTGACTGGACAGGTCCACTCAATCTGTGTGGTTCTTTCCTCAAAAGACCATTTCAGACACAAACCTACATGGTCCTCAAAGATTATTATAATTATTGTGAATGTGAGAACTATGTCGGTCATTGGTTTTTTATATTTATTTTTGTATTTTTCTCAGCGTAATCATGATCTGGCAGTTTGAGTAATTTATGCGGCCTACTCAAATGTCCTTTCTATGGTATTGTTCGTCGAATCGTTGAGCTCCTTGAGTCTACGTTGAGCTGCACGATTACAGACAATTGGGTGCACTGACTGGACAGGTCCACTCAATCTGTGTGGTTCTTTCCTCAAAAGACCATTTCAGACACCGATCCACATAGCCTTCACATGATCTGACCAAGATTCTGTCTGGACTTTAAAAGAGACTGTGACCTCTGAGTTTGTTTCGGCCTTTCTTCTCAGAGTAGTCAGATAGGAAACGCCGACCCCATCTAGTTTAAAAAAAATATGATTGACGTGTAAAAGTGTTTGTTCAAACCTACTTACAGAAATAAAATCATTTATCATTTACTATAGGTGTACTTCTTCCTAAGCCTTCGGGGAACACAGGCGTGATGTTAAGTATGTGTATAAAAATTACACTCGTTCTAGTTTCTGAATGATAACTTTTTTGTTTTGTCAAATCTATCGATAGTTCCTGCTTATAATGACCATTACTACATCGCTAAGTGTTTATAACTGTTAGAACAAATCGGTGCGTAAGAGACCGCCCCGACCGCCCCCGACCGCCCGCCGAGAGCTTAATCACTTAACACTCCCGGATTAACGGGGAATTTATCGACTAAGTATTATGTATAGGTACTTATGCATTACTTAGTTATAAATAAACACGCTATATCTATATCTTTATATCTCGTCATTAAACATCTTGAATTTATTATCAAGATGATTCATGGCGAGGGGCTTGTGGCTAAATGATAACAGCCGCACGGGTTGATCGAAGTTTAAGCCTAGCTGGCCGCGGTCGGTTCGTAGATGGGTGACCATCCATTCCATATCGAGACCCCTCCGTACCTCGGAAAATACGTTAAGCCCAACATTCTGATAACCAGTCTTACCAAGGGGTATCGTGTTACAAGGGTTGTGGAGGTCAGATAGGCAGTTGCTCCATGTAAAATACTGGTATTCAGCTGCATCTGGTTAGACTGGAAGCCGACCCCAACATTGTTGGGAAAATTCTAAGCAAGTTGGTGCTTCACGGCGAGTTAAAATTACTCTTTTCTTGAATTTATCATGTCCAGCAGAGCAATCACGTAGTGTTTCCTTTCCTATGCATTGTAAATAATATATTTATTTTCACAATTTCTATTATTAGTACTAGGTTCATAATACAAGTTTATAATTTTTTTTTATCACTGGTTATCAACCTCTGGCACCCAAGTTAATATTAATCTCGAACAATATTGTATACTCATATTCCACGGATTAGTCTTAGAAAGTTTCTAATATTTATTAGTTTCAAATGAACATGGTTCTTCCCTATTCCGTGGTTCTTCCCGAGGTTTATTCAATTCAATCTTTTGTTTATAACCTTAAAAATTATGATCACGTTTCCAACTTTCGCAAGATACTCAAGTGACTCCCCATTTGACTTCGCAGGAACTCTCGGATATTGTGTCTGCTATTCAACCTCCTTCACAATCCTAAAGCGCCATCCTATCTGCGGGAGCGTTTTTCCTACGCCCGACTTTCAGATGCGCCTTGCAGGTCGCATCTTAGAAACCTCCTTAAGTCCCCTCCCCACTCCACCGACTTTTACTCCTACGCCTTCACTGTGCACGCGGTGCGGTTGTGAAATTCACTTCCGCCTGACATTAGGGACTGCCAAACTGTTGCAGTTTTTAAAAGAAGAGCGAAAGAACACTATCTTTCCACTTCGTCATAGTTGCGTATATATTAATATTCTGGTGTTATTTATTTTAGAAGTATGTATGTATCTATGTATGTATATTCTCATAATATTTGTTTTATTTTATTAAGTGAATTGTTTTTGATTTTATGTATTTTATTTTCTCTTTTACTCTTACACACGCCGTCTACATCTCTAAATCTACTATCCTATCGCAGGTATGCTGGAAGAGATTTCATTAGAAATAAGCATCACCTTTGTACCTATTTTTCTGTTATTTTCTTCTTGTCTGTTTAAAAAAGTGTGTACATAAATAAATAAATAAATTGTCATAATTATCGATATACGAGTAGTAGGCAGATTGCTGATCTCAGTTTGTATATATTCGCATCATTATAATCTGCCCAGCCTTCTACCAACTATATTGGGTTCGGCTTCCAGTATGACCTTGGTAAGACTGGTTTTCAGACTTTCAGGCTTCTGACGACCCGTAACGACTGTCAAAGATCCACGAATGACAGCCGGGACCAACGGCTTAACGTGCTTTCCTAGGCATGGAGGAGTCTTGGTATGTAAAGATGGTCACCTATCCACGGACCAACCGCGGCAAGCGTAGCTTAACCTGACTGATCGACCCGTGCGGCTGTTACTACTTGGCCACAACCCCCCCCCCCCCCTATTTGTATATATTCGCATATCATTACCTTTTTTATGGCGTTGATGGTCGTGGCATTACTACTACACAGTCAGGTCAAAAATGTAAAGTCATTCTAGAATATTTCTTTTAAACGTAAAATGCAGAGCAATTTTATACAGAGGCTATCTCACCAAACGTCTAAAATCACATTGCAGTATCTAAAGGGTAGTAGACACAAGAGAATTCGACCCCTTTAAAGACATTAATTCTTACAAGAAAGAGAACAAGACAAATGGCCGGTCCGGGCCGGTAGCGGGCCGTGAAAAGAAAATCCTTTTTATGAGACGTTGGGTAACTTAAGGACACGGTGAGGAAGGAATATAGTGTGGATCAGGCGATTCTTTTTCAGGTTATAAAATTTTGTTCCGTTCTCAAAAGGGAAAACGGAACTCTCATAAGATCACTTTGTTGTCTGCCCGTCGGTCCGTCTGTATGTTAAGACCCTTTTTCTCAGGAATGCATTAAGATATCAAGTTGAAATTAATATCAAATACGTAAGACAACGGACCCATGGAGCCCTAAAAAAATCAAGCTCCTAAGTAAATGCAATAAAAATACAGCGACATATTTTGATACTCGCAAATAAATCAAAACCTGCGTACCTACTTCCCGTTGACCTAGGATCATGAGATTTGGCAAAAATCAAGGTATTACAGCACAAGTACAGGAAAAAGTCCGAAAATCCTTAATTTGTATTTCTGGGATGAAAATACAAATTAACGAGTTTCGGAGTGTTTCTTTGCGATTAGAAACTTACATTTGCAGTTGGAGAATTGACCGTGACGTAAATTGATGTACGTATTGGAGATCATTTTTTCAACTACAAAGTTAAGTGTGTTCTAAGGATAAATTCATCCGAACTACGGGACACTTCATTGTGCGTGGCCCGACACGCACTTGGCCGGGTTTTTTTCTATACCTAACGCCTAATTGCACTCAGTATGAAACTACTATGTGAAAGATGTGTATAATGATGCAAATTTTACTTTTACAAGTGAAAGCACTGAAATACCTTTTATTCGTGTAACATGAGACTGAAAACCAGAACATTGAATGAACTGTAACGACAAAATAGGTACTTCTGTAGTTACTCAATCCAGTAAAAATTCTAATTTACTAAACCGTCACTTTTATTGTATTTAAACCAAAACCCAAAAACTCCTACTTCTAGCATAAACACTTAAATACACTATTTGTGCCTAGCTAAAATAATTTAAAGTCTTCAAAGACCATATCCACACTAAACCAACCGAACCCTTTGCAACGACAATCGTGTTTGTGCGAGGTCATTCGACGATCAAAGCGATAGCCAATAAATAAATAGTTGATTTGCTTTCACAAATAAATACCGAAAGGTCCCGCATAGTTCCGAAGGTATGCGACAGGGGGCGGTAGGGTCAACCTAACTAACGAGAACTAAGTACGTTTGCTTTGGATAGGAATCCTGTTTACCTCGTTCGACTATTTGATTGATTTATTTGTTTGTTTTGGAAATTATTGGATGTATTTTCGAAATGCCGATGGTTGAAGCTAAGTGGAAGCAATCTACATAGTAATCAAGCTATGTTGGCGACTTGGATGAAGCCAGCGAGCTAAAATTGCAGTGAGACAGTGAACTGGCTAATCTTTTGTAGGACCAAAATGAAAAGGAGTAGCTGGACAATTGATGCACGGCAAGTGAGGCCGCAATAAGAGGAGGCAAGTGTTACCGAAAGTTGGGGCCTAACTTCAAAGAGGGCTATACTGCAATGGAATACGAAACACCAAATTGATCGATTGATATCTAAGCAGAATGAAACGTCTTACACATCCCGTCGTCATGAATCTTTAACTTCCAAACAGCTGAAATTTATTTAGGTACATATTTACAAATGGTGCTTGAAATATAGCTTTATTATTTCAAAATCACCACGCTTGGAAAAAGGAGTGGTGATTGCTGCACGTTGTTACCTACTTTCCCTCTGAAATAGAAGATAATCACTACCAAAATAAACTGTACATAAGTTTATTAAACTAAGCACGAATAAATATCCGAAATATTTTAATCAGCATAGTAAACTTACTTTTTGAATTTATTTCATAGTAATAGAAAAAAAATACTACAATATTTAAATATTTGAAACAGCGCCATCTCGATATTATTGTAAGAACGACTAGAAGCTTACGCTCCTCTACTTAAGCAAACCTCCACAGAGGGTTGTGCCGTTCAAATACAAGCTAAGTAAAAATGGTTCTGTTTCGGATCTCTGTCGGTGGTCACAATTGGTACTAATCTTTGCAAAGTTGTTTTTTCTTTGTATCGTATTCGTTGATCTGTGGTATCGTGATGCTAGAGGCCTTGCTGGTAATAAGAAATATGTGCCTATATTAAATGTATTAAGTGCCTACAATCACTTAGCACATTTAATAGAGGCACATACTTCTTATTACTAGCAAGACCCTGCTTGAAATGTAATGCTGTGACATGTTATGTTGATCCAATTTTCTCCGCTAGGGGCGCTTTGCAGCAAATAGAACAGGAATTAACTAAAAATGTAACAAAACAATAACTCACATTTACATATTTAAAAATAATATCGAAAACAAAAAGAGGAATGTTTTCAATAAAAACTCCTTTCAAAAGTAATGTTTTATTAAAATATTATAAATCGAATTTCATCCGCTAGGGGCGCGACGGTAACGGCGAAGTTTTACGACACGATTACCTACACTGGTTGTTTTTCTTAATAATTTATCGTGCTTCCACGAAGTTGGCTCGTTTGGTGCCGGGCACATGTACCTCCCTATGAGTACCTTTGACTTCTTCAATTATGAATCTGTTTTGTTTTAGAAACCGTTTGTTTCTTAGAAAAGTCAGTTACGAGGACTTCTTTGAATTTTCACAAAGTTAAAGAGATTTATTATACACTAGCATCTAGGCCCCGAATTCGTGAAATTTCTTGTTCCCCCGTACCACCCCGTCGCATCGTCACCCCGTCGCATCGCATTGCATCGTCTGCCCGCGCAATGACTTCGTTTTCGTATAGCGTTCTTTCTGACTTTTTTTTTTGGTCGACTCCTAAGGATTGTAGAGTGATATTAGATAGCTTTTAGCATTTAAAAATAAAATAAGATAAAGATAGAAATATTCTGTAAGTAGTTACCTATTTTATTTCAGACATCGTTACCAAAAACTTTTAATTGATATTAAAATGTCGTTTAGAGGACAATTATTTTCAATCAGAGTGAGCTACATGTAGGTGTAGTATTTTTATACCACCCAACGACTCTCTTTTGTTTCAGTGAAGCGAGATGGTCTGGATACTATTTTTAAACAGTTATTAATATTTCATTTGATAGAGACGCGACAAACTTACTGAAATGAAGGCAATAAATTCTATACTTCGTTTTCCTTTGTGTCGCAAAATAGCCGACATGGCAAATCAATGGACCGCGAACCATTTCGTATTATAGAAAACGTTTGGATAAATAAGCATATTTTGGTTAGCTTTGCGTTTGCAACTTAATTTTTTTATTTATGCCTTTAAAACTACTTGTATTTAAAGAGAATCGGTCTGATCAGATGTTTAAGTACATAGTTTTCTTATTTAATACGACCCAGTGGCTTTCTTTAAGACGAGCGAAACATCAGAATCGAAAATAGAAACTCAGGGGCTTTACAAAACATGGTTGGGACTGTGATCCGCACGTCAGTCACTACCTAAACTACAAAAGCCGCCCTTTCTGCTCCGACATAAAGGCTCTGAATGTCGAATTGTTACTGCATAGAGTCATTCGTTTGACTATACAGTAGGTACTTACCGAACATTAAGAGTCACCAATTTCGGACAACCTGATAGTCTCTATGATTAGTAAATCTGCTTCATTAGATTCCTGTAATTCGTTCTTCGTAAAACATACGTACCTAATTTAAGTTTGATTAAATCAACCAAACTTTTAATTTAGAACTCACAACCGGCAGTTTTTTCATGCGGAGGCTTCATTCATATAACACAATAATTTATGTCGACTAAAATTAAATTCTGAAAATAGCTTTTAATAGGTTTTGTTTACTAAAAGGTATATAAAGTTTTTCTCAAACTTTTAGCTTCAATTAAGGAAACTTCCGCTCTTTGCCGCGCCTAACAACAAATAATTTCAACACGGTACTTCCTCATAATTTATATTCAGTCAACAAAGAGGTTGTTAAGCGACAAAGGTAAGTTAACTGTAGGTACCTAAGATGAAAGTATACAAAAGATTAATACGTGTTTGTAACAATTTTTTATTGACGGGTGAAAATTCAGACTAATTTATGAACTCTCGGTACAGCTATTTAAAGCAATCATTGGGTTGCACGAAAACTTAACAAAAACTTAGTCACTGATCACTTTAAAGCCACTTTTATCACCTTCAAGGAGGTATTGAGTTATAAACATCGCCATTTGCATCGAATAACATTACAACGTCCTACGGTCAAAGTTTTCACTACCCCTGTACATCTCAGGTATTCTCTGGCCAGCCTAAAAAAATACCCCGACCAGTCGGTCTTAAATTAGCCACTGACCTTGATGCATGGCGCGGGGGGGTGCGCCGTGGAGGGCGGGCTGCGCGGGGCATTCGGAAGCTGCAGCAGATGACGGATGCTGTACCCCTGGCGGGACTTGCGTGACATTCTGAGGGAGAGAAGAAAGTATCAGCAACTGAAATAAAACAAATCTAAGTATGTCTATTGATAGAATAACACCCAGTTTCGGTAACGAAAATCATCGGCGCAAGTCAAGTGATCCGATTGTTGATAATTCACTCATGCAATCACAATAGTTTACGGTCGCCCGACAATGTGTTAGCTTATTTTCATTCCAGAAACCGGGCATAAGTAGGTCATAAAAAGTTTAGTCAATATATATAAACCTTTCATCGAATCATTCTTGTTTATAATAAAGTACGTAAGTACCAACGTCAAGATCGCTAATTAGTCTCCATTTGATATTGTTATTGTTACTTATCGGAAAAGTGTCAACATATTAAGTAGATACGATTTTCCCGTTATGAGGAAAAATTGCCATACATCGTACGATTTATTTATTATTTATATATTCTTTATTGTACACAACAAAAAACATAACAAAAAAAAAAAAATATTGTTAAGAGGTAAGCGCCAGGTTGCCCGCGAAATTAATTTATTTTAAGTTTTCTGCAATTTGCAGGTCAGTGTTAGGTTGTATGTTGGACAAAATATGATTCACATTAGACTATAGATATAGGGACTCAAGAATACAAAAAATCTTTTAATGAAAGACGTGTGTGGTTGGTGTTTACGGGTACCTATATATTCCTGCGCCTACGTTTATAAATGATAAATGATTTTATTTCTGTAAGCAGGTTTGTACAAACACTTTTACACGTCAAACATATATATATTTTTTAAACTAGATGAGGTCGGCGTTTCCTATCTGACTACTCTGAGAAGAAAGGCACAAACAAGAAACAAACTCAGAGGTCAGTCTCTTTTAAAGTCCAGACAAAATCTTGGTCAAATCATGTGAAGGCCAAAATCTTGGTCAAATCATGTGGGGGCTAAGTAGATCGGTATCTAAAATAGTCTTTTGAGGAAAGAACCACATAGTTTGAGTGGACCTGTCCAGTCAGTGCACTCAATTGTCAGCAATCCTGCAGCTCAACTCAGAACTTAAGGAGCTCAAAGATTCGACGAACAATACCAAAGAAAGGACATTTGGGTAGACCGCATAAATTACTCCAACCTCCAGATCATGATTAAACTAATTGAGAAAAATACAAAAAAGCAATGACCGACTTAGTTCTCACATTCACAATAATTAAAATAATATTTTAGTACTTTACAAAGTAAATACTCATGTCGTTGTATATATAAAATTCATCAATGTCAATGTGTATATAAAAATCTGGACATAATCTTTGAGGACCATGTAAGTATATTGGTGTCTGAAATGGTGTTTTGAGGAAAGAACCACACAGATTGAGTGGACCCGTCCAGTCACTGCACGCTACTATCCTATCGCAGGTATGCTGGAAGAGATTTCATTAGAAATAAGCATCACCTTTGTACCTATTTTTCTGTTGTTTTCTTCCTGTCTGTTTATATAATAAATAAATAGTTTATAGTCAATACTATACTCTGTAACCATTATCTAAATATGAATATGAACCCGTTTTGATATCGAGTCTGCCCTAGTAAGGTGCTAGGCGCGCAGCAGTCAAGGTCGAGTCGGCTAAGGGTAGTCTATTGTTAAGACTCACAATTAGATACAGAACCAACTCGACCAAGTCTGTTCAGATTCTGATATGTATACACTGAAGAACAGTGAAATATATAGGTACATTAATTTTCTTCTTTGTATGCCGACGATATACTGTCGTAGGAATTTAATTATTACAGCAGCGTGTGCAGCAATAGGGAATATTACGCAAGGCTGAAATAGCAGATGGCGCCACTTTGACACGAGGTAAACAAAGGAAACTGTCAAAGGCGCGCGGCAACATTTATTTTCATAATAACCATAGATTACAGAAGAAACCTAAACCGCATGTTTTTCTGTTTACGTTATTTATTTATCCCAATAGAAACTATCATTACAGGTTTCATTACCTAATGCGATAGTACGGTCTCTTGAAATGTATTTAAATATAAAAATTATCTACAATTATTTTTGGGACCTTTTTATTATAACCTTTTTGTTATCTAGTGCAACAGTGTCCTCCAGCGGGAGCAATTGTCAGTAAGGTACCCTTATGAACGAAATATTTATTTAAAACTAGCTGACCCCGTGAACTTCGTACCGCCTAACATTTTTTGAATCTTTTTCTCCGTATGAACCATCCTCGTACTTCAAGGAATATTCTAAAAAAAGAATTAGCAAAATTGGTCCACCCGTTCTTGAGTTATAAAATTACAACGCAAAGTGGCATTGATTTTTATAGATAAGGATAATATTATTGTACACACGGCTACACATCAAGCTATACAATTCCAGTATAAGCTGATCTCATCGTCATTCTATAGGATTTCCTTACAGTGAGAGGTCAGTGTAAACTGGAAATGTATAGCTTGATGTGTAGCCGTGTGTACTAACGTGCTCATTTTTCTTTCATTTGCCTTTATTTCTACCGGTGCTCGTACTCTTCACACTTTAACTTTGATTTCAGATTTGTGGCAATACACATTGGTAGAAAATCTTCCCTAGACAAAGCTTTTATTATTAGCACAAGTTCAAATATAACAAATTCTAAGTACCTACTAATCTATTATTAATTAACTACCTCGTCAAGGTAAGAAAATATTTTATTTCTACCAAATCATTATGGTACAGAAAAAATCTCAATGTTCCACGTTATATATTTTTCATAGTTTACCTCCTGAAGATGTATCGTACCGAACTGTTCATAAATAATTGAATTTCGAAGGAAAATGTTAAAGTAATATTTACCTTCATTTATATTCATTAAATACAATAATAAAGTAGGCTACGGATCTATATCAAAGTGTGGAAAGATTCATGTAAAAATGTATCTTATTATCTGTGACATAAAATGAATTTTACAACAACAGCTCTCATCCTATCTATGGACTTCATCTAACTTATCAGCGCCACAGAAAACTGAATTCAGTGGCGCTATCAATAAGGTTTAGTTTGACTATGTGTTAGTTTGGGGAGTAATACGCATTCTGAGTTGAATTTGACTTAAGTACTTGCTTTCGTAACTATTGTAACGTAATCAATCAGGTAATTTGTGTTGTAGACCTTGTTAACATATTAAACTAACAAAGAAAGTTACCGTCACTTTATCGACAATTTCTTTTGTTATGATTTTGTTCGGATGGGCATAAACATTTCAATACACGACATGAGAAACTACATTTGTCATGTAAAAATTATTATCATAAGTACACAAATGTTGAAAACGTTATGTGATGTGTAGACAAAAACCTAACAAGGTCTGATTGATCAGGCGTTAAGAAATTGGGCAAATAATAACTAGTAATTTCGAAGTACTTAGCCATACCTATTTCAAAACTACACTTTGTCTACGAAACTCTAAAATTAAGATTTAAACAAGTGCCTACGTAGGTACATAATACAGGCCGGCAGGTACATCGACGCACAAACTGAAATCATGAATTCAGCACAAGATTCTACGCCATTGGATCTGGAGGCAAAGGTCCTCGCGCTTGGGAGTGGCGCGAGGAGGCGAAACGCCGGGGCGTAGCTCCGCTGCCGCGAGAAATCACGGTACAGCGGACAGAGCTCCGGCGGGATCTCAGGGCGGCATGGAGAGTGCGATTGTCGCAACCCAGCGCTGGGCACGCCACAATTGCGGCGATAAGTCCCCTCTTTGAGGAGTGGCTAGAGACGCGAAACGGCGTCCTCACCTTCCGCCTGACGCAGGTCCTCACCGGACACGGTTGTTTCGGGAAGTTCCTGTTCCGGATAAGGCGGGAGGAAACGCCCGGGTGTCACCATTGTGTGGATCGCCCAGAGGACACGGTGGAGCATACGGTGGAGGTCTGCCCGGCTTGGGCGGAGCACCGCCGTGTCCTCGTGGAGGCAGTTGGTGGTGGCGATCTCTCGCGTCCGGCCTTGGTCCAGGCCATGGTACGAAGCGAGAGGGCTTGGGAAGCCGTCACCTCTTTCTGCGAAGCAGTAATGATCGCGAAGGAGGAGGCGGAACGCGTGAGGGAGAAGCAAAATTTGCGCCCTCACGCCCCTAGCCGCCGCAGGAGACGCCCTGGGCGTCGGGAATCGCAGGCCGATTCCCGGCCACCGTAGGCGTGGGCTTGTGAACGGCGAGCAATGGGCAGCTCACCGTTCGATAAGGACCAGGCCCGGGTCGACGGCGCGTTATGTTCCACGCGCGCCTCAAAGAGATGTCAGCACCAATGACGGGGTTTGCTAGGACCGATGCCTGCTAGGGTTGCGGCAAAGTCCGAGAGGGATACCGTGTCCCCTGGCACAGGTAACTGAAGGAACACGGGTGGGTTTTAGTCAGTAAGAGTCTGACACGCCCTCCTGCTCTGCCCAGAGCGGGAGAAGTTATTTGGTGATTTCCCACCCACAAAAAAAAAAAGCACATGATTCTAGACCTGTTTTATTTGATAACTACCTACGTTATCAAAAAAAAAAAACTGTTGTGTCATAGAAAGCAATACCTACGCGATCAAAATGTATGGAACGACCATTTAATTTTAAATAACCGACGTACATTTTCATCCCTGGGGGATTCAGAATCACAAGTACTTTATTGTAGATATAAAAGGTCGTGAGTTTAAACGATCCGACCTCGTGCCGCTCTGCTCCACTCTTAGTATTGACTTACACGTAACGTTCAAGTTCTTCTCAGAAAATAAATAATCCAAGTAGGTACATAGCTAGGAAGCTAGGTCATTAATTACTTATTTAAAAAAAAACGTCTTTTGTAGGAACTAGTAGACATTTTTACTGATCACCATCTGCCTAGCCTTTTCCCGACTATTTTGGGGTCAGCTCCCAGTCTCAATGGATGCAGCTGAATAACAGTATTTTACATGAAAAAAAAAAAAAAAAAAAAAAAAAAGTATTTTACATGAAGCGACTAGGTACTTACCTACATTTCAACTAACCTGCTAAAACGCTAACATTGTACAAACCTTGCCGACAACCAAATACGACCTTATAAATATTATAATAATATGACATAAAAAAATACCTCGTAGGTATATTCGTTTTCCTCGTGCGAAATGCTGAGCGTCATCTTTCGTGATAAAAGTCTCAAAACCGCGCTAAACCTCCATAAAAAAACATGAACATTTTTCTTGTCCAAAACTTTCCTACACAACAGTTAACAAAAGTAACGGAGTAGGTACGATAATATTATTATCAAGCCACACTCTACATTTAAATTGTATGTATGTATTCAAAACTTACAACCTACTTATGTATCCATATCAACTATTTGTACAAAGTTATTCAACTCCGACATCCGTGTGAACTTATCGAATGGTTTCATCACTAGTAGGTATAACGATATCGGCAACTACTAACTGTCTATCGATAAAGACGGCCCATACCGAGAAGTTGTATCAAAGGGTATTGATAATACAGTTTGTCGATAATTTACTAACGACTAATGTTCCAGGAATAAATGTTTTTATAGTCTGTGGCCTACAGACTGTAATCTGTGCTGTAATCAATAGGATTAATATACTTGGTGGTTGACAAAGTGAGAGTCACGGGTCTAAATAAAGAACGTAAGAAGAACCTTCTAGAAATATCTTATACAGGAGAAACGGTAACAGGTAGATGTAGGTACATTAAATATAAGGTAAACTTTGATAAAAATAAGTTAAAATAGTTAGTTGGCATTTAACATTTAAATCCCTAATCTAATTCGTAATATAAGCAAGAGCACGACTTTTCACAGAAAGAGAACCACCCCGATCGTCAGCATCATTTGTGCACGTATTTCGAAGGAATAAAGTCGCAATTAGCACAAATATGATGTGAAAAGCAGCCTGGGATTACGGGGCTTTCAAACTAGTGCAAAACAACGTAAATATAAGTAATAAATAAAGAACATCCAAGTTTTTAATACAATTACTTCTATAGGCACTTGTAAGTTTTAAAGAAAAATTACAAGATTAACATTTTATAATCCAATCACGAAACTTTACTAGTATTTTATTACTTTATCCTCCCATTTTTAGGGTCCCGCTGACCTTATATTATGCAAAATCGAAATTTTACAGCTCACTCATGAATTATCTAATAAAATCGAAGCCATACTGTTTACGCTTGCATAATATCGCTAAGTCACGTATAAGACAGTTGTGTAGTCAAGACCCATTTATTGTTCAAAGCAAATAAAAAGAAACGGAGCAAAATGTACTAGAACAAGTGAAAACTGACTCGACAGCTCCGAGCACTTGTACAAAAATAAAACTTATTTGGAAAACGATAAAGTTTGTTTTCAATTGAGTGTATGAATGGTGGTTGTTACGTTTTAAATGGCTCGAGTTATTAGGGTTTAATTCAGGAGCTAGTAGTAAATTCTGAATGTGCTTGAATGTATTACATTCTATACAAGTAAATATGTTTTTACTGTGAGCTTTCAGATTTCAGGGAAACTTGTATAACTATTTATAGTAATATATAATCTTGTTAGATAGTTGTGTGAATATCGGGCGTGTGGGGTTACTTATACCTATATGAACTTATGTAAGTACTTATATTTAGGTTTGTATTGTTCTGTTTATTTATATGACAGCCATGACGGTATATTCCTTTGTCTCTATATTTAGAGTGCTTGAAGTGCCCGCGGTGGCTGCTTAGTATATTTTCGTTGAAGCGTAAAAGTTTAAAAATAAAGGCCGTTTAATGGGTTGTAAAATAAGGTTAGGCAGCCGAGTATGGTGGCTGTAAATCAATTAATGTTAAAATACAAAAGTATAATTTTATGAAGTTACTCGTTAATACTTTTGTAGGTATGTAAGTGTACTCATAAAGGAAAACAGACAATGTATTTCCATAAAAGAAAATTAAACGAGAAAATGAATCCTTTGTTACTTTATTACGCAACAGTCAACACAAAAGCATACCTATACATTAGCTGACACACAAATCCTGAACAAATACAATAAGTAAACAACATATATGTACATAAAACGTGTTATATTATAATTATTCGAGCGCTCAAAGCTAACAACGAACTCGGATATCGTCGGCAGATCCAATCGAACGACTGTCAAAACTGTGATTGTTACCATCACAGCTAACATCCGACAATCGATCCACACACCTATAAGCACAGCTGCAGACTACGCCATTTTGAAGTGCTTATTTCCATTATAACATTGTACTAACTACACTGAAATGTTCTACAAAAGTTCGCGTTTTGCTTCGTGAGGTCCAGAACTTTCAACTCAACAGAATACGCCAACTCCCCAATTGGCATTACGCGAAAACAACGTTTATTACAAGCGGGTACAGATTGAATTAGCCCGCGGTAGAACTCCGCTTACAACTTTGCGCAAATACGCCAAGTTCAAGTTATCTGAAAAGTTATTTAACAAAGTTTCATAGCTTTCTTGGGTTGCGTTCGAGATTGGGCTCTAAGCGTAGGAGATTAAGTTAATTATCGTTTGTAGGTTGGATAGAACGTGGGTCCTTTCGGAACCGAAACCCATCTGCGTTATCCCATCGAGAGCCGTGACTGTAGAAAGATTTCCTTCTACAATGGACTGAGACTGGGACCGGTCGCTGAAATGACTTTGTAATAGCGCCCTCAATAAAACGACCCAATATCGTGGGCTTTTTACTTTATTTATGAGATAGTTGGACAGGACTCTCCTTACTAAATAAATGTTTACGTAGACGATAAAAGGAATGTGCGTAAATGAAAATGGATCAATCGGAAATAGGCAAAATAAGTCCTGAATGTTGTTGACAAGCTATAATACCAATTTTAGCAGTACAGTCGATAAAACAAGTTTTGTTGAGATCGCCGTGTTTCACTTGCGGCTATTGTAGAACGCTGGGAACTCTCTATGATTTTATAGTCTCTCGAAGTTTTAATGAGCTCAATTTAGTCTTCAAAAGCTGATACACGCTTAAGTTTAATATACTTAGATATGTATCAGCGTAAGTAGCGTTGATATCTAAAGGAAATCGACTGGAAATGTTGTTACTCAATCTCGGTTTTGGAATACACTTATTTACTGATTTTAAATAGATTTAAGATGATAATTTAAATATCTATACATTTTAGTTAAAGGTGTTATTGGCCCTATCAACCCTCTCACAAGGTTTGATCCAACTTGAATATGATTTTGTAATTCCTGTTCTGAGAAGCTTAAGCTTCTGCTCAACGTCGGCCGATTCCAAGAAAATTAATTCGTTTGATGTAAGTATTAAGAACATTATTTGTTTTTTGTTTTATTTAAGAGTCATTAGGCAAATTGTATTCGTCTGGCGTTTCCTTTATTAAGCCGCTCTGTTGTGGTCCCTATAATTTATTATATCGCGTTACATCACATCAGCGTATGAATAATGATATAATTTTCCCGATTAATAACTCTTATAGCCGTTAGTATCACGATACCGACTATAAACATGCCATTTCTAGTTTTATCTCACACAAAATCACAACATTGCCTCAGTTCCGAATGATTTCCCACTTCATATAAGTAGTTATAGTAACTCGTAAACAGTTTTTGAGCAAAACTTTTCACTGACACAACTTTTCTACCGGCCACATAAACTAGTGAAACAAAGTTTACTACTTAGTACCTGTCACTTATTGGAGTGCCTGATCCATAGGCAAGGTCACAATAGAGCTGCGAGCGTCCTCCTCTCTGTTGCCAGAAGTAAACACAGATTACAAGAGCATCCAAGGAACGTCAGCCGAGTTACACTTCAAAACAATATCTCAAATGAACACAAACACTCGTATCCAGCGTCCTCACAGCCACTATAACACTAGAACTACACCTCCGAGTCAGAATACGGTCTTTCGTCTTTCAGCATAACCTCAAAACATCTTACTGACACTCCGCGGCCCACAGGAATTAATAAAAAGTTTCTTTATAAAACAAGTGGGTTGTGAGCATGTTCCAAAATGGCGGAACTTTGCGTTAACTTCGGAACGTAGAGCGACGTGAAGTTGTAGGGTGCGCGACTTGTGCCGCCCGCGGTTCAGTTGCGCAGCAAACACTAACTTTTCTCATTGTAAGTCGCATATAAAACTTGTAAACACTTGTTTTGGCACACGTTAGCACTTGTGTAGGTCATAAAAAGTGATTTGGAACACATGGGTATCGACAAAAGTAGTTTTAATCACGTTTTTGAACAGTTAAAAAGTGGTATAACCTCGTAGCGCTGCCGTACTACACCGCGAGCCTCGTAGTCGACAGGGGTTCGGTCGGGGAAAATCAATAACTTACGGCCGACTCTCTCCGCCGCTCTCCGCGTTTAATCATACACTTTGTGAGCAAAACATTAAAACTTGTCCGTTTGTTTGTCGGAGGCGTATCGTTGTTCGCAGTGAAGCGGGGGGTAGAGCGGAGCGAGCGGAGCGATCAGCGAGAGCGGTCGGCGGCGACGGCTCCCAGCTCCCGACTTAGCCACTTCGCGGAGTTTACTTGCGACAAAGTTTTGCGAGGTGTTCTTACAAAGAAGTACGGTTATGTACTGCAATGTGAGGAAGATTGGCGTTTCCCCGCTCCCTGCGCGGACTGCCACAAGTTTGCTGCATTGTTATCACTGGCCAAGTTCAAATTAAAACTTTCTTTACAAGTTTGCAGTTGCCATATTGGATTTGCGCGCACTATTCACAAATTACTTTTTTCCTATGTAGCTAAGTATTTCATGTAGATAAAGAGTTTTCCTCAAACAGTAGGTCAGTGTAACCTCAGTTTTCAAGCGTTTGGTGTTCAACAAAACAAACGTGGTTTGGTGAGTCACCTAATATTAATGCTTTCTCATTTACATAACTTTTGTTTGCTGGTAGGGTGATTGCAGCATAATGTAGGTATATATATGTGAATAATCACTTTTTGACTGCAGTGGGCACAGAACATTAAATATTCAATTCAACGTTTTAAGGAGCAATTACAAACTTTTTTTTAATGGTTAATGTTACATAATAACAAATAACGGACAAAGTCCATTATCAATTAAAAGCGACCCCTTTCGAACACAAAGAAAAACAAATAAGTCGTTACTTAAGTCAAAAGTCACCGGACCACTTTAGCAAACACCGACTAGAGTGATTTAATTCCGTAAGTAGTGTAAACAAGTTTTGTCCTTAGATGACTCCCACACCCCCCGACACTCCTTTTATACGAATTATCCATAGAATTGTGAACAAACGAATCTGATTACCAATTTAACTTGACCTCCCGCGACCCCTTCAATGATCTGACAATAAACTCAACTGACGTGAAGAAATACAAATTCAAAGGTCTTAATAAATTGGATTGTTGAGTTGCCCGATCGGTTGAGCTACTCATCCAGCTTTTGTAGGAGCTCTTCGCAGCACAATTCCCGGGGTGGAGTATTAACAAGTATTTTACGAGATAAATAAGTTAGCTCGAGATACTGTTGATGTTTGTTGTGAATAAGTCGAGCTATATAATTTTGGTTTATAATTTTACTTAAGAGGTACACTCATGATGGTTAGTTATTGCCAAATTGTTTGATTGGTATTAACGTCGAGGCTTTCCGTTTAGTTATAATATATTTCTAATAGAGTAAACCTTTAAAGGCTTGATTCGAATACCTTTATCAAGTAAAGTAAAACTAAAATCAAATGTTTGAGTTTGATATAACTTGCTCGCTCACCTATTCTATCCCTCTAGATTCAGCACGTGCTATACGAAAATAACTCATAGCGTAATGAAAAGCAAGGTTTATATTGAAGCTGACTACCGAGCTGCCACGTCAGGGCGTCTACTCTCTAAGTCGGTCAACGAAGATGCGAGCCCTTCCGAAAGTAGTTGATGCGTTAAAACAGGTGTCAAATAGCTTTTTTCGGACGGCCGTAGGGACAACTGTCAAATCGTGTTGTCATTCATTCTTAGTTTGGAAACCGAACTAATCTTATGTCCGTAAGAGACACGGGGTAGGAAATGCCCGAAACTTCGGACTTCGGTCCTGCTTAGGCAGTAGTCCCCCTGGCGCATGTGCCTGTCTCTAAGGGAGGTTTGACCTTCAATATTTAAGGCTCGGCATCGGCAGTATAGTGATTAGTATCGTCATTCGTAGCACACATAGGGTGCATATTGTTGTTATATCCGCGAGTTTATAATGTAGCAGAGTGTTGTATGAACTCAATGAATTTGCTTCCAATTAAATATTGTTTCGTCGTTTTCTATCATATTTAAAAGGCCGGCAGGATATTGACCTACTACTGAATATACTGAAATAGATCATAATATTGAAAAAAGTGGCTCTGTATTGTTTTTTTTAATTAGGTACCTATAACTATCATAAGAAGTTAGCTTTTTGTTACCACCTACCTATATTTTTAAAGAAAAAAAATGTCATTCATTACATCGTACTTATACAAATAAATGCTCCAAACTAGAACATACTTACATCATAAGTTTTTCAGTCAATCGTAGACACATTTAAATAAACACACAAAACAGAAGAACAACATATTGTTTTCAGGCAACAAGAACCAAAACAAACTTACATTACTAGAAGGTACTTTTTAATCAAACTATCAACAGAACACCAATTTTTCGAAGGTAGGTAACTTCCTACTAATCTTTCACAGAGTATCAAAAACGTAGCTTAAACTACTTACTAACCAGTTCTCTCGGCTGCTGTCGGGTAACCCGTGTAACCCTCAGCCGCTCACTCCCAAGAGTTACTCCGCGCTCTATGATACCTGAAGCCTTGAAAATTTTCCGTTAGCTCGCAAAGAGCTGTAATAGTAATAATAAAATATAAAATCTGTAGTATTTAATGACTGAGCGACAGAAATAACTTTCTGTGTTTTTCTAAGACCTTCCCAGGGTTTGGTAGTTTTTTGAAATACAAGGGGAGGGGAAGTTAGGACTTTCTTTTTTTCTTTTTTTAAAAACATTGCCCCACACTAGGAATTTCTCCTGTATTGTGGGTGCATTTACAAACATTTAAATTCACATACACAAACAGCTTTATTCTGTAACTGGGACATATAAGGCTTATAAAAGATATAGGTACCTACTCGATTCCCCTCTAAAACACGTTTGAGGAAACCAGTTCAAATAATGTTCATCATTCCATTATTTCTATAGATGTCAAAATTGAATGGCTAATCACTGTATGAAATCACTATTAACAAAATATTAGCTTTAACAGTAGGCGCTCCCACTTAGTCACAGTAACAAAGAAACATAGACCGTTACTAAACATCCAACACAGATCAACCAACACACGTACGTATTAACAGGTCAACTACTTAGATTAGAACAACATCTAGGTTGATAACCCTGCTCCCACCGTCGTCGAGTTACCGTGGTAACCCATTGCCTGCAAGTACTTTCAGCCTTTATTGTAATTTATAGCTCCAACAATGCTCTAATACTAGTAAAATGTAATCTCTGTATTAATTGGGGATTGAGCGCCATAAATAATAGCTCTATAAACTCTTTGATGAAAGATTTCCATTTTAAGGCACTACCCCGGGCCAACACCTTACGATAGTGCGTTATTCAGAGGCTATTAATTCATTAATTAAAATAAATAAACTACATCTAAAAGCACATTACTAATGTTCGATATTCTATCATCACATTGCATGTGCTTGTTTGTTTTTATCTACACTAATCCTTATCTATAAAAATCAATGCCACTTTTCGTCGTAATTTTATAACTCAAGAACGGATGGACCGATTTTGCTAATTCTTTTTTTAGAATATTCCTTGAAGTACGAGGATGGTTCATACGGAGAGAAAAAATAAATGTTAGGCGGTACGAAGTTCGCGGGGTCAGCTAGTAATAATAATCTTATATATAAAATTCTCGTGTCACAATGTTAGTTACCATACTCCTCCAAAACGGCTTGACCGATTTTTATCAAATTATATATGCATATTCAGTTGGTCTGAGAATCGGCTACAATCTATTTTTCATACCCCTAAGTGATAAGGGTTGGAAATTATTTCTAGGGACACTAGAAATTCCCTAGAAATAATTTAGATGGCAAAACAACGTTTGCCGGGTCAGCTAGTAATATTATAAAGAGGAAAGATTTTTTTGTTTGTTTTTATGTTTGTAACGAATAGGCACCGAAACTACTGAACCGATTTTAAAAATTCTTTCACCAGTAGATAGCTACATTATTACGAAATAACATAGGCTATAATTTATTTTCAAAAACGTTAGGTATCCGTAAGAAAATTGCAATATAGAAAACCCAAAATTGTTTTTGGCGTGCGCTGCGATAACAAAACAACAAAACAAAAAATAAAAATAACAAAACAACAAAAAAAACAAAATAAAAACAAAACAAAATAATGTACGACAGGTTTATAGGTCTTATAAATGTCTACACAAATGTCCGCGAGAAAACATATCCATCTATTATACTTAAGTCACAATAACAGCTATAAATTTAATTACAATGCAGGTAGGGACAAAGGTTAGTTCCATTCGCGTCACGGTATGAACCCTTATCCAAATAAATTATTTCATCACCAGGACTATTTATTTTCAAAGAACTTTGAGACAATGTCATTGTAGCCACTATCATCACCGGACCCGCAGCCGGACAGCTCGCACACATTCCACGTATTCCAATGATACCGACGGATTTGCCTATTTCGTTTAAGAGGCTGCAGTTCCCGGTTAATGTTTCATTTGCTTTAACAATAAATATGTCCCAAGGACAAACGTTTTCACTGGTCGGCATCGACTTGAGAAAAGAGTGTTTTTGTCACGGGCAACTGTATGTTAGCTTGTCCCGCGTGGGGTCTTCGGAAAATCAGTTTATTTTGTTTCAAACGAATACTACTTCAAATATAGTTTACAGAGACGCCTTGCAATGATTTTACACTTTACTCTCATTTTCCTTCTTTTTACATGCCTACAGAAAGGTTATATTTGTAGTTTTTTTTTCGCTTTGGTATCCATATTTTTTTTTGACGATTGAATGTTTCATGTCAAAACTATTTTCATTGGATCCTCCATGCCATTGTACATTGGTTCTGCGATAGTAAAATCCTTCTCTTACTTTAAAATTAAATTTGTGAAGGTGTATTATGTAGGTATGTTTGTCCCCGCTTCACGCAAAAACTACAGTAGGTACCGATTGCGATGAAAGGTACTTATATAGCTGGAGTTCTGTAATAATACGTTGCTGCTAGCTTTTATCCTGAAATTTTCGCAAAGAATCGACTCTTACGCGGGTAAAACCGCGGGGCACAGCTAGTGTGTTATAAATACATTTAAAATCTCCTCATAAAAAAAGGACTAAGACTATTGATTGCAAGCATTTTTTTTGGGGATTAAACTAATGGATAGATAATCAAAAAATCTAATTAACACGTATTATTTTATTTCAAAAGGTCGCTTTGCTTTTTTTATTAAAATTATTCCAAACGATTTGTGAATTCAATGATAAAAGAGTGGATAAGTACTTACTGAATAGTATAGGTACATAAGTATCAATAGATAATTAATAACTCTCTCTCACCGTTGAGTTAGCGTAGTAACCCACTGGCTTCAGGTGATACATAGCGCGGGATGATAAGTACTGAAGCCTTATAGGTAAGGAGTACAAAAAAGGAGCTACGTCTGCCAACAAACTAACTGCTTTGCAGTTTCGCAGAAGTAATATGTCTTTAAAAAAATTATGTCTGAATAAACACTTTTTAATTTTTTTTTTATATTTCAGATTGCTTCCAATTCAATAGAAGACTTATTTAATTTGTGAAGTATTAGATTCTAGGTAAATATCTAATTCCGAAGTATTCAGATTGGGTGTTTCATCATTGCGTTAAATATGAACCAAGTGAATTAGCTAGAAATTACGTCCAATGTTTCAGATATAATAATACTATAATGGAGAAAAAGAAAAACGTCTTCCCTGTTTTTCTAAAAGTTTTGTTCTTTGATTAGCCCTTGATCAACTCTATATCTATTTTGAATTTTTTTTAATGAAAGGCCCGCTTAGGACTTACAAATTCACTGGGCACGCCACAATTGCGGCGATAAGTCCCCTCTTTGAGGAGTGGCTAGAAGCGCCCAGGTGTCACCATTGTGTGGATCGCCCAGAGGACACAGTGGAGCATACCTACGGTAGAGGTCTGCCCGGCTTGGGCGAGGCACCGCCATGTCCTCGTGCAGGAGATTGGCGGTGGCGATCTCTCGCATTCAGCCCTGATCACTCCTGGTCACCTCCTTCTGCAAAGCAGTAATGCTCGCGAAGGAGGAGGTGGAACGCGTGAGGGACAGGTAAATTTCGCGCCCTCACGCCTCTAGCCGCCGCATAAGACGCCCAGGGATTCGGGTTTCACAAGCCGATTTCCGGCCACAGTAGGCCCAGGCTTGCGGACGGCGAGTAATGGGCAGCTCGCCGTCCGATAAGGACCAGGCCCGGGTCGACGGCGCTTTGTGTTCCACGAGCGCCTCAAAGAGATGTCAGCACCCAAAACGGGGTCGGCTAGGGCCGATGCCTGCCAGGGCTGCGGGAAAGTCCGAAAGAGTTACCGTGGCCCCTGCACAGGCAACTGAAGGAACACGGGTGGGTTTTAGTCAGTAAGAGTCTGACACGCCCTCCCGCTCCGCCCAGAGCGTAAGAAGTTAATTGATGATTTCCCACCCTCAAAAAAAGGACTTACTAATTCACAAACCTGAATGTTTAATACAATTTCAGAAATATCTAAATAGATCAAACATAATTAATTCCGACAACCACACGCAACACCAAAATACTTCCAAACTAAAGATCTAAATACTGTTAGAATTTCGTGCTAACACAAATTGTAACTAAAAGGGCAACTGAGGTATTAATGATCGACTCACAAATAGACCTCGCCAGTCGCCGTTGCATTAATAAAATAGTAACCAAGGCGATACGGTCGACAACTAATTGTAGCCACTTGTAGCTGTGTACCTAGTGATATAATTAATTATGTATATTTAATTTCTTCTCGTTCTTTTTAACACAGTGACCTGAATGTAATAAAAACGGTAACAGGGCAACTTTACGGTACCTACTATTAAATCAAATCAAATCATAAGTCATTTATTCGTACCAGGCTGAGAATCAGAATTTTTTGAACGTCAAAAATTACATAAGACAGTCCCCCACAACGCCCGCCCTTCACCACTTCCTAGTGCTTTAGCTGGGAAGAAGAAGTGGCGCAACAAACTCCCCAGCAGCACAGCTGTCTGCTCAGTTAGAAGAACTGGGTTCTATACAGTAGTAAGTAATACATTACGAAACACAAAATAATAAATTAAATTATTTGCCATATGTCAGCTCGTACACGCCAATATACCTACGAACAAAAACATTGAAGAATATACTCAAGCAGAAATAAATAATAAAAACGTAAACAGAACTTAATACCTAAATAAAAGCCTCCAGGCATAAAGGGCGTGCCCGCTTACATTTGCAATACTGCATTATGTTTATATAGCTGTAACTTGAAGTCACAAATAATAAACTAGGACTTTAGAAGTATATTAACTACTTACAAGTAGCCACCCCATTCTATTGAAGTATAAATAGCAATCAGTTTGGAACGGTAGCTTCTTACAGAGAGGAGGTCTGTGTCTCAGCAGTGGGAACATTATAGGCTGGTTATGCTTAAACTTGGAACAGTTAATGGCCGACACTACAGCTATACGGCCTGAGCATTTCGAGCACCGATATCACTTTGTTGACTGTTTCTTTTTATCACGCAATGACAAGTTCCCTATTGTCTCCATTCTATTTTCAAAACGAGTGTAGGGAACCATATTTAAGTACAGATACAAAAGTCAAAGTTTTTGCGATACATTTCCATATTAACTAACCTAACCTAACACCTAGCAAAAAGGCCCAATGTAGTAGGCATTATAATAATAAACTGTTCATAAGTAACCCTTGCCATTCTATTAATAAATATAAATCAGTGAGTACGGTTGCCACCTAATAAACGCCACTTATAGTCGTGTAGCTATAAAATAAATTACTTAATCTTCATAACATTTTCTATTTATAAAAGGAAACAGGAAAATCTCGGTACTTGGAGTAATATTTTTATTCAAATACTACCTTTGTTGTATCTCTAGTCTAGTTAACTCAACTTTGAAATAATATGTAAGAGCAGTTTCTTAGATTATTTTCCGTTTTAATATTCTTACGTTTACAATTTCCTGACGTCATTATAGCTGAGGAATAGCAGCTGCACGAGTCGATCGATCAGATTAAGCTACGCTTGCCATGGTTGGTCCCTTGATGGGTGACCATCTTTACATATCGAGACCCCTCCGTGTCTCGGAAAGCACGTTAAGCCGTTGGTTCCGGCTGTCATTCGTGGATCTTTGGCAGTCGTTACGGGTTGTCAGAAGCCCGAAAGTCTGACAACCAGTCTTACCAAGGGGTATCGCATTACCCAGTAACTGGTTTGTAGAGGTCAGATAGGCAGTCGCTTCATATAAAGTACTGGTATTCAGCTGCATCCCGTTAGACTAGAAGCCGACCCCAACATATTTGGGAAAAGGGTAGGCATTATGATAATGGTGACATTTTCCTGATGGAGCGAGTATTTACCTGAAAGAGGTCTGAAAATTTACTGAAGTGATAAGTGTGTACATAACTATATAATCCAAAGGGGGCATCCTGAGGACATGATAACATTCGTAGTAATATTGTAAATGCCAAAGTAATTCTACTGCCTTAGCTTTTACTTCGGATTTGGATTGAAATCTGGCACACGGACCGACCATAAGCTGGGTTAGGACATAAGATAGGTAATTTTACTTCACTTTTTCCCGGTTGTACGTTCCCGTGGGATAATTAGCGTGCAGACAAAAACTATTTTTTTTTTTTAACATGATTGTATTAATCGGTATATGGTAAAATCAGAGGCAAACTTGCGCGGGCAACTGCACCGGGCCGCGGGGTGCTAATGACCTATTTTAAGGCAGGGAGATATGATCTATTTTCATTTCATACTCAAACAGGGCTCAGGACAAGCAAAAAGCGAGTGTCCCTAATTTATTATATTGGATGACTCGGTTAATTCAATTCCTATTTCTTACATAATATTGTATCGAATACATAAATCCGTCAATACGGGGGTCACACTGAATGTTTTTAGAATAGGTCAGTAAGAAAAGCAGCCGAAGACAAATTTATTTAAATTTCGTATGAGGAACTCTTTTGGAATCTCTAGATGTGTAATTAATTTATATTATCTCATTTGTTTTTACAAATTGGCGGCAATTTAAAAAGTGTCTGTCGTGCGTCGAAATGGATTTGACTAGAGAACATATTCGTTCAATGATTTATTACGACTTTCGTTGCGGTCTTACTCAATAACAATGACGAAGCCCCATCCCGTTCCACTGTTTACAACTGGTTTAATGAGTTTAAACGTGGTCGAAGCAAACTCACTGATGATTCGCGAGAATCGTCGACGACGAAAGACGTCCTTCTACGGCGACTTATGAAGATAACGTAACTGCTGTGCGGCTAATGGTAGAAGCTGATAAAAGGGTGACATATCAACAGATTCGGGCAGCTTTAGGCATTGGTATGAGTCAAGTATAAAAAGTATTACATGAGCATTTAGGCGTCGGAAAGCTTTGTACTAGACGGATAACTCATAATTTGACGGAAGATCAAAAACGCCGTCGTCTGTATTGGTGCCGCTCAATGCTTGAAAAGTATGACGGAAGTGACTCGAATGCTGTATATCACATCGCCACAGGTGATGAAAGCTGGATATATTGTTACGAACCCGAAACCAAAAGACAATCTACGCAATGGATGTTTCCATTCGAAGATTTGCCGACAAAGGTGAAGAAGAGCAGAAGTCAAGAGATAAAGATGATTGCCTCATTCTTAGGACGGACGGGTCATTTCGCAACAATTGTCCTAGAAGATAAAAAGACTGTTACTGCAGATTGGTATGTCAGTCATTGTTTATCAGTAGTCTTGGAAAATGTTAGACAGCAGCGCCCAAGAAGCAGGATCCTCCTCTACCATAGATATGGCCCAGCATTGTTACACTCACATAAAATCCTAATAATACAATGTTTGGACTTTAAAAGAGACTATGTCCGCTGAGTTTCTTTCGGCATTTCTTCTCAGGGATCAGTCAGCTAGAAAAATATTCATTACCACGACAACGCTCCAGCTTATCCGCTAGACGGACTGTCGAACCTTTGTCTATCGAAAGTGTAGTCTTAGTAAGTCATCTCCCTTACAGTCCTGGCCTGGCACCTTGTGACTTTTATTTATTTCTATTAAAAGATAAACTTGAAGAATTCGATTTATGAACCCTGAAGATGCCGTGGCTGCGTTTGAAAAGTGCGTGGAAGAAATCCCTAAAGAAGAGTGGGTCCACTGCTTCAATCAACGGTTCCATCTAAAGCGACGTTGCTTGGAAAGGAACGGATACTACTTCGAAAAGCAATTTATTAATTACATAAGTATATTGATCATAAACAGTGTTGTCTTAAAATTAAACTTAACAAATAAACTACCCACGACATTTTCAACAGATTACACATCTGTCATCTGATTCATCATCTACATTATATAATAAAAAACAAAGCTGTTAGCAAACGCTTACTGTAGCAGACCTAAGTTAAAAAAAAAAAAAAAAACAATATTCTAAAGATGTAACAAACAAAAAATTCATGTGTGATGTATCATACAGGTCAGCCTATTAAAAATTTATACCTACATTGTGTATATCTGCGAATAATGTGTCTATTGCACCAAAACGCCTATTGTATGTAGGTATCGACTAAGCGGTTTATTGGTGAGCGTACACCGGCATTGGATCAACAAAAGCTGGTAGCGAACAGTCACCTGCTGCGAACCTCCCGCCCATGAACTGTTCGAGGAACCAGGTAGCACAAACCAGTCACCGAGTCTAATCAATCTTGTTTCGGCATACACTGAATAACGTCATTGTCTCAAGGAGGACGCATCTTGAATGTAATGTAAACAGGCCGTATTCTTTAAGAAGCGATAGATAAGATGTTTTCTTTGGGAAACATCTAAACTGGATAGCACGAAGGTACTTCCGTTGGACTAGTTCTATAATGTCGATATATTTCGCAAAGTAAGGATTCCAGATAGGTACTGCGTATTATAAATGCGGCCTCATTTTGGATTTATACAGGTGCGAGAAGGTGGAGAGACGACGGAAATCTTTAGATGCTCTCATCACAAAGCCAAACATCTGATTATCTTATCTGCCTTATTGACAATGTTTTCTACATGAATATCAAGATCAAGTTTCGAGTCCAGCTGCACACCAAGATCACGAAGATTGCTAACTTTGTTAATAACACTATTAGCAAGTCGATAATTGAAATGTATGATATTTTTCTTTTCAGTGAACGTTATACTATGACGCTTAGGCAAGCTAAGTTACAGTTAAGTGGCAGTTAAGTACAGTTTAGTATAAGAGCAATAGTCTGAGAAACGATCAAGATCACGTTGGAATTGAACACAGTCTTGTTCATTTGAAATTATTTTAAAACTTTGAAATCTTCCGCGTATAAGTGAAATTTAGAAGTTTGAGAGCAATATTTTATGTCATTTATGAACAGTATAAGTAATAAAGGTCCCAAAATTGAGCCTTGAGGGACTCCTGATGTAACTTAAATACAGCTAGACTCGAAGCCATTGATCAGAACCTTTTGGGTCCTATTGGTTATAC
This sequence comes from Brachylomia viminalis, assembly GCA_937001585.2. NCBI lineage: Eukaryota > Metazoa > Arthropoda > Insecta > Lepidoptera > Noctuidae > Brachylomia > Brachylomia viminalis. The sequence continues at coordinate 7,739,222 of OW443304.2, forward strand.
AGGGTTAGTGGTAAAACACCATCAACCTCTTCAGGGGTTTGGTTATTTTTTAATTTTTTATTATCAATGTACTCCTCATTATGACCAACTTTTACTATAGAACCAAATATGAAAACGCGAGAAAAAAATCAGCTGGTCCCTACATTTAGACGAGTTCTGCAAACATAAATGTAGGGAACAGCTGATTTATTTTTGCGATTGATGGATTTGCAATTTAAGAGGTTGATGGTGTTTTACCAATAACCCTTTATACGAGAAAAACCAACGCAGGAGATCTCCTCTGATACTATTGTACGCAATTTTATTGAGCAGCAATCCATCTATCTATTAATCCACTGTATCGAATGCCTTTTGAAAATTAGTATATACCGCGTCGGTTTGTTGTCTGATATCAATATTTTCAAAAAGTTGTGTTGTGAATACTATGAGATTGCTTATGCAAGCCCTATGTTTGACGAAGCCATGTTGCCCCTTTATTAGAACAAGACGAATAATTGGATAAATCTCAGCCTTTCAAAGAGTTTAGGCAGTGCTGATAATGTGGAAATTGGACGATACATTTCTAAATTATTTTTAGAACCAATTTTGTGTATTGTTACGATGTTTGCGCATTTCCATACATGCAATAAAATTATTAACAGGTTACACCATTACAGGTTACATCATTTCGTTTTTATTTCCTAAAAACTTTCAGAGTGACCCACGTATGTCCCTCATTAACAGTTAGTTTATCATGTAAATAGGATATTGGAAACCTTTTTACACGATAGGTATTTATAAAAAGAAAGTACCTAAGCAAGTTATGGAATCGACATTTGCTACCTTTAAGGTAAGAAATTTCGATGAAAATGGTAAGCCACTTTATTAAGCTGGCATAAAATAGCAGAGTAGGTTGTGAAGTTATTGAAATGGAAACATGTACATTAAATAATCCAACTTCTATAATTATTAAGTATTAGACTTATTTACATTATAACCTTATTCCAAATCGGACAAAAACAATGAAAGGTACCTAAACATTTCTAAATACAATATATTTTTCATTTACGCTGTATTTATTTCTTTTTCGCTTGACTTTGTCGGGTAAAATGTCGAGTAAAACTTTCTCGGTGCGTGCCAAATGCTAAGTAAATGAAATGAACTTCGTTTATTATTCTCTCGGTCAAATCTATGTAGATTTGAGTTATTGTTAGTTGCTGGTAATAATCTATGGTAACATAATAATAGTCCTTCAAACCGTATTTCGGCCATGACGGCCAATCTCAACGGAGACTAGCCTTCGGCGCGAGAGATATTATAGTGCACAAGTGTGTGCGAAGACACAGGTGCACTCTCTCTTGGGACAGCACGCAATCCGACACGACCGGAGAGAGATCAAGCGCAGGACCAACGACTTGACGTGCTTTCTGAGGCATGGGGTTATCACACCGCCAACTTCCAAATTCCTTACTAAGAAATTCCTAATGGAAAAAGCCAATAACACTTGGCCCGACCTGGGAATCAAACCCAGGACTCCATGTTCAGCAGTCGCGCCGGCGGCGTCCATGAGACCAACGGGGCAATTATAACGGAACATAACAATAATACAAAATAATAAGTTTACCCCTTTATGCAGGGTCAAATTAAATTAGCTAGCGTAACTTCGCAGACGTGGTGAGTCGATATCTTAACATGATTTAAACAAAAAAACATGTTTTAATTATTATGTGCACACAGAAAAATACATACCTACAGCTACGACATATTATAAATTAAACGATGTAGAATGTTTTAAAGATTTTTTGGGGGTCAACGACCGCAGGTAGTACTCGAAGTAGGTAGGAGTTTAGAAAATCAGTAGGTATACCTATATGTTTTATCATGTTTAGACACAAAGTCAAATTAAATTAGCTAGCGAAACCACAAAGTTTTAATTAGGTATACTTCAAGAACGCATTGTTAATTGAGGATTAATGGAGAGAATTAACCACGGGTATCGATTAACCCATTCTATCCAACACGTTGGTGCAGTGGGTGAAACCCGAAGAGTATTGTGTAGTCTAGACGTGAACAAGGCCAGTGGGCCTGACGGCATTCTAGCGAGAGTGTTGAGGTAGTGTGCGCCTGAATTGTCTCCTGTGTCGACACGCTTGTTCCGCCTCTCTCTTGATAAAAGAACGGTGCCAAAATCCTGGAAGCTTGCAAATGTGTAACTAGTGCCCAAAAAGGGCGACCGTGCAAACCCTGCCCATTAGCGTCCAATCGCTATTACCTCCATTCTATGTAAGGTTATGGTAAGGGTACTGAACAGTAAGTTGCTGACCTACCTTCAAGACAATGATCTCCTCAGTGACCGTCAATATGGCTTTCCCCGGGGACGGTCAACTGGCAATCTTCTTGTGTATGTCACGCACTACTGGGGCGAGGCCATCAAGAAACACGGCGAACCACTTGCTGTTACGCTTGATATCTCGAAGGCCTTCGACAGGGTCTGGAACGCTGTTCTTCTCAGCAAGCTTCCTGCTTATGGTATCCCAGCTGATTTTTGTAGCTGGATATCAGACTTTCTTAGTGAACGGTCGATCAGAGTAGTCGTTGACGGTTGCTCCTCTGACCTTATGGCTATTGATGCTGGAGTTCCTCAGGGGTCTGTTCTCTCTGCAACTCTTTTCCTGCTGCACATCAATGACAAGTACTACAACAAGTACAAGTATCTACTTGTCCAGAGCAAAAACCAACGGGGCCGAAGTTCGTTCCTTGAGAGGGGCCATGGTAGAGCGTAATGATTTGACCTTAAGCCTTGTCTCCCAGTGGGGTGATGACAATCTGGTTTCTTTTAATGCCACCAAAACACAGGCGTGTCTTTTTACCGCTAAAACGAGTCGTTTCGACCAAACTCCTTCTTTTTGGGGTACATCTATTCCTGTAACTTATCGGCTCGAGCTCCTAGATATGGAGTTAACAGCAGGTCTCAACTTCGGTGCCATCATCGAGTACAAAGCCCAAACAGCGGCCAAGAAACTGGTCATCCTAAATAGAGTGAAGCGATACTTTATGCCTGGACAGCTTTTGACCCTTTACAAAGCGCAAGTCCGATCCTGCATGGAGTATTGCAGCCACCTTTGGGATGGTTCAGCAAAGTACCAACTTGCCGCGCTTGACTCCGTGGAACGCAGAGCTAAGAGGCTCATTGGCGACGTTAAACTGGTGGATGCCCAGCTTCACAGCTTGGCTCATCGCCGTAAGTTCGCCTGCTTGTCGGTCTTCTACAGATTGTACTTCGGAGAGTGTGCCCAAGAACTCCACGACCTCATTCCACCGGCCCCCTTCTTCCATCGGTCATCTAGACGCACTGCAAGTTACCATCCTTAGCTAGTTGCTATTCCACCAATTTGCACTAAGCGTTTCCAAATGTCTTTTGTTATGCGCACAGCAAAAGAGTGGAACGCTTGTTATGCGCACAGCAAAAGAGTGGAACGCTCTACAATTTTTTGTTTTTTTGAGGATGGGAAATCATCAAATGACTCCTCCCGCTCTGGGTGGAGCGGAAGGGAGTGTCAGACTCTTACTGACTAAAACCCACCCGTGTTCCTTCCTTGGCCCTTTATGTTCCGGGTCAGCGGTACCCCTTTTGGATGATCCCGCTTTCCCGGCAGGCTTGGGCCCTAGTGGGCCCCCTCTATGATGCTGACATCTCTTTGAGGCGCGCGTGGAACACGTACGCGCCCTCCAGCACGGGCCTGGTCCTGATCGGACGGTGAGCTACCCATTACTCACCGCCCGCAGGCCCGGAACGCTCTACCTGCATCTGTGTTTTCAAACGCATACAACCCTAATCTCTTCAAAGTGAGAGTAAATAGGCTTCTTCTGGGTAAACTCACTCCATCGTCGATTCTGTCTCTGTCACCACTGACCTTAGAGCATTAAATTAATGCTCTAAGCCACTGACCTAGACTACAGTCAAGAGCTAACCAATCTTATTTAAAAATAAAACCAAAATAATTATGACAGATATTGGCAGCAGCTTACTGAAAAACAACCTCTCGACCTCTGTCAGCTATGCCCTGCGATAACCAATTAATTTGCACAGAGTGGTGATTCTAACAATTTTCACTGAAACGGGTTATCACAGTGGTCATTTCCCTCCTAATGTTCAGGAACAGACTGAAAAATATTGTTTAATTCGCAAAGAAGATGATTTTGTTATTGCTTTTCAGTATTCATAAAGATAACTAATAAACTTGTTTTTACAAAACCTTCCAACGTGTTATCCTTTTAATAAAACCCGACAGAATAGAAGCTATCTATTCCTGTAACATTCAGTGAAGACTTCTCCAGCAATAGATATTTTGTTCCGTTCCCAGGAAATATGAAATTATCGGGTAGTCGGCAAATATTGCGTTTATTTCTGTACCTACTGCGGTTCAAGATGGCTCCCGCTGGAAAATAAATGATAAATCTACCCGTGCATTTCGTGTTGAGCATAAAAGTGGAATTGCGGACGACTAGTGTTTGAATATTATTAGAGTACAGAAATAGGAAGAAAGTTAATCATTTTTCATGGCGATTGGTTTGGATTGACGAACGCAATTGTTTAATAACTATGTGCTTCATTTCAGTAAGGTTTATTTTATGTGTAATGTCTTTCCTCTCATTTACTGACGGAGTGTGACAGATATCAGTCTGCAAGAGACGATCTAGTTATAGAGCTCAAGATAAATATGAACGATGTTGTCATATTACGTCGACACCTAACTCTGGAGCTGCTTATTGTACTATTACGTTTTGCGTTATAAGGTCCGATAGATTCGTTTAATACTAATAAGGTCCGATGGGACTGACATGTATAATTGTATAAAAGACCCTAATATTTTTTTTTTTTAAACTTTGCCCCATACTAGGAATTTCTCCTGTATTGTGGGTGCGTTTCACACATTTAAAGTCACATACACAAACAGCCAGACCCGGAACAATTAATTGTAGGTCATACAAATATTTGTTCCGTGCGGGAATCGAACCTGCGACACGCAGCGCAGCAGTCAATCGCTTAACCACTGCGCCAACCGTGCCGCTTATATAAATAATAAAGAATAAAATATATAAAAAATTAAACTTGCCTATCGTTTTCCTGCAATCTGTTGGAGGGATTTCGTGAAATGCGACGGAAGTGTGTAACAGGACGCCGGGGAAGCGCGCGCTATTTGATTTGACCAATGAGCGCGCGCCGTGGTAGAGATGGCCGTCAGATGGTACCAACCCATTTTCCGAGAGGTTGGTACTGTCAGCCAACAGTTTTAAAAAGAATTATTCTTCGTTAAGAAAAATCATTTCTAATAATACCTGAACCATTTTTTTAGGATATAAAGTTCATGTTTTGCTTATTACCAAGGTGAGATGTCAAATGTTACACATCATATGCGAATACTGAAAGCTCGCTCGTTTTTTTAAGTCTTAGAAATGGGAGCAAGGACAAGGTTAGCCATTAGCTCGATCTTCATCACGCAGATTATTAACAACTTCTTCAGTGGTCCACTAAGTCGACGTATGATGATGATACATGATTCATGACCCCCCGCCTTGAAATATATCATCAGTTATTTTGTAAAAAATATTGCTCTGCCGATGCCGTAAATTTTGACCGCGAAGTTTATTTTTATATAATATAATATATAATAATATAATATGAGACAACATCCACACAAGGTCTTCAGGTCCCGAACTAGGTAAGGGCCTGTACTACGGTAACCTGATTGTACAGACAACTGTACAGGTTTAATTTTGTTTTGTATACATAATTATTTTCGTGCCGCGCGTCAGCACTTTTATACGGTATTTAAACTGTAACTTTAGCACTATGTATCACTGCACCTTATCATTTGTATCAATAAACATATCAATTACACTCGCCGCAGAAGGTTGTGTTGTTTATCAATCAATACGCGATCTTTCTGCCTATATCAACGAGAAGCAGTCATCTATCATTTATCATCTAAGTGTAGGCGTGATCCAAAACCCCTACATTTTTTGGTCCTTCGAGCCGGATGGTGGTTATCAGTGTATCATTATCAGATTTGTGTTCTGAAGATTTCTGGTACGATAGCGAATCGGTCTGCTGGCCTCCCACAAGCGGGTCTCACCAGTAAGATTGAGAAGGCGCACATATCGTGCTGGAGATTACAGAAACAAGCATCAAGCAAATCAATCAACGATTTACCATCATCAGCATCAGAGAATCTTCTCAGGTACTTATCATTTAACTTTCATCAATTATCATGGAGAGCATACAATCAATGTTCGAACGTCAGAGCTTCCTGACCAAGGAAATTGAGAGAATAAATACCAATTTCCGTAAGGACAGTTCAACCAGGAAGACACCTGAATATCTTATCAGCCGATTAGCCTCACTGGATAAATATTGGAAAGATTTTGAAGACAATCATAGCAGGCTGCTGGAATTTGAAGATGATCAGTATGAATACTTCTCCAAAGGGATTCATGGGTACATGAAGGAATATTATATCAAAACCAAGGAAATGATATCATCATATAAGGAGGCTAAAGTTCCGACCTTTTCCTTACCCACCTTTGAAGAATACTCCTATCACGGGGATGACCTACTTGGTCAGCAGGACACTAACTTTAGAGCATTAGAACGACTACTGAATAGAATCAGCGTTCAAGACTTAGAGGAAAAATGGGAACTTCAGGATGAACTAAAGAATCTTCAACATCTCTGGAAAGTTATTGACACCATTCACCTCCGTCTCGATAATCAATTGAAAGGAAGCAACGATGCATACGAAGCCAAGTTTTTGCAGATTGAAGAGCGCTACCTTGCCATCAAAAGGGAGTTGAACAGAAAACTAAACTCTACTGCTCACCTCGAGCAAGCCACACCTAAATTAGAAGTCCCTACATTTTCCGGAAGATATACTCAGTGGCCGACCTTTTTTGATTTATTCATGGAAACGATTCATAACAACAAATGTATCACGAAGGCGCAGAAAATGCAACATCTGAAAGGGAAGGTCAAGGGTGAGGCAGAAGGTTTAATCCAGCATCTCAATATATCAGCAGAAAACTACGAGACAGCATGGGATATCCTCACTCATCGCTATAACAATCCACAGATTCTGTTTTCAACGCAGATGGATATCTTCCTAAATCAACCACTGATTACTAAGCAATCATCATATCATACTTACAAGAAGTTGCATGATACCACGACACAGTGTATCAACAGCATTCGGAATCTAGGCATTGACATCACTACCTGGGACCCAATATTAGTTCATCTACTAACAAAGAAGCTGGATGAAGAAACGCGTACTGATTTCATGGAGTCACGTGTGTCGCCTCGAGATCTAACATCATATACAGAGTTCCTGCATTTCCTTGAAAACAAATTTATGGCTCGAGAGCCTGTAGGCAAGAAGGAGAAGCCTGCAACTTCAGATTCGTGCAAGCCGAACTCAAGTCATCCTAGGCCTCAAAATCATAACTTCTCAAAAAACGCATCGTTTTACAAGAAATATCAATCAAACGCCACAAATAATAAGAGGTTTTGTCCAGTATGTAAGGCGCCTCATGATTTGTTTCTATGCAAACGCTTCCTTGCGCAATCATCGGACGCGAAATTGAGGACAATTTCTCAACATAATATTTGTCGTAATTGTTTATACAAACATTATGACAAAAAATGCATTTCTACAAGAAGGTGCAAAGAATGCAACGGTGATCATAACTCAATAATGCATGACGCATTTTCAACGATGCAAGGTGACCTACTGGAACCAACTCAAACTCAGCACTCTCAAACGTCATCGGACTCAGCTTCAACCTCTCGTAGTAGTCACAATGTTAACTACGTTGCCAGTGAAAATGAAGAAGTCCTTTTGACTACTGTAGCATTGAATATCAGAGCTTCAGACGGTAGCATTGTGAGATTCAGAGCTCTGCTAGATCAAGGGTCACAAATATCCCTTATATCAGAAAATGCCGCCCAATTATTAGGGTTAAAGAGGCAACATTATCAAGCAGCGATATCAGGAATTGGTTCGACACAAAAACAAAGCAAAGGCTTAGTGTCACTTGAATGCATATCAATTTACGAGGACTATCATTTTACAACGGAGGCTTTAGTCGTATCACGAGTTATAAATAACTTGCCTAATGCTTCGTTTAGGAAACGAACTTGGGCCCATTTATCACACACCAGACTGGCAGATCCTGAATATAACATTTCAAAGCCAGTTGACTTGCTCTTGGATGCCAGTGTCTACTCAGACATTATCATGAGTGGCCTTATCAAGGGGCCAGTCCAAGCTCCTATCGCTCAGCAAACAAAACTTGGGTGGATATTATCAGGCAACGTGAAGACGTTTGCATGTCACGTTGTCGTCAACGATATAGACAGCATCTCCAAGTTCTGGGAGGTCGAAGATATACACGAGACCACATCATCATTATCATCTGCAGATCAATATTGCGAGGAGTATTACCAATCAACCACTAAGAGATTGGAGTCTGGCCAGTATGAAGTAGCATTACCCATGAAACCCAAATTCGAAAAAGAGATGGGGGCATCAAAATCAAAGGCTGTCGCTCAGTTCATTCAACAAGAAAAGAAGATGAGCAAAGATCCAGCACTAGCAGAAGGTTATCGCAAATTCATGCGAGAGTATGAAGAGCTAGGTCACATGCGTAAAGTCGAGCGACCAAATCATACTGCATGCTACTTACCGCATCACGGCGTGCTGAAATTAGACTCTACAACGACAGCTCTCCGTGTTGTATTCAATGCTTCGTCTAAGATGTCATCTGGACGCAGTTTGAACGACTTGATGTATAATGGACCGAACCTTCAACAAGACCTTCAAAATCTCATCCTGAGGTGGCGACAACATAAGTACGTAGTCACAGCGGATGTGGAAAAAATGTTTCGAGCAATCTCATTGAGACCTCAAGATCGGCATCTTCAATCTATACTGTGGAGAAGTCATCATCGTGAATTACTCCAAGAATATAATCTTACCACTGTTACATACGGCACAAGAGCGGCTCCGTTCTTGGCAATGAGAACGCTGAAGCAAATTGGAATCGATCATGCTGAACAATATCCATTAGCAGCGTCCGCCTTGGAGTCATCTTTCTACATGGATGATTATATGGGGGGAAGCAATACCATCGAGCACGCCAGAAAATTACAACACGAATTAATATCGGTGTTAAAAGCTGCTGGTATGAACCTGAGGAAATGGTCTAGCAATGAACCTCAGCTTATCGAAAATCTACAACCAGAACAAATAAACGCTCCATTCGAGTTCAAGGACACTGAATCTCGGAAAACATTAGGCCTGCGATGGATTCCTTCCAGTGACATGTTTACCTTCGACACAAAAATTGAACCCCGAGACAGCGATAAACCATACACAAAACGGCAACTGTTGTCAGATATTTCTAAAATATTTGACCCTCTTGGCTGGTTATCACCGCTCACAATCAAGGCAAAAATATTATTCCAGAGCACATGGACTGCGCATCTAGAATGGGATGAAGAATTACCGGCCCACATATCATTAGAATGGCAAAGGTTGCGAAACGACCTAAGAAATATCAACATTTATCAAATACCTAGACATCTAGGTCAAACAGAAAAAAACGTACAAGTACATGCATTTTGTGACGCCTCGGAAAAGGCTTATGCATGTGCAATCTACATAGTGACAAACAATCATAAGGGCGAGCGCACATCGAAGCTAGTGACGGCTAAAACAAGGGTGGCACCAATTAATAAATCGGTCACATTACCTAGGCTAGAGCTACTAGGTGCATTATTATTATCACAACTGATGGAGAAATTTCTTCAGACACTATCTTCGGAGCAAATAGAAATCTTCGCCTGGACTGATTCGATGGTAGTTCTTGGCTGGCTAAACGGGGACATATCAAAATGGAAGCAATTTGTGGCTAACCGTGTACAAACAATTACGGGGATCATCCCAGCATCAAATTGGCGTCACGTCAGGTCTTCTGACAATGCAGCAGACTGTGCTACGCGTGGATTGAGCAATGAAAACTTATCAGGAGATCGCTTGTGGTGGCAAGGGCCAGAATGGCTTCTTAATTTTAACTCATATCATATCACCACAACCGAATATCAAACTCCAACCGAAGAAATGAAAAAAACCATTGTACACACAGCCTTATGCCAAACGAGTTGGACTTTGGTAATTGAATTATTAAATAAATTCAATTCATTAACAAAGATTGTACGCATAATGGCATGGGTGTCACGTTACATCGCAAGCCTGCGCAATAAAAAATCAAGTGCAGCGAGAAGTGCACTGACCGGTGTCGAAATACAAAGCGCACTATATCTTATTATCAAACATGCACAAAGTATAGACTTTAAAGAAGATATACACCATCTAAAGAAAAGGGGCTTCGTCCGCAGCAATAGCAAATTGTCCTGTTTACGACCATTCTTAGACGACCACGGGATACTAAGAGTCGGTGGACGTCTGGAGCAAGCAAATATCACATATGCGGCGAAACATCCCATCATTATATCACCTGGAAGTCGTTTAGCAGAGTTAATCATTCAGCAGGCTCATATCACTACGCTTCACGGCGGGCCGCGACTTACCTTATCATTCATCAGGGAGAAATATTGGTTGATCAGTGGCATCAGCAGCGTCAAAAAACATCTGAGATTGTGCGTAAAGTGTCGCAGATATAACCAAGAATCATATCAACAACTCATGGCTGACCTCCCAAAGCCTAGAATTACACCATCTCGGCCCTTCACTAATGTCGGAATAGATTTCACCGGACATGTGGAAATAAAATCCAATAAGGGACGAGGCATCAAGACTACCAAAGGATACATTGCAGTATTCGTGTGCCTAGCAACCAAGGCCGTGCATCTGGAATTGGTATCTGATCTCAGCACAGCATCCTTTCTAGCAGCTTTAAGAAGAATGTGTTCCAGGCGTGGAGTACCCAAGAATATATATAGCGATAATGGTACGAATTTTGTGGGCGCTTCACGACTTTTGAATCAAGAATACAGGGAGATCATGGCTTCAATCAACCCAAGTGCTATCAATGATGTTCACAACATGGAAATACATTGGCACTTCAATGCTCCTGTCTGGCCAAACGCAGGAGGATTATGGGAAGCAGCGGTGAAGAGTTTGAAATATCATTTAAAGCGCGTGCTAGGTAATCAAAAATTAACCTACGAGGAGTTCACCGCGTTGCTGTGTCAAATAGAAGCCTGCCTCAATTCGAGGCCTCTATGCGCACTCTCTGAAAATCCAGACGATACCTATCTCACCCCTGGGCATTTTCTTATTGGCGGATCCTTGTTATCACGACCACAGACAGATCCTGATCATATGAGCCTGACTATGCGTTGGCAATTGATTCAGGCAATTAACAAACAGTTCTGGAAAAGGTGGTCCACGGAGTACCTTCAACAGCTTCAGTCAAGAACAAAGTGGCGTACCACTAAAGAAAACCTTAAATTAGATGATGTGGTTCTTATAAAAGAAGATAACATGCCGCCTGGCAAGTGGGCGATGGCGCGAGTTCAAGCTCTACATCCCGGTCAAGATGACTGTGTAAGAGTTGTGACATTGAAAACTACCAATAATATTATCAAGCGTCCGGTCAACAAACTTGTTCCATTGCCAATACAAGAAAATAATATCATAAACGAGGCCACTTCGAACAGTTCCCATCAAGGAACATCCAACAGGCGTCGCGAACGGTCGAAATTCAACATGAAAACATTATTTACATCAGCACTTCTTATGTTAATGATGATAATATCGCCTAGTATGCAGCAATCATCAATATCATACAATATCACGCTACTCGACGGTCAAAGGACTATGCTTTTCGACAAGGTATCAGAACTACAGCACATCAAGGACGAATGGAAATTAATAGTCTACTACAACATGTCTACGTATTGGTCTGGGTTCACCGACTTAGAAACATATGTTCGGTATTTAAATCAATTATGTCAGCGAACGTGCCTACCGCAATCAAGAATGCCGTACAGAGCTATCATATTACAACTGCAACACGAGTTGAGCGAACTACAACACTACAATTCTTTACTGCGGAACCCAAAGAAAAGATACAAGAGAGGACTAGTAAACGGAGTTGGCAACCTGGCCAGTTACTTGTTTGGGGTGTTGGACGACAAGTTTGCAGAGCAGTATAAACAAGATATTGAGCAAATATCGCGTAATGAAAATCATTTACAGAGCCTTATCAAAAATCAAACTCTTATTATTGAATCGGAGTACAGCATTATTTGACGAAATGAGGCCATAATGAATCAACAATTCACGTCCATGAATAACCAGATGAAAGCCTTATTGCACGAAGTAAACAACGTGCAATCGGACACAACGCAAGGCCTTTATTTAATGTCGTCAGCACTATCAGCCTACACCGTTTTATCAAACTTACGACTTGTACAACAAGGTCTCATCGATGTGGTCACTGATATCTATCATGGGCGCATAGATACTCACCTGTTACCGCCTGAAGAATTAGAGGCTCAAATAAATATCATAACACACGAGGTACAGGATGATCTCAATGTGCCTGTAGACAAATCAAGTATCAGAAGTCTTTATAGATTACTGCGAGTGTTTGCTCGAGTATATAACGACTATCTCATTATGGAAATCAAGATTCCTCTGGTTACTACGGAAAAATATGAGCTAGATAAAATCATACCCCTACAAAGGGAAGAATCAGGAAAAAGCTATCAAGTCACCCCGACTTATCCATACTTAGCATTTAATTTGAGAAAGGACTTGGCTTTATTCTTCACAGAAAACGACCTACAACAGTGCCTTCATGCGAATCCAGAAAAGATATTATGTTCCATTGATAAGCCCATCTATGAAATTCGAGAAAAACAATCCATTTGTGATATTAAAATCAATGACATAATCACATCGCCCTGTATTCACAAACAGTCGAAGTGCGAAAATAAGTGGATCAAGTTACAGCGCCTGAACGACTGGCTGTATCAATGTTGTCAGCAATGCACTGTCCGCATTTTTGGCATACGGACTACGGAAGTGAAGACTTTATCCGGCAATGGCATAATCACCTTATGCCCAGGATGCACGCTCAAAGGAGACTCTTTCAAGATTTACTCTCATAGGAATTTCATCAATCACGTGGACCATTATGCAGAAGAGATGGAACTTCCACAGATGTCTGTTGTAAATGACATAGTCAACACCAGCATCCCCTCGGTTGAGACTTTTGTACCCGAGGATCATCACACTATGTGGAGCCAGTTGAGATCAGAAATCGACAACCTTAAGCAGCAGTCGACACAAACACTGAGTGTCCACGACGTGCATCAGTACAGCGTGCTATACTCGCTGGTGGCCGGAGGGATCCTGACGGGCTTTACCTTAATTATCATATGGATCCGACGAAGGCGGGGACAGGAGCCGGCATTGGAGTCAAGATTGGAATTAACAGAAGTACAGACTATCCCCAAGCCGCAGCCTACCACTCGAAGGATCACCGAGAGCACATCAACCCCTAACTTGCACTCAATCAAGTTTGATATTCCTATAAGTGAAAGTTAGATTTATAGATTTTTGTAATTAGTATTTAAGTTGAGATTTTTAAGTTGGCATTGTTTAATTTGTTATTAATTTGAAGTATTTTTCTTCCTTTGCGCCCTCGGCAGCATGTACAGACAACTGTACAGGTTTAATTTTGTTTTGTATACATAATTATTTTCGTGCCGCGCGTCAGCACTTTTATACGGTATTTAAACTGTAACTTTAGCACTATGTATCACTGCACCTTATCATTTGTATCAATAAACATATCAATTACACTCGCCGCAGAAGGTTGTGTTGTTTATCAATCAATACGCGATCTTTCTGCCTATATCAACGAGAAGCAGTCATCTATCATTTATCATCTAAGTGTAGGCGTGATCCAAAACCCCTACACTGATGACTGATATACATACATATACATATACACACCCAGACACAGGTCAAACATACATGTTCATGCACACAAATGTTTGACTTGTCCGGGGACCAGCGGCTCAGAAGGCAGGGTCGCTACCAACTGCACCAACTGGTCAGTCTTTATATTTTTTTTATTCTTAAGTTATTGCACTTTTGTAGGAAAAGGCAGTTTTGTTTTTATAACCGCGAAAAATTCATACTCATGGGGGGTCCAGAATCATGTACCTACTCAATACATGGTGACAGTTTGTTCCTGCCACCCGTAAGACAATACCTTAATCCCCACCCGACAGACAATTTAAACAGCTAAAATAGCGCTGTTTTTGCTGCACCCGTAAGCATACTATGCACCCAGTGGCCAATCGAGAACGGCATCGAAATCATCACCGTAAAGATGTTTGCATTGGAACTTCACCGTCACTTCTGTTTACCCCTATAATAATTATCTATGTCTATTTTATTTGGGTTTCCCCCCTTAGTTACTCACCTATAGTTAGTAACATTTATGCTAAGAACCGACATTTGTCTTTTTTCTTCGTCGCTACTGTTTGCCAACCTGTTGCCACACTCTAGGTCGAGGTCAGTTAGTAGTCACGCAAGTATTGAATCCTACGTCTGTAGACTTATACTTACCTACCCACTTACTTATTATCCTTAGATAATCTTTATTTTATAGTTATTTACTTTTGCTTTGTGACAATCTTCTTCACCTTAACTATCTCTCTAGTAGCACGTCATATTGCTGGTACTTACACCTATTAACACCTGTTATAGTTGTCGCGTTTTAGCATGGCAATAGCGGTCATTGACCAACCTACATCTTCTTGCATAATCTATTTTAAAAACTTAACGTGATGTTCAATATGTTCCAGTAACGAAAAAATCATACATAGTTTATTGTTTGGGTTCTTACGGATATTAGGAAAAGGGCAATGACCGCTATAACCATGCTAAAGGTTCCCGTAGACAGGCGCGACACGACGATGCGATGCGACTCAAGGAAATTGTGCTACGAGAGTCGCGTCGCGACTGTCTGTGGGAGCCTTAAAACGCAACAACTATAGAACTCTAGGGATGCTTCAGTATATTGCATCATAGCATATTCGCCTTTGCAATGTACTTATCTATCTCTAAATATTATAAAACAAAGTCAGGTTTCGTGTCTGTCTGTGTGATCACGATGTTCTTCTAAACTACGCAACGGATATTGATGCGGTTTCATGCCATCATTTTATAACTTATTCCGGGAGGTTAATGTGTTTATAACATTATAAATGATAAATGATTTTATTTCGGTAAGTAGGTTTGTACAAACACTTTTACACGTCAATCATATTTTTTTTAACTAGATGAGGCCGGCGTTTCCTGCCTGACTACTCTGAGAAGAAAGACCGAAACAAACTCACAGGTCACAGTCTCTTTTAAAGTCATAAATAATAAACTTACACATAATATACCTAGACATTTTCATGATTTGTCAAGTCATAAAAACTGTGCGAAGTTGGGGCGGGTCGCTAATAATAATAATAACCTAATTATTCGTGGACGCTGTACTAGCGACCCGTCCATCAAACATACTCGTAACATATCGTGACGCCTGTACTCCCCGATCAGTTAGGCAGAGGTACACACAGCAGGTACCTATAGTACACACAGCAGCAGGTCAAATTACCACAAACTGTAAAATGTTCTCATTCGATTTTGAACTTAATCACCAAATTTTTAAGGTCTAAAACCATTTGGAGAAATTTTACTGTTTCTTATAACCTGGTGTGCTGGCGACTGTACACCCTCATCTCGCCAGCTATGTTTAAGCCCCATGTAATAGGGGGCGAGCCTATTGCCATCAATCGGGCACAAATCCTGACTCCGGGCTGCTCCTGAGAAATTCCAGATGAAAAGCCCAATAACACTTTGCCTGACCTGGAAATTGAACTCAGGATCTCATATATGCTTAGCAGTAGAGCTTGTGGCTACTAGACCAACGAAGCAGTCCTAAGAACGTCGAGCGCAGTCTCCAGATTGGGTCATCTAGCTTGTTGTTTTGCAACAAAACTTCTCATAGCTTGTTGCACGTCGTAGTGAATAACATCGTTAATATTTCAGCAATTTTCATATTACAATTTCCCTCAATCATTATAAGTTATGTATAATTTAAAAACGTATTGATCGGTATACTATTCATGTAGATATGTATTTGCCGTTTCAATTGAAAAAGAAACGTCTAGTCAGCTCCTTTCAAATATTCAGAAAGAATATTTTCCACCTAAATACACCAATTATTTCAAACGAATGGCGCTGTTTCCAACTGCCATTATGAAGTATGCTAGAAATGTCCAATGACACCTTCGTTTAGACTGTGGCGGCATCTACAACGCCACCTGCAACTACTCATCATCCTGTCGTCACACAAAATCCTGCATTGCACAAGCAGAGTTTACCGCGCAACTAGCATATATACAACGCCCCGACATCAATCGTCGGGCAGTTGCCCACCAGGCTTGACACCCGTCTGGTCGGAGGATCCTCCCTTTTCTATGGAGGTATGAGTGAACTTTACACCCTGTTTCTCATACCTCTATACTGGTGACGCCGAATATGAACGTCAGCGCAGCCTTCGTGAAACAACATCAGTGTGATCAACATCATCACTTCCTCAAGCTTTCGAGTTGCGAGTCACACAGCCAGCCAGCACCCAAGACTTCAACGGGTATCCTGACTACCAGCATGCAGCACAAGAGGTATACCTGGTCACCATCCTCAGCGTCATCAGCGACCTTGGCACAGCACATTGCACTTTCGGCCGGTCAACAAGCAGAGCCCTTAAAACCCGCTCCTGGTCGACGCCAGCAGTCAGCCTCAACCAGGCGCTGTACCACATCCGACGCACTGGTGCATAACGCAGCGCCACCCCGGCACACTGGGGAATCTTCGTACACAGTTCCGACTCACCGCGAACTATGCGACACCCGGTTCCGACTCACTGGAACCTCAACTGGCCTTGGCAAGCATCGCAAGATACAAAACTCATGCGAACTACGCATCTTCCTGACGTCACGCAAAATCCTGCATCTCACAAGCGGAGTTTAGCGCGCAACTAGCATATATACAACGCCCCGACATCAATCGTCGGGCAGTTGCCCACCAGACACGACACCCGTCTAGTCGGAGGATCCTCCCTTTTCTATGGAAGTATGAGTGAACTTTACACCCCGTTCCTCATACCTACCACATTGACGTGCAAGCTGTCGCCATGAATTCAGTACATTATTCTGAAAATCTGCGTTGAAAACGTTCGAAAAAAAAAGTTGTTGTTCGTGTGTCGTACATTTTGACCGCGTAGGTATTGCACTTTTCTATGAACCAACAGATTTTTTTTATAAACGATGAAATATGTCTACGCTAGGGCTCTAGGGTCGTGTGCTGAATTCATTGTTTCGGTTAACGAGTCGCTATTTTCTTTCGAAAAAATGAAAATTATTGATGAACATAATTAGATAGAAATCCGCTGGATGCAAGAAGCACAAAACCGGTCGAAGTCGTGATGCTTGGGGGAGGTATAGGCCTCCGCCAAGCATAGGGCTACTGGGCATAGGCCCAGCAGTGGACGTTATGATGACGATAATGATATAGTTTGTGGCGGCATCTACATCGCAACATGTGAACTACGCTTCATTTCCGTCTGGTCTGAGGAACCTCCATTTTCGATGGAAACTGATTGAAGTTTAAAACACCCTGTTCCTCATACTTCTTTAAGTTAAATTCAATCAAATCCTAAAAATTTACTTATCTTACTGGACGATTGGGGCTTCCCACGAGATTCCTACCAGGGCTGCCATCAGTTCCGTTTTCTGTTCCTCTTTTAACTTTATTTTGGGTTGCTTATTCACAATCAGGCGTCTTTTAGTGCGATTTTCGTTTTTCCGTTGGTAAACTCTGACCTTGAGCTGGCCTAGCATAGTAGGTACGGAATTTTAATAGAATACTCGAAAGGGTTACCGTGGCCCCTGGCACGGGCAACTGAAGGAACACGGGTGAGTATTAGTCAGTAAGAGTCTCACACGGGCCCTCCCGCTCCGTCCAGAGCGGGAGAAGTTATTTGATGATATCCCACACTCAAAAAAAAGGCTTATAAGTACTGGTTTTGTTACTACTGACGTGCGGCCTACTGTACCTATATGTGCAGCAACAATAAAATTCACTTTAACATTTTTCATTCATTAATTTAATTATTTATTAACACGTTTTCGCTCCCCCATACCTATTTATTTGTGACAACTGACAATCTTTACCCTTTCACTGACCGTGTTAAATTATTTCACGTAATTTAAATTATATTCTTAAAATGTTAATTCATTATGCATCGCAGGGGTTGGGACTTGGCCCCAGCGGAAATAGAATCCATTTGGAAATATTTTATTTTAGGAAAATTAATCTCATTAATACGTCTAGGAAATGACGTAAAAAAGCGTCTGGCTTTTTGTATGGACCTTTATATTTTTTTTATTATTGACCGTTTTATTTCGATCTGGTTTTCAAAGGTTATGGTAAAAATGCAAATAGAATCTTGTTTTTTATGGGCAACGAATAGAAAGCGGTGTAACGAGAGCCCTGCGCATGGGGTTGTTACAAAAGTAACGTGATATTTTAAGCGGGCTTGGATATTCCCATGGGTGCATAAATTACAATACTTTGTAAAAAAAATATTGTAGTATCTGCAAGTAGTCTACAAAATGTATGATAAATGATAAATTATTTTATTTCTGTAAGTAGGTTTTTACAAACACTTTTACACGTCAATCATATTTTTTTTTAAACTAGATGAGGTCGGCGTTTCTTATCTGACTACTCTGAGAAGAAAGGCCGAAACAAACTCAGAGGTCACAGTCTCTTTTAAAGTCCAGACAGAATCTTGGTCAGATCATGTGAAGGCTATGTAGATCGGTGTCTGAAATGGTCTTTTGAGGAAAGAACCACACAGATTGAGTGGACCTGTCCAGTCAGTGCACGCAATAGTCAGCAATCGTGCAGCTCAACTCAGAACTTAAGGAGCTCAACGATTCGACGAACAATACCAAAGAAAGGACATTTGAGTAGGCCGCACAAGTTACTCAAACTGCCAGATCATGATTACACTAAGAGTAAAAATACAAAAAAAAGCAATGACCAACATAGTTCTCACATTCACGATAGTTAAAATAATAGCATAATACTTTACAAAGTAAATACTCTTGTCATAATATGTATATAAAATTCATTAATGTCAATGTGTATATAAAATCCGGACATAATCATTGAGGACCATGCAGATTGGTGTCTGAAATGGACTTTTGAGAAAAGAACCACACAGATTGAGTGGACCTGTCCAGCCGTGCAGCTCGACTCAGAACTTAAGGAACTCAAATGAGTAGTATTTCTAGCTACCTAAATAATTGGACTGACCTACCTATAAGTTTATCATTTACTTGTCAGTAGCTTTTGTCCGCGATTCGCCCACACGGATGTCGGAAATTATTACATATTACCGGAATAAAAAGTATCTGATGTTAAACCAGGTCATATACTATCGGTGTGCCAAATTTCGTCAAAAATAGGTCAGCCGTTTTTGCGTGATTGAGTAACAAACACCCAAAGTTTCACATTTCATATTCTGTATGTAGATTCTGCAATATATTAAATTCAAAGTCCTGACTGACTGACTGACTGATATATCAACGCCCAGCCTAAGCCGACATGAAATTTGGATGGTGTGTTCTTTGTAAAGAGTAGATATCCACTAAGAAAGGGTTTCTCGATAATTGGTACACATACTTTTCACGCAAAAACTGCTAAACGTAATTGGATGAAATTTGGCACACAGATAGGTTATAACCTGGATTAACACATAGGGTACTTTTTATCCCGGTAGTATCTACGTTCTCGTGGGATAATTTCCGAAATTCTCACAGGCGAAGTCACTGGCAATAGCTAGTATTATTATATAGGAGGAAGTAGGATTAATTACAAATAAATACCGCAGTACTATATTTATACTCGTACAAAACATACCTACTAAGATACCAGACACTAAGCAAACTTGCTGACCGGAATATTTCAGCCATTATGATTGAACATATAATACGGACGAGGCAGTACGAAGATGAACTCTCGTCTTCCATTCCCTGCGTCTTTTCCCGTCTATTTCAATTTGATCTAACACGTTTTCCTAGGAATGTAGGAAATACCCATGAATGCTTTAAAGGTTACCTAGTTAGGTATTGTGATAGAAAAAGAATACTTACAGGCAAAATTTTCACATGAGTTTGGATAGCCAAATCCGAAACTAGTTTCTTCAATAGAACTTAGGTAGATTTTGTTAACTTGCTGATTTTGATTGAATGGCGTGCAATTAGAGAGGCTTATGTCCAGCAGTGGGCTGCTGTAGGCTGATGATGGTTTATTTAATTATTTGCTTAAATAAATAAATGATGATGGATGATGATTGTATTCACCTGAATAAACCCATTTTTTTTTAAACTCGATGTAATGTGTCATTGATATTTATAGCCGGGTACTGTTAATGGTTTTTAATAATAGGTACTCATTGTACGTTGTTTACTGCAGCTCGACGAGCGACCTTCCTTTTATTAGAAAAGCGAGCGATTTAATATGAAAGCATTTCAGCTCTGGGGTTTATTGTTCTCGTTCACTTAGCTTTGGACGTTTGCAGACATTGTTCATCGTTACTATTATTAGGTATTTATTTTAAAGCCAAGTCATAAGACTTAACCAATAAGGCTTTGTCATTAAGGTTTTTAATCGAGACATACTTACTTAAGTTAAGCCGATGTTACTGGCTGTCAATTGTAGATCTTCATTCTTCATTGTTACGGGTAGTCAAAAGCCCAAAAGTCTGACAACCATTGTCAAATAGACAGTTCCTCCATCTTAAACTGGTGTTCAGATGCATATCCGGTTAGGCTGGAAGTAGACCCCATCATACTTGGGAGGAGGCTAGGCAGAATGTTTTGTTGATTTACTTAAAACTATGACTAGAATTGACATAACCCATCCAATATACCTACGTGGAACGAGTAAGTAGGTTTTCGTCCCACAGCCTTTTAACAAAATTTGCATTGCTAACAAAATTCAGGCATACACCCTAACGTCACAATAAAATTCAGGCCAAAATACACACCAATACTGTCGTATTTTCCTCAATGTCACAATAAATAGGGTTTGTACAAGAGTACCTACACGACGTAAATAAATTGAGGACGATTGGTCCTTCGGTCCGGAGAGCTTGTCTGAGTACTCAGTAGCTTAGTCCGAAATAAAACCTTTTTTTTGTAACAAGTTTATCTATCTTTTTTTTATTTGTCAATGGGTAAATAAGGTAGATATGATTATTTGTACAATTTTCAGGACATACTTACCTACAAAAAGTAAAAAAGAAACATGTATACTCTGCACAAACCTTTTCACTTGGCATCTCGCTCGCAACGCTAAGAAGCATAAGTACAAACTAGCCATGTCCAGATATATGTGAACTTGATGACGATGATCTGTGTCGGGAATGAGTGAAACGGACTTGTATGACCTTATAGAATTTAATATGTAATATATAGTTACATGTAAGATGCGCGCACGTATTGTTTTTGAATTATAATTATTAAATATTAATCGATGCGCGTACGCGCTCTATAGCGTCTGTCGTCCCAATGGCGGCGGGGCGCGAACGGCGCGGTCGCAGCAGTGACGCGGCACGTAGTCCCGGCTATTTACTCTCCCCGCGACCGCTCGCAGCCCCCGCGCACACCTTGCGCGTGGACAATCTGTCAAGATAATGAGGCATGAGAGAATACTACCAGACACCATGTCGTATTTAGGAAGGGAGTAGGTATATACCGATTAAATTCAATACATTTAAGTATACATCCCATCCACCAACATTTCATATTCACGGTTACACCAATCTGTCAAAATCTCAAAGACTATCCTACTTAACTTCAAACTTCGTCCACGAGCAAATATGTTCGGAGCGAGTGTATTAAGGTGTTTATCATAGGTACCTATGTACTCGTCGCAGTCCGTCGGAATCTATTAAGAGGATTACCTACGAGATGCAGCCAGGAAGACGAGGGTCGTATCCACGTCTCGTATGAATTATGACCGCCTGTTACACCGTGGCGCAACGTCTGCTTGAATTTCGTACGTGATTTAAGAGGTTCGATGTTTGGAATACGTTTTGGGGGAATGATTTTTGCGATTGAGATTTTAAAGTTAGTCGTGTGTAGTCAGGAAAATCACAGTATCTTGGTTTTTAATATATAAAAATAGTTTTTTAAGCTATGATAAAATAGGTACTTATTGGTTCCGTTTGTAATCAGACAAACAAACTGTATTTATTTGTCTGACCACAAACGTAACCGATTCAAGTCAACCAGTAAGAGACGGCCAATTTATTTATATTTTTAAACTGTAATATTTCAGCAAACTGTTAAATTGCTTAAAGACCATTGATTCTTACTAAGTCACAAATAAAATTCCATTTTACGCTCAGTTGTAAACGCAGCCTTCCCTAATCCGCCGTCAGCTAAATTATTTATGCATTTAAAAGGATTTACTCTTAATATGAGGTGTAGCCGCACAGTCACGACTCTCCGACGCGCACTGAAAAGCTAATTAGACGCATCCTAGTTAATATTTATTCAAGAGTTTAGTTCCCGCGACATGATCGAGACGCGAAGCTATTTACTTACGTGTTTGAGCTAAGTACTAACCGATATTTTGGGGGTAGTCCTTCAACCCTTCTAACTGTCTAATATTTTAATTAAAAACTGCATGAGCTATTTTCCTTTAGGTAGTTCGTAGCGACACTGAAAACGTAATGTAATTAGGTATATACAGTCTTTCATTTTGATACCCACACAAACATTACCGTACCTAAATAAGGTAATACTTAACATAACCCAAATCAAACAACAGATTAATTTCTATCTAATTATCCGCAAACATCGTTAGCCCATCTTCCCAACATAATCCAATAACAAAATATGAAAACAAAAGGAAAGCGCTCGATCAAGGAATAATGAGCCACTAGATTAGATAAAACGTAGTTGGAAGTAAACTCGGCGAGACAAGAAATAATAAATCTTTCGGTACCAATTATACGTATGATTGTACCTAAGGAACCCGCGGTTTCGGACGGCCACCAGAGGAGAATGGCCCTACTGGGAAATAGGGACAATTGGGGTGAATCTCAACCGGTTATGGAGAATTGGAATGCATTGGACGTGTCGAAGGCTAAATCGATTTACGTTAGATTTGTCGCGTGTTGTAAAGGTTTTTGTGTTTGTTTTCTACGGTTGAGTATTGGAATTGTACGTTTTGTTTCATTTTTTATTTTATTTTTTTATTCACAAAACATAAACTGTACAAATAAGTATACAGAATGGTAAATAAACTTGAAGTACAATTATAATGATTGGGTACAAAAGGTAGGTAGTGAGGTCGAAAGTCCAATAAGAATAGGTACCCTGTCCCCCAAACTAGGAAAATCCTGTATCTTGGGCGGCAGTGTCTTCTTATTAACGGTAAGTAGGTAAACTTATTAATACAATATATTATGGTTTTCAAGCAAGTCTATGTTGAGAAGGCTCTTTACAGTAAAAACCACCAGATTACCTTCAACCTTCCTTTTTGCCTCAAGATGCGGTTACAAAATACTTATCCCTGTACAAAAATAAGCTCGCCACGTACCTGCCACGATCCGGGGACGTGATGACTAAGACGTACCTTATAACTTTTAAGTTATTCGTCAGTCCCAAGCCCCCGAGGCTTTGAAACTTGGCTAAGTCGCGGTCGCGCACCGCATCAAAAATACGCCGGTTGCAAAGTACGCCGGTCACAAAATACGATGGTTGCAAAATACGCCCTTTGCAAAATACGGAATGTCTTAATCTAATAAGAAGTGATTCCGCTTTTCCTTGAGGTTGGACCGCGGTTGGCTAATTGAGTTAAAATCTTGCTAAGAGTCTGTGATGTTTGTTGTGGTTTAATTTTTTACTTCTTTCGTGCAAGGAAAGATGGAGATTCTCATTTAATTTTAAATGTAATAAGTTTTTTATTTACCTTTAATGTTGTTACCTACCTACTTATGTTTTCCTCTAGATTAATAAGAAAACTATAATAGTATCTATCCGTAGCTGGTCTCGTTTGGTCTGAAATCCCTGGACGATTTTTTATAAAGATACTCGTATAAATAAACATTTTCTTAAACATGCATTGTAATGAAAATAGACTCTACCTACGTAGAAATACGCCAAGCTCTAAATAATCACATCTCACAAAACGCATTGTTAGATAGGCTTTTAGAAAAGCGTCAATCAATGACACCTCGGTAGGAGACAAGGCAATTTGCTAACGGCGTACTGAAAGGTGTGTGCCAACTTTATAATTGGTGTCGGCGGCAATATGAGTCATTATAAAAGAACAATGAATCGTTGAAGGTGTGAGGGACAAAAGTATTTGTGGAGCGATATTTAATTGGGTCGGTTTTATAATAGAAGGTAGGAGAACATCGGAGTGTACATTTTGGTTTTCTAGGCCCGTATTGTATAAATGAACTGCTGTTAATAAAAAGGTTACCTATATACAGCTCTCTCTTGTTAGAAGTGACATCGGAATTTAATACACTTGACAAAATAACGAACGCTTGTGTCGTTAACTCGGTCCGATCAGTTTTTTCTGCTTTTTCCCTTACCTACTTGAGTTTTCCTGTATCCTTGTTGCGTTTCCAAACTTATTCTCACATGCAGAAACACTTTAACCCGAAAAACATTTTTGTAGGCCATACAAAATAAATATTTGTTACAAGAATGTAAATTAATGAATTTAATAAGGAAATCATAAAGTTCTGTCTTAATAATTTCGTACTTTAGCTGCATCAATAAATTAGCAAAACTCACTAAAAGGCAAGCTTTATAGCTAACTCAACAGCGGAAGCTTTAAGGTAAATTAATTATGCCTTATATACTTGCAGAGAAAACTTAATAATTCTGAGTAACTTTGCAATATCTAATCTATCTTTACTTCAGTACATAAGTACATTGAAAATAGTACATTTTGATACAAGTGTGCTGTGTTGGTCATTATACTCGACGCGGTATTATTCGCGCCAACCGGAGGCAAGTGCGATAAGGGAGCCGAGTGTGTAATGATCAATGCACACACGTTTCATATGACGTTTTTCATCACACTTGCGAGGAAAAAAACTGACTTGTATTGTTATTAAATTTTAATTATTGTAACAATTAGTGAAGTAAAATTCTCAAAATGATACCAAACAGTTTTGTTGGCATTTTTAGTCTGTGCTAGGGTATTGGAATTATTAATAATTGCGTTATTTTCATTTGCTTGGGTAAATGTCGAATGATGAAATATTTTCGTATACGTTGGATGAATGTTGTAGATATATAATATAAGGGCTTATTGGTAGCAGCAGGAGGCATTAAATAACCAGTGTTACGAGAAGTAGATTGGCTCCAAGTTAATTGCATGTGTTATTTTAGCACTAATGTTTGCCTTGTTATGAATAGACTTCGACATAAGATTCAGCGACTGCGTCAGATCGCCATCCGCCATGACGCTTTAAGGTTAATATATCGGATCCCGAATCAGGCAGCAAGTGTAGTCGATGTTCTTCGAAAACTGTGCCCAGTGTTAAGCCTCGGACAAATCTAAATACTTTGCAATTTCTCTTGGCATTGCTCTAAATTTGTTAATACCAATGGGTTGAGCTGTACATTTACCTGTTTAAAAGTTTTGTAAAAAGTGGTCATTTTTTGCATTTGTTGAACGGAGAGCTGGATATTTTTTTACTATTTCATAAAACGGGCCATGGATTGTAAAATATCGTGGAATCTTGTTTTTAGTATCGATAATTTTTACGATAAACTTTTCACCGTGGGTTTCTACATCCTTTGCTGCAATATCAAAGTCAAAGTCAAAGTATCTTTATTGTGGGCATATGTAAGGTACAGGTCTTAACAATATATTGAAGTATCAATATGTCCTGCCTAATAGGCATACAATAATTGTGTAGGTATTGGCATTCAAGAATTATTATGCATGGTAAATTTAGTTATTATAATTAATGTAAAATACAGTGAAAGACTGAAAGTAACACATGGTCAATGCTAATGCATGTCAAACACTGTGAAATTAATACATGGTCAATACCACAGACATATAATACTAATACATGTCAGAATACAGTGAAACTAATAAATGGTCAATAATTCAAGAAATCTTGGATCGTGTAGTATGCTTTATCAATTAAAAATGTTCGTAATTTATTTTTAAATACTGCAAGTTCCTTAGTGTCTAGAATGCCAATAGGTATTTTGTTGTATACTTTTGATGCAATGCCAAAGAAGCTTTTGTTAAATAGAGCCGTTTTATGTGGTACATTAGCAATTTTTAACATATGTCTTTTTGTTTTGAGTTTTCCAAATAGATTTTCATTTGTTTTTATAAATACAGCTACTTCATAAATGTAAATTGCAGGGAAGGTCAATATTTTTAATTCTTTGAAATATGGTTTACATGAATCTGGAACACGGATACCAACCATCGCACGTACACATCTTTTTTGCGCTCTGAACACTAAATCCCTGTTAGTTGCATTGCCCCAATAAATGACTGCATATCTCAGTGTCGCCGAAATATAAGCATGGTATGCGGTTAAAAGAACTGATTGATCAACTATTTTGGATAATTTATATAAAGCATATGAGTACTGATTGAGTTTATTGCATATTGTGTCAATGTGTGCTTGCCAAGACAAATCCTTATCAATCCAAAGCCCTAGAAATTTAACGCAGTTGACTTGTTCAATTTTCGTCCCATTATGATGAATATTGATGTTGTTATTTGTAATATTACGCCCGAAATTGACTAGTTTAGTTTTATCTAAATTGATAATTAAATTATTATTCGTCAGCCAGTTAATTATATTGCAAAGAGTGGAATTTATCTCATTTTCCAAAGTATCAATATTTTGACCAGTAAATATAGCTGTGCTATCATCAGCGAAAAGGATCATTGGATGCTGTGAAACTTTAGGCAGATCATTTATGTAGGTCAAAAATAACGGTGGACCTAACACGCTACCTTGAGGCACTCCATATAGTACTTTTTTGGGCTTGGATTTACGTTTTTGTTCGGTATTATTTGAGATATTAATATTATTTTTTGTATTTTTGGTATTTTTACTGGGTCCATCTCATCTCATCTTTCACATTCACACACCAACGCTTGTAGCACTGACACATAACTTTTGCATAATATTAGTAACACATTACATCATTGGCCATTTTGTAATTCCTTACATCATAGCGTTTCTTTGGTATATGTATGTTGGGTGTACGTCAAATAAGACGCTTTGAAATGTTGCCATAAAGTGTAAAACGTTATTGAGGATGATATTCTCGTAGCATGTCTATTTCCTTTTACATGTCTGTTTATTATATTCTATAACATTTATATTATTTTTATTTTAGTGCAACGTTCGTAAGTACGCTGTACTGGTACAGCGTCCTAACTATTGTTTGCCTCACCGAACGACGTCACTACGTCAGCGCCGGCTGTCGCTGAAAACCAGCGCTGGGGCTCTGTCTTGCATAGGGTCGCGGCATAATGCTGAGCGATAGCCGTTTTGCGTAGATGTGACGCATGTTTCCCCCAACCTTTTCATATTTTCTGTGTTTGTGTTATTTTTTGCGTCATGTTTACCGCAAATAAACGCATTTTCTTTCTTTCTTCTTTCTTTCTTTCTATTTATTTCAACTACCTGATATCTATCATTTAGATAAGATTCCAGAATCAATATCATTAATCAATTAGATATCATTAAGGTCTTGATGGCTACACGCACCAGTAACACCGAATATTAACGCAACCTGCAACGAGATCAAGTAGTTACTTGTAAGAACGTATGCTACAATAACGTAATTATAGAGATGATACATTTAGATTTATAAAGTTCAACTGATGTTTGTGGCCACGATCCGGAGCTTTTAAAAACTTTTGAACGTCGGTTGGTGACAATACCTTTAGATTTCCGACCAATATATCCGTCTGAGCGTCGAGAGTAGGTTTTGATATCAAAATCATTTTTGGTCTTAACAGTGATTTTTAACATTGAATAGATACACCAAAGCGAGCTGGGTTTGTATTTACCGCCAGTTCATTGAAGTAAATTCTCCGAAAATTACTGGGCATTTTTGCTGTTTTAAAGTCTCGTAGGCCGGTAGGCTAGGTATTTCTCTCTAGATTTTCCTCGATTAGTATTTCCAGCGTGGCCAATTTTCGTATTGCTCTTCTTCCCTACGTGAAGTCGACATTTTGGATAATAATCAAGCACACAACGAAAACGATAACAAATATATACGGGAAATGGCGCGCTTGATTTGGTTTTTACGCGCGCCGCTCTCGCGATGAAAATAAAGGCACTGGCAAAACCGCTAAACAGTAAATATAAAATATATAAAAAACAAAAAATTATGTTTTGAACACGCAAATTAAGGTTAATATGTAGTGAAAATGTATATTTTGATGAAATGATGATAACTTTGATGATTGATTTAAGTATATGTAACCTAAAACAGTTTATTTATTCACAAAAATATTCATTGTTTTTTGACATAAAAACTCTTCGCGGAGATTGAAAAAATATGTAAAGTAAAAAACACGAGTGTATAATGCAGCTTATTATACACTCGTGTTTTTTACTTTACAATTATGAACCTAATTGCGTTGCCATAAAAGTCACTTTACAAGCAAGGGTGTTGAATTTTAGTGTTGTCAAAAAACTTTCATTTCACTGCGTTTTTTTAAAAGTTAATAATTTATTTACATTTTACCTACGCAGGCACAGATTCTTGTTTTCCAGCTTGGATATACCTTTCGTTATTCCATGTTTGACACGGTTTTCCTTAGAATGCGGCTCTTATTGTAAAAGTAAGAAAAGGTAAGCGTTTATATGGTTTGCTCGTGGGCGAATCTGTAAAACATAAAAGGCTTCGTTTTACCCACATACATTTATATTTTTATAAAAGGTGAGGTCGACTGGTTTGCTTGTAAGGGTGTACAGTCACGAGCACGAATATGTATACACTTAGCAACTTCTAAATGTGAATTTCTCCAACTGTAATGATTGTAATTTTATGTTGTTACAAATATAATATTTTGGAACCTACTTATACTGTTATGAAATAAGACTTATTTCAATGTTGCAATCAATATTCCACGAGAAAATCGCTTTAAAATTTTGCTAAGTGTATACTTATTAGTGCTCGTGACTGTACTATTATATGTAAATATAATAAAATTGAAATGCTGTTCGTTGGTAAGCACAAAACTTGAGTACGGCTGGACCGAATTGGTAAATTTTTGTTTTTTAAATGTTCGTACTAGTCTGAATTAGGTTTTTATGGAAAGAAACGTTTAAATAAAATCCAGGAAAATTATTAAAATCGGGAATAAATGATCGTCGTTTTTTCTATTGGATTTTTGTATGAATTATTGTCTATGACAGGACGTCTGTCGGGTCAGCCAGTTAAACATCGTGCAACATAATTAACGCAAGACCTCTCACACACCAGAATATTGAGTTAAAAGCATAATACCATGACCAAACCATTTTTTTTAAGCTATCTATTATTATTAAAAAAATGTGTTGACCCTAGCATTACTTTATGCATTTAAAATTGAGTCTTATTACTTTGCAATAAGATTTAATTTTCTTTGGCTCAATCGGCGGTCAGTATTGCAAAATACATAACTTTTGAAAAAAATACCTATATTTAATAGTGACTGAAATGGATTCAGTAGTCTATTCTGTTACACGTTGTATATTATAAACTTTATAATGGTTACAGCCTACTTCAAAAGTAAAGTATGATTTACTTTCAATCCCAGTTTTTGTATCAATAAAACTTTCTAATAACTTTTTTATGGGTGAGCTGAGCATGGGTTAATAACGGCAAAGGTTGTTTTAACCCGTTTCTTTGAATATGCCTAATTTATTTTCATGACCTAACCCAAACCTCCTTTTTTCTCAAGACATTAAACCAAGTTTTAAAAGCGTGTAATGATAGGGCTTCCATCACAACTTGAGTTTCTGTAAGGTTTTTGTAAACATTTTATAAAACTCAGTTTCCACTGAAATAGTGCATTAAAAAGTTAAAGTAAGATTGCGTGACCTACTTCTGTAATTCAATACTTTTCAATAGCTCCCACTTAAGTTGGCAACTTGAAGACTTAGTAACTACGCTTTCAAAAGAAATGTCTTGATTTACTTTTCCTAGTAGGTACTCTTTAATGTACCAATAATACTCTTATTGTTTATATTTAAGTGATCAACTAATAAGGCTACAGATACCTTTAAATTATTGGCTTAATACCATCTCAATTTTTCTGAGGTGAAAAATTAAAATTTGAAAAAAAGGAAAATAGGGTTACTTGTCACAGAAGCACGTGTATACAAACAAGATAAGTAAGTGTTTTGTGTAAATTCAGAACTTCACAGAATAATTTAAACAGGTAACTTATACCTACGTGTGTTTTTATATAATAATAATAATATTTAATATGTGTCTTTATATAAAACAACTCTGTGGTGTAGCCGCTATACATACGATTAAAATTATCTTTAGTTCATCTACCTAATTAAAAAAATATCCTCCTTAGCTACGAACCAATTTTTTTTTTGCGAAGTAAAATAATGTTTAAAGGTCCGTGTCCCGACTGTTTTGTTTAACTTTCCCGCGTAGCCTTGGGGTTAACGGTAGCCATGCAAATTGCTATAGAAGGGGCAGGGGGACACTTGCTTACGCTACGATTGTTCCTTGATAAGCCAATTTCTTTTTTCAGGTGAGTAGCTTTGTAAAATGCTCTTTTTGGGATGATTTTGTTTTTTGTATAATTAGAGAATTTTACTGTTGCAATGAATTATCAGCTGTCTAGAACTATATATTATTTTATGGGCGCTAAAGAACTTGTTTTGAAATATGAGAAGAGATTAATAACGACGATTCTAACTACCTTTTTTCGATTTTTAGGTTATAATGCCAATCAACGTACAATGCTATTTCACGTGTACTGGCAAAACCTCCTTAGGTATACGGTGTTTGACTCTTTATTCCATTTTCAAAAAAAAAACAAAGAAAAAAAATACTAAGTAATAGAAATAAATAATCTTCTAAATTATGAGACGCTAATTTTGCCGCTAAAACCTGTAGAAATAACCAATACGTCATTGGAAATAAATATGTACTGTGTTATTGTGATGAAATTTTCTAAAAATAGATAGTAAATATTGGTAGTTTGTCGTCGATATAGCACGATTATTGTACGATACGTAAGATGGGTTCACTAGACATGGAAAACCTTAATTTCTGTCTGAAGTGTTGGCTTTTCAAACTCTTGAAACAGTTAAATCCACCACCATCCATGTTCCTTTAAAAGCCACCAAATGTTACCACGCCACGACAAAATAACACACCACAAAAAAAAACTTAGGTACGTATCTAAAAACATAATAAACGTAAAAGAAATCATAATAAATCCGGCCCAAATAAATGAACTAATCAGGGTGGAGAGGGCAACTCCGCTCACTCAATAAAAACAGCACTTGAATGTCAGTAAAAAAAAAACTCATTTTCCTTTATTGCAATGAGCCTAATTTAAATTAAGTGCTTTATAGTTATGATTCAAGAGAGCGGATAATTTCAAGTAACTGTGGACTGGAGATGTTAACACGGTTGGTAGGTAACGTCGGTAGGTAGATATAGCTGTAAGGTTTGTAGCTGGCTGAAAAGACGATCGAGAAATATATTGAAAAGATAAAAGTCTTAAATAGTTATAGTAGGTAGGTACCTATAGCTAGTCAAACGCTTTTATTATTTTATTTACTTTTTAGATTTTTTGTAAACATTGCCCCACACTATCGCTAAAACTAGCCGGTACCTACTTTATTCTCATGACGTTTGTTTGGCAGGAAAGACTGCAAATAGACAAAAAATACCTGAAAATATTCACTACTAGCTGTGCCCCGCGGTTTCACTTGATCCCGTTGGAATATCGGAATAAAAAGTATTCTATGTCCTAATCCAGGTCATAGTCAACCCATGTGCTAAATTACATCCAAATCCGTTCAGCCGTTTTAGCGTGAAAACGTATCAAACAAACATATAAAAAATATATTAGTTTAGATTGTGTGTCGATGTTAGGAAGCCGTGAGATTAAGTTATCTTCACCAGCTACATCAACAGCACTACTTTTCCTAGAAATTCAATCATGTAGTTACATGAATTATTTAATAATATATCAGTTTAATAACAGACAAATAACTATACCTACTACACAAATAAACAGACTTTATTCCCCACCAACTCTACGGCAATTAAGTCCACAAAGACACCTAGTTACACCTCCAGGCGAGACTGGAATCTTGTCGTGAACTTAATTTATGTGTATTGAGATAAGACGTTATAAATAGGCACAAGGAATAACGTTTTAAAATAATATATAATGGCTCTAAATTGCTCCGTGAACTGAACGGGAATTGTTGAGGGATGCAGTGAATTATCGGGTTTCTTTTAAGTGGCTTTATTTATAAGATGAAACACGTAGATTATAGTATCGAAGTATTTCGATTATTTTTCTTACATTTTTCCATAGTTAGTTTATAGAAATAATGTTTAGATTTTCCTTCATTTTCTCCACTTTTCATTGAATTTCTCATATTCTTTCACAAGATATTTTTATATAAATACTCGTAAGGTAGTTTAATGTTGTATATAGTCCCCAACAATATGTAAGTACCTAGGTACATCAACGAAGACAAAAACTTAGTAGGTAGTCTAGATTTAGACCTATTTAGAAACTCACTTTAAGTACTTAATTTTGGAACTAAACTAAACTTAATTTTAAACTTGATGGAGTTTCATAAGCGCTTTAGAGGCTTCACCAATGTTTTTTGCAGCAAAAAGGTTAGGTTTAACCGGCTGCGGTGAAATTTAACACACGCATTTCTTAATTAGAGACGAATAATTAAAGATTTTAGTGAAAGAGTTTTATAAACGAGTGTTACGATTGCCTTTTGTTTAAAGAAAAGAAAAGGATCGTAAGTAATTGATGATTTTAGACTTTAATTTGATTGCGTTAAGATAGATTTTTGGGTGGTAGTAAAAGGCTTGACAGGCGTGGGTGTGACTTTGGGATTTCCAGCAAGGTTTTAAGAAAGACGTTATCAAAACTTTTTCCTGTAATTTTCCTTCAATAACAAAGCTCTCTTTCGCAGGTAAATACACACATAATAATAACATTGATCGCTTGACGAGGGAACAATAGTAAAATTCTGGTGTAAAACAGAGTACCTACCTAGGTACACTTTGATCTACACAAGAATTTTTAGAAGGCATGACCACAGACGTAGTTGTAAAGATTGTAAGATCCTTTCATCAGAAAATTGTACAACCCACTGCAAACCTCATCAACCAAATACCAGCAACACTTTGCAATACATTAAACCGTCTTAACTCAAATAATTAAAACGATGTTTAACAAACTTTAAAAACTCAAAAGTAATCAAAGAAAAAGGGACAGCAATAGAAACGCGAAATAACCAAAGTTTCTTCAATCTTTCGGCGAGGAATTTAATTAACATTCCGGGGTGAGAGTGGCGATGCTGGACATCGGGCGGTCCTAATTGCGGCCTGTCACTTCCAGCGCTGGTCACCCTACTATAGCGTTACCACTGTCAAAACATTGCGCTAGGATTTAAAGTGAAACTTTTTGTTGTTTTGTCAAATGCAAGCTTTGTTACAACTATTCCAAGGGTTTTCGATGTTGTTAGTTTGTTTAAACTGTAACGAATTACAAGGAAATAAATCCCTTAATACTTCCCATCACCCATGATAGGTACTTATCCTACGCTTTCAAATAACTTTGAAATCGTAAAAGTACCTACATTATTGAAAAGTACACAATGCGCCCAAAGAACCGCTTTAAAATCCTTATTAAATCAATAGAAGACAGCGGGTAGGCACCTAATTAGCTAGCTCGGCAAATGGCGCACGACCTTTGTTTTAAGTAAGTAGGTAAGCTTAACATAAATACTTCCAGACGAAATGTGAAAATTGTAGGTCAACCACACGAAAGCTCCTGTCATGTTCCTCTTTTCGTCTTGTCCAAATGGTTCGTGCTATGTTTAGTTAAACATACATTTAGATATATTATAATGCTAGCAAGAGTTCAGTAGTACCTTTATCTGCTCTCTTCTGCTAGGAAACTCAACACTATTCTCAGAGGTCAGGTATTTTCTTAACCGACTACAAAAAAGGAGGAGCTTCTCAATATCTACGGTTGTATTTTTTATTAATGTTTGTTACCTCAGAACTCTGTCAGTTATAAACTGATTTGAAAAATTATTTTGTTTGAAATGAAAACCTAAATAAATTTACCTACATTTTTTATTTTGACCTAGGTATATAAATTTGGTCAAGTTGTGATGAGTGGTTTTTGAGTTAGCTTCAATACTTAATATGTATTTTTTCCACTTAGTGTATGTTGATGATGTTATAATAACTTCCTTTCAGAGTTATTTACTTAGCAAGTGAAGATATACGAATTTGTGTGGGGTAGGTACCACAGCAAAAAGATAAAAATAAAAACGTTTTTATTTTTCAAAAATTTTATAATAAAGAAACCTGAAATACACATCTCAATTATGATTCATAATATTAGCCTCCTAAACATAATCACGTAGCGTACACAGCGGTCATAAAAACGCAGATAATTCCCGCTGGCTCATAAAAATGAGGATACAGGGCTTTTAAAAAGTAGTAAAAACTCTCAGACATAATCCGGTAACAGTTGGCAGGTGAAGTCGGATCGATAGCCGCTTGCTTCCTTATTAAAATAATTAAGAAACTTTTGCCCGTTCTCAATATTTTAATATCTTAAAACTTGCTTTGAAATATCTTTTGAAGACTGACTTTATTTGCCTAGGCATGAAACATCATGAATGAAAACAATTTCTGGGAAATCTATTATGTACATTTTGAACAAAGATTTTCTTCTAGGAATCTTCAGAAGAACGACTTCATTGGAATTCTGTAAGAAGATTTTATCGAAACATTAGTAAGTAAGTAGTTCTTAGTACGGTACCAAAGATATTGTTAGTGCTGTGGTAGCTAACTAGGTACTTTTATAAAAAGTAAAAATACATCTGCTCGAAAATCTTGTTAAGTGCGATAAAATAATATTAAACGTGGAGCACACACTGAATGCTCCGCGGTGCCGCTATTAAAACTATTCCACTCCCCACATTTATAAAAGTAATAATTATAATATCTTATTCAGTTGTTGGTTTTAATCAACCATGGATATAAATGATTCCTCACCATCTTTTTTTATTTTTGTGATGGTGGAAATCATCAAATAACTTCTCCTGCTCTGGACGGAGCGGGAGGGCGTGTCAGACTCTTATTGACTAAAACTCACCCGTGTTTCTTCAGTTGCCTGTGCCAGGGGCCACGGTAACCCTTTCGGACTTTCCCGCAACCCTGGCAGGCATCGGCCCTAGCGGACCCCGTCATTGTTGCTGACATCTCTGCATCATCATTAATTCCACCACATTCTGGACCACCTGCGTTGAAATTTTTCGTTTCCTACAAAAGTGCTGTACCTACGCGGTCAAATGTATGGAACAGAAATTTCTTTTTTTTAAATAACCGGCTGCAAATTTCAACGTAGGGGGCCCAGAATCATGTGCGTCGATATTCCTGCCAGTCCCGCCACCCTGTATACTAATTGCTTGGTTACAATCTATCTTCTATAACCTCATACCTTCGCTATACAATATCTACAAGAAAGGTGAAGGACCTTTCCTCCTTCAGTTCGTAAAACAGAATGGGAAAACCGGCCGCATCTGTGATTTATGACCAAATTCATCATACCCATCGGTTCAAAACACAACCATTACTTCTTCAGAACACAAAGATCCAGTCATGACTCATGATCTACAATTTTATATCTCTTTGCCGGGTGTCGGACAGATGCGCATTCTACGTTCACCGTAAAAAACATATTATCTCCTTCCACCCTTGGCCAGGGTTTATTAAGCAGTCGTAAACGAAGACAGGGGACGGTAGGTTACCTATTATGAGTGAGAGATACTGTTAGTCTGTTTATTTAAAAGGAGACTGACATTATCAACCTCCAGCCTAAAATATTGGGGTTAGAATGTTGAAAACTTTGAACTATGACAGTATAAGTAAGTACTTAGTTGTATAGTGTAGTAGGTAGTAGTAATTAGAACAATATACCTACATACAACTATTATATAGGTAACCTACCTAAAGGGTTGGAATTTTGTTTAGGTTTTTGTGTGATTTCAGTACTTATGTACGTATTTAAATCGATTAGTATAACTAACACGTAACAAATCATCACGCATCACGCCTAAGGGTTAGGCACAGGGCTACTTATAGTACAACCACATTTCGCCCGCAATGTTAGAGATTATCTAGGTATTAAAAGATTTTGTTTTGTAATGTAGGTTTGTGTCTTGTCCAAATAAAGCATGTTTTCCTTTATTACTTCTAAAGTAAGCTGTTTAAACCCCGTTCGTGTCCCCAGCTGGGTGGCACGAATCGTTTGATTTGCGGACGTCGACCGTAGTGAAGAAATTGCACTATATTTACTGAAGTCTGAAAGTAGTTCAAGGTGTTTGAGCAAACTGAACATATTTTTTTTTTATTATTATTTATTTACATTTCACACAACAAGATCTATTTTGTTAGTAAAAAAAAGCTTAAAAACTAAGTTAGTTGACACATAAACGCATACAATTTTTGAAGAACGGACAGTCATACCTGTCCGATATCACACTCAGGATGCTGTTGCTACTCACACGCACTCTGTGCAGCAGTGACGCCGCTCTCTTACGTAAGATCGCCGCGAAACCATCTGTGCGTGCCTCCATGAACATGGTGGACGCTCTGCAAAACGGAGGAAGCCTCAGCAGCATCGCATCCTGAATGCGTTTGTATTGGTCCCGCAGAGCACTGACAGCCCTTTGCGTATATACTGTCCACAGGCTGCTGGAGCACGCCACAATTGCGGCGATAAGTCCCCTCTTTGAGGAGTGGCTAGAGAGGCGCCACGGTGTCCTCACCTTCCGCCTGACGCAGGTCCTCACCGGACACGGTTGTTTCGGGAGGTTCCTGTTCCGGATAAGGCGGGAGGAAACGCCCGGGTGTCACCATTTAGTGGATCGTCCGGAGGACATACGGTGGAGCATACGGTGGAGGTCTGCCCGGCTTGGGCGGAGCACCGCCGTGTCCTCGTGGAGGCGATTGGCGGTGGCGATCTCTCGCGTCCGATTCTGGTCCAGGCCACGGTACGGAGCGAGAGGGCTTGGGAAGCCGTCACCTCCTTCTGCGAAGCAGTAATGTTCGCGAAGGAGGAGGCGGAACGCGTGAGGGAGAGGCAAAATTCGCGCCCTCACGCCCCTAGCCGCCGCAGGAGACGCCCTGGGCGTCGGGAATCGCAAGCCGATTCCCGGCCACCGTAGGCGTGGGCTTGCGAAACGGGAAAACTTGCTAGGGTTGCGGGAAAGTCCGAGAGGGATACCGTGGCCCCTCGCACAGGCAACTGAAGGAACACGGGTGGGTTTTAGTCAGTAAGAGTCTGACACGCCCTCCTGCTCTGCCCAGAGCGGGAGAAGTTATTTGATCAAAATGCGATTTGCGACTACCTATATGAATGATATTTTTACTAAAAAATACTTATCGAACGGTGAGCTGCCCATTGCTCGCCGTTCGCAAGCCTACGCCTACGGTGGCCGGGAATCGGCCTGCGATTCCCGACGCCCAGGGTGTGTCCTGCGGCGGCTAGGGGCGTGAGGGCGCGAATTTTGCGTCTCCCTCACGCGTTACGCCTCCTCCTTCGCGAACATTACTGCTTCGCAGAAGGAGGTGACGGCTTCCCAAGCCCTCTCGCTCCGTACCATGGCCTGGACCAGGGCCGGACGCGAGAGATCGCCACCGCCAATCGCCTCCACGAGGACATGGCGGTGCTCCGCCCAAGCCGGGCAGACCTCCACCGTATGCTCCTCCGTGTCAACCGTGTCCGGTGAGGACCTGCGTCAGGCGGAAGGTGAGGACGCCGTGGCGCCTCTCTAGCCACTCCTCAAAGAGGGGACTTATCGCCGCATTTGTGGCGTGCCCAGTGAGCAACTGCCTGACGATTGATGTCGGAACATTGTATATAATATGCTAGTTGCGCGGTAAACTCTGCTTACGCGATGCAGGATTGTGTGTGACGCTAGTGTGGCACACAAATAGTTTATAAATAATTTCGTTTTTCTAGGTGGGTAGGTACTTTGTTTAAACTGTTTTAATTATTATTTTTACTAAAGAGCGTAGAAATTAAAACTAAAAATAAGGGTGAAATGTGGAATAATCCAAAATGAAAAGGGGAATTTGTGGATTTTTTTACATTAGGGTTCAGTTTTCCCCCTGAGGAGGATTCTCTCTGGGGGGAAAAGTGGAATAAGCCGTTTCTTGTTTTTAACTATTTCGTTTTGAAATCATACGATAGGGACTAATTTGATTGACGATTGATTGATTGATTTTTTTTTTGACGGCGGCGATGACGACTTCCTGACTCTAATAGCCTGGAAAGCCATCTTCGATATCTAGGGCTCAAAAGGGTACCTACCTAATAAGACTGACTAATTACCTCGTCCTGGTCCTGGATTCGATTCCCAGGTCAGGCAAAGTATTTTTAGGATTTTCCATTCGTTTCTCAGAAGCAGCCTGAGATCTGGGTTTGTACCCGGTTGATGGCAATAGGCTCCCCCTATCACGACATGTGACTTACACATAGCTGGTGGAATGTGGCTCTCCTAAGGTACCTACACTTCTACCTAACTCTTTGGGTGTTACAGTCGTGATGTTGTGAAAGTACCGCGTATCTCGGAAAAAATAAGGAAAATAAGTGCCCAAAATTATTGCCCAGAAAGCACATTAACCTTGTTTGTTTGTATAAAACTCAGTTTACTTCTATCAACTTTACGATGGGTCAGTGCTAAAATTTCATAAACAAGCATTTGGCTGTGTGCCCGCTATGGTGGGCGATTTCCGTCTAACGGTGTTCCAGTTTTTCACTTAGGTTTACTTATTTAAGGAAAGAGGTTATGAGAGATATTCTGAGTAGTTTAAACACAGTTTAGTTTTTAAGAGCGCGGTATTCTGAATTTCATGAGCGCAGGAGGTTAAAGACTGTTGTTCGGTCCTCGGCTGGGCTTTTGATAAACAGTGGATAAATCCAAACTTCATGATGGTTTACTAAGAAGAAGCAGACTGTGTTAATGAATGAAAACGTCTACTAGACTAGACTTACCTACCTTTTGACCTCTGAACGTCCGTTAAAAAGTAGTCGTTTGACTAATAAACAAAATGTAGCATTTCAAATCAGGATGGATTTAGTTAGAAGGTTTCCAAAGAGGATTAATTATATATTTTTGGAAATTTTCTAACACTATTTTCAATGTTTTCAAACCAAAATGCAGAAAAGTTTTTTATTACACTGACAAATATGTGACGGAAACTAAAATGAGCACGTGAACAGTGGGGCATTTGGTCGCACAACACCTAATGAAAAAACTTTGTGACTACTGTAACCAAGTGCTGAACGTGGTCGCACCGAATATGTTGCGAAGTTGCAATCGCGACATCGTTGTAACAGCTTCGCACTTCAATTTAACAAAACTTTTATGTTGCATCGGGATTTGTGCATTTTGTAGAAGAATATTTATTTTACTATTGGCCGTTTATTACTAGTTACACACATATGACACATATAAACAGGCAAGGACAAAGGAACAGAGAAATACGTACAAAGAAAGAAAGAAAATGCGATTATTTGCGGTAAACATGACGCAAAAAATAACACAAACACAAAAAATAAGAAAAGGTTGGGGAAAACATGCGTCACATCCACGCAAAACGGCTATCTCTCAGCATTATGCTGCGACCCTATGCAAAGATGATTCTTACCTATAAAGCAATCTCTTACAGACTATACATAAACTATAATAACTGAGATATCATTCAGGTACCTACGTTGATTATCAGTATCGTGTTATCTGATTATCGTGGAAAAAACAATCAATCAATCATCCTATCAAAATCTACCTATTAAAAAAAAACTTTATTACCTATTTATTTTACAGTCAAGTTAGTTCTAAAAACAAAACATGACAGTAGAATTTATTTTTCATCCCACCATCTCGGAAAGAGTATTTTTAATCTTCAATATCTGAGTGGAAAAGCCGTTTTTATTCTCTAGAGGATAAAGTAAATTGAATTTAGAACATCGTGTGCACTAAGTTTGTGAATTAAAAAAAACATTAAACCTATTTACTGCTACCTCTATGGTGCCGAATATATCATACAACTTTTTTTTAATTTGTTAAAAACTCAGACTCGGAACCTTCTTGGTGTTCTTTTTTCAATTTGCTTTGTACGCGGTTCTTTACGCGGCATTTTTTCACGTCATTGTTTAACCTTATATTAAAATAAAAACAAGAAACTTGAAAACAAGTGAAAAAACTAAAATGAGTGATTCTAGCGACGAGGAAGTTTGCTTGACGCCAACAGAATTGACTGAAACTGTTAATAATGCGCAAATGAGCTTTCTCCCTCAACAATCACGCGAGAAGTATTTAAAACAGTACGATATGTTCAACACGTGGCGACTAGCAAAAGGAGCCAAAACTTTCTCAGAAAACGTTTTGCTGGCATATTTTATAGAATTATCCGAGAACAAGAAAGCAAGCACTCTATGGAGTACGTATTCGATGCTAAAAGCAACAATAAAGATGAAAAAAGACAAACATATCGATACCTATCCTAAATTAGTGGCATTTTTAAAAAGAGCCTCATCTGGCCATCAACCAAAAAAATCGAAGGTTTTCACAGTATCTGGTATTGAAAAGTTTCTTAACGAAGCACCCGATTCCGTATATTTGGCGGCAAAAGTAAGTCAGTTGCACATTCAGTATCTACTTAAGTAAGTATATTAATCTCAATTAAATAGTATACTTAGTAGATGTTGATAGGCATAATTATGCGTTCATATCAATTTTATTCATTTATCTACTACAATACTCTTTACGTTACAGGTTGTTCTTATTATTGGAATAAACGGAGCATGTCGAACTAATGAACTAACACAACTTAATGTCAAAAACATTGAGAAACATTCAGATGACTTACTATTAATTAATTTACCTAATACAAAGACAAAAAGAGACCGCAACTTCGTCATTCGCAAGGAATACGTAACGATTGTTGAGAAATATCAAGCCTTACGCCCGCCTAACACTCCAATCAATCGATTTTTTCTACAGTATCGCAATGGAAAGTGTGTTAGACAGCCTATGGGTACTAATAAAATTGGCAGTATCCCACGAGAAATAGCAACATTTCTTGAACTTCCAGAACCCCTGTTGTACACGGGTCATTGTTTCCGACGAACTTCAGCCACACTTTTGGCTGATTCCGGAGCTGATCTCCTGTCCCTTAAGCGCCACGGAGGCTGGAAGTCCAATGCAGTTGTAGAGGGATACATAGAGGATTCCATCCAAAATAAGTCTAAAATATGTGAAGGCATCGTAGGAGCCATTACACTGAAAGAGCCTCAATCGGATCCTTGGACTGGCCCTTCTACATCAAAAATAAGCCGTTATGAAACACCTAACCATCTCCCTCTCTCTCCAACATTCACGCCAAGGGAATCCGATGAATCGGTACAACTATTAAGTATGACAGATAGTTTACCGAAAAACAGTACACAAGTGACTAACACCAATATTACAGTACCAAACAAAAATATTACACTCAATTTAAATAACTGTAGCAACGTTACTTTAAAATTTTCTTAATTATACCTTAGTATTATTTTGTTATAATTTAAAGATTATTCTGTAATACTTACCTGTCATAATGTAGTAATTAATACCTAAACTGAAATAAAAGTGTACCTATCTTGTGATTGTAAACGTTTTTTTTTTGCATTTAGTCATTTCCTCGCTGAGGTGGAATGAAAAGTTACGTGTTGCACTCGAGTGCGAAGATTTTTCACCTCGTGCTCTTTTGATTCCCTCGCTAACGCTCAGGATTCTAATTTTGAATCACTCGCTGCGCTCGTGATTCAATTTTAGAATCCTTCGCTTGCTCGGTCATCAAAATTGAACACGCGGTTAAAAAGCAACTTTGCACTCTTGTATAACAAATAACTATTTCACCACTCCCGCACGAAAGAAGTGTCTTTCCTCTACGAAAACAGTGAGGAAAGTAATGATCCCGTTCAGAAACTAACCTTGCCGGATTTTTTTTGTTAAGTTTTAAAGATATTTTAAAAAATAAATAATTCTATTGATTAATTTTTAATTAAGTATTTGCTTTGTGACTATTTAATTTATTTACTATGACGAC
The DNA here is from genome assembly GCA_937001585.2 of Brachylomia viminalis. Taxonomy (NCBI): domain Eukaryota; kingdom Metazoa; phylum Arthropoda; class Insecta; order Lepidoptera; family Noctuidae; genus Brachylomia; species Brachylomia viminalis. Next base: position 7,781,793 of record OW443304.2, read on the forward strand.
TGAATACTTTCTAGCTGGGAGTGGTGAAAAGTTTTGTATGCAACATGTGAGCAAGTTCATTTGCTTTTGTTTTTGTTGAGTCATTCGCTTACTCAGGATTGAAATTTATAATCACTCGCTGCGCTCGTGATTCTATTTTTCAATCCTTCGTTCGCTCAAGACTCAAAATCAAAACTCATAGGAAAAACGAACTTTCCTCACATGTTGGATAACTATTAGGTAGGTATGCCACTATCTATTTACAAGACATTACTCACTAATAGAATCAGACAATGCTACCTACCCATCATTACTTTCCTAGGGAATAACATTATTTCCAGCCAGCCAATTCTAAGAAGGGTTATTCCTGCTACATTTGTAAATCAGAACTAATGATAGAGGGCAAACGATGAACTCAGTTAACCCTACAATTTGCTTTATTAATACAGTGGACAACTTTCGTATTCCAACGCATACACGTAGTGTCTACACTTAAGTTCACGAACAATAATTATCGACAACAGTTCACTCCTTAACAATTACAAATTCGAACTAATATTGCCACACGAAAATTCACCTTATGACAAGCCATATAGAGTCTACACAATCCAGGTTTAATTACTGCTGATCGTCACATGGGAAAAGACAGAAAACCATTTAGCTTGTATTAAATATACATGAGCAAATTTCTCGATGATTGCTGGGTACGAACCGTGATTTGGAAACTCCCGAGAGAATTATACATACGGTTTAATGGTGTCTGACTGTTTCTAGTAGATATGTATGTAATTATAACTTTTAACAAGGCATGTCTATAATTATTGGGATTAATAGAAAGTTGTATTTTTGACTGTAAATAGCAAATAAGTTTACAAGGTTGGGGTCTGTTTATGACAAGGGCTTCCAATACCGGATTCCGGTAATGGCTAATACCGGGATCCCGGACATGTTTTTGACGTTTTTCAGTACCGGTACCTATTGAAATCTCTAATACCGGGATTCCGGTATTGGTAATTTTATTTTATTTTCAATAGATAGGTACTACAGTCACACAATTTCGTTCTATTGCACATTAAATATATTTCCAACCAAATTTTCATGTACTAAGGTAAATTTTAAAAACTGCGTACTTTAATATCGCGTGGTTTATTTAGATACATCATTACATTTCATTACTACTTGCGCAGGTAAAGACTGGGATTAAAAACGGTGATCTTTGTATTTGCCTCTCGGTCACATGTACGGTTTGTGTAAGCGAGAGGTACTTACATAGAACAATAGAGGTGTTATCCTGAGATTCCTGAGGTGAAAAGGAAGGCTCCCACTTGCGAATATGACACTGGATAATGAAGACTTTACTTTGATAAGTGACACTGCATTTTGTCGCCATGATGCCACATTTTTGACGGCTGATGCTTGCCTTAAATTCATGCTGCGAAAACTAGATCAAGGAGACAACATTATTAGCCGAAACCTTGCCTCATCCCTCAGAATGCGGCAAACCCCTTTAATTCTGCCGCCAAGCCCTGCAAGCGGGTTTTACGTGGGGCACGTTTTGACCATGTCGGACGTATTGGGGCCAAACTAGCATCACACCCTCCGGGTAGTAAACAGTTCTGGTCCCTGTCTAAAGCAGTTGAAACGAATTTCTGTCGTCCCACTTTACCTCTAATGACGAAACCTGATGGGTCGCTGGCTCACTCTGCAAGTGAGAAAGCAAGCAATTCACGTCTGGACGCTGGCTCCAAGCAACCACCAACTGTACCTCAATGTGACTCCTTGATGCCGGAGACCGTAGTTCACATTAAATAGGTCCGAAGAGTATTGTGCAGTGCGTGAACAAGGCACTGGCCTTGTTCACGTCTAGACTGCACAATACTCACATATACAGGCCCACTGGGGCCTGATGGCATTCCAGCGAGAGTGTTGAGGCAATGTGCGCCTGAATTGTCTCCTGTGTTGACACGCTTGTTCCGCCTCTCTCTTGATAATAGAACGATGCCAAAATCCTGGAAGCTTGCAAATGTGCAACCAGTGCCCAAAAAGGGCGACCGTGCAGACCCTGCCCATTACCGTCCAATTGTCATTACCTCCACCCTATGTAAGGTTGTGGAAAGGGTACTGAACAGTAAGTTGCTGACCTACCTCGAAGACAATGATCTCCTCAGTGACCGTCAATATGGCTTTCGCCGGGGACGGACAACTGGCGGTGCCACCATCGAGTACAAAGCCCAAACAGCAGCCAAGAAACTGGGCATCCTAAATAGAGTAAAGCGATACTTTACGCCTGGACAGATTTTGACCCTTTACAAAGCGCAAGGCCGATCCTGCATGGAGTATTGCAGCCACCTTTGGGATGGTTCAGCAAAGTACCAACTTGCTGCGCTTGACTCGGTGGAACGCAGAACTAAGAGGCTCATTGGCGACGTAAAGCTGGTGGATGCCATGCTTCACAGCTTGGCTCATCGCCGCAAGGTCGCCTGCTTGTCGGTCTTCTACAGATTGTACTTCGGTGAATGTGCCCACGAACTCCACGACCTCATACCACCGGCCCCGTTCTTCCATCGGACATCTAGACGCACTGCAACTTATCATCCTTACCTAGTTGCTATTACACCAATTCGCACTAAGCGTTTCCAAATGTCTTTTGTTATGCACACAGCAAAAGAGTTGAACTCCCTACCTGCGTCTGTGTTTCCGAGCGCTTATAACCCTAATCTCTTCAAAGTGAGAGAGAACAGGCTTCTTCTGGGTAAGCTCACTCCATCGTTGACTCTGTCTCTGTCACCACTGACCTAGACTAGAGTCAAGAGCTAACCCATCTTTAATAAAAATAAAAAACTTACATGATGCGGAAGCTTTTTTATATTTTATAAGCTACATAAATGTATATTGACATGGCGTATATTACTTACTAAGCATTCCACATACGAGCGTAGAGGCAGAGAGATCGTTTTCCTCGGTTACGTATTTGTGCAACCGATAAAAAAGCTCCCTCTCAGATAAATGTTTAGATGCTTTTTCCTTCCCACGAACTCATTTTAAGGTAAAACAAATCGAAACAACTATTGTGAACCTGTGACGGATACGTGTGACTTTTTTTTTTTTTTTTAAACATATTATTGTTGAATTGTTGATTAAAATAATATCATGTAGATAGCTAAAGATCTTTGTTCCAGTCAGTACCTAGTAACTATAGTAAGATAGGAAGAAAGAGCAGCTTATATAGTTTAGACTGAATTTTAGTAAAAAATATTGTATGTTAGTTGTAAAGAGATTTATTTTATAAAAACATAAAGATATAATAGATCGCTAAATTATAATTAGATACTGATTATTCAAATAAAATTTGTTTTTGTTATGGTTTATAGATCTCATTGATTAAATTTTAGTAACTGTAAGGTATGTAAATAAAATAATGATTAATTCAATACAAACAGTTTAATAATTATTAAAAAATAATACATGTAATGCGCTTGTCTGCAGCAGCCAGCAGCTGAATAGCTCTATTCAGTTGCCGACATTTGCCTATCATTTGTCAAATTGACAGAAGCGTCATTCACGGGTAAATTATGCCAAAACGCCTTTCTTGTTTCAGGCATCAGACATACCAATTTATTAATAATTTCTTCTTTTTTATTTTGTTTAATGCAATGACTAAAGATAGTCATTGGTTTAATGCCCCTTGGAGTGACAATAGTTTTAGGAAGGACAGTGCAATCTTTGCAAATGCCTTTGCATTTGCAAAGATTGGGTTCATCGAATCTGAAAAATTTAATTAAAGTTAAGTCAAAAAAGGAAAATAAATCTGACCTAAACTGATGTAAATAAATAAATAAGTTAAAATAAAACAATAAGTTATATGTACCTTGTTTTATAAAAAAGGTTTCTTGATCCAGCGATAAATTCCACTTGTACAACAGAGTTTAAATTATAAATCTTTTAGTGGTTCATTATGTCATGCTGCTCTCTTTTTTTTTTGGCCATTCATGTCTACTAGTGATTTCTATAACTTTTATAATTTACCTTGAATGCATCACCGTATCTTTAAAATCTTGAAAATCGTAAATATTCTTCTGCCTCTTCATTTTCAATTCTATATTGCCGTGAACGGCATCTGCAGACATGTGAGTATGACCTTTTGTTAGATAGCATTAGCTATCTATCGTTACCGATTTAAGATCATTCAAGGAGTTGTTGACTATCATAATATCATTGCTGTGTATAGGGTCCAATTTTTATTTTGGGCTGTACAATTATCACTTCAGTCCATGAATACAAGTGCTCCATATATCGTTCGCGCGTCGTCGACGCCGAATGAAGCGTGAGAGCGCAATTCATACGTGTTGTGACTTGCTGCGGATCCCCCCCGCCCATCTCCGCTCTTCTTTCGTATTGGACTCGATTTCAAAACCTAGCAAGTCCAGAGACTTACTAGGTTTTGAAATGGTTAATGTGACTTACTAGGTTTTAAACTGGTCACGAGGGAGTGAATAGGGCACTTACTAGGTATATATCTGGTTTTATGTGAGTTTTCAATGCTGGTGTTTTTGTATTTGGTAGAGACTTAGTAGGTTAGCAAGATTATCCAATAAAACGATATTTGTAAAAAGTGTCCCTTACTACGTTTTCAAATGGGACAGCCGAAGCGTAACGCAGTGCTACGGTTCCGTAGGCTTGCTACTCGTAAGTGGCATTCGTAAAGGCAAAAAGTAGATTATGTTTGTAATCTACTACTGGGTATGTAGTTGCAAATATTTTTACTGTTAACGATCTTAATCATTACACTTTAGCTGTATAAAATAAGGGTTTGTCCAGACTGTCCGGGACGCTTGTCATGCGTCACGGAACACCATGACAAGAGTAGGTAGCGAAGAACACTGCACCAATACCTATTGCAAATTAATGATTATGTTTATGTGCTACGCTTTCGTAGGCGTGCTACGCATTGTAACTTCGTAGAGGCACTAATGGCGGATTCCTATAATTTACGGACCGTTATTGGTTAAAATTAAGACTTGTATCTTTACCAATAATGAAGCAAAGACATCATAGCTTTGCATAGTAGACGCCTCCATATGGAAGTAACTCTCACGGGTAAAATTAGCTTACTCATCTATTTATATGCATAGTTTGGCAATAAAAAATGCTACCATTGGTAAGCAAAACGATTCGTTTTTGGTTATAGGAACCGAGCATAAAATGAGCAAAAAACTTGCTACAAATGTAGTCGCAAGTATTGTTCGAGATTTGTTACAGGTTAGTCGTGTTAACGACAGGTGAGAAGAGGCCTTGATCAACTCAGCGTAGTCTGTAAGACCTTACACCTGCCACAGCCTCCTGTTCCCCACTGACCCGACTGCCCAGAGCTCCATGGTCTTTTCTGGCGACTATTTGTGCCCGACAAATACATCGTACTTACATCGGACACCGTCAGAGCCGCACAATCTGTTTGCGCAACTGCCAGCCAAAACTGTAGCCAGAGCCGAATCACCAGTCTGTCGTAGTCTAAAGGTGCTGAATGCCCTTCTGGCTGCCAACCCTGAATGTGATGTGTTCACGGATGAATGGATTAAAATTATGCGTATATGTCTGGTGTTCTGTGAGAGAAAGTATGCAAGGGAGTCTTCTGTTCCATGATAGTTTTAAGGTTATTTACCTACCTATTAGTGTCAACGTAATTGTAATTTGTCTCTATGTTACTTAATGTAATTGGTGTTGTACCGTTTTAATAACTATAAATAAATAAACGATTTCATTCGTATCTAAACTAAAATATAAAGAATATTATTAAATCGCGTTAAATCCTTTACCATACCTACCAATTATTATCATTATGATTCAAAAGATGCTCCAATAATTTTAACAGACAGACACACCAATTGCCGACTCTACTCAAAATTCGCCTATGAGCCCATCATCCCTTCAAATAATTGCACAATTACAAGGATCGCAACTATTTCACGTTTACCCAAGTCGAAGCTAGTGCAAGATTAGTGCTGCGTGTTTCGGTCTAAGTCCTAATTGTGCATAATAACAGTCGGGACAAAGGGTGTACGGGGAAGTTGCGTGAAGCGGCTGTGCGGTCGCTGCACATAGGTAGGTAGTAGGCGAGTATACGGGAACAATTTGCGGCCTAGCTGAGTTATGTCGCCTTTTGCTGATACCTACGTCTTGCTCTGGCGTTAGTTTGAAGTTTAGTTAGGTATAGGAAATGTAATTTGAATTGAGCGAAGATTGATGTGGTTTAGTACTCTGGAGGCACTGAAGTTATGGTAGGGTAGAAATTTTAGTAGCTACGTAGCCAAAATCATCTGCCTCTGTCAATAACAATCATCATTAATGTTATTATGAGGTAGTCTTTTGGTGTTATTTTTAGCATGTTATTTTTTCACTTTCCCCTTCTAACGTTAATATAAATGTTTGTTTCATAATTAAACTTTAGTTAAGCATACTGCATTGCTATGATGGTGCATCCAGCCGCGGGAGGGCCCTGGTGACCTGTAATACAGGCTTTTATATAAACCTACCTCAGGCACCAGTCTCTCACAAAGTTAGCTCCTTGTTTGTAGCCTAGGTACACTATTGTCGAATATTAACTGTATGAGTACATAACTTATGTAGAGAAAAATAAACGTTTTATATTATTATTATACACTTTTCTTGTAAGTTGTTTACTCTATTGAATTTGGCTATGGTATTTGGCCCCATGTGAAAGATAATATTTATTTATTTATTAAAACTTTATGCACAAGTAAAAAAAAAATACTGTACAAAGGCGGACTTAATGAATTTTTTTTTTTTTTTTTGAGGGAGGGATATCATCAAATAACTTCTCCCGCTCTGTGCAGAGCAGGAGGGCGTGTCAGACTCTTACTGACTAAAACCCACCCGTGTTCCTTCAGTTGCCTGTGCCAGGGACCACGGTATCCCTCTCGGACTTTCCCGCAATCCTGGCAGGCATCGGTCCTAGCGGACCCCGTCATTGGTGCTGACATCTCTTTGGGGCGCGCGTGGAACACAACGCGCTGTCGACCCGGGCCTGGTCCTTATCGGACGGCGAGCTGCGGACTTAATGCCTGAGGTATTCATATTTCGTTTACACGATATCAAGGCTTCGCTCGCTGTGGTAATTTCAGTTTTATTCTGAAAGTAAACGGAGCAAAAGGAATATGTAAGGATCACCTTTTTACTTATAATATCATTGGTAAGGATCGTAGCAGGCGGCATTCTGTAGTTTGTCTACCCCTATAGGAAGGCGTGAGTTTATGTGGTTAAGCCTTAACTTTTTCAAGTACCGTCAAACGGGGTGAATAGGGACGCAGGGGTGAATAGAGACGAAACTTTAGAAGGGATTTTAACCTTGAAATAATATAGTTTATTCCAAAAAGGACTCTTAATGTGTTTATTGTAATATAATTAACGATTAAGTGCTCTTGTTGGGGTCAAACTAAATTATTTCAAGGTTAAAATCCCCTTTAAAGTTTCGTTTCTATTCACCCCTGCATGCCTATTCACCCCGTTTGACTGTAGCGGTTGGTTATATTATTTGTTTTAGTTTTTTTTTATTATTTTCTCTATTGTTTCAGTCTTATTATTGTAAACCAAGTATTTATATTGTTTATTAAGGCGATGTGTTTTTTGTTTTTGTGCTCGCACCATAAATTATTATTATAACTATATACATGAGGATTTGTAATTGGCTTGCTGGTGACTATGGTGCCCCGTTTTTGTCTGTTTTTATTAGCTGTAAGTCCTTCATGTAAGTACTAAAATAAATAAATTTATGTATGTTTTAATTAATATTATTTCCGCAAGAATTCTGCGGCTAGTCTGTATACATCCACGGATCCATATTTTGATCAGCTCAGTGATTTTCTGACTTCATTGTATCAAGGATTTTCAGTGTGTTTATAAAATGAAAAACAATATTATTTTAATTAAGTTAAGTTTATTATCCATACAGAAATGGACACAAATTGTGACACTTTACGAATGTCTCCATAGTCGAGTCGATGTAAAAACATCGGTAACACGATTAAAATATCGAATAGAAAAAATTATATAATAGGATCCTAAGTGGACAATCAAGTAAATTATTATAAATCTTATATCAAATGATTATATTATTCTAAGATACATTCTTCTAACGGTTTAGTGCTTCTCTAGTTTTCCGTATATCATAGGATGTGCAAATAGCCGATATTATTGGTAAAACTATAGTAAAACGTACTTCATCTTAAGTACCACTCATAAAATAATTGAAATGATAAAAAACATGCATCCATTCAAATCAGAAAAGTATCGCTATTAGTCCACGTGAATTGAATACATAGAATTTTGTTATGCTTAATCACACTACTTAATCTACTTCGGAGAATATCACATTCTCGTCAACAAATACTAAACTTAGCCTACAATAAAAAAAAACGTACACATGGCTGCCTTCGTTCTAGTCCTAAAATTTGGCCTTGTTTAGAAGGGCAGGATAAAAAAAAATGGCAGTCAAACATTAAAAAATAAACTTCGAATACATGACTCACTCAATCAAACAGTCTTATTCATCATTTAAATAATGATTCATACAAAATTGTAACAAAATAATTAAAAAATTAAAAACTCGATCATTCTTAAATAAATCCAATACTTTAAATGCGCATTACTAATTCAATTACAAGTACTAAGAAATACGATTTTAAAGCCTATAAAAATCTTAATCTTATAGTTAGAGTACCCTATTTTCCGATTAAACGCATTTTATACGTACGCGTATAAAACAGCGATATAATCAATGCAGGGTTTCTATATCGAATAATTTGACATTTCACGCTGATGTTTAAACATAAACAAAGTATAAAATAAAACATTTGTCGTGTATAATTTCGCAATCAACGTTCATTGTTGTTTTTATAGCACCAATGTAAATAAACTCTAGCTTCGGTTGTAATGATTTCTGTATTGCATTTCTTAGCAGCTCTTCATCACAGATTTTAATAACATTGTGGTTGCGTCAACTAATTATTGATTTTAAATATTATTGCATAGGCATCAAAAATTGATACAACGTCGTCAGTTGTCTCCAAACTAGACTAAGACAAACTTAGCGTAACTTGGAAACTTTATACGACTAAAACACTGGTAAATTATACGCAAGTATAATTTCATGAACCCTTAGTGCATGAAGTTCTTTGAAGGGAAATGTTTTGTTTACTGAATACATCACTTACAAAGTTGATATCGTTTATATCATTGCAATTGCAATTTTCCATTTACATACTTTTATCATTACTTTAAAATAGGTAGAACTGACACAACACTAACACTAACAAAAACACACTACATATTATACCTTAGAGTAAATTGAACTGAATTTCTCATAAAATATGTCAATGCTTAGCTAAAGGGCAATGAACCTAAAGGTCGGTGTCGTACCAAGCGGCGACGTTGTTGTTGTCATGCGGGGGCTCAGGGAACGCCAGATCAGCTGACGCTGCGCCCGCGCCTTCATTCTCACCTATATCCATGTCCATGCCGAATCCGCTGCCGATTTCTAATCCCTGCATTGAGTCTATCGGTATTTGATCGTAGCCTGTGAAATAGATTGAGGCTTTAGAATGTGTTTTGTTTTAAGGGTTGAGCAAAAGGGTTGGTATTAATTTCAGCATCGGGGACACACGGTATGGATGTTAATGCATGGAAGCAAATATTGTTTTATATTCACAAATAACAATTAATAAACAATTATGGATCTCGCAACGTGATTTGAGCTGTGAAACTGAGTATTAGAGTCGAAAATAAAAAGGCACTGCTACATAGTCGTGGAGCAATGATTGTTTATCAAAACACGGAGATTTAACTGCTCAGGTCTAATTGCGAGGATTGTATTATGATATTGTTACGCTGCTGTTACTTGTTACTGCTGCTGTCTTCGTAATGTTAATAATGTGAGGCGATATAATTATTTATAATTTTTTCCTGTCACCTTTTTTTGAACATAACTAACATTGGAATTACAATAACAGATAAAAAGAAAGATAAGAGGATCAAATATTTCAAAACATTTTTCGTAAGTTACTCACTCGTGTTGGACCTAGCATAATTAAAGCAAAATCATGAAAATATTGCCATTTGTTCCTTTCGTAAAGGAAAATCCTTACCTTTCAGGTATGAATGAAACACATAGATTAAATATTAATAATGTGACATGCTGATAGCAATTAATGGAAACCACAAATCCTGTTATATCACAAATAGAGACTTATATATAAAAATATACTTAATAGGTTAACACGAAAACAATAGAAATAATATTCCCATCACCTGTGTTTAGTGATAAATAGGTCCCGGGTTAGGCTGCATGTAAAGAAGAGAGAACTTCGTATTTATACAGACACCTTAATATTCTTATGATAGAAACATAGTATAAAGGGTGTCATTTTAAACACCATCAACCTCTTAAGGGGTCATTGTACTCACCATTATGAACAACTTATACTATGGGACCAAACCTAAAATCGCGAAAAAAAATCAGCTGTTCCCTACATTTATGTTTGCATAACTCGGCAAAACGTAGGGAGCAACTGATATTTTTTTCGGGAGTTCAGGTTTGGTCCCATAGTAAAAGTTGTTCATAATGAAGAGTACAATGACCCCATAAGAGGTTTTGGTGTTTAAAATTACAGCATGTAGTGTTATCCAAATATACAATCGTGAGGACATGAGAAGCATTTTTTTTATGGAAAATGCTCACTGGAGTAAGTTATAGCGAAAATACTTCTCAATTCGTTTTTCAGATACTATATAACCTTACAGTATGGTGTGTAATATTTCTACATAGGTACTTGTCTATAAGAGCTGTATACTTTCAACATTAATTCATCTAAATACTGTATTTATTCCTAGACAGACACTATGTTTGAAACCACTAGCCTAACTATATTCTAAAAGTGAGCCTAAGATACTAGAACATCGGGGAAGACTGAATTGACCAAGAAACAATAGTTTCATTCAAGAATCTTAATACTATTACTAAGGTTCAAAGAAGATTTTGTAAATCTGTTGCCAAGTTGGATACAAATTGACGACACGGTTGGCGCAGTGGTTAAGCGGTTGACTGCTGCGTTACGTGTCGCGGGTTCGATCCCCGCACGGAACAAATATTTGTATGACCTGCAAGTAGTTGTTCCGGGTCTGGCTGTTTGTGTATGTGAGTTTAAATGTTTGTAAACGCACCCACGATACAGGAGAAATTCCTAGTGTGGGGCAACGTTTAAAAAAAAAAAAAAAAAAAAAATGTATTTTTAATAGTTATCAAGATCCGATTATCGTACAGAAGAATACATCCGCAAGTGCAAAAGGTGTACTGGCAGCTAAAAACAAACTAAGTGAGGTTTTGTAACATCATTTTCTACACAATTCTAAGTGTTAGTCGACCAAACTTCCACAAATGGGTTCACAACTTACCTTGCTGGTGAAACGAAGGTCGTGTGCCATACAGCCCTTCATAGCCTTGCTCAGGCCCGAGCATATCCTAGTGAAGGGATTTCGGATGAAAATTAAATAAAGTGAGGAGTCAAATTAAAAGGGGGGGAAGCCACATTCACAAGTACACACAAATACGACATGGGCGTAAAATTGGTACACTTAGGGCTGATTTTACCAAAGTCAGATAATATATTTTATCCATGGAATAAAATTGACGTCTAACAGTTCTAGTATGGAAAAACTGTAAAAAATTCAAATTTTAGTCTCAGGTTATGACCTATTAGGCTTACTAAACTACTTTTTAGACTTACTAGGTATATAATTTTGGTGAAATTAACCCTTAGATAAAAATGATTTTTAATCCATCAATTTTATTATACCCCAAAACATCGATTTTACAGTTACTGTAAACATTACTGATTTGCAAATAATAACTATAGGGTTTATTTACAAATTTTGCGTAAAGTTAAGTGACGTTTACACAATGTATGCATTAATCATTACTTAACTTTGAGCAGCATCTAAATAAACCCTCAATTACACAATAATTTGCCTATAAAACAACAAAAAAATTGGCCCGTTAAAAAATATAAAAACCTTGAAGCACATTTTTTACTCTTTTTCTAAATATTTTGGCACCAAAAACAACGATTACAATATTTCTTTTGAATCTCGATCTACACAGCAATCCTACCTCCTTTGATCAAAAACTCCTTACCTGAAGATCAGGCTGCATGGCCAGATCGTTGGGCCACATCTGATGATCATCACGGAACAGAGAGTTGGTCAGCTCCATGGAGAGTCTCTTCTTGTAGTCATGAGGCTTGTCTTCGGACATGCGGAATAGCACCGCTGCTGCATAAGTCGCTACGCCTGGAAAGAAGGGAAGGAAAAGAATGTTATAATAATTCGTCAACAATCTACTCCGTAAACAAAGATCACACAAAATGGTAAAGTCAAAAATAGATGCAAGATTCCAGGCAGCTAACTATGCATTATTCTGATGACTACATAAATAGGTACAAACAGCCTGATTTAGATATACATGCACGTAAAGGTAAGAAGAGTCTTTCCGAAGGTTAACTAGGGTACTTTACTGACAGAGATAGTGAAAATGAAATCTTGTTAATCAGGATAAAGTAACATAGTTTATAGATTTGACAGATAAGACACGAACTTTGTTATTTTCATAGTTGTTGCATCACTACAGGTCAACATGCGCTAGCATTACAACGCCTGCAATGCAATGCTTTATCAAGACAGATGGATGCATTATCGTGAATTTTTTTATATTTCAAACACCACAAAAGCAGTCAAAATTACGAAACTACACGAAAACACGAGTGGAGCGATAGACATTTTTATACGCTGACCCGATTTGGTCGACAACCCGACGCGTTGACTGACCGAATCCGGACAACATGTAAATGTCTGTCTATCTAGCCCTAAGAAATATAATTACTTGAGTAGCAACCTTCGTTTCGTGAATGCAGTAGCTCGGTAAGTGGAGCCGTGGCGCCTTCGGCTTCTATCATCTCGGCCCCTTCCTTCTCGACAGCCAGTTCACAAAGCACTCCTGCAGCCACGCGCTGAAATATTTAAAAACACAATAAGCAATTGTTTAGGTTTATTAAACATTAGGATTTATTAGGAGCCAGGAAAAGATTTAATTATTAACGACTTTCCTAGTATAAGAATTTGAACATACATTACGGCCGAAATATTTGGCAAGTCTGAGCATAGGCACTACTAATTTTTGCGCATGTTCTCTCACTCACACTCGCTGCATGTCACCATTTGGTTCCTAAAAAACGTTACCTTCCGCGCGAAGTTCGGACTCGCCAAGATATTTCGACCATACTGTACAAAGATCACTATTTCCATTACAATAAAAAACATTGGTTTCAGTAGGAATGTTTTGTTTGATTATGGCCCTTTCAAAGTTGGCAGGACTGACGGTATACTACTCAAGTCCGTCGAACGCATGGCTGTCAGCTGCCACTTTTCAACCCTGTTAAATGGCAAATCTTTTCACCGCATAATAAGTTACCAGTTCTCAGTTTGCTAAACAAGCTTATATGAAAAAATAAAAATAAAAATAAGGATATCTCGTAGGCTTAGCAGTTAAGACACCTAAATACACAATGGGTATGTAAGATATTGGTACCATTGAAGAGGTTTACCTGTATATTCTCAATTTCATTGAACAGCAGTTGCACGAAGATCGGAATGACGTTCTGTTGACGTATAAGCTGCCTGTTCACGCTCTCCCTTGCCAAGATGTGCAGAGCTCCCACTGCGCCTTCCACAATCTCTTCCATGCGCACTCCGTCGGCGTAAGCTCCGCCTGCCGCGCCTCCTCCGGATGAGCTACGTTGCTGCAAAGTTTAGGGTTACAGGTTAGTAAGTAGTGTTGATGAGAGTTAAAAATACTAGTGACAAAATTATCTTTAAGTTATGATACAATAGTGACAATTTTATTGGTCATAGAAGAACCAGAGGATTTATAAGCGAAGTTATTAGAATGCCAAGTTGCATGGTTTTAAAATAACGACACATGTTGCCAATCTTTAAAACTTGAATTAAAATAATTTAAAATGATTGCTAAATTGTACATGATGTTAGCAGACAATCAAGCTTAGCTGAAGTCGAGCTATACAAAGTGTGTCATAGCAGACGGCATGCATTCTGCTATATATTGCGGTCACAGGTTTTTAAGATAACTATCTCTTCGGCGATTCCCAAGGCCACGAAGAAAATATAATGAATTTCAGTCGAATTATCGCTCACCCGCTGCGTGTCGTTGAAGGCCCGCATGAGCAGGCGCACGAGGTGGTGCACGGCGCCGTGCTCGCGCAGCGGGCCGCAGTTGGCGCCGCACAGCGCCAGGTTGCGCACCAGCCCCACCACGGCCTTCACCAGCGGCCAGCGCGACGGCGGCTGCAGCAGCTTCACGATCACCTGCGGGGCTCGGCGCTCAGTACGGGCGACGTGGACGGACGGTGCGGACTCGTTTGTTCTAAATGTTGCTTCCATTTAATGGAAGAAACATCTGTCTAGAATCCAGCCGTGTTTGTAAACCACAGTTGCTCTTTCGTTTATTGCTTTCTCCTACTGACTAATCTGATTATCTGACTGTGGCTTTCATGAAGAATAAAAATAACAGAATTCTGTATAATAAAAACACTGGCAAGATTTGTGGTGTGATGAATGTCATAATTTTCTTGTCTAAATATTTACAATGTACAGGAATAAGCACAGGACACGATTAGCACCTACAAATCTTTATTTGTAATGTACCATGTAACTCTCCCTAATATTGAGATTTAGTGATTGCAAGTTAGCACTAATCCTGAGCAAGAGGTCCTGGATTCGAATCCGATCGGAAGATCGAAGTGTTGTTAGAGTTTCCATCTAGAATTTCTCAGAAGCAGCCCAAATTCTGGATTCGTACCGGATTGATGGCAATAGGCTGGCCCCCTATTATATGGGACTTAAACATCCCCGCGAAATGTGGGTGTACTATAAGTACACCTCTGCCTAACGCGTGATATTATATTAAGATAAAACCCAATACTTCAAAAGTTCCACTAACCGGCAATCCATAATGCAGCCGCACAGCATTCTGCGCCATCTCGCTCTCGACGTGGCGCGAGGTAAGATGTCGCAGCGCGCACACGGCGGGCTCCGTGATCTCCTCGCGGTCGCCCGCCGACACCACCGTGCGCACCAGCGCGTCCACGCCGCCCGCCTGGCACACGGTTACCTGGGGAGAAGAATGTATGCTGGTAAGAGGGGTTTATGTCCGCAACTCCTTGTCTAAGCGCGTTTTTTGTATGCGAGTTACGACTCCTGCGCTTATCCTATATCAGCCGAGCTATTCTGTAACAATCTCGCCGAGAAAACTTAGGTGAAGTGAGTTGTCATTAGTGTAAATCCCTAGCATCAGGTGGAATGATAGCTCACTTCACCTACGTTTTCACGGTGAGATTGTTACAGAATCGACCGGCAGATATCGTCACAGTATTCACCCTCCTTGATAGAGGTGTCATATTGCACTTAAGCAGTTGCAGTTGATTAGGTAAGTTATCATCATCTTGACATGCTCCCTTAGATGTCGCTGCTTGCGGTAGCGTCGGGTTGCCTCTTTCCCTCAAATAAGGCGAGGGGGGTAATGGCTGATCCTTGCGTTATGCTCGTAAACGGGTGCTGCTTGTGGTGACAGGTCGTCTTGCTGACTATGGTTTTGTTATTGTTATTAGTATATTTTTAACTGTTTCTTCATTTTACTTTGAAGGTCCTAGTTTATCATTTATGACTTCAAGTTACAGCAGCATTGCAAATGTAATGGGGCATGGAGCATGGCTTTTATTTAGGTATTAAGTTCTGTGTACATTTATATTATTTATTTCTGCTTGAGTATAGTTTTCTATGTTTTTGTTTGGTATATTGGCGTGTCCTAGCTGTCATATGGCAAAGGATTTAATTTAATGTTTTGTGTTTCGTAATGTCAATGACTTACATTTTTACAATATTCTATACAATCCAGTTCTTCTAACTGAACAGACAGCTGTGTTGCTGGGGAGTTAGTTGCGCTACTTCTTCCCAGTTAAAGCACTAGGAAGTGGTGAAGGGCGGGCATTTAGGGGGACAGTCTTATGTAATTTTGATGTTCAATAAGTGCTGAGTCTCAGCCTATTTTGAACAGATGACTTTTGTTTTTTTAATTAATATTGCAACGTTTATTTGTTGACACAACAATGGTAAATAATGCTTATCATATTAAATAGACAGTTTCTGATAAATGATAACACAACGAAATATTTTACTTATTGTTCAACAACAGATTCTGTTTGTGCCCTTTTCTAAGATTACACAGCCATGCAATCCAAAAGAGTATTGCATCAGCTTTTGAACTCATATTTGATGCTTTCAAACACGATAAATTATTCTCCTTCTTAGAAGCAAGATGAATAATTCACTGGATACCCAAGGAACCCAGCTATTTTTGTACCTACACTGTTTGAAAAATGTATAATAATAAAGATGAAGACCTTATTGCGTTGGTTGTTGCAAGTCAAGTTGGACAGGATACCAGCAGCGCAAGTCACGATGTTGACGTCAGTAGAGGCGAGAACTTGCACGAGGCTTTGCAGCAAAGCTTCCAGGCCCTCCACCTCATGAGAAATTAAAATAAAATCATTATAAAGTTCACATAAAATACACGATTTTATCGCCAAGATAATAACGTGAACAAAAGCTCAGTACTTAATTGATATTTAAATAGATGTAACTGAGAATTCCAATATCATAAATATAAATCATAATATAGAAACCATAATTTTGTAATACCTTAGTTGCTGCATCGGACAGATTCCTCAAAGTCCAGAGACAGTTCTGCACCAGGCGACCGCTAGGGTTGCCGAGATGCATAGCCAGGGCTTGCATGCCGCCAGCCTCGACGATTGCAGGCTTGTTGCTGGAGCAAACTGATAGAACCTGAGGAATAAGTTGGTATTACAAACAGAATGGTGAAAAGCGAAGGATCAACAATGACGTCTCTTAGTTGGGTTCACAATGGGACTTCTACTGGTTTATAAAGATAAAATACTTGAGAGCTAACAATTTTATAAATTATCCTCTGTTGTTTTTTTTTTAAAGGAATCTCTTTTTATTTTTGGTTACAACCCAATATTGCTTTTCTTATTAACGTGAGTTTCATATTATATAGTACTTACCTTCAGAACCCTGGAGGTAGTCCACAGCAACTTTTCGTAGTCGTACGAGCGCATAATGCGGACCAATTCGATAGGTCCCTGGGAAGCCAGAATGATCAACTTCGACTCTTGGTTTCCATAGGCCAAGATCTGCAGGCAATCGGTCACAATCGCCAGGAACTTCACATTGTTCCTCTGGAGTAGGGCCACCATCTTCTGTAGACCTCCAGCAAGACGTACAGCCATCTTGGATCCATCCTGATGTAGGAGCAGGTTATGCAGAGTCGTGATCGCATAGAATAATACGGATTCTACTGGTGAGCTTAGCAGTTTCACCAATGCAGGGATTCCACCGCTCTTGAAGATTGCAAGTAGACCTTGACGGTGGTGAGACAAGTTGTGCAAGGTTCCCACAGCCCCCTTGGTAGTCTCCAGGTCATTGGAGTTAGAAATGGCGCGCACTAAAGCAGCGACCATTTGAGGAGAGTTCATGATGGCATGACGAGAAGCCTCCTTCTTGGAGAGCTGGTGAACCATCATGGCAGCTTGAGACACCACCACTTGATCCTCGTCATTGAGTAGCTTGATCAACTCTGGTATAGCCCTGGAATGAAGCTAAGTGGTCAAATAATGCTGGCTTTATAAGTCAATGTAAATGTATGATTCGAATTTTAATATACTATCACAGGTGCACATGACTGTGCGGTTGAGTCCACTTTGTATGACAATGATATTGATCAATCATTATTTTGATGTTTATTTTCTGAGAACCTCAGTTACTAGCATGCTTTAACAACAAATCTACATCTTTATAATAAAATCAGTGATAAGACGTCATGTTAATACTAGAAATATAGATAAACCATTTTTCAGATTATCTAAAGTACATAAATATGTACATGTTTTAAGGGGTACTGCGTGAAATGTAACAAAAAAATACAAATTATAGGATTATATCCTAGATAAGAATGCTTGGAAACATGCTGGTCCTGCTACATTGGACAATATTATATTTACTTCTTTTTATCTAATACCTATTGTAGTAATTATTTTTTATTCTAGGTGCATTTTTTTCACTTAGATTTATATAATTAATGTATAAAAATATTGTAAAACATTTTAAAAGTGTAACAGTGGAGTTACGACATACGAAACTACCTTTTGTAAGGGACAACTAGAATCAATTCTATTTATTTGTAAATGTTGACATTCAAAAGTGCCTTAGAAGTGCCTATTTAAAATAAATTATTTGAGCTTGACTGTAATCCACAAATGCCTGCGTTTTTATAATTTTTTGAACATTGGTGTAATGGTTGCAAGTGTGACTACTGAGCATGGAGCTTTGGTTCTATTTCTCATATCAGGCAAGTGTAAATTATTTTTTCCACTAGGAATTTCTTAGCTGCATCTATTCTCCACATTTTGGATTTGTGCCATGTTGATGGCAATAGACTCATCCCCACAGAGTATTTTAACGATAACTGGCGAAAAGTGAGTGCCCTAAAGTCGCAGGATGATATGTGTGTAATCCAACTTTTTGTCAAAATTAGAGCTTAGCTTACCTGGTGGCTAGGTCAGCATCATCCTGATAGTTGATGAGGTTGACGACAGCATGCTTTAGCATCTGCGACGGCTCGGCAAGGCGCTGCACGGCCGTCGGCTGGGCAGGATCCAGTTGTGTGGAGGGGATCTCAATGCCTTCCTCCAGAGTCTCAGGGAACATGGCAGCCCGGACACGCTGGGAGCGCGTCTGCGATAGCTGCTGGTTCATATCTAAGAGAAAGAACGACTTTGGCTAACTTCTGTCTACTTCTAATATGTCTTGATACAAAATAATTTATTGGACAGATCTAGAAAAACAAGAACTTCAGTCTGAGCCTAAGGTCAAAATTTGTTAGCTATGGAATTTGGCATACAACAGAGAATAACCATTTTAAATATATTTCTTATATTTTTTATAGCTGTTTCAAGGTAAGAAGTGAATTGTTTATTGTTTAAAAGTTAATATGGTTATCATAAACCTAATGAGTCATTAGTAACCTGTCCCATCATTATCAGCCTATAATGTTCCCACTGCTGGCACACAGGCCTCCTCTCTGTGAGAGGGAGTGGGCTGTAATCCACCATGCGAGCCAACCTGTCCCATATTACAGATTAATCAATTATTTAATTAATATAATGACAACTAGACTTCCATTCTTAAATTTAAGCAATGAGGTAAAATATTTTATAAAATTCTTGCAAGTGTATATGATTATCTAACTTACCATCAACTTGCTCCTGGGTAAAACCCTGAGCAAATCCCTGATCCAGGTCAAACATGAGCTGGTCTCCCTCCATCTCGTCATCTTCCTTGCCTGTGAGTGATGGGACCTATGAAGGAAAGATAACTTGTAATAGGTATTCTATAATCTATGGCTTATTTAGGGAAACAAGTATTATATATATATTCCAAGTTTTTAAGGAAGGAATCCTATATCATGAGACAACCTCATAAGAATAAAAGTAATTCCAATTGTTTGAATGAAGAATATTACACCATGTTAATGAATTTCTATCTATCCTTTGTCCTTACAAGACAAGATATTAGTTGAAATAAGAAATGAGGGTAAATATCACATACCACTTACATGTAGTTGTTACTCTACAACAAAGAATTTTGTCATTGTTTTGAATGACTAGTGTAGTCAGTCTGACAATTATTATGGTAATCACAGCCAATTAGAATACTAAACTAATCCATTTTAATATAAATGAAAGAAAACAAGTGTCTTTTGGAATTTTAAAACACTACTTGAAATTGCAATCAATATTAACTATGTTTTTAATAGAAGTGTTTAAATGGTTTAAATGTTCGGAAGAGAATTGATCACAGCGAGAATATGATCATCATTGTTGCTATAGTTCTACACTTTCAGCTAAACTAATCCACAAATGAGATGATAACCAGCCAAGAAATTAAAATCTTTTCACTAGATACTACATAGACAAAATTCAATATCAACCATTACAATACTCAATCATTTACGCAAAATACGCGCATTGATGTGGAGTTGCGGACACCAGCCCGTATTACCTATTACCTACTCAATCATTTATTGCATTCTACAATGAATCCATACACTATTTAGACTGCCTGGTACCTATATCTTTTGTTAACTACACAACCGTCATTCCCAAACTTAAGGTGTATTGAACATACCTGAGTAGCAGCCCCGGAGTTGATGCCAGAGTCAACCAGGTAGGAGTTCTGCTGCCACATAAGAGTCTGCTGCTCCTTGCTGGGTGCCATTGGCACATCGGAGCCTGCATAGTTGCTGTGAGACACTGAAAAAGAGAATGACAATGTTTGTCATATTGACTTTCAAGTTTGGTCAGCTACAAATGCAATAATGTCACCTGAATTAAAACGATTGTTGTTTTCAGAAAATAAATAGATTCATATGTTGGAAATAAATTGATAAATTGAGATGATAAAAATGGAAAACAGCAGAATAAGAGATTATTTTGGAAATCCAACCAACATTGCATGGATTGTGTAAGATAGAACAATAGATGTATTCATAGTAAACACTTATGAAAAAATCAAGGTGACATAGTGTAGTATTACCATCCTATAGTTATGAATTAAATGTATTTGATAATACTGTCGAAACTCCAGTCAATACTTTTGGTATGAGTCACATTCACATCAGTCACAACGATCTGAAAGTACCTACCTAACTTTAATCAGTACCTAGAACACTTCTCTATTTTATCTACTTCTGCATACTTATTGTTTCATAAAATAATAAATACTAAACTATGTTTGACTTACTCGTGCGACTCTGGGACGATGGTATCTGATAGCTCATGGTTCAGAGGATGCAACAATGCACCCTGCGCCTGTAAAAAAAACACTTTGATTTTTACCGATCACGACGCGGCCATGACTATCGATCTAAGGTTTTGAGTAAACAAATAGATTCGGTTCTTTTATTCACATAAACACTTCAATCTGCACAGTCTTTCATGCATTCAACGGCTCTAGGAAACGTTTAATAAAACAAAACAAACAAGAACTCCATGAACTAAATACCAATACCACACCCGACCCCATAAAATGTTTGGTATTCGATTGATCGTTACACTTTGATTTTTTTCATTATATTACTAACTAATATGACGCGGTTAATACTTGCCTTGACTACCGTAAGCTGTAAGAGATTAATACGATTAATTTACACTAATATTCAGATAAAATGATGCACAATGAACCCACCACCGTCACAAAATTGACATGACAATATGGCGGCCATGCAATCGTAACTTTTCGTTTACGGTCGGGTGTTCTCGTAGAGATCGGTAGCTGAGTTAGCTATATTGCTGTCTCGTATTAACTTGTTAAGCTTACGTAAGCTTATCTTTTTCTTACATCAAAGCAACAATGCACAACAGTCATACCAACTGAATGATAAACTGGTCCACGTTTTGTTTTACGTAAAAACCTAGTTGAAGCGGCTTAGCACTATTTACAAATTAAGATAATTCGCTTAGAAAATCTTACTAAAATTAGCACTGATAATCGGTGATATTCCAGGATACTCTCCAAATTATCTTACAAAGATTCGTGATGAATATATTTATATTCGTGTAATTTTCTGAGAAAATGGCAAGCGGTAAAAATTTACCAAGTGCAAGGCGGACTGCTTAGGGGTTCCGTAACAACCACCCCGTTGGTACTTAATCTCATCTGTGAAATATTGTGATATTATTATTTTTATTACATGCTTTATTAGAGAGTACAACTCAGAATAGGGCAATGTTTGACGCTTATTTATTATCTTTTTCGAAATAGAGCAGGAATCAAAACCATAAAAAATTGAGGTTTAAAAATTTGCCATGATAGCACCCATAGCTACACTTATTCCAATCTGTTATAACTTCAAAACTGGTTACCTTAGTTAGATATTATTACCCGTAGTCTACAGTACGTATCTACTAAAGGTACAGCCCTACGACAAACAGACAAACAGAAAGACGATGAAGCGATGAAGGCACTTACTCATGGCCACAGATGTGGCCACAGAGTAGAGTGGATCCCATTGACACCCGTCCGTTGCACACGGAGTCCAAAACATGTTATTGACGGATTGACGTATAACTTCGCTGGCTGCTGTCTATTATTTGCATTTATTTGCCTGCTATTCATCATTGGCTATTCATACATTTAGTATTATAACTATGCTATTCATTTTGCTTTGTTTTGCTAAATTGAATCCATTGATTCTTTAAAATATCAGAAGAAATAGTACCTACCTACTTGAAGAAGATATCTATCGAACACTAGCTGGAACCCAACAATAGGGCAGAACATCACATCGTGTTCGATTATTACTTATTTTAATTAGGTACAGGCATTTCGGCGCCAATATGAATATACACGGCGTGTCCACATATAGTCTAGGCAAAACACCTTACAGCCGCTTTAATGTTTCTAAAAGCATCTCAGACATTAGGGTCTTCGTCGGTGAATTTAAAGAACGAGTAATAAATTGCCTGAAACGTGAAGAAGAACACGGTAGAACTCCATTTAAGTCATTTGCTGAAAGGAAGCTCAGTGTTGGTGAAATAGCTTGGTTACAAGACAATACTGAAAGATTTCTTAAAGATACTGCAAATCAAAGTTTAGTGCAGGAACATTATTTGTCTGAATGTGGCTTTATCTGCTCTATGATTTATACACCTGACGGAGAAAATATCATCCTGGGACATTCTTCGGGCTTGATTCAGGTATGTGGAAAACACTGAGTGGATTAACCTACCCAGCCTCCAATATTTATTAATTTCTGAATTAGAGCTGCTAGTAACAGAGGAAGCTACTAAAGCTAGTCGTCGCCTTGAATGTATCTAATGGTTACGGCCGCGACTACTGAATTCCTGTGTTCGATGCCTAGGTCAAAAAATTGTTATGGGTGATTTTTGTGTCTGAATGTGTTGCTGGAAAGCTAATAGCTATATTGACTTGCTTTCGCATAACATGGGATTTATAAAATAACTGGCGATATGTGGGACGTATCTTTACCTACCCATACGGGAAACATATAGGCCTGGTGTTATGATATGTAGGTAGAAACCTACATAAATGTTTATCTTTTCACTAGTCAGTCTGTGAAAATGTATAAATAATCAGGTAGGTCACGCCAAAATGCCAGACCCTGAACTAAAAGAGGTTCTTCAGGAATACGAAAAGAACATCAAAGAATATTTTCGCAATGAATTACACCCGAAAATTTGGTATCCAATGTTCTATCGCGAGAAATATAAAGAAAGGGTTTGCCCATGGACAGCATGGGTAAAAGAGAATAATGACAAGTACTTGAAAAACACTCCTAACAAAATTTTGCAACACAGATGGTACTGTTCTGAAAAGGGTGCTATAACTTCAATGCAATTTGCACCAAATGGATATCATATTATTGTCGGCCATGCCTCAGGCAGCATCGAGGTTAGCTTAGGTACCTACCTAATTGTTTTAGCTCCACAAACATAACTGAAGCTTAACTTAATAGAACGAGGGAATGCAAAACGGATGATATTGTAAGCTAACCTAAAATAACAACCTATCATTAGGAACCCAAAATTCCTGCCTTTTGATGAGCGCTAAACGAACTGAAGCGACCATGACCATGAAGAGCTCAAACATTTTGTGTAATTACAATAGTCCAATTTGATTCCCTTTGAATAGGAAGGTACCTACTTTCAGACAAAAGAAGATTTCTGAAATACTCAAATTGAGTCAGCCCGTTTTGACGCGCTTTTGGATTCTCAACTTTCGGCGCTAAGTTGAGCGTTGAATATCCAATAGCGCGCATTTATCTAAGCATTGATTTAGGTGTCACTTAGTGTTAGTGAAAATGGGCTTAAGTCTCGATTTATACTATAATTATATTTATATTTTGAGTGCCTAACATAATCTCTGGAATTCCAGATGCGGCACGGCAGTACAGGCACGGTGCTTTGCACGTTACGAAACATTCAGTTTCCGCCGAAACCCGTGCATGCTCTGGAGTACAGCACAACTGAGCCGAATATCTGCTACGCGGCCTGCATGGATGGAGCCGTGTATCGAATCGAGATCCCACACGTATGTGAAATCCAAACCTATTAATACCTAGCAGCAACTATGGGTGAATATTGAATACAAGGTACTGTTTAATTGGAGGGTATGCGTCCTTTTTGAGCTCGCTTTTGTGGGGACAATTTGGAATTTGAATATACATATATTTTACACGATACTCTATAACGTAAAGGTTGAGCTACATCTTCATGCAGAACACCAAAATCTGGAATCATCCAAATTGTTTCTCTTTTACGCATCGTATCAGCTTTTGTTTGAAATATGTTACAGTTTACATTATCACCTACAAAAGCATAACTCAGTGAAACAACGAAGATCATCCATTTTTATCATCCAACCTACCAGCGAAATTCAATACTCGTATATTGTATATTGTTCTCTTTCACGCAACTTTCCTGAGTGGATTCAATTCATCAAATAGAATTATTTATCGGAGCACAAAAGCGCGTGTATTCATTTCAGTTTTTACGATGTAGCAAATAAGAAGAGGAAATAACGAAGATTAAAATGATCTCCTCCATTCCCATTGGTATTAGCGGCCTAGCGGTTTGTGTAGATAGCCTTTCACCAGAAATTGTTCCTGCGAGGCTTTGAAACAAGCGATGCGATGAATTACTACATTTGCTACCTCACGCCACGTAAGGTACGGATGGATCGGTTTGTGTGTTATCCAATTTTCTAAAGAAGATTGATGAGTGAGCGTCAATAAATATTTTAGCTGTCTGTAGGTACATAAAAACAACTTGGTTTGCAGTTCTTAATAAGTAATGTTGTTTTGTATATATATATATATATTTAAACTTTTCCCCACACTAGGAATTTCTCCTGTATCGTGGGTGCGTTTACAAAAATTTAAAACTCACATACACAAACAGCCAGACCCGAAACAACTACTTGCAAGTCATACAAATATTTGTACCGTGCGGGGATCAAACCCGCGACACGTAACGCAGCTGTCAATCGCTTAACCACTGTGCCAACCGTGTAACTTACCTACCTATATTGGCTCTGAAGTTGGCGTCACTTTTATTCAATTCCGTGTAAAGTACCTACGATATGAACAACGGTGCACAAGAACACCTGTGCTGGAATTTCTGAATGGGAAATTCATCCCACGGCATTTTAGAGAGAACAATAAAATCCTCATAAAGTTGTTTGAATATTACAAAAAAAACCCTTATAATTGTTTTAAACATAGTTTTCCGCCATGTCCTCTCTTAAATGCCAATCGCCAACTCAACATCGCTGGTTTCATAGCCCGCTCTTAAGGGCAGACCTACATAAATCAACTCAAATTGGCTGTCAGCCCTATCGATTAACATTGTCCATTTATTTGTGAAGATAGATACGTCCGTGACAGACCCTCCAGGGTTTTGCATCAGAGCTGACCCGATGCTGGATAGCCTGAACATGCAGTTTTATGGCAGTCCTGGGATCTCGTCGTTTGCTGCGCCGTTTATAACTCGTTAGTATCACGAAAAAATCTTGTGGTTGCTGATATGGCATAACGTTATGATTGTAGTACGATTTTATTAAAGCCTTTATTGCTTTTAATAACAAGCTGCATGATTGATAATACCTAGTACCTACCTATATAATTTTTCCTCATTTCAAAATTAAACCAAAGCCTCTAGATTAGTTCACGTGTACACACTAGATCCTAGATTTCGAAGCTAGGTCTTATAGTAAAAGTAGAAACGTGTCTGGCTAACAGGCTGCCAGACAGTATTAGTTAATCCATGGGTACTATGAGACTCTACAGTCTACTTAATTAGCAATGCAGCTGGGCGCCGGTCGGACTTTCAAATGCAATAAACGCTGCCAAACAGAATCAACGAATGTTCTTGCTTTTAGCATAGTCACGTAAATGGATATATTACAGGGCACGCCACGATAGCGGCGGTAAGACCCCTCTTTGAGGAGTGGCTAGAGAGGCGTCACGGCGTCCTCACCTACCGCCTGACGCAGGTCCTCGCCGGACACGGATGTTTCGGGAGGTTCCTGCACATCATCAGGCGGGAGGAAACGCCCGGGTGTCACCACTGCGATGATCGCCCCGAGGACATGGTGGAGCATACGGTGGGGGCCTGCCCTGCATGGGCGGAGCACCGCCGTGTCCTCGTAGGGGCGATCGGCAGCGGCAGCGACCTCTCACGCCCGGCCCTGGTTCAAGCCATGGTCCGGGGCGAGGGGGAGTGGGAGGCGACCGCCTCCTTCTGCGAAGCAGTCATGCTAGCGAAGTAGGTGGCGGGACAGGAGAGGGAGAGAGTCTCCCGTCCAAGCCGCCGCGGTGGACGCTCCGGGTGTCGGGAGCCGCGTGACGACTCCCGACCACCGTAGGCGCGGGCTTGCGGGCGGTGAGTAATGGGTAGCTCACCGTCCGATCAGGACCAGGCCCGTGCTGGACGGCGCGTACGTGTTCCACGTTGCCTCAAAGAGATGTCAGCATCGAAGAGGGGGCCCACTAGGGCCCAAGCCTGCCGGGAAAGCGGGATCATCGGAAAGGGGTACCGCTGACCCGGAACATAACGGGCCAAGGAAGGAACACGGGTGGGTTTTAGTCAGTAAGAGTCTGACACTCCCTTCCGCTCCACCCAGAGCGGGAGGGGTCATTTGATGATTTCCCATCCTCAAAAAAAAAAATGGATATATTACTAAGCTTAATATGTACTGCTATTGTTATTCAATTAGTCTTTAGCACTTCACTGTTGGCTGGTTGTAAAGGCTGGCCAAAAGAGGTAAAGAGGAGTTTCTCTTAGTATCTATTGTTTAATTGCATAGCACATGTGTGAGCACTATGTACCCACTATAAAGCTTACTGGGTTCGTCTTTCATTCATTCAGTATGTCATGCTCACTCAAATGTGTCGTTGGTGGTGGCGTGTGTATTGGATCATTGAGTTCCCTTCAAAATGGTTGAGCTGAACGGTGCTGATCCATACGTCATGTTCGTGAACGGGCGCCGTCAGTAGGCACTGGTCATTTCTTAGCTGCCACGGCTAATTTTAATTCTATAATTGTTTTTATCTTTTTATTACGGACGCTTTTAACGTGCACGTCTTTCTACATCGTTCTCACATGTATAATTACAACATGAATGATGTAACCACTTTTTTGTAACAATATTTTGATTTAAAAGAGTGTCCATGGAGTTTCTTGCCTGTTCTTCTCCATAGGTACCTACTACGCTTTGGAATGGGCAACTAGCTTCATCTTTCTGACTGACCGACCCCTTGACAATTCAAAAGTGCCTGTAATTGGTTTATTTGAAATAAATGCTTTGAGTTTGGTGATTGGAAAATTAATATACCTTTGCAATTATAACTACATATTTCTACATAGTAGGTTCTAAGTGTTGGTATCATAAAGATTTTAAACCCTTATTGTTACTTTATGTCGCTTCATGTAAAATTTGGGGTTCAGCTGCATCCTGTTAGACTGGAAGCTGTCCACAATACAGTTGCGGAAAAAGCAAGGCAGATCATGAATCTCTCTTGACCTGGGCCTCACGTTACTTGTTAAAGACGTATTTTTAAACAATAATTGCCTTCTTTTAAGTAAAAGTACTGTTATTTTCTTCTAGAACGTTTTGCGGCACTTTCATTGGGTATATTGTCGGACTCGACGAAAATGGCCGTCGGCTATGGAGACACATCAATCAAGCTCTACGATATGGAAACACAGGAGGTGCGTTTATCATTTTTTTTTTGGATAGATAAAGATAAGAGATAACCATTTATTTAGTGCACACAAAAGAAATAGCACAACAAACGGAAGTACAATTAAATGATAATAACAAATTACATGCATTTGAAGAAAAAAAAGCGGCCAAGTGCGAGTCGGACTCGCCCAAGAAGGGATCCGTAGCTGCAAGTAAATGTTTTTATTTTATTTTTATATTTGAGTTGATTTAATGAAAGGTAAATTGCGGTTTACTATTTATGACGTATTAAAAAAAAACTAATCACTAGATCTCGTTCAAACCAATTTTCGGTGGAAGTTTACATCATGGTAATGTACATCATACATTTTTTTTAGTTTTATCATTCTCTTATTTTAGAAGTTACAGGGGGGGGGGGGGGGCACACATTGTATCACTTTGGAAGTGTCTCTCGCGCAAACTATTCAGTTTAGAAATAAAATATTTTAGAAACCTCAATATCATTTTTGAAGACCTATCCTACCCTAGAAGAGATACCCCACAGGTATGGGTAGGTATGATTTTTTTTTTTAGGTTCTGTTCTAAGCATGGGGAACCCCCAATATTTATTGTTTTTTTTCTATTTTTGTGTGAATATCTTAATGCGGTTCACAGAATACATCTACTTACCAAGTTTCAACAGCATAGTTCTTATAGTTTCGGAAAAAAGTGGCTGTGACATACGGACGGACAGACATGACGAATCCATAAGGGTTCCGTTTTTTGCCATTTGGCTACGGAACCTTAACAAGGGGCCAATATACAAATAAAAAAAGCTTATATTAAATAAAATTAAAACAAACTCAAACAACACACACACAAACACATCACACACACACACACACACACACACAACACACACACTACACTTTAAATCAAATAACGAACATACAAAATGCGGTGTGCGTCTCAAGGTTGCATCGAATGGGAATCCAGCTCTGCATTTAACAGGCAAATAGGTATATCTACCTACCTGACGCTGATAATCTCCTGGATCCCTGCAGCGACACATGGACGTCGAGCAGACGATACGCGAATTGTTATAAGTCACAGCATTTTATCTTTTCATACTGATTTGAGTAACTTGATAAAGGATTATTTGCACGGTCTCTTCACCGTCATCAACAAGTTTCCATGGTGCAATGGCGTGCGCGTGTGTGTCGTACCTATTCCTGAAAACTGAGAAAAAGGCTGTCTGATACTATTAACTTCGCTATTATTTGTATTGGTATTATAACTCTGTGGTCGTTTTTAACATAGGGCCAATAATATAAGCCGTATTTATAGCAGTCTTCAAACCCTCATCTCTCAAACTCTCGCAACATTTATTTCAAACAAAAAAAAAACAATTTATCTGTTTTTTAAGCAAATTTTTATTAAATTTTTCTTTAAACATACCTACCACTAACTAAAAAAAACACTATGTACTGAAACGTGCTGAATATGCATAGTCCAATACATTAACAGCACTTAAAAGTCTTGTGAAGTGATTACGTTTTCTTTTGTATGTTTTAGTAAATTTATGTTCCTTGGATATTTTATTACATTTTGAGGCGTTTATTTATTTTCTCTGCAAAGAAAAATGCTCTGAAAGCGAAAAGCGGCAGTTCGTATTTTTATTGTTACATTATTTTTGTATGTATTTTCGAATCTAAGCCTGGTTATCTTTTTGTATTATAGAAGCCTCTATTTTTATATTGTTTTGGGAAATGGAAATTGATAGTGTAAGTTACAACAGGTTAGATTTTCCTCTATAGGTACCTACCAACAATTTCAACCTCCTAAGTACTAGTATCTAAGTAGGTATGTGTTCAAAGATCCTACTGCAATATCTCTGTTTAACTAATAGCTGAATATCACTTTTGAAGTTGACATATTGTATACCTAGGGTCCTAGGTAGGTACTACTTTCACACGTCAATATTTACCTACAGCTTCGAAGAATCTCAAAGGCAAGTCTCATCAAGTTCTCAGAAGGTAGGCAAAACTAACTCTTTGGGTACTTATATAAACCACAGTTAGGTACCTACTACAATAACTTTACGGATTTAACCGATAATCAATAAGTACCCCAAAGTTTTTTGAAGTTAATCTTTCAAACAAAGGATACCTACCGTCTATCTCTTGCGGGCATCGTGTGGGCGAACTGTAGACTAGATAGATATTATGTTACAGTATAGTCATAACATAAAATTGCAAAGCCAAGCATAAAGGTTTATCTTACAAATTGTTAGATACCTACGCAAAGCTTTTAATTAAAGGGTTTATGTGATATACCCCGGTACTCAGAGTCGTTACTTAAAATTAATCAATCATTTAAACTTACCAGTTTAAATTGGAACGCTGTCAGTCAAAAGTATGTCAGAATGAAAACGTTTCAATCTTGGTGACATGTGCCAAGATATGGTGGTTAATCAAAGTTAATGATTGATTAATTTCAAGTGACGACTCTGAGTGCAGTAGATAGAGCCTTCATAATTTAATTCAACACGACCAGAGACACACTTGAAACACTCGAAACTCTGCGACTGCTCATTATAATAATAATAATGTGAGACAACATCCACACAAGGTCTTCAGGTCCCGAACTAGGTAGAGCCTGTACTACGGTAACCTGATGACTGATATACATACTTACATACATATACACACCCAGACACAGGTCAAACAGACATGTTCATGCACACAAATGTTTGACTTGTCCGGGGATCGAACCCGGGACCAGCGGCTCAGAAGGCAGGGTTGCTATCAACTGCACCAACCGGTCAGTCATTGGGTACATGCCGAGGGTGCAGTTACTGGAGTCGCACCGCAACGTCAACTTCAAGGCGTTCGTGGTGGGCGTACCGAATTGTTATCTGCCCGTCGACATGGAAGAAGACTTGGCAGCAGGACGTGGTGTTCCGTCGCTTCCGCGGACAAGTACCACAGGACAGCACAAGGACAAGCTAGTGAAGTGCTACTAACATAGTTTTAAGCTATTATACGCTAGTTTTGTTTTATGTAAGTACTTTATATATGTTAGTTTGTAAGGTATACGTCAATGGTCCATTGTAGTCTGAAATAAATGTTTTATTATTATTATTATGTATTTATCTTACGTATCTCGGGACCATGGAGGCCCGGTCCTTTGGAAGGGGCCGAAGCCAACTTGCAGAGGCCCCTTAGACAATTTTAAATGGAATGAGGCACTAACCGACGATTATTCCTGTATGCTCAATGCAAGTGCACCCAAGGACCACCCCCGGTTGGTGCAGGACTATTGCAGAACATGGGAACAAAACCTATTGGGCTATGGGTTTTTTGTGGCTATAGTGTATTGGTTATCTAGAACTATTGAAGGACGATGGCCCCTGCCTGATCAATGTTTTATTATACACGAAAAAAATGACTTGCACACTCAATAATGGGCCCCCGGAAACTGTCGCTAGCAGTTAATGACGTAGCGACAACGCAAGGGGCGACATATCCTGAGGTGCTTGAGGAGTGGAGAGGTATTCCACGACTATCAGGACAATCCTAGAGCCCGGAAGATGGTCAAGATCCCTACCAGCACTTACTGGAATACTTCCTTCCACCGATCACGTTTGCTCTTGCGAATCTTCCCTCAAGCCGGCCAATAAAGGCAAGAAAGAGGTCGGAGCTCTGTTCCTCGTCATTGTTCACTCCAGCCGGCCAATAAAAGCAAGCCAGAGGTGAGGAACAAGACTTTTCCCGGGAGGTAGGGTCCGTGAGGTCGCTACTGCCCAACAGCTCGCCACATGCTTCCCTGCGGGTGTAAAATCTCTCTTGGTCTGGCTTCTCACCCTAGACCTGTTTCGGCAAAGTAAACTCTACCGGCATAGACACATAGTTCAGGAACGCGCAAGCCCCACCACGACGTTAACCTAGAGATACGGTGCGGCGGTGGTGTTATTATTATTCCGTTTATTTATTTTCTTACATATTTAAATATTTTTATAAAAAAACATTAAAAAGACATATAAAAATAGTGGTCCGCCGGTATCAGGAGCAGGGTCCAAGCTACCGGTGGTTAGGGCTCCAGAGACAGGAACCTCCTCACGATACGAGCCGTATCTAGGAGTACTGCCTTCTGAATCAGGCCCTTGATCCAACCGCCTAACGAGAGCCTCGAAAGATATTGATTATATTAATATTGGTCAATATTGACGTCTGCACGACGTGAAAAATAAAGTTTGGTCTATACCTGTGCCAGATTTACGTTGCGTGGCAAAGCGGGTTACAAGTCAGTTACTTTCGTTACGGCTTTGCATAAAATGTAACCAGTAAAAGGTTACGGCTTAATCTCGTTTGAGTGTGATAATAAAACTGACATTTCTGCATTGGACTTATTATAACTTTAATGTCCTTGATATTAAAATTTGGGCCGGAGATTTTAAATGTTATTGGAAAGACGAATCGTTACGAGCTGTGCCGAAATGGAAAAATGTGTTATATTCCAACCTTAGGTTTTTAATAGGTATCACACATGTGCACGAATGATACGAAACAGCATCTTTTTAAACGCAGAGGTTCAGAATCGTGTACTGAATTCATGGCAACAGGTTGTGCCTCGATGTCTTAGCCACCCTGTATAATATTATTTATAATAGTCTAGGGGTACGAGGAACAGGGTGTAAAGTTCACTCATATCTCCATAGAAAAGGGAGGATCCACCGACCAGACGGTTGTCGTGTCTGATGGGCAACTGCCAGACGATTGATGTCGCATGTGGCTTTAGCTCGCATGTGGCGATGTAGATACCGCTACATTACTCCCCTCCGGAGACCGGAGGTCGATAGTGGGCCGAGTTGTTGTTATTGTTTTGTTAGTTGATTGTTGATGTTGTTCATCACGTCGGGGTCACCAATATAGAGGCACGAGGAACAGGGTGTAAAGTTCACTCATACCTCCATAGAAAAGGGAGGATCCACCGACCAGACGGGTGTCGTGTCTGATGGGCAACTGCCAGACGATTGATGTCGCATGTGGCTTTAGCTCGCATGTGGCGATGTAGATACCGCTACATTACTCCCCTCCGGAGACCGGAGGTCGATAGTGGGCCGAGTTGTTGTTGTTGTTTTGTTAGTTGATTGTTGTTGTTGATGTTATTCATCACGTCGGGGTCACCAATATAGAGGCACGAGGAACAGGGTGTAAAGTTCACTCATACCTCCATAGAAAAGGGAGGATCCACCGACCAGACGGGTGTCGTGTCTGGTGGGCAACTGTCGGACGATTTTAAATGTCGCATGTGGCTTTAGCTCGCATGTGGCGATTGTAGATACCGCTACAATAGCATGCTTATGCCATGATTCGGTCTTGCCTTCGGTATTTTGACAATGTTTTAAGAAATACTGGATGTAAAGATAAAGTCCATCAATACCTACCTACCTCTACCGCAACAGGCTCTAACCTCGGATGGAAAGCAATGTAAGGCCAAAATAATAAATTGAACGAATTTTCTGGACAAACTTAGTAGGTAGCCCTCATTTAATAGGAATAGTAATGATAAGGAATTATGTAAAGGGTGTTAAAAGACCTAACGTAGCTGTTACCTACGCATTCTGTAGATCAAACTAAGTAACACTGAGCAAACATTATTGCTGGAAAACGACTTTTAATTTTGGTGTGAATAATCGCTGCTTACGGTAGCGTGCAATATAACGCACACAAAACATTGTGCTTTTGAGTGCATGCTACGGTACAGGAGTCGTGGGGGTATTTAAAGTTAAGTTATATCATTTCAAAATAGTTTTCGGGTAAAACAATGTTGTAACTTTGACCTTCAGTATCTTCGTAAACAGATGCTTCCCAGGTGTGGTCCAGTACAAAAAAATGGTCCCACTTGTAGTTTGTAGTAGGTCCAGTACAAAAAAGTGGCTAAATACGAGTCGGACTCACCCATGAAAGGTTCCGTAGCAGCACGTAAATGTTTTCTTTATATTTGAGTTGATTGAATAAGAGGTAAATTGCGGTTAACCATTTATGACGTATTAAAAAAAACTACTCACTAGCTCTCGTTTAAACCAATTTTCGGTGGAAGTTTACATGGAAATGTACATATATTTTTTTTAGTTTTATCATTCTCTTATTTTAGAAGTTACAGGGGGACACACACACATTTTACCACTTTGGAAGTGTCTCTCGCGCAAACTATTCAGTTTAGAAAAAAAACCTCAATATCATTTTTGAAGACCTATCCATAGATACCCCACACGTATGGGTATGATGAAAAAATGTTTTTGAGTTTCAGTTCTAAGTATGGGGAACCCCCAAAATTTATTGTTTTTTTTCTACTTTTATGTGAAAATCTTAAAGCGGTTCACAGTATACATCTACTTACCAAGTTTCAACAGCATAGTTCTTATAGTTTCGTAAAAAAGTGGCAGTGATATACGGACGGACAGCCAGACAGACATGACGAATCCATAAGGGTTCCGTTTTTCGCCATTTGGCTACGGAACCCTAAAAATGGCCTCACGACCCCCGTGACGAGGAGTACGGTACGAGTGAGAATGACTTGTATCTAGGTACTCCCCGTCATTGTGACCATTTTTAAAGCGTCTTTTTTAACCCGTTATAACACGATGGTTTATAATTATCATTTATCACTTACTCTCTGTTTCTTATTGCAGGCTGTATTAACATACAAAGTACACAAGTTGCGGCTGCAGTTCATTCCGAAGAAACTGCAGAGGATGCACTTTGGTCAGGTGGTCGCGTTGAGGACTCATCCGCAGAATCCATTTATGTTCGCCAGTGGAGCTTGGGACAAGACCCTAAGGGTGAGTATAATATCTTCTGTTTTAACACTACACAGGGTTTCTGGTAACTCGACTTATTCCTTGCAGGACGTCATAGTAGGGTTAAAATGCAACAAATTAAGCCATTTTTTTATAATTTTTTTTTCACTACGTAACATTTTTATGAAGTAACAGCAAAAATCACAAAAAAAATTATTGTTTGTTTAGTGATATTTGCCAAGGTTTCTGGCATTTTTGAACTTTTAATTATGAACAAAGATCTGCTACGGCATCAACTATGATATTAAAGTTAAATTTCAGTACAGTCGCGCTGTAAATCATTTTTAAATTGGCTCCAAATGATTTAATCTGGGTTTTTTCATAAAAATACTGAAAATGTAACTAACTCAAAAACTACTGAACTTCGGTAGAATATTTGGTGGCTTAATTTGTTGCATTTTAACCCTACTATGACGTTGTGCAAGGAATACGTCGAGTTACCAGTACCCCTGTATACAACGTGGCGCTACAATGGCGACAATAATTTAACACACGGGTAGGGCTAGTGGCCAGTAATCATAAAAAATATATTAAAATAATATATCTCTGTCTGTTTTACTGTGTATACATAAATAATAAAATAAATAACTAAATAATTCGTAAATTGAAAACTACCGCCTGCGCCACTCGCCGGACATAGATAGGGCTTTCTCTTTCCTTCAATTCGCCTACTCTTTGTACGTTATTTGTTTTAATTTGATTCATGCGATGTTATGATCAATTACCCCAGTAAATAACCTCTGCGCTAGAGTCATTTAAGGTTAGGTTAGGTTAGGTTTTAGGTTCTGGCGCGCTCGCAACGCTGCTTCCCAATCTGGGGGGCCCGAGCGCCGTCTGTAGATGGCTCTACGTGGGGGTCGTGCGATCCATGGCCCTGTATGGGGCCCCGGTGTGGGCCTCTGACCTGACGGCCGGCAGCATCGCTGTTTTGCGAAAGCCGCAGAGGGCGATGGCCGTCAGAGTGATCAGGGGGTATCGCACGATCTCCTACGAGGTGGCTTGCGTACTGGCCGGATCCCCGCCCTGGGAGCCGAGGCGAAAGTACTCGCGTCGTTGTATCGGTGGCGCGAGGAAGCGAGGGCGCGGGGCGAGGGTCCGATGCAGCGACATATAGAGCTGCGTCGGTCTCAGCTTCGCGAGGTCCTGGTGGCGGAATGGCGGGACAGGCTTTCACGCCCTACCGCCGGCCTCGTCACCATCGAGGCGGTCCGGCCGGTGCTCGAGCGCTGGTTCGGGAGGAGGCACGGCTCCCTGTCGTTTCAGAAGTAGGCAGTGACTAATGTCGCTGCCGGCCGTAGTCGAGTCGATGGTCGGCAGCGACGAGTCCTGGGACGCGGTGGTTTCCTTCTGTGAGACAGTCGTCTCGCAGAAGGAGGCTGCGGAAAGGGAGAGGGAGATCTCGTCCACTCACCCGGCCCGCAGAAGGCGCACCGGGCGTCGGTGGAGGGCGGACAACGCCCTCTTCCAGCCCCCCTAAATGGGTCCAGGGGCGACGGACTCGGGGACGTCCGTCGCCCCCCACATACCAGGACCCGAGGTGGCGGCGCGTAGTGTTCTACGCGCGCCCCTCTTAGACGTCGCGAGGGGAGTCAAACACCTCACTCCTCCCCAGACCCGAAGCGGCCCGCAGTGGCGGGCCGGCACCAGTCGGGGGCTGCGGAAGGATCGTACGTTCCCGTGACCCCCGGTGTAGGTGTGAGATGGAACACCGGGGTGGTTTTTAGTCAGTAAGAGTCTGACAGACCCCGCTGTCCGCCCCAGGGCGGCGGACATCCATTAGGATTTTCCACCCCGGAAACAAAAAAAAAAAAAAAAGGTTAGGTTTTAGGTTGCTCCACGATGCTATTTTAGAAAATAAATCAATAAATTATAACGTTTGTTGAAATTAACATATATTCACGAAACAAAAGCGCGAAACCGTAGACGGGTGTTGAATTAATGTCGCCATTAAAGCGCCACGCTGTATATGGGTTTATGAGAACGTGACAGACTTTCCAGTTCTCCTGCAAATACTAACCTTAGGCACTTGCAAAAGGAAAGATAGAAAAACTACACAGTAAGTAAGTACACAACAATAGGTAGTTGAATTAATGCAAACTGTTGATGACTGACAACAACGTTAGTAACTATATATCTTGATACTATAGTTATTGAGTTTTTCTTGAAAACTGAATCAGCAAAGATACTCGTTATCGCGATAAAATATGTACATTCGTAAATAGATGAAATAATAGGCGAAAGCAGTAGATAGTTCTAATTATAACGACCTTCTTGTACCACAGAGGTAACCAATTAGAACAATTTCAATCACTTTGACAAAAACTTGGTGAACCTTTAAGTCACGTACGATTGTTAGATTAGAGCAAAGCAATCATTCATGAATAATTGTGAATTTGGGACAAATTTTAGAGAGCCTTTGAGTAAATATCTGTAGCTTAAAGATGGAACTATAGTGGTTTGATACTTAAACATAGCCTCAAATTAAACAGATATCAACTCTCAACTTTTTTTACACACGAGTTTGTGTAAACAGTTGTTTGAAAAACAAAATTGTTCGCATAGTTGCAATGAAGCTAACTTTGTTATGAGGTAGAACAAAAAATAATAAAACAGTTGTGAATAACTTTGAAAATATGGGCAATTTGACCGCGGAACGTTTAACCCTGACGCCCACTGTTTAGAACTCAGGCGAAGGTGAAAAGGTAACTCTGAACGTGAAAAACATAGAGCTGCTATAGTTTGGTCGTCACGCCTGCGAACAAAGTGTTGTTATGCTACGTTTGAGCTCAACAAATTAGTATTATTTTGGTGTTTTTTTCGTAAATATGTACAAGGATTGTTTATTTGTTGCTCTTTTATTTTCATACTTACGTATTTTTTTGTTCACTTCGCGTTTCAATGAATACTTTAAGATTTTGTTAAATTTAGGCTCTTGAGGGTAACTGTAAGTGAACTTTTGCGGTGGTTCGGAACATGCTTACCAAGCGTGTTAAACAATAGGCAAATAGGTATCTAATGTCCTGTTTACGGAGGGGTCTCGGACCAAGGGGCCTACTCTCCAAGTCCGTCAACGAGGATACGGGCGGGTCCGAAAGTAGTTCGATACTTAAAAGTGAACGCTAGTCCCGATTAATTAACTTTTCTGGACGGGAAAAACACATCGGGAGTAAGGACACTGTCCAAAACGTTTTGTCATTAATTTTTAGTTCGGGCCTCGGACTAATCTTATGTCCGTAAGTGATACAGAGTAGGAAATGTCCATAACTTCGGCCGAAACGACGAACTTTGTGCTTAGGGAGTAAGCCCCAAGCTTCAGACTCGCATAAATAGGTACCTACGACACTTAATGACTTAACCCTCACTGAAAAGTGCTTAGTTGACAGGTTTTGTAAGTAAATATCACTACGTAATAGTACAAGCTCCACCACCCCAATAAACAGTTTAGGTGATAGTTTTTTATGCCCCCACGCTCACTGTCGTCGTCCTATAAATGTACGATTTCGCTGTCGGCGAGTACGTGGGGCGAGTATCTTACTGGAAGCTAGTAAACACGTGCTGAATTAAACACGGCGGACAACGACCGCGGACAGACTCAAAGCATCTCTGTCGAGATTAAAATATTTCTCTCGGCGGTTAACTGCTCAAATTATTTACTAAGCGCGCTTTAACAGACGGTACGGTATTGTTGGCAGGTTATTAAGGAATATTCTATTCTTACTGTTGAGTTTTTGCTGTTGGTAGTTCTATATTCGGACTTGCTTTCAACCATAGTTAGTCGACACATACAATGAGCGCATACTATTTCTTAACCGTAACACTTTAAAACAATAATATTAGTTATAATTCTGAGGGATCATCAGTAGATTTCGTAAGCTGAAGCAAATTATTATTACCTACTATTATATTATGACCTATAGTATGCAATACACAAACAAGAGTTTTATTTTGTTTTTTTATTTTCTTTTGTGCATGTTATTGATATTGCCCTGACTACAGTTACGTTTGCCATCAGTTTGTAAATATGTAAGTTGTAATCTGTGGAAAATGTAGTGGGTAGTATATTTTGTTAAGTTAAAATGAATGTTAAGTTATAACCGTTTATTTTTAATATAGGTACTACTGTTTGTTTTC
This sequence comes from Brachylomia viminalis, assembly GCA_937001585.2. Classification (NCBI taxonomy): domain Eukaryota; kingdom Metazoa; phylum Arthropoda; class Insecta; order Lepidoptera; family Noctuidae; genus Brachylomia; species Brachylomia viminalis. The sequence continues at coordinate 7,820,728 of OW443304.2, forward strand.
CCATACGAAATAAAATAAAATAGTTGTGTAAGAAATAACGAAGCAGCCAGTTCGCGCTTAGAATGTATAAGAGCTGATGTTTTGCAGTGGGTTTACCTAAAGTAAGATGTGAGTTTCTTGTTTAATAAACTCATTGGCCTATACATTTTCTGAATAAGTAAAACATTGGCTTTTATTTTCGGTACAGTATTTTAATCTCAAGAAACGACACGCGCTTTACTTGTGGCTACAAACGAGTGTGCGAACACATTGTGAATGTGTGTGAAAGCGCAGGAGTTCTCGGTACAGTCCGAGACTGTGTGCGTTTGTGTATTAGGGACTGACGCTGCTTGTCTTCACGCACAAATTCACAGCGTGTTTGTAAATTTGGTTGCCACAAGTAAAGCGCGCGTCGCTTCGTAAAATAAAAATAATATACAATTTAAAACATTGTGATTCGAAGACCATATTCAAATTCAGAGAAACAATGAAAATCAATGAGTTGAAGAAAAGTAATAACGTTTTCAATTAAAATTTATGATTACTAACCCATTTTGATTCAATTCGCGGTGCTGGATATTCATTTTAATCCTAAATGGGTTTGGACGTTACTACTAGATAATGGATGATATTCATTGAATACGTATGACCTATATTACGGTACTTATGTATGTAATAAATTATTATAGACATTTTATAGATCGGATCGCATTAAGTTAGGATCGCGTAAAAGCTCAGAGTGCTCTGGACCGTGTGATAGATTCTCGTAGAGTGGATCACAAGCAAGCACCAATTTCATTTAGTTACCTATTTAGGAGTACCTATTTTTTACTGTTTCTGTGAAAGTATAGGATAATTATGGCGAGAGTGGAAGATCTGCATGAGACTCACACATACCAGGGAACCAAGGCACAAAAAGATGGGAGGCCTATACAGGGTTATTAGTAAAACACCATCAACCTCTTAAGGGGTCATTGTAATCATCATTATGAACAACTTTTACTATGGGACCAAATATGAAATCGCGAAAAAACAATCTGCTGTTCCCTACATTTATGTTTGCAGGACTCGTCAAAATGTAGGGACCAGCTGATTTGTTTCTGAATGATGAGTACAATGACCCCTTAAGAGGTTGATGGTGTTTTACCAATAACCCTGTATACTCAGCAGTGGGTGGAACAAGGCTGCCAGTGATGATGATGATAAAAGCGAGAGTAATCGAGTAAGATTTTGTTACTTTTGGCCGCTTCAAATAAATTCCTCTGTTACTAAGTGAAACTTTGCAATAATAAGAAAAGTATTAGTTCCGCGAAAATCTATAGTATAGAAAATGTGTTTTTTTTTCGTAAATTTTGGATATTTATCTAGTCTATAAAAAAAAATCTGGTATGAAAACTATTAAATTAAACCAAATTGAATTTTGGCATCACAGTAGTGTAGTCATGTAGCTAGCATGTAGTAACCCATACTCGTGTGTATTCTTATGTTGTACCATTTTATTTTTCTCATTTTGTAACTTTCTGTAAGATTTCGATAAAATCAATCGATTTTCAGAAAATCACTGTAAAAAAAAAATACTACACTACCTGAGATTTGCTCATATACTAGGGGTAAAAACTGCCTTAACATGTGTTAATTCTCTGGAAAAAAAATTGTTGTTATGTAAATATCATGTAACGCTCGCATCGTGTACGCGTTAGAAACAAAAAAAAAGATACAGATACATAATTCCTTTTTAGAAAGAAAGAAAGAAAATACGTTTATTTGCGATAAACATGACGCAAAAAATAACACAAACACAAGAAATAAGAAAAGGTTGGGGGAAACATGCGTCACATCCACGCAAAACTAGGAGGCATTATTCCGGGCTTCCGTGGTCGTGAACCTAGACGAGTCAACAGTAACCGTGAAGAGATCGTCCTTGAAGAGTTAAGACGTGATCCGACTACAAGTCAAAGACGAATTGCAAGGTGTAACGGGATTCGGAGGATTTCCGTACATCGAATTATTTGTGCTAACGAGCTACATCCATACCATTATGAAAAGGTACAAGCACTGAAACCTGAGGATTACCCGAGACGAATGGCATTTTGCAGAGAAGTGTTAAGGAGCGACCGGGCAGACTCCGATTTTTTTGACAACGTTTTTTGGACAGTCGAAAGCCGTTTTGAGCGATACGCACAACAGTCACTATTTTGCGTTAGAAAATCCACGCTTCGTAAGGGAATCAAATTTCCAAGAACGCCATAGTGTGAATATGTAAGCTGGAATTGTAAAAACGGAACTTGTGCCCCTTTGAGCTACCATCGCGTCTAAATGCGGACGTTTATTTAAACTTTATTCAGAACGAGTTGCCAAACATTCTCCAAGACGTCCCCCAAAATGTAAGAGAGCGCATATGGCTGCAACACGACGGAGCTACTCGTCACTTCGCTTTTAAGAGTCATGGACGCATCTTATTCGGAGAGGTGGATCGGACGCGGTGGCACTATCCTCTGGCCTCCACGATCTCCGGATCTAAACCCAACAGATTTTTTATCTGGGGGTATTTCAAAGACATCGTTTACTCCCGAGAGAGTTCTTTAGAACGAGATTTGCGTCAAAATATCTAATTGACCATAACGACCATTCGACAAAACCGACAGCCTTTTAATACGATGAGAATGAATTTTCTTCGCAGATGTCGCATGTGCATAGCAAACCGAGGAGAGCACTTTGAAAACTCACTGTAAAAGGTTTTTGAAAATTGTAAAAATCATCTTCTTTTGTATTTTTTCTAGTAGAGGTTGTTGATAATTTTATGCTGTCTTATTTTATTTCCAAATCTCAACTTCTCCATTCACACATGCTTATGACAATGAAAGCTCACATTCTTCGCGAAGTAAAAATCTGTTTTTTAACTGTGGGCATTGTACCAGAACACAGTGACAATAATTTAACATTTTGTAACTTTCGTATTTTTTTTTGTTTTTAGCTAGTTACTTTACATGATGTTATTTTTGACGATGATACAATAGTTACATAACAACGATTTTTTGGCCAGAGAATTAACATATGTTAAAGCAGTTTTTAACGCTATGAGCAAATCTCCGGTAGTAGGTACATTTTATTTCCACAGTGATTCTTTGAAAATCTAATGTTTTTTATCAAAATCATACAGAGAGTTTCAAAACGAGTAAAATAAAATAGTATAGCTTAGGGATACACAAGTACGGGTTATTACATGCTAGCTACATGACTACACTTCTCCTATGCCAACATTCAATTGGTTTAATTGAATAGTTTTTTTTTTAAACGTTTCCCCACACTAGGAATTTCTCCTGTATTGTGGGTGCGTTTACAAACATTTATACTCACATACACAAACTGCCAGACCCGGAACAACTACTTGCAGGTCATACAAATATTTGTTCCGTGCGGGAATTCAACCCGCGACACGTAACGCAGCAGTCAATCGCTTTACCACTGCGCCAACCGTGCGGCCGTTTTTACACCAGTGTGGTTTTTATGATAAATTTACAAAATTTATGAAAAAGTCACAACTTCTATACTATAGATTTTCGTGGAACTAATATTTTTCTTAATAATAATATAATAATATTTTTATTACTGTTATATGCCCGTGACTTCACACCGGGCCCTATCAGAATACCAGCGTTGCGGCATTTTTTTTTAATGTCGCAGCATCATGCTGAGATAGGAGCCTTTTGGCCTCGTATAGGAATTTCTGTTTCCTTTTTCTTTTGTTACTTTTTGTTTTTATATAGTTTGGTTTTTTATTTTATAATTTAGTTTGTGCACTTCCTGTACGAGTCGCAATAAACACTTTTTCATTCTTTCTTAGATTACTAACATATAGAGCTAAGAAAAAAAATTGGACCACTACTGTAAATGGGCCACCCTGTATACATATAAAACTTCTAAAAACTTAGTTTTGATATGAAAATGTACCTAGTAATGTGTGGTGTAACTTCCTGCGTTAGTTCCAACTTTAAGACTCAATTGAGAATATGGTAATGAGGTAAACGTAGGAACTTATCTTGAAGTTAGTGGCCGTTGCAATATGTATACTCTGAATAGACGGCTATCCTTTCCGAAGTTCTAAAAGTAGTAAGTACTTTATATAAGCTTGTTATCCAATTCTATTTTGTAAACAGAACTGTTTATAAACCCAGGTTGTCAGAAGCCCGAAATCTGACAACCAGTCTTACCAAGGGGTATCGTATTACCCAGTAACTGGGTGGTGGAGGTCAGATAGGCAGTCGTTTTATGTAAAATACTGATATTCAGCTGCATCCCGTTAGACTGGAAGCTGACCCCAATATAGTTGGGGAAAGGATAGGCAGACGATGAACTGTTTACAAACCCATGAACGAATGGTCTACATTGTAAGAAGAGTAAAAATAAGAATACATTTATTAAACCACAAGCTGTGTAGCCTGCTTGGGATAATGAAGTTCCATACATATCTCCTAATTAACACCTACATAACATACACATAACCAGCCTATACTGTTCCCACTGTTGGGACACAGGACTCCTCTCCATTAGAGGAAGTCGCCCGTAATCAACCACGCGGGCCCAGTGCGGATTGGTTGTTGGATGTCACAATGTCTTCGAATTTTAGATTCTAAGACATGCCAGTTTCCTCACGACGTTTTCCTTCACCGTTTTTGAGAGCAACGGTGATGAAATTAAATACACTAAGTAAAGTCCTTGTCTGGGTGCAAACTCACGACCTACAGCTCGTCAATCGGGGCCGATACCACTGGGCCACTGTTCGTTATTAACACATACATGGGGTAAATAAAAAAAACGATATTTGTGTTAAAAAAAAATTAGTAATCAACTATGAGTAATATGTAAGCAACAGGATCACAAGGTCAGAGAAGATCTTATTGATCGTCAAAAAACAGCATATCGAGTGACAATAACGATCGTCAAAAATCGAGCGTTATCTGTAGGCAAAATTTTCCCATAGGGCTTTTATCACCTCGATTTTACTTAAAATATTTTAACGTAGGTTCTCAAGATTATTTTGTTACAATAATATTTTCCTTAACTCATTCATAAAACGACTCTGTTTTATTAGTGTTTTAAGTGCAATCCCTTGTTTCCTTTAATAAAACTTCACCTTTTAATACTACGCGTCAGCACGCAATAAAAGTATTTTCTTACATAAAGAAATAAACCACGTTCCAGCTTTTTTCTTACTCCCATTGTTCTTATTTTTCCCCTTTATTGCGACTACTAGTTTCCTATATTTATGAATAAAATAAAAAAGCGATGGATGTACCGTGCGAAAGATGTTATGACTATAGGCCAACCGCTAAACTGAGACGGTGTCTGAGGTAGCTGCGCGGTGCGGGAGGGTTGACATTTGTTACAAGTGGACGAATAACTGAGCTCTTGCATCACGTCACCATCCCCCTCCTGCACCGCGCAGCTACCTCAAGCACCGTCGCAGTTAAGCGGGTGGCCTATAGAAAGGGGGTTAGGATTAATAGAGAAGTTTGGAAGAAAAATATATTATGTTGCGCCGACCACAAATTAATTGGGATACGGGAGGAGAATGATGCATCGGGGTAGTTAAACACCTCACTACCCCGTGCAGGAGACGAGGTCCGGACAGACCAGGCCAGCACTAGTGTGGGTCTGCGGAAGAATTTGGATTCCCGCGGCCCCGCGCGCACGTGCGAGGAGACACCGGGGTGGTTTTAGCCGGTATGAGTCCGGCACGCCCCTCCGCCTTTTCCCCTGGCGGAGGCAGTCCATGAGGATTTCCCCGCGTAAAAAAAAAAAGAAGAATGATGCATGATGAAATAAAACCTTCATAACTAAGGACTGCTTCGTTGCTCCAGTGTTCGCAAATGGGACTGCTGAGTTTTGGTTCAGGGTTCAATCCCCAAATCGGAGAACGTGCTATTGGGTTTTTTTCATGCGTTATTTCTCAGTGACACCAAGGAGTCTCGATTACGATTAGTCTCGAAGGTACTATAATTTAAAAAATAACTGGGTAAATGTGGACGCAGTCCTCAGCCTACCCCTTTCAGAGAAATTATCGTTAGGTTGTTCCAAACATTTCAATACGAACATTTTGCAATACTTTCAGATCTGGGACGTGAGATGCCAAGTTGGCTGCGTCGTGACATTTGAAGGCGTTGACATTTGCAGCGACTCGATTGACCTCAACGTACGTATCTTTTATTTTAAACTACCTGAAATAGATTATGATTTTCCCATGGAATTAATATGTACTATACTATAGGTCCTTGAGGTTTCCCGATAGAACGTGCGGAAGAAAACCGTGAGGCCCGAAAATTTTAGCGTAGTCGAGGAGACGTATGTTTTCGAATTTTAATTGAAATTGAAATTCGAAAGTGAAAAAAACGTACGTTTTTTTTATTTATTTATTCTAAATCTGTAAACAATAGGTAACAAACATAAAGTCTGCCAAACTGCATAACAGTTTGTCGGCAAACTTAACGACGACGTAAGTGTGAAAGCATACGTTTCCTTGACTACACCGTAATTTTTAGGGCTTCACAGTTATTATTGAAACTACGAGGCTATTTGGATGGAACACATTTATTAACACCACAATTAATAAAATACACACCGACTTTTTCTCCTTGACGTAACAGCTTTGTAGTGACAGATTCCAAACGGTTTTACTCGAATCTTAAAAACACTGTCATGTAAGTATACAACGTCCATACATTTTACTTCCGCACGTTTATAAATTTTTACACTATATATATTTATATATTCACCACAAAATACATAACGAAAAATATTAAAATTAATTGACCACTACTTAATATATTACAATGGGCGGCCTTATCGCTTTCTGCGATCTCTTGCAGGCATTCTACCTGGAAAATAAATCATTTCAGCTACCTGGTATATTTTTCATTTCTGTCGTCCTTACGTAAACAATACACCCAATACCTGTTCCTCAAATAGAAAATGAGCCACCCACACCCACGGGTTTCCAGTAATACATTTTCATGTGGGACGTTAAAGCCCGAAGACTTAATCCCGGTTCAGTAACACCAAGCGTGAATTTGAAAGTATCAATACTGAATGTATGCACTTTCTAAGTTTATCTTGCACATATCTGATAGCCAAAGAAATTATGGTCATAAGTAAAGATCCGAAAATGTTATGTCGTGCTCAGTTATGGTTTCTATTTCCATTGATGATGAAATAATGCTCTTGACCTGCAGGTACCGGTAGGTACGAAAAGTTAGAATTGGAATTATTATGTTTCCATTTGCAAGGGATAGTGAAAAGAGGCATCATTTTAATACCTTACTCGTAGTTCAGTACTAATTAGCTTCTGCCCACGTCTTCATTTGCGTCGTAGTCGCAAGACAGCACAATATAGGTACTAAAATAACAGCCATTTTTTTTATAAAACTTCCCTGTATACTACGTTTGTAGTTAGGGTCTCAGCAACCAAAATAAACAGAAAGGCAGGACTGGTGACGCAGAAGCAAGAGACGTACAGTTGTTCGTGTGAGAAGCAGCTCGTCCTGAGGTCGATACGCGCAAGCTTCAGTAGCGATTAGGTACCCATTACTTGCGAAGTTTTTCGTTTCGAGTGAATTGATGAACGCCTGTGTTCCTGCATGAACTACTTAAGGGGCTGACAATAGCTAAAGCGCGGTCACTGTCGGACTGCACAGATAAGAAAGAGAAGCGCGATGACACAAAGCTGGTAATTTATTGCAATATATGAAGCAATTCTCTATATTTTACAAAAAAAATATTGATTGGACTAAAAAATGAAAACACTATCACGTTACTATGTTGCTTGAAAAACAAAAGACTTGCGTTTAGGTCGTGTAGTCCATAACAGTAGATTGTAAACACACGGGATTTCCATTAACAGTCGCCTAACCGAAGATGACAGAGGAGGCCTCACCTTTTTTTTTAAGGGTGGGTAATCATCAAATAACTTCTCCCACTCTGGGCGGAGCGGGAGGACATGTCAGACTCTTACTGACTAAAACCCACCCGTGTTCCTCCAGTTGCCTGAGACAGGGGCCACGGTAACCCTCTCGGACTTTCCCGCAACCCTGGCAGGCATCGGCCCTAGCGGACCCCGTCATTGATGCTGACGTCTCTTTGAGGCGCATAAAAAGAAAAAAGAAAGAAAAATTGTTTATTCTGCACAAACAAAACAACAGCATGTGGTACAACAACGCGCCGTCGACCTGGGCCTGGTCCTTATTAGAAGGCGAGCTGCCCATGTTTATTCTGCACAAACAAAACAACAGCATGTGATACAACAACGCGCCGTCGACCTGGGCCTGGTCCTTATTAGACGGCGAGCTGCCCTTTGCTCGCCGTCCGCAAGCACGCGCCTACGGTGGCCGGGAATCGGCTTGCGATTCCCGACGAGAAAAAAAAAAGTCTCCTGAAGAGGCCTAACCTAAGCTTTGTTTTTCTATGTACCTACAGTCACGAGCATAAATATATATTAATATATGATTGCACGATTCATCCATTAATAAATGACGGAAAATATATTTGATAATTTGTGGAAGGCTTAACAAGTAGCAGCACAATGAAGTGACATCGAAGGAACACCAAAGCTGTCTGGCGAGACTAGCGACGCCAAAATATAGGACGCTGCATCGGCTTCAAAAATATGTGTCAATGCAATAATGTCGGACATGTCTCGCGTCATAAAAATCCGCATAATCAGTTAAATTCAGAAGAATGTGACACCACGTTGTGATCGAAAACATCTGAGATTACTTTAGCAGCATACAAATTTGACTGAATAATGTTATCAAAATTACTTAAAAAAAAATCTATTAGGAGTACAGTTTTCATTCCGCTACTATTTTATGATACCTACGTATAGATAATATGCCTATTATGATTCTTGGTAAGGAGCTCCCAACACTATTATTTCGTCTAATATTGATGTTACGAAGCATATTTTAAATTCATGTTAGATACCCTAAAAGTTTAGTTCACATGTCGAAGATCTTGTATTTACATATCCTAACGTAACCACCATCTACCCTAAACTTTATTTTTACATATATTTTAGACATGTATTTGGGTGTACGTTTAAATAATCACCATTTTTTGTGCACTTGTTTTTCATATTATTCGCAAGTTCGGTTTTCGGCGATTAAGTATGTGAACCAAAATGAACAGGCATCTTTTTGAGGTTTTTTTTTTTATGTAACCCAACATAGACATTAAAAAGTGGAAGAGGAGTATTCAAAATTTTTCTGTTAAGGAACTTCTCACAGTTACAAATGTTAATCACACATCAAAAGTGTCAAGGGATCAAGCACGTTTTTGCTGTTTACTAAAAATCTGGTTTTTATTTTTCTATAACTCCTATGGATACATTTTAGTCAATTTCGTCATTTGAAATGGGAATAGTTTTTGAATTTCGGTCAATTGATGAAATTCTGTCAAGTCGTATTCCTATATAATCCTGCAACGGGTTTGAGGCCAAATCAGTAAAATTTCAGCCATAGTTCTGAGTGGAGTCATTATGAAAGCATATTATTATGGAAAGAAGACGTCATTTGAGCCGAGAAGAAATTATTAGAGCCCTGGGAATGTTGGAAGCTGTTTATTGGCAACGTGCTGTGTAAATACTGTGCGTGTGTGTTATAAGTCGACTTTGGACGCTTTACCGCATCACTGGCAGCGTGGCAGAGTGACATGGAAGACGAGCATGCATCACCACATGCAGACAAAATCGTTACATACAAATTACTGCTCGACGAAATCGTACAATGACCGCGATGATGTTGGTTACTATAGGCTTCATAGCTCTTCATGTGTGTTAGTAAGCGATCAAACCATAAGAAATCAATTGCATGGAGTCAATCTCCGTTCCCGAAGGCCGCTACGTGTACCACGTATTGAGCCCCGCAATCGCAGAGCCCGTTTACAATGGGCTCGTGAACACAGAAATTGGGTAGAAGAAGAGCTGCGCGTTGTGTGTTTTTCTGACGAATCTCGCTTTGGTTTGAGGCCAGATACTAGACGTACACGGTATTGGAGGATCCTTGGACGCCAAAAACGTTTAAATGTATGCCATTATGGAAGTCCACGTATACAGTGGTGGAATAATCATGATATGAGCGGGTATTCGGATCAGACGGAAGAACCGAACTGATTCGGATCAGAGGCAATCTCAATGCACAGATTTACGCTGAAAGGATTGTATTAAATGTTGTCATTCCTTTGCGGATCCAATTTGGTGCTTCGTTTCTGCTTAAGAATGATAATGCACGCCACACACTGCCAGGGTCGTTGCAAACATACTCGCCGCAGATAATATCAACGTCCTACCATAGCTAAATCGCCAGACTTGAATCCCATTGTGAACGCATAGGATATGCTTTAAAGAAGAGTTCTGCCAAATATGGATACCGTACACAAACCAGAAAATCTTTTTCGCCTGTTACAACGGACGTGGGCGGCCATTCCGCAACGTGATTTGGATGAAATCATATTGAGAATGCTGAATCGCTGCAATTGTGTTATACGCGTTAAGAGCGTTTATACCTTATGAGTGGCAACGTCGTAATTTAGTGTCATATTTCGTGGTTTTCAATTTTTATCATTTAATCGGAGCTATATTTTAAAAATCTGTTTAATTAACTTTTTAGAATTACGTGAAAGTGTTTAAAAAGTAAGTAATGTAACCGTAATGCTTACAGTTATTTTACAATGAAAATAACGCCCTGCAAGTTTCCAATGTATTATTTGCATATAAATAGAACAGTAAACGCAAAAATTTCTTACCTTTTACACAGTTTTCACATAATTCTAAAAAGTTAATTAAACAGATTTTTAAAATATAGCTCCGATTAAATGATCAAAATTTAAAACCACGAAATATGACACTAAATTGCGACGTTGCCACTCTTAAGGTATAAACGCTCTTAACGGCGGAAATACACTACTATTTGTTTATTATCACGTTTTAATATCCGGTCAAAAATCCAACATAAGTAAAAATCGCGAAGAGTCTTTACAGAGAGTACTTCGTCGATCTACACATACGAAAACATTTTATTTAATAAATCTAAGTCTACATTTTTATTTAATTTCCATAGGGTAATAAAACATTTAAAAAGAATACATTGATCATCATACACTTTTGATGTGTGTAGTTAAAAATCTGGCGAAACGCTGTTCGTCAAGTCAATCACCTAATATAATAATAATATAATAATTTATTTATTAAACAGACTACAGAGGTCCACTGTATTAGTAACAATATAACTTAGCCTATGTTAGTACTTAATAATAACAAACAAACACGATTCACAAACATTTACACAAGAAATACTTACAATACTAGAATGTTAGTAACAATAAAGCTTATAAAAACTATGTTAGTACTTATATACTACTACACATAAGGTGGTTTTAATTAGATGCCTCACTATGGGGCTTTCATCATGCCTATCAGCAATAACGCTCAAGAGGCCGTTGCTACTGCCACGCAATCTGGCGAGAAGAGAATAATGTGTGTTCTAATGTTCTTTTTATAAACTTTTCAAAATCTTTTTCTAAATCGCTATTAATTTTGTAAACATTTTCAACAAAAGTTTTCTTTTAACACTTGTGCAGAATATAATTATGCAAATCACGTTCACTTTAATACATAACGCATTTACCTAATCTTCAAACTAAGTGCTAGATCTAATAAACCTCGTACAATGTCTTTCAACGTCAACTACATGAAATAATTTAGAGCTCAAAATGTTTTCAAACACTCATTTTAGCAAATAAAACCGGTTTTTTTGCTTCATAATTTTATTAAGGATCACTATAGACCGCTGAAGTGGTTGTAAATAAGTAATGCAAGCCAACATATGCATACATAATGAGCTTTAGCACTTCTGAAAAACATTAATCATGGAATATTTAAGAAATCTGCCCAAATAATCTAGTCCTGTCAATTTAGACATCCAAGGTTACAAAAATTCACACTTGGCTGATTATTAGTAGGATTGATCAAAACACTATTATAAATGAAATGTGAAAAGTCCTCATCGATCCGACACCTGGAAAAAATTACTCGGGGTCAAAGGTCACAAAAACGGGCTTTTCGCGATTTTCAGCAAAACGGTAAGTTTTATCATAAAATTAGCCCAGACAAAAATTTTAGATTAGATAATTGTCTATAAAAAGGTCTTAATACTTTTTTTCCTAAGAGCCACCGTTTTTGAGATATTCAAAAAGTTGAAAGAGTTGTAATCGTCATAATATGCACACGTTTCCACGCCACCTTTGAGATAGTGTACTTAGCGCGTTTTTTTTAATGTGGTTTCCCCGGTAGGAAAAAGAAAAACTTTACTTTTCTCTACTGCACAAGTAAAGTCGTATAAATAGTATTATAGTTACTTGCTGGTTGATGAATAAATGGTAAAAATGAAATTTGAGATTTAGAATAATTCATACGATTATTTCTTAAGAAACGTTCAATAAAACCATTCCAACCGGTTAACGACTTCTCCATTTTCCATAAAACCATAATACATCAGTTTTTTTGAGGAAAGATACTGTTTCAGTACTATAAACAAAATCTTGGACATTTATTTTGATAGATCTGTATCGGCACATGAGCTTTTGCCTGGAAATCTTTTGCTGTAAGAGCTTCTTTGTCTCGTGGCATTGGTTCTTCAAGTAAAACGGAATATTTTGGAGTAACAATTTGAACAATACCCATTATGTGGAGCGTATTATTACCGTCTAGCGTATTTACATTAATATCTCAATACCTCACCCCTATTTTTTGGTCTAATTTGACCGGACTAATCTGCCCCTTCTGCATACGTGATTTGGGATTAAATTGCTTTGTCTGATAAACGTAACTTATCATTCTGTGAGCCGTGTTTTTGGGCAGTATTTCAAGTAATTACTTTGTGATCCGTCAAGTACCAACCTATTCCATAAATCCTTTTCGTCTATTCATAAATTTTATTATTTTCCACTTTACACAAGTAGGTACACTGTAACTTTCAATTACAGTATATTATATGATATTTGTGCGGAACTTCACTTCTTTTTTTTCTTTTCCAATAATATCGGGGGAAATGCCGTAGCTTTTCTTCAATACACAACGGTTCCTCATATTCCCTTGCTAATAATAGCCAATTTGTTTTTCATCGTCCCATAAAAATCGTTCAGCTAATCAATCACAAAATTACTCCATTCCATTCGAAAATGGGTCGAAGTAATTTTTCTGATATATCGAAGTACAATCTTATTTTTGTACTACGATGTCCGTCGTGCACGGTCGGTTGGCGGGGCCGCAAGGTTGGCGCGGGTGTTGTCATCTATTTATTTACGAAAATAATGTTTTTTTTCCTGCTAAGATTTACGTCGTTTCAATTCGATTTCAGTAAAACTTTATAACCTTTTCCACATTCTTTTAAAAAACATAAAACTAATATGGTCCTGAATTATCTCACTCAAAACTCCAAGTCTTAGGTAGCAATACAAGTCGCTTTAATTAAAAACTCTCGCTTTGTCGTAGTGCAAGTTCGCGGTGTTTCATCTACAGCTTAGCCGTTACTTGGTACAGGCAACCGCACGTAAATGACAAGAGTTTTACACTAACAACGCCTTTATTCTTTAGCAGTACGGACGGTTTCTTTGTTCAAGTGTTACCTTGAAACCGCGTTTGGCTGTACCTCGTTATGAAGTTTGATGCTCTTGTATAGTTGTTCTTTGCTTTGAAGAATATTATTATTGCACGGCTCTCGATATTTTTAGTTTGTAAAGCGGGTATAACTTTGTCTGTGGACCGGGTACTGATATTGGCTTGTTGTAAGGACTTTAAGGTGCTCTTTTTGTGTTTTTAAATCTATTTACCTAGGTGGATATGTTACCTGGGTGGAAAATCATTACTTGCGATATATTTTTAACAGACTCAAAATGTGCACCTCACCCAAGTATGCCTATGCACGCTCGCATACGTGAATAAACAACAAATAAACATTTATCAAAATAGTAGGTCAAGCAATGTTTCAGTATCGAACTTACTAGATACCGTAAATACTTAGGTATTACACCAGCTTCACAATACATGTAGAAAATAAGGTTTTGTACAAATAAATAATCGTATGTTTTCGTGAATGAATAATTCAGTTAATTTGTACATGCCAACCTACTTAGATGTGACACGTGTGCCCTTGGAAGGTTTTCACATCAACAGAAACGCTTTTATTAAGTTATGGGTAACCTACCCTTTTGTGCATAAGTTGAGTGATTACTGGGAAACTGTTAGAATGGAAATACATAGCTACATAATTTCGTACTTAATATAACTTTTTTATCTTTATGTGGGTAGTATAGAAGTTCCGGTAACTTACAAATTTTTGAATTGGTACTTAATCAAATTAAAATTTTTGGTTTTATCTACCATCTTTATCAAGAGATGTGATATTTTACGCTTGAATTAATATATTTTGAATTCAATCAAAAGTATAAAAATAACAAAAGCGTAATATATTTGTATCTGTGTTGTTTAAAAGAAAAACATTTGTACATCAGACCCGAACGTTCTAGAAACGACCGGATTGAAACCATTCAATCCATTTAATGTTGGACACCGATTGAATGGGGTGTCTGCGTTTTGACACTTGATAGATGGGAAAGCAGCTAGATACAATACGATAGGTAGAGGACACATTTTGGATTATTTTAAGTGTTTTTAGTGACCTGCAGTGCCTACCGTTGTTGTTGCACCGTCGTCGTCGCCGTACCTTCTGGATCGATCCCAAGAACGCCTTAAGATATGTCTCGTTATCTGCTCTCGCGTCCAAGACTCATGACATCTCTTGTAAATGTTATACATGAAGTATAGCGTACCAAGGAATAAAATCGTGCAAATCATTGTTAACACGATAATTATGGCCGACAAATTAAATTTGAATTCCTCCTCCGTCGCGGTGTTTTTAGCGGCGCGCGGCGCTATTTTGACTGATAAATACCTCTTCATTAGTTAGGGCTCCCACACATAAACACGATACGACGTCGCATCGTGCTACGACACGGCATCGGTTCATGATGCGACGTCGTATCGTCGCAACGTGCCACGATTTCGTCGTGAGGTCGGTCGCAGTAAATCTCGAAAAATGGACCGCACTTGACGTGTTCTCCTCGTGCTGATATTAAGAAGACGAAAAAATAAGAAACAGACACACAGAAGATACTGGATGCATCCATTTCATACAAATATGAATAAGAGTGTCATTTTAAGAAGAAATATAACGTCTTGAAAATGGATCCCGGAAAGGGCTCGTCGTCGATTCCCACGATACGACGTCGCATCGTGAAACGATGCCGCGTCGTAGCACGATGCGACGCCGTATCGTGTTTAATTGTAGGAGCCCTTACTTGTGAGTTACACACGATTGAAAGTCACTTTTAATATATCTCTCACTTAAATAGTTGCCGCACAGAGCAAAGTCTACACTAATCGCGCACATGATTCAAGCTATGTTTAGTGGCAGGGTCGCCATGTAAGGACAGGTGTCAGATTGAATGAAACATCACAAGATATAGTACAAGACTGCCTTTAATTATGTTATTACACGGGTTATATATTGGTTACACACATACAAATAATAGGCACTTACATACTACATCACAACGTTGTGATTTCCCTAAACATGAATCAGTAAATTGTCGTAACGATGCCTGTTGTTTTTGCCTGTCCAAAAAGCGCCGTAATAATGTGCATCATCTTCATCGACAGCCCCACTCCACCCACCGCTGAGCATAAGCCTCTCTTTTCTTGTACCAATCCCCACGCTCCTGTGCCAGCCTCGTCCAGGTTCTACCCGCGATGGCAACAATATCGTCCGCCCATCTCGCCGCCGCTCGGTCACTGCCTTACTCCACCTGCCATCACTGCGCCTTGCCAGGTGTCCTGCCCAACGCCATTTGAGTTCCATAGCTGGTTTTTCGATATCGAAAACCTTCGTACGTCTCCGTATCTCGACGTTTGAAACTCGGTCTATAAGTCTTATGTCAAGCATGGAAAGCTCCATGGCTCTCTGTGCAACTCTCGTCCTGTGTACAGCCTCTTGGTTGAGCGTCCGCACGTCTCAGCACCGTACGTCATAATGGACAGAACACACTTTTTTTGCTAAAAGCGGCCCACCCCAGCTGTATTCTTCTCGATACCTGTGTTTGTTACGTTCTTTACCAAATGAAAGAATATGGCCAAGATAGACATACATAATAAAGTTAGCTATAGATAAGTGAAACAACTATCTCATTATTAATTTGTAAGACTGACACTCAAGTCACCATCGTTTTATCTTAGCATGGCTGGTGTAGGCCGCATGTAGCCGCAAAAAAAACTATCATGAAATCCGCTCATATGTTTAACTTCAGATAGCGAAATGTTATCATACCTCCACTAACCCCATCTTAACCCGGATATCGTCCTCCGTAGCTCCAAGTTATCCCATATCTGATGTTATGTAACTTATGTTATCTACTTCCAACTCTCACTTCTTTGTAAAAGCAGGAAAGTGTGTAATACAAATGTAATATGCCGCATTTTTGTCTCAATCCCAGAGGGGACAGATTTACACGCGTTTGGGGTTTGCGTTTAGGGTTTACGTTTGTGTTGGTTAACGTACCTACCTACTCACACATAGGTAGCTAACACGTGTATTGTTGAGCTAAAGGTTAAGGGTAAATCATGTTTAACGGAATTCAATTCGGCGGATACAAGCTGACATTTCATTAAAATTTTAATGAATTTCCCAGTGGTTTGGAAACGTAGGCGGGTTACACTGAAAGTTTTTAGAATAGGCCAGTAAGAAAACCAGCCGATGAAAAATTTATTTAAATTTCGAAACGAACTCCTTGGGAATTGTAGATGTGTAATGAATTCATAAATTATGTCATTTGATTGGCGGCAATTTAAAAAGTGGTTGTCGTGCGTCGAAATGGATTTGACTAGAGAAAATTTTCGTAAAATGATTTATTACGACTTTCGTTGCGGTCTTACTCATCAACAATGTTACGGCAGACTTCGATTAGTTTTTCATGACGAAGCCTGTGCCACTGAGCAACTGGTTTAGTGAGTTTAAACGTGTTCGAAGCAAACTCACTGATGATTCGCGAGAAGAACGTCCTTCTTCGTCGACTACTGAAGATAACATGAGTGCTGTGTGGCTAATGATAGAAGCTGATAGAAGGCTGACATATCAACAGATTTGGGCAGCTTTAAGGCAGCTTTGGATTAAAAAAAAATTCATAGTGACATATATATATTATATTATGTTTGTTACCTCAGAACTCCGTCATTTATGAACCGAATTGAAAAATTCTTCTTTTGTTTGAAAGGATATACTACTTTCAGATTACACACACAAGATATTGAGTATTGAAATTGGGCTCACATAAATTTGATGAGCTCTGATGAGTGGTTTTTGAGTCAGCTACAATAATACGTATTTTTCCACTTAGTATATGTTGATGATGTTGTAATAATTTCCTGTCACTATTATTTACATTGCAAGTAGAGGTAAGCGAGTTTTTTTGGGGTAGGTACCAAAACTAAAAAGTGAAACATAAAATCTTGTTCACAAAAAAAACCAACGATTTCTAAAAAAAAAACACTGCAAAGTGAAAAATAACTAATTTCGGAAGTCGGTGCAAACAACGACAACACAAAAACTAAATAAACTGACTTCTGAAGTTAAATTTATTTTTCACTTTGTACTGTTTTTTTTGGAAGTCGGTGGTTTTTTTTTATGTCATAGATGCGCCAAACAGACGGCCACCTGATGTTAAGTGGACATTGTCACCTATAGTCAACTGTAATACCAGAGGTACTTATTTGATAAACTAATTTGTTGATAGCAGTTCTGATAGATGCTATCGTCCCTTATTTGATAAACTAATTTGTCGATAGCAGTTCTGATAGCATTGGATTAGATGCTATCGTCCCTTATTTGATAAACTAATTTTTTGATAGCAGTTCTGATAGCATTAGATTAGATGCTATCGTCCCTTATTTGATAAACTAATTTGTTGATAGCAGTTCTGATAGCATTAGATTAGATGCTATCGTCCCTTATTTGATAAACTAATTTGTTGATAGCAGTTCTGATAGCATTAGATTAGATGCTATCGTCCCGTTAATAACTTAACATATTTCTTCTATTCCCACAGAATAAGACAAACATTCGGCCAAAACAAGTTAAAATAAAAACATTTGGTATATCAAAAACAGCCTAATCTTTTATTATTGATGCAGCGACAATAATTGTGACGAACTTTTTCGATAATATATTTTTTTAATATAATCTTTTACACAGAGAGAGCAGTGTATAGCGGGGAGCTGGTCGCCGACAGCAGGTCTAAGTGTGTGGGACCTCACAGCAAGAAAGCTCCTGAGCTTCATCAGGGTTCAGAATCGAAGACAAGATGTGGACGGGGAGTATGTCTACGCTTGTCGGTACTGGCGTTCCACACATGTGCGTATATTTTTGTTCATTTTACTTTCACCATTCACCTTCTCTATCTAAAGCCCTTGCCTGTGGCATTCATTCAAATTGAAACAAAATAAAAATCCGTAGTTTAAAACAAACTAAAAAACACAATTTTATCACGCACAAAAAATTATAAAATAATAAAATTGACTTGTATTAATTCTTCTTTTAAATCTAAAGCGTGGAGCGCCTTGTCTAAATTAATTAAAAGTACACACAACCAAAAAGCTTGTTTTTTAGTTTTTGTAAACTACACATTTTTATTTTTTACTTTTTGGTCTAGTATATTATTCTTCATTTAGTTAATAAGTCTGAACTCAACGAAGTTATGAGTTGATCGTTTGTTTATTGGGAGCCACTGAAGAGTTCCACTATCCACCTCCTGGCTCCATCATCAGACCCTCGTTGCCCAAGCCCAATCTATTGGACTCGTCAAAACGAATTATATGTACCCAAACTCGAGTGGTTTACTAATAGCCACTCAAGAGTTCCACTATTCACCTCCTGGATCCATCACAAGATCAGCTCCAAGATACCAAATTAAAGTTTTGTCCTCCGAACTATATATACACACAAAGTTTCATTTCGATACGACAGCTAGAAGTGGGTTAAAATTGACTTCGAAGATTTTATTACATTGTTTGTTAGTTGCTTACAAGTGAAACTAATAAAAGCGTGTTCTAAATGACTTGCATAGTCTAAACCAATGATACCGAAAGTAGTCTACGACAACGATCTGGGGCCGTACTATGACGTGTTAACACCATCAGGATTCCGTTGCGAAAAAGAGATAGTGCTATCGGTCATGTATAGCTCCGTCTCTCTTTCACGCTGGAACAATGATGGAATTAATACGTCATAGTACGGCCCCTGCTGTAGGTCGCAGATTGTTTTATTCTTCTACATCTGACTACAGTTAGACATCAGTAAAAACACATATGAAGTTGATGAATTTTCAAAAACGCAATATTAGCTAAACAGCTAGTCTACCCAAAACCGAAAAACATGCAAGTTGTCTATGAGACAAAAAAGTTTGGGACCTCTGGTCTAAACACTGTTGCAACTGTGCAACTTTTATTGTTGCTTTAAGTTATGGTATGCCACAGGCAATTAAATCGCACCGTTTAAATTAGGATTTACGCTCAATAATTCCACTCATGCTGTAATGTTGACCTCATTAGACTAGTACTTTTTTAAAGGTCACTAATGTAGACCAGAATTTATTATTTCTTATCAGGTAGTGGTTTCATTTAGGCTCAAACACACAAATCTTTGAAAGCAACATTTTTGATTGATCCGTTTAGGTACAACCAAAAGGTTAGCTTCTAATGACTTCTAAGTTCCGAAAAAGTAGGTAAGTCTGTAGACTATCTATATATTTTGTGAATATAGGAAATATTTTACAGGTATATTTAAAACTAAAATGTATAGTTTGTACCAGTAACAAGTTTGAAAATAAATAAGCTTCCACCGCTACACCGGTGAAATGTTGTCTAAATCGATTCAATGCACAGCGCATATTCGAATACATAGAATTCCTTTTACTGCACATATTCGTTGATTCGACAACATACCTATTTGAACGGAGGTATGTATGGTGAAACGAGTTTCTGTGAAAATAATTGCTCTGGATCTATATTTGATTCGAATAAAGTTAAGACAAACTATATTTTATTTTTTTGGTACAGCCATTGTAATAATTAAACAATTTTTAGCCTTTAACGTTTTATTAAATGTAGATAGATATAAACTCTAAAAATACTGTTTATATCGTAGGATAGTCTTATGAATATACTATATTTATTCGTTTTGAATGGAATTTTATTGTTGCCTTACTAGGAATCAAGCTCACGTTGTAAGTAGTTGTCTACTTGAGTATTCATAGTTGATAGTTTTTTTTTTAAACGTTGCCCCATTGTTCGATATTATGCTATAATTTTTAGTGACATTTTTGCCACATAAAATAGCACAAAATGCGTTACATTACGACTAGTTGAGTGCTACTTTTTTACTCGTAAAACTCGAACAAATTTTCTGGATAAATGAATGACGAGCAATTTCATGAAACCAGTTGCTTTTTGTTATACGTATATCCAAGTTATCTCAACCGAAAAAACGGTGTGCACAAAAAATACCAACGAGTAAAAAAAGCTCTATCCGTTTTAGCAATTTTCCGGGATATACTAGATTCTTTTTTTTGTTCGCGTAAAATTTTCCGGACAGTTTCTCTAGCGAGATTTTCCCTTCAGATATGAACCACTCTGGTTCAAATCTAGTTTAACTTTCGCTGTGATAACCCGAATGTCACGACGTGAAGTTAGCTTTGTCATTACAGTTTGCTATCGTTTTAGATCCGAGCTAAACTTTCAACGTGGAAGCTGGAAATGTGTTGTGGAATTACTAAATAGTACTAGAATTAGAACATTGCCATTATATTTGTTTTCTCAAAACAAAGGCAATGTCAGTGACACATTTGCAAACAGACCATCGATCACTTGATCGATGGTCTGTTTGCAAATGTGTCACTGAAAAAAAAAAGAAAGGAAAGAAAAGGAAAAGAAAGAAAGAAAGGTAAAAAGGTAAAGGTAGAAAGGTGGTTAACTATTATAAGACATTTTAGCTAGCTAGGACCAAAATAAGGCTCAAGATTTTACTATGATTAGCAAGTTTACGTATTTATGGTATTAATAGTGTCACTAATCTTTAAGGATATGAAATTATGAACGAAAATTCAGGGAAAACGATAAAAAAATGAGTTCTAAAACCATTGCTACTTTTAGATAGAAAGTTGTAGTGTTGTTGTGTTGTGTGTACCTACCATTTATTGTTTAAAATAGCTGTGCTCCGCGGTTTCACCCACATAAGTCTCGATGCTGCGGGAATATCGGGATAGAAAGCATCTTCTGTCCTTCTCTAGGCCATGGTCTAACAGACAAACAAACTTACTTTCGCAAGAATATTAGTTAGGATGTTCCAATTTTTTTTTTTTTTTTGGTTTTGTTGCTATGTAGAACTCGCAACTAGTTTAGGAGTCGAGAGTATTTAAATATTGACCTTTGTATCAAGCCTTTTATGTTTTAGTTATAAGGATATTGTCAAAGGCTTTTTGATGAAATAAATACTTAAACTGAATATGAATTCTATTAAGTGACAAATTTTTGGCGTTTCCAGTCTGTTTATTAGTTTTTGTAAAGTTTCAAGTTTGAGTTTTGCAAGACTTACTTGAACACTCTAAGTAATTAATCAGCTTAATTAAAGTAAACAAAACCAATAATCTACTTAGATAAGTACGCACTGAGAAATTTCAAGGATACAAAACCGACTTGTAAAGTCATCCAACCACAAGTAAACCTTACAAAACTCTTGCTTGGTAAGAAAATACAATTACCACAAAATAAACCTTGGATTTTGGGGTTGCCAGCCTGTCAGATACACTTGACACTTGTCGGCACCGTTGTTAACTCGATCTTACAAAAGATCATGTGGAAAAGATTTTTTTTGCACTTTTATGCTGGATAAGTAGGTATCTTGTTTTTTTTTCTATCCAAATTTTGTTCAGTATGGTCAAGACATTTTATAGAAATCATCCTCTTTATCTTACCCAATTTTTTTTTTGGGCCACGCTGCTTTTTTTTTCGGTCAGTGGGTCGAAAACCATGAGATGAGGTAAAATACCGGAGAAATATTGAAATACAAAAAGTCCTCTGCCCCTAAGGATAGGCAAGCTGAAAGATCGACCGACACTTAAAAAAAAATTGTATATATTTTTTTAAATATATAC
Source organism: Brachylomia viminalis (assembly GCA_937001585.2). Classification (NCBI taxonomy): domain Eukaryota; kingdom Metazoa; phylum Arthropoda; class Insecta; order Lepidoptera; family Noctuidae; genus Brachylomia; species Brachylomia viminalis. The sequence continues at coordinate 7,843,012 of OW443304.2, forward strand.
TAATTCTCGGGCGTTTTTCATCATCTCATGGTTTTCGACCACAGCAACTATTTCTCTCAAAAAAAGATTTTCAACCGAGCTACCACTTTGGAAATATAGATCGTTTTATAAAAATAAAAACAAAAGCTCCTAACTCGGAAACGGTGCGTCGTAGGGTCATACTTCTCAGAACCAAAATGGTTTCTATGATCAAGGTCAACCCGATACTGCAACTAAACTAGAAAATTTCCGGAAAAAGAAATAATTTCAAAGAAACATTTTTCTTGACGTCAAACTCGATAATATCCCCTTTTCAATCCGGTTTTCGCTCGGGTCACAGTACTGTAACCACGCTTTTGAAGGTGACTGACGACATCCGCTGGGCTATGGAGAATAAATCCCTTACCGTTCTTGTACTGCTTGACTTTAGTAGCGCCTTCAACTCAGTAGATTTCGACATTTTACTAGGTTTCCTTAAATCTATAAATTTCTCTACTTCCACTTTAGCCTGGTTCAGTTCTTATCTTCGGGGACGCTCTCAGTGTGTTCGCCTGGAGGATTCGTTCTCTGATTGGTGAAGTCTCACTGAGGGTGTTCCTCAGGGTAGCGTTCTCTCTCCTCTTCTTTTTTCAATTTTCATAAACTCTGTTACCAGAGTAATCTCCTCTAGTTTTCATCTCTATGCAGATGACTTGCAGCTTTATCGACATTTTACTGTAGCTAACGCGGGTTCTGCAATTGCTGCAATGAACCATGACCTGGCTTGCATCAGCAATTGGGCTAAGTCATTTGGTTTGCAAATTAACCCAACTAAATCCCAGGCCATGATCATAGGCAGCAAATTCGTTCGCAATGCGGTTGATGTAAAATCACTGATGCCTTTATATCTCGATGGTGTTCGCATTGACTACACTGAAACCGCTAAAGATCTGGGTGTAGTTATTGACTCCAATCTTTCGTGGCGTGCTCAGGTCAATGAGGTCAGCCGAAAGGTGCATTTCTCTTTTCATTCGCTGAAATGCCTTCAAAGTCTTCTGCCCTTGAAGACTAAAATTTCTTTGGCACAAACACTTATTCAGCCGATTATAGATTATGCCGACGCCTGCTACCTGGATGCTACTGAGGAGCTATTAAACAAGCTTGAGCGCTTGCAAAACTTGTGCATTCGCTTTGTTTTCGGTCTTCGAAAGTATGACCATGTTTCTCACCTTCGCAAGGAACTCAAGTGGCTCCCAATCCGCCTTCGCAGGAACACTCGGATTTTATGTCTCCTCTTCAACATCTTACACAACCCGTCTTATCCTTCCTACCTGCGTGAGCGTTTTTCTTACGCTCGCTCTAGCGCGGCACCATGTAGATCACACCAGAGATCCCTCCTTAAATTTCAGCCTCACAAAACCAGCTACTATTCTTATTCCTTCTCTGTCCATGCTGTAAGACTGTGGAATGCACTCCCGCCTAGCATTCGTGATTTGAATACTATTTCTCTATTTAAATTTCGATTAAAAGAGCATTACCTTTCCTCTATACTCTGAGTATTTATATATATATATATATATATATGCTTATATATTTTAGCATTATGTATTTATTTAAGTATACATGTTAATTATTTTTATTTAGGTATATTTAATATTTTAGCTTTAGACTTCACACATTCATATTTTTCTCTTCTTGTTCTCACGCACTATTGTCTACGTTTCTTTTTTACTTCTCCTTTCGCAGGTCTGCTGGAAGAAATTTCTTAAGAAATAAGCAGTACCTTTGTACTCAATTTATAATTATGTCTTATCTCATGTATTTTATTGTGTGTACATAAATAATAAATAAATAAATAATGCAAGTTTTCGCTCCGTAGTGACCCTAAGGCTACACTCCAACCTTTTTTCTTCTCATACATCTCTCTACCAGCCATGGCATCTTTCACACGTTCATCCATTTGCTTCTTCATCTTCCCGAATAACGTGGTTTAGTGTATTTGCCAACTCACAGCTTCAAAAATCTGTATCTAGCCTGTAAATTAACGCAAAGAGAACATACATACGTTTTCTTTAGTACTTTATTTGAACAGTAAATTCCATTAATCTATGTTTTGTTTCATTATACATGTGAGCGAGGGTAATGTTTTTCTTAAATGTCACGTACCTATATGGCTGGTTTCAGGTACCGTTGCCCTCAGTTAAAGTCGACTCATGTCGGGGATATCAAGTAATTTGCTGTCTTATCTAATATTAGTAGGTTCAGTGCACTGCTTTGTTTTACAAGGGAAACAGGGGGTGTATCAAAACTAAGTTTATTTAACAAAATGTTACTGTTATGTAGGTAACGTCAGGGATTTTTTTATTATCAAATTGGCTACCATCTTTAATTTTCCATATATTGAATACATAGCTGTCGTTCTTTGACAGTTGTGTGAAATGACTATAACACGTAGTGTGTCAATTTTATAAACATTTAGTTTCCCTGACTGTACGTTAACAATCTTATTACAATCCATTGCCGCGTTAATTTTCCACAGAAAGATGACTGCGTAGGCTTCTTTTCAGGGCAATCAAACTTCAATACTGTTCTAATATATACAGGGCCATTTTTCCAAGACGTGTTATTTTCGTCATAGTTTACACTACAACAATAAACAGAATTAGCAGAGTAAACTTCCTTGGGTTAAATAAATATCTTTATTCGGAAGGAATATAATCTTATGCGACTAGCAAAAGGTATCTACAAGGCAGATCTAAGTGGAAACGTCGGGAGAAGACGCCCTAGGAGGACATATAGTAACCTTATTGGTGATGTCCTTCAGAAAGGTCAGGTACATAGTACTCGCAACCAGCGTGTATGGCCCGGTGTATGAACGTAAACGAGGAAAAAAGAGTATTGAAGGGTCGTATTAGGTGAAGTTCTGTAGTTACTGCCTACCCCCAAGGGAAGAAGGCGTGAGATTATGTATGTGTATGAAGGTATGTATATCTTATTTCGGAAGATATATTTGTTAGACCCACATTGTTCCCAACGGGCCAAGACGAAGTCTGGTACAGCACTTATGGCATCTCTGAAGTGCGCTACTCACTGCGCAGTACCTCACCCCTCACCCCCGCTGACATGCGAATTTGTTACTGCGCAGCGACTCGCCCCATGTTCCGAGCCACCACAAAGTTTGAATCTGGCTGTACTGTACCCGTGCAAGAATCGGACAGAGTTTTTGAAAAAGTTCGGCATTTATTGAGCGCTGTTGTCTCTGCCACTAATGCCCCGTGAGATGGTATTTTTTATAGCTGGATATTTCATACAAAGGTATGGGCATACATATGTATGACAGGGATACTGTACCTTGTATTAACTCCCATAAGATTTATGGATTAAGACATGATTAAATAATAATATACTCAGAACAAGCATGCTGAAGTGGCAAATTAGCCGTCGAAACGATGACACAAGAAAACGGGAGTAGACGAGTTCTTGAGTGGAGACTGCGTATCTCCAAACGTAAGGTAGGATACCCACAGGCTAGGTGGAGAGACAATCTTAGAAGAGTGGCTGGTAGCAGCTGGATGAGAGTTGCTTAAAATCGAGTTAAGTGGCGTGCAATAGGTGAGGCCTATGTCCAGCAGTGGACTGCTGTAGGGGATGATGATGAGAAACTAAAGAACGCCAACTACTACGATCAGAGGAGCAGATCCCGTTTTTTTTAAGAACGTTCGCATTCTAATCTCAGTCTCAATATGTCAAAAAATGTATAGCTTTTACCAACATTTTTGACATTTCTGGCCATACACGCACGCTGGTTGTGAGTTTATAATAGAAAAAAAAATAGGCGTTGTAAAGTTAAAGTTTTAACACGTGCTAATTTTGGTCTGAAACTCAAACAAAATATTTGAAGTAATAATTTTAAATCCAATTTTTTCTGGGTCGTTTGAACTGATTTGCTGAAAATCAAATAAGTTTAGTTTATGAACACCTGCGAATTACGGATTGGATCGAGAATTTCTTTGCTAATGAAATTATATGGCTGTGCTATTAAATTTACTGATTTTCCACTCGGTCAATTTACTTTTCAACCACCTAGTCTGGAGTAATTTTCAGGTATTTCAAAATTAAGGTTAAGTAAATTAATCAAGATGAATAAATCTTAGTGAAAGTGTAAATCACTTTCACTTAAGTCGTTTTAAGGTCATAAGAAGCAAATACACTGGCCTTCAAAACATATTAGGTACTACACTTTTAAAATTGCAATTTTTCCTAAATTACAGAAGTCAGAGTTTTGAAATAAAAAAAGTTTTGTAGCAGATTTCATCAACTTTCTTTGAAATTATAGTTTATGATACATTAATAACGTTTTTGATTTCAAAAAAGATAAAAAGAACAAATTCCCGTTTTTAACTTACTTAAAAATGCTGTTCGAGTTTTTTGCCAGTACGTTTTACGCCTTATTTACATTTTAATAACTGGTGTTGCCTCCTCGGGCTCTGATTACAGTTTCGAGCCGGTTTGGCATACTGAAGACAAGGTTTCAGAGGCGATGTTGGGAAATATTCTCTCATTCTTCCGTCTGGGGTGAAAGCAGGTGGTCTGCGGCTTCTGACCAGCCCCCGAGCTCATCCCAGGCGTGCTCGATCGGATTAAGATCAGGACTTCTTGATGGCCAAGTCATCAATTTTATATCAACCTCCTGAATGTACTCTTATACGACCCGAGCAGTGTGTGGTCGTGCGTTATCCTGCATCAGTATCGATCCATCACCCATATTTACTAAATATGGCCCTGCATACTCATTAAGGATCTCTAGAGCATATCGGTCCTCAGTCAGGGTGCCATTATCTTTGGCCACTAGCTCTGTGCGACCTTTTGAAGACATGTCAGCCTATACGTGTACAGAGCCTCCACCGTCTGGGACTCTTTCTGTGAAGCAGGCTTAAATGTATCGCTCACCAGGTCGCCTGTACACTTTTCGCCTACCATTGTATGTGAATATTGAGAATCGAGACTCACCAGTAAACAAAACTGATGCCCATTCTTCTTCACTCCACTGTATGTGTTCACGAGCGTAGCGCAGTCTTGCTACTCGATGTCTTTTCTCGAGTTTGGGCCGCTTGCTGGCCTTTGGGGCTTCAGGTTTGCTTCAGGGAGTCTATTTCTCACTGTCACTAACGTAATTTGTTAGGGTCAAAAGAAGCTGTTGCTGGACTTCAACTGCATTGAGGTGGTGATTTCTCAACACAGTGGAGACAATATAGCGGTCTTCTCAGGTACTAGTGCACCTGGGTCTGCCATTGCAAGGGCTCTTCAGGTGGTTTCCAGTTTCCTCGTACCTTCGCTTCACTTGCTGGACCGTTCTAATGTTACACCCACCATTCATGCAGTACGACGCATACTGATGCCTAGTTTAAAAAAAGCCATGATTCTTGCACATTTTGCAGGTGAAAGAGTCATGATAAGTAAAGTTTACGTGCTGTAGACACCTTGGCTTTTAATATATAACAAATTAATATTGTTACAGTACAACCGCAAAGGTAAGTACGCCATCATGGGAGGAAGTGGCACTAACTGCCTGGAAGTGATCAACCTCCACAACAGGTACATCACCTGTTCGTACCCCACCACGGGCGCCATCCTTGCACTCACCAGCCACCAAGAGCGCATCGCCTTCGGAGGCACTTCCAGCGCATTCAACATCGTCTCCTTCTATGACCCTAAATATCAAAAGGATAAGTACGACTTGGGCAAAGCCAACTACGAATACTCAAGACCAGCCATCGGTGTCATAACCTTATTCCACGACGATGAGAGCATGTTCTCGTCAGAAGATCCTGGCGATATAGCCACGCCAGCCTCGTCAATAGAACATGAAGGCGCTAAGAGAGAACATAAAAAGCAGGATGACGTAAAACAGGATACACCAAAACAGGGTAGCGTAAAACAGGATACATTAAAAAAAGTTAACGTAAAAGAGGATACATCAAAACAGGGTAACGTAAAAGAGGATACGTCAAAACAGGGTAAAGTAAAACAGGATACATTAAAAAAAGTTAACGTAAAAGAGGATACATCAAAACAGGGTAACGTAAAAGAGGATACATCAAAACAGGGAAACGTAAAAGAGGATACACAAAAAAAAGTTAACGTAAAAGAGGATACATCAAAACAGGGTAACGTAAAAGAGGATACTTCAAAACAGGGTAACGTAAAACAGGATACATCAAAACAGGGTAAAGTAAAAGAATGACTGATTTTATATCCATTTTTAGTTTGTAACTCTATACATACCTACATCTATATATAATCGATGGCTTTATAAATAGTTTATAGTCACTTTTCGTGTCTGTTGTGTGACCGCCTAGATCTTCTTAACTACACAATTGGTTTTGATAATTTTTTCAAGACCATTTAGAGCATTGATTTATTCTGGAATGTATAAGTGTGTAATATTAATATTTAACTTAGATGTAGCACAGAAATCTCGATGTTTCGACATGTTGTCATTACACCCGTGCGAAGCAGGAGGGAGTCGCTAGTGTATTTATAATATTTATCTTTAATAATAGCTTTGGTTGTACCCTTTTGTTTTATTAATGAACAACTGTTATTGAACAAACTATTCACCCAAAAGCTTTCAACCCACCATATGTACAGTAAGTATGACAGATGGAAATGATGATGATAGCTCAAATTACATCGGCACGCGAACGGCCCATCACCCAAAGAGTAATCCGTTTCAATTTCGTTAAAGAGATACCTACTAGTGTCTATTTCTCATCGCCGCCGTTGCCAGTTCAACGTATCGTCGTCATTGGAATGATAATTTGCAAAGCTTGTTTCAACCGAATTGGACCGCAACTGCAATAACCATAAAACCCATCCAAATACGTGTCAAAATTCAACGGCGCCAAATTGAAAATCCTGAAAACAATTGCACAAGTTTCCACAACAGAAAAACGGGGTTCGGTCAACATTGAAAAATTAGAGTCGGCATTGCGAATTCAGCCGAGACTACAATGGTGAACAAGTTGCAATAGAATTTAAATAAAGAAGCGTTCCCTAACAGCGCGAACTCGTGTGCGGGGCGTTGGTGAACTTTCAACTTTTACCCGCTTATGTAGCGGGAACGTACCTACGTCTCCCTACCCCTCCCGCGTTGGGGGTGGAGGGAGCTTTTCCGTACTTGGACCGAATATTTACAGCGCAACCTAAATATAGCGTGCCGCTGCTCAGCTGGCACGGGCGAGGGGAGTGAGAGGGTAAACATTCCCCCTGCCCCCTTCGGTAGCTCGACGTATAGAAGGCCATTCGAGCGCCGGCTCCGGAGGTGAGCGGACATCTCCTGTATAATGCAGAGGTCGTCGCGACCATGACCGTTTGGAGTCAGGAGGGGTTGTCGCTCGCTATAGCAATAAAGTCATTCTCAAGGCTATGGTGTACGAATTGACGTGACAGAGTTGTATGAAAGGATGCAATTACAATTAACGGCTAATAAGAATTGATGGTAATGAATCTTGTACACGCTTACCTAGTAAACTATAAAATTTACGTGACGTATTCGTAAGTTTCATGAGGTTTTCAATATGAGCCGGAATCCATGTTTATATCTATATGGGTAGGTATCAATAAATAGTAGTAACCATACAAAGGGCTATTGAAAATACCGCAAATAGCGTAGTAGCTCTATATTGGTAACAAATAGAATTCCGTAAGCCGGATGAGTAGTTAGTACGTTTCTAGTGACAAACGTATTTGTAGTATAGGACCATTTGGAATGTTGTAGGCGAGTATTATTTGAAATGGAATATAGACTATGTTTCATCACCGACTTAAGGATGTTATAGTAGACGGGACATTGTGCTATGCTTTCCTTTGATCACCGATCTGTAATCTGATATCACAACAAAAGGTAATGATGATGGCCGTGTGTGACTAATTACTAACTCCAGCAATATGTAGACATGAATCATTAAAATTATTTATGAGCTTGTTCGTAAAATCATAGTTTCGTTCAAGCTTTAAGCGGTTTAAGTCTTAACAAGAGGTTTGTTGTCTTTAAAATCCACTTTAATTTATCAAATTTACGTTAACTAAACTCAGATAAGTACTTTGAAGACGTAAATCCTTCCTTTAACTAATTTAGCTTACAAATTGGCCAAGTAACGGGAGATTTACTAATCAGCTTGCATTTTTTGAGCTTACCAAACGTTTTATTCAGAGTAATCTTGCGCCGATCGAAGATTTGAGCCTGACAAAACGTCTGACAGGTATTTGTAAAGAGAACGTTCGTTATTATTTAACCAGATTTAATTTTAATTCGCGAAGCCTATAAAGTTGTTTTGCTAATGTAACGAGGGCCGTATGGTCTGTACGGGCGTTCTATATATCATTTTTGTGGCATTTTTTGTTTTCGCGAGTTTGGAACAACGCCATTAGTTATATCTCGCTCGCAGCTGCTTTTTTGTTCAAGTCGATTGTGTTTTGTCCCTAAGTACATTTTTTTAGGGTCACTACTTAATTTTACAACCAAAAAATCTAAGTGCCCTATATTTTAACGGCCATTAAGAGAGCCCAGATATGAAATTAATGGGCGTTATTAAAGTGTTCTGTTAATTAATTTTACTCAATTTCCTTTTATAGCCGTCGTGTCTTTAAAAGTTTAACAAAAAGCAAACCGTTGACAAAAGAAGATAGCTGTCAGGCACGATGCACGAGAACAATAGGCTCCATGAATAAAGAGCTTCGGCATGAAATTAAAATATTATATAAAGGCTAAGTCTGAACTACATTTTGCCAACGATTGCAACATACGAAAACAGAGAATTAAAATACCTCGAGTCACACAATGCCTCGAATTACAGTGCTTCATACAATGACGAACGACTTTCTATTGTCGACACAATAAAAAAGATTCATTACCTCACTTCGCTGACGAGCTAACCACTTCAAGTTCGTTCGCTCAATTTAATCTGGGAGCCCAATATTTAATACTTGCCCTTATTCTCCAATTTCATCAAAGAAAATAAGTTATAAACGTGCGGCTGGAACTCAACACGTTATGACGTCAATAGGAGCGAACGAATCCAAGTTTGCGGAATTAAAAAGCGCTGAGAACAGAAACTTGGCGGATTTGGAAATTCGGGCGTAGTGGCGTAGCGGGGCGAGGGCGGCGTAGCGGGACGTAGCACGGGCGTCGTAGCTGCATCGATCCGCGGGCCGTGACCTTGACCCGACCGCGTTCCCGGATGTACCAGCACTTGCCCAGTTGCGCCATTGTCGCTTTATTCAGCTTCTGCTAGCTTTTAATAGCCTGGGTTTTATTTCCCTTACCTTATATTAGCTTTGAGAAATGTAGGTGCGTCTAGACGTTTTATTTTCAAGACGTCAAGTTTTGTTTTTCTTGTCAACATAATAGATTACAATTCAGTCTCAAGGTTCATTTTTGTTCCAGTTTGCTTACATTAATTTGATTCATGGTGTGAATATTTGATATTTGCGTCCTTAAATCTTACCCACTTTTTATTACGGCTCCCTGATTTTTTTCTTTTCATATTGTTTCATTTTTGTTTATGTTTCATGAATATCTGAGTTATACAGGTACAAATTAAATTAGCTAGCGAAACTCCGCAGACGTGATGGGTATTGATAGTAAAACATGAATGTACAAAAAAAAATTTTGGTGAAAACATTTTAGGGGTGAACAACGGTAAGTCATTTCGTGAAATATCAATTTAAAAAATCTTTCTTTTTTCCTACAAACTTCACAGACGTGATGAATATGGATATCGAAACACGATAAAACAGAACTATAAATGATTTTCTCAACTCACACAAAATAAATTCTAGCGGTCGTTGACTCCAAAAAAAATTACAACAAATATTTTCTTTTCTTTTACCTATACCTAGTCCCTCTCACTGAGAGGAGGCCTGTGTCCCAGCAGTGGGAACATTATAGGCTGATGATGATACCTAGTGTTTAGATATCGATACCGTGTCTCCGGAGTTTCACTAGCTAATTTAATTTGACCTTGTATATTTGCGAAGACAAACTATTTTTGAATAATAATATTTGTGAAGACTATTCTAGGTAGAACGTGTCTTTATATTCAGAAGGACGATCTATTTGATGAATTATTTATTTGCTGAATGTAAATTTCAAATTATGAATGAATAGCTACTTATGTAATTTTTTGGAAGTCTTCATTTTTGAGACTTCTTATAAAAAATGCTCTTGTAAAAGTGAGGATAACAAAAAGAAATGGATTTTCTTCAAATATCTTATTAGCATTTATATTGAAGTCTATTAATAGAACTTAATTAAAAAAATTATAATATTTTATGCAGGAAACGGTTATTGTTCAAAGGGACCGAAGTAGACTTTTTATTTTAGTTTTGTTGCGTGTGTGGCGCTGGGTTCCTAGTATTTTAATGTTCACGTAGGTACATTGGACATTTTATTAAAAGGAAAAATAAAATAAAATATAAATTGCCAGAACATGTTTCTCATGTAAAATATGCAACCCAGGAACCGTACCTATAGTTAAAGGAGATTTACCGTTATAAATTAGAATCTGAATTGCGGTAGTATTCCAAGATTAACACCACAATCTATAATATAGGTTAATAATATTTACACAGAATTGAGTATCTACAAAAACTTTATTTTGGGGACTGCTTACAAAACTAGCCACCGTCGTATTATTGTTACCTCAAAATTCGAAGAACTTTTTCGTCTCTAGTCATTCACGTTTCTTGTTTTTCTAATCATTTCGAATCATCGCTACGACGAAAAAAAGAAGGAGATCTACACCTGAAAATCAAGAATAAATCACACTAAAAACAATACACAAGTCCTACCTACTATTACAAACATTACAGCCCACTGGGGCGTTTGCCATCCACACTGAGTTCTAAACAAAATTATGCAGATACATGCAATCTGGTCGCTAGGACGGTGGCTAGCGCATAACAACGTATGCTAATCAAAAGATAGCTCGCATGATTTAAGTGCACAACTGTGTTTTCGCTTTAGTTAAGGCCTTGAATTTAGACTGAGAATTTTTGGCAAGCGAGCCGAATTTTGGAGCATTGGGCTATTGCTTTTATTGCGTCGACGATGCTGCCAATATTAGATTTGTAGATTATTTTATGAGTGCACAGATGCAAGATCAGAATATTCATATGTGGGTCAATTTTAATGGTTCATTTAATTTTGAATATCATATTAAAGGATACTTTAAGGACATATAGTTACTTACAGCTGGCGAAATGTGGGTGCTATACACATTGGCAATTTCATCAGCAGTATAATGTTTTGTATAGAGATATATTCCTAAATTTTATGATATGTTTGTGGTATTTTAACATGCAAATATTTATATAATAATTGTTATTATTTGCAAAGTCATAAAGCAAAATACACGAGGACAGTAACACACTCTAAATTCAGAGATAAAGGAACACGAGCAATTATTTCAATGAATTAATACATACCTCTGTAAATTAGTAATTTGTTCGGGTTTTATGGTCGTTTGGAGACTAGCTTTATAAAATATTCGCTTTATAATCTTTAGAGTAAATTGTGCGAACGAATCCGTGATCAAAAGGAATGAAATTGAATTACACTTAACGGGTTATGGTAGCTTTGTAGTTATTTAATTTATATTGTGCTTAGTTCTACTCTTCTGTATGTATTCTGCGAATTTAGTTGGAACATGTTATATAAAAATAATTTGATGTCCAAAGGAACATTGTTTTGTAATAGTTTTTTTTTTAACTTGTTTTTTTTTCGAGTATTAGGTTGCTCGGGGAATGATTACGCAACATCCTTTTGTAACAATTAATTAGATGCTAAATGTCATGTCGATAGAGAACTTGTAGGTAAGTTGTGTGTACTTTTGGTTTACTATTGGAACAAAGAAGCAGACTTAAAAAATAAACAGCCATTTTCTATTTATAATGTAAATTTAGTAAGAAACTAATCCCAACTTAATCTTCAACTTAGAAAACCCCTGTGCACTTTTCTGGTAGATTCTCGAGGAAACTAGCATACGTGGGTCACAGTGAAAGTTTTTAGAACATAAAAAATAAATGTTGTACGAAGCCTGTTCATAATTTTATTGCTTTTTGAAGTAGTCTCCGTTCCTTTCTATGCACCGTCGCATGCAATGGAACCATTGACTGAAGCAGTGGACCCACTCTTCTTTGGGGATTCCTTCCACGCCTTTTTCAAAAGCAGCCACGGCATCTTCAAGGTTCATAAACCGAATTCCTATAAGTTTATCTTTTATTTTTAGAAATAAATAAAAGTCACAAGGTGCCAGGTCAGGACTGTAAGGAGGACTTACTAACTCCACACCTTCGATAGACAAATATTCGACGGTCTGTCTGGCGAAGTTAGCTGGAGCGTTGCCGTGGTGGAAGAGGATCCTGCTTCGTGGGCGCTGCTGTCTAACATTTTCCAAGACAACTGGTAAACACTGACTGACATACCAAACTGCAGTAACAGTATTTTTATCTTCTAGGACAATTGTTGCGAAATGACCCGTCCGTCCTAAGAATGAGGCAATCATCTTTATCTCTTGACTTCTGCCCTTCTTCACCTTTGTCGGCAAATCTTCGAATGGAAACATCCATTGTGTAGATTGTCTTTTGGTTTCAGGTTCGTAACAATATATCCAGCTTTCATTACCTGTGACGAGGTCATATACAGCATTTGAGTCACCTCCGTCATTATTTTCAAGCATTGAGCGGCACCAATTCAAACGACATCGTTTTTGAACTTCTATAAAATTATGAGGTATCCATCTAGTACAAAGCTTTCTGACGCCTAAATGTTCACGTAAGAATTTTTGTATTTGACTCATATCAATGCCTGAAGCTGCCCGAATCTGTTGATATGTCACCCTTCTATCAGCTTGGATCATTAGCCGCACAGCACTCACGTAATCATCATTGAGTTTGCCTCGACCACGTTTAAACTCATTAAACCCGTTGTAAACAGTGACACGGGATGGGGCTTAGGTTAGTCTATCGTATCATTGTTGTTGAGTAAGACCGCAACGAAAGTCGTAATAAATCATTGAACGAAAATTTTCTCTAGTCAAATCCATTTCGACGCTCGACAGATACTTTTTAAATTGCCGCCAATTCGTAAAAACAAATGACATATGAATTCATTACACAACAACAGAGGGGCAATTCCCGTATTTTTAAGACCGTTCGCATTCTAATCTCAGTGTCAATCTGTCAAAATTACAATCAATTTTACATACAGTTGTGACAGGTTTTTGACATTGATTGTCGCTGAGATGAGATTGCGACTTGAATTTAAACGTTTTTTAAGTACGAGAATTGGCCTACAGATTCCCAAAGCGTTCCCGATACGGAATTTAAATACATTTTTCATCGGCTGTTTTGCTTACTGGCCTATTCTAAAAACTTTCAGAGTGACCCCCGTATTTAAGAAAAATACAGCGGTATTCTATTTATAGATAATGTAAATTACGTGCAAAAACTAATTCTAACTCAATTTTTACTTCGAATACCCAAAAGGTTAAATCTCAGTACCTTATATAATCACGAAAACAAACTTCAGCAAAACATTTTATTTACAAAGCCATTCGAGATCCCTCTAAAAATATGGAATGAAGCCGATGGCCCAAACATTATTCGTAATTTTATTATCGTCAACATACCATCGCCTATCTAGGACGGATCTCGGGTTTATTTCGTACATAAATAGACGACATTTTGGGCTCAAATGGCCTTCATAAATTATGTTAGATTATAGTTACAGAAATTACGCGTTGAATTTTAATGTGGGTATTAGTTCATGTATTATGCTTTGTTGTATGTGGTGTTTGGTGTAAGCTATGACAGTCAGGATAGGGTTAATTGCGACATGAGGGTCGGAAGTGGTTGGGGTGTTTACCTTTTGGGAAGAATTATATATATTTATATAATTGGTATTTTTTACATAATAAAGTCTTTGTGCTAAAATCGTGCGCATTTACTTACACACTTGAGTGTGTCTGGTCTCTCTTTATTATCTTTCATGGACCAGTGGCTTTTCCAAGCATTTTCGATCGTCGTATTTCTTGTTAGATCCGACAATTAACTTCCTATTTAGTAAATGGTATAAGCTGAAGCTATAATAACGATACGATCTTAAAAAGCTTAAAAGAAATGGATCCGTTTTATAAAACTCCTATTTATGTTTCTCAATTTGTTGAATTAAAGCACCAATTTTCTTTCAATCTTCCATTATAGGTCAATCTTTCATCAAAGTTCACCACGATCACGCAAAGCAATAATGTAAGGGATTTACAGATCGTCATGGTACATACGTAATGAGGGGTGCATGGGGATTTAAAACGGTTTTACTCTCTCCCTTAGCAAATTGGTTTTACACATGTTTAAATTATTAAATAAGTAGAAGAAAATATGTGGCTTCTGTGATGAGTTTGTTATTCAAAATTAAACGAAATTTTGTTTCACTGTACTTTGTAACTCATGAACAACTACGAAAGTCCTTCATGCCTTCTAGTTAGGTACTTAGTACTTGTTTTTTTCCTCTGTGCAAAAATCTAGCCTTTTTTTAGGGGTTGTAAATCATCAAAAAACTTCCGGGCGGAGCGGGAGGGCGTGTCAGACTCTTGCTGGCAGAAACCCACCTGTGTTCCTTCAGTTGCCTGTGCCAGGGGCCACGGTAACCCTTTCGGACTTTCCCGCAATCCTGGCAGGCATCGGCCCTAGCGGACCTCGTCGTTGGTGCAGACATCTCTTAGAGGCGCGTTTGGAACACAACGCGCCGTCGACCCAGGCCTGGTCCTTATCGGACGGCGAGCTACCCATTGCTCGCCGTCCGCAAGCCCGTGCCTACGGTGGCCGGGAATCGGCCTGGGATTCCCGACGCCCAGGGCGTCGCCAGCGGCGGCTAGGGGCGTGAGGGCGCGAATTTTGCCTCTACCTCACGCGTTCCGCCTCCTCCTTCGCGAAAAGCGTAGTAGGTACCTGAGGAGAAAAACGGGCAAGAAACACCATGGACACTCTTTTTTCATTATATGTGAGAACGATGTAAATAAGACGTACACGTTGTGTATCCAGAGTACAGCAAAAAGAAAATGAAACAAAACAATCCATAAATAAAATAATTAAAATAAGCCATGGCGGCTAAGAGAGGACCAGTCCCAACTGACGGCGCCCGTTCACGAACATGACGCATAGATCAGCACCATTCAGCTCAACCATTTTGAAGGGAGCTAAATAATCCAACATACGCGCCACCGTCAGCGAGACATTTGAGTGAGCATGACATCTATCAGCCGCCAGGGCACATTTAGTTTTTAGTTTTTTTTTTTAACGTTGCCCCGCACTGATTAATTACTAATAACAATAACAAAACCATAGTCAGCAAGGTTTACCTGAAAGAGAGCTGAAAATTGACTGGAGTGTTAAGTGTATGCATGACTATATAATCCAATATATAGACTATATAAATGACGTGATAACATTCACACTAATATGGTAAATGCCAAAGTAATTCTACTTTCTGTGTGGGTGTGCTCTCAGTTGGGATAAGGCTATGATAAATGATAAATTATTTTATTTCTGTAAGTAGGTTTGTACAAACACTTTTACACGTCAATCATATTTTAAAAACTAGATGAGGTCGGCGTTTCCTGTCTGACTACTCTGAGAAGAAAGGCCGAAACAAACTCAGAGGTCACAGTCTCTTTTAAAGTCCAGACATAATCATGGTCAGATCATGTGAAGACCATGTAGATTGGTGTCTGAAACGGTCTTTTGAGGAAAAACCATACAGATTGAGCGGACCTGTCCAGTCAGTGCACGCATTTGTCAGTAATCTTGCAACTCAACTCAGAACTTAAGGAGCACAGCGATTCGACTAACAATACCAAAGAAAGAACATTTGGGTAGACCGCATAAATTACTCAAGCTGCCAGATCGTGAAACTAACTAAGAAATCAAAAATAAAAGTAATAAACCACATAAGCTTCACATTCACAATAATTAAAATAATATAATACTTTACAAAGTAAATACTCACGTCATTGTATGTATAAAATTCATCAATGTCAATGTGTATATAAAAGTTCGGACTTAATCTTTGAGGACCATGTAGATTGGTGTCTGAAATGGTCTGAAATGGAATGGTGAAATGGCTAGGCTGATGATGATGAGGCACGTTCCCGTGGGATTTCCAACCTCCACGCGGTTGAAGCCACTGGAAAAATCTATTCCTAAATAATCATTTAATGAAAGTCCGTTCCAGACGTTTCCATATAAATTCAAAAAAAAACTTTTCAAGTGCACCGCGAAGTTCATTGCTTTGTTATTTCACTTATTATCTTAATGTGGCTGTGGAATAAGCTTTTACTGGCTACTGACTGTTCGTGGCAGTATAATAAACGTTTGTGCTCACAATGGCGGTGTTGTTATTTTAGTTTTGCTTTTTCACTGTCACTGTTTTTTGTTTGGAGACACGAGACAGGTGTTTTTATAATTGTGTGGTTGTTTTTTAGTTAATTTGATGTGAATTTTTATCTGGTAGTGGTACCTGCGAGCTTGAAAATAGTGCTGTCTAATGTCTACAATGGTCAACCTCCAGTTATGTTGAAGCCTCACGTAATAGAGGGCGTGTCTGTTGCCATCATTCGGCCACAAATCTAAACTGCGGCCTTGAAACAACTGCCTGCCATTGAGCTTTTTTTGGAATATCTCGATAACAATGCCCGACCCCAGTACCCCATACTCGGCAGTCGCACTTGCAACCACTAGATCATCAACGAAGCACTCAGGTGTTTGCTACGCCAAGCTACGTGAATCTAAAATCGAGCTACGAAGATGCTACGGCGTAGCCTCGTAGACTTGATTGGTAAACCGAGTATATTTTGATAAGGCAATGATCACTAAAAGAATAAAACTGTATTAAAAACTGCTTGCACTTTCCTATTACCTAAAATATAATACCTATATGCATAACGAACCTACTTACACTTAAATACAAACATAGCCGGTGAGATTTATAAAAAACCTTCCTCTTTAATTCCCGTAGTCAGGTTTAAAAGAGGAAATGTTTTAAGGGGCTTACCCTCTTGGCTACGTATATAAATGTTAAATATAAAATACATTACAGCGTATTCAAGTTGGGGAATTGACGGGTGAACTTGAACTATCAATTAGAGGGGCAAATTCAAGGCGTTCGTTTCAAGGTGATAACTTAGCCTCGATTGTTCATGGTCTTTTAATTTCTATTGTTAGGCATTGATTATTCGTTGAAAATAACTTACGTATGTATTGTACGTACCCAAGAATAATTACCAATGCGATAGTGAATTAATAATTTAATTTGGAAGATTTAAAACAATTAAAAAAGATCTTTCCTGTTATCTTTGCCTCCATGAATAATAATAATAATAATTATTATTATTATTCATGAACTTGTTTATAAAATAGACTAGCAAAGGAAATTAACAATATACCTACAACGAAACAAATTTCGACGCGCACATCACCTTAACTAAAAACACGTCAGAGCAAAATCACGTGATCAAATATGAACGGAGACAGACTGTTCGCGGAAATTTATTATAACCGTGTCCCTCGTTACAACCGTACGGCAGAGGTATACAGAACCGCAATATTTTCAATCTATGTACCTACGGTTAACCGGATGGCCACGGAAATTACCTTCGAACCCACCAAAGCACAGATCGTGCCCTGCTTAATGTATTTTAAATGAACGAATCAATTATGTATATACAGGAAACCGTGTCATGTGAAAATGAAAGGGGAGAGTCAATGAAAATTTTATGGCGCAATGAAATTGTTGTGACGTGGTCTGTGGATAAAGGCTGCTGTATTTATTAGGGAAAGTTTGACTTTTATCTTCTTGTTTTGTTAAGGCTTCTATTTATTTTCTGTCGCTAAGCCTTTGTTCTAGTCAGACATTTCAGGTAGTGAGCAACCCTTTTTTCCAATTTACAAATAACAAGTTACATTTGCCAAACTATCTGGAACACCTACCTACATAAATCCGTTCGAATTCGTCGCACGCACGAGTGGTGTAAGCTATCTTTTTCGACGAATGTAGGCCAATTCTGCTTTAGATAACGTAGGTATCTCGATAGGAGAGAATGAGACGGTTTTGAAGTTTTTATTATTGAATGAATTTTGGCAAGAATTTTATTGTAAATTTCTCCTCGCTGCCTTTATACGTAGTAGCGCATTATCCCAGTTTAGAAGCTGTGACTTAAAATCTACTTTTGTGTATGTGTTGCATATATTAGGGAGTTTCCACACGGTGTAAGTAATGTTAGCTATGTGTGAAGCGTATGGAATAAACGTGAGCGGAAAACAGATAGGAACACCCTAAACGGATTAAATTGAAACATACAGACTAACCTTTTAAATAAACGTGTTTTACCTTTAGACGCATAGGTATGTGTTTTCTGCATTTATCATAATATTATCATTTCATAACAGTTTTCGGAAACACTTTATCTTTGGGTTGGGTCTTGAATGAAGCCAGTTAAAGGTAATCATCTTCATCTTAAAATCATTCACTTTTAATAGCTTGTTTATAGGACAAACGACGCTAAATTTTTACTTACTCTAAACACGTCAACGCTGTAGTTAACTGTGCATTCTAGTGGCGTGTTTAACGTGTCGTGTCACCTGTGTCTCGCTTCAGTTTCTGATTAGGAACATTTGAAACACCTCACACCTCCATGTCAATGTTGCACCAACACGCGAGCTCTTCCTACGAAGTACTTGGTACGTGGATTAAACTGTCTTCTTCAGAGATACGTATTTTCAATATTGACACCTCATGTATCTAATGATAACATCGAGTAACTAACGTTTTGGTCATTTACATCTACCAATTAATAATTACATTACATTTAAACACCCGTACGCAAAATACGCGCTTAGACATGGAGTTGCGGACACCAGCCCGTTATAGGTACAATACAATACAAATAAACACAAATACAAATTATAAAAATATACTAAACAATAATGAAATGCACCGTATTTGACTAGCAAAAAGAGCGCGTTTTTTCGACTTGTTTACGCGAGCAAATGACATGCATTTTACTCGACAGCAAAATCAGAACTCCCCAGCAAAAACACAGGACTACTTAACTTTTTCCGCATTCCCCGAGGAGAGCGCAAATTTTACTTGTTTACGTAACTCAAAAAACGTGTCGCTCCAAATGAGTTTCGCCACAAAGTTGCGCTTCCGAATTAGACATGTTGACAAATTTAGTGTACATCACTAAGGCTGCTGTCCATGGGCATTTGGGAGAGCGCCAACTGTGTTTATTCCATGGAACAGTTCGTGCGTGTAATAAACATCGCCTGGGATGTATTTACATGATAATTTACCCTATTCCGACCTAAATAGGAAGACAAACATGACTAACCTTATTTTAGTTTAAGGATATTGGGTAAACTGGATTTCTTCCGTTCCCATCTCCTCCGGATGATACCACGTTGGTTCGTCTCTTTCTAATTCTTCGGTGCGTTTTCTATCATATTATTTTGTTGTGAAAGCAACGCTAGAAAATATAAAGCTTATGAAAGAAAATAAGGTGATGTTTATCTGACGTTGTTTTGTTTTGAAGACTTGAAGAAAATAGAAGCCATGTTATAAAGTGTAGAGCTGTTTGTAGATTGTAGCTATGATTTTTGTACAATGTATTGAATAATTGCTAGATACGGCTTCAAAGGCAATGTGGCTCGTTATGAAGTAGGTTTGCACGATGCTAGCATGACTGTGGATCGCGTAAGTATACCTAAGTAACTCTTCAGACCGAGCAAGGCTTATTGCAATTCTTGCTAAGATGTGTTATTACAGTGAATGTATGTTTAGTTAATACGTTTACCTACTACTAAAAAGTTCTAAAGAAGAAAAATACGCAAATATGCGTTTAGTGGCGAATAAGTAATTTTCTTTCGTTTAAATAAAAATATAACGTGGCTCTCATTGTCTACTTTAGTATTATTCTTAACTGGACGTATAATCTTAAATGTCTCCTATTTATCTAAAGTTTTAAACGTCGCGAATGTTGAAGGTTATCGATTTTGTTCCCTTCGGGGGTCGAATTTTATCTCGTGTAGAAACTCAGGGTAATAAATGAACGATTTCAAAAGGGTCCTTTTATTTTTTTTCGATTTAGGCTGGGTTTTTCTACATCAAATTGAAGTAACAGCTATTCGAGGAAAATCTTTCATACTTTCTTACCAGTTTTAAAGTTAGAAAAAGACCAGTTAGGGTTCTCTATTCACGCATGATTTTTTCAGTATCTAAACGTATTTTCTTCGATAAAGGCCATAATATTAAAACATCGTCGGAATTATACTGTTGCAATACAGAAGGAAAATGTTTTCAAGTAGCAACTATCAAGAACGGAGCGAGAATCCAAATGTGGTGTTATGGATTCTACGAGACGCCATTGTGTGAAATTTTCCTCATTAAAGCGAATGAATTTCCACTTTCCAATAATAAATTATAAAAAGTGCTTAACTTTCATAAACATATACACTTAAGCTGCCATTACCGTAATTTTCTTTCCATTGACTCTTATTTGGAAGCTAAATAGTCCAAACATTTCGTCGCCTCAAGGATATTATGTCCGTAAATCGGGGAGGCCAAACAACGTCCTTATAGAAAACACCACCGATCAATTCAGAAAACAAATTGCTTACAAAGCCGGACATATTTGTTCAATATTTCAGCCGTAGGAAGTTTCCGCCTTCACAATTATATTTTGTTCAGCACGGAGAGCTTCCAATCGATTTGCCTACACGGACACATTTGGCACAGTGCCAAGTGTTATTGCATCGAATTTGGGTTGGAATCGTCCGCCACGATTGCAGACACGTTATGAAACTGTAGGAGACCTACGTGTTTTACGGTTCTGGTCTAATTTGTAACTGTGTTAGGGAGTCAAATTGTCTCTTGAATGTGTCTGCTTCAACGCTAGGTCTTTATTTTATCCTAATCGTAGTTTAAATGCCTGAAGCTTGAACCAGAGGCAGCTATAATCGTTGCCAGAGACAATATTTAAACAGATATTATTTAGCCGGACACATTACTAATCCAGTTTGTATTTACTGATAAACTTTTCCCATACAAGGGCTAAGCGAAAAACACACAATGACTATTTGCTAGCAGTAAGAAGTTCGTTATTCTAGCGTATATTTATATTCTTCTAGAGTTATTAAATACTTTCTACGTACAATTTCCAAAAACAATACCACTATTAGCGAAGTCTAGACCTAAGCCGAAAGTAGAACAGAAATCTGGCCTTTACGACACTTTGCTATACACACAATAAGATTAATGGTTGCTTATCCTATTTACAAATTAT
Source organism: Brachylomia viminalis (assembly GCA_937001585.2). Lineage (NCBI taxonomy): Eukaryota > Metazoa > Arthropoda > Insecta > Lepidoptera > Noctuidae > Brachylomia > Brachylomia viminalis. Next base: position 7,864,371 of record OW443304.2, read on the forward strand.
TTTGTCTTTGACTTAACAACAAAAGAACAAAGAAAACTAATACCGAATTGAATAAAAGTAATAATTCGCATGAATAACTTGTATAGAAAAGGTCGTGGAAACAAATTGGCCTATACACTTTTGTATTAGGCTTCCAATGGCTTTTAATGGTATCGATTGGATTGTTGCTTTCTTTCAAGATAAAGTTTTGTTAACTTGGTCACTGTTTGTGTACTTCTTTTTATTAAAAAAAATAGGTAGGTATGTTTTTCACATAAAAACAACCTACTTTAAAAAAATGGGTTGTGTATGTGAGTTTTAAATGTTTGTAAACGCACCCACAATACAGGAGAAATTCCTAGAATGGGGCTAAATAAATAAAAAATAACTACAAAGTGAAAAATAACTTTAATAAGTCGGTGGCAATAGACGAAAATACAAAAACCAAAGACACCGACGAAAAAGTTTTTATTTTTTACGTTTTAGTTGTGGTAGGTACCTACCCCAAACATAGGGGTGTACCACTACTTGCAATGTAAATAACAGTGACAGGAAGTTACTCGTATTACAACATCATCAACATACATTATGTGGCAAAAATACGTATTATTCAATCTGACTCAAAACTTCAGAGAACTTGAGAAAATTTTGGGACCAATCTGGAAGTAAATCCTTTCAAATAAAAAATATATTTTCCAAATCGGTTTATAAACAACGGAGTTCTGAGGTAACAAGCATTAAGAAAAAATAAACATCCTAATTGAGAACCTTCTCCTTTTTTGAAATCGGTATAAAAAGAAAGAAAAGTTGGCAAAATGGCAATTTGAATTTAAGCGGGTTTTTATTTTTTTTTATTTTTTTTATTTTTTAGTAAGCTGCTTACTTACAGCAGTTCAGAGCCAGTTCAGATGTGCAGTTCAGAGCCATTATCTACGTCATCGCGAATCTCTCAGGGAACTATTTAAAAACATTAGTTAATATTATGACGGTACCTTGCCAATTCATTTATGAAAATATTATGTATGTAAGAAAAAATCTACATCTTTTTAATAAAATAAGTGATAGACACAAATTTAATAAAATAAATAAAGATAAAATAGATCAACCATTTTTCAGATTAGCTAAAGTACATAGATCTTTTATGGGGTACTGTGTTAAATTCGACAACAAAATACCTTGTCATATATTGCAATTAAATGAAAGAAAATTTAAAACTCATATAAAAAGTTCACTGTGTAAACAAGCATAATACAAATTAGAGAATTATATCCAAGATAAGAATGCTTGGAAACATGCTGGTCCAGCTCCATAGGACAATCTAGGGTCTAGACAAAATTAAACTTGTTGCTACTTTAATTGTATAGTTTATTATTTTTATGACATTGATTTACATTCTGTGATTACTTTAACTCACACACTGACATATTACTTGTTTACATAATTTGGGAAATCGTATACTTTTACAATGTTTGTAAATAATTATGTGAACACCATATAGGTATCTATCACTTAATTAACGTATTTATCATTGCTACATTTATTAAATTATTTTTACCTATTGTGGTAGGATAACTTTTATTAAAGATGCATCGTCTTCACTTATAATTATATAATTAATGTTTACAAAATAATGTAACACATTTTAAAAGAGTAACGATGGAGTTTCTTGCCCATTCTTCTCCATACGAAACTACCTTTTGGAAGGGGCGACTAGAATCAATTCTATTTAAATGTAAATGTTGACGTTCAAAAGTGCCTTTTATGTGCCTATTTGAAATAAATGCTTTGACTTTGACTTTGGCAGATAGGCAGTCATTCCATGTAAAATATTGGTATTCAGCTACATGCGGTTAGACTGGAAGTCGACTTCACCATAGTTGGCTAAAGGCTGGGCAGATAATTATGATTAAATTACGATTCTGTCCGGTATATTTTGGTCACTTGTAATGCACTCGTTAAGTAATCAGAATGCCAATTCCCGTAATTAAAAACGTTGAAAACCAACATGCTGGCCCGCAGATTTGCAATGTCGAGATAACTCTGTTTAGGGCTTAGTTCTAGACCTTTTATACCTGCAGTCTGTGGACCAGATACACGCAGATGACGTTTAATGCCCTGCGTGTGCAATACAACAATGCTTTTAGGGTACTGCTGTCGCTGCCTCGTTTCTGTAGCGCGTCAGGGATGTTCGCAGCAGCGCGTACAGACGACTTATTTGCGATCATTCGTAAAAGATCCGCTTCACTACTGCGTCGGATGCGGGGCAGCGACAGCAGTCTTGTGAGCGTTGTTGCTAGTAAGACAGACGGCCGCCTTATGGGGCACGTGTGCGCAGTGCATGTACTGTTGCCAGGTGTCTCAGTGAGGTGGCAAAATGAAGTATTATTAGTAATAATTGTGTGTTTTAGTCTATTATACTAACATAGGTTAAGGAATGCTAACAAATTTGTAGGTTATACCTGAAAGAATGATAAATAAATAAATCAAGTCGTAATCTCGTCTCAGCGACAGTCAAATATCACAAATGTAAAATTTTTGACAGATTAAGACTGAGATTAGAATGCGAACGTTCTTAAAAATACGGGAATTACCCCTCAGATCTATATTTCCATGCTTCGGCTAGCGACGTCTTGGCTGCTTTAAGCTAAGCTTGCCAAAGTCTACTGCCGAGCATATGTCGCTGTCCAGTTGCCACAAACATCTAGCAAAAGAGAAGTTGCTTTAAATTATTCCATTCATTCAGCCTATCGCACGTCCAAGTAGCTTTTTGCGCGGCAAATAAGTAAATCTAGGAGAAAAATCTTCTTACTTTCAAAATTGTAATACCACCATACTTAATTTCTTCAGTGAACGGGAGAAGGTTGATTGAAGAGATTACGTTCCCTAATTAATAACTTTGCACCCGCGTCCCAGTAAACTACGATTTAGTATTGCTATTATCAGCATCTTTATAGGAAAATGGGATAACACTCCTATATAAAGAAAGAAAGAAAATTCGTTTATTTGCGGTAAACATGACGCAAAAAATAACGCAAACACAAAAAATAAGAAAAGGTTGGGGGACACATGCGTCACATCCACGCAAAACGGCTATCGGTCAGCATTATGCTGCGACCCTATGCAAGACAGAGCCCCAGCGCTGGTTTTCAGCGACAGCCGGCGCTGACGTAATGACGTCGTCCGGTGAAGCAAACAATAGTAAGGACGCTGTACCAGTACAGCATAATTACGAACGTTGCACTTAAATAAAATCAAACCATGTACAACCACCATCCACAATCATATCCACATAGGATGCCATTTAAAAACAAAAGTGTTCTTCACCTAAACCGAGCTACGCAGTTCGAAGGACCAACAAAAAACTCAAGCACCTAATTCTGGTCATTTTATATTCTGAACGCTAAGCTAAAGCCTATTTGACAAAGTCTTATTTCTGTATTAAACTTCAAGTAAGAATTTTCTTCGTGAACACTTAGAAATGCTTTGAAAGCATAAGGGTGCTCGTGTCTAAGCAGAATTCATGAGTGCACTTATATTTTAAGCACCTACCCTGCATTGGCATTCGGTGAATATCATCAACCCGATACTTTTGTCTAAACTAGCTTTTATATACCGCTTCGTTGGCAAGAATTTAATATCTTTTGTGTGTACTGAAATTAATAAGTAGGTACACTAACTTGTTTGTTAATATATTTCTCTATAACTTAGTTATCCTTCAAATTGAAATGCCGGCCGTGGTGATATTAAAGATTAATAGCTCGCGGCACAGACTAAATAATAACAGCTGAACGGTTCGATCGATCAGGTTAAGCTATGCTTGCCGCAGTTGGTCCGTGGATGGGTGACCGTCTTTACATATCGGTAACCCAGGGAGGGTTACCGATATGTAAAGACTATTGAAAAAAGTATTGAAAGCATAAGGGTGCTCGTGTCTAAGCAGAATTCATGAGTGCACTTATATTTTAAGCACCTACCCTGCATTGGCATTCGTTGAATATCATCAACCCGATACTTTTGTCTAAACTAGCTTTTATATACCGCTTCGTTGGCAAGAATTTAATATCTTTTGTGTGTACTGAAATTAATAAGTAGGTACACTAACTTGTTTCTTAATATATTTCTCTATAACTTAGTTATCCTTCAAATTGAAATGCCGGCCGTGGTGATATTAAAGATTAATAGCTCGCGGCACAGACTAAATAATAACAGCTGAACGGTTCGATCGATCAGGTTAAGCTACGCTTGCCGCGGTTGGTCCGTGGATGGGTGACCGTCTTTACATATCGGTAACCCTCCCTGCCTCGGAAAGCATGTTATGCTTTTGGTCCCGGCTGTCACTCGTGGATCTTTGACAGTCGTTACGGGTCGTCAGAAGCCCGAAAGTGTGACAACCAGTCTTACCAAGGGGTATCGTATTACCGAGTAACTGGGTTGTGGCGGTCAGATAGGCAGTCACTCCATGTAAAATACTGGTATTCAGCTGCATCGGGTTAGACTGGAAGTCGGCCCAAAATAGTTGGGAAAAGGCACGCTTCTCAAAATTTTAAAATCATAATGCTTGCTTACATGTTTGTCCCTTCTGTGTTTGAGAAGAAGTTTTTGGCAGACCCTTTATAATATTTTTGATACCTGAAATAATAATACGTACTTACTGGTATTTTTATACATCGATGCTTCGGCTAGTCAGCTAGTGGATTCAATTGTTTTACCGAATATTCAACAGAGGATATTTGTATGATAGTATTCTGTTGAAGTTATATAAACCGTCTACGAATAGGAATTCAGACATTAACCAACAAAAATAACAAATAATAGCAACAAATAATAACAATAATATTCTTATTATTTCGTATTATATAGTATTTCTATGTTATTAGTGTTACCTACATGAAATTATACTATCTGACACACTTCTCTAATATACATAAAGTAGGTACATAAAGAAAAGACAAAATAAAAAGCTATGAACCAACTCTTATAGACGTTGTATGTAATGAGTCTTACAACTTTTTTTTCTGTCATAATATCTATTTTGGGCTTTCATATCCGAATTTCTATTCATTCACTATTATTAAAGAATGAAATGAAAGGTAGGTTTATGTATTCGAGCCCAAATAAGGTCAGTATGATCTTAGGGTACCTATTATAAGATGATTCTTAAAGAGGATACATTGAAAGAGTCTATAGAAGTTCTTGATAAGGTTATTTTGTATCAATTTCCAAGTATTTCTATGATTTGTAAAGAATACAGTTCTGAGGTTTTATTTATTATTACCACAATAACGTCTCGTCGTCGTCATCTTATAAGTAGTTAACAGGTACGTTAATCTTTATTTAGATTTCATCTTATGGTGAATCCTCAGCTGTAGCTCGCCAAATAAAAATTTTCTTTGTTTTTTTTTTTGCAAATTGCAGCTCTGTTTTACGTCGTGTTGATCAACAAAATGAGATTCGCGACTGTAGGAATGATATATTTATTGAATAATAATCATCAATTTCATATCAATCGAATCGTCAAACTTAGGATATTTGTTTCCTAAGAATGTTTCAGAATAATTCATATGAAAATTCGGTCGATTTCTTGTACGAAATTAAATATTCCTTCCCTCGCCACTGGTAAATAGTTCTTCTCGACAAAGAACCAACCATTTTACCAATCAGCCTTGCAGTTAGAAACTCGCGGGTGTAGTGTGAACAACGATTAATGCAGGGAGCGACACTGCAGCACAATCAGGGCACTAGTTGGCGACCAGCCAGCAGCTGACAAACCTAGATGGAGTCGAGAAAACGTAAGAGAAATAACTTAGAACGTGAGGTTGCAAACTGACGCCGGAAATGCCTTTTTGGGTAAATTTGGAGTGTAAACAAACCCGTTTAATATTGTGAGTACTGGAATACAGCACGTTATAGAGAGCTCTAATGCTGAAACCGGGCAGGAATATATCATGAGTGTGTTTAATGACGTCACAGATTCTAAACAACAGATAACTAGACAAAATGTTTGGTACCTAAATATTATGTTAGTTCCGCCCTAAATACTAAATATTTGCAGCATCAAATATGATCAATATTCGATAAAAGTTTTTTTCAAAAGAAGTTATTGTAAATACTTATTTATAAACAGCCAATAAAATCAGATTCCAATTTCGTTTTCTGCTGATTGTACTATGGATGAATGCACTTCATTTTCAAATACTTATTTAAAAAATGTCTAATTGCTTGCAGTCCCTAACATACAATGGTACCTACCACCTTTTTTATGGTGGGATGTCATCAAATAACTTCTCCCGCTCGGGGCGGAGCGGGAGGGCGTGTCAGACTCTTACTAACTAAAACCCACCCGTGTTCTTTCAGTTGCTAGTGCCAGGGGGGCACGGTAACCCTTTCGGACTTTCCCGCAACCCTGGCAGGCATCGGCCCTAGCGAACCCCGTCATTGTTGCTGACATCTCTTTGAGGCGCGCGTGGAACACAACGCGCCGTCCATCCGGGCCTGGTCCTTGTCGGACGGTGAGCTGCCAATTGCTCGCCGCCCGCAAGCCCGTGCCTACGGTGGCCGGGAATCAGCTTGTGATTCCCGACGCCCAGGGCGTCTCCTGCGGTGGCTAGGGGCGTGAGGGCGCGAATTTAGCCTGTCCCTTACGCGGTCCGCCTCAATGGTACTACCCTGACAAACAAATTGACCGCAATTTAAATTTAAAAAAGGGTTAGGTAGTACCAACAAAAACAACGTAAAAAAATATCTTTGAAGTACATATTTGTCCTTCAATATTTACAAACCTGGGAGTACAACTTGTATCAAAAGAGGAATTCCTGTAAAACAGAAGGCGAGTAAATATCCGAGGTTAGTAGGGCCGTATTTACCGTGTAATGGGCACATCTATCACATCCCTTTCTGTGTACGGAACCTGGTAATTTTTCGACCCTTTTACCCTAAATGTGTTACAAAATTTCAAATTTTCTATGGGCTTGAGCGTTACTTGAAGTTTATGGGGTGTGTGAAGACTTTGTAGTTGGTGAAGAAGCATTGTATTGTGGTCGTTGCAATGAATGTTTGGTTTCTACTTCTTCGAAAGTGTTTTGGAGGAGTTACGTCATCGTAAACGACGAAATACGTCTTTTGTATTTGAATTTTAAATGCATCTAGAGTAAATAATAAGAACAAAGTTAGCTTTTTTAAGAGATTTTTTTTCCTTATTAAAATGTTGTGATGGTTACGGCGTCTCCTCTCATGCACGAGGTAATTTTTTCAATTCATATGAAATTTCTGAGTTTATATTGGGCATTACTGTTATCGCTGAAGAAAAACATCGTGTGGAAACCTTAGAACTTATTTATAGTTAATAAAGGTCTGAAATCGTCAATCCGTCTTGAGCAAGCATGGTGATCAATGATCGTGCCTTCTCTGTATCAGAAGGGACCTATGCCCTGCAGTGGGACAATAATAGACTCGCATTATTATTATATTAGGTGACTTATGTATACATTCATCAACCTTGACAAAACAAACAATGTGATAGAAAGTCCGTGTTAATAGTAACGAGTCAGGTTTTCTTATGCAGTGTTACAAAGTGGATGTTTGGCTCAGCTCCAAATGTTACGGTTCTATCCTACCAAGTCTACACCCGCTCCTATGCTATGTGTACACTTAAGTTTAAGTTTTAATTAACTTAGTTTCTTACTAAAAAGACTTTAAGCTAATTTTTAGACGATGTTAATCGGATGAGGTGTGTTGCGTTATAAATTAATTATTTTATTAAGTGAATTGTTTTTGATTTAAGGTATTTTATTTTCTCTTACTCTTACACACGCTGTCTACATCTCTTTATCTACTTTCCTATTGCAGGTTTGCTGGTAGAGATTTCTTTAGAAATAAGCATCACCTTGGTGAAAACCATTTTTCAATTTTTCTGTTCTTTTCTTCTTGTCTGTTTATATAGTATATGTGTACATAGTTGGTTAAATAAATACATTAGTTAGTCTGTTTAATATAACATTATATCACGCCTGTAATGGATGGGCAGGGGTGTATCTATAGTACACATACATTTCGCCAGTTGTGTTTAAGTATCATGTAATAGGGGCGAGCCTATTGCCATCAACTGGACTCTATTCCAGACTCGACTCTGGACTGCTACTAAGAAAAAAGCAAATAACGACCTGGGTATCGACCCGGGACCTCAAGCTGTAGCGCTTGTGACCACTAGACCATAGACCAACGAGGCAGTCAATCAGTCGAGGCACTGATTATAATATTATTATGGAGGTTAGAGGTACGGAGAACTATCTCTGTCTATGAAAAGTGTCCGTCAAAATGTGCTTCGTAAGGGTGGCGCTATAGTAGCTCCCGGGTAAATTTTAAAAGCAATAAATTTAGGTTATGTTTACAAAATAACGTTGGACTACGTAAATTGTTGAGGTATGGCTTACTGGATTATCACTAACTACTCTAGTCACTAAAAATATTAAATTTTCAAACTCGGCATACTTCAGTCCGTTAACAACTGCTACGTTCATACCACACCATTTGCCTACGCTAGCGCCATTTTGGAGGGTTTTTGAACTATTATTTACTGTTTAAGCTGGACACTTTTTCAACTTTTTCCCCATAAGAGATAGTGCTCCTTACCTTTACCGTAAGTGACACAGTATACTAAAGTAACAGTATTACGAGTTCATACAAAACGGCGGAAACGACACGCTTCGAAATCTCAGTGTATACCAGTCCGCAACATTCTCGAGTACACGGCGGTTACGTACAATCGCGGACTGTGCGACATTTATTTATGTGAAATATGGAACGAAGAAATCGACTGTATTGTTCAGTTTATAGATTTTGGAATTCATCAATATCGTAACCAGAAATATATTTTTTTAAATTACCAACTTAGTCAGCAAGATCGGCCAATAAAAATAATAATAATTTTAGTTTTTATTTATTTCTGAGTTATGTAGATAGTTGTATATTTATTGAAGCGTAGCGAGCGTAGTATTTTTCCATGCGATCGGTGCCTGACTGTAGGAACAAAATGTAGGGGATCTCCCCTACATTTTGTAGCGCAAAACCGGGTATGTGGGTAAAATTGTGATAATGTAGTTTAGTCTCTTACGTGTTTCAAAATTTAGCGCGCATTTGCCCGCTGCAGGTAGCCATTCTGATTTGTCAACAAACATTTCGCAATACGACGAGTGGTTTAGGAGTTATGAGGGAACAGATAAACATAAATACATACATACCTACTTAACCTGTCAAAATCATATCCCTCCTGTGGCTTTGCCGTAGCCGGGTTAAAATGAAAACAAGATTTACAGTATTATATAAAAAAAAAATACAGAAAAAAGAAGAAGTAATGAAAAGATAATATGACAATTGAATATTGCATTATAAAATACCTACTCGTACGTCCCCCAAGAGACACAGTCTGTGGGGAACCCTTTGGGTGTTTATCTACCGACTGACCGTAGGTAATTATTTCAAGGTCACTGCCGAGACGTAATACTGTTACTTTATTATACTGTGTATGACATTGGTGTTTTCTTTTGTTAAATTAAGTAGTACCTATGACGGCGTTTTGAAGCTGCTCACTTAAGTAGATATTGCGTTGTTTGGATAAAATATTAAGGCATTTTAATGTTCTTTTATTATGTACGATTAGGATCAAACTGTTAGTCGTCTCAGATCATACACACAGTCACATGGCGCACATGGATTATTTTGCTTTTTTCTAAATTGGGTAAAATATAAAAAAAATATAAATAAAATAGAAGTAGATATCTACACTGTTATAAAATCACAATAACAAAAAAGTGGTTAAATTACATGCAAATTACAGTAGTAAAAACAGGTGGTTAAGTATCCTAAAGGGTTGAGGTCACTGCTCTTGATCCATGTTTCTGACGATCTAATCCTTTGGTCAGCAACTCAGCCCGCCTCCCCAACTGTTTATTTAGGACTCATTTTATTAATTAACTATATAACGAACAGCTTCATAGAAATAATAACAGGTAATAGGATAGGATCTATATAAATGTGAAAGTATATCTGTCTGTGTGTCTGTCTATCTGTCATTATCATGAAAGTTAACAGATAAGTAGCCTGGCACATGAAGAAGAACATAATAAAAAATAAAAATACCTATAAATATATTACTAAAATAAAAATTAATATAAATAAATAAATATAAATTAAATAAATAAAAAAAAACGTCACCCTGCATATAGGTAAAAAAACCGGGAAAGTTCGAGTCGGACTCACACACGAAGGGTTCCGTACCACAAGGCAAAAAACTTCGAATAAAACATGTTTCTTGTATGGAGACCCACTTTAATTTTAAACTTTATTTTATTTTTTGTTCTGGCGGCAATAGAATTACACCCTCTGTGAAAATGTCAAGTACCTACCTATTATATATTCGGTTATTCCGTTTGCCCAACCCAAAAAATCCACCCTAAGGTGGATACGCGGAAACGCATGTCCGAGAATCCACCCTAAGTCTATAAATTCCGTTTATCCGACTAGGCCCAGGGTGGATACTTGGACATGCGTTTCTGCGTAGCCACCTTAGGGTGGACAAACGGAATAACTCTATATTTTATACAGGGTGTAAAAAGACACATCACACAGCCGTTAACTACGCTTACTGTACACCTAACTAAGTAGTTTTGTGCAAAAAATATTGCTGGGAACCGACTTTTATTTTTAGGTATAAAAAAGCAATCTTTTATTGCGCGCAATGAAACGCGAACCGAGGCAAACGGCCACAGTGTTGTTGCGTTAGTTAAGCCCCGCCCCTTCGCTCTACGCGGTACGCGTAGATACTTGTCGTTTATCGTTGATAAATGTATCTATTTTAGTGTATTGTATAGATACTTATTATTTGCACCAACAACAGCCCCATTTTATGTCCAGGAAAATCTCTGTCCATTCCAAGGTTGCCTGGAAGAGATAGCAGAAAGCGATAAAGCCGCCCATTGTATATTAAGTAATGTTCAATTTAATTTTTTTGTTATGTTTGTTGTGGTGTACAATAAAGAATATTTAAATAAATAAACTAAATACCTACGATTTTCTTAAATTCAAACTCTTAAAAACACACTTTCTTTGATCTATGCGAAGCGCGCGCAATCGGAGAATTATAGGTATTTTAAAAAGTGGTATGAATTTAAACATGGTAGGTATCTTTTGAGCAGTGGTGGCCCAGTGGTAACGAGTTGTAGGTCGTAGGTTAGAACCCTGACAGGCGCTTTACTTTGTGTAAATTATTTCATCACCACTGCTCTCAAAACGGTGAAGGAAAACATCGTGAGGAAACCGGCGTGTCCTAGACCCAAAAAATCGAGGACATGTGACATCTACCAACCCGCACTAGGCACGCGTGGTAGATTACCCCCTCTCAGAAGAGGCCTGTGTCCTAGCAGTGGGAACATTATAGGCTGATGATGATCTTTCATTTTGCAATAAGTAGTAAATAAATAACTCAAACCAAAAGGTAGTTTGGACAGCTGTAGGTAGGTAATTTGTGCAGTAATCATAAAATTTATTTCCCAGTATCTTGAATGTAGTAGGTAACTACTTAACTAGTTTACTTTTATTGTAAAAATATGACTGCTGCACTTCTAATGATGACAAATTTCGTCAACATTTTTATTTGAATAGCAAGAATTTTAGAGGTAACATTTGTAGTTTTACAAGGGCGTGCTCTTCAACATCACATTACAGACAACGGACTTGCTTGCAACTCATAAATCAACCTATTTGAAGTCTGCAACAATGTAGCACCAACAACCGATCAGCTGTTACAAACTTACAAACACGGGGCGTCGTAACGTTCAAGGCTGCCGGACTAGCTTATGCAATAAGGTAAGGCCGCCTGCTTATCGGTCACACGGTGTACAGATTGTACTTCGGAGAGTGTGCCCAAGAACTCCACGACCTCATTCCAACGGCCCCCTTCTTCCATCGGTCATCTAGACGCATTGCAAGTTATCATCCTTACCTAGTTGCTATTCCACCAATTCGCACAAGGCGTTTCCAAATGTCTTTCGTTATTCACATAGCAAAAGAGTGGAACTCTCTATCTGCGTCTGTGTTTCCGAACGCATACGTCCCTAATCTCTTCAAAGTGGGAGTGAACAGGCTTCTTCTGGGTAAGCTCACTCCACCGTCGATTCTATCTCTGTCACCACTGACCTAGACTGGAGTCAAGTGCAAACCCATCTTAAATAAAAAAAATTAAAATACCACGTGACACTGTGCACTGTATCGTGCGCTTGTTGTCGTGTACACAAAGGCAATCGTGATGTAGTAGTGTGCGTTTGATATTAATTGCGTTTTTGTAACTTCAAATGCGTAATTTGTTAGGAAAAACCGAAAATTCAGGTAATGTTTGTTTGGAAAAAAGTTTAGTAATAACACTAGAAATCCATTTACGCAAAAGAGTTTAAAAAAATGCGACTTCGACCTTCAATATCTCCAGAACCTGTGGTCCAGGTATGGTCTAGTGGAAAAAAAATATCCAAATAATGGGTAGAATATGTGGCTTTCGGCTTCGGAAAGCGTCTTTTTACACCCAATATTTATCTATTTTTACTGTTTTGTTATGTAGGGTTTGCAGACCCACATTTTAAAATTAAGGGGAACATTGGTAAGGTTCCCCTTAATTATTAAAGAAAGAAAGAAAGAAAGAATAACGACAGTTAGTCGTCAGTTTCGACATAGGTAAATACCTAATAAATAATACATATTTTTATACTTATAAATAAATAAATGAACTAGTAATCAAATATAATTACTTACAAAACGAAAACAACAAGAACCAACTCGGCAAAACCTGTTTTTAGCGATTACCTTGCAAGATTGATCCATCCACGATGCACTCACAAAGCGCTACAGGCCGCCGAGCGCGGCGGGCAATTCACCGACAGTTACTTAGTTTTATGACAAGATTTTTTTACTGTGGGTTTTTGTGTGGGTTATTACCTTATTACATTAAAATTATTATACTTTTAGATTATTAATTATTGTAGTATACTTAATTATAAAAAAAAATCAACAAAACGAATGGTTAGGTACATAAATAATGTAATGCATGGTGACAGCAATCACGCTGGTCAGGTGGTAACTGAATATCTATCTATTACAATTTATTTTGTTATTTTATTTGGTTCATGAGATACAGTCCGCTGACAGACAGACGGACGGACAGCGGAGGCTTAGTAATGATGAAATACAAAATACGGCATAAGGCATATTCGCGGGTAATAGCAAGTATTTTAATAAACGGAATAAGTTTACGAACTCAACAACACCACCTACGTTTATTTTGCGGAAATGTTAATTAACTAAACATTTCGAATAATCAAATTGACACCTTTGTTATATATAGACTTCAAGTAATGGAACCTTCCCAGAATATTAGATTTCCGTTCTTTTTCCACGGCAAAGTACTTGATGATGTTTACTTTTACACAATCAACCGTGTCTCAGTTGCTAACTTCAATCTAACATCCACAAAAAAAGGTCGCGTAATAAAAGCTTGAATGCGGGAATTGTCAAAAATATGATTCTAGACAAGAAATCTACTTATTTGCACTTTATTGAATTTTCCGACATTTCACCTCGCGGAGAAAATACCAATGGAAAATCTTTTCCTCCCCTGGAACGATATTATTCACATAAAAGAAGATTTTTGGGGAGAATTGACTTAACACGAAGGCTATATAGCTACGGAACCTTCAGGTTGCGGTGTCTTATCAGCCACTGAATCCAATTCCACAAATCCTTGTGATAAGACGGCTATGAGGAATTTTCTTTCATTCAGGTTCATGCTGACCCGGGATTAAAAAGAAATACTACCATTTATTAGTTGGAGTACCTACAATCTGAAGGAAAAAGTGAAGTACGATAAGCCATGGGTACTTACTTGATGTTCGCAATGGTGATAATAAAGACCACACTCAGCAATAAGGTTCGCGATTCCAAGGACCAAAAAATTAGCAACGCATTTTGGTTACAAAGTCGACGATGCTGAGCAAATACAAACCCTACCTACTTATTGTAAGGTCTACTTTACAAAATTAATAAACCTATGTGGGTACAAGATCTTTAATAAATTAATTAAGCTGGACCGTTAGCGCCGTTGAAAAGTTTAACAGTTTTAACAGTTTTTACAATAATACCTTTTGTTTGAAGTAAAAAAACCTTGGCTCTCTCTTAGGATCCGATTTCAGGTGCCCACAAAAAGAGCTTCCTTAAGTAAAATTTTTTCATTGTTTCCAAATTATTTATATAAAACTTCGTTAACAGTAATTGCTTTTAGCCACTCTTCTCGTCATTAAGTTTGTCATTTGGAAATATTATGTTTTCTAGAACGTATGGTTATAACCCTCTTTATTAGTTGTAGATGTGGTTTTGATGGCGGGGCTTGAAACCCACTTCTAAATAATGAGGTTGCGTGTATTTGACCTGTAGTAAGATATTAGGTCTTTACCTATGAAATTGCCGTTTAGTAGGTATACATAAAGTTAAAGTTATTTTTGTATAAATATTTTGTATTTTATCAATCAAAATATGCACCTATACCAGCGTAGTGGTAATTTTTCAATGCCCATCTTGAATAAATTAGGTGTACGGGAGCCAGCATTGCTGTTCAAAGGCATTTTGTACTGCCTCTCGGCTATTTATTTTTTTTCCTGCCAGAAGTTGTCCAAATTTTGGAAAAAGTAGGAGTCTGCCGGCGCAAGGTCTGGTGAGTACGGTGGATGACGCAAAACTTCCGACCCTAGCTCTTGTAGCTTAGAGCCTGTCTGTTGTGCCGTATGAGGTCGAGCATTGTCGTGTAGGAGCAGCGGGGACGAGCTATTAACCAAGGCTGGCCGGAGATTTGCGAGCTTCTCCAGCACCGTGTCCAGTTCCTCACAATACACATCCGCAGTAACGCTGGTGCCATTTGGTAAGGAGCTGTGATGAATTATACCGGCACTAGACCACTAAACAGTGCCCATGACTTTTTTATGGGTAAGTTTTCGGTTGGGGCATTGCCCAGGCACTGAACCAAAGTCTAACCTACACGATGACCGCTTACGATTATCGAAAAGAATCCATTTTTCATCGTAAGTGACAGTGCGGTTAAAAATCCCTTCATATCTGTGTCTGTTAAGCAACGCAAGGCATACCTCAACGCGTTCGTCGCGCTGGCGTCGTTCAGTTCGTGCGGCACCCACTTATCAAGTTTTTTTACCTTGCCAATTTGACGCAAATGGACCAATATTGTTTTGAAGCTAACGTGGAAAGCTGCTGCTAACTCAGCCATAGATTGAGTATCGTCAGCTTCCACTATCGCCTTGAATCCGTCGTTGTTGACTTTAGTTTTCCGGCGACCAAAAGGTTCATCTTTAGATCAAAATTTCCATGTCGGAAGCGTTCAAACCAAAAATGAGTCGTGCGTTCGTTTGTAGTGTTCTCTCCGTTTAGTAACTAATGTTGCGACCCGTTTGTGCGGCATTACTACCGCGACAGAATTCATATTCCACAATTACTCGTATTTTTATCGTGTCCATATTGATGAAAATTATACAAATGTAGTGAAAACAAAACACTAATCGATAAATAAATTACTGAATTTGAAAATAGAAATCCATGTTTATAAAATAATATCATTTGAATTTATAATTTAATGCCAGCCATACATAAATTACGTTTCAAATGGCCAGAATTGTAAAACGGCAACTTCATAGGTAAATACCTATTATTTTTAGGTTCTTTAAAGCTACTAGTTTCAGAAATATAAACGTGAATTGTTAATTTAATAAATAAACGAATCAATAGGTACTTACCTTTGAATATTTTATACATAAACAAAGTTAGACGCAAAAACATATTAGTGCCATTCCAATCGAGGAAAATGTGAAACTGGAACGAAGTAGAAGTCGATATTTAATTAATACATTCCTTGGGCCAGACACGAGATGTTTTCAATTCATTTAACTTCTCTTTATATTGAAAAGATTTATCATGTGTGCTAACATACTTACATACATACCTTATTCATGTGAATATTCGAAGGACAAAGTAGCATACGTAAATTATTATATTCTCAAAGAAAATGCCAACTGCCAAAAGCATGCACGAAACAAATTTTTATTAATTCTCCGAAATTCATCACTGGGCCACATTTTGTACCAGACAAAGGTGGAAATAGGTACGCAAGTGAAATAACTGGGACAAGATTACGAAGTACAAAAGCATTTTCCTCAAACGCACCCAATTCCGGAACAATAGCTAAGATAAATGGGGAGGCTCCCAACACTCCCGAGCTCCCAAGGTCCCAAGTTTTCATGTTTTTCCTCAATGTCTCCCACCTGGGCAGAGGTACCCAAACTTGATATTTATGACGTCACAGATAAAGGTATCAATAGCCAATCGATTGCTGATGACGACAATCGATGTTTTGCACTGGAAAAAAGAATTCGGGCTCTTTTATTCGGTGTGTTTAAGTGTTTTTGTAAATGATTGGTGTGATATGGCAGAACGTGAAAAAAGGTTTCCTTTGAAAGCGAAATGTAAATTTGATGAATAAAAGAAAATTATTTTTATTGCCTGTAATAATGAAAAAGGGTTCTCTTTCACAAAGTCTTATTAACATAACATCTCATTTCGATCGCAAAACGCTCATCAACGCTATGGGCTAGATAAAATTTGCAGAAAAGAAAACGAGACCTATTGCAACATAAGCGAAAAAAGATTTACGATGTATAGCACTCCACATTTTTATTTCAGTAAGCCAGAATCTATAGCAGTCACAAAGAAAAGCGCTGAGCTGTGATTCCCAGTGTTTCGGGGAAACTAGACTTGCTTCGAACCTGCCTAGAATTTAATCAGGACGAAATAAAGGGGCTAAGGCAAGGCGGAGTTATTTACTGGGTGAAGCAAAAGTTACTCAACAGAAGATATAAGTCTAGGTACAAAATTATATGTGCGAGAATACTGTGTCTTTTACAGGGCGGCTTGGTGAACATTCTAACTCAATATATGTCTGATAGGGACATAATTTATTTCTTTTGGTTAAATTCATATGTCAGATGTGTCCAAGCTACAAAGCTTGCACGTGGGGCATGCTAACGATTATCAATTTATCATTAAAACATGTTTTGTCGTTCTTTACAGTAAAACATACAAATGTTTATTTGATTATAAAAAAGGGATAAAAGCTAAATGTTAGAAACCGACATTTTCTTTTTTGTTCTTTTAGACTAGGCGTAGCAAAGCAGTAAAAAGTTCTTGAAAGAGGGTAGGTAATTAAAACTTGTCTGTAACGGCTCGGAGAAAAGACTCCAAAGAACTGCAGTGCAGTTGTTACTCAATTCAATTAATATTTTAATAAATAATATTTCAGTAAGTTCAAGCTCGGGGTTATCAACGATTTTTTAAGTAAGTCTTGCTTTGATAATGAATTGACAGAACCATTTTGTAGTAAAAGCAATAATTAATAAAGCATACACGCCGACCCGATGGCGATACGGCTCTCATGATGAAAAGTGGTTATCGTACAGCGGGGTTGCGAATCTGCTAACCTTTGAAATGAAATGTAGAAACTCGTGCGATAGTTTTCTCACAATCGTATTGTGTGAATGAGTTAAATTCATCCATTATTACTTGTGCTCCATATTTGTTTATTACTTGCGAAGTATTGAGTTTTTTTTATCTATAACTAAATGACAAATAATTGAATTATCACAATTTATTAATCGTTACACGACACTTTTAATCAGATCACTAAATAAATCATTGAACAAAAGCCTCTCAACACATAATTCATTACCAGTAATTATAAGGTAATTAAAGAAGTAGGAGCTATAACTTAAAAACTCGCAACAAACAGGCAAACTTGTCTCCAAACTCGGGCAAAGTCGGGCAAAGTTGTGCGCAATGATGTCACTGTAACACGATTTATTTGTTTGCCTGTAACGCTGCGTAATACGGAAAATGGGACGCATTTGTTGAGCAAAAGAGAGCAAACTCCTTAAAGATATCTAATTAACAGCGTGAGACGCAAAATTAATGAGTGTCCCGGATTTTCTATGTTGCTCTTTTAAGGGACTGTAGCAAGTATATTTTTTGTCGGGTATGGTCGCTAGATTTAGTAGATGTAGATTTTTTGGTTTTTAAATGATTTATGGTAAAATCAGGTCTGGGTGCCGTGTCGCTTAAAAAAAAATTATTTTGTTAAGAATGATTGAATCAGAGCTAATGGTCAGGGGTTTTATTTGAAAGCGTGACATTATCTTGAATGTAGCTAAGTAGTTTATAAAAGATTCATACACGTCAGCTAATAAAAAAAACGAGCGGCCTTACACTAGTCGCATATGATGTGTAACCTCTGACATCGTATTGTTTGAAATGATTATTTGAGGTTAAGCGCACAGCTGATGCGTTAATTTCTCTATTTCCCTTTTTCGTCACACATTACGCAAGTGTTGGCTGACAGTACCAGCCTCTCGGAAAATGGGTTGGTATCATCTGACGGCCAAGTCTACCACTGCGCGCGCTTCCCCGGCTTCCTGTTACACACTTCCGTCGCATTTCACGAAATCACTCCCACAAATTGCAGGAAAGCGAGAGGACAGATATTAGGCACATCAAAAATACAAAATTAAGGTTTGATAGGTAAGAACTTAAACGTCGAAATACCTTGTCGCAGAAATTCAATGACTTGTTTCCATTCAACCTCATGCAAATATGTGCTACATGGAAACACAAACAAAACATGAACAAACAAATACATATAAAAACAATACACACATACTTTACACATATAAAACAATGGAACTCACATTTTATAGGTAGGAACCAGTGTGCTCCAAATGTATGTTAACAATAACAAAGCACACATCATTTTCCCGTATATTATTAATAATTTTATGTCAAACAGTTTATAATGAAGCTTTATCGTGCCAAAATGTGTAGCAAAATATCAAGCGGTATCAATGGTAACGAACAATGTCACAAATTCTCGATCGCAAATATTCTAGTAATTTGGTCCTATCGCCATTTCGAACCTGATCGGAAGACGCAATGTGGCATCCTGATAATTTGTAAGTTAAATTCCTGGTCTGGTGTCAGTTATTTGTATTGTGTTTATTACAATATTATACGAAGAACAATACCCATATAGTAACAAGTTAACAATGTCGTAAGACGGTCAATTATCTCTTGATATATTTTCAGCATGATTACGTGCCAAAGGAATAATATCTTAAACGTGTTCCATTTTAATAAACGCTAAAGACCTGTTAAACCATATCACAAACATTAATGCAACCTTTGAGACGTGTGGAGATGAAGAGAATTTAATCCGACGTACCAGGAGAGTAGATGTACTAGAAGCTGGAGAAACCTCGGCTGTTCCTAATTAGTGCGAACCGTGACTCGCTTGTTAACCTAGTTAGAAACGCCGCCGGCGACCGCTCAACACCCACAGTTTCTTTCAAATACTTTTTGATTTAATGAATAGGTACCCCAGCTATATTCCCAGTAACTTTCCGAAAATATTCTCTAGAAAATTTATACAATTTACAGGAATATTTTTTTCCATAGCGTGTTTTAATAACGCGTTGTTCCAGTTTGGTCCTTTTATACGCGTGCGTGAAAACATTATTTTTATCGTTGTAATTGGCTTCGATCCACGGCTGACATAAACTTCAATTCCCAATGGGACATATTAAACTTTTTCCAATAAATCACTGACTTTTTATTTCTTAAGTGTTTTTTCTCTCAGTGGAGATAACAGTTATCTACGACCTAGACAAGGTAATTTAATTCCAAATAAAAGTAACAAAATCTTGTTATAAAAAAAATAAAAAAATGTCGAAGACTAATGAAATCTGTAAAGCCTTTTTGGTGTAGGATAAATTCGTGTACAAAATATACGTATAGGTACATATACGTGGCATCCGCGATGTAAAATGGGTTGAAACTGTCGCACGAATTTTGTTGATACACATTTTACTTTGTAGGTTAAAATAAATTAGGTATGTTAGTCGTTTCATTATTCTCGGGGGTTTTAATATTGAGTTACATTCATCTTTCTTACACACCGTTGGTTTTTATATCCATATTTTTTTCGCACATCAAATGAGTTCCTGGAACATCCAGTCTTTATATCGACGCCGCCGCCGCCGCTGCAAAACGAGGTAACTTTTTATAAAAGTGGAAGTTGACACGGAATTGAATAATGTTGTTTCACATAAATTAACATCGGAGGCATGGCGTAAAGGAACATTATTAAAGGGGGAAGCGCCATGTTGCCCGCGAAATTCAAATTTTCTTACGTTTTTAGCAATTTGCAGGTCAGTGTCAGGTTCTATGTTGAATAAAATATGGTTCGCGACCGTAACAAGTTTGTATTTACAGAATTATATACATTAAAATCACCAATACAGCCCTCTTAGTTAATATAATCATATTAAGAATGACAATTTCATAAAATCATCAATACAAGCCGTATTTATTGATGATTTTATGATTTGATTATGTAAATACATACCTACTTGTTACGGTCGCGAATCATATTTTGTTCAACATACAACTTGATACTGCAAATTGCAAAAAACGTAAGAAAATTTGAATTTCGCGGGCAACCTGGCACTTCCCTTAATGAAATGAAAGAGCGTTGATGGGGTTAAAACATTTCGTGTAGGTAAAATTGTTTATAAGGCTGGGGCGGGCAAAACTTGTTATTTTTTATCATCGCTGCTTCAAAATCAGCTTGTTTCTTATTAAGCCAATTCGTAAAAAGGATAACGTCAAGAATCCGCTCGCAACAATTTTGCCGTCTCTCAAAGTAAACATATTTGTGCCACGTGATAATTCCAGTACATAAAAAGCAGTAAGGCCCACTTGCGCGTTTAGTAGGTAAAACTCGGAGTTAAGTCATTCATATTTTAACTCTTATTGTTCGTTCAATTGCGACACTACACCGGGGTTGTTAACCTGACGTTGGTGTTTTTTGAGTTGGGAAAATTACAGTTCAATTGAAGAAACATAAAATAGAATTGCAATGTTTGTACCCTGATATGTAATCCAAACAACGATTAATAATAAATAATACGTTTATTTATTTTCTCTCACAATGGTTTTGCAGCACATAACAGTTTTGATATATATAAATTCACATTGTGAGAGCTGGTGCCTGATGTATGGTTTAGGAAAAACCTGTGTTACAGGTCACCAGGCCCCACGTAGTGGCCTCATACAAATTAACAGGCAGGTAACGTGTATTTCTACTAAACAATTAAAACAAAAAAAAATAATGAAAAATAAAAGTAACAACAAAAGCAGTCAAAGGGTGTGTGATGAATGTGTAGGTGAATGGTGGTGAATGTGTAGGTGAATGGTGGTGAACGTGTAGGTGAATTGTGAAGAACGAACAGAATTAACAGACAATGAACGGAAATTGTATACACATCTCTTTTACACAACACTACGATAAGTAATACTTTATTGTCTTTGAATTTTATAACATGACATTTTATTTTAATCGGTGGGTTTTATGTGGTTTCTATGGAGATTTAGTTTATTGATTGACGATTGTGGTTAGCCCGGTTAACCCTAAGTTACCTGTTAACTCTGAGTTATTTAGGATAACCAACGTAAGTGCGAGTGGGCCTAAGAAATTATAAATATAATAAACTTCAGCGAAGTAATTTTTGCTAGTCATCTGTCTTCAGAATCGTCCATTACACGGGGTGGGGAGGCTTATCTTAGCCACAGATCAAATGCTGAAGACCAATGCTTTATAGGTTTAATACCCAGGTATTACCGTACTTAAAAACACATTTAGGTAACAGGCAGGTGACTAAGTTTTAGTACGCTTTAAAAGTGTTGAAATCGTAAAATCCACCGGCGACATCGACTGTAATATCATCCGCAGGTACCTTTTATACGGCGACAGCTACTTTTATGTGACTTTTAAATTCATAATGTTATCTTTTGTATGGATATTTTAAAACACATTACGAATTCCTGTCTGCCTAAAAAAGTATGTATAAAAGTTGTATATAATGATAGTCGCGCGGTAAACTCTCCTTGCGCGATGCAGGATTTCCACGACGTCAGTATGACGCGCAGCTCGTAAGTGGCGATGTAGATACCGCTACATTACTCCCCTCCGATAGTAGGTCGAGTTGTTGTTGTTATTTGTTGGTTGATTATTGGTTGATTATTGTTGGTTGATTATTGTTGGTTGATTGTTGTTGGTTGATTGTTGGTTGGTTGATTGTTGTTGTTAATCACATCGAGGTCACCAATATAGAGGCACGAGGAACAGGGTGTAAAGTTCACTCATACCTCCATAGAAAAGGGAGGATCCTCCGACCAGACGGATGTCGTGTCTGATGGGCAACTGCCCAACGATTGATGTCGGGAAGTTGTATATATGCTAGTCGCGCGGTAAACTCTGCTTGCGTTATGCAGGATTTCCACGACGTCAGTATGACGGGCAGCTCGTAAGTGGCGATGTAGATACCGCAACAGTGCAGTAGGTGAAGTTAAAGACAATGGTTTTAATATTCTTTGACGCTTGGCTTTTTTGGAAATGGCTTTAGCACGGCAAATTGACGTAGTGGTGCAATTTAGTAAACAATTAATTTCCCTGAGTGTACAACGTGTACTATGAGAAGAAAGATTGAAACAAACTCAGAGGCCACAATCTCTTTTAAAGTCCTTTTTAAAGTCCTCTTGGTCAGACCGTGTTAAGACTATACATTTGATTTCTGAAATGGTCTTTTGAGGAAAAAAGCATACATATTGAGTGGACCTGTCCAGTCAGTGCACGCATTTAAGAAACACCAGAGCTTAAGGAGTTCAACGATTCGACTAACAATACCAAAGAAAGGACATTTGGGTAGGCTGCATAAATTACTCAAACTGCCAGAACATGATTAAAACAAAATGAGAAAAAAAATAACTCTCACAGTGCCCCAGTTAAAGTGTTAAACAAACAAATTATTTTACTGTACCTAGTTATAATAACTTTAATCCTGGGTTCAATTAATAAAATACTTCTTTTTTTTACTGGCTTACGCTGTCCCAATCCTTGGCAAAGATCTCCCTCCACTCCTTCCACCTTTCGCGAGCCCGCGCGTCCTTCTTCCAGTTTTGACGAAACTTTGGTTAAGTACTTATTAACTCAAAAAAACCTCTAACAAAGTCACCCTACAGAAAAAACAACGACCGTGTCGCCTTAATTTGAAAATATCAATTTCTCCGAAAGCTTTTAAGGAAAATCCTTTAAAACAACTTTTACGAGACCCCATTATTACCTTTCGTTTTAATTTATTTTCTTTACCGTAACCCACTTTTTCAGTTGCAATGCCGGCTTCTTTCTCAGAACTACATTGATACGGGAAACGTGGGTATACAAACCTTTTATACTAAGGTGAATGGGAGGTATGGAATAAATCCTTTAGGGAATCCTCCTTTGAGAGCAAAAGAAGAAGAGATTTAGAGTACCTTCTAATGCTTTCGTTGGAATCAACGCAGTTTTTTGTAAGAAAAAAAGATTACTAGGTATGTTTTTACACATGGTGTGATTGAAATAAGTTTTTATTAATAATAATAAATAAATAAAGTTTTATTGACATAAAAAAGGCGTTACATTTTAATTTGAAGCACTGACTCCTATGCTAGGTGGTACCTATGTTACAGGAGTCAGTGTCTTCACCCGTATAGGGAAATTGAGAATATATGCTATAATAACGTAAAAATTAAATGAATTTAGTGTGCATGCATGCTCTTGAGTGGTTTGTGTTCATGTGTGTGTGATTGTGTGGGTGCATGTGTGTGTGTTTGCTGTGTTGTGTGTGTGTGTGTAAGAGAGATTGTGATTGGTGGCTGGACTTTGGGTAATATTATAGTTTGTTTGCCTCCATTACTATTTGATTATCGTCTCTAAATGAGTATCTGAATTCCCTAAAGTCATGTCATAACATCGTAATAACAGGAGATATAAATATAAATATTATATATAAAACAAACGGACAAACAACTGAGCGCGCAAACCGACATAGCTACCTAAATATGCTGACAATGCACGGTTTATTACCTGGTCATTCACTGCCAACCAGAGGCGAAAACTGCCTGGATCATTTTATCTTGAAAATAGACAAAAACAAAAAAGCTGCCTCTATCGCTGTTCTGAATACTACGATAACGGATCACTTCATGATCTTCTTGAAATTGTCTGATATCGTCAACGTACATAAATGTTCTAAAATAAAAACAGTTGTTGATTGTGGGAAGGCGGTGGCTACCCTAAAAGAAAGTAATATTTCTGATCTTGTTTCAATGAATGATCCTGTGGCATTGACTGAACTCTTTGTTGACAAACTCAGATATTACCTTTTGCAAAATACCATTACAACCTTAATCCCGAGAAACAACCGCATAATTAAGCCGTGGATAAGTTTGGGAATCTTACGTTGTAATCGGAACAGGAATAACATGCAGAGAAAATTACGCTCTGATTCTAATAACGATATCTTAAAACTTACATACAGAAGATATCGTAATCACTGCAATAACCTAATAAAAAAACTTAAAAGAAAATATGACAGAGAACAGATTGATAAGGCAAGTAAAAATACAAAAAAAATGTGGAAAGCTGTAAATGATATCACGCATCGCAAACAAAGAAATACTCAAAATTTGGATTTATTAGATATAAAACCAACCCCCCAGGACTCAGTTAATTACATTAATAACTACTTTTCTAACATTGGTAAGACGTTGGCTGAAGAAATTATTTCTTCCAATCTATCGCACGATTCAGGTACTTTTACTTTAACCGACTCGCAAGCCTCATCCTTTGTGCTTCTAGAAACTGATCCTAGAGAAGTGCATGGTATATTGATGAGTCTTAAAACTGAGAGCGCACCTGGATGGGACAATATATCTACCAACTTCCTTAAATTTTCCCACAAAGAGGTGGTACCAATAATTTCACATCTGGCTAATCTGTGTTTTACGCAAGGCATTTTCCCACCCACGCTGAAAAAAACCATTATTACGCCTGTGTACAAGGGCGGCAACAGAGATGATGCGTGCAATTATAGACCTATCTCGGTTTTACCTGCAGTCTCAAAAATTATAGAAAAGTTAATTAACACCCGGTTAATAAATTACCTTAACAAATATAACATAATGGTGCCGATTCCCTTGTTCACAAACTAAACTAAATTTAAGTTGAGTGCATCTTTTTCTTTCTATTTCATTAAGAAAAGGACAGAAGATAAATCTTAGTTTAGTCCTGTCAAATTAATCAGCGCCTGACACTACTCCATACAAGTTTAGACGTGATTAAAAAGTTGACAACTAAAATTACGTCAAATTACGTCAGGTGCTGACTAATTTGACAGGACTAAACTAATATTTATCTTCTGTCCTTTTCATAATGAAATAGAAAGAAAAAGATGCACTCAACTTAAATTTAATTTAGTTTGTGAACAAGGGAATCGGCACCACTATCTCGCGCTCAATACGGATTTAGACAAGGATTATCGATAGAAGACGCAGTCTCGGCATTAACTTCTCATATTGTGAAGCAAGTGGATTCAGGAAAGAAGTGTCTAACTGTTTTTCTGGATCTAAAAAAAGCATTCGACACCGTCTCTGTTCCCATCCTTGTACGTAGTCTAAATAACATAGGTATTAGAGGAATCCCCTTAGCTTTGCTTATAGATTATCTCCAGGATAGAAAGCAATGTGTAAGAATAGGATATCACGTCAGTGATGAGTTAGGGGTGAGTTTTGGTGTCCCGCAAGGCGGTGTTTTAGGTCCGACGCTTTTTCTCATTTACATTAATAATCTTTGCGAAATGAAGCTTGAGAATGGGCGTGTTTTCTCCTATGCAGACGACACAGCTCTTGCGTTCACGGGAGATACATGGGAATCCGTATATGTAACTGCTGAGGGGGGGCTCGCTAAGATTGCTAAATGGTTAAATGCTTATTTGCTAACACTAAACACTTCTAAAACTAAGTATATCGCGTTTACAAAATACAACATCACTCAACCTGGACCTAACAGTAACCTTAAAATCCATAGCTGTGATAATTTTCAAATTAACAAAAATTGTTCTTGTAACAAAATCACAAAAGTGACTGCTATCAAATATCTTGGTATTATGATTGACCAACAATTATCTTGGCATCTACACACAGAAATGGTCATGGCTCGAACTAGAAAGCTCATTTGGATCTTCAAGACTTTAAGACATGTTACCTCCAAGACTCTCTTAAACCAAATTTATGTTTCACTAGCCCAATCAGTTTTAGTGTACTGTATACCTATTTGGGGCGGAGCTACAAAAATTAAATTTCTAGAATTGGAGCGAGCACAAAGATCTCTCTTGAAGGTCATGTATTTCAAATCGTATAGATTCCCGACTGAAAACCTTTATACACTAAGCGGTCTTCTCACAGTCAGGAAATTGTATGTCCTCCATGCTGTTTTAAAACTCCATAAAACTCTCCCTTATGATCCCAGCCTCGACAAAAAAAGAAGGAAATATCTTGTTGCACCAGAAGTCTCAGTTAAATCGACATACGCAAAAAGACAGTATATCAGGCAATCCGCTTCCATCTACAACAAATTTAATTAAATAAACTTTTAAATATTTTCCCCTTGACCGAACTTGAAAGATTTTTTACAATCCCGATAGGATTGTAAAAAATCTTTGATGGATTGGCTTAAAAGTAAAAGCTATGATGACATCGAAACCCTATTACAAACTATCGTGTGATAATCTGGCGATAAGTGGCGCATACACAAATATACTTCCTTATACACTGACACACTCTTTACAAACACAAACACACCCTTACATAACGCACACTCACTCACACACTCATCCCACACACACTCATACACGCACATGTTTTTAAGTTAATGTTTTTTGTTAGTTTTACCTTTTTTTCTTCTATTAGTTAATTAATAATAATAAGTTACCATATTGTAAAATTCCATGTAAGCACAATCCTACATTCTATTGTAATAGTTTTAGAAGAGCGGGGCCTCCTAGCACAGGTATTTCTCATACTTAAAAGGAGACCCCTATGTAAGATTAATTGTAGAACCTGTAAATTTACTGAAATAAATTTATATTATTATTATTATTATCACGATCATAGTTCTTTATGTAAGTTTTAGTCCATGGGTTTATTATGGGACCAAACCGAAATTTTATCCCATGGTAAAGTATTCATAGCCATCAGTATAATAAAATCTCTTCGGGATTGGTATTATTTTCAAATTGAAATAGTATAAAGATTTCCATTATTATTTTACACTCTATTTCTCTAAAACAATTTCGTGAACTTATGATAGTCTGACTGACACACAGCCAAAACAGAATGTAGATAGAATGCTGACTTGCATTATATTTTACCAGATGCTAAGTTGAACTGAGGGTGGATATTAAAAAATCATGCACTGGTCTGGTTTTACGAGGGTTTGAGTGCGAGTGAAGACGCGGGCTACAGCTAGTCTTCCATAAGGCAAGTTTGTTGCTTTTCCTCTTGAGCTTCCATATTACTGATGGAGTTTTCTTAATGACGCTTTCATTGTACCTACAATTACTCAGGAATGTCTTCCAACATGCTTGTAGATTGTAGGTAGGCAGATAGCAAGCCCTATGAAGCATTTGATTTGTACAGCTGTTCTGTTATGTTTGTGTTCGTAAGTAGCGTGAGTGTGGCGTGTACTAATGTTTGTATTTGAATTTGCAAGGGGTTGAGAGTTTGCATGTGTGTTCGAGAGGAGGCCTGTGTCCCAGCAGTGGGAACATTATAGGCTGATGATGATGTTTGTTGTGATGTGAATGCTGTGTCGTCATTCATGTTGTACCTATTCGTAGTGTTTGCAAGAATTACTTACATTCATCAAGTAATAATTTCTTGTTTTTTTGTTACACTATTTTATCTCTGTTCAATGAAGGTCATGGCTTTATATACAGGGTGGCAGAGACTGCTACCTTGTAGTACCTACCTGGGTAAAGACACTACGCTTCAAAAATAATAATGGTAGCAGGAAAACCTTCTTTAACCAATCCTTTTGTTGTGATTTACACAAAAAGGTGTATGTTACAAAAAGAAAAATCCTATACCTTCTTTGCGGATAGAAGGACCAAATTTTCACAGTTTATTTTTTTATTTTTTTTATGGTAGAATATACAGGGCTGTTACTTAATTCTAAACACGCCAAACTTTTACGTTTGATGGCGAGATACACTTTTTTACATAACAATGCACCACCTTACGTACATACCTAGGTAGGTACTACTTATATATTATAGTGTTCCGCTGTCTCCTACAGTTTATGCCGCATCTAGGGATGCGGATGCGAGCGTAGGCGGCCGCTACATCGATCGCGACCCCTGACATTAAATGAAAGACAGGCCGCTCGTTGAGGGACGACCGTAAGCCCCGTTCATACCGTGTGCCGATACAAAGCACAACAGAGACTACGCAAAAAATAAACAAAGAAAATGTTGCCTTTAAACTGGTACGTCATTTTTATATTTGAGATAAAGAACGAAATAGGAAAGGAATTTTAACATTGAAACAGAAAATATTGCCCCTGAAATATATATACGAAACGACATAACAAAAGTGTTTATTGTCATCCATAAAACGGTTACGTATAAAACGAAATACATTCCAGCCCTTTGGAACGCAAACGTTCAAATGTAACCATCAGTCAAGCTGCGTATAAACCTTTAACGTCGGCAGTTTTATCTGCTATAATACGAGAGCTGCCAGCCCTGCGAATGTAGGGCACTCACACAGCCGTGATGACGCACACGCGCGTGGCCTACGTCACTGAGACTACGCAGTCCGGGCTACCTGGCCCGATCGCGGAGCACACAACGTCGTGTCTACGTCACAATACCCTACTTATATTAAACTCGGCAGCTTAATGTTCTGCGCTCCTGAATCAGGGGTGTGCGTAAAGGAATTTATAGCTTTTCACGCTATTTAGTAGGGCTTTTATGGGACTGTTACATTGGCGTTCAGGCAGGTCAAGTTTATTGATTTGGTTGGACGATTTGCTTTATGTGCACGCGAAATGTCACGCGATTCTGTTGGTTGGTTTCGGTGAATGATAGTGCTTACATTTTTAGCAGCAGACGCTTTAAATTGATTGTTTGGTAGTGCTTTGTGTCTATTGGATACTTTCCAGTTCTCAAGGTTGTAAGAACGGACGTTTGGCACGTCTTCTCTTGTACCTTGTACAATCTACTGAAAGAGATGTTTCTGAGTGTATTTTATACATTTGTTGTTAAAAAAATAAAAACAACAAACTCCACTGAACATCTCCATGTTCAGTGGAGTTTCACGAAAAACGATATTATGGAATAAAATTATCAAGTAGGTACTATGTTTAGTAATATATAGGTCAAAATGAATTGTTTTTTAGGTTACCTTGAGGCATTAACTTAGAAAACATTTGCATAGGGACTGCGATAGCCTGATTTGATTACGATGTGACATAAGGTCTTTAACTAAAGAAATTCAAAACTACCTGTTTGGTTCAGCGAACTACAAATGTTTGGAATTTTCGATTAGATGAATAATCAGCCTATAATGTTCCCACTGCTGGGACACAGGCCTCCTCTCTATGAAGAAGGTGGAGAAAGTGGGCTATAACCCACCACGAGGGCCCAACGCGGGTTGGTGGATGTCACAAATGTCTTCGATTTTTTGGTTCTAGGACATACCGATTTCCTCACGATGTTTTCCTTCACCGTTTTGAGAGCATTGGTGATGGAATTAAATACATAAAGTAAAGTGCCTGCCTAGGTTCGAACTCACGACCTACAACTCCTAAGTCGGGGCGGATACCACTGGGCCACCACTACTCACCTCAAAGTAAACTAACTCACTTTCGAATAGATACTTAATATAATTCCGTGTGGTAAGCCGGAGTTTCAAATTGTGTACCAAAGACTGACAATCATCGCCAAATTTGAAAGCACAACAGCTGTTATAAATTATAATACATTGCTCCCTATACGGGCCGTACTCACACATGTGAGTACGGCCATGTGAGTAATGGTGAGAATATCATCACAATATGTATGGGAAAGGAGGTCCCATACCACAGTCAACCTTCATTAATATTAAATAGGCTTTACGAGCGTCCCCCGCAATCAATTCACTTACCGAATCTGTTGACTAACTGACCAGAATATTTATAAGGCGGTTTAATTTAGCCTCTAATAAAGTTTTATATATTTTCTTTGTTGTTTCATAAAGTAGACAATGGTACGTGGTCGATTAGGTCAGCAATGTTTCGGCATTGATTCTGTGGCACAACAAAAACTACTCATTGTGAGATCGGGTCTAGTTTTGGGTATCAGAAATACTTTAAATCCGTTCGGGTCTTTGATGTTCAGGCAGAAGACACAGCTATTCTAAATAGTTACGACGTGACTTTTGCAAATCTTTGAGAATTTAGAATGGTACATCTGGCGATTTATGAGCGAAATTCTTTGAACTGTAACGTAAATAAACTCGTAAATACACAATTAACATTGAAATAAAACTTATAGGTTTACGTCGTGGCTGCAAAAGATCTCGACATTTTGCAATAAAGCTTGCTTTTGCTATAACGGCATAATTTGCGAAAACACAGCATGGTGGAATAAAGATTTATACTTATTCCTAAATAAGTAGGTCTAAAGAAAAAAGCCACGTATTTATTATGCTTCTTACCACCAGGCGCTAAGGCTGTCAGAGGGTACAGATTATTGTTCAAATAATAGATAGGCAACGGTTTAACATTAGTGACATGTCAATAGGTAGAAAGAAAGATTCATTTGTGTATTGCTTTTCACTAACCTACTTTGTCTACTGAAGCGCGTCGTCAATTTTTTTTGTGTTCTCCCTTCATTACATGGCGTCGCGTCTTTTCTCTGACGTGTATTAATCAGAGACTTGCGCCTCGTCTATAAGCCAGCCTTCACCTATAGCGCCTTGCATAGGAGAGTTTACTTCGTACTCAAAACTCATATAAAAAGCATAATACAAATTAGAGGTTTATATCCAAGATAAGAATGCTTGGAAACATGCTGGTCCAGCTCCATAGGACAATGTAGGGTCTAGACAAAATCATACTTGTTGCTACTTTAATTGTATAGTTTATTGTTTTTATGACATTGATTTACATTCTGAGAGTACTTTAACTCACACACTGACATATTACTTGTTGAAATAATTTGGAAAATCGTATACTTTTACAATGTTTGTAAATATGTGAGCATCATGTATCTATCACATAATTAACTTATTTGTCTTTGCTACGTTTTTTAAATTCTTTTTACCCATTGTGGTAGGGTAGTTTTGTTACAGGTGCATAGGTCTTCACATTTAATTATATAATTAATGTATACAAAATATTGAAACACATTTTAAAAGAGTAACGGTGGAGTTTCTTGCCCATTCTTCTCTATACGATAACTACATTTTGGAAGGGGCGACTAAAATCAATTCTATTTTTATGTAAATGTTGACGTTAAAAAGTGCCTTTTATGAGCCTATTTGAAATAACTTTGACTTTGAATCTGCGTAGCTTTTTCCCCGACTATGTTGAGGTCGACTTCCAGAGTCTAACGAGATGCACCTGAAATCTAGTATTTTACATGGAGCGACTGCCTCTCTGACCTTCACGACGTAGTTACCGGGTAACATGATACCTCTCTTGATATAAGACTGGTTGCCAGAGTTTTGGGCTTCTTAACTAACTGTAACGACTGTCAAAGATCTACAAATGACAGCCAGGACCAAAGGCTGAACGTGCTTTCCGAGGCACGGAGGGGTATCGATGTCGTAGGATAATTTGATACTTCGAATCTTCGCGAAAATCCTAGGGGTTTTGCGAAAACGCGGATAATTAGACATAGGCGAAAAATTTAGGTTAGGTTAGGTTAGAACAGTGACCATTAGCGCGCGAAGGCGAGCGAGCGAAGCGAGCGTGCCGCGGCAGCGGCCGCCAAGCGCCAGATACCCTTCTATTGTTGGTTAGGTTAGGTTAGGTCCTGACTTTGTCCAGTAAGATTTCATAATTTTTCGCCTATGTCTAATTATCCGCGTTTTCGCAAAACCCCTAGGATTTTCGCGAAGATTCGAAGTATCAAATTATCCTACGACATCGATATGTAATGGATGGTAACCCATCCACGAGCCGACCACGGCAAGCGTAGTTTAAGCTTCGATAGACCCGTGCTGCTTTTGTCATTCACCCACGAGCCCCTCCGGCACAGTACCTGTATGTGTTGCAATAACAACTTTCTTCAAGTTCTTCAACCACTCCACCCTGGCAAGCATGGTAGATATTTGGCAACAAAACACGCAAAATAATGTTTAAAAACCAAGTCAAAGCCAGAATATGTATAATTATATTTATTTATTTATTTGTGGGTTCGTGCGCTTTGGACTAAAAGCATTTCATTATGTGTGTTTAAATAGCACGCAGAGCATTTGCAAGAACTAATTAATATCTGTGAATGTGAGTACCATGCAGGCTAGATTGAATACATGCATTTATAACAGTCTGGCGGTTTGAGTATTTTGGCCTACTCCCGCAGATCTGGTAGCGTCGTGTGACGCATCGTCGAGCTCCCTCAAAACAAGGTTGAGCTACACGATGACTGATGCATGCATACCGTCTGTTGGGACAGGCTAACTCAAAGCTGCCATGGCTCTTTCTTTAAAAGGCCCTTCCAGATATTTCCCTGCATTGTTAGACTCACATAAAATCCTAATAATATAATGTTTGGACTTTAAAACCAGAGACCATGAGCTCTGAGTTCGTTTCGGCATTTGTTCTCAGGGATCAGTCAGCTGGGAAATGGTGTACGGCGCCATCTACTTAGTTTTAAAATATTGACCAAAAAATAGTGACTTGTAAACATTTCATTTTATTTAAAAAGAAAGAATGAAAGAAAATGCGTTTATTTCCGGTAAACATGACGCAAAAAATAACACAAACACAAAAGCACATCATCGTCATTTAATATACAACTCCCATTTACGAGTACAGTAAAAACCGTACAAAGCATCGAATCGGACACAGGAATATGATTTAATGGAGGGTCTCTGTGAGCTGAAATATCGCAATACTCACTGAAATTCAATTCAATTATTGCTTTTCAATAACGACGATATTTGCGGTTTTAGATTAAATTCACTGGTTATTCAAAGTATACTTCAACAATTGCATCAGTAGTATTTTTTTTTATATGAATAACTTCATAAAAATTATAACGAATTTCCTGGGCACTAACTTTCTCTTTGTTTCTTACGTCACGACGGTAATTAAAGTACCTGTTTCTTATCTCTACAATCCTCAACGCACTTACATCTTACATCGTAGACAAAGAACTGCCAATGTTCCTGATCAAATTCTTCACGTGATAACAAAACGTGTTTCCATTTTTTCTTAGCTCGAGTATTTTTAACACTTTTGTTAAACTACCTACAAACTAGGGAGATTTTCGCCATTTTTATACTTATTGAAATACAGCAATCGTTCAAGGGACGAATATTTCCCGAATTATTAATTGGAACAGAATGCTTTGACATGTATCATGGCATGTCTCCCAATCAGATACAAAATGCCGATGACACCTTATAGTACATTCCATTGTTCCCGAATCTGTATTGGAACATTCAATTAGCATCAATTCTCATGTCGATGAAATATTTTATTTACAATGCACGTCAAACATTTTTTATCAAAGGACAGATATTTCGTGCGAATATTTTATATCATATTTCGTGATATTTTTTTTCTAGCGAGATGCTGTCACACTTTTTTTGTTTATTTATTATTATTTATTTATTTATTTTATTATTTATGTACACACAATAAAATACATGAGATAAGACATAATTATAAATTATTATTATTATTATTTTATTATTATTTATTATCTGACTAAATGTGAATGTGTTATCAGTACACATCTGCCTGGCCCTTCAGCGAGTTTTCCTGAAGGAGGGGAGTATTTCTGTTATGCTAAAATTTAGACTAACTAAGTATATAATTACTAATAATCTCACTTTTGAGAGAAGGAGAAAGATTAACTTTTTAGACATACCAACATACATACGATTGTTTCACACAATTCCTAGCAAATGGATTCAAATGACCCTAGCGGAAAACAAACTATACAAATCTACCTATAGATGCTAATCGAATAGTATATAAAATCGATACAACTCATAGTACGGGTCAGGGCAGCTTCGTGAAGTGCAAAGGTAAATGCAGCGCTGGTTCTATAAATAGCTCGCCCGGGCAAGCCCCTACTAACGGCTTCTGATTCATATTCAAATCATAATTATGCGAGTTTTATCAAAGAAAACAAATGAATATTGTAATTAGTTTTGTATTAGGAATGCGTCTTTTGTATGAACAAAATATAATCCAGTGGAATGGAAGATTTAGAAACATTTTGTAAGTAGCTTTTTGATTATGAGAGCTTGGTAAATAAACTATGCCCACCCGGGTCTTCTCCATAGGAAGCTATGAAATCGGCAACTAGCTTCATCTTTCTGAATGATCGACTCCTTTGACAATTGAAAAGTGCCTGTAAATTATTTAATTTAAATAATGGCTTTGAGTTTGATAGGAAGAAGTTAGATCTGCATATTGATATGCCACAGCAAAGAGTTTTCCCATGCGAAAACAATTCAATGATAAAACTAAAATGTCTCAATGCGTCTGCAACTTTATTGGCACCATGTTCTTCAAATTGCATCAGTGAAAACTTAAATACGATCTAAATTCATAACACTGGATGCTATTCATTTTTATTCAAACTGGTTTTAAACACAATGCAAAAATATTGCAAATTTTAGCTAACAAAGAACTCTAAATAACAAAAGAGTTTTACACAAAATGAACCAGGTAAAACTATTCTTTGTTTGGTTACACTAAAAACAAAGAGCCAGTAAAACGCTGTATCCCATTTTGAATTTCTGCGAAAGGTCAGATGCACCCCAGGGCGTTCCAATTTGCGAAACGGGCTAGCTTGCTTCCCAATCCGAGCTATCTATCTCCCTCGTCAGGTCCCGGGCAAACTGGGATACCTAGTGCTCAATGCATAACAGTTGGCAGAACCAGTGCAATCGATATTCAACTTTATTGCTTTAACAATAAATGCAACTAGGGTGGAATTTTCCATGCAGGCCTGACCTGTTGCGTCCCCCGTCATCGTATCGGAATCAAATCGATATTATGTGTGATGCGTTGGGGTAAATTGGAAACGTCATGTGAGTACCTATGTACGTATATTTTAAGAGGTAACTGTGAAATACGAATATTACCGCTCAGGGTAGATCTGGGATGACCTGAAAGCAAAAACTGGGCTGGCTAAGCATTCAGCCTGATTTATCGTAAGAGGCTAATATATTTTCATGAACTTGGGAGTGGGTGGTATATCTTTTAGATGAGTTAGCCTATTTTTCGATGAAGGAATCCTAATGAATCGTCGGCGAGCGTGCCAGCCACGTATAAAACACTCGCAGAACAATTATAATTGTTTAGAAGTAGTATTTAAATTGTACATTAAGGTTATTCATTGGTATACTTAAGTAGCTTTATTTAGTTAATTTAATCGTCGTTTGTTTTGAGTTTTTGTTTGTGCTTAATGCGAGACGTCACATTATACGGCTTTTCTTTTAAAATTCTTTTTATTTTTGTGACTGAATTGAGAATTAGGTCATTAATTTACCTGAACTTTTCACTTTTTGGGTCTATTTGTGTATATCATGATAAGATGGAATTGGAGACTCCTTAAAAGGTAAAAGGATAGGTTAGGTAGGTAGGTAGAAAGCTTCTCAAATGAACTCAATTAGGTACACTAGGCATAAAGAAGTAACCTGTTCAGATTGAGATTTTTAAAATGTAATATGACATACATTCAAAGCATGATGCCGTGTGTATTATTAAATGATAAGATGGAATTGGAGACTCTTAAAAAGGTAGAAATATAGGTTAGGTAGGTAGGTACAAAGCTTCTCAAATGAACTCAATTAGGTACACTAGGTACAATCTGCACAGGTTACTTCTAAGTAACCTGTGCAGATTGAGATTTTTTGAATGTAATATGAACTACATTCAAAGCATGTTGCCTTTTCTACAATAGATTGATAGATATACCTACACATTTTATACAATGCACACAAAGGCAGTGCAGGCAGTTTTGTGGTGGGTAGTTTTAGGTACGAGTATTACTAACACTAGTCTTTAAGAACATTGTTACTAACAAAATGGACACCATGGTCTGAAATAAAAGTATTATTATTATTATTATTAAAGGCCAAAGGCACAAAAAAATCGCCATAAAAAGAAAAACACTGAATGTTTATATGAGCATAATATATTTTGCTAGGATGTAACATGTTGCTTCAGAACAATTCAGACACCACTCAGCTCTCGTCCAAAGACAAAATAATAAGATATTCGCTCTCAACTAATTTGCAGTAAGCTACGCATGCCATTCCCATCTTTAATAAACGAATTTAACGGCGATAATGGCGTGTAATTGCATAGTAAACTCTTCGTTATTTTGTTACTTTGAGCTTCGTGAATGGTTCCAGTTTTCCGCGGTAAGAGGATTTGTCATTTTCCGATATAGTTTCGATATTTTATCATGAGATTACAGAATATAGTTAACAATAGCTTGTTTTGCGTACACAGAATATTTTCAAACCTTTTTTTTATACTCTGTTGCATGATTGAATTTTTATTATAAAGTTAATTTAATGTTTTCGACAATATTTTGCCATCTCTGCATAAAATCCGGTTTTCTTTATTATCTATCAGATTACTTTATACAGTACACTATATCTACCAGATATATTTTTATTTATCAGATATATATCGCCTTGCTCGGAAACAGGCCCTTCTTTACTTGTATTTTCATTTCTATAGACGTATGTTTTAGTTCAATCCTTCTTGAGATCTTTTACTGTGCATTATTATTTACTACAATACTGTTAGCACATATTATTTCCTTTGTTTCAGTTCTATTGTTGCATTGCAGGTTAATTATCGATGTTGCTGGTGTTCTATTTCACTGTATCAATAATCAATATATCGTTGTTTAGATTTAACTAGGGCTATAGGTGTGAGAGCAGTGGTGGCCCAGTGGCAACGGCCCCGACTTACGAGTTGTAAGTCGTGGTTCCCAGTTCCCAACCCAGCAGGCGCGATAGTTTGTGTAATTTATTTCATAACCACTGCTCTCAAATTGGCGAAGGAAAACATCGCGTGGAAACCGGCAAGTCCTAGAACCAAAAATTCGAAGACACGACGTGACGTCTACCAATCCGCACTGGGCCAGTGTGGTGGATTATGACCCACTCCCTCTCATAGAGAGGAGGCCTGTCTCCTAGCAATGGGAACATTATCGGCTGGTTATGCTATTAACCAATATGTATAAGATTATTCTGGATTGAAGAGTAGTCGGCTTTGGGTTAGTATTCTGACGCCGCGCGCCGCGTAGATGCAGCGTAGCGGGCACTGCTACGACCGTAGCACGGCATCCCGCTACGCGTTGATGCTACGCCGACTGACAACTTACAATGTCGATTCGAATTTTCCCTTTCCAATGACAAGTTCCCTTTCTCATGCATCGTGTTCGCTCTTTCTTCAATGAATCTAACTTTAACGTTCCAATGAAAATGCTCAACTCAACTACTAAATATTTATTCCTCAATGTTGGAAGCTGTTCTGTCTGTCTCTGCATCACCCAAAGGTTGACTGACTGGTAGGAAATGCCTGTGTCATTAAGTCTGCCTTTGTACATTTTTGTGCTTAAAGTATTATTTGTATAAATAAATCTACAACGTCATATTGACCACCTCATGTTAAATATGCTCATGCACTGTTAAAATCAGTAGAGAAGTGCTACGAAATCTAAGTAGATATATTTGTTTAGGTTTGCCTCACAATCTAGTAACTTTAAAGCAGTCAACGGTATTGCTCATTTATTATTCTTACTTATTAAAGGCTCCCACAAACAGGTGCGATGCGACTTTAGTATAACAATTTCTATGAAAACTTCATGTAATTTGTTCTACAAGAGTAACGTCAGGCTGTCGCGTCGCGCCTGTCTGCGGGCGCCCTAAAGCGTCTGTTATGCTCATATTATTAAACTTACTAAGTTAGTAGTACTATCAATGGGCACACCCAAACACCGAAATATTTTATTCCGAATTTCGATGTTCCGATTTTCAAAAGTCCGCATTTAATAGAATTATTAAAAATCACGAAATAATTTTTACCGAAAGTCGTAAATGAGATTTGTTTGTTTTCCGATTTTCATACGCTCGAAGAATCAAATGCTCGATGGGCTCTCGGTCTGAAAAACGACATTCTCATTTTCAATTCAGTTACGCATATAAATTCAAAATGTCTAAGTAACGTTTAATGTAATTTAAAAACGTCTACTTTGTTATTAATATTTGTGTATTTTTTTTGTGTTTTCTTCTTCTGCGTCAGATACCATCTACTGTTATTGAATCCTTTGGTTTAGGTTAGGTTAGAACAGTGATGTCGTGCGGTGTTCCACAGGGATCGGTCTTGGGACCACTCCTGTGGAACATCGGCTACGACTGGGTGCTGAGAGGCGAGCTCCCGTCGGGCGCCGACTTGACGTGTTATGCGGACGACACGCTTGTCGCTGCCCGGGGGAGCTCGCACAGGGAAGCGACGTTGATAGCCACGGCTGCGGTGTCACATGTGGTGAACCGCATCCGGCGCCTGGGCCTGGAGGTGGCCCTAAACAAGTCGGAGGCCATGGTGTTTCATGGCCCCCGACGTGCACCGGCGCCGGGATCACACATCGTGGTCAGCGGGGCCCGGATAGCTGTCGAGTCCACCATGAAGTATCTGGGATTGGTGCTCGACAGCCGATGGGGATTCGGGCCCCACTTCCGGCGGCTGGCGCCCAAGCTGATGGGTGCAGCGGGCGCGCTTTCAACGTTGCTTCCGAAATTGGGGGGCCCGAGCGCCGCCTGTAGGCGGTTGTACGTGGGAATCGTGCGGTACATGGCCCTGTATGGGCGATGGACATGACGGCCGGCACTCTCGCCATTCTGCGCAAACCGCAGAGGGCGATGGCCGTCAGAGTCGTCCGCGGGTACCGCACAATTTCCTACGAGGCGGCTTGCGTCCTGGCCGGATCCCCACCCTGGGACCTAGAGGCGAAAGTACTCGCGTCATTATATCGATGGCGCGAGGAAGAGCGGGCACGGGGCTCAAGGCCGGTGCAGCGGCAGATCGCGCTGCGCCGAGAGGAGCTCCCTCAAGTCTTGGTGGCGGAATGGCGGCAAAGGCTTCTGCGTCCTCGCTACCGTCCTCGCTACCGTCGAGGCGATCCGGCCAGTACTCGACGACTGGCTCGGGAGAAGGCACGGCTCCCTGTCGTTTAGAGTGACGCAGGTGCTGTCGGAGCACGGCTGCTTCGGCAAGTACCTGTGCCGCATAGACAGGGAGCCGGACGCTCGGTGCCACCATTGCGTTCATTGCGGGGAGGACACGGCGCAACACACGCTCGCCGAGATACGTTCCCGCGACCCCCGGCGTAGGTGTGAGATGGAACACAGGGGTAGTTTTTAGTCAGTAAGAGTCTGACAGACCCCGCCGCCCGCCCCAGGTAGGCGGATATTCATGAGGATTTTCCACCACAGAAACAAAAAAAAAGGTTATAACTGTGACTAGTAAAAACAAAAAATTATTCGATAAAAAAAAAACTATTACTTATGTGTTTTTTTGTCTTGCTATTCAGTTTCACAAGGCGTTTTTGTTTCGGAATTCTAATTAATCGGTACTTTAATAATCGGAATTAGTATTTTTGATGTTTCGAATGTAAAGTCAGACTTTTTGTTATTCGATCTACTGAAACTAGGTTTTTGAGAATAATAATTATATACGTTCGCAATATTGACATTTTGGAATTATAAAAATAGGATAAATCGGAGTTGTTATAATATCAGGAAATGTGAACCATTCGGAATGATAAAACCAGTATTTTTTTATTCGTATTTGTGAATAGAGTGAATAAAGTTTTTCGTATTTATGTAGTGTACCCATTATCGATAAGTGCCATCGTAACACTTTGTAAACCGCCGCCGCCGATCGATATTGTATCGAGTTTACATTAAAAGGATCATCACTTCGCTTCCTGTTAAGGCCCTACCTTGAAAATAAAATATTAGTTCGATGGGCGTGGCTTATTTACAAAATATTTATTAATTACTTATATTAAACCATATGAAATTAAAAATTGTCCCCAACACCGTTTCACAGGTCCCCATACACTGACTTGGGAAATGACAGTTAAAATATTTTTCACTTACGTACTATTATATGTACTTAATACATTCCGCCAATAACGTAATACTCTTTACTTTTCCATCGTGTCCTACATTTCAAGTACCTAAATGTATGTTCACCTTACTAAAGAAGGACACTGTTCACTGTTTTTTCTTTCAAGACTTACTTTTCGGTGCTTGTAAGCATTCCAGTTGAACTATATAGTACATATTTGTTTAAAAAACGATTATTATAAGTTGTAGGAATAAAAACAGACGTTCTTCTCGAGAAAATAGAACATTACTTTGCAAGTCGAGAATAGATTGTTGCTAGTAACGCTTGAGTGAAGGTGGTGAATTCGACTCACTGTTATTATCATCTTATTGTTATTGAATGAGTTCATTTGCTTTTACTCCTAACGTTGCAGGTCCTATTCAGTTTTGGTTTTTTATTTCTTTCCATATTCATAAATATTTTAATGTCCTCTCGAAATTATAGAATTTCGAGAGGACATTAAAATATTAACATCCTTTTTCTAATAGTAGAAACTATTAGAAAAAGGATGTTAATATTGTTCACCGTCACAGGAATACACACACACACACACACACAGAGTTAAAATGCCTATTTAAGACGAAGTGTATTAAATAATTACTTTGACTTTCTAAACTACTAACTTTTTCTGTAAACAGAATTATTTCACGGGACTGCACCGATTTTCAAAAAAAAATATACATTGATTCATCGTCAATGAGCCCCGCCATGAGCCCCGCCTGGCGATTGATTTAACGAACAAGAGTACGAGAGTGATGACATTACTGTTGATAGGCAAAAGAAGGGATGGCGATAATATGTGTGCGCTTGGATAAAACGACGTACGTGCCAAAACGAATTGCCGTCTTTTATAAATAAAAAGTATCATTAAAACTAAAACCGCTTTACTTAAACTGAAATACGATTACATTCTATGTTTTATTTATTTGGGATCACTAACAAAGGATACACTTAAACAATATAAATCACAATAATAAAATATGTTCTTTTACGTGTGCTCCTTCAATTACAGAAATAAATAAAGAAATATAAAGGGGTTTATTTGTCACAGAACCACGTGCAAAAAAGAAGATAATACAGGGGACCACAGCATGTACATATAACTAGGTGTAGATGTAGGCGTGGTGTTTCAAAGTAATCTCGATTGAATAACTCTTATGAGTTACGCCTTGATACTCAAAAAAAACATAAACGTAGATAGAACTTTGCATTAGATTTGTATCGAGAAAGTTTCATTGTATCGTGTATTTCTTTTATAGGATGTTAGGACGTAAAGTCAAAAACATACACCAAATTGTTAAATCTTTATTACATATACATAAAAACAGGCCAAGTGCGTGACGGACCACGCACAATGAAGGGTTCCGAAGTTGGAATGAATTTATTTTATCCCAAGAACAAACTTAATATTGTAGTTGAAAAACTGCAAATGTAAGTTGGTCGACTATTACTGGTAAACTTGTAAAGCCTACTTAGCTGTGATAGTTTTCGTTTAAGCTCCGTTACTAAAAACAACAATTTAGCTAGCAGACACTTGACTCTAACAAAAATAGCAATTTAAAGCTTATTATTTCATAAACGGATCTCTTAATCGAAAAATTGTTTACTTAAACCCACAATATTTTTAAAATACCTATCCAACAACACCCCTCACCATGAGGTAAACCAGAAGAAAAACAACATCCCCACTTTACATGTATAGAAGATAACCAAAAAAAAAAAAAATATTTTACCACTTGATATTTATATCCATGCCAAATTACAGTTTTCTTGTACTAAGAGCCTCTGAGCTAAGTTGTGGTCAGACGGACGGATGGATCGACGGACATGACGAAACTATAAGGGTTCCTAGTCGACTACGGAACCCTAAAAAGGACACTATACAACACACTGCACACACAATAATACACACATAATATTGATAAAAATACTGTGTGTGATATATTATATCACATAATTATGATTATAATGATAATAACATTATTAAGTTGTAAGCATTAACTCGAAAATCAAAAGCTGTCATCCTACTTAATTAAAATTACTTTAATTAATGTGTACAAAACATGTAAACAAATTATACGTTGTGTTCTCAGAATAAAAAGGAGTTCGTGTTGCTTGTATTTTTAAATAATTTGATTTCGGTTTCTCCACGGTAACTAACTTACATGCGTAATTTATGTTTGTTATTCATTCAGGTCGAAGCCATGTGTTTATTTAGATATTAGATTTCCAGTTCGTTCTTCATACAATATTTTTGGTTCTCATAGTCATAATTGTTTTTATAGCCATTCACTGACATTACGCCAAGGAATGTTATTTTCTTTTGTGCGAATATCACTAATGAATGCCTTGCGTCTCAGAAAGTTTGAGTATATAAGACGTAATTTTACATTAAAAACTCTTCATCTAGGTATATATCTTCATTACGATCCTGTTACAATTTTAATTCAGAATTCGACTCCCAGACAATGACAGGCTATCATAACGCTAAACTTTTACTTAACTCCAGTATTTTATGTTCCGTAATTTGGCAGTTTAATTACAGTAATAAATACAGACTGAATATTTGAAAAGTTGAGCTATAAAGTGATCCATGATTAAGAGATTTCACTGCCCTGAAATTTTCATGGAATGAGTGAAATTAACGATTTTGGACTTTAATTGCTGTTAGCGTACATTGACTTCCTATAAACATGATTGTTGTCATTTAATAATATCAAATGTTCTAACAAACACTGCTTTGACTTCCTGTTACCATAACGTTTGAAATATTATCCGTAATCAATATTGGACTGCTGACTTCCGGTTGTCAGAATGACACGTTAGGCAGAAATGGCCGCAGGAGCGCACCACAGAGTACCTTTTTTAGGAGCGAAATATCAACTGGACCGTCGACTTCTGAAGTTGTTGATTACTGTTGTGTATGTGTACATGTGTAAAATATTTACTAGAGTTGATTATTAAACTCAGTATTAGCAAAGTGTTTCGTGTTTTATGTGTATTCTAAGTATATTACACCTGGAGGAAATAACAACGCAGACGTTCTTACATTACGTACCTTTTCCATTTTAAAGTAAACTTTATCTAGGGGTCCACGTGTGTGTGGATCGCCCGGAGGACACGGTGGAGCATACGGTGGAGGTCTGCCCGGCTTGGGCGGAACGTGTCTTTGTGGAGGTGATTGGCAGTGGCGGTCTCCCGCGTCCGAACCTGGTCCAGGCATTGGTACGGAGCGAGAGTGTTTGGGAAGCCGTCACCTCCTTCTGCGAAGCAGTTATGTTCGCGAAGGAGGAGGCGGAACGCGTGAGGGAGAGGCAAAATTCGCGCCCTCACGCCCCTAGCCGCCGCAGGAGACTCTCTGGGCGTCGGGAATCGCAGGCCGATTCCCGGCCAGCGTAGGCGCGAGCTTGCGAATGGCGAGCAAGGGGGAGCTCGCCGTTCAATAAGGACCAGGCCCGGGTCGAATGCGCGTTGTGTTCCACACTTCCACGCGCGTCTCAAAGAGATGTCAGCATCAATGACGGGGTCCGCTAGGGCCGATGCCTGCCAGGGTTGCGGGAAAGTCCGAGAGGGATACCGTGGCCCCTGGCACAGTCAACTGAAGGAACACGGGTGGGTTTTAGTCAGTAAGAGTCTGACACGCTCCCGCTCCGCCCAGAGCGGGAGAAGCTATTTGATGATTTCCCAACCTCAAAAAAAAAAATGGCGGTCCACGTGTATAATATAGTAATATTAGGTTTCAAAGAAAAACACCGTCAATTTTACGAATAAAGGTATTAAAATTATTTCTAAATTGAGAATTCGAAGTTGAGA
Source organism: Brachylomia viminalis (assembly GCA_937001585.2). NCBI lineage: Eukaryota > Metazoa > Arthropoda > Insecta > Lepidoptera > Noctuidae > Brachylomia > Brachylomia viminalis. Next base: position 7,908,598 of record OW443304.2, read on the forward strand.
ACTTGTCAAACTCTAAGCATTACAGTGAAATCCCGCAAAAAACATAAAAATGTAACATTTTGCGGGCAACATTGAAGGAATCATATTAAGTTATGCTAAAGTATAACCAATAATATCTATAGTCACCAATATCTATAGTCAATAATATCAATAGTACCCATGGCTACTCTACGGACTCATTCTGTGGGGACACCGTGTCGATGCTAAGGACTCATTTATTGCCGAAAAGATACCTATGTCTACGAATAATATACCAAAATCAAATCAAAATCAAAAGTCATTTATTCAAATTAGGCTGAGAATCAGCACTTTTTGAACGTCAAAATTACATAAGACAGTCCCCCAAAAACGCCCGCCCTTCACCACTTCCTAGTGCTTTAGCTGGGAAGAAGAAGTGGCGCAACAAACTCACCAGCAGAACTGCTGTCTGTTCAGTTAGAAGAACTGGATTCTATACAGCAATAAGTAATTAACATTACGAAACACAAAAACATTAAAATTATTTGCCATAAATGTCTGCTTGCACACGCCAATATTGAAAACTATACTCAAGCAGAAACAAATAATAAAAACGTAAACAGAGCTTAATACATAATAAAAGCCTCCAGGCATAAAGGGCGTGTCCGCTTACATATGCAATGCTACATTATGTTTATACCTACTACATAAATCCCAGAGACAGCTGCAAACCCCACTTTATCTCAGAAAAATTCTAACTTTAACATTTCACTATAACTTTCAAACTCAAACTCAAAGCATTTATTTCAAATAAACCAATTACAGGAACTTTTGAATTTGTCAAGGGGTCAGTCAGTCAGAAAGATGAAGCTAGTTGCCCATTCCAAAGCGTAGTAGGTATCTATGGAGAAGAACGGGCAAGAAACTCCATGGACACTCTTTTAAATCAAAATATTGTTACAAAAAAGTGTTACATCATTCATGTTGTAATTATACATGTGAGAACGATATAGAAAGACGTGCACGTTAAAAGCGTCCGTAAAAAAAAGGTTAAAAAAAAAACAATTATGGAACTAAAATAAGCTAAGAAATGACCAGTGCCTACTGACGGCGCCCGTTCACGAACATGACGTATGGATCAGCACCATTCAGCTCAACCTTTAACTTTAACATTTATACCCTAGAAATAGCCATATACACACATCAAAAGTGTCTAGGGATCAACATATATTTTTGCAATAACTTTTCTCCCGATTGATATTAATTAAAATTTTCTTTAAGGATTCATAAAATAAAGTGTTTTCGTTTGTCACAGTAACGATAAACCAAGTCACCTTTGCATTAATAAAGAAATTTGCCATTTTCCTAATAAAGGGATTTTTGACATTTGAACCACTAACACAAAAGTTCGAAAAAAAGACTGAAATAACAGTTTTCTTTAAAATTTTATTGGGTAACTTAAACAATTAATAATCCGTGTTTCTACCGCGAACACTAACAACACATGAACATCGGTTTGGCATACTCAAAATGAGTTCATCCAAATCACGCTGTGGAATGGCCGCCCATGTTCGTTGCAACAACAAAAAAAGGTCTTCTTGCGACTGGATACCCTCCATATTCGGCAGAGCTCTTCTCTGTAGCATATCCCATGCATGCTCAATCGGGTTCAAGTCTGGCGACTGAGCAGGCCAGGGCAGGACATTGATGTTAGCTGCGGCGAGAGTCTGTCTTACAACTCTTGCGGTGTGCGGTCGTGCATTATCATGCATTAACTGAAATAAGGGACCGATTTGCACTTGTAGAGGAACGATGACGTCTGATACAATCGTCTCAGCATAAATTTGAGCGTTGAGGTTGCCTCTGATCCAAATCAACTCAGTTCTTCCGCCGATCCAAATACCCGCCCATACCATGATGGTTCCACCACTATAAGGATGGACTTCCTGGCAGGATTTTAATCGCTGTTGGCGTCCAGGGGTTCTCCAGTGTCGTATACGTCTTGTATCCGGTCTCATACCAAAACGAGACTCATCAGAAAAGCACACGAAACGCCATTGTTCTTCTGCCCAATTTCTGTGTTCAAGAGCCCATTGATATCGAATCCTACGATTGTGCATTGCTATAGGTGGTACCCGTAGCGGTCTTCGGGAATGAAGGTTCACTTCATGCAAGCGGTTTCTGACTGTTTGGTCGCTAATTAAGTTCCCTGAAGAGTGATGAAGCCTCACGGCTAACATCATGGCGGTTATTGTTGGAGCTCTTCGAGTTAAGATTTGAATGTATCGGTCTTGTCTCCGTATGGTGCAGCGATACCGTCCTCCATGGCGCTCAGCCACGGTACCAGTGCTTCGGTAACGTGTCCAAAGTCGACTGATAACACTCTGACTTGTATTCAGAGCTAAAGCCACAGTACGTTGCCGGGAACCAGCTTCTATCATTCCCACGGCTCTGAGCATTTCTTCCCTGCTTAAATGACGTCGCCGCTCCATAATAACGTTGGTTTTAATCAGTAGTAGGGAAACAGTAGCACTAATAATGTCTTCAATGCGTTGTATGTTTTTATAGGGAAAATATTGACAGCTGATTTTCATCTTTTACTCGAATTTGATTCACAGTTCCTGATTCAAATTATGAAATGCACCAAAAAGGATCCATATAAATTTATAAAATCATAAATTTATTACAAAGCCACATCTTAATCTCAAGAAATCCGCATAAAAATGCTTGATCCCTAGACACTTTTGATGTGTGTATTTGTTAAAAATAATAATAGAACTATTCGCCGCAAAACTAAATGAATTCCACCAGAACCTAGACTATATAATTATGAATAAAATAGCCCAGAATACCGAAGCATCCACTATATATATATTTTTTTTTTTAATATTTTGTTTATCTGGCTGTTTGGTCCGGCTAATCTCCGCAACGGCTGGACCGATTTTGACAGGACTTTCACTGGCAGATAGTTGATGTTTTGTGGAGTAACAAAGGCTTTTTGTCTCGGTAGCACGTTCCCGTGGGCTAATTTACGACAACACGCGAGCAAAGCCGCGGGTTGCAACTAGTATACGATAAGTTACCTGAACATATACCTAAGATCAACAAAAACGCATATTAAAATGCATATTTAAATCTAGACTCATTCATTACTGTTAGAAAAGAGTTACTATAGCATTAAAGAGTTTATGGAAGATAAGAGGCTTAAATAAATATTATGTATAAAATAACTCGATTAATATCTTTATGTTTCAAATGACTTTCATGTTTATAAATTAAATATGAATAGTTAAAACAGAATAAGTGTTACACCTTATTATGACCTAACTAGCTTCTGACCGCCGTGTCCTCGTAGAGGCGATCGGCAGCGGCGGCGACCTCTCACGCCCGGCCCTGGTTCAAGCCATGGTCCGGGGCGAGGGGAAGTGGGAGGCAGTCGCCTCCTTCTGCGAAGCAGTCATGCTAGCGAAGGAGGTGGCGGGACGGGAGAGGGAGAGAGTCTCCCGTCCAAGCCGCCGCGGTGGACGCTCCGGGCGCACAGTGGATCGACTCCATACAAAGTTTCGGACATAGGATTTTTAAATTACACTTTTCCGATTTTTGAAAAACTAGTGATGCCAAACTGTTCTCCTATATGATACAAGACCAAATCATTCTTATACATTTTTCGATTAAACTTCAGTTTGAGAAGATATTTGACTTTAAGTGATTTCAATGTATGAAAATGTATATTCAAGTTAATGTATCTTCTGATTTTCTCACATTTTCTCCTTTTGACTCATATAGCAAATTTGTAGAGGTGTTTAGCTAAATTTTTCCCAAACACACTTGTGCCCCCCCGGGCCCCCCTTAGAAAATATTAAATTATTTTAAAATAAAATTTATTTTGATCAATTAATTAATCTGCAGCAGTAAATACTAAGATAAATTAAAATTTAAGAAAATATTACTTAAGATTAAATTAATTTTATTAAATATTAACTCAAATTTAAATATAAATTAGGAAAATATATGATAATAAACTATTATCTAAAAATCCAGTTTTAAGTTTGAATGGAAACAGGAACAACTTAAGTTTGGCTATTCCTTGCCTGACATACAAAAGTTTCCCAGCTACAAAATTTTAGTTCTACTGTTTTCTTTGCAATTGGTGAGCAATGATTCTTTGAGATCATTTTATTTTTTTTGTATTAATTAATTATATATTATGTAAAGATGATACTTTAATGAATTTTCTTTATTGAATTTTAAAATATAAAACATTCTTGTAAATACATACCTACAAATTTTACATTATAATGATTATTTACATTTTTACAAACAGAGAAGGTACAGAAAAAATAAATAAAAGATGACTTAAAAAAAAAAGATTACAAATGAAAAAAAATATATAAGAAACTAAAGCCTACGCTAGTGTATCTTCTTCATTATCCGAAGATTCACTAGCAGTATCTTCATCGGTGTCACCGAAAATTTCATTCACATCCACGAAATTACTATCAACAGGTTCTTGGACCAGAAGTTCGTAGGTTTCCTTGAAAAAAACCTCTTTTACTTTTCGTATCCATGCGTGGTCGAATTTGAGCCAACACAGGATCCAAAGAAATCAACAAGTTGTTCAAGATGTCTTCATTACAAGCTTTGCCATTAATTTTACGAGAATGGTGCTCTCTGAATCTTTGGAAGTCCTTATTACTGGACTCTGAAACTTCTTCCGAAAGGAAACCTATTGGGACTACTGAAAGATGCTCTATGATTTGCGACCCATGCACAAGCAATTTATGAACACTTGGAGGCATGTTATACCAGGGATATAATTCCATATACCACTTGTTTGTTTCCTGGCAGAATTGCTTAAACTCTGGGATCTTAATTTTTTCACCTGATGTAATGCACTGTAGAATAACTGCAAATCTTTTCACAAGACCAACGTCTAATCCAGTCAGTGAAGCAGTTTTGTCAGGATCTCCAAAAAACCGACGAGCGCTGTTGCCATCGTTAGTAGTTCCACTACCTTGTTTCACTACATCAAGCAGCAATCCAGTTTCTCTTCTGAAATCTTCTTGGATTTTCAGTTTCCTGTCATTCATTTTTTTCTTATTTTCGTCTACTCTAGCCTGCCATGTCTTAAATTACAGCCTGTAGGCAATATGAAGAAGACACTCCATGCATCGAATCCAAGCATGCAACGAACTTGGTCCATATTTGTACATATCTTCATTTGCTGGTTTGTCTTCAACTAACGCCAATTCATTCATCTCTCTTGGTCGAGCTTTACAAATGGTACAAGAGGATGTGGGAATGTCTGAAATGTACGATGCTATTTTACCATCAATCATCGTCACTAGTAGCTGGTATTTGATATGGCTGTTCCCGATTATTGTAGGAGTAAGTTCTGAAATTTCTGTGTCAATCTCACTCTTTACAGACAATACGTTAGCTTTATTTTCTTTCATAAACTTCCACATCATTGGTCGGCAATATGAAGTTGATGAAGGACGCTCGTTTTGCCAAATAACTTCACCGTCTTCCGTAACTAATTTCAGTGGCACTAAACTAGCCATAAAAACACTTGCCATTAGGTCTTCAGCGCCATCAAAGCCCCATTTACTGATTAGTATTAGTTGTTGATCATCAATTGTGTTACTATCAACCAATGACTCAAACAGTCTTGCCGTAGTTAGGTCTAAAAGAGCTTGCAAATTGATTTTTGCTGATGTCTCTGTAACAACAATATTACATTTGTCGGGATAACACTTTTTCTTTTCTCTTTGTAGTTTGTAATAACTTGGATATTTACTTATGCCTTCGTTCATGCTAAACTATCTAAGAGTAATGTAGCGCCATTTAGATAGTTTCAATGTAATATACAAGGCTAACGCCTTTACTGCTGGTATTTCTATTTGTAAATTTGGAGATTCTCCATCGATGTTTCTTTTGATGGCTGAAACAGCTTGTGGATTCTCCAGCATATATTTTAATACTTCAGCAACTTCATTATTTCCGGTTGACTTAAGTGCTTCTACAGTGGAAAACGCTAGATCGTTAGCTTCACTTTTCGTACGTACTCGTGCGTTCTCTGAAAGGCGTCTACGCTTCTGACGTTCACTGAGATCTTCAAATGGCTTACGGGGCAGTTTCTGTGTAGACGTGGAGGCATCTTGCTTAGGCAAGCAAGGTGCTTGCCTAAGCACCTTGGTTTGCTTATATAATGTTCTTGTTTTGACGTTGATTCACTAGTATCCGGTGGTGATACAAAGTCAATTTGCTCGACGCTTGCTGCAGGTGCTGTTGCATTTTCCTTGTTGAACAGCGGCCATTGTATATCAGACTTCGTAGCTGGGAAACTTTTGTAAGTCAGGCAAGGAATAGCCAAACTTAAGTTGTTCCTGTTTCCATTCAAACTTAAAACTGGATTTTTAGATAATAGTTTATTATCATATATTTTCCTAATTTATATTTAAATTTGAGTTAATATTTGATAAAATTAATTTAATCTTAAGTAATATTTTCTTAAATTTTAATTTATCTTAGTATTTACTGTTGCAGATTAATTAATTGATCAAAATAAATTTTATTTTAAAATAATTTAATATTGTCTCAGGGGGGCCCGGGGGGGCACAAGTGTGTTTGGGAAAAATTTAGCTAAACACCTCTACAAATCTGCTATATGAGTCAAAAGGAGAAAATGTGAGAAAATCAGAAGATACATTAACTTGAATATACATTTTCATACATTGAAATCACTTAAAGTCAAATATCTTCTCAAACTGAAGTTTAATCGAAAAATGTATAAGAATGATTTGGTCTTGTATCATATAGGAAAACAGTTTGGCATCACTAGTTTTTCAAAAATCGGAAAAGTGTAATTTAAAAATCCTATGTCCGAAACTTTGTATGGAGTCGATCCACTGTGGGGCGTCGGGAGCCGCGTGACGACTCCCGGGCACCGTAGGCGCGGGCCTGCGGGCGGTGAGTAATGGGTAGCTCACCGTCCGATCAGGACCAAGCCCGTGCTGGACGGCGCGTACGTGTTCCACGTTGCCTCAAAGAGATGTCAGCATCGAAGAGGGGGCTCACTAGGGCCCAAGCCTGCCGGGAAAGCGGGATTATCCGAAAGGGGTACCGCTGACCCGGAACATAAAGGGCCAAGGAAGGAACACGGGTGGGTTTTAGTCAGTAAGAGTCTGACACTCCCTTCCGCTCCACCCAGAGCGGGAGGGGTCATTTGATGATTACCCATCCATAAAAAAAAAAAAAAAAACTAGCTTCTGACCGCGAGTTGGTCCGCGTGAAATTTCTGGTACCCCCGACCCACCCCGTCGCATCGCATCGCCTTCCCGCGCTATTACTTCGTTTTCGCTTAGCGTTCGTTCTAACTTTTTCCTTTTGGCTCGGCTTCTAAAGGTCTCACCCCATCGCACCACATCGCCTGCCCATGCTATTACTTCGTTGTCGCTTAGCGTTCTTTCTAACTTTTTTCTTTTGGCTCGGCTTCTAAAGGTCTCACCCCATCGCATCACATCGCCTGCCCATGCTATTACTTCGTTGTCGCTTAGCGTTCTTTCAAACTTTTTCTTTTGGCTCGTTTTCTAAGGGGCCCACCACGTCACAGCGCATCGCCTGCCCGCGCTATTACTTCGTTATCACTTAGCGTTCTTTCTAACTTTTTTCTTTTGACTCGGCTTCTGAAGGTCTCACCCCATCGCATCGCATCGCCTACCCATGCTATTACTTCGTTGTCGCTTAGCGTTCTTTCAAACTTTTTCTTTTGGCTCGTTTTCTAAGGGGCCCACCACGTCACAGCGCATCGCCTGCCCGCGCTATTACTTCGTTATCACTTAGCGTTCTTTCTAACTTTTTTCTTTTGGCTCCGCTTCTGAAGGTCTCACCCCATCGCATCGCATCGCCTGCCCATGCTATTACTTCTTTGTCGCTTAGCGTTCTTTCAAATTTTTTGTTTTGGCTCGTTTTCTAAGGGGCCCACCACGTCACAACGCATCGCCTGCCCGCGCTATTACTTCGTTATCACTTAGCGTTCTTTCTAACTTTTTTCTTTTGGCTCGGCTTCTGAAGGTCTCACCCCATCGCATCGCATCGCCTGCCCATGCTATTACTTCGTTGTCACTTAGCGTTCTTTCAAACTTTTTCTTTTGGCTCGTTTTCTAAGGGGCCCACCACGTCACAGCGCATCGCCTGCCCGCGCTATTACTTCGTTATCACTTAGCGTTCTTTCAAACTTTTTCTTTTGGCTCGTTTTCTAAGGGGCCCACCACGTCACAGCGCATCGCCTGCCCGCGCTATTACTTCGTTGTCGCTTAGCGTTTTTTTTTTACTTTTTTTTTGGTTCAGCTTCTAAGGGTGCCACCCCATCGCATCGCATCGCTGTTACTTCGGTTTCGCTTAGCGTTCTTTCTGACTTTTCTTGATATCGATACCCATCACGTCAGTGGAGTTTCGCTACCTAATTTAATTTGACTCTGTAAATTGCTGCTTTAAACCAACCGTTACCTATTGTATTGCGAACAGAATTAGAATTGCTTTGCAAAAGAGTATTATTATTGGTTCTTCTAACATATTATTATAATGCTGACCGCAAGGATAAATCTTTGACTTCACTACACTCCGCCATGAAAGATGTTTTCACTTCGTCTTATAAATTATAAAGACAAAAACAACGCCGCCTATAAAACCGTAGGCTAATGTATGACTGAATAATATATAGCTAGGCAACACAACACTGTATAGAAAATTATAGAAGATCCATTTATTTTGTGAATCATAAAAGGAATCGCCCGCGCCGTGGAAAAACACAACTTTTGTTAAGAAAGTTAAACAGCATATTTCTTGTGTTTTCTTTTGGTTTGCCCGGGGTGGTGACGATGACCAAAATCCGTCGTGACTGTGAAGTAGGAAGGAGAAAAAAAAATTGTGCAGGTTTGTGATTTGTTGAGATGAAGTCGAACATCAGCATTTTTCTTCCAACCCTGGTGAATATAAGACCTTCACGCCCCCTAAGCCAGTCACGGCCTTATTACAAAAAGAAGTTTATCTATAGATCTAGGTTATCCAGCCATTTTTGAATTTCGAACTATATTCCTAAAAAGTTGTCCTAATTACCGAAACAGACGTAAAATCTAAGCGTAAGTTGTCAATTTTGTATTTTGAACTTTACTGTGCTCGGAATAAAGATCAAATACAATAACTGACTCGAAATTTTGTACTTGTACTTAAATTAGATCTCGTTTTCTAATGAGATGGTCAGCGTTTAATAATAGATTTTCACCATTATTAGACATTTGATTAAGATATCAAAAAACCGCTCTGTATTTGGACTGCCATTTTTATGTGACCGTTCACTGCTTTGTTTGGAAACCAAAGATTTACGGGCAGAAGACTGGAACTTCTGACTTATTACTTTATTTTGTTATTATATCTTTTGCCATCAAGTCTAGACTAAAAGGACGATACTAATGTTGATCAGAAGTTTATCTAATACTATCGACTAAGAAAAGTTTCGGAGAAACTGATGCTGATATGACTTGTAATAAAAGTTGACGGAGTCTTATAGCAGAAATTAATGTTCATAAGTTACTATATGTATAAGATACGAAGGGTGGTTCAGTTTATCTGTTACTAAAATTAGTTATTTTATTTTATTTTTATTTATTTGGGAAAATGAATGGTTACACATTACACAGGTATTTCACAGAATATGAGCTACAGAGTACGTAAATATATAACCGATGACATTTTCCACATATCGTTAATTTGTGAGAAGCTTGACTTAATTCAAAAAGAGCAATTTTTGGGTATGATGAATTAGAAGATTAGCGGTAAGAGTAAGAGAGAGAGAGAGAGTAAGCGGTAAGAGTGCGGCGAGCATAAAGCCACAACCTCTGTAGCTCCCTCATTTTAAGGCTTAGCGTAATGTTGGTTTTGTAGCAAAAACAATAAAATTTGCCACATTCCTCTGTATAATTAACTCAAAATTGCAGATTTTTTTGTTATAGATATCACCGTTCTTGCCAATGAGCGATATTTGAAATAACGTTATAAAACTAATGCGACGTGCGCTAACAAATTCATTAAGTATAATAAAAATTACCTACCTATTGTGTTAATGTTATAACTAAAAACTAAACAGGCATGCAAATAAAAAAATAAAAACAAGAAACCATAAAGATTCACTTCAAGAGTTAAAAATGAGTACATATTACGGAGCAACATCTAAAATAGTTTTAGGAACAAGGCCTCTAAATGTACTATTGGAAGAGCGAATATGTCAATATTCTCAAAGAACTTAATATATTGAACAGTAGATAAGGCGACATAGGGGTGCTTGTAAACCTACTTTCGTACCTACGACTAGATATGTGCAAGCCATCAAAGTGAATACTGATACTTATTGCATGATAATTTGATATTAGTCAGGGGGGCTTGCGGCTGCAGCTCGCCGTTCGATAAGGACCAGGCCCGGGTCGACGGCGCGTTGTGTTCCGCGCGCGCCTCAAAGAGATGTCAGCATCAATAACGGGGTCCGGTAGGGCCGATGCCTGCCAGGGTTGCGGGAAAGTCCGAGAGAGATACCGTGGCCCCTGGCACAGGCAACTGAAGGAACATGGGTGGGTTTTAGTCAGTAAGAGTCTGACACGCCCTCCCGCTTTGCCCAGAGCGGGAGAAGTTATTTGATGATTTCCCACCCTCAAAAAGAAAAAAAGGAAGACTTGCGGCTTAGTAATAATAGCCGCACAGGTCGATCGGTCAGATTAAGCTACTCTTGCGATTGGTCCGTGGATGGGTGACCATCTTTACATACCAAGACCCTCCGTGCCTCGGAAAGCACGTTAAGCCGTTGGTCCCGGCTGTCATTCGTGGATCTTTGGCAGTCGTGATGGGTCGTCAGAAGCCCGAAAGTCTGACAACCAGTCTTACCAAGGGATATCGTATTACCCAGTTACTGGGTTGTGCAGGTCAGATAGGCCGTCGCTCCATGTAAAATACTGGTATTCAGCTGCATCCTGTTAGACTGGCAGCCGACCCCAACATGGTTGAGACAAGGCTAGGCACATAATGAATCTGATATTAGTCAAGAATAGTATTGCCTAAATAGTTTGTAATACCTACCTGCTGCGAGAAAGGTTTAATTTAGTAATACTCTTTGTATTAAGGCACTAGGTTGCTAGAGACAGAGCAAAAAACAACGAAGAGTATAACAACACAACCTGTGAAGACTTCATTGAAATCATAAATCCTTTGGTCATTTGTACAGTCAGGAAAATTAACTGATAAGCAAATTAACACTCTACGTCAATTTGCCGTGTTAAAGTCCTTTCATACAGCAGCTATCAATATACGGCTAATTTAAGTAGCCAACTTGCTTGACAATTAATTTCCCTGACTTTACATCGACCATAGAGACTGCTTTAATTATATAAATAATTTTCAGCTGTCAATCTAATGGTATTTATATGTACATATAAAAGATAGAAGAAATAGTACCTAAGGAAATATACCATTTGTAAGTATGTCAACGACTAGTCAGATTTTATAGGTTTACTGATAGTCGTAGTGTCTGCGACCCCAATAACATAAGAAGGCAAAGTAAACAAGACTTGTAATATAAAGCACTTACCTTTATGTATCATTAAGTGTATGTAGTTTATGTCTCATAACTGAGAACTTTATTAATTAGGTTGTCATAGTACCCTTAGCCTGAAATTACGTTTATTACTGACTAGCGACCCGCTTTTGCTTCGCACGATTTTTATGACTTGACAAAACGTCAAGATTAATTTATTATATCTAAGTTTAATATAAATGTATTATATACATAAACCTTCCGGAATACATTTTCTAAATGATGATGAAAACCGTATCAAAATCCGTTGCGTAATTTAGAAACACAGCCAGACTAGAAAAGCGACTTGAATTTATCGATATAGAAGATATAGCTTGGGCGTAGATTTGGACGGTCATACAATCAGCTCATTTGAAACATTAGCATAATCAGCCTATAATGTTCTCACTGCTGGGACACTGGCCTCCTCTTGGTGAGAGGGAGTGGGCCGTAATCCACCAAGCGGGCCCAGTGCGGGTTGACGTCACATGTCTTCGAATGTTTGATTCTAGGACATGCCGCTTACCTCACTATGATTTCCTTCACCGTTTAAAACCTTCATCCTTTCGAAATTAGTCATATTATACTCGTTACTTGTTAATGTAAAGGTGTCCAGATAGTGCGAGGCATGATGTGCTTGCAACTGCTTGAAATGGTTACTCACGCACGTGACGCTTGCTCATCTGACTTATAAAAATAAATGCATTTACGGCGCATGCTCGTACTGTCTGGACGCACCTTTGCATTTTTGACGTTGCCATTTTCATCGTCTATCTAATATTTCTTCGTTCTAAAGTTTTCGTGTGTCGACCGTACAAGCGCGCCACATGTCATGAGAAAATAAAAATCTCTTACGAGTGAAAAAGACATTAGATGTTCGAACAGGCGCGAGCCGCTACAAATAGTGAAAATATCTCGTGCGACCATGCTTGAATACGCGCTTTCGCTTGTGTTGTTTCGCAAACGCAAATATAGGCGCGTATGAAACGTGAGTGCTTAATCGAATATATGCTGGAGATACGCCCAGTATGTAATGGTCCTTACCTACTTATATAGATGATAGGTATCTATCTGGATAATAATAAAAATGTGTGTCAAACATAAACAATTTATTCATCGGTTGCTTTTAGTCCAAAGTCTTAGAGCATTAAATGCTCTAAGTCCAAAGTACGTTGACACTATATAAAGTTCCATTTGGATATAAAATTCGGAATCACAACTTGAATACTAATGTGGACAAGACTAGGTTTATTTTTGTAAATACAAATAATTAGAACAAAGAGCAATACACTTTTTAAGCTGAAATAAGTAGGCCTCCAGATAGCAGGCCAAAATAACTGTTTAAAATAATCATATATTATTTTAAGACCAGCTATTTCCATAACAAGGCTATATATAAGGCTTTTTTTAAACAAATAATCGACTGCAAAAACAAATTAACCGAGCCACCAGCAACCAAAAAATTAAATCTACAATGAAAAATTCTTCAGGATTATTTTGGTCCACTTTACATAAAACCAAATGCTTACATTATAAGCTTCTTTAATGCTGCTTAATATTTATGAACCAATTTCTTCTGACTAATGGTGCGTTGTTTTGTTGATAATATTTAATATATTGCTTAAATTAACAGTCAGGAATACGAAATTAAAGGTGCCTTGGAACACGTGCCTGAATTATTGCTCAGCAAAAATTATCCCGGTTTCTTAAATTATTTACACTTGGAAGAATAATTCTCGTGATTCTCGGTAAGACTTGAATATGAAAGTAAGACAGGATAATGAAAAAAAAAATCCCAGAACGTTGTGTTATTTCGACATAAGAGGCTCTCGATCATTTGAATTTTTTGGCGAAATGTAGCTTAACTGCCACCTAACTCACACCCGGGGGAGAACTTAGAAACATTGTCCCTATTTTACGTTGCTGGTTTTGGGATCTAACAATTAAACTCTCGAGATTACATGAAACCTACACAACTTATAAAGACCCACATAAAGTTCAACAAGATTGTCTGGAAATGGTCCCCAGTTTTTGGCTACAAAAACATTAACGAGGAGAAATGGACCACGTGTTAGCACTTGCTTAGATCTTCTGGCATACGTCCACCTGAATATACCTTTTCTAACACCATTAACAATGTAAGTAACTTCGCCTTTTTTACATTTTACTATTGTATAAAGGCTGACGCACATTCAGGCAGGCCGCACTGCACCGCAAAATCTTCCTACATCACTTTTGTACATTTTGTACGAACCACCGTACACTACAGGCGGACCGCACTGCGCTTTTTTGTATGGGGACGCAATGTGCAGTGGCCTGCTGCATCTGTAATCTGCACTTACCTATTAAAAGTAGACCCTATTTCAATTTATTTTAGCGGCTAGAAACCTTCACTCACTTTACCTTCTATCTCTAAAAGATTTGAATAAAAGGTTTTAAGATACATAAAACTTTTGGACCCAAGGGACACTGTCATCAGGTACTTAACTCGGATTTCGATCCTAATCAGCAGCCGAACTTAGTTTAATCCTTCATCCAAGTTTTCTGACATCCGAAGCAATTTCCAATAAGGACAGTTCGGCTTGAGGATAAAACTCGTGTCAAATATTTTTTTATTACTGTTCAGTCATGTGTAAGCTTTGAGGTTTCTTTCATTACATTTAGTGTTGTTTCGAGTATTATGGCGGATTTTATCCGATGGGATGTCTTATCTCTTGTAAACTGCAAGAATCAGGGAAGAATAATAATAATAATATGAGACAAAATCCACACAAGGTCTTCAGGTCCCGAACTAGGTAGAACCAGTACTTCGGTAACCTGATGACTGATATACATACTTATATACATATAAACACCCAGACACAGGTCAAACAAACATGTTCGTGCACACAAATATTTGACTTGTCTTGAATCTGAGAGTTCACTATAGGGCATGAAAGAAAGAGTCTTGATGTTGCTTACATAGTTATACAGTTCAATTACTGAAATTATAAGAACATTTTAGGACCACCATTGGTTTAATTACATACATTTTGCTTGACGTGACTCTTAAGGAAATTCGAATGATTTATGGTCATGTATAATACTTAAGAATAAACCTCCATTACGAAATGAAGCCGACGCCAGACGAAAACGTGACAGTACATAACCCACATTCCCCCCAGTTATGTTCAACATGACCAACACAAATGTGGGTTATGAATCCTGCTTTTACGACAGTTTTGGTACACTCGTCCTCGTGGTTTCTGCCGATAAATAACATCTGGTGCGCGCGAAACTTTGCAAATGCCGAACCGAAAACTGTTTTACGTCGGTGCGGGATGGATATTGATTATCGCTCTGTGTGTACGTTTTTTACTGACCCACTTATTTGTTGAATAAAGTATTGTTGTTTATCGATTTATCGGCCTTGTGGAGAGGCTGCGGTTCAATTCTTTAGTGAAGACAAAAACTATTTTTTATCAATCTTATCTTAGGTTTCTTACGGGGGCTTGTGGCTTAGTAATAACAGCCGCACGGATAGATCGATCAGGGATCATGCACGTTAAGAGCGTTTATACCTTATGAGTGGCAACGTCGCAATTTAGTGTCATATTTCGTGGTTTTAAATTTTTATCATCTAATCGGAGCTATATTTTAAAAATCTGTTTAATTAACTTTTTAGAATTATGTGAAAACTGTGTAAAAGGTAAGAAATCGTTGCGTTTACAGTTCTATTTATATGCAAATAATACATTAGAAACTTGCAGGGCGTTATTTTCATTGTAAAATAACTGTAAGCATTACGGTTACTTACCTTTTAAACACTTTCACGTAATTCTAAAAAGTTAATTAAACAGATTTCTAAAATATAGCTCCGATTAAATGATAAAAATTGAAAACCACGAAATATGACACTAAATTGTGACGTTGCCACTCATAAGGTATAAACGCTCTTAATCGACAGGTATAAATTTGGACCCTGTCAGTCAAAATATGACAGTTCATTTTAGTTGGTGGTGGATTTAATTAGTTTTTGGGTGGCGTCTCTGAGTGTGGAGTTTGTGATTACATTGTTGTATTGGGTTCCCACCTGTAAAAACATGTGTAAGTGGTTATAGTAAATAGGTTAAGCTACGCTTGCCGCGGTTGGTCCGTGGATGGGTGACCATCTTTACATATCAAGACCCCTCCATGCCACGAAAAGCACGTAAAGCCGTTGGTCCCGGCTGTCTTTAGTGAATCTTTGGCAGTCGTTACGGGTCATCAGAAACCCGAAAGTCTAAAAACTAGTCTTACCAAGCGGTATCGTGTTATCCATTAACTGGGTTGTGGAGGTCAGATAGGCAGTCGCGTCATGTCAAATACTGGTATTCCGCTGTCTACGGTGAAGCTGGAAACCGACCCTATCATAGTTGGGAAAAGGCCAGGCAGATGATGAACTTAGGTATCTTAGTCAGAGAAGCACTTTAAGCAATTTGAATTCAATCATTTGGAAACATGGTTCTTAAACAATTTCAAAGTATAACATTGATTTTCATGGTGTAAGTATTCAAATACACATACGTATTCTACTACCTATTTCTTATAAATGAAAAACGAGAGTATTATGTTTTAGGTAACACGTACGGACTTAAAATAATAACAAGCCTGTTCGGGCAAAGGGTTCGGCAGAGGTGTATTTTTGGAATATTTGTTGTAATATGTTTCAGAGTTTCTGGAAAGTGTGGAGTAAGCACTATCTCAATGTTCTTCAATGCAGACCCAAATGGAGAAATAGTTCAGATAATATTAAGGTAGGGTCTTTAGTAATTTTAAAGGAGGATAAGACTTCGCCACTTCATTGGCCGATGGCCCGAGTTGTAAATGTATATCCAGGTTCTGACAACAGAGTTAGAACTGTTGAGTTGAGAACTCCAAATGGAAAAACACATAGAAGGGCAGTAAATAAAATATGCTTACTCCCCATTGATTGTACTTAGCCTTATTGCCTAGGCATTTAGTTAGTCTCTATTTTTAATTTTAAAAGTTTTAAAACTTCTGTTTTTTATAAACATTTGTAAGTGTTTACTTGGTGAACCTATTTCTAATCCTAGGCCCTTGAATAGGAACTTTCATACTTGTTTTATAACAAACATTTCATGTTTCGAGCTTTATAGATTTTGGTTTTTGTTATATAAACTCTTAGGTTCTGGTCTTGTGGCCGGGAGCATGTAGGAATCCTACAATATTAACTGGCAATACTGCCATTTTTATACTTTTTCAATTGTTCATTCGGTCTTTACTTCCACTTCCGTCTACCATTGCAGTGTGCAAGCATTTTGTATTCCGTAAAAATTATAACAATAAATAGTTCTTGTGTTAATTACTTGCAGTGTTTCATTAAAAAAGACCTACAAACTCTAAAAACTACAGTCCACGCTCTAACAGTGGTACATCCACATTTTGCCAGTTTAAGACGTATGTAACGGGGGGCGAGCCTGCCATCAGCTGCGAGCACAATTCCTGACTCCAGGCTACTACTCAGAAATCCCAGAGGGAAAACCTAATAACACTGTGCCCGACCAATGACGGGGTCCACTAGTGCCGATGCCTGCCAGGGTTGCGGGCTTGCGGACGGTAAGCAATGGGTAGCTCGCCGTCCGATAAGGACCAGGCCCGGGTCGACAGCGATGTGTTCCACGCGCGCCTCAAAGAGATGTCAGCACCAACGGCGGGGTCCGCTAGGGCCGATGCCTGCCAGGGTTGCGGGAAAGTCCGAAAGGGCTACCGTGGCCCCTGGCACAGGCAACTGAAGGAACACGGGTGGGTTTTAGTCAGTAAGAGTCTGACACGCCCTCCCGCTCCGCCCAGAGCGGGAGAAGTTATTTGATGGTTTCCAAACTTCAAATGGAAAACCCAATAACACTATGCCCGACCTGGGAATCGAACCCAGGACGTCATGCTCAACAATAGTGCTAGCGACCAGTAGACCAAAGAGGCAGTTGCAGGTATAATAATATTTAATTAATGTTCGTTAAGAGTGCAAAGTTCCTCTGGGAAATTCAGCCTTAGTGATAAATTAATAGGTTACTTGGCAAGCTTCTTATCTAAGTATTCTAGTTTTTTGTTGTAATAAAATACGGCACCTACATTTATTAAAGAACTAGACGAAGTTTGGTATCTGTAAATTTTTTGGTAAAATCTTATAAATATTTAATGCTGAAAAATGTTGATCCTTTAGTCTAGACCAAAATTAATACAGGTTAAAAAAGATAATTTGCTAGGTTTCAGAGGAATTTTCATCATTTATTTAGTCCTTTTTTGTTGTTCGAAGACTTCAACGGCTGAATAGGTATTCCAAGATACAGGCTGGCCTAGTTTGGGGCCAATGTAAGACCCCCGTAATCTTTTTGGCAAGAAAGATTTTATTTATTTATTTAACCGTTTATGTAGGTACACATATATAAGCAGGAAAGGAACGGCAACGGCAACGCAAAGTAAAATGCAAGATTTCGATAAACTAAAACATTCTCAAGTGATGCATTAACATAATTTACGCGTCACTTTAAAAATAATAGTTTAAAAAATCTAAAAAAAAACACGCGTTTGTAGATTACCGAACTAATAAGAATAGAGTGATTTATTAGATTTTTTTTTGTAGAAGTGCGTTGGGTGCTTGATGTAAATTGTTGTAAATATTTGTAAAATTACGTCATTATGAAAATACCCTAAAGAGCAAACCACGCTTTTTTACATATTTTTTTTTTTGTTAATCACTCTATTCTTATTTTAAAGTTATTGAAAATTAGTTTCTACTTTTTAGTTGGGTGCTACAAAAGCGTGTTTTTGTAGATTTTTTAAACTATTATTTATTTTCTATTTTTTAGTGCGGCTAACTAACAAAAGCACGTGCACGCACATTCATTTGGGCGTAAGGTGAAAAAAAATTGTAGTAACGAAACGGCCAAGCCACATAATTATTTTGACTAAGGTGTAGAGTTTGTGAAGTTAGGACGTGTAGAGTTAGAACATTGGCTCTACATGAGATCTGATAACTTTTTGACAGTGCGAGTCTTATGGTCTCGTCTTGGCAACATTTTACATGAAAATGTTTTTGGTAGGATTTAAATAATTATATTCCTTAGAACTTGTTGGAACACTTACAGTACACGATATTTTATTCAAAGTCGGTACCTAACTTACGTAAGAAATGGGTTTCTCAGGCTCCCTCTCCGGAAAGTTTATTGTATACGTGCACTTGGCACAAAGACCGGGTATCAGGGATGAAAAAATCGTTAATCCTGAGGATCCTGGCAAGGAAAATGAGACAAACTATTTAAATTATTGCATCGTCATCGGTCCTTGATAAGTGTGCGAAGTTCCAAATCAATCCGAAGTTTTCAAGGGGGTGAAAACGAGTTCAAAAATTCCGTTACATAGATAAATAAATATATACCAAGCTAATAAAAGCGTGTTAAAAAAATTACTTTCTTCAATCAAGGCCAATTGACTTTTCGTCATATGCCCCAAAACCAAATAGGGTACATATAATTATACATCACGAGAATTTTAGCAATCAAATTGCTTGTTGCCTTCACTTTGCTCCGTTGGTCTAGGGCCGGGTATCCGGGTCGCGTAATTTGTTATTGGGTTTTACCATCTGGAATTTCTCAGCAGCCTGGACTTTAGATTTGTGCCCGGTTGATTTTATTTTATTTTATTAGGTTCATCAACAATTGATTACACCAATACAACCACATAATACATTTAAAAAAGTGAAATAACAGTGTATCAATTACTTATAGATAAACACAACATGCATAAAACGATTAATCGGAGAAATAAGCTAACTTACTTAGTAATAAGCGCTAATATTGACATATTGGTAACATCATCATTGATGGCAATAGGCACGGCCCTTATTAGGTGGGACTTGAACATAGCTGGTGAAATGTGGTACTACTATTAGGTGCATCTCCGGGGAATACAGACGTGATTTTATTTATTTATTTATCCTCCTATTTATTTATTTTTCCACTTCATGTGCTGCTTTCTATCCATCCTGTGCGCGGTGAACATCAAACGGGCGATGGATCACGCACGCTCACGCAGCGTCAAGACACTTCTCCATAGTTCTACGAAAAATGTTGATGTGTCGTCCTGTCTGACAGATGACGTTATGAAACATTTCTGCTTACCCTAAAACAAGAACAAAGCCCCGTGTAAAACACAAGCTGAACAAAACTGCCTGATAATGTAAGAAATTCTTTACAACAACATTGTGTTTACTATAATAATAAATTATTGTGGCCTCAAAGCGGTATTTGGGCTTTAATAAATAACTTTATTAAACCCTAAACGCCTCAAGGTTTTTGCCTCTTAGGCACCTGTCTGTAGACATGTTTTGTGTTCTTAACGAATGTGGATAATGTTTTGGAAAGTTATTTTTGATCATCTTTTTTGTTACTTGAGGGTGAAGTGTTATGGGGTAGCGAACAATAATAAACGAATCGTGAAGTATGTGACTTGTATTACTGCCTACCTCAGCACTTCCTTAATATATATTACACAAAACACATTAAGAGACGGAGGACAAACTTGCACAAACAGACCAGATTATTTGACAAAGGTAACTAAATTGAGCGCTAATATAAGGTGATATTCAGGCTAGAAGTTGCAGCGGAATATGGGACGTGCGTCTGGCAAGGTCGACTCTATGGTCTTTTGCTTCTAGGTACGATAAAATGCAACATCGTAAGTGTTTCATTTTACGGTCGAACGCACGTTCCGTTTTCTCAATGATATTATGTACATGACTCAATTAACGATGTGTTGATGCTATAGATGTTTCACATCAATAAATAAGTAATAAAGGTGATATATATTTTGTTTGTCATTGTAAGCAATAGATAATTATTTAATCTTTGTTTGTTGTCGTTGTCTATGACGGAACAAACGTCAATGTGACATGACAGTTGACATGAAAAACGAAGAATATTAATTCATGAATGAGGGTAAACAATGTGTTGTGTTACAATTAGTTTTTAGGGATAACAGCAGTGTTAACCACTACAAGGGTTTTAATGAGACACTATTATAGGCTGACTGGACTTTTCAACTCGGGTAAACATAAGTCATCCTATTTTAGAACATGACAACAGCAGACTTACCATTCTAGCTCATAATATACAGCGTGTATCAAAAATGTCCCTTACATTTGGGTCGAGTAGATATTGAAGTTTTGTATGAGACAGCCGATTTATTTTTCGCGATTACGATGTTGGCCCCATAGAGAAAGTTATTCAGTTTGATTGTCTGTATCGCAACCATAAATATGGACACACATTTCTGATACAAGCTATGAGGGTAATAATGATTATAGATTTTAAAAAATGGTCAGCACTGTGCGCTACAAATTTTCTTTTTTCTCATACATTGGCACGAACTAAGTAGGTATAATTAAGAATAGCTTCGTAAATATGATGAACATTTTAGGCAATCAGTAAGATGATTGGAAAGGACTAGCAAAATACAGATTTGTGTGGATAAGAGAGAGAGGAAGGCATATGCCCTGGGTGGGACAATACAGGATAGTTAGATTAGATTAGTAAGATTATAGCGAGGCTCACAACCCAGGATGCGTTATACCTATGTAGGTACTTAAATCACAATGTGACTTACACACCCACGCACAGTGGATCGTCCCCATACAAGAGGTCGGACATAGAATTAAAAATTGAAAAAGTATTTAATAGAAAAAAATGAAATATACAGTTGCATTACTCTATTATGGAACTACAAAAAATGTTACTACAATTTTTTTATTTGACCAGTACTTTATGAGCAATTCGATGAAAACTGTTATTTTTCTATGGAAATGGTCACAAAAATGTCTGTATCTCATGATTCCCTCCTTGTTTCGATTTGCGGTTTTCACTACTGTTATTTACCCATTTTATGCCACATTTTCTTCAAGGACACATGGTGCCCCCAGCGACCCCCTTCCGAGATATTTTGCTTTTAGTAACTATACTTTTTATTGTATAACTGATGAAATGGAGGTACATTAAGTATATTCATTACTGAGAATAAGTCATCCCTAAGTAATTCCTTAAATAACAGGTGCATTTGCGATTACTTTAATGACTTATGAACGCTTCTGTTGCCATACAACAAAAGCGTTAATGAGTCCTTATGTAGAGATTACCAGTACTTGCTTAATCTAATTAGTTATTGTAATTACTATGTTAACAGCCCTTAATCTCTGCATTGTGATTGGATAATGTCATCATTAGCTTATCAAATTCATTGCTAGTTGCCTACTTGCTGCCCTATATATTTGAGTGTGTTTAGCAAATGTAATTCAGTTGTAATTATAACTTCTATCAAGTGTTGTCATTATGGCTTTCCGTGGGTTTTCTACTTATCTAGATCTTTACGTTGCTCTTCGTAATCATAAAGATCTTCGTGACTATGACAATTTATTTAACACATTGAAGTCGAGTACTAACGTCCAGTTAAGTGAAAGTGATGTGACGGATCTCAAGAACTGGTGTCGACGATTTTGCTATAGGGTTTACACCAAATGGGTGCAATCAAGAAGGACAGTCGACAGGTTCATTAACAAGAACGGAGAAAATTTATTCGTGGAATTATATCCATAAGCTAATGATGACATTATCCAATCACAATGCAGAGATTGAGGGCTGTTAACATAGTAATTACAATAACTAATTAGATTAAGCAAGTACTGGTAATCTTTACTTAAGGACTCATTAACGCTTTTGTTGTATGGCAACAGAAGCGTTCATAAGTCATTAAAGTAATCGCAAATGCACCTGTTATTTAAGGAACTACTTAGGGATGACTTATTCTCAGTAATGAATATACTTAATGTACCTCCATTTCATCAGTTATACAATAAAAAGTATAGTTACTAAAAGCAAAATATCTCGGAAGGGGGTCGCTGGGGGCACCATGTGTCCTTGAATAAAATGTGGCATAAAATGGGTAAATAACAGTAGTGAAAACCGCAAATCGAAACAAGGAGGGAATCATGAGATACAGACATTTTTGTGACCATTTCCATAGAAAAATAACAGTTTTCATCGAATTGCTCATAAAGTACTGGTCAAATAAAAAAATTGTAGTAACATTTTTTGTAGTTCCATAATAGAGTAATGCAACTGTATATTTCATTTTTTTCAATTAAATACTTTTTCAATTTTCAATTCTATGTCCGACCTCTTGTATGGGGACGATCCACTGTGCCACGCTCTGAGGATGGTAACTATAGATCTAGATATTTATTAGATCTTCGTAATATTAATTTCAAACAAGGTATTCATATTTAATAATACATTTCTGCAGCGGTTCGCAAAAGAGGCATTGATGGACGAACGTGTAAATGTGGGCCGAGGCGAAGCCGAGACACACATATGTACGTCCATCAATGCCTAGTTGTGGCCAAGGCTCGTATAGTACTTTTCTCAAATAATGCGCGGAAATTAAAATACTTTTCAATATCAATGACGAACAACGAACAACAATACTTTTTTTTTGTTTTTGTTTTGATTTCGCACGGTTTGTGCATTTAGCCAATGTAACGTTTAGAACAACAATACTTTTTCCGGCGTTAAAGTGTTAATTTGTTTTTTTTTCAATATAAGTACACCTTTCTATTTGCAAACCAGTTCGAAATTTAAATAAAACCTTTGATAAGTTACCTCCTTGGTTGCCATGTTTCCGAATAAAAGATCGTTCCATTATTAAATTACTTGATAGATATGAGTTTACTATGTAATTTATTTGGCCGCCAAACCACGACAGATATGGATTTTCATACGACGTTTGCCGGTCGCTGCTCGCATGTATTTGGCCAGTACAGTAATTTCAATTTATCTCGAAGAAGGTTGTAAAAATAATGCTCAAATTTCCAAGCATGTTTGAGAAAATACTATTAAGGAAGGTTATTAAATTTTCACGCGTAGTAGGATAACGTAATAATTACCTAACCTTAGATACATTCTTGAACAAAAGCCTATTATAGCCGTTACTAAAAAAACATAACCTTTCTGCTGCAGTACAAACTATTAAGAAGCTTATCTTACAAACTAACCGGATCATAGTTTCTTGAAAATGTTAGCGCACTTGACGAGCCGTTATATCAAGTGAAAATCGTCATTCAAAATTGAGCTATATGCTTCTTGTTTTATGATTGAAAACTGATTGATTCACGGTAAACCGTCTTCGCCTAGTAATATTTACGTGGACGAAACATCGGTGAGGGTTAAATTAGGGTGAATATAGGTCAAGGCAGGGTTTAGGCTCGGGAAAGTTGAATAACGTTGGAGCATAAAGGTTAAATTTGTTACCGAGCTCCCATTATCGGAAATCTAATTGTATGGAATTCCGTATAGGTACAATCGATAGGTTTTTTCGTAGAGGTGTTTTGTGGTGGGAGTAACTCATGTGTATCAAGATTGATGTATCAAATCAAGGTCAGTTCAGTTGAATTTAGGTCCTTAGTATTTGCTGTTGTGTATTGAAAGCGATAGCCGGATGGGTTGCTAAATAAAATTGCTAATCAAAGATGGTTCAGAAATTAAACTCGAGTAGTATTTAAAAATATGGCAAGAATTGAATAAGTGAATTATAAAGTAAGGTTATAAAGTTTAGAAAAACCTCTAGTAGGATTATGAAAAGGTAGAATTAATAAAAACAAACCGAAATGTTTAGTACTGTGGTTCTACTAGGTACCTACAACAAAGCCAAAATTTTAGCTTATGAATTTAATTACCTACCTAAGTTTTAACAGTACCCACGTGTAAGTTTTATACGAGTGGGTATGTAAGTACCTTTCTCTGCTAATATTTTATAAGTTACGAGAGAAAATAAGTTTATGCCTCTCCACCAACTCGACCTTTTTTATTATTCCCTAAGTTTTTGAAAGCTCTCATTAAGCTTAAGCAGAAAGTAGGTTACAAGTAGAAATTAAGTTTAACTCAAGATAATTAGTTATGAGGCGGTTTTTTCATTTTTCATACCCAAACTAAAAGAATAAAATTTTGCTCAAAGAAGAAACTTTTACCTTTGAATACATTATATTAAGTCAAAAGTGAGTTAGGCAGAGGTTTTTAGTTACGTCCCGCCAGTTATAGGTTTATTCCATGTAGGTGATCTTGTTTTCATCGGACTCAAATCCAGACTCTGGGTTGTTGTTCCGGATAAGGCGGGAGGAAACGTCCGGATGTTACCATTGTGTGGATCGCAGAGGAGGACACGGTGGAGCATGCGGTGGAGGGCTGCCCGGCTTGGGCGGAGCATCATCGTGCAGGCAATTGGCGGTGGCGATCTCTCACATCCGGCCCTGGTCCAGGCCATGGTACGGAGCGAAAGGGCATGGGAAGCCGAAGCCGGAACGCGTGAGCGAGAGGCAAAATTCACGCTCTCACGATCCTAGCCGCCGCAGGAGACGCCCTGGGCGTCCGGAATCCCTAGCCGATTCCCGGCAACCGTAGGCGCGGGCTTGCGGACGGCGAGCAATGGGTACCTCGCCGTCCGATAAGGACCAGGCCCGGGTCGACGGCGATGTGTTCCACGCGCGTCTCAAAGAGATGTCAGCACCAACGGCGAGGTCCGCTAGGGCCGATGCCTGCCAGGGTTGCGGGAAAGTCCGAAAGGGTTACCGTGGCCCCTGCACAGGCAACTGAAGGAACACGGGTGTGTTTTAGTCAGTAAGAGTCTGACACGCCCTCCCGCTCCACCCAGAGCGGGAGAAGTTATTTGATGATTTCCCAACCACAAAAAAAAGGCTGGGTTGTTACTGAGTAATATCT
Source organism: Brachylomia viminalis (assembly GCA_937001585.2). Taxonomy (NCBI): domain Eukaryota; kingdom Metazoa; phylum Arthropoda; class Insecta; order Lepidoptera; family Noctuidae; genus Brachylomia; species Brachylomia viminalis. Next base: position 7,933,975 of record OW443304.2, read on the forward strand.
AATGGCAAACTCTAAAACAGTTTGTCCGACCTACCCGCGTATCATGACGACCATAGAATCGGATTTTGTCTATTTATCCGTCGACAAAACCCGAGTCTAGGTGGTCATGCTACGCGTGCTGAGTTTTGAACCCAGGAACCCTTATAAATCACGCATGCGACCACAACCAAAGATCCAGTTTTTGTTAACGTGCGATGACAAAAAATTAAAATCAGTCAATATATCTGACTAGCCTATTCCCAACTAGGTTGGGGTCAGCTTCCAGTCTAACCGGATGCAGCTGAACACCAGTGTTTTATATGGAGCGACTGCCTATTTGACCTCCACAACCCAGTTACTGAGTAACACGATGTCATACGAGAAACTTGTGCACTTAAAACAACGTAATTTTACGGTAAAATAACCTATAATTTAGTTGAAATGGGACATCAAAAGACGCTGACAAAGATTGTCTGAAAATCTCAATTGTGCCAGTATGGGAACTTTGCCCTACGGAATTGCTTCCCAAGTTTACCAACCCATATAGACAAAGTTAGTCTTGGTACTGCGATTCATAAAGACGGCTTACTAAATAAAGCTTCATACGTGGAGGTATAGGGCTGCTGAAAAGAGATACAAGGAGAGCATTATAAACCTGAATAATTTACAGCGAGGAATAATCTTCCAGTTTTTTTCCAAACAAAAATAAGATAAAAGAGGTCTACGAATGTAATACATTATTTTTGACGTATTTCTTGTGTTTTCTTAATGATACTTTTTAAGAAAAATAATACAACTTGTAACCTTTGACGTTTAGCGTAGGCGATTGAAACGGGAGAAAACGTATTGTTTGAAGAAAGGTCTTTTGAAATTGGCTAGCCTTTAAGTATTTTTTATCTGATGTTCATTATCTTATTTATCTCAAGCTTCTTTCAAGACGAAGTCTTCAGTTTTAGAGGACACAGCCTCCAGTCAACGCCTTAACCGGACAACATATCCGCTTAACTAACTTATGACATGATCTTTAACCCTGCACTTACTGGGTTACGACCGAGGGGAATACGTTTATTTTGATTCAATTTCCAGCAGTCCCTGCAATAAGACGAGAAAACAGCAATTTTCAGAATGCATTCGGTTGCTGACCTCTTTGCTATATACTGCACAGTGCAGCAATGTACCAAATCATGAGGGTTCCCAGATATTTGCAAGAATGTTAGCCCCGGGGCCCGTTGTATTAGCATTTTTATTGCTTCATTGAGCACCAGTATCAGCCCTCAAGCAAAGTTTCGTAATAACAGTTAACACTGAACAAAAGTAGAGCAAATGAAAGTTTTCTTGATGTGAACGTTCGCTACAATTGTCTCATTCAAATCTTGAAGATCTTTCCTTTATTATTTTTTGTATGGAGTTTTATGATTACGTTTTGGGGGAAGATTCTGATTGTAATTAATATGGGGAACTGGTTTTATTGATTTTGTTGTAACAATTTGGAGTTGTTTGTTTTTCTTTATTTTGCCTTTTTTATTTTAATAAGTACTTATTGTTACAAGCTTTTTATTAACCTTTTTTTATTAATTTTATTAAGCTTTTTATTATTTTATTAGCAATTTTATTATTAAGCTTTTTATTAACAAATTAGTAATCCATTTTCAAGCAATTCTGGCATATATTTTTTTTTCTTTATAACGTGTCACAGATAGAGATACTTTAGCGGTATCTACATCGCCACATGCGAGCTGCGCGTCATACTGACGTCACGAAAATCTTGCCTCGCGCAAGCAGAGTTTACCGCGCGACTAGCATATATACAACTTCCAGACATTAATCATCGGGCAGTTGCCCACCAGACACGACACCCGTCTGGTCGGAGGCTGGTCGGAGGATCCTCCCTTTTCTATAGAGGTATAAGTGAACTTTACACCCTGTTCTTAATACCTCTATATTGGTGACCCTGACGTGATCAACAACATCAACCGTCAACAACAACAATCAACAACAACACTCAACCAACAACCAACAAAACAACAACAACGACTCGACCCATTGTCGACCTCCGGTCTCCGGAGGAGAGTAATGTAGCGGTATCTACATAGCCACATGCGAGCTGCGCGTCATACTAACGTCACGCAAATCCTGCATAGCGCAAGCAGAGTTTACCTCGCGACTAGCATATATACAACTTCCCGACATCAATCATCGGGCAGTTGCCCACCAGACACGGCACCCGTCTGGTCGGTGGATCCTCCCTTTTCTATGGAGGTATTAGTGAACTTTACACCCTTTTCCTCGTGCCTCTATAATACTTTATTCACATTACAATCTAGCCTATTCGCTAATAAGTAATTTAAATATAACTTAAACTGCTAAGTAACTATAACATTAAGAAATCGTCAAATAACGTCTTTCTTATTCACTTATATTAAGGGGAAGACACTTAATACAGCAGTTTAAGTTCACTCACACTACACTCGACTAACTCAAAAGGTTTTACCCTTTTTAGTCTTCGCACTAATTCAGTGTCGTCAAGGAGTTGGATCGCCTCGAAATTCACGTGGTGATGAAGTCTCTGTTCATGAGCTTCTGCGTATTTTTTGATTACCATGTTTACGACATCCATCTTGAGGTCCAGGTGGAGGTCGCTGTTTCTTAAGAACCACGGCGCGTTGACTATATCCCTTAACACTTTGTTTTGAAATCGTTGTATGATTTGACGATTGCTTTGGCTAGTGCAGCTCCACTTCTGGCAGCTAATTAACTAAAATTAAACTGGTCATACGTACTTATGTAGGTATCTGACTATCAGCCCAAAAATTATTCGTTTTGAAAGTGATAAAACACAAACGCACATTAACTAAAGTTTTATTTTTTTGTTGATAACATAACAAATAAGAGTGCTGCAACACTCTGATACAAGTAGTTTAGTGATGTCAGTAACGTTGACGAATCAAAAAAGAATAGGTCCAGTGAACATCGCTACCAATAAAAATAAAAAATAAAAATATTTCTAACAGCGCAATAACAACCTTGAGAATAACAACGTATACGAATGTGGAAAATAAAAAATACAAAACAAAATAAAATTAAAATACGATCCTAGTCGTGCGTGTGCGTTGTTAGAGAGTAATTCACACTGACCTCCGTACTAGTAAAAACTGTATCACGGTAGGTCAGTCTTCCTCGTTCTCCAATAATCGCACTTTGTAGTGAACATAATATTTGGAGACTTAGAACAGTGTTCGGTATTAATTAACATATTAGTATCGTTACTACCGATCGTAAGGCGGATAAAACTATTTTTTTTTAAAGTATATGCATAATATTTAGACAAAAAATTGTGTAAAGGAAGTTGTTGTAAAGTTTTTACAAAAAAATGTCTAATCGTAAGTAATGACAATTCTTTATGAAGTGTATGTGTGGGATACATAAATCTCCTGAAATTCATTACTTTAAGTACAACTCGCTGCGCTCTTTCTAGAGATAAAAGTGTTGTTTTAGAATTGCCTCCCCAAGCAGTGTTACGATAAGTTATTATTGACTGGCAAAGGCAAAATTAAATAGTTCGTAGTAGTTTCGGTTGGCAAACATTCTGCAGATTTTTAAATAAGTGGATCATTCTCCTAACTCGAGTAGTCATGGAGGCTATTTGTTCGTTCCATGAAAGATTTTGGTCAACAGTATGACCCAGATATTTGATGGAAGATACCTGTGAGAAATAGTAGCAGGAGCAAGACAGAGGATTTATGCATGAATGAATTTTGATGGATGAGGAATTAATAGGTGGTTGAGTCCTATTACGAATACTGAAGTCAATGTACTTAGTTTTTTTGGCATTTAGGGTAAGAAGGTTGCAGTCAAGCCAAGTAGCAACTAGACCAAATCCCTCACCTGCCAATTTAAAAGTTTCTCTTCATGTGCTGCCTCTAAACAAAAGAACTGTATCATCAGCAAATGTAATTATTTTACCACGTGTGAGATGAAGGTCACACAAGTCATTTATGTAAATGAGGAATAAAGTCGGTCCCAAAATGCTAACTTGAGGTACCCGAAATAGGACATTTTCTGGCTGACTTGTGTAGTCCATCATTCTCACACATTGCGTCCTATTTGACATGTAATCGGTAATCAGATCCAGCGCAACACCAGGAATACCGATGCTCTCCAACTTTCTTAGGAGTATGGGGACAGAAACTGTGTCAAAAGCTTTTGCTAAGTCCTGAAATACCCCTATGGTCTTGTCACCCTTATCCAAACCACCGACAATATATGATAGAAGCTGGTGAACATCATGAGAAGTTGATTTATTACTTTTGAATCCGAACTGGTTTACAGACAAAAGCTCGGTGGATTCTAAGTAGCTTTTCAACCGCTTGTTTATAATACGCTCAATAATTTTAGACATGGTTGGTAACAAGAAGATTGGCCTATAATTTAAGACACAGCCTCCGTCCCCAGACTTATGAATGGGAACGATGACAGATTTTTTGAGGACGTTAGGAAAGATGCCTTCAGTCAGGCACAGATTATAAATCAGAGTTATTGGTAATGCAAAAATCTCAATGCCTCGTTTAAATAAGATTGAAGGAATCTCCACTGCCACTGCCACTGGAGAAAGATGATTTTAAATTAATTATTGTACTTTTTACTTCAGTTTCGTCCGCCGGCAGCTAGAAAAAAGATTTAACAGACGAAAAGTTTGGCTTACATGTTCTAGCTAAATCATCTTCGTTTCTTTGAGTTCTTACTTGGATGCTATGAGCAAGTTGACTTCCCACATTAGCAAAATACTTATTTATATAATTAATAGAACCTCGTGGGTTAGTTTTAGTTTTTAAGAGGTCATCAAAGTTTTTTGTGTGACATTTATTATTATTATTTATTTATTTCAGACATGTCCATACATTATATAAAAAAATTTGGAAATCGGTCAATACCTTTGTATTGACAGATTTCCTTAATTATTGACCATTGTGTTTTTTTGAGTATTTTTGTGAATCAATTTGTGATCTTAGATTTATTATTTTTTTTGGTTTATTAGTAAAATAGTACAAATGTTGCGATATCTTTTGTAGGTTATGTTAAGTATCTCATTTTGAGGGTCTTTTCTAAGTTTTTGGTGCAAATGATCTCTATTCCTCATACAACGCCAGAGTCCAGGCCTTATCCAAGGTTTAATGTTCCGTTTTCTGCGACTCAGCATATAGATATACGTACTTTTATTGATGCTATCTCTTACTAAGCATAGAAACCTATTGGTGAATTCATTAGGGTCATCAGAATGCAATACAACAGTCCAGTCAATTTGTTTTAGATCATTGATGATCGCAATGAAATTCACTTTTTTATATATATGTTTTTTCTCAGGGGCTACAGATTTTTTGGGAAGTGATATCATAACACTGCAATGATCCGTGATAGTCGAGTCGCATACTAGGGTTAAAGTATCACAATTTCTTTTGACAAAGCAATGGTCCAAACATTATTTTCTCGTGTCGGAAAAATATGTGAGAAGACCGTGCGCAGCAAGGAGGTTCATATATTTTGATGTTTTACTGCCTGTATCATCCCTAATGATCTGACCAAGATTATGTCTGGACTTTAAAAGAGACTGTGACCTCTGAGTTTGTTTCGTCCTTTCTTCTCAGAGTAGTCAGATAAAAAACGCCGACCTCATCTAATTTTTAAATTATGATTGACGTGTCAAAGTGTTTGTACAAACCTACTTACAGAAATAAAATCATTAATATCAATATTTCCTAATATATTTTATATGTATGTCATAAATTATCTACAACGCTAACGAAATTATTAATATTTTTAAAACGCGAGCGGTCTGTATAAAGATATTATTGCTAGATCGTTATTAATATTAGTGACCAAATAATTGACTTCACAACCCTCTCCCGTAGGTTCCAACACAGTAACTTTTAAATTCCCATTAACATAAATAACAATACCATCGTTTTGGTTGATATGATTAGTAGTTAGTTAGTAGCGAAATTTGGTAAGAAGCAATATCAGGTAAGGTTGTATTTTCTGACAGCCAACATTCGGTTAAAATAATAAAGTCAAAAGAAATGTCAAGTCTAAATAGAAGTACACGAAGCTCATCAAAGTTATTATTAATACTCCTAATATTTTGAGTTAACACTATATAGGTATTAGTTTTATCGAACAAAATCTTGCAATTTTCCGGCATGTCTATGATTTGAGCATTACCGACATTGATATGTTCATCAATGTCTGAGAGCGAGGCCCCATTAGTGCGTTGTGCTGCGTTGCGTCGCGTCATCGCAACGGAACAACGCATTGTATGCCACACCTGTGTTGCGTTGACGCTGCGCCAACGCAACGCAAGAGGGTATGCGCGCCGTTGCAGCTGCGTCTCAGTTCAGCCTTTGCAATGGATAGATACAAACGTGTTCTTTTGTTGCGTCGTCGCAGCGGAGCTCCGACAACGCAGCGCATCACCCTCCCTCCCGCTTCGTCTCTTGTCCGTCGATCCGTTGAAACGTCGCGCGCGACGACGCAACGGTCTAATGGGGCATGTCATAAAAAATATATGGAAAACGAGGCAGCGACGACGCTGCGAGGACGCAACGCAGCGCAACGTACTAATGGGGCCTCGCCCTAAGGCGATGTTAATTAAGTCAAACATATTGTTTAAAAGAAAAAAGTAAAACCATCTGATTTAGGGAACGCCAAAATGCAACAAACGCGTAATTATGCAAAATATTGAACGAATACAGTCTATCAGAATTCTGTGTATGATGTGTTGTGATTGTGTGGCGTGAAATTGTAATTGAGTAACATGGACAAATTAAGAAATAAGAGTAATTATGAACTATGTGTGTATCTTGCGGCTTCTAAGACTTTAACAATAACGAAAGGTAAAAAATGGGCATGCAATAAACTACTAAACCAATGTTAAGAAGATAATATCGTTTTAATCTAAAGTCATATTTTCAAATTGCACTTGGGATGATAATATTCTCAATGTCAGCAACAATACCTTCGATATGTTCTGCGGAGTTTATGAGTATGGATGGAGATCCCTCATATTTCATAATGACAATTCTTCCATTCGATATCCAGCCGAACTTATTAAACTCGTGTTTTTCTGAAGTATTCGAGCTAAATAATGTAGTTTACGTGTATTAGGAGTCAGGGATTCTGATATTTGATTCTGATATTTATTGGGAGTTTCTCAACCGAGATCTGTAGTTGATTTGTGTTCAATTTGTCTTCCTTGTGCTTCTGATTATATGATTTGATAGCATTAAGTAAATCTACACATGATTTAACTGTCTGGTACTCAACAACAATAATGTTGTTTTGATTAGATTTCTTTTTATATACTTGACGAACATTACCAGGGGTGATGAGTAAATCCACTGCCTTGTGCAGGTGAGACACAATTTCGCTTAAGTTATCCGTGTTACATAAGGGCACGTTTTTAATGTAAATAGTAGTTTCTCGCTGTTTTCTTAGCAAATCTTCAATTTGACCTTCTAGAACATTTATTTCAACATGTGCCTCTTCATTGGCTATCATAATATTTCCATATATATGCTTCAAATCTATACACATAGTCACAGTCTTATCTAGAGCTTTCTGCAGGATTGTGTTCGACTGGATTATTTCTTTGTTCTGGTTTTTGATTTCTTTAAACATTTCATTGAGACTGAGAAATTTAGAGTCTTGATCTTCTTTCATAGATGAGAACATTTTCCTTAATTCACAACGCAACTCAGAAATTTCATCATCAGGCTGGCGTTGTTTTCTTTTTCTTGAAGACACGATGTCAAGGTCTTCTGTAACCCATGTATATAAATCGGGTTGCGACCCACAGGTGGTTTCTTTAGGCGAACGTAACATGTCGATTTCTCTATAAACCTTGCGTATACTATGCAAAGCGCTCCTTATCTAAATCACGCCACTGAGCGCGTGATCGAACTAATTAGTAAAGCGTCAGTTCGTTTTCGACCTTAGGTACTTTAATCTATGGTTTATTTTAACTTTACTCAACACTATTTTTATTTTCAATGCAATATTTTTAGTGCGGTTGACCGGTAAACACGTCTATTCACTGCGAATGCGAGCGAGGAAGGAATGATTATTATCTACCCCTCCTTGGATCGTCCTACGTTCTACAGCTTCCAATCGGATCAAGTATTGCCACTTGCAGTATCTACAGCAACTTGCAAATCAGAGTCGTACGAAAATAATAGGATGATAATTGAAAATAGAAACTATCGAAACTTCAGAAAATGCTTTTATAAAAGGACTGAATGTTGAACGGAGGTACCTATTTTTGATTAATGTTCATTATGTCTTTTATCTCGATCTTCTGGTCAGTTTACCTATCAATATTTTATTGTTATGTATTGAGAAACTTTATAATGTAGTTTTGCGGGCACTTTACGATCTTTACGAAAAATCTGAAGCCTGAAATGAAATAACTCATTATTATTAACACAACGATTAAAAGCCCCATGTCATTACCATTTAATTCATAAATCACAAATTGGACCGTGTTTTCTTTATACAGAATGGACCGGTTTACTATGTACGAAATAAACCTATGAACTGCAAAATATATCATGCATACATATCAAATTGTGGGCGACCTTTCACCTGACCTTTAAAAACTATAAAAATTTTTTTTTCTTCAGGCGTACCTATATACTGAGGTAGGTATTTCTAGTTCGGGGTATTGCTATTCTGTTTGATCTTATCTATTTACCTTGCCCTTATTTACGACACAAAGGCTCTAGATTTTGTATAACTGAAGTGTAGTTTTAATATTGATAAACTGATATTTAATTGCCTATCGACGCTGTAACAATTTATAGCTCCTTAAAACCGTGTTAATTTAAAACTTAGTCATAAGGAATCACAACATCTGCAAGATCCAAAACAATATCCACTGCTCTATTTATGCATCACCGCCATTGAAAAGATTGATGGTAGCGCGCAATGGAATGTAAAGCAAAATTAAAGACATCGTTTTTCATTTTCGTCCCTGTCATTCTTTTACGTCACAGGAGTTTCTCAAGCATGTCTTTTAAGTATAAAGTATGTAGAGAACTTAAAGCAAATTATAGACAGAACTTGGATAAAGATGAAAAGCCTTGTAATATCCAATACCCAAGTAATCCTACCCTTCAGGCCTAGAATCAATTGGTGCCATTTAGATTTTAGGTCAAGATTTTCGATATTCTTGGAGAAATAGATGGTGTATGATTCTTAGTGATTTCAGAAGACTTACTGGTTTTTAGGTAACAATAGTAGGGAGTTTATGTAGGACAACATTTAGTGTTTATGTACTTATTTATTATACAAGAATAAACAATCTATTGTGGCAGATTTATCGTAAAAGATTTCACGAATAAGAAGCAGAATAGGAGTCACTTCTACCTTTAACTACACAATCAGTGACATGTTGATACCAAGTCCACTTTCCTAAATAAACAGTGCCCAAAATAAGCAACACAGAACACACATTCAAAGTTCACTCGCTCCCACACAAGCACGTAAACAAACATCGACCTATAACTTACTCCAAATACACTTGCTTTTCCGTAGTTCCGTACAAAAACACCGTCTCACATTACTACGCGATATCTTTTACTTAGGCCACACATGTGCCAAGATTCAAGTCCCCGTGTGCCAAATTCGGGTCAAGGATCAAAAGACCAAGTTATTCCCAATGTACGAAATCGTCTGTACTTGAAACTTGGCGGGGAAATTGGGACGAATTCGTCACAATTGTGGCTGGAATACTAGCTACCTATTTCAGACGACTGAGAGAATTTTTTAGAACAAGAATTTCTAGCCGTTTTCTGTCTGCAGACGGTAAATTTATTTGCAGGATAAAAAATAATGGCTGCTCTTACTTTTCGTAATAGGAGCGAATTGTTGAGTTACTTTGTTAAATGTTGGTAAGAAGAAGACGTTATTGTGTAAATACAAAATTAGATTGAAATGTGCTATAAATAGGTTCAATATCAATTTATTTTATTGGGAATATCTAAGGCGAAAAGCATACTGTTTTGCCCACGCAGTGTATTTTGCTCATAATTTTCTCGGTAAATGTCACGAGTTTAAGATGAGTTCGGTCTTTGATAACTTTGTTGAATAGACAATTTGTTTACGGTCCTAAGTTAACCTTTATTTAAGGAAAAAATATCCTTGTTTCACACTGGTAGTCTCTGCCTTCACAAATAGTTTTTGTAACATTCAAAAGTATTTTCCGAATTCGCGAAATACTTTTTTATAATAATAATATAACAAGTCATCTTGTTACATCAAACAAGTGTTCTCACCTTGTAATATATTGCGTAATAGGCAATTGCATAATTAAACAAGTTTGGAAAATCCAAAAGTCCACGCATCATAATGCTCATTTAATTTAATATTAGATTAGCAATATATAAAAAAAAAACATGTTTGCAAGAAAAGAACTTATATTTTTGTAGGTACGTGAGTATCCCTCCTCATCTAGTTTAAGAAAAATAGATTGACGTGTAAAAGTGTTTGTACAAACCTACTTACAGAAATAAAATCAGTTATCATAATGAGTTTTAATAAAAATAGATTTGAAAAAAAACGACGTCAACTAGGCTACTTATATGAAATACGGCACCAGGTCACCGAATTCCGGAACTAATACAAAAAGCCCCATCTCGATATATAAATTTTTTCGGGAGTTATCGTTTGTACATAGAAAATCAGCGTACAGACATCGGGACATCCACCTAAGTTTTTTTTAAAACTTTTTTTTAAAATATTCTACATGAAATGATTTGTAGAAAGTATAAGATGGATTAATTTAAGTATTTTCTCGTTTTACATCTATTCATATTATTGTGTGCAATATAGTTGTGATAGAGGCATTTGAAGAGCACAAAATTGCTTGACCTTGACGAGTCGAGAGTAACGCACCACCACAAAACCGCTTCGCGTTATGAGGCATACCAAAAACAAGTAGATATGTACGTTACAAAAAGAGTTTAAAATATAGTCTGAGTATTGTGAGGATGTATATTTTACCCATTGTACAGTAAGTTATACCTTATCTGTGTCGTTTCAGCCATTTTGGTGGACGAGCCGCACCCCAGAGGGTGTTCGACGTAACTTTAATAGACATTCTCCGAAAATACAACGTAAGTCTCGCAAAATATTGTTCATTTTTCTCTTTATTTTTTTTATCAAAGTAATTATTATGTGTAAGAATTGCCGAAAGCCCCGTAAAACTGGCCAAGTGTGAGTTGGACTCGCACACGAAGGGTTCCGTACCACCGTACAATATTTAAAACTACATAAGTGCCAATTTTTTTTAATCTTTGATTTTTACCCTTTAATTGTTATTTTTTTTATTTTTTATTTATTGTGGTAGCGGCATTATAAATACACACTGTGAAAATTTCAACTGTCTACCTATTACGGTTCATGAGTTACAGCCCGCTGACAGACAGACGGACGGACCGGAGCCTTAGTAATAGGGCTCCGGTGGCACTCTTCGGGTACGTAACCCTAAAAACAACCGGTTCGGGGTATTTTTCTTGGCGCTATCGTTAAACAAGATCCCAAGCCGGATTCTTCAGTAGCCTTTGTGTAAAGAAGTTGTTTTAACTGCAGTTCCGGGCCGTTCTGGGAAATAAGTAACAATGATTTACCAAGAGGAGGTAAATAACATTTAAGGTGAATCTTGTTATGAAGTTTGTAGTCAACAACAATGCTAAAAAAGGTTTAAAATTTATAACAGATTAAGACTGAATATTTTGTACTTTGTTTTAACTCCCACAATACGTTTTCAGATTCAGATTACTTTATTTGCTCACACATATTGTGTGTACACACACACGGCTACAGATCAAGCTATACATTTCCAGTTTACACTGACCTTTCATTGTAAGGAAATCCTATACAAGGCGAGATCAGCTTATAATGGAAATGTATAGCTTGATGTGTAGCCGTGCGTACATACAATACAATGCATGCAAAATGTTATAAGTAGATGGAGTTGTGCTAACATGTTTACCATAGTTATTAGTCATGGTAATAACAAAAAAAAAATAGTTGCAAATATTAATACAGGTCAAAGTCAAAGCATTTATTTCAAATAGGCACATAAAAGCCACTTTTGTTTAAATAGAATTGATTCTAGTCGCCCCTTCCAAAAGGTAGTTTCGTATGGAGAAGAATGGCCATGAAACTCCACCGTTACTCTTTTAAAATGTGTTACAATACTTTGTATACATTCATTATATAATTATATGTGAAGACGATGCACCTATAATAAAAATTACAGGTTTAGAAACAAAAAAAAAATCAACATGACAATGCTGACATAAGTAAATTAAATTGACGTTATGTTGTTTATTTAGAGACTCAGTTATTTACAAATAAACTACCCTACTCTCACTACTGTTGGGATTACATCCTATGGTGTTTTTTTTTTTTGGCAGATGTTGGAAACGCCGCCAGGAGGGGACGCCCTAGAAGGACATAAATAGTAACCTTATTGGTGATGTTTTTCAGAAAGGTCAGAAGGTCAGGTGCCTAGTACTCGCAACCGATGGCGTGCGTGTGTGACCAGCGAACCTACTCTCTAAGTCCGTCAACGAGGATACGGGCCCGTCCAAAACTAGTTCGATACTTAAAAGTGAACCCTACTCCCGATTAATTAACTTTTCCGGACGGGTAAAAACACATCGGGAGTAAGGACATTTGTCTAAACGCCTTCTCATTAATATTTAGTTCAGGCCCCTGATTAATCTTATGTCCTTAAGTGATACGGAGTATGAAGCGTCCCGAAACGACGGACTTCGTGCTTTTTTTTTTATTTATTTTTTTCAACATCCACACAAGGTCGTCAGGTTCCGAACTAGGCAGAGCCTGTACTACGGTAACCTGATGACTGATATACATACTTATATACATATACACACCCAGACACAGGTCAAACAGACATGTTCATATACACAAATGTTTGACTTGTCCGGGGATCGAACCCGGAACCAGCGGCTCAGAAGGCAGGGACGCTACCAACTGCGGCTACCGGTCAGTCAAGCTTATGTAGTAGGCCCCCAGATATGTGAACGTAATCGAAGCGAAAGGAAGGATCGTAGCAGGTAGCATTCTGTAGTTTCTGCCTCCAAGGAAAGAAGGTGAGGTTATTTATGAATGTGTTTTTATTCAATACTTGAAAAATTACATAAGATTTGTAGCGGTATCTTCATCGCCACATGCGAACTACGTCACACTGACGTCACGCAAAATCCTGCATCGCGCAAGCAGAGTTTACCGCGCTACTAGCATATATTATACAACGTCCCGACAACAATCGTTGGGCAGTTGCCCACCAGATACGACACCTGTCTGGTCGGAGGGTCCTCCCTTTTCTATGGTGGTATGAGCGAACTTTATACCGTTCCTCGTCCACACATTTCTCATTCCAGCAACAAAATATTATGACTGTTACATTTAAAATGGAACACACTTTATGTTTATTTAGAATAAAAATTAATCAATTTTGTCTAACTATAATACGTACTCACGTACCAACAAGCGAAAATATGAATGTGTGGAAGCTCATACATTACGCGATGAATAATAATCTTAATTTATGTTGGTTATAAAAGAAAATACGTTAAGTTTTTTTGTTCAAGAGCCGGCTATAATTCAGCAAACGATGTTAGTAATGTAATAAAACCCACGTTTATCTAGTTTTTTTGTAAGTACCAAGTTTGTATCGCGGTTTATTGAAACCTTTTGAATGATTGTGTTGTTAGTTGGGCCATGAATGAAAGCAATTTAAATAATCACTTAGCTTGTCTACTTATCTATTTTTTATTGAGTTGATTATTTATCGACAGACTTATGAAAATGTCTGCAATGTTTTGACTGACCGGTTGTCGCAGTTGGTAGCGACCCTGCCTTCTGAGCCGCTGGTCTCGGGTTCGATCCCTGGACAAGTCAAACATTTGTGTGCATGAACATGTCTGTTTGACCTGTGTCTGGGTGTGTATATGTATATCAGTCATCAGGTTACCGTAGTACGGTACGGTACGGCTCTGCCTAGTTCGGGACCTGAAGACCTTGTGTGGATGTTGTCTCATATTATTATTATACTATAATGTAGTAGCGTAGTAAGTATGTAACATACTTAGGTACAACATACCATACTTACTTACATACATAATCAGTGGTGGGCTAATATTTTGGGGAAACTCGACAGAAAAAGAATCAGCATTCAAGTCTCAAGAAAGATGTTTACGGGCGATGTTCAAACTTGAGAAGACCGATAGCTGCGTACCTTATTTTAAAAGTTACAAGATATTAAGAGCGTTTATACCTTATGAGTGGCAACGTCGCAATTTAGTGTCATATTTCATGGTTTTCAATTTTTATCATTTAATCGGAGCTATATTTAAAAATCTGTTTAATTAACTTTTTAGAATTATGTGAAAACTGTGTAAAAGGTAAGAAATCGTTGCGTTTACAGTTCTATTTATATGCAAATAATACATTGGGAACTTGAGGGCGTTATTTTATTTGTAAAATAACTGTAAGCATTACGGTTACTTACTTTATAAACACTTTCACGTAATTCTAAAAAGTTAATTAAACAGATTTTTAAAATATAGCTCCGATTAGATGATAAAAATTTAAAACCACGAAATATGACACTAAATTGCGACGTTGCCACTCATAAGGTATAAACGCTCTTAACTGTACCGTGCTTGTACATATTAGAAGTAGCTGTGTTTGTTCAGTCGAATCCGCATTACCTACTATACGCGTCTAGTCGACATATTCTGCGTGGGAATATGTCGACTAGACGCTTATAGTAGACGTGACAATGGTCAACTTTGTCTCCAATCTTCTAAGACGTCCCTTATGCGCAAAAGTGTATACTGTATGGCTCCGGTCATTTATAACAAAGTAGGTACCTAAAAGTTGGAGAGAACTACCTCAATCTATGTTTAAAAATAAACTTCGTACTTTTTTGACCGCCAGAGCATTATTATAGCGTTACTGAGTTCTTTAATGAAAAGGAATTTGTCTTGACATGAGTAATTAATTATATTCATTTGGAGCTACTTATATAATAATGTTGATTTACTCTATAATTTTAATGACCCATTAATAATTAAATATGACAACTTTTAGTATTTTGGTTAATTTATTTTTTAATTGTATAAATTTATTATTTTCACGTCACGTAGTGACAAACATGTTTGCACTTAATTAACTTTAGCCTCTTGTTTACACTTTCTATGTATGTACACACACATGTTTAAGCAAATAAAAAATCTTATCTTATCCTACTCGACCCAACAAATGTATGGGACACCTGATTATATTTTCGTGATTACGATGTTGGTCCCATTGAGAAAGTGGTTCAGTTTGATGGTCTGTATGTACCACACCCTTTTGACCACACCTTTCTGATACAACCTTTATACATCTGAGGAATTGTAGTTGGAGGCTATACAAACTTCTTGTGTAAACTTCATGAAGTAAATTTTTAATCCATAAGTACAAATAAATAAAATTGAAGTGAAACATAATATCATAATGACAGGTTTTTACTAAATGCATATAAAAGTATATAACCTACTTATGAAAAAAAATGAATATTTAAAATTTGTGGTCTGTCTGTCTGTTTATTCCGGCTAATCTCCGAAACGGCTGGACCGATTTTGACGGGACTTTTACTGACAGATAACTGATGTTATAAGGAGTAACTACTTTTGACCCGGTAGCACGTTCCTGTGGGATAAATTCAGGCAATCACGCAGGTGAAGTTGCGGGCAGAAGCTAGATTAAATAAATACGTTCTGTTGTAAGATTGCCACGTGTAACACAACCATTTTTCTCCAAAGATATTTTGCTATAGTATAGTTAAAATCTCGCTGCAGACTTGGTCATAAATCATAATCGGAGTAGGGATGTGCGCTGGTTGCGCGCGCTCAATGCCATTATCGATAACAGAATAAGTAAGATTATCACGTAAACATACTGCATTCATTAAATATGCAGGGTAACTAATGAGTACTAATGTGTTTTTACGAGACTTCCTTCTCGTAAGAACACATTAGTATCCATTAGTTAATTCTATAAACAGAAGGTAATTATATAAAAACTAATATGTTTTTACGTTCTTAATTACATAAAAAGAGGGTAATTAACAAATATGTTTTTGTCTCCTTTGCTACCCGCTAGTTGCGCCGTGTTATTAAGTACTTATATATAAATCGCTACAAAAATATATAAATATATAAAACTATCGTTAACACTCATCGACTGCAGTAATACACAGGACTACGTGTGGGCGTGGCCTGCCCATAAGGCCCGTGAGTGGGAAAGAGAGCGAAACACTCGAATGATTTATGACCGAGTCTGCAGCGAGATTTTAACTATACTATAAGTGTCTAGTATCCCAGCCCTTAACATTACTTATGAATGCTGTGCACGTCTGTAATTGACGTAAACACTAGTCCATGTCTCTGTTCTCTTTTATTTGTGAATGTTTGTGTTTGTGTTGTTGATGTGCCTTAATAATAATAAATAAATTACTTGCAAAAGGTCTATGGTATTTTATTCTTTATCTCGTGTACAAGCCATAATTTTAAAGGTACAATTATTATTATAGCCCGTGAAACCTTAATTAATTAATTAACTGATGAATCGGATCCTATGACCAAAAACGGATCGTTTTCCCAATCATACCCTATTGCTATGCCGAACTGACCCTTTGATACGATCCTGTAGAAATATTATCCACTAGCTTTTGCCACCGGCTTCACCCGCGTGTAGTTATATCAGTAATTATCTCACGGGAAAGCACTACTGGGATAAACATAAATTAATAAAAGACTAATAATATAAGACTAATAGACATAATAATACAAGACTGGTAGGTCTAGGTATAGGTGATTGCGTAACACGGTTGGAGAGTTGCCTTAGAGGCGCGGGACTAAGAATTCTTTTATTTTTTCGGAAATTTACAATTTTTATTGCAATGGTGGGTTAACCTTGTCTCTATGTAGTTTCTCGATTCTATCGTAAAGAACACCCAACTTTAGGACTAAAAGCTTAAATGGTTAAAGGCCCCTAGCCGCCGCAGGAGACGCCCTGGGCGTCGGGAATCGCAGGCCGATTCCCGGCCACCGTAGGCGTGGGCTTGCGAACGGCGAGCAATGGGCAGCTCGCCGTTCGATAAGGACCAGGCCCGGGTCGACGGCGCGTTGTGTTCCACGCGCGCCTCAAAGAGATGTCAGCACCAATGACGGGGTTTGCTAGGACCAATAATATGCCTGCTAGGGTTGCGGAAAAGTCCGAGAGGGAAACCGTGGCCCCTGGCACAGGTAACTGAAGGAACACGGGTGGGTTTTAGTCAGTAAGAGTCTGACACGCCCTCCTGCTCTGCCCAGAACGGGAGAAGTTATTTGCTGACTCCCCACCCTCAAAAAAAAAAAAAAGGGCTAATAGCTTCTTGGTGTCTACGACCAGCCGTTAGTCGTAAAAATGATGTCGATCCTTTTAGAACTTAGGATGCAAGAGCAAGCGATGCAAGCTCGCGATTTGGGGCATCCCGACTCGGATAGGTTAGGTTCGAAGGGGTCTAGTAAGCGAGCGAAGCGAGCTAACAAGAACCCCGCCATCCCTTTCGTGTTTATTTTTTTAACCATTCAGAGGCTGGAGCCCCGCTAAGCAGGGATCCGTAGGCTATGACTATAGGCTCAGAACCTGAATGGTTTCTATGGTCAAGGTTAAACCGAAAAAAAAGGGGCAATTTCCCAAAAATAAAACCTTTTCTTTTCTGCTCATAGTGCCCTAAGCGTATACTGCAACTTCTACTTCTTCGACCCTAAGACGACCCAGTGACCCGTAACACGCTTTCAATCACAATCCAAGTGTTTTAAGGATAATCCTAACCCATTGCTTCATAACTTATAAAAAATTGTCTACTCAACAACGTAAATAACGCGATGAACGTGGCTGAACTGGCATAATTAAAGACATTGCGATCATTGTCATTTGACGTGTGTTAAGCAATTCCCTAGCAGGTTGACAAAAATGTATTCTCTCTCTCTCTTTTTTTTCTCTTTTACTTTCTCTGTCACCAATATCAGCCAGCAGGAGAGGAATTTGACATTTACAAGACTTATTCTACGCTGGCTAGTTTCGGATTTCTGTCAGTTCATAACAACTCCTTAAAACTAAAATGTTAGTCTGAATACTTCGTGCTTTCCCTACAAATTGTAGACTTAAATAGTGACTTAGGAGCAAGTTTAAGACGACAGGGGCGCTTCAGGTAGACACCGCAAGCAAACTTAAAACCCTCCAACCGCCGGTGGGGGGTAATAGACGATCTTTAGAGAGCTTGCGATCCCGCAAATGCCTTTTGTTAATGTAACTGAGGGTTAACTGGCACAAGATACGCTTAGGCGGAGTTTTCTTTTGTAAAGTAATTGAGCATGAGGTTATAGTGGGTAGACGATAAGGATTGACTTTTAAGTTTAAGTATAGGGTATAAGAAACTTTAATATTTAATTTTGGACATTAAAAACCCTTTTTTACAAACAAAAAACAACCGACTTCCAAAAAAAAGTACTGCAAAGTGAAAAATAACTTTCATTTCGGAAGTCGGTGTCTTTGCATCTGTATTTTAGTTTTTGTAAAAAAGTTTTTATTTTTCACTTTTTAGTTATAGTACGGTGGGCTGCATCAATTAGGTACCCCAGTTGTATTTAAATTAACTTTGAAGGGGGGTACCCACATCGTGACGCTGACTGTACCTACCTACCTTACACCAATTCGAAAACGATCGTCTTACACGTCCACGTCCGTTTGAAGCCGGTTTTATTAATTTAAAATAATGTATTGTTTATTTATTAAAAATCGCTCGACCGATTTCCATAAAATTTATATGGGACCTTTGAATCATAATTAGCGGAATGATCACGTAACAAACATAGAAAAAAAAACATACAGTCGAATTGAGAACCTCCCCCTTTTTTGAAGTCGGTTAAAAATTAGACTTATAAGAATCAGTCAATTAAACAAAACGTGTTTTTGCGTACTAATTTCTTTTTATTACAAACATTTAGGGGTAAAATCTAGTCTCAAAGAAAGTTCTAATGCCCGCTGATCTATTCTACTAAAGTGTCACTGTGAACACATTAGGTGAGCTGAGCTGTCATTCCACTTGACGCTAGGGATTGACACTACTTCACGGATCGGCTGTTACCTCAGACTAAGGAAAAGAAGAATAGACATGACATACCTACGAAAAAAACGTGCCTACCTAAAATGTGAGTCTGGCACAAAGATGGCGGCTTGCGGTAGAGCTGCGCGCATTATAATATCAAAATTTTCTTCAAAACACTGAAAAAAACAAGTTGCTATGACAACTGATGTACTTGTTGGCTGTGACAAAACATGGCGACCGGCCGCAGTGAGATATGCTGTATACTGTTCGTTATGCCGAGTCCTTTCTTTTCCTTAGTCTGAGGCTGTTACGTATGCAGTTCGACTGGGGTGTCAAGTGTCAAAGTCAAAACGTCAAATAGGTATTTGGTAAACGCAAATGTAATAATTATAAGGCAGAACACGTCGTGTTCAGTATAGGTACCAAATTACCGAAAAGGTAAAATCACTGTAGGTATAGTCAAAACAAAAGTCGATTAAAACTGTAACTTTTAAATATCATCTCAACTGTTACCAACTGATTCGATACTTATCTTTTCTGCAATTTCTGTAATAGCTAGAGTTGGTACTCTTTACATTTTATATCAGCATATTAGTTATTTCTTTTTATTTTGCCCAATAATATTATTATATAAAGAACTGAAGTGTTAATCGACTCTTGTTACTGACCGTGCCTAATATCACCCAGTACCCTGATTTACGTCACTGAGTACACAATAGTAAAATCAAAGAAATAACAACTTAGCCAGAAATGTAAATCGATTATTACGATGAACGAACTCTTTCAAGTTACTTCAGTTTTTTATTCATAATGGAAGTACGTAGTAGATGGTTACAAAATTACAAAAGAAAACGCTTTTAAATAGAGTACTTAAAATCCGGACGGATCCGGCCTTCGGCTCTCTTGAAATATTACGTAGGTATTTAACTAATTTTAAAGTATAACGTAATATTTTGTATGAAGTAACTGGTATTTTGAAAGTAGGAAAAATACGTAAATTGAGGTTGAGGTAACAATTTTCCTATGTAAACATGTTTTGAGCCGTTTACCAGGAAATTAAAGTATTTTTATTAATGTTGAAATAGGTTCTAGGCTCTCTGGATAAAACACTCTCAAAGGCGGTCGATGACCTCCAGACCAGACATTTAAACCCTTAGCAACAAGTGTTCCGCAAACAACATGAAAGGCTTGCTGTTTTATAAATATGAAAAGATTATGAGATATGGTTGAGCTGAATGGGGCCGATCCATACGTCATGTTCGTGAACGGGCGCCGTCAGTAGGCACTGGTCATTTCTTAGCTGCCACGGCTTTTTTGAATTCCATAATTGTTTTTATATGTTTATTACGGACGCTTTTAACGTGCACGTCTTTCTACATCGTTCTCACATGTATAATTTCAACATGAATCATGTAACCACTTTTTTGTAACAATATTTTGATTTAAAAGAGTGTCCATGGAGTTTCTTGCCCGTTCTTCTCTATAGGTACCTACTACGCTATGGAATGGGCAACTAGCTTCATCTTTCTAACTGACCGACCCCTTGACAATTCAAAAGTACCTGTAATTGGTTTATTGGAAATAAATGCTTTGAGTTTGAGTTTGAATTTTAGAAGACAAAAAGAGAACACTACAAAAAGCCTATTCCGGAATCTCCATGGATAATGGACATCAAACAGCAAATCTTATTATATGTCCATTAACAAGGACTAAGCACCATCCCCATGCCACGTAAGTGGGTTAACGATAATCTGCTGACTAGAACTAAGGTCTGTTCAAATCCTTGCTTCCAATTGATGTTATTCCCACTTAAACAAATATCAACTTTATATTAGTGTAAAATAAATTGATTTCAGAATGATTACTACCATTGAAATAGTCATCAGCTTTTTTTAAATTGTATCGTATAATAAACTTTATGTGTTTGTTTTTTCCAAAACACATATTTGTTTACACGATCAGAAATTAAATCGCGAACGGAGTATACGTATCTACCCTACACCTAAATAGCTTAATTCACCATCCGAGGAGACTGGACATAATGACGCTTTCAAGTACTTAGTGACGGTAGGCGTACTAAAATCAGTGGGTCGCCTGCGAAAACAGTCATTAGGCTTACCTAATGCTCTTATGTATTGTTTGGCAGCTGTGGTAGATCAATAGAGTCGAATATGACATTACATGAAAATTCACTTAAGGAGTTGAGCATTTTTAATGTACTTTCTGTCAATGTGAATACATATACATCGTGACATCTAAGTTCGTCCACCGCATTCCGAATTCATTCTTGTATAACAATACAGGTTATACCCTTACTACCTACCTTTGAGAATAAATCTAAGTTCATTGAAGCCATTAGCAACTTTAGTTTTGCTGAAGTATTCAATAGCACAAATCCAGAAATGGCTTACATTTGTTTTACGAACTTCTAAAACTTTTTTACGACTTGTGCTTTGCTACCGTGAGAAAAAATATTTTCACTCGTAAAACTCCGCGACGGATATCTAAAGGTATCAAAAAGTGTAGTAAAAGGAAAAAAAGAGATGTTATGGTCGTACAGGCGATCACCTAATTTTGAAAACAAACAACTTCACAATATTCAAGACGATTGAAAAGAGTAATACAATTGACACAAAAGTCTCAAAACAGTCATATTATAAAATAGTAATGAAAATCAGACGAAGGCTACGTGGGAATTTATGAATAGGTATATATCTAACTTTCACCCAGAATTTGTATAACAAATACTTTTAAGTGATTAACAACAAATATCTTATAAAGACACAGCTACGGCATTCAATGACTATTTTATAGATTCGGTACATCCTGCAAGGAATTGTGATAACGGTATGGCTATATCTGTCATTGATCAATATCCCAAACCCCTTTTTATGGCACCGACAGATGATAATAATAGAAATTCGCAAAAATACAAATAGCGCGGGGTTTGATGACATTTCTACTAAGATTTTAAAATTAGTGTCGCATATAATTGCTCCCAAACTGAGTTCTATAATTAACCTATACCTACATAGAGTATGGTCTTTTTCCAACCATATTAAAACGACTATAAATTAAGCCACATAAGACAGGTGATAAAGCAACCATTTAAATTATCGACCAATAGCTTTAATACAGGTATTATCAAAAGTCTTTGAAAAAGTAATGTATATATCCCTAAACTTATTCTATGAAACATGTGATATACTTACTAAAAAACAATACGGTTTTCGAAAAACATTAAATATCTACCACGCAGTCTATGAGCTAATTGCTGAAATTGTTAGTACTTAATGTTGACAAAAAATCCTATTGCCAACGTAATTCCGGACATGTTTATGGCATTCAATCACGTAGATCATAAAATATTACTGGGTAAGTTAGAACGTCATGGTGTCCGAGGAAACATATTAAGCCTAATCAAGAGTTATGTAAGTGGATGAAAACAAATCACGGTTTTAAATAGAATTTGTCCTAATTATAAGATAGAAGTTGCTCACAGTTCGTCCATTAGAAATACAACCTGTGGTGTTCTCCAGGGAGAGTCTTTGGGCCCTTGCTGTTTCTCATATTTATAAATTAATGATTTACCGAAATGTACCGACTATCAAACCATCCTGTTTGCCGATGACAGTACAAACTTAGAATCATATGAAAATGGCGTAAATAATTGCATCCATTGCATAACAAACTGGTTACATAAGAATACGCTAAAAATAAACTTGGAAAAACACTTTATGACGTTTCAACAAAGAACAAAAAAGCTAAATTTAAATAAGTATATCATACGCAAATCAAAAAGTACCTGAAACCAACAGTGCACGATTTCTAGGACTTTACTTGGATAGTCGTTTAAGCTGGAAATGTCATGTAGAAACTGTTTGTAAAAAACTAAACCAGTATTCTTATGCACTTTATAATCTTGCAAAAATAGCAAATATGTCCGTAGTTTTGATAGCATTCAAAGCTTATGTTTCTTCAACGTTACGCTATATTCTAAAAGCTTTTTAGGAGTGGCACCCAAAATATATAACAAGATACCCAACCCAATAAAAGATCTTGACGTACAAAATTTCAAAAAGGCTGTTCTTAATTTATGAAATATACATGGGGCACACTAAAAGTTTTGCACTTCTAGCTAATCGGAACTATTTGAATTTCAAATGTTATATTTTTTTAAACGTTGCAACCTTCTTAGTAATTAAAAATAATAACAATTGGCGGGAAATCATTTGTCAATTGTTTTTTTATCATACATCAAAGTTCTACGTACGCAACGAAAATGGAATTAAGTCGAAAAGATTTTAGAGCGATGATTTTTTATGATTTTAGAAGTTCTCTCTCTCCGCAAGACTGTGCCGCTCGTCTTCAAAATGCTTTTGGGAGAGAAGCACCTTGTTTGAGCACCATGAGGCGATGGTTTGCTGAATTTGAGAGAGGTCGAGTTTCTTTACATGACGAATTTCGTGAAGGGTGGCCTTCAACTGCCGTCAACGAAAATGATGTGGCTACTGTTAAGCGGCTAATTGAAAAAAACCCGCGGATTACCTATGAGACAATTTGAGGACTATTGGGGATTGGTATGAACCAAATTCAGAAAATTTTACACGAACAATTGAAAGTTCGGAAACTTTGTTGTCGTTGGATCCCTCATGAACTGACAGCGGAGCAAAAGCGGGCTCGCGTGGAATGGTGCTCACAGATGCTACTGAAGTACGACCACGGACATTCTAATGCTGTTTATGACATTGTCACAGGAGACGAAACGTGGATTTATTGTTTTGAACCCGGAAAAAAACAGCAATCTTGTGAATGGGTGTTTGAAAATGAGAACAGGCCAACAAAAGTAAGGCAGGCGAGAAACGTTGGTAAAAAAATGATCGCGTTTTTTTTCTCAGCTACGGGTCCCATCTATACATTCCACTTGAAGATCAAAAGAGTGTTAATGCCGAGTGGTATTCTACCATTTGTTTACCCAGGGTGTTAGAAAAAGTTCGCGAAAGACGACCTAAAAGCCGCGTTCTCCTACATCATGACAACGCTTCTTCACACACGGCCAACAAAACAAAGTCATTTTTAGCTTCCGAAAAAGTACAACTCGTCACCCATCCTACGCATAGCCCCGACCTAGCACCCTGTGATTTCTGTATTTTCCCCAAAATCAAAGATTTGATGAGAGGTTTCACTTTTACCAACTCCGAAGAGGCAGTGATAGCGTTCAATCAACACGTAGAAAACATGCCTTCAGATCTGTGGTCCTCCTGTTTTAACAAATGGTTCGATCGCATGAAAAAATGTTTAAAATGTAAAGGACAGTATTTTGAAAAGCAATAAACATAAAATTTTGGTTATAACATGTGGTTTTTTTAAGTTACGCAAAACTTATAGTGTGACCTACGTAAAAGCATATTACACAATCAATGAGTGGCTAGACGACAAAATTATGATATAGTGACATTGGTTTATTTAATTTTTTTTGTTAAGTATGTTTTATTTTGTTGATATTTTAAATGTTTTATTAAGTTAAATTAAATTTTTATGTTTTTGATTTGGTTTAATATATTGTCATGATAACTGAATTGTGATAACGAATGTTTTTTTAATGTTAATTTTGAACGTTCTGTTGTATACAATATGTAACAAAAACCCTGTTGTTCCTTTTACCTACGTTTTAAGAATCGGTCTAAATACGTAATAAAGCAAGTCATTTATAAAAAACTGATCAAAAAAATTATTAAAATAAATATTTAATAATTAATATTTGTAATGTTTAACTGATTTCTTACCTCTGCAATTCTGCATGAAGCGATGACGCGAACCAGAAAAAAATAGAACGTTCCCTCCCGCCCACTCTTTGATCTGTGCCGCCGGCCGGTACACCGCCGCCACTTACCTACATATTTTGCTACAAAAGTTCGTGACCTTGTCAGCTGTTGTTTTTCACTTTAACGAATGAATGTTTGAAAATGTTGGTTTACACGGTATTTTGCACAATTGATAATTGTTAAAACTACATTTAACACTTCACTACATTAAAAAAAAACAAAGTCGCCGCGTCTGTCACATAAAACCTTATGTTTATTTGAATGCATTAATTTATTATGATGTCTATTTGACGGCTCGGAGATGCTCTTCGATATGACCACCTTTGTTGCAACGCCTACGTACGCTCCGCAGAACGGAGGTATCGGACTTGATGTGGTCAAATGCTGCTACTATCTGTGAACGCATTTCGAACTCCGTATCGCACGTGTTTTTGAACAGCTGTTGCTTTACACTGCCCCAGAGGAAAGAATCTAAAGGCGTCAGATCAGTGATCTTGCAAGTCCAACATTTGCTCCTCGGTGTCAATGTCTCCAGTCCTCGGTCTGCCTCTTCCTGCGTCAGCTAGATGTTGCTCTCGTCCGGGCGTACGTGCAAACGTTAGAATGAAATCACCGATGGTAATGGTAGACTCGCTAAACGTTCTTGGTAGAGTCTGCGTGCTCATCAGCATATTCAAATATTCTACGTTAGAATAGGACATGGTAAACGTAAACAAATCACAAGTCACTCACTACGTAGGTCAACAATAACATCCGTTCAAAACTAGGTTGCGCGGGAGACTAAACTGACTAAAGGATAAATGAAGTGATTCGCCGGGCGGCGGGTGGCGGGGTGGCGCGGTAGGTAGGCACGCACGTGGTACCGACACGGGGCCCGTGCGCCGCGGTAGCTTTTGGCGGCATCTTCTATCGGTTCAAAGAAAGTCGCCGAACTCGTAAGCTATTTAGCGAAACAAAGATGTACTTGTAAAATCAGATACTCTAAACATTTTTTTGAATGTGCTGATTTTAATAGTTATTTGGTATTGACCTCTCGACTGGCCAATGCTCATTTTTTTTAAATTATAATTTCATCAATGTTGTTCTTGTAGGTAAATGTATACGTCCCTAAAAGGAACAACAGGGTTTTTGTTACATATTGTATAACACTCATTAATTCGAAATTGTAATTAGAATATTTGTGCGCCGGTGACGGCAAGACATTGCGCTCAGTTGTATTATTATTGACCTTCGTACTTTTTGTTTACCTGTGTTCTACAAATAAAAACAAATGGAATTAGAATTTGACCTACGTCTTTACTTATGCAATGCGCAGGCATCGGCCCTAGCGGACGGCCCTAGCGGACCCCTTCATTGATGCTGACATCTCTTTAAGGCGCGCGTGGAACACAACGCGCCGCCGATCCGGGCCTAGTCCTTATCGGACGGCGAGCTACCCATTGGTGCTGACATCTCTTTGAGGCGCGCGTGGAACACAACGCGCCGTCGACCCGGGCCTGGTCCTTATCGGACGGCGAGCTACCCATTGGCGCTGACATCTCTTTGAGGCGCGCGTGGAACACAACGCGCCGTCGACCCGGGCCTGGTCCTTATCGGACGGCGAGCTACCCATTGGTGCTGACATCTCTTTGAGGCGCGCGTGGAACTCAACGCGCCGTCGACCCGGGCCTGGTCCTTATCGGATGGTGACCTAGACAACGCACGGCCTAAGCAGTTGGGTCTAGAAGCGTGAAATATTTGCACAAGACTTCCTTAGATAATGAAGGAGACCACTAAGGTTTTTTTTTTAAATTCATGCCCTAAAGGGGTTCAATAGGGGATGAAAGTTCTCATGGAATTTCGTCACTATTGACGATGGAAACGTTCGTGAAACACAAAATACAAATAACAAAATAAAAAGTGAAAATAATGTTTTAACAGCAATAGTGTGTGTCTCACGGCTGCGCCAAAAAGGTTAATTTCAGCATTAATGTCATTAATTTCCCGATGGGCAATACCATCGCGCGCACGACATGTGATTCTAAATTTTCCTACATATCATCTGTAAGCACACCTCAGCAATAACCAAGAGATACATTTAAATCCCAAACGCAACGCAAGCGAAACCGTTCAGAGGAGCAAGCGAAGTAATAACACATGATTTATGGTTCGTATGTAAATGCATCACCCTGTAGCTGTGTTGCTCAATGGCCGACGCTAACTGACGCTGTTTGATAGTAAGGCTTAGATCATCTGTTGGTATCAAATTATTCATGTATGAAGAGAAGTAGGTAAGCGACGATTTTACTAAGTTTCTAATTTCTGCTATAATTATTTAAATACCAATAAGGATATTACAAATTCTGAAGCTCCAATGATATTATTCGAAATATTTATTGACAGTTGACAGAGGATGTAAACTACTTATTCACATAAGTTAAGTTGTCGTGTAGTTG
The DNA here is from genome assembly GCA_937001585.2 of Brachylomia viminalis. Classification (NCBI taxonomy): domain Eukaryota; kingdom Metazoa; phylum Arthropoda; class Insecta; order Lepidoptera; family Noctuidae; genus Brachylomia; species Brachylomia viminalis. The sequence goes on from OW443304.2 coordinate 7,961,439, forward strand.
TTGAGATACCTACAGCTCAACTTTATGGTTCTATGATCCGCGCGTTCGATAAAGTCATGCAGTTTTTGTCAAACTCCGCGATGTGTTGTAAGTTTCAAGGTTTATGGGCGAGTATTGTGCCTGGCCAACTTGTTTAGACCTGATGTTCTACCTAAATATCGGAAAAAGTTATAAAATAACTCAATGAAGTATTTGGAGCAAACCTGCCCTAAAATGAATTGGCGCACTCGTAACTTGCTGAAAAAATCAAGGCTGAAAAGTTATAAAACCGAGGGTTTAATGTTACAGCTCTAATATTGACCGTGGACTGGCCCGGGTAAATACAGTTTTATTTTTTATATAACATGCGTTAATTTTACGAACCATTTATTACTTCGTGGAACACAAACAAAGAGAGATCGCAAATAAAATTGTGAAACCGAATGTGCTGTTTGCTAAAATCGAATATATTACTTAAAAACAACGTTATATTTTTGCTTTGATGAAAATGCTTCACACTGTATTTATTAAAAGCTTCATAAACTTTTCTTTTGACTAATATTTAATAAGAACTTTATAGACATCAAGTAGAATAAACAAAAGTTAATTGTCACACACGCATACGACTTTAACGTGCAACTATTTGGTACATTGCCTGTGTCGATAAGGCGTGATAAATGATAAATTATTTTATTTCTGTAAGTAGGTTTGTACAAACACTTTTACACGTCGATCATATTTAAAAAACTAGATGAGGTCGGCGTTTCCTATCTGACTACTCTGAGAAGAAAAGCCGAAACAAACTCAGAGGTCACAGTCTCTTTTAAAGTCCAGACATAATCTTGGTCAGATCATGTGAAGACCATGTAGATTGGTGTCTGTAACGGTCTTTTGAGGAAAACCCATACAGATTGAGCGGACCTGTCCAGTCAGTGCACGCATTTGTCAGTAATTTGCCGCTCAACTCAGAACTTAAGGAGCACAACGATTCGACGAACAATACCAAAGAAAGGACATTTGGGTAGGCCGCATAAACTACTTAAACTGCCAGATCATGATTGTGCTCAATCTTTGTCCACTTTTAAAATTCTGGTTAAAAACACTTCCTCTCTCCTTAAACATCATCATTAGGTACATATGGTTTCCTTGCTCTTGTTTCATGTTTATTATTTGTTTTTATTAGTTTATTTTGTATTGTTCTTTGTTATTTGTATTGTTTTGTGTTGACTTGTAGATAAGTACATGTCTTATGTATAAATCTATGTTTTGTATATGTACTTGGTACACCACTGACTACCTGCAGTATTGTCTCTCCTTCTCCCTTTAATCCATCTAAAGGTTGTCTGTAAAAGATCGCTTTTAGCGATAAGACCGCCAGATATGTCACCCTATGTAAAATTTTTACATTTATATCTGTAATTTTTTGGTGTACATAATATAGAGTATTCTATTCTATTCTACATTATAACAGAACTGTAAGTTTTAAATAGGCTTACATAACATTTTACTAATTAGGCAAAAAAGTACCGTATGTTATTAACATCGTTGGCTATCACCGCTCTAAGAACCTATAATATGATCTTTGGGGCCTGTGTCACCAGCTATATACCTATTGTGAGCTCACCAACTGTTTATTTGCTGTTTATTTTATGTTATTTTTTTTTATGGAAGAAAGACTATTAAGTATGTAGTAAGTAACTATTAAGTACTATTAAGTGTTTTGGAATTAATAACGTCATCATTATTGATTTACGTGACATAACTTATAATGTTTTTGATGATATTTAAGGAGAAAACTGACTGCGAATGTGAGTACTTACCATGCAGGCTATCTGGCGCTAGGCGCTGTCTGGCGGTTTTGAGTATTTTATATACGGCCTACGCAAATATTCTGCAGATCTGGTAGCGTCGTGTGACGGGTCGTTGAGTTCCCTAAAATAAGGTTGAGCTATACGATGAATGATGCATGCATGCCGTCTGTTAGGATAGGTCAAACTCAAAGCTGCAATGGCTCTTACTTCAAAAGCCCCTTGCAGACATGGCCCTGCATTCATTGTTAGACTCACATAAAATCTTAATAATAATGTGTTTGGTCTTTAAAAATAGATCATGACCTCTGAGTTTGTTTCGGCATTTCTTCTCAGGGATCAGTATGTCGATTCTGTAAAAATCACACCGTGAACACTTAGGTGAAGTGAGCGTGGAGTGAGCTGTCAGTGTCACTTCACTGATGCTAGGGATTGACCAAGCATTAGGTACATTTACAATCTTAATCAAGATTTTAATATTATTTTTTATGCTAATTCTATTGATCAGATTCGGCTAGATGAAGTGAGTCGGTGAGTGCAATGCGCGAGTGTCGTGATCTTATCACTTCACCCGATTCTCGTAGTCATAGTAACCATCCGATTGGGTCTTGTTGGGATTGCGTTTATTTAATCAGTAAAAAATTGGTCCATAATAACTTAATAACAAATAATGTCCATGCGCATTTTCTTTATTATTTACCTTAAACGTGATTTTTTTATTTTATTTGTCGTTTTTGCGTGATGCGCTCGCGCTACAGGCTATTTATGGAATAGCCTAGTAAAATAATATTAAAAATAAAAACAAAATTGAGTTTCTGACTGAATTTCTTTTTTGCTATTTTATTAAAAAAACGAATGCTTAGACACTTAAATACTAGCTTTGAAGTCATATAAAATTATAAATAGAATTAGCATGAAAAATAATATTAAAACTTTGAAATGTAATGCTTGGTCAATCCCTAGTAACTGTGGGATGACACTGACAGCTCACTCCACGCTCACTTCACCTCAGTTTTCACGGTGAGATGGTTACAGAATCGCAATGCAGTCAGCTAGGAAATGTCGGCACCATCTAATTTTAAAATATTGACGTTTAGTATTAGGAAACGGACGTTTAGTAAACGGACCTGAGACCATTGAGACTGGGCGGAACGCGAAAATACCTGCCAAGAGTGTGGCTTCAATTATTTCAAGGATGCAGCGTGGGAAGTCAAGCGGTATACGCGTGTTTCCTTGACCTGTCGAAAGCTTTCGACCTTGTCTCCTATGATGTGCTATGGGACAAGTTGAGGGGCACGGGTGTGCCGGTGGAGTACACAGCGCTTCTCCGGTACTGGTATGCTCACCAGACAAATCGGGTGAGATGGGTCGGTACTCTGTCGGATGAGTATCGAATGGAATGCGGTGTAAGGCAGGGGGGGTTAAGCTCCCCCCTGTTATTTAATTTATATGTAAATGAGCTCATCGAGCGACTGAGCAGCACACATGTCGGCTGTCATATAGACGGTATATGTGTCAATAACATAAGTTACGCGGACGACATGGTGTTGCTCAGTCCCTCGATGAGTGGACTGAGGAAGCTTCTCACGATCTGCGAGACGTATGCGGAGGTGCACGGCCTTAAATACAATTAAAAAAAAAGTGAGGTGTTAGTGTTTACGGCACCTAAACAACAGCCCCGTCGTGTACCTCCAGTATATCTCAACGGCGTTGAACTGAATGTGGTAACCCAGTTTAAATACTTGGGTCATGTTGTCACCAGTGATCTACGTGATGATGGGGACATAGAACGCGAGCGCAGGTCGTTGGCGGTGAGGAGCAATATGCTCGCCCGTAGGTTTGCTCGCTGCACGGCAGACGTCAAAGTCAGTTTATTTAAAGCGTTCTGTCAGTCCTTCTACACGAGCGGCCTATGGGTGTCATATACGAGCCGAGCCTACAACGTCCTGCGCGTGCAATACAACAATGCCTTCAGGATGCTGTTGCGGTTGCCGCGACGTTGCAGTGCGTCGGGAATGTTTGCTGAAGCATGTACGGATGGCTTTCACGCCATCATGCGTAAGAAAGCGGCTTCCCTACTGCAACGTTTGCGTAGCACTCGGAACGGCATCCTGAAAATGATTGTTAGCAGAGTGGACTGCCCCATCCAAAGGCACTGGGTAGAATTAGGTATAGGTTTATGTTAAATAGAATTAAGTACTAACAACAATAACATAGCATGTAAGCACAGTTTGTTACTAACCACTAACTACGTATGGACTGCTTAGGTCTGAAATAAAGATATTTTATTTTATTTTATTTTTATTTTTTATTTATTAAAAGATCTAAGTACTTACAGAAATAAACATTTCATTTCATTTCAAAGGTATTCAAGTTTGTATTCCAAAGACTGCCTCGTTGGTCCTGGGTTCGATTCCTAGGTCCGGTATAGTGTTATTGAGTTTTTCGATTAGGAATTTCCTCAGAAGCAGCCCGGAGTTTGGATTGTGCCTGGTAGATGGCAATAGTCTCGCCCCCTATTAATATACTATTATTGAGGGTTTTACTATAGGTGCATCTTTGCCCAATCTATTGGGGAACACAGGCGTGATATCATTTTAAGTATTCCAATAAAAATCGCATCTCTGCGGGCTATCTCATACTTCATCATCATCAGTCTATAATTTTCATGCTGCTGGGACACAGGCCTCCTCTCAGTGAGAGGGAGTGGGCCGTAATCCATCACGCGGGCCCAGTGCTGGTTGGTAGATGTCACATGTCTTCGAACTTTTGTTTCTAGGACATGCCGGTTTCCTCACGATGTTTTCCTTCACCGTTTTGAGAGCAGCGGTCATGAAATAATTTACACAAAGTAAAGCGCCTGTCTGGGTTTCGAACCTACGAGCTACAACTCGTAAGTCGCAGCCGTAACCACTGGGCCACCACCGCTCTATTACATAGTATATATTATATATCTCACATCTCTTATTTGCTAACAGATATTTTCCATCACTCATGCTCAGGTGTTTGTTGATAATTGCATTGCTTTGAACCCGCCGACTTAACTTAGTAATTACTTGATCGAATTGTGCACTGGATAATTAAGTAAGTGCTTAACTCACTTAACTGTAACTCTTGTTAACAGAGCTAAGCTCAGCTTATTTGCTTCGTGATAAACAAAGTTATTCATCCGTTAGACATCAGAGTTGTTTGTTTTATTCAGTTTTAATTTAATTATAAGGGATTATAGCTTAGGTTTTTAGTCCTTTGCCATCGGTTTATTTGGCCCTTTGAGCATAAATCTTGATTAAAATGAAATGAAAAATGAATGAATGAATGTTCATTCTGTAAATAGGATATCGGAATCAATTGTACACGTCATATTTAAAAAAAATTGCTAGATGCGAATCGACATTTCTTATAACTGACTACTCGTGAGAAGAAATGGCGATACAAATTCAGTGCATATGCAATATTTACAGTTATTTTAGAAATTAATTAACTCAATCAGTTGAAGACATTCAGTCACGCTATTTACTTAGACACCGATCTAGGCTAAACATACCAAGTTCTCGACTAAAAATGCACTCTAAAAGTCCCTACGTAATGTCCATCAAAGTATATAACAAACTACCCGCATCAATAAAAAAAGAAGAAAAAATTCACATATTTTTAAAAAAACTTAGACAATTTTAAATTAATAAAAGCTACTATTCGCTTAATGAATATCTAAATGATGAGACTTATAAAGTCATAATTTTAGTACCTAGCGAAAATTTAAAATCATCTCATCATCTCACTTATAAACACCTATTTACTTATATTTTATACTGTTAATTCTTCTTAGAAAGTACCTACCTACTATTTTATAATTATAAATTAAAAGTGCTTCCTCTCTCCTAACTCACTTATTTTGCTGTGCCCGACAGGGTCCATGTGATCTAATTTTAAGTTTACCACCTAAGTTTACATGTGGAATGCAATAAAGTATTGAGTATTGAGTATATATATAACAGCCTTTGATATAATTTTCCAGCAGATTTTCTTGCAAACTTTATAATAACGACAAATTTTACTCAATATCAGTCCTTTAATTAATTAACTTAGAAAATGAATTCTACAATACAAAAAAAAATATACTTAGAATAAGCACACCAACAGCACAGTCACTTACAATTCAAATGGAATAACGTTCACATAACATACATCACATAACAAAAACATTCTTACATAACGTATTCAAAACTTGACCATTTGTTAGGGCAAGAACTGAGGGCACACAAAGGAATTGACCTACCTAGAGACAAAGTCTTCTGGTAAGTTCCAGTGACAATGTTCGACCTTTGTGGACAAGTAGATAAGGGAACACTAACGTTTATTGGGAAACTGGGTCCTTAATTACAATCTTGCTTGGCAGGACGCTGGCTGAAGTAAATAATGTACGTTATAGGGTATAATGTTATACATACACTGTCTTGTGTTCTATTATGTATAAGGTTAGCTGAGAGATAAGTACTACATTTCTAGAAAACCTCTTTATTTGTCTTAAGATGCAACCTAACTTAGTTATACCGAAAAACCACCAACCAGGCCCTGCAGTCTCGACATTACTAATTTTTTTTTAGAAATTAACTCAAATTTATCGGTTGTTACCGGTATTTTAGGTAGGTACTGGTAGGTAACAACCGATAAATTTGAGTGTCGAGACTACCAAATATCGTTACATCTGGATTTTTAGGACTTAGCAACTGAAAACGATTGCTAACTATTTCGAGACTGCAGGCCCAGGTTTGCACCGATTTACGTAAAAATTCAAGACTTTGTTTAGCTTAACTTCTGGCAGTCATTGGTCGACTTGATTGGTTACTACTCATCTACTTACTTCCTATGTCAAAATAAACATGTTTTTCTTTCTTTCTAACAGTAGTCGATCGAATTTTCGTACCCAAAGGGCGCCTCCGGTGTCCGTCCGTCTGTCTGTCAACGGACTGTATCTCATGAACCGTAATAGACAAACAGTTGAAATTTTCACAGTGTGTATATGACAAGACAAATAATAATAAGATAATATTATAATACATTTTTTTCGGCGCTATTTGCCTTGTGGTACGAAACCCTTCGTGTGGGAGTCTGTCTATTAGCCGGTTTAAAAAAAAATAAGTTACTGGAAATAGTACACGCGGGCTCGCGAATGATGGAAGAAGTGGAAAGAGGCTTTTGCCCAGGAGGTGGACAGCAGAGGCTAGCAAAAAAGAAAAAGTTACTCAAACCATTTTCATGATTATTTTTTCAGAAATCCTTATCTATAAAAATCAATGCCACTTTTCGTTGTAATTTTATAACTCAAGAACGACAGATTTTGCTAATTCTTTTTTTAGAATATTCCTTGAAGTACGAGGATGGTTCATACGGAGAGAAAAATTTAAAAAAAAAAATTTTAGGCGGTATGAATTTCGCGGGGTCAGCTAGCAATGAAAGCATCTGTAGAAAACCAACCTTATTTTTAATAAAAAACCTACCCAACGTACTTAGTAATTAAATCACGTCGTAAACCATCTTAGTTCCTCACGTTAACTACATACATTATCCACTGAAACAGAACGCAGGTCAGCTATCGGAAATAGGTCACGCCGGGATTCCTAGGTCGTGCGAATCACGCCCGTAAAGCCTATACAAACACACATGCATATTCACGTATGTGTTTAATCAGAACAGTAATAGTTACTACGCAGTGCATGTGGTATATATACATTGCGGTCTATTGACAGAGTAACTAGTTACTACCTCTTGTGTAAGGGGCGGTGGTAGCTGAATTGTTGCTTACTTCGGCCATTGTTTGGTAGTACCAGTAAACAAAGGCTTTCTCTATCGAACTTCATCTGAAATATAAACCAACCTCGATGTTGTGAAGGATTGTCTGCAGGTTTTTGGTTTCGCATTGTGTTTTTTTTTTATATACGACGTACATTACTAGGTACTCCCGCTAATCCTTTTGTTCGATGGTTGAATGCTCAGATCATAAAACACAGATTGAATGAATGAATGAATGTTGTCTTTATTTGAAAGAATATACGTTATCTGGTGGTGGTTTTTTTTACATCTTTTTTGTTGTCTATATTTGGTGGCCCACATGCAGCAAAATGCATATTTTAGCTACTAGGCATATACAAAGGCCTAATAAGATTCTGTAAGTTGTACGTCAGCATACTTACCTCTCGGGCTTGCGGACGGCGAGCAATGAGTAGCTTGCCGTCCGATAAGGACCAGGCCCGGGTCGACGGCGCGTTGTGTTCCACGAGATGAAAGAGATGTCAGCACCAATGACGGGATCCGCTAGGGTCTATGCCTGCCAGGGTTGCGGGAAAGTCCGAACGGGTTACCGTGGCCCCTGGCACAGGCAACTGAAGGAACACGGGTAGGTTTTAGTCAGTAAGAGCCTGACATGCCCTGCCGCTCCGCCCAGGGCGAGAGAAATTATTTAATGATTCATCACCCCAAAAAACATAAAAAAGGCATAATTACTTCTACGCATTGCACCTCAACAAAGATAGTTCTTTGGGCGAAAAAGGGTGGAACGATCAGTCTAAGTAGCTGATAGTGTAGCGTCAACACCAGTGCTCGATTGTTCATGCTTCAGTCATCTTGATTCTTGATAAGATACGTGCACTAAAATAAGCTAAATGATAAATGATTTTAGTTCTGTAAGTAGGTTTGTACAAACACTTTTACACGTCAAACATTTTTTTTTAAACTAGATGTTGCCGACGTTTTCGATCTGACTACTCTGAGAAGAAAGGACGAAACAAACTTAGAGGTCACAGTCTCTTTTAAAGTCCAGACAAAATCTTGGTCAGATCATGTGAACGCAATGTAGATCGGTATCTAAAATGGTCTTTTGAGAAAAGAGCCACACAGTTTGAGTGGACCTGTCCAGTCAGTGCACGCAATTGTCAGCAATGGTGCAGCTCAACTCAGAAATTAAGGAGCTCAACGATTCGACGAACAATAACAAAGAAAGGACATTTGAGTAGGCCGCATAAATTACTCAAACTGCCAGATCATTTTGAAACTAACTGAGAAACATACAAAAAAGCAATCTCCATCAAGCTCCATCAAATACATTGTTCAGTACTATCTGGGTAGCAACCTCACTACCATTCCTGCTTACATTCACACCACAATACCAGCTGCTATCGTCTAGCTCCGCCAATAAGATAACAGATGGTAAATTGGCTTCTTATAATAGGAATTTCTCTTTTCGGCGTAACCTGAGTAGATAGATGTGTGACCTAGAACCTGTTTTTTCTATTCCGTGCCTAGAACACTAAACCATTAAATGCTTACTAGGTATTTAATGTTCCCACACTACGCGATATTTTGGGCTAAGTTCCTTTATTCCTTACTTTCCTTGATCATTTATTTTCTTTTACTCAGAAAATAAACGGCTTTGGCTCCGCGATGTGTCTTGTGCCTCCTTCACAAGAAAAACTAGCTACGAAGTTATATAGGTAGGTAATAGGTAATACTGGTGTCCGCACCTCCGCGTCAATGCGCGTATTTTGCGTACGGGTGGGAACATCGATTATTCGATCCTCCCCAGCTCCACGAGGAAGGCCAGCAACGCCATGGCGTTACTGACGAAGGCTACCTGGGCTACCGAAGTACTTTGCCCTGTACGTGGCGACCACCGGGCAGTTAGATCGAAAGTCGAAATTAGATCAGATCAAATCAAATTTATTCGTAAATGTAGGTTTCAATGCAATAAGATGTTATAATAAGATCATGTCAGTTCGCTACATTTTACTCGAGAGCATACAAATAATAATAAAGTTAGTGGTGTCGAAACAACAGACACACATTTAAAATGAAATAACTCAATTAATTAGATACTAACATACAATTCTTTACGTACTAATCATATGAAACAAGTACACATTAGTTATTTGTGCCTTTACGTAACGTTATTACGTTTTGTTTGGTCCTTAGGAGTTGTCTAAATATACGAATGGAAACAGGAACACCAGCACTGATTTTGTAAAGGTTGAAGCACATTATGCCAGGCCGTAACAAACCTGCCACGTCCACCTAATACCTATTGAATTTGGGACATCAAGGCGCTTTGAGCACAATTCATTTCAGTGCAATGCAACAGTAGTGCTTTGAGGTAGTACCTACACAAACCAAACGTTACTTTGTCAGTACAGCGAAATATAAGGGAAGACACTATCCCAATCCAATTCCTGCTTCTTTGTCGGAAATGGGAAAACAAATGTTAGGCCTGATTATTGGGGTACGAGATTCGGCCCGGATTAATGCGGCCCTACCTTAACACATGTACCTGATTAGATTAAAGCTACCAAAAGGTAAACATAATTATAAAAAAGCAATTACGGTCCTAGGTACCCATTTTAACCGAGGTAAGTACCACAACTAAAAACTGAAAAATAAAAACTTGTTCACAAAAAAACCAGCGACTTCCAAAAAAACATCACAACGTGAAAAGGAATTAATTTCGGAATTAATTGTTTTATTTGAATTTTCTTTGTTTGCCACTGACTTCCGAAATTAGTTATTTTTTACTTTGTAGTGTTTTTTTTTTGAAAGTCTGCGGTTTTTACTTTGTACCTACGTATACCTATCAATTACATTAAAGTATTAACATATTTTACCCACATGTTATTTGACACAGAAAACCGCTTACCCAAATTTGGAATATCATATTCAGGAAAAATTACCTTTCCGAATTCAATTTAGAAAATGTATTAATATCAAAGCGGTAACATATCTATTCGGATTCAGCTTCAGTAGAAATATTATTTACAAATACGTTGAAGGAAAGAAAGAAGCCTTTGTTCAATAAAGGACCGTGATATAAAGCATCCTTATTGCCTAAGTTTATGTTCAGCCGCCATTACGGTGATGTATTTGGGCATTTAGGATAGAACAGGGGTGTCGGGTACATCTTTCAAGGTTTAATACGACCAGTGTGGAGAGGTTGTTGAATAGAGGTGCGTATTTTTAGCTGGGTGACCTATTTTCAGCTGGCGGGTGCTTCCCGGGCCGAGCTGCCGTTCTATTGACCCACATGTACGCAAGCTCTGACGTCAGAGGCTGTTATTACGTCACAAGCCAGCTCTTTGTGCCCGGCCGATGTTTGCCAATGATGTGTCGCGGGTTATGTTTAAAGTGCAAAGATTTAATTTTTGATGTGGATTAGAAAGTTAGTTGCTGCATTTTGCTAGTAGATCATTCGAATTTCAATCTCATTTTGAGAGACCTAAGGCACATAATTTCAAATGACACGTGGAAAATGCAACAATGATAATGACAACAGGAATGTTTTTCAACAAAAGCCTGATTACAAAATCACAATGGACCATAATTTTAAAATAAGCTAAACGATTCGTTATCAAAAACAGAATCCAGACAAAGTAAACTAATTTAAAGAGAAAACATCTCCAGCACGAAAGGACTGATAAACAAATACATAAAGTTTATTAAAGTAAAGTCGAAATATTTAAGGCCGTATTTTTTCGGTTATCTATAAATAAAAAGCTGTCAAGTCAAATACAATTCTCGCCGAAAATAATATCTGGTAATGGATACAAAACCGTAACTATCAACGAAGAGACATTTGATACCTAAAAGAGATTGGACAAATTTGTTTGGGAAGTGGTCTATGGACCAACAGCGATACGGCTTTGATATTTGCGTAGGGATACTTCATCTATACCCTTGTGAAAAGGGACATTTAAAATGTAGGTACCCGGCAATTTCAAGAAAAAGAAATTTTCAGAACTTACAGGATTTTCAAGGACCTTAACCGTTGTAGCTACAGGAAAACGTTCTTAGGAGACTGTCTTTAACTTTTAGAGTAATCGCTAACTGCATTCACAGATTTTGTAAAAAAAAATCGTAGTCAGTCAAAAAGATGACAATTCTTACGTATTATTTTTATGGTGCCAATCGATGCAGTTTCGTGTAAGGATTAAAATACTCTTCTAGATCTGCTGAGGTTTGAGAGCTGGAAGAGTCACAAATAAAAGAACGTTACCCACATGAACATTTCGTAAGAAATTATCGTGCATAGAGATTCAAAAAGTAGGTAGTTTGATTAGGCACTTTTAATAGTTTCTAGATTTTGACTGCTTTGACCGTCTCATAGAAGGAATCTCCCTTGATTTTACATTACATCAAAGAAAGGTTGATTGAATAAAAAAATGGGATTTACAATAAGATTAGGTTTCTTTTTTCTTTTTGCATACGTTATAAAAATCGTAGATAATTTGATACTACGAATCGTTTTTCGGAAACGTTTTTACCCTTTGTGACATTTCTAGTTATCGTAACTCGGTTTGTCTCATTGAGTTTTTCGATCCTTAAGAGAATCATGATTGATTGGCATCAAGAAAAGTTTATTTGTAAATTGCCCATTTTCTTGCTGGCTGCACTTTTTATTCAAAATCCGTAAAATGCGAATCAAATGTTTCTATTGTTAAGGACAGTCTCCTAAAATGTTCTCCTATAGCTGCCGTTACGATCCGTCCGAATATGTACCCTGTATATTACCTTATAAAAGTGTATTTTTCTCAAAACTGCCGGGTCAGATTTTGATGCCACTTTGCACAGAGGTAAAGATGAGGTATTCATACCCAAATATCACAACCATATCGCTATAATATGTCCATAGACCACTTTCGTTCAGTCTTCTTTGTGTCTACTTGTCTCGAAATTAATTGCTTTTTTAATAACGTATTATCACGCCGGTCTTTCGATTGGCTAGGCAGAGGTATCCACACCTGCACCGCACTTACATTCTGCATTAATTATATGTGAAGACGATGCACCTATAATAAAAATTACCCTAACAAAATAGGTAAAAAGAATTTAATAAACGTAGCAATGATAAATAACTTAATTAAGTGATAGATACATGGTGTTCACATATTTAAAAACATTGTAAAAGTATACGATTTCCCAAATTATGTAACCAATTAATATGTCAGTGTGTGAGTTAAAGTAGTCACAGAATGTAAATCAATGTCATAAAAATAACAAACTATACCATTAAAGTAGCAACAAGTTTTAATTTTGTCTAGACCCTAGATTGTCCTGTGGAGCTGGACCAGCATGTTTCCAAGCATTCTTATCTTGGATATAATCCTCTAATTTGTAATATGCTTGTTTACACAGTGAACTTTTTATATGAATTTTAAATTTTCTTTCATTTAATTGCAATATATTACAAGGTATTTTGTGTGTTGTTTTCTCCCTAAGAACCATCCTCGTACTTCAAGGAATAATCTAAAAAAATAATTATCCAAATCGGTCCATCCGTTCTTGAGTTATAAAATTACAACGAAAAGTGGCATTGATTTTTATAGATATAGATAGATGAAACACTAGGTAGTGCCTAATTCGAATAGGTAGGCGAATAGTGCAGAGGACTATCAATTATTTGGAATCGAGGCATTCTGGACGCTCCTACCTCCCTTCCTGTGGGCTACAGGCGTCTAAAGCTTTATGTCCACAGAACAGGCAATAGCTTAAGGCGCGGTAAGAAGTAATTTTTTAGGTAATTGACAATAGCGCATCGCTGCAACAAATAAAGTTCAAAACAGTGCAGTGATGCGTTTGATGTTAGTTGAATCAATGGACCATCAAATTACAAGTAATTTTACAGTTTTAATTATTGACTTACCTTTATTATCATTGCATAAAATATGATAGTCTACGCTCAAATTTATTGAAAATATACTACAAAACTTTTCACGATCTGGCAGCTTGAGTAATTTATGCGGCCTACCCAAATGTCCTTTCTTTGTTATTGTTCGTCGAATCGTTGTGCTCCTTAAGTTCTGAGTTGAGCGGCAAGATTACTGACAAATGCGTGCACTGACTGGACAGGTCCGCTCAATCTGTATAGTTTTTCCTAAAAAGACCGTTTCAGACACCAATCTACATGGTCTTCACATGATCTGACCAAGATTAGGTCTGGATTTTTAGAGAGACTGTGACCTCTGAGTTTGTTTCGGCCTTTCTTCTCAGATAGGAAACGCCGACCTCATCTAGTTTTTAAAATATGATTGACGTGTAAAAGTGCTTGTACAAACCTACTTACAGAAATAAAATCATTTATCAAAAAAAAAAAATTGAGCTCTGTTTTACGATTGCTTTGTCATGATACTATTTTATTTTTAATAAATATTTTTGGATAAATCTATTCTTTAAACATTTGACAAAACACTCAATTTTCTCATTCCGGACCCAAGGCGCCCCTGGAGGATACCCCTGGGGGTGCCACGGGAACTTAAATTCAGACCCGTGGCACCCCCAAGTCCTCAAATCCATACAAAGATGTATCAGTGGTATCACGGGTTCTATTTCCCAGTTCCCATGAATCTACCAATCGAATAGTAATGGGACAGATGGACAATAGTGACAAAATAATTTCAATCTATTTCCATTTGGATCAAATAATTTACAGGCAAGTTGAAATTGTTTAAACCTACTAAAGTATTTATTTTTCTATATAATCTAGTCGTTTTTGGCGTAGGGGGTCACAGTTGAAAACTAACCATTTTTTTACCTTCTTTTGATAAATATGCAAGCACTGCACTAATTGACCTGGGGGTGCCACGGGTCCGAATCCAAGTTACCGTGGCACCCCCAAGGGTTTTCTCTAGGGGTGCCTTGGGTCCGGCGCGAATTTTGTTCGGCTTGAACAAGTACCAATACTGTGCTACAAAAAACTGAATGTTTTACGGTGTCCTACATTTGGGGAGCGCCTTAAGAGCGTTTATATGAGTGGCAACGTCGCAATTTAGTGTCATATTTCGTGGTTTTCAATTTTTATCATTTAATTGGAGCTATATTTTAAAAATCTGTTTAATTAACTTTTTAGAATTACGTGAAAGTGTTTAAAAAGTAAGTAACCGTAATGCTTACTTATTTTGCTTATTTTACAATGAAAATAACGCCCTGCAAGTTTCCAGTGTATTATTTGCATATAAATAGAACTGTAAACGCAACGATTTCTTACCTTTTACACAGTTTTCACATAATTCTAAAAAGTTAATTAAACAGATTTTTAAAGTATAGCTCCAATTAAATGATAAAAATTTAAAACCACGAAATATGACACTAAATTGCGACGTTGCCACTCATAAGGTATAAACGCTCTTAATGCACTGATAGCATAAAGTAATAAATAACCAATATGTTCTAATGTATTATTGCGATCAGCAATGCATTTTACAAGAGCAAACCCATCTTAAATAAAAATAAATACGCTGACTGGTTAGACTGGAATCCTACTTCAATATATTTGGGAAAAGAAAGGCAGACATATTATGATGATAAATGCATTTACCAAGCATGGTTATTTAGGAAAATTGTGTATGACTGTTTCAGCAGCTGGCGTTGACAAGCGCAATAGTTATTTGTTATACAAGAGTGCAAAGTTGCTTTTTAACCGCGTGTTCAATTTTGATGACCGAGCAAGCGAAGGATTCTAAAATTGAATCACGAGCGCAGCGAGTGATTCAAAATTAGAATCCTGAGCGTTAGCGAGGGAATCAAAAGAGCACGAGGTGAAAAATCTTTGCACTCGAGTGCAACACGTAACTTTTCATTCCACCTCAGCGAGGAAATGACTAAATGCAAAAAAAAAACGTTTACAATCACAAGATAGGTACACTTTTATTTCAGTTTAGGTATTAATTACTACATTATGACAGGTAAGTATTACAGAATAATCTTTAAATTATAACAAAATAATACTAAGGTATAATTAAGAAAATTTTAAAGTAACGTTGCTACAGTTATTTAAATTGAGTGTAATATTTTTGTTTGGTACTGTAATATTGGTGTTAGTCACTTGTGTACTGTTTTTCGGTAAACTATCTGTCATACTTAATAGTTGTACCGATTCATCGGATTCCCTTGGCGTGAATGTTGGAGAGAGAGGGAGATGGTTAGGTGTTTCATAACGGCTTATTTTTGATGTAGAAGGGCCAGTCCAAGGATCCGATTGAGGCTCTTTCAGTGTAATGGCTCCTACGATGCCTTCACATATTTTAGACTTATTTTGGATGGAATCCTCTATGTATCCCTCTACAACTGCATTGGACTTCCAGCCTCCGTGGCGCTTAAGGGACAGGAGATCAGCTCCGGAATCAGCCAAAAGTGTGGCTGAAGTTCGTCGGAAACAATGACCCGTGTACAACAGGGGTTCTGGAAGTTCAAGAAATGTTGCTATTTCTCGTGGGATACTGCCAATTTTATTAGTACCCATAGGCTGTCTAACACACTTTCCATTGCGATACTGTAGAAA
The DNA here is from genome assembly GCA_937001585.2 of Brachylomia viminalis. Lineage (NCBI taxonomy): Eukaryota > Metazoa > Arthropoda > Insecta > Lepidoptera > Noctuidae > Brachylomia > Brachylomia viminalis. Next base: position 7,977,540 of record OW443304.2, read on the forward strand.
AAATCGATTGATTGGAGTGTTAGGCGGGCGTAAGGCTTGATATTTCTCAACAATCGTTACGTATTCCTTGCGAATGACGAAGTTGCGGTCTCTTTTTGTCTTTGTATTAGGTAAATTAATTAATAGTAAGTCATCTGAATGTTTCTCAATGTTTTTGACATTAAGTTGTGTTAGTTCATTAGTTCGACATGCTCCGTTTATTCCAATAATAAGAACAACCTGTAACGTAAAGAGTATTGTAGTAGATAAATGAATAAAATTGATATGAACGCATAATTATGCCTATCAACATCTACTAAGTATACTATTTAATTGAGATTAATATACATAAGTAGATACTGAATGTGCAACTGACTTACTTTTGCCGCCAAATATACGGAATCGGGTGCTTCGTTAAGAAACTTTTCAATATCAGATACTGTGAAAACCTTCGATTTTTTTGGGTGATGACCAGATGAGGCTCTTTTTAAAAATGCCACTAATTTAGGATAGGTATCGATATGTTTGTCTTTTTTCATCTTTATTGTTGCTTTTAGCATCGAATACGTACTCCATAGAGTGCTTGCTTTCTTGTTCTCGGATAATTCTATAAAATATGCCAGCAAAACGTTTTCTGAGAAAGTTTTGGCTCCTTTTGCTAGTCGCCACGTGTTGAACATATCGTACTGTTTTAAATACTTCTCGCGTGATTGTTGAGGGAGAAAGCTCATTTGCGCATTATTAACAGTTTCAGTCAATTCTGTTGGCGTCAAGCAAACTTCCTCGTCGCTAGAATCACTCATTTTAGTTTTTTCACTTGTTTTCAAGTTTCTTGTTTTTAATATAAGGTTTAACAATGACGTGAAAAAATGCCGCGTAAAGAACCGCGTACAAAGCAAATTGAAAAAAGAACACCAAGAAGGTTCCGAGTCTGAGTTTTTAACAAATTAAAAAAAAGTTGTATGATATATTCGGCACCATAGAGGTAGCAGTAAATAGGTTTAATGTTTTTTTTAATTCACAAACTTAGTGCACACGATGTTCTAAATTCAATTTACTTTATCCTCTAGAGAATAAAAACGGCTTTTCCACTCAGATATTGAAGATTAAAAATACTCTTTCCGAGATGGTGGGATGAAAACGTATTTTGTGCTATTTCAAAACTCGAGAAACAAAATGCTTGGTATATCTAGAGAAACGATGCCTACTAAACTAAAACTTTATGGATCAAACCAACGTATGCCTAATAGTAAAACACGTCTTACCACTACTTCCCCTAGGTTTGTGTAATGGTTGAGGTGGATAGTTTCCCCAAAGGATAAACTAAACAACCCATCCTTCGCTATTGTTTGGCAAACCCCTCTAAAAGGACATCAATAGTTCAAAATGCAATAACATAAAGCAAATAAGATTTTACAAAGGCAAAGTGGGGATCCTCCAATCAGAACACAGCATTCACAAGGGAGATTTAAATCGTGTTCATTTGCATCCAATGTTTGTTGATTTTAGAGCCAATAAATTGTGTTTACATATTTAGGCGATCAAATTCGCTAGTGTTTGATTTAGAAAGCTCTGGATGGTGTGTTAGATTATTTAAGTAATCAATAAAACATGTGTCTAGGTATGTTGATATGTCTGTGATGAAAAGTAACTTAATATGTTTAATTGGAAATTGGTAGTTATTCTCATCTTTTAAATGTCATGTTATAAGCCCGGTGCCTTCTTTAGATCAAATTAAAAAGAAAGACTGTGTATATTTTTATTCCGATCAAGCTGTTTATAGAATATTTAAGTTATCAAGAAAACATGATTGTGTCTAGGTATGTTGATATGTCTGGGATGAAAAGTAACTTAATATGTTTAATTGGAAATAGGTAGTTATTCTCATCTTTTAAATGTCATGTTATAAGCCCGTTGCCTTCTTTAGATCAAATTAAAAAGAAAGACTGTGTATATTTTTATTCCGATCAAGCTGTTTATAGTTCAAATTATTCACACTTCATTCATTCACATTTTTCCAATTCTAATCCAATCACGGGTTTCCTTTGAATACACAAGTACACAGAGAAATAGGTAATAGAGGAAATTAAAAATTCTCAGCGAATGCCAGCTTTCTATTCCAATACAAATCATTTGAGACATCGGTTCTGCACTCTATTTTATATTTTCTTGTTTTCTCTATTCACTCGGAAATCCATTAGTTGGTCGGAGAAAAAAAACGAGTGATTCCAGTTCCAATGTAGTTTTCAGCTCATCGGAGATCTTTCTGCCAAGTCGCCCTTTACGGCGACATAGACTAATGAATTTTGTATGTGGTCATTATTTGTTTAGGTTTTATCTGGAAGAATTGGCTCATTGGTCTTGTGGTTGTAGACCTGTAGACCCAGTTCGGGCTAAGAGATTTATGGATTTTTTAAAGGATAGGTATATTTTTGTTCGTTGCTATATTTTTCAATGCTTATCTATATTTTCTAAATTATCTGTACATTTCATTTGACTGAATTACATTCACTTCAAAACTTAAACATCTCACCAAACTATGTCACATTTTATTTACACATCAGTATTTACATGCGTCAATTTTCATTTAAAGTTAAATATATTGGAATTATCTTGTAAAACTATTGTTGCGTCTATCGAGTAACAGTGGGGTAGCAGTGGTGGCCTAGTGGTTTTGGCCTCGACCTACGAATTGTAGGTCGTGAGTTCCAACCCAGGCAGGCACTTTACTTTGTGTATTTCATTTTCATCACCACTGCTCTCAAAATTGGTGAAGGAAAACACCGTGAGAAAACCGGCATGTCCTAGAACCAATCATTCGAAGACATGTGACATCTACCAACCCGCACTGAGCCCACGTGGTGGATTATGGCCCACTCCCTCTCGCAAAGAGGAGGCTTGTGTCGCAGCAGCAGCAGTGGAAACATTATAGACTGATTATGGTGTATCGAGTTATGAAATCTAATATCGAAAAATAATGAATTGCCATTCGAAAGGTAGGTACTGTGTCAAAAAGCTAAAAAAGAAAATAATGAATGACTTGTAATTATTTTTAAGTATGTTTTATTTATTAAAGATGAAGCATCTTTACCAGACCTTTTCTAATCAAAATAAAATGCGTCTCATTTGCCACCCAACTTTGATCCTCCTTCATCAATGAAAATAAATTGTCCACTTGAAAGCTTTGTAGATACAGACAACCACTCTAAATCTTACCGAATGGACATAAAAAAGGAAATTGCATATATAGTCTACGTACTTTGTGGTTGGAGTAAAAACGAGACGCTAACTCGGACTTTTTAAATGGGTCACATAATAATAGAAGTTTATGAAGACAACGTAAAATATACAACAAAATACTGATAAAGTTTTCTTACCGAATTATACATCTACAGAAAAAGATTTAGAATAAAAAAAAATGATTTCTCTATCCTCATACGCTACTCTATGTTATGATCGTCCAGCCGATATGGCTTTACTTGTATTAAAGATAAGTGCTACGAAGACATCTCGACCCATCGCATAAAACTACTAGAGATTACATCCAAGCTTCTATATATACTTCTTTATTTACTTTCATACTTTTATGTTCTTAGCAAATAAGGCATTGTAAGACATCGTATCGTGATGTATCATCTTAGTAGCTAAAGTGATGTTGTTATGGGATGTATGAACATATTCTGAAATGTTTACTTCCTTGTAGACATTTTGTATGGTGTAGGTTATTATAGCATTTTCAACAACACAACCACCAACACAACAGAACACACAACACACACACACCAGAACAACAACAAAATACTACAATAACTGCAACTGACCAATGATCTCAAACTAAACTAAATTTTTCACTAACTATCAAAGTTATGTTCCACGGACAACAGTTGTCTTAGTAAGGACCTATTTCAGCGTCAACAATATAGACCAATTTGACTTATGGAATTTAATAGAATGTAGCCAATTTACTCCCTGGAATTCATAGCTGTATACAAGTTTCCTTACAATTCTGACAAGCAATAGAATGCAGAATCACGCAATAGGTACCACCAGGTGCAACCCTATTGCAAAACCCTATACCCTATTGCAAATTTTATATAAGACTGTAAAGTAATATTAGTTTCTGAATGTTATTGCTTTCTAAGGAGTAAGTATACATAATAAGATACCAATTTAACACGTCCTCCTTTTATTAAGTTTTACTGTATCTTTCACGAACACGGCGGTAAATTGTTTTTGCTTACAGTTTGTAGAAGTTCTGGTAATAGAGACTCTTTAACAAAATGTCTTGTTGGAATAATGTTTTATTTTTAACACATCTATACGTGACGAAAGTTTATGAAAATGTGTGTTATAGGTATTATTAGTGGTGCTAAGTAATGAGTGACAAAAACTAAATTCAAAATGATCCTTTCATATTTTAAAAATTAGTTTCAATCCTAAAGGTTTGGGCTCTAATTGCAAAAGAAAGAGAGAAATGGAAAGGCACAAGGATGACATGACATGACACACACACACATCCCTTTGCCCTGCAGTGGGACACAACTGGCTCATAATAATAATAAGTTCGAATCCAAACATTCAAGCTATTTTATAGGTCTCAATATTTCGGGTTATTCGGTTTTTGCTCAGATTTTTACACACAAATGACCCAAATTCAATCCACATTTTTCTTTTATTAAAATGGAAAGATTAGAAACAGGCGGCATCTTAATTACCAGCTACGTTATAACAAAGTCCTTTATTTAGCCGATTTCTTAAGCTTCAGATTAAAATTCTATAAGCGCTTTCTTTTGTTCGTTTACAAAGACAAAATCGACTACGGCTTTGATAGAAAATAAACTTTATTTTAATAAAGATAACGTTCATTTTCCATTCCATATTTCTTAAGGGTACTGTAAACATTCATTCAGTGATTATTTTTAAAGGGCGTCTCTTTAAAGGCCTCATTTTGACTCAACTCCCAATAAATTCTTTTAGATTGGCAACCTTTAGACCCATAAGGTATTGTTGTACGTAGCTCCACGTTGTTCTAATTTACCGAGTCTTAGGTACTACCTACTTGTTTTGCCTAACACTAAGTAGGTACTTGAAAAAAGTAAATAGCACTTAAGTGTACTAACGCTTTGTTGGAAGAAAGCTTTGTTTAAAAAACTTCAGTTAATTTAAACTTCAATACTATTCATCAAGACTCCTGTTTTATTCAATAACACAAACTTCATTTAAATATTTATTTAGGTCGAACGCAGCGGTAGCTTGTAATTTGAATCGAGTACCAACTTTGATTGGAGTGCTTCTGTTCTAGGAGCATTCTGTAAATCAAAGTTTGTTAACATCGGTATCTTAAGTGCTAATTTCACCAATAAAACTGAAGGCGATCAGCACATCTAAACCACGTTCCAGAGCTGTCGGTGTCATCATTGTTGTGGACTATTGAAACTGACAGCTCTTGAACGCAGTTTAGATTTGCTGATCGCCTTCATTAGAGAATTTCGCCCTTAGATTGACGACCCCTGACCTTTCAAATCAATCTATCCATCAAGTTGCTCCGTAGGGCCAAGCACGAACGCGCGAAGTAATAATATAACCTTACTGCCGAATCTCTACGTTGACGTCGTGATGGGGCTTGCATGCTCTTGAACTCTGGGTCAGTGCTGAGAGAGTTTACTTTGCCGAAACATGTCTAGGGTGAGGATCCAGACCAAGGGTAATACACAAACCTGCAGGGCAGCATGTGGCGAGCTGTTGGGCAGTAGGGCATGGACCAACGGATGGAGAAGTCTTGTTCCTCATCTCTGGCTTGCCTTTATGCACTGGCTGCAGTGAATACTGACGTTGCAAGAGCAAACGTGCCCGCAGGACGGAAGTATTCCAGTTAGATGCTGGTAGGGATTTTGACCATCTTCCGGGCTGTGGGATTGTGTTGATAGCCATGGAATACTTCTCCACTCTTCAAGCACCTCAGGAGACGTCACCACGTCACTATGCACTAGTGACAGTTTCCGGGAGCCAAATATTGAGTGTTCAAGTCACCCCCTGGCATTTTAATCGTGTATATTATGAATAAAACATTGATCAGGCAGGGGCCATAGGCCATAGTTCTTGGTAACCAGTCCACTTTAACCACCCAAACCCATAGTCCAATATCTTTTTTTTTGCATATTCAGCAATAGTCCTACACCAACCGGGGGTTGACCTTGGGTGCACTTGCATAGTGCATACAGGGATAAACGTCGGTGGCTGCATCATTTAATTAAAAACGTCTAATGGGTTTCTGCGAGTTGGCTTCGGGCCCTCGTAAGCCTTCCAAAGGTCCGGGACTGTAGGATCCCAAGTTTTGTCAATTAATAATAATAATAATCAGCTTTAATGTCCCATTGCAGGGCAAAGTCGACTCCCAGAGCCAATAGATACCAATCCCTCATATAGGCGTCAAATTCATCCCGCGATACCGTTGGACATTTTCAGGAACCTGTGCTGTGGTGGTCTTAGCCCACAATACATCCGCCATGCGGCAAAAAACGTGTCCGGCCCAGTCCCATTTGAGCTTGGCTGCTTTTTGGGTGACGTCTGTGTCTTAGAGAGCAGTGTCGTGTTCCATATACGGTCGGTAAGTCGAACGCCAAGGGTTACTACGCTTCATCGCTCGCTGGCAATTCGCGAGCCGTGTCCTCTGCTGAACTGTCAAAGACCAGTTTTGAACGCCGTATGTAAGGATAGGGAGAATGCACATGTTCATTAATTTGCGTTTATAGCAAGTTGGATGATCTCATTCATAAGGGTTTTCATCAATATCGCGAGCAACTTTTAGGCAACTTCTTAATTCTTGCGCGAAGGTAAACGTAACGTAAATTCGAACGATTTAAAAATTAAAAATACTCGCTTCGCACATCATACTTATTTAGTTTTAAGACTATATTTATAACTATGGGTGATACTAATTTAACTTGCCGCATTAATTTAAACCAAAATGTTATTGGATAGTGTTGTATTTCCGATTCAACAACATTTGAAATAACGTTACGTTTACTTCGCGCGTTCATGCTAGGGCCTCAGATTGTTTCAGGAATCCGATAGTCATTAATAAATTTTCACCGCGAAACCACTTTGTGAATTGATTAATTTGCAATTGTTCGGGCTTCGAGATTTATTAAGTGTCTGGAATTATTGATAGTGAATTTCTGAACCCCGATTTAGAATAAAGACTGTTGTTATTAGAGGGTAAACGTATTATAAATTGGACTGGATGTTGCCCTTTAAACGGTCTTGAAATATTATTGGCGATGCCTTTATTCCTTAGGAAGACGAGATGTTATTTCTAAATACTGTGTTATTGAGAATGTAGGGGAGGTCATTTGGTTGCAAATGACCTCCCCTACATTCTCAATAACACTGTAATCAACCATAAAATGACAATTATCTTTATTATTTTTTTAAATCAGAGCACACATTTTTCATCATTTTGAGCCGGTTATTTGACTAAATTGGTTGATTTCTGCAAAAAAAAAAACATGGATATTACTTTATCGACAGAACATTCCAAAAATATGTACAGCTTCTTAGCTATCCAACGAGATACAATAAGATACCAGACATCTTCAAAATAATATAAAATGTCAAATTACTGGAAAATGGTTGACATTTGCATAGGGGTCATAAGGGGTCATTTGGTTGCAAATGTCCTTCCCTACATCCCCTTAATGGATTACCGACGTATTACAAACAACCCTGTATAAAGTATTTAAAAATAGAAAATGTTTATCTAACTATAAGCGCTAAGCTCTTCAACGAAGATGTTTTTAATAGGTAGATAATGAACCAGTCTTGCCAAACGGAATCGTGCTACGCAGTAACTGGGTTGTGGGGGTCAGATTAGCAGTCAATGTAAAATACTGGTATTCAGCTGCATCCGGTAGGACCCGAAGCCGACCCCAAAATAGTTGGGACAAGGCTAGGCAGATTATAAATGAAAACAAAAATCATCTTTAATAGTGTGAATTAATTTAACGCATCCATCAAAGCGATCTCACTGAAAGGCTCGTCGTGGCTAAATAATAACAGTCGCGCGGGTCGATTTCAAAGTTAAGCTATGCTTGCTGAGGTTGGTCCGTGAATGGGTGACCATCCATAACATACCGAGACTCCTCCGTGCCTCGGAAAGCACGTTAAGCAGTTGGTCTCGGCTATCATTTTTAGATCTTTGACAGTCGTTACGGGTAGTCCCGAAAGTCTGACAACCAGTCTTGCCAAGGGGTATTTTACTACCCAGTAACTGGGTTTTGGAGGTCAGATAGGCAGTCGCTCCAAGTAAAATACTGGTACCTATCCAGCTGCATCCGGTTAGACTGGGAACCGACCCCAACATAGATAGTAAAGGCTACCCAGATCGATTGATTGAATCAAAGCAATCTTACTACGTTACTACACCATTAATGTATTGCACAAACCATATTCAATTCCCACTCAATCAAATCCGAAACCCAAATGGCAAAGTACATATCACATCTAGGTACTATCACTAAAGCAAAACTCTTGTTTATTTTTACTGTACGTTTGGAAACAATCTTATCAGCTACAGACTTGTAACACGTATCTTCACTAGCTATCAGCTTCGTCTCGTATTCCAATTTTGTGAACAAATAAAACTGGCTGATCCATACGACGGTAGATGTGAAATGTGTCTGGGTGCACAATACTACACATCAAGCTGTAAATATCCAGTATATTCTGACCCCTCATTGTATAGGCTCCTAATACAATGAGAGCTCAACTGATACTGGAATATTTAGCTCGATGTCTCGTCCTGCGTACCGTTGATATATCCAGACTGAGTTGTCTAATCTGTACACATCTGTTATATGGTGCGATAGAGCTTTCTCTAGGAATAGTTTGGGAGAAAATGAAAGTGGTATGAAGTGTTGATGGTAATTGAGATTGTCTCAGGGACGGAATTAATCAGCAGTTCAGAACTTGGCTGATATTTGTAACTTTGCGAGAAGTTAATGCTGTACCTTATATTCCGTTTTTTACTAGGCAACTAATGTTAAGAAGTGGACCGCTATAGGCTGATGAAGATCATATAACATCGACATGACATATTATGTTATAACATGTTACAGGCCAGAAAGCTGTTGTAAACTAGATTCATTTAACTGTCAATTTTGCTGGTCTTGTTTGACTTAAAATGGTCAAACTTCATAAAAGGAAAGAATTGCGGTAAAGGAACAAATAAATTTAAGATTTATCTGTTAACGATACGATCATCATCATCATCATTGGCAGCCTCTTTCCACCCTCTACCTACTGAGTATCTCTATATCTGAGTATCTTCCCTTTTGTGCCTGTCTTCCCTGGTATGTGCGAGTCTCATCCAGATCTTTCCCGTAATCTTCTGTAGGTCGTCCACACACCTAGAGAGTGCACCATAAACCACGCATCATGATGAATCACTGACCGATTGACTTGCTATTATATCATTTGACTTTTTTATTTTATTTTTATTGTGCCTAACCTTGATGACATTTAACATTTTTTTTTTGTAATTTAACTGTAGATTACCTTAGTTGACATTTGCCATTATTTTATTTTATTATTGTGAATTTTTTTACTGTCATCCCAACGATTTGGCATTAATTTAATACCAAAGGCATATAAATTAATGCCAAATCGTTGGGCGATTTGGCATTAATTTATATTTTGTATTATTTTGTTCTCTTAAATTGTTATTTAAAATTATATTAACTTTAAATTTGTGTAAATTAAATAATTAAATGTTTTTGCATGCCCATGTGACGGTAGAGCATGGAGAACTCTTTAAATTAAACATCTATGTACTAAATACCCATGTTTGCAAACCAATAAATGATTTGATTAAATGATTTGATTTGATGATTTGACCTAGCTGTTGGTCTGCCAACGCTCCTTCTACCATTTCTCGGCAACCATTCCGTTAGGGCTCTGCTCCACCTGGCATCACCACGTCTAGCTAAGTGTTCTGCCCAACTATTCACGAGTAGTTAAAAGCCCGAAAGTCCGGCTACAGTCTTACCAAGGGGCATCGTGTTACCCAGTAGGTATTGGGTTGTAGAGATCCGGCAGGCAGTCGCTCGATGTAAAATACCGGCATCCAGTTGGACTTCTACCGCCTCTTGTCAACCATTCCGTTAGGGCTCTGCTCCTCCTGCTAAAACGATACTATAATTCATAGAAATAGCCGAAAAACTATTGTATAGAAAAATACAAAATTACTCAATATCCGTTACAAAAATGTAAACCCTTTCTTCATAAGGATAGAACTGGCCAAGAGAAGCAATCGCGACACATAACAATAGACGTAGAAACTGACACAGAGGATAATACCGTTTCCAATTTACTTGCGGTCACCCCGAATAATGACGTCGCCTATCAATAAATTAAATCTTGCGACCTGTATCAAGCCTGACAATAGGCACCATAGTAGTTTAAAGTAGAATAGACAGAATAATATGACTGGTATTTAGAATAGGGTTTATAGAGGTACGAGGAACAGGGTGTAAAGTTCACTCATACCTCCATAGCAAAACGGAGGATCCTCCGACCAGATGGGTGTCGTGTCTGGTGGGCAACTGCCCGATGATCGATGTCGGTAAGTTTTATATATTATGGTAGTCGCGTGGTAAACTCTGCTTGCGCGATGCAGGATTTCCGTGACGTCAGTATGACGCGCAGCTCGCATGTGGTGATGTAGATACCGCTACATTACTCCCCTCATGAGACCGGAGGTCCATAGTGGGCCGAGTTGTCGTTGTTGTTGATTGTTGGTTGTTGTTGATGATTATTGTTGTTCATCACGTCGGGGTCACCAATATAGAGGTACGAGGAACAGGGTGTATAGTTCACTCATACCTCCACGGAAAAGGGAGGTTCCTCCGATCAGTTGGTTATCGCGTCTGCTGGGCAACTGCCTTCTCAATTTGGTTTTTCTGATCATGAGTAACAAAACATACAGATTATTTGAGAAAAAGTTTTTGTACTTTATTTAATTCACTTTTGTCAACTGCTTGATATAGAAACGGCTATAAAAATATATTTATTTCAACTTAAAAATACCTAGTCTATTTATTGATATTTACATAATTTAAAAAGCTAAAATTACTTAAATTTATAATATCCCTATCGCCGTATCTCTACGTTGACGTCGTGGTGGGGCTTGCGTGTCGCAATGACTCCTAGGTCTGTGCCGCTAGAGTTTACTTTCCCGAGACAGACCTAGAGTGAGGAGCCAGACTAAGAGATCCAGTCGCACTTGCCGAAGGCTGCATGGCTAGCGGAGAGCGCTAGTCGTTAGTGTGCCAACTCTGGATAATATGGGTCTACCAGTTTTATTCACCCTTGCCACAGTGAACGCAGGGCTCTGCTATGGTCGAGTTTTTAAGTCCCTAGCTACTTGTGGGAACAACATGAATACTGGATCTAAAAGAAAAAAACAACTTCCGACAAATATATGACGAAACCTCACAATTCTCTTCGTCATCTCTCTCGTCTTTTTTTCCATCTATATAATCAACATCACAGTCGTTTCGCGTCACGCTGACGTCATCATCATCATCAATCAGTATAATCATAGTCAGCGGATGTAGTACAGGAGAAAAATTTTGCTGACGATACTGTACCCATCGCTAGAACTGCAACAACTCGTAGGAAATGGAGCATTTTTCTTTCAAATCAAATCATTTATTTGCATAAAACAGGTTCAGAGGATGTTACAAAAGGTTCTTAAGGTAGGTACACTGTATTATAACCATGTGAGGTGTGCAAATATATTAGGAACAATAAGACACAATAATAATCTAGAATATTTACACAGACAGTAAATTTCGTTACACATTCAATTATATCTGGACTAACAACAACAGTACACTACAACACTAACACACTACAACAGTAATGTCAAGCAAATTAATAATGTCGAAGTAATTATAATTATTATCATAGTGAACTAATGTTAAGTAATTTTACTGTGTTATCCTTGTTGCTATGCTGGTGAGAAATACACTATTTATTTTAATGTACAAATATTTGCTATATTTAAAATACAATATCTTTATCTTCGAAATAGTAATAAAATAATATGCCTTGGTTTCACATTATGTTACATGGCACCTGTAACTTAGTGACCTATGTAGGTACTGCCACATTAAGGAGCTATATATACTACAACAGAAGAAGGGAACTTCTTCCTTGATAAATGATTTTAAATGATAAATTACTTTAGTTCTGTAAGTAGGTTTGTACAAACAATTTTACACGTCAAACATATTTTAAAAACTAGATGAGGTCGGCGTTTCCTATCTGACTACTCTGAGAAGAAAGGCCGAAACAAACTCAGAGGTCACAGTCTCTTTTAAAGTCCAGACATAATCTTGGTCAGATCATGTGAAGACCATGTAGATTGGTGTCTGGAACGGTCTTTTGAGGAAAAACCATACAGATTGAGCCGACCTGTCCAGTTAGTGCACGCATTTGTCAGTAATCGTGCAGCTCAACTCAGAACTTAAGGGTCACAACGATCCGATGAACAATACCAAAGAAAGGACATTTGGGTAGGCCGCTTAAACTACTTATTTATAATTATTATAATCTTAGTAAGCCACCACTAATTTTTAATTTTTTAAAGATCTGAAACTGGAGCTTAACCTAATCCAAATCACTGCTTGTACTGCAGCTAACATGGGTCCATTTTCTTAACTCACAGATACCCATACTGTTTCAAGTAAGTAAATAATGAAGTATTCTTATTCGAATCAATAGGTCGGTTATCATTACGTACCACAGTCAGAGTTACACAAGTCATTCAATGGCTCTTTCTTCAAAAGCACCTTTCAGACATGGCCCTGCATTGTTAGACTCACATAAAATCCTTATAATTCAATGTTTGGACTTTAAAAGAGACCATGACCCCTGAGTTTGTTTCGGCATTTCTTCTCAGGTATCAGTCAGCTAGGAAATGCCGGCACCATCTAGTTTTAAAATATTGACGTGTAAAAGTGTCTTATATGATCTACTTACAGAAATAAACATTTCATTTGATTCATAAATTGTTATAGCTGATGTACATTTGATTCCTGAAAATCACAAAGTACTAAAATAGTTGGAAAGCCGTTGCAATGTCCCAGCCCGCTGAGAACAACGAAATAAAATAATTATTAAAGATTTAATAAAAACATTACAGGCTATTAGATATTATATGAAATACAAAGTTTCTCATCATATTATCATCCTCTTTCCCTTGTCGAATGCTATGGTAGGTAGACTCTGCAGTTTAGTCTGCAGGTGCATAAGTATAATTAAGTATTTTGATTTCACTTATGGAAGTAAGTAAGTAGACAGGTACTTAGCAGTCCTACTAACTTAATGACTGTGGTTTGTATACTTTTTAACTTTTATATTGGGTGTAGTAGTCATATTTTGATGGCCAAACACGATGCAACATAGAATTATAGGAGATTTCCTGGGTGATATATCTCTTTCAATCACGATATTATTAACATAAACATAATAACTTTTACAATAAAACACCGACAGAATCCTTCCTTCCGCTTTGTCATTAGGTGCGAAATATAACAATTTAGATTAATATAATAATAATATAATATAATATATGAGACAACATCCACACAAGGTCTTCAGGTCCCGAACTAGGCAGAGCCTGTACTACGGTAACCTGATGACTGATATACATACTTATATACATATACACACCCAGACACAGGTCAAACAACATGTTCATGCACACAAATGTTTGACTTGTCCGGGGATCGAACCCGGGACCAGCGGCCCAGAAGGCAGGGTCGCTACCAACTGCGCCAACCGGTCAGTCATTAGTTTAGGCTTAGATAAACTAAGCGGTAGACGGTACGCTATAACATCGCAATCACTAAACCTGCGCTCAGTGAACAACAACTCGTATATGCAACGAAACTCACGCATCTGTGATCACAGTTGCATGCTTACAGTTAGACAACGTAACCACGCAACCGCGTTAAGGCTCCTTAAAAAGGTCGCGTGTCGCGTCTGTTTGCAGGAGCCTTTAGCCGCCGAATGTTTACGATTGTGAATGACATTGAGGTAGCGTTAGCGAGAGTCGCGTGATGCGTGGCATCGTGTCTCTATCTCGCTCTCACAAAAATGGCAAAGCAAACAATAAAAAATAAAATTATAATGTTAAACAAACTAATTTTGGCTGTACTTACGAGTAAAAAGTAATCCCCTGTGTCTAAGTTTTGTTTCTTGAGTGATTAGAACACTTATTACATTAGGTGTATCGATATGCGCTGTTTACACGATGGTTCGCGTGTGACTAAGTGCAACTGTGTCTATGGACTTAGTTCAGAAGGACCGCGCGCTGTCTCCAAGTGCCGTATCTACGGCTTTAAGTTTATCTTAGAGTTTAGGTGAGTTTACCTTATTAGTATATTATAATTTTACTTAGTCAGCCACCATAAACGTACCTACATACAGTTTTCTTAATATTGTTTATCTTTTCTGAACTTTATCCTCGTCTTCACTTCCGTTCTTTAAATTGATATCACTTCACTAGCTCACTACCACACCAAGCGCTATCGGGCAGATCCTGCTTCACATTCGTTGTTTCTCGCCATTCCTCGTGACTGACAGATGACATTAGTGACAGCAGCTACCTCTTCTTGTGTCAATGAGACAGTGTTTACATAACTTTACTATTAAATTATTGGATAGATAGGTAAACAACAGAATGTATTATATACAGGGTTATTTGTAAATCGTCGGCAATCCATTAAGGGGATGTAGGGGATGTCATTTGCAACCAAATTACCCCTTATGACCCTTATGCAAATGTCAACTGTTTTGCAGTAATTTGAAATTTTATACTTTTTTTAAGATGTCTCTTATCTTATTGTATCTCGATCGATAGCTGAGAAGTTGTACATAAGTTTTTAATATTCTGTCGACAAGTGTATACGTGTTTTTTTGCAGAAAAGTGAAAAGTGCATGTGGATATTACAGCACCTCTGCCTAATCCTTCAGGGATTACAGGCGTCACGTCATGTTATTTATATTCAGTCTACCGATGTGAACAGTTCTTTACTCCTAGGTCGCTGGCCCTCGGGCAAAGCACACTTACGTCAGTGCATAGAGATTTGCTTTGTTGTAAAATGTACCTTTGTATCTTAATGTGAGATATACGAGTAACTTAGAAGTAGACAGTATGTGTGAGGAGAAACGGCACGCTTGGCGCAGTGGTTAAGCGATTGACTGCTGCGCTGCGTGTCTCGGGTTCGATTCCAGCACGGAACATATATTTCGTATGACCTACAAGTAGTTGTTCCGGGTCTGGCTGTTTGTGTTTGTAAATGCACCCACAATACAGGAGAAATTCCCAGTGTGCCGCAACGTTAAAAAAAATATATATTTTAATTGGATTTTCTTATTTAAACTTTCAGGCGTTAATTATCATCGTGTATTTTTCTAAAACTTCGTTTATAAAAAAAATTGTCTTGTCTGTAATATTTTCAGGGCAAAACCATTAAAATCATCAAATCAATAAAAACCACTGACAGATAATTAAATTCCGACTAGGTTTTCCTATAGCTACGTGAAACGGTTCTTTTTCACCTAAAAATAAATGTTGATACTATTTTGGCATAACAAATAAGTTAATTTGCTGGAAATGCAGCAATTTTTCCGCGATTAGCCTCAATGTAGGTGGTACTTGTTTGGCTCCAACGACCACTATATCTTGCTGTATATTCGAAACTATTAGCCGAGGGAAAATCTTGTGAAAAAGACTACTTATTCTGTTTTAAGCGTAGCGTTTTTAACGTAAAGTGAGATTTTAGGTACAAATTTTTGGTACACGTTTATGGTAGGTTTCTGAAAAAGCTATAGACTTACGATATCAGATGTTTTATGCCCACGACCATATCTTAGGTGGGAGTTAAAACCATAATGCCCCAAAAAAAAACATTTTGAAAATTCACTGTGTAAGACAGATTTTTTTTTCACGACGTACCTATCTGTTTATCAATCCGTCTTGCCCTCGCCTTTTATAATTTATAAAATAAACAAAAACACACTTTTGAAAAAAGTCCCTGAATCCCCAGTATCGGTCACATCTCGGTCCCACCCCGTACTAGTTTGTTTGGGGTGAACACACGTTTAACTGACCTATAAGGGGTACCGTTGACGTAGGACGTCCCCACTATCGCTGCATCTACTATACACTGAATGCAACTCGCATTTCAATGCTTTATGCTGTATTTTTCTGATGGAAGGTCGACGTTCGGAATATTATTCCGTTTAAACAGAGAGCGTTATTATTTCGAACCATACAAACTTAAATTACTAGCCATATTTAACGATTGCAATGGATTTTATAGGTTTTTTAACGGACTTCAAAAAAAGGAGGAAGTTCTCAATTCGGATGTATTTTTATTTTATGTTTGTTACCTCATAGCTTCGTCATTTATTACCCGATTGGAAATTTCTTTTTTTAATTTTGGACGATACTTTCCGTTTGGTCCCATTTAAATTCGAAGAAAAACTGATTTAGTAGCCCCGTTACTTCCGTCAACGATCTGTCGTCGTGTGGTCAATTTAATAATTTGTTGGCGTCCAAATGTGATAAAACTTTGTCTTTCAATTTTCTGATACGATCTACCGCAACATTGTATATTTGCTCTTTCGCAAAGTTTTTTTTTTTCTACGAAGGTCGATGACAGCTCTTTCGAGGGTAGTACCCTGTAATTTGTAGCTCCCCATCCTCCTTAGGGCCGGCCATATTTTTTTTTATTATGCCCATAGCTCCATTCACTGGCCCTTCAGAGACGGCAATGTTGCGTCTCAACATCACTGGGAATTCAACGCCAATATTTGTCGATATCAGAAGACCACCACGGTTATTGACGTCTTTGGGAATTACGTTCCCTGGTTTTCTAACATATGTCGCTACTTCGCAAGACTTCGTTCTACTCGTTCATACTTCTGCGTTGTTTTGATAAGTTCGGTGCAACTTTGCATTGTCGTTGTAATCGTCGACTTGCCTGACCGTAGGGAAAATACGAACGCCGACTCCATCCGCAAATTCGCCATTTAATGGCACGTGTCGTCGCTCGCATATTAGTTTCAGCTGAGTCGTCATTAGTTCAAATACCCGTAAGCGAGGAATTCGGTATCATTGCGCTGCCGCATGTTTATGGTCAGTTCACAAAAAGAAAACTTATTTCACAAATTTACTTCCGCTAAAAACCATGACGGCCGCAATATGTCACCAAAGACCAAAATATTGACTCCACCAAATAATTTGTCGTTGTTCTTGTATCCCTGAAGACTTCGGTGAAATATTCTTAGGTTCTCATAGGACACCATAGAAATTTCGTCTACAATTAGCCAATTTATATAGCACCATTTACGCCGTTCCTTCTCGAGTCTTTGTCCTGTAATTTTTTTTATATGTCATAGTATTTCTTTTCTCAATCGGAAGTAAGAAAATACCGTCTAGTGTTTTGCCAAAAATCTAAGGAGCAGCAAACCCAGTTAATGATCCAACTTCCACAAAGTTAGGTTTCAATAGTATATCTATAGTTGGTGCGTAACCACGCTTAATATGCACCACGATTAATTTCAAGAAAAACGATTTACTACCAGCACCACCCGTGATAAAATGTAACATCTAACTTTCTTGTCCATGCAAATCGTGTTCGATTATCGTTGAAACTTTCTGAAATAAATTATTTTGCTGGATATTTAATCCTTGAATGCTTCCCAGGAACAATTCATCTGACATGACGGCTCGTTTATTTATTTATAACATTTCGCACAAAAGGTACAAAGGCGGACTTAATGCCTTAGGCACCACTCGTTGTCCCACGTCTTCACAAAACTTATTATCGTCATTTACAATCTGTTCACCAACACAATAACATGGCAGCATTGCTGACATCGGTTTCACGAGCAGCATTAAGCGTGGTAGCTTGAGCAACAGTCTGTTGAATAATTTGTTTAGCATGACCAAATTCTTCTGCGCTGACGTTATTCTGCAACGGGCGAAGATCTCTTTTTTAATCATTTTTTTTCTTTTCATTTTCTAATAGTAACTCGCCTTCAGTAAGGAATGGTATGTGGCATACTATTAAACTGTAATAAAACGCTTCTGTCTCACTATTAATTGTATAATAGTGGGTATGCGATACAGTCGTTCTATTTTTTACACGTATTCTCGTATTGTCCTTTTTTTTTTTGTGGATGGGAAATCATCTAATAACTTCTCCCGCTCTGGGCAGAGCAGGAGGGCGTGTCAGACTCTTACTGACTAAAACCCACCCGTGTTCCTTCAGTTGCCTGTGCCAGGGGCCACGGTAACCCTCTTGGACTTTTCCGCAACCCTAGCAGGCATCGGTCCTAGCAAACCCCGTCATTGGTGCTGACATCTCTTTGAGGCGCGCGTGGAACACAACGCGCCGTCGACCCGGGCCTGGTCCTTATCGAACGGCGAGCTGCCCATTGCTCGCCGTTCGCAAGCCCGCGCCTACGGTGGCCGGGAATCGGCCTGCGATTCCCGACGCCCAGGGCGTCTCCTGCGGCGGCTAGGGGCGTGAGGGCGCAAATTTTGCCTCTCCCTCACGCGTTCCGCCTCCTCCTTCGCGAACATTACTGCTTCGCAGAAGGATTCTCGTATTGTCCTGGTCTTGCAATCTGATGTACCTCACTGCTCTAATATCTTCGTCTCTCAGTTCCACATCACCATTGTCCTCTGACCCTGTCGTGTTAGAGACGGTTTCAAAACGGACGGCAAATTCCGCAAGACTTTAATCCTCCAGCTCGTTTGGGCGTAATACATAACGACCAAAAATATTATTGTAAATACTGGTTTCATCACGTCTGAAGCGTCTTCCGCTATAAAATGTTCAACTGCAAATGGCATAATCTGTATGCGCATTCTGGCACGCTCACCAAGCGTTGATTTTAAAATAGTCATTGATACTGAAATTAATTGTTTCCAAACATCACTACCTTGTCTCATAACCTTCGAAATAGCGCCTCGTATCACATCACCTGTATCATTTGGTTCGCATTTACTCGCAAATTTTGCGACGTAGTAGGCCACAGCGGTGAAACTACCACACACACACACACGGTTACACGTCAATATTTCCCTTCCATAGGTATACATAAAGACATTGAAATTGTTTACCATGCTGTCGGAGAAGAATCTCTTCTTAAGAAACGTCCACTGCAAGTAAGTGAGCCTAGACAAACGGTGTAATTACTCGCTGGCTTTGGAAAACCAAAGCGACAACCATCGTCTTGGCGATTTTTTTGCATATCGCAGTGTGTTTATGGATCTGCAAATTCTCGACGAATTTGCGCAACACAAGGGTCGCTAATATTTAATGAACATAAAACCACCTTTTTAATTACGGCTATTCCTTATAGAGTACAGAATTCCGGAACATTACTACACCAAACTAACATGTGCAGATGTGGGCTACCGCGGTTTTGGATCTTCACTAGGTACCAAACGTCGTCAATAGGACCACCCAAGCAATCTTGATGAATCGCATGCATTGTGAACTGACGTGCTATCTATCACTACCGGATATCTTTGCACTAGTTCTAAACGTTTAGGAAATGTCAGGCGTTCAGCGTCATCGATGTCACGGCCATCGGCGATAAGTAAGGCTTTTACCATTAATTCTGACCAATTTAAATAATTGCAGGAAAAAGTTAAAAACCATGTTGGAAGCCCTTAAGTTCTAACCATTGTAATAAATTCAGAGCAACATTTCTGCCGCATAATTCGTATAGTGAGATGCATATTATGTTAGTAATGATGTGTTGTTGTTGATGGTACTCCTAAAATAACAATAATTGTACTTTAAACTGTCCTAATCATTTTATAGTCTGTTGAGCAGTCTACAAATATTTATTTAAATTATTTTTTACGTGAGCTTTAAATAAATATTTTGATAATTGTTTGTTAGTCATATATGTGTGTGTTGAGTTGGATGCAAAGTTTAAGTGGGTACCTACCTACCTACGTGGTAAACGCATAGATCGTAGGGATTACATTTAGTAGTAAAAAAGGTTGATTGTAAGTTGTAGAAATAAAAATACGCTTTTACTTTTACTTTTTAGCGTATTTTTTTTTTGTTTCATAATCAATTCCTTCGAAGTCGGTATTTTTTTTTGTTAAGATTTTGATTAGCACATTTTTATCTCCATTATTAACTGCCTTTAAAAAAACAGAAAAATCTCTAATTCTCGTAGCATGATAAAACCTATCCCTAAAGCGTGGGAGTAGTATATAATAGTACTCACGTATAACTTGTTAAAACGAAAAATATATACGTGAAGCATGTTTCGACACGACCGTTCTAGGTAACAAGCAGTGTTTGTATGTGGCCCAACAAAAAGCGAGGGTGGAATACAAAGAGGCCCACATTCCAAAACAGAGGTCGCTCTCTCTATGTATGCGTACCTACGGCTTTTACCCGAAAAACCTCTTTGTAAACGTGTCAAAAGAAATTTTTCACAGCGTATTTTTTCCTACGCAACGGGAACCAATGAAATGTTCAGTTTTATATTTTTTTAAGTTTTTTTTATAGTGACAATACTTTCTACTACGTTTTATTCGTATGATTTTTGTTATCTGTACTCAATTGTACAAGTAGATATACGAGAGTGTTTCGTATCGCCCATTGAGATAGGAAAGTCAATGGTATCGCCTAACATTTTTTTTTTAATTTTCTCTCCTTATGAACCATCCTCGTACTTCAAGGAATATTCTAAAAAAAGAATTAGCAAAATCGGTCCATCCGTTCTTGAGTTATAAAATTACAACGAAAAGTGGGATTGATTTTGAATGAAGAAATTATTCAAGAAACAACTAAAAAAGAAAAAAATATATGCTGACTAGGTAAGTATATAAGTTGTAAATTTATGAACATTTGATAAGATATACTTACTTACTGCACTTAGTATTAAAACAACACACCATGCTTGCCTACAATGCCGACAACACTAACAAGAGACGCAATGATCTAGTATGTATGTCTAATGCAACCTCAAAACATGTCTTTGTAGAAAGATTTTTAACATTCTTAGGCCCATTCTTGTACAATAGATTAAATAGAAAACTAAGTATCTATAAACTAAATTACTATAACTGTAAAAAAAATATAATTAAATATTTACTAACCATTGACTATGCACAGACAGAAGACCTACTTATTGTCTGCAAATAGAAATACTAATATGCTATTTTACTTTTAACTATTTAAGTTTTAATTTAGTTTTAAGTAGTACTCATTGTTCATTTATTTTATTTAGTATTGATGCACTTTTTAGCCTGAGGCACAGGTTCAACCTAGTTCAGGCAAATTAGCAACTGTGCGCTATTTTAATTGTTAAGATATCCATTGTAAATGTATCCCTTTTTTTTTTTAAATAAACGTTTTATTATTATTATTTTTGGTAAACATTTACCGTTTCTTAGCTCAAGGCTAGTTTTAGCTACATCAACGGGCCAATATAGCCAGGTCAATGTAGCGTGTGTGTGAGTGATGTGAAATTAATGTTATGAGGGGAGATGTTATCTTCCTCAATTTGCAAGAACTTTCTCACTATTCTGCATGTATTTAGTATTGCGGCTTTTTGAAGTGCTATGTAAGTTGAGTCTTTCAGATCTATTAATTTGAGGCTATGGTGGAGGTGGTTGGGTATGACACCTGTAGTCGAGACAACAATGGGTACTACATACACTTTTTCTTGACTCCAAATTCTGGTCACTTCCTCTTTTAGTTCCGCGTATTTACTAATTTTTTCACCAATTGTTTTTAGTAAATTGTGCGTATTAGGAACAGCAATATCTATAAGGTGTGTGACTTTATTAATTTTATCTATTAGGATTATATCTGGTCTATTGTAGTGAATAGTCCTATCGGTGAGAACAGCGCGGTCGTAAAAGAGTCTGTGTGTGTTATTCTCCAGAAATGTTTTTGGTTGGTATTTGTAATATGGAGTGTTTGTATCCTGAATGAGCTTATGTTTGAGTGCCAGTTTTTGGTGTATGATATTTGCTAACTGATTGTGTCTGTGAGTGTAATCCGTTTGTGTGAGTGTTGTGCATGCCCCTGTGATGTGTTGTATTGTCTCTGGCTGGTTGTGACATTTGCGGCATTTATCGTTTGCTAGTGTGGGATCTTTTATTATATATTTCCTGTAATTTTTGGTATTTACGATCTGGTCTTGTATTGCAATTATAAATCCCTCGGTTTCCGGGAATAAAGTTCCTATTTTAAGCCATTTGTTTGATGCTAGGGTGTCTATATGTGACTGTTCAAGATCATGGGGATGCCGCCCGTGCAAAACTTTTCTCTTCCAATCTTCTAGCTTTTCCTTTTGTGGGTCTTCGTTGCTAATTTGTTCAATATATGTTGGTTCATTTAGGTTCAGTGGAGTAAAATTCGTATCGTAATTATTTATGGTTTTATGGATGCTACTTGTGTGTGATTTAGAGTGGAAGAATGTTTTTAGTTTTGTTATTGGTTTCTGCCAAAGGTGATGGACATCAATGAGGCCTCTCCCTCCATGTTGTCGTTTGATGGTCATTCTTTCTATTGCAGATTTAGGGTGTAGGTTATTGTGTTTAGTGAGTGTGGTGCGTGTCGATCTCTCTATTTGTTGGATGTCTGTTTTTGACCATTTGATAACTCCAAACGAGTATGTTAGGATTGGAATCGCGTAGGTGTTTAATGCTTTTATTAAATGTTTGCCGGAGAGTTGAGTTTTACATACTGCGATTACTCTACTCTTGTATTCTAAGTTCAATATGTCTTTAATAGCTGTGTGGTCTATTCCTTTTAATTGTTTGTATCCTAAGTACTTATATATGTCTGTTGGTTCTAAAGCTGTAATTGCGTCTGTGTCATTGATAGAATAATCGCCCGGTTTTATTTTGCCTCTTATTATGTGAACTGTTTTGCATTTATCTAGACCAAATTGCATGTTAATGTTTTGACTAAATTCTGTTGTGGTATCTATTAACTTTTTCATGTCTTTTTCAGACCTTGCATATAGTTTTATGTCGTCCATATAAATCAAATGTGAGATAACAGGTTCTTCAGTGGAATTTTTAAAGGAATATCCGGCCTGGCAGCGATGAAGTAAATGGGATAATGGATTTAGTGCGAGACAAAACCATAGTGGGCTTAGTGAATCTCCCTGATAAATACCCTTCTTTATGAATATTTGTCGAGTTGTGATAGCATTTTGTCGGTAATTTAACTGCAGTGTTGTTTTCCAGTAGGACATGATATTTTGTAAAAAATCTGTTAATTTTGAGTTTATTTTATAGATTTGTAAGATTTTAATCAGCCAGGAGTGTGGAATACTATCGAATGCTTTTTTATAATCTATGTATGTGCAATGTAGGTTTCTATTTTTTATGGCGGCATGTTTGTGGATTACTGAATCTATAACTAGTTGTTCCTTGCACCCCATATGGCCCCGCCTGCATCCTTTCTGTTCTTCTGCTATAATGTTATTATGTTCAATGTGTTTATTTATTTTTGTTGTGATTGCAGATGTTAGGATCTTATATATTGTAGGAAGGCATGTAATGGGTCTGTATTGAGAAGGCTGTGGTGAGTATTGAGTTTTTGGCAACATGTACGTTATTCCTGTCGCAATAAAATCAGGAATATTTTGTTTACCTAAGATAAGTTCCGTTAAATTTCTGGCTAAGACTTTATGTATTGACAATAATTTTTTATACCAATAATTATGGATTTTATCAACGCCAGGTGATTTCCAGTTATGTAGTTTTGCCGTAGTACTATTTATATCAGATTCAGTTACTTCAATGAATTCCATTTCTTCCAGTGAACTCCATTTGGTTTCTTCATCTGATATCCAATCAGCTGTTTCCATATGTTGCACCTGCTCTTCCCATATGCCAGCCCAGAAAGCTTCTAATTGTTCTGTTGTTGGCAGTTCTATATTATTTTCGGTTGTCGGTGTGTCGGTGTCAGTTTTTGGTTTTTGTAATTTTCTGTAAAAGCTTTTTTCGTTTGTAGCAAACAAAGAGTTATCATGTTTACGTTCCTGTGCTTTCTTGTATCTTCTCAACCTGTGTACTTTTACGGCTAATTTCTGTTTTATTGTGTCTAAAAATTCTTCCGGTCTGCTGTTGTCTTTTTCGTGTCGTGTGTGGGTTTTCATATTTTTAAATATTGCTTCAACTCTCTTAACTACTTTGTTTGATCTATTGTTTTTTATATATTGTGTTAATCTGCCACAGTCTGCTCTGAGTTTTTCTATATCTTTTTCAAGTCTTTGCTGCCATGCAGGTATGTTAATATATGCTTGCCTTGGATTGCCTCTATATTCTGTGATTTTATAATTAAGTTCTTCGGAAATAACTAATGCTGTGCAATATATAAGAGTGTGTACGTCTATAAGTTTAGTTTCTTCGTTAATATATTGAATAAGGATATATTGATTAAATATATGAACGAGCTGAGCAAGTTTTGGCGAGTACCTAAGTTTAGGCAGTTTTGGTCGAGCTGTCGGGTCCATCCCGGAGTATTGAGTGAGAGCTGTTTTAAATTTGTCATGTATTTCTTCGATACGTGTATCTGCGGGTGGATTTTGTACTACATTTGCTAAAACTTCAATGTCATTTTCTAACATGATTGTCAAATTTTCTGTTTGTGTGGATGTATGAGTTATTTGTGAGTATGCCTGGGACTGGTAGTATGGTTGAGATTGTGTGAGAGGTTCTGATTGAGCGTACAATTGTGTTTGTTCTTGTTGAGTGATTTCGATAGTGCGTTGTGTTAATGGGATATTGCTAGTGTCTTCATTATTTTCTGACTCTATCTGTAATTGTGCGCGCACTTCTACTTTTAACCGATCTATTTCTTCTTGTGATAACAGCTTATTCCTGTCAATAGCTCTCCTTTGATCTGAGATCCTTTGTTCAGACACGGTAATTTCTGGATATTGGCGTGTAAAAAGTTCATGCAATTGCTGTCTGTATGTGGTCATATCTGTCTCTAATTTCGTGATGTATAGGTAAGTTCGCATGATAAATGTGTTCACTTCTTTGCTCCATTTCATACGAACTCTTGCTTTTCCAGCCTTGGTGGACGCGGGTAAGAAGGTGGATACCCCCCGCGCAGCACTCAAGATTGAAGTGGGTGGGACTGTGTTAGAACTTATAATAGGAGGTAATGATGGTATGGGTGACGATGGTATGGATGGTGATGAACGTCTAGAAGGTGTGTATGAGACTGTGCTCGGGCTAAACGGTTCTACAGGGGTGTCTGTCCTGTCCGTCAGTCTGTCACCATCGTCACTGAGTTCGGCTGTAGCATCATTGTAGGTGGGAGCCCGCCTGCTCAACTCCTCACCACTGACGGATCGCTTGCTGTGACACCCAGCGTCAGCTCCAGGTGCGCCCCGGCGATCACCCCCGGGCAGCGGTCCTATACGTTTTCTCTTTGAACGAGTCTCCATGTTGAGTGGGTTTCCAGAGCCACGTTAGCCACGCCAGTAATTTCTCATTCGTGTGTCCGCCCCCCACGTGATTAGATGGTCAATCAGGACGTGTGGTTGTTTAGGGGCTTATTATTATTATTATTATTATTATTATTACTTAATATCGAAACAAATAACTCCTCAAACCTTTGTTATCTAAACTCAGGCATAATTTTGGATTCTTAAAGTGTGAAAGAATTCAAATCTACAATTACAAATAATACAAACCGAATTATTTTTATTTTTTGGGTTTACGAACAACAAAAATGTTCTAATAATCAGTTACAAATTGGCTGGACTTCTCTTCTTCTCTAGTAGTCGTGATCTCAGTAGAGATGATGACTATAAGACGTGTGGAAGAGGACATGGTGCGCCGTCACCAAATAAATTGGTACTAGGGGAGAGAATGATGATGATGATTTAACCTGTCTTTAAGGAGGACTTACCTATCTACCACCGATCAATCGATCGGATCACTCTGCATCTTATTTGAAACTTTGACCCAACAAGACCAATAAGGTGGTATATTATATCCCAAGGGGATACTCACAGTTTTCGTCATACTTTGAAATAAAATTCGAAGAATAATAATGACATTCTAGATGACGTTCTATGACAACAAATGAGTTTTCCTACTGTCAACTTCGACGGTACAAGCAAAAGTACTCTGTGGTACAAGCAAATATACAAACTGATAAAATAATTAATTAAATAATATACTTAAATAGAATAATACTATACCAACAAAATGGAAGGAAGTGATTGGAAATTAAAGAGTAAAAGTAGGGTATCCATGGACCCGTCTGCGCAAGCTTCTCCCTCCGGGAGAAAGTCTACGTTTGCTTTTGGAAAAAAGTCTCTTAGTCGAATGAGACTGCGGAAACAATCTTATGGTTTCGGTGGTATTCCCGGCATAGGAGGACAAACACGACGACGGAGTTCACAGGTTAGCTTCTTCATTTCCTTAAAAATACCAGCCTATTACTGGTCCCCTGCTGGGTTAAGTCCCCTTCTCATACAGACAATACTGCTCGCTCATTAATCCCCACGCTTGCTCAAGGGGGTTTCGAGATTTCAGACTTTTTTCTTACAAAGTTTTCCTATATTGCATGTTATGTTATCTTAGAAAGTACCTACATAATATGAATTGAAAAGGTCACATTGGTACCGAAGTACTAATGAAAACTGGTCTAGGGCGTGGAAGGCAACGGCCTGTAATAATCATGGTCTTTTACAGTCGCTCACGGTTGTATGCTAATAGAAACTATTTCAGATGATATATCCAGATAGTTATCTTGATGTATCAATCAATCAATCAATCAATTTTTTTTTCTTTTTTTTTCTCACCACAATACATAGTACAAGTTGTTTTACATTGGTCAGATTCGACAATGATACATAGTTCAGGTAAGTATACATAAATATTGTGGGAGACTTGTGCCTAAGCTAGGCTCGTGGCCTGTGTTGCAGGACACCAGGATCCCACCCCTTTACATTTTCATTTTTATAACTTATGTACTAAGCGCGCTGACAGAATGTAATAAGGTACCTATTATACAACATTTGATAGTTTTATTTATTTTGACTAATATCTAGGTTAAGTATGCGAGACGAATGTTAGTAGATGTGTAGTGTGGGTGATTGTGTGGGTGTGTGAGTGTGTGGGTGTGTGAGAGTGTATGATTGTACGTTTAGGACTGTATAAGGATGTTTTCAGTATCATTATAGTTTAATTTTAGTAGCCATTCAGTTAGCCTCTTTTTGCATTTATTCTTTGTGAGACTGGTATAATTCCAGATTGCATGGGAATTTAAACGGCCGCCACTAATATATCTGCCAACATTCCAATTGGAACCGCGTGTCAAGTTTCACGAGGATGAAGTAACGAAGGCCGTTAATTCTATACTGGATGCGAACTACACCGATACCAAGTATAGTGTTGCGGTAAGAACTGAAAAAAAGTTGGCCAAGTGCGAATGGGACGCGCACTCGAAAGGTTCCGTACCCCTGAAAAATATTTAACACTACATGTTTTTTTTATTTGTGGTGCCATCCCTTTAATGTTTAACTTTATTTTAGTTTTATCATTTGTTGTTATAGCGGTCCTAGTATAGACACACTCTGTGAAAATTTCAAGGGTCTACCTATTACGGTTCAAAAGATACAGCCCTGTGACAGACGGACGGGTGGACGGTCGGTTGGACGGATGGATAGTGAAGTCTTAGTAATAAGGTCACGTTGCTACCAACGGGACCGTTGAGTACCTATGGAACCTGTAACAAAACACATTATTTTAGATACTTCTTCATTATCAGGCAACTAAGTCGTATCAAAATAAATATCGCCAAAATAGGGTACAGATGTCAGTATTTATTATGTGTGTAACACTTTAACTTATCCCAAGTTGACACACTTATTCTATTTAAGTATTAGATGGCGCCAAATATTGCGCTTCTGTAAAAAAAATATTAGCAGTAGGTACTCAATATTATAATTGCGTGCCTTCTTCTTGAGTTCTATTTGTTTTTGAAACATTGTAACAAATTAGGAGAATATCTTCATGATATTGTTTAGAAGACAAGCTTAAAGCAGGGCTTGAATAACAGTATTTTTGGGAATCGGTACCATTGGCCTTGGTGTGATACCGGTACCAGAGTAGTAACTTCCAGTACTGTTGGTACCAGTACCAGACGTAGTACCTGTACCGTACCTGTTGTTATTTCTAATCAGTTTCGGTACTATATCGGTACCAAAACCGGTACCAAATATAATTATATATCCGTTAGTTAGAGTGAGTAAACTGATATAGTAAGTTAAAAAGATGGTTAATAGGCATAAGACAAATAACTTCAAGGTACAAATTAGGTACCGGTATTTGTTAGGTGGAGTACGGGTATCCGTCTAGAACTGGTGCCGTCTAGAACCGTTGCTCGTCTGTAACCGGTACCCAGGTACCGAAATGGCAAGAACCGCTAAATACCGATACAGAACCCGTACTTTTGTTGCCGGTTCCAAGCCCTGCTTTAAAGTAATACAGAGTCGAGGCCGCAAACCAAAAATAAAAACCAAAAAGCGATTCGTAGAAGCGCTAAGTCCAGCAATGACCGCTGGTACGCGAAAAAAGGCAAAGGCAAATAATATTGTATAGCTCGAAATAAAACAAGAGGCATTGATCGCGATAAAATAACGTCTATGCAATTTATTCACTCAGTTTAACTACGTACCTATTACTGCTTTCCTCAGGATTCGCCAGGAAAAACAATGCTCATAGCTGATGAAGTAATGCGAACGGTCAAGAGTATGAACTTCGATCGCTACCGAATCATCTCCGTTGTTACTTTGGCACAAAAGAAACCTCAATGCTACAATAATGCCGTCGCATTTCTCTGGGATCACGAGTTTGATAGACTTGTGAATATTACTAGGGACAACACTACATCGTTCATTCAAGTTACTGTTTTTGGAATCTACCTTGACTAATCTCTGATTTTTAATATGCTAGTAGATTTTAAAGACATCAATTGGATTCCTTTCATTATTATTGTTATCTTATAGCATCTCTTCGAGTTTCTTAGCTCCTAGTAGATTTAAGAGATATAATATATTGTGTTATTTTTCGTTATTATTGGCTAACTTATTATTAGTAAAATAAATAAATATAATTTTAGAATAATGCATATCATTTTCCGTGTATTTTGTTGGTATTTTTTTCCCGAACTACCGTAAAGGTTTCTTGATTGAGGCTTGTATTGCGTAGATATGTTAAGCTTTCAAACAAATGTTCCAGACATCGCTTTGACACAATCAGCCCAGATAAACTGGAGATTTGCCGTACGCCTCCATGTAGAAATGTGCCTTTTTGAGGCACAGTTGACGATTTTAACAAAACAGCACTTTTTTCGTTAGGTAGGTATTCTCAATATACCTCAGTAAAATTTGTACCTAGAAGTAAAGTTTTATCAACTGCTCCAAATAGTAAAATGTCTCTGACACTTTCTTATTATTTGTGTCTCAGCGATGGTATTGTTGTAAACTTCAAATTAATATAATAGGTAGGTCGGGGGGAAAAACTTTTTTCGTCTTTTTTTATTTTTTATTATGGGTTTGCTCTTGACTCTAGTCTAGGTCAGTGGTGACAGAGACAGAGTCGACGATGGAGTGAGCTTACCCAGAAGAAGCCTGTTCACTCTCACTTTGAAGAGATTAGGGTTGTATGCGTTCGGAAACACAGACGCAGGTAGAGAGTTCCACTATTTTGCTGTGCGCATAACAAAAGACAGGTATTTTATAGGTCTAGGGTTGAAGTAAAATCTCTTTGGCTGTACTGTTTGAATCTGGCTGGTTTTGATACTAAAACTAAAAGAAAAATAAAATGTTATCCGCCATTTTTCAATTGGTTTTCAGTCCGCCAAAATTTGTGAATCTAACAAAGAAATTCGATACATCATAACATAATACTTCAGTATTATTACAAAAGAGCCGCGAAATAAATAGGTGACGTTTATGGACTTAACGCAGTGTCAGTAAGAGTATCACAAAGTTGGTTCAAGCGTTTTCAGTCCAGGAATTGTGATGTCAAAGATGCAGCTCGATCTGGTCGCCCTGTTACGAATAAAGTAGGTGCCATTTTTGAAAAAGTGGAGCGGAGTGGAGTGGTTTAGTAGTTACGACATATCTGAAGAGTTAGGGGTTGACCATATAACGGCTTTGACCCATTTGGAAAAGTCGTGAGTGTATAAAAAAGCTCAATATTTGGGTGCCACACGAGCTCATAATCGTGAATTTGTATTAAAATACGAGAGAACTTTTTCCCCGGACCTAATATTATTTTAACCAACCGCCAAATTAAATTCACACTTGAGCTATTCGGGAAAATCGAAGCAGCGTTTGGTACTTAAGAATAAAAACAACAATTAGCTAATTGCTAATACTTCGTGATAGGTGCAGATAGCACCTATCATGGGTGAAGCACGGCACAACAAAATTAATCAGTGTTAGGATTTTCTTGATTCATTTTTCAGTGCCATAGACTGAGGATATGAAAGCTGGTAAACTACGAGTAATACTAAAAATTTTGCGGACGCCGAGGCTTCCCATACGCATGGG
Source organism: Brachylomia viminalis (assembly GCA_937001585.2). Taxonomy (NCBI): domain Eukaryota; kingdom Metazoa; phylum Arthropoda; class Insecta; order Lepidoptera; family Noctuidae; genus Brachylomia; species Brachylomia viminalis. The sequence goes on from OW443304.2 coordinate 8,008,182, forward strand.
AAGAGTATAAATATATAATTATATTTTTTTTGTTTTATGAACTAATGTTTGTAGAATAACGAATAATTTTTCTATTTCGTCATGCGATGTTTCATTCTCATTACTTTCACATTCATACTTTTTACACAGAAGTTCTTTAAAGTCTGTGAATTTCAAAACCCGACAAGTATTGGTACGTTCACCTTATTTTCATGTTATCAGAAGCAGGTTGAAAGTAAGTGGGCATCGTCTGTCAGTGGCGGACTTATCGCGGATCTTTTGTACTACGCGTTATCGAGGATGCCATTCAACGGGTGGTGGGTAGACGCCTTTAATATTAAATTAGATGGCATTGGAACGTGGGTTTTCTACAAGGATCTTTCTGTATAAAAAGTCTTCTTAAATATACTTTAGCATATATTCCGAATAGGTAGACGTCCCAGTAGTAAAAATTCCGACTGTACCGAGTCTCAAGTCGTGGGTTCGAACTCAGCCATTCGTACAATTTGTTTTAGCAACAGTCAAAGAAAACACCGTCATGAAATCAGACATTTCCTAGAAAAAAAGGCACGCCACGTCCGTATACTGCCCACTCCTTATAGAAAGAAGCCCTAGGGGTGTTAAATAGACGTTCGGGTTGTTGTATTGTGTTGTGTATGTTTAGGCACAGCCAGGCAGCAAGTCGAAAATGTGGTGATAATTATATGTTCAGGACAAAGCCGCTCGGCTTGGCTCGAATTCTGCCGAGCCAACCTGAACACGATTCAGCGGGGGTAGATGACGAACGGAGTTTGCCGATCGGCACAAGCCGAATGAAAACCGAATCCAATTTCGGTGTATTTAGGAACACAACGTCTTTTCCGCAATAATAAAATAAAACCACCTCACTCACGCCTTGCATTATTAGCGTGTTTTGGGAACTAGCTACGACAGCGCCACCCAACGCTATCAACACACTACTGGCCCACTACTATTACTATCTGTACTGTCATACTATTGTCCCATTGCATAGACCCCAAACAAACATCACTGACCAAATGCCATCGATGCGACGTCGATCGCGTTTGTCTATGATCACCCTTAACTTAAGATGATATTAGATATCAGCAGAAACTACTGTTCGTTAGTGATGCTTAGGGAACCACTTAGTGACCTCGGATATTAGGGGTCACCTTAAGGATACTAAATTTATCGGTTCAGACGTACGGCTGTTCCATACAACACAGACCAATTTGTAGTTATGTGTGCAACACAACTTCATCACACTTAATGATTTTATACAATTTCACGATTATGGCAACTGAAGTGTTATTTCTAATTAAATTATGGCATATACAAGTATGGTATAAAAAATTATTGCATTTTAGTTATGGCAAACATTAGTAAACTCTGCATATTGCATAGGCTGTGAATATAAATTAAAAAGAGTGACGGACCTAAAACGCTACCCTGTGGGACTCGTACACGTTCTCTTCGAAATGCATACATTATTGAGTTTAACCATTTTTGATGTCTATCTTTAAAATAACTTTCAAAAAGGGAGAGAGCCGTACCTCTTATACCTATGCTTTCTAGCCTGTTCAGAAGGATCGGGACGAAAATGGTATCAAAAGCTTTTTTGAGATCTAAGAACACAGTTAAGCATTTATGACTCATAACCACTTTATTAACAATTCTAAACCAATATTGTGCATTTTATAGAATATTGTATTTCTGTTAATAAGTAATTAGTCTCTTGTTTATTATTTTTTATGATAATTTTTAAATTTATGACAGTATAGATATGGGAAGATAATTGTTGACATTGTTTACGTCCTCGCCCTTGTGCACAGGAGTGATAACAGAACGCTTGTGAAAGGGAAAATTCCCCTTTGAGGCATACATTAGGTAGCTGGCTTATCAGGGGAACCACAAAATCTCTAGACATTTTAAATACGAGTATGTTGTCGGTATACCGTTCCAACCTGGTGCACTTTAAGAATCGAAACTCATTAGAATACCGTCCACTTCCAGTGGATCCGTCTCCAACAACAGGAACGAGGAAGCCCAAGAGTTACTATCAGCTGGTCACTACCGGCATCCCACTCTGAAAATCGACACTTTCCGCTAAAGATTTTCCTACGGTGAAAAAGAACACGTTGAGTGAGTGAGTTTAAGGGGCAAATTTGAGAAGGTGGGTATTTGTAGTTTTAGATTTTTTTTAACTGTGTGATATAATTTATTGTTGACCAAAGATGTCGCGGACTTTTGGTTGAAACTTCTATGTACTTGTTTTCTATAATATTGTCTCTTTGTCTTTTTTCTCATGTTGGAACATACGTTACGAAAACGTTTTTAAGTTATTATTAAAATTATGTTGAAGGGTTCTAATCTTGTTTGGTGCTGCATTTTGTTTCTAAGCCTTATGCACCGCAGTGTTCCTGTAGTAATCCAGGACATCAACATTCTTTTACCACAAGAAACGGTTTAGATTTTTGAGTTGAACAGGAGGGACGACCTGATCACCCCCACCAGTTTAGTGGCAAAGCTATCAGGGAGTGTGTAGATATAAAAAATGGATGTATCTGTACTAATAAGGCATTTATTTATAAGCATTTATTTTGAAAATCCATGAAGGTTGTGGTTTTCTAACAAGTTCTTTGTGTTATATTTGAGCTATTTATATGTAAGAGAGCACGATACGTGATTGTTGTATTATCATGAACTGATGTCTGGCGCGTGAAAACAACGTGACAGTTGGGACAGCAGAGAAACTGCAGTATGGCAATGGTGTGGAGGCTTTCTATATCAAAACCTATGATGTCCTTGCCTTGCTCAGAGGCAAGAAGCGAGGAATGTCTCCGGGACATGACGAACTTAGTTTAGAGCATTTGGTGAATGCGGGCCAGTATATCTGTAGTGTATAAGCACAGTTTTTTAACCTATGTGCTCAACGTTGTTACATGCCAGCGGATCTCATTAGCAAAGTAGTTGTTCCTAAAACCAGGACTAGTGATCTCTCAAGCATGTGTAATTACAGACCTATCTCTCTCGCAACAATAGTGGCCAAGATTCTTGAACGTCTAATACACAGGAAGCTGAGTCCGTCACTTAAGAATGACGAAGGTCAGTTTGGTTTTCGGCCGGGGGTTTCAAGTGACATGACTATTTATTCTCATTATGCAATTCAAGCATTATGTCGGTCAGGCAACCGCTTGCTGGTTTTCTTGTTCTAAGTCGCGCTTATGACACCATAAATCATAACCTGTTGTGAGGGAAGCTAGAATGTGGTAATGTGCCAGCTGGGGTTATGGGGCTAATTAGATATTAGTATTCTAATTAGTCGAACAATGTCAGATGGGGTTGTTCTATGTCCGAAGACTATAAGCTCTCATGTGGTGTTAGGTTATGGTGGGGGGTTTGACCTATCCCGACCTGTTTAAATCTCTACGTGAAAGACCTGATTGAGGAGTTGAGCAGGGCACCGCTAGGGCTCAGGTTGGGCGATCGTAATATGAACAGCCTGAGTTATGCCGATGATATGGTTCTGCTCAGCCTCTCAATTAAGAGCTTAATAAAGTTGCTGGTTATTTGTGATCAGTATGCTAAAAACCATGACTTAGTTTACAATGCTAGAAAACAGCAACTGATGATAGGTATTCAGGTCAGGAAAGGGGCCTCAAAATGTTCCGCCAGTGTGCATTGGGGTCAGACTGTGAAGGTTGTGGAGAGGTTTAAGTACCTTGGTCAGATACTGACATCTGATATGAAAGACGATGCGGAAATATGCTTGCCAGAAGATTTTTTAAGGCTAAAGTGCACCTGTTCAATACTTACTGTCAAAGTTTCTATACGTGCCAGCTCTGGACTGATTATACAAAGAAGTCTTGAGTTGGCATACGTGTTCAGTACAATAACATCTACAAATATCTAATGGGTTGAAGCGCTACTGTAGTGCGTCTGGAATGTTCGCGAAGGCGATGCTGAACACGTTCAATGCCATTCAGAGAAGCAGAATTGCATCATTCATGTCCGTACATGTAGAAACAGTCTATACTGTTTCTAACTGTACCTTAAAGACCATGCTGATAGGATGTATGCTACCAAGACCTACAAGCGGTGCCGGTGGTTGGAAATAGCCGCATAGATGTTTGTTTTTTTGGTGTGCAGGTGAGGAAAGGCGTGAGTTCGTTTGTGTGTAGGTACATAAGTAATGATGTATGCCATTTTTTTTTTGTATATCTTATTTTGTATTATCTTTTTTTGAGTTTTGTTATGAACCATGTGGTCTGCAATAAAGTTATTTAATATTTTATGATTTATTATTAAGCACTGCCACAAAGGCTGAGGTTTTAGTTTTATCAAGTTTTAGAAAGGTATGGTCAAGGTAATTCTGTTCTCTAGTGAGTAGGAAATATCCTGGAAGGAGGCCGTGTACAGATGGCCTAAGTAGGTAATTTAGCCTATTTGATCTTTGTTGTGATATTTCTGTGGGTTTTTCTATTATATTAATGTTAATGTCACCCATGAAAATAATATTCTTGTGCGTACTACAAGATTCATGATGGCTGTTTAATGAGCTAATGTAATTGTCAGCACAGGCAATAGACGGATAACGGTTATACATAGAATAGTAAAATAATACACGGTGATTTTAAGAGCAGAAGCATTTATGTTACAGTTAGTTCTGTTACCAGGGCAAATGTTAGTTTCTTACGTAGGCTACCACGCCATCGTTTTGGTTTAGCTGGATTGAGGTAAATATGACGTGTTGTTATACGTGTTTTTATTGTTATTATTTAGTCTGCACTTGGTAAGATTATGAACTTCCACGTCGAACTTCATCAGAGTGGAAATCTGTTCGATTATAACTAAAGCCAAGTTTGCAATTTCTATATCAGTATTTCTATATCATCTTTGAACTATATTCCCCCCAATCAAGTATTCGTGACTGTAGCCATTTAGTTTTTAACCCGTACTAACATTGAACTTGTTCCGTCTTATTACAAAACACGATCTAACTTTAGCCCGAGCCTAAATCTTCGATTTAGTTTTTGTATTTGGAACTTTGTGCCGACTTTAGTAAAGTTCTTAATACAAAATAGACAATCTAAGACCAGACCAAGTGGTCAGTTTTGTAATAAGAAGTGTATTTCGATTTCTGTTAGGTTCTTATTTCAAAAACAGGCTCGATGGTTTAAACCATGTCAAAAGAAAAACCTTGTTTTGTAATAAGACCAGTTACGTTTGCTGGCCAACCTTTTTCGACATTTTAAGTGGTTAAGACAAAGACGCATGATTTTCCGCCATGACAGCACATACTGTCATAATAAAAGTTTAGGTACCTCTCCCTCTTGGCGATGGTGTTAGTGAAAATGACTAAGTAAATCCTATGGATATCTAAAACGAAACTAAAAATACAATGTTTTTTTGCTAATGGAATCTGTATAAAAGCTACACACATGTTTCATATTCGAATACACTTCAATAATATAGACAGACCGGAGATTGTACAAAACATCACTTGTCTCTCTTTCTCACAATTGATCCCGAATAAGTACTTCTTAGGACCCTAAATATAATCATTTTGGATTGCCAATTACCTACAGTAAGAGTATGTACTCCAGACTGGCAAGACGATTATTATTTTTAATGATTATGACAACTTAACCGAGACATTTTCTAGAGTTAATAGCAACATTCTCGTTATTTTGTTGATAAAATTTTCTACTCATTTTTAATATGGCCCTATTTTCGGCATCATGTATTCATATTGTACGTTTCCTTTTTAATAGTATTAATAGAATAAGTGATCTGACATGCTGCAGAAAATAGGGCCATATTAAAAATGAGTACAAAATTTCAAAGTGAAAACTAACAGTGATAACCACTACACTACGACGCAGCACCAACAGCCTTCTGAATACCATATTGATAAGGGTTGATTACCCGGTTGTGAGGCACTGGAATACCGTCCACAGTTCTGTAGGTGCCCTTTTGAATACAATTCGGTTTCGGATTAAAGAAACTTTATTCCCAATAAAGACATAAGTCACTTACTTGAGAACAGTAGGTACTAAAAATATAGATTACAATATGTTCATCATCAGTATTACAATTTAATAGTTACCCATACAATGCATTCATTTCTCCAGAAGTGATAAGTTGAATTTTGAATGCATTGTAAGAGTGTATATTTCTTATACAGGACGGTAATTTGTTATAAAGCTGTGCTCCTTCAAAATTTAGCATTTTTTTGCCATAGTTAGTTCTTGTTTGATCAATTGAGCTTTTAACCTCAATTATAAATAATAATAATTTATAAAAACTACAAGCGCAGTAACGAGCAGACAGACAAGAGAAACATTGAATTCTAGAATAGATGAAGAATAATAAATAGTATGAAATAGCTTGAACCAATGTTATTTTTCAACTACTAAATAAATTAAGCTCCAACTGTAAACAATAAAGTTTTTAATCAAACCGTATTTGTTATTAAGGCTTGATTATTTATTCAGTTTATTCAGTCTAGTCTATGTTGTTTCAGTTTCAATATTTCGCATGCAAACGATCCGTAGGTAGCGATATCCGACATACTGCAGCCAAACCGTTTTATTAGTTTTACTTTAGTTATTGACTGGAGAAATTTACAAAGGAAAATATTGGAGCTTTTGATGAAACTGAATTGTTTGTCGTTTTTAGAATCGCGTGATTTGGTTTAAGACAGACTGTTGAACGAATTTGTATATTGATTGTGTTTTAACGTAATTTAAGATGGAAAAGTACACGGTGTTTTGATAAAATGTGAATTTTGTGCAGGCTGAAGGTACAAATTATGGGTATTACTGAGTATTGAGTGGGATTGGAGCTCACTGTGAAAGGGTCCGTCTAGCGAGGTATTTGCGTAAGACACTAACAGTTGCAATGGCTTTCATTTTTACAATTCGATAACATTCATAGCGTTATTTATGTCGTCGAGCATACGAACTTTTCATACCTACTTACGAAGCAATGGGTTAGGAATTTCATTCAAAATACTTCGGATTGTGAAAGAAAGTGTGCAAATGCTGGAAAGAATTACCACCGTACGTACCCATTGCCGCAAAGCATTGCAGTGATTTATTTCGTAGAGTACAACGTAAGTATGACTACATATTTAGAACCGTACGAGTGTGGAATGATCCGAGCTTCTTTTTCTTAGCGTGTCGATACCATCGTGGTGCAAGGATTAGCCAATTAGCGTGGAAACTCGCTGATTACCCAGGGTGCGTCAGACGTATAGTGGCTCTGTAGTTACGTCGCTCGGGGAGGCTCCTTTCATGCACCCCATGATCCGAGCTGTCGCCTCGCAACAATCTCAAAATGAACAATTCTAAGCCTGTTCTTTCAAGACAATAAATGCTCGAAAAGAGAAAAATCTACCTGAGGAAATTAACAGCGTCATTGACGCCAGTTATAAAGTGTTTTATTTTTAATCGACTACTTTTATAGATTCTATTTCGTTTTACGTGTTTCCGATTACTTTAATGTCCCATTATTTAATATGCATTTATTTTACTACAGATTGTATTTCAGAACTTAAATGGGTACCTATTTTAGTATTAAGAAGTCTATACACATTACACATGTCCATTTCATTCTTATAACTGGGAAAAAGTACTTCATTACTTAATATTTTTTTGCTGGAAGTCGATACTTTACCAAATCAGGCAACTTTTTACAGAAAGCATTTCACACACAATTTCTTGTTTTTTTTTCTGCTACAAAAATGTTTGCTATTTAAACATATAACTTCTTAAATTTGAACAGTCGAATTATTTACACAAAAATGACTTAGGATAAATTGAAGCTCAAGATTTGACTTGGCTAGTATTCACATACCTTGTTATCTTATATTTAGCTAATCAACTTATCTTCTAATTATGTTATACGCAAGTTACTGTTTTTATATCGCAAGGTCAACATATTTTACTCTTCTAAAAACATGGTGTGCTGGTAAAAACTAGCCAAGTTAATCTTGAGCTCCAATTTATCCCAAGTTATCTGCTTTGTGTAAATAATTCGACTGTTAAAAAGAAATGTTGTGAAAGGGGAATGCCTAAAAATGCTTGAAATTGACAGAAACTACTAATAGTCCTTAATTCTATTTAGAATAAAATATGTATAATTAAATAATTCTCAAGTTTGTAAACCTAGGGTGAAAATATCACAATCACTAAAATATTTAACTTGATATCCGTATAATCCATTCTTATTTTTTTGTTGGACTTAAGTGTTTATTTGAAATTCAGCTAAACAGGAATCGTCAAATAATCCCTAACGAACTATTTTATTAGGGCTATTGCATAGTAACCATCAAATTAATATAATTCGACCTATTTAAACCGTAAATCTAATTAAAATAATATAATTATGCGTGTCAATATTAATTAATCAAATTAATTTCAAAATGGAAAACGTCGTAGGCTGTATGAATCATCCGTACGGTCTCTGGTGAGGCGGCGAGCCTCCTTGCCGGATTACATTCATGGGATCTGGAGGCAAAAGTCCTCGCGCACATTTGGGAGTGGCGCGAGGAGGCGAAACGCCGGGGCGTAGCTCCGCTGCCGCGAGAAATCACGGTACAGCGAACAGAGCTCCGGCTGGATCTCACGGCGGCATGGAGAGTATTGGAGAGTGCGATTGTCGCAACCCAGCGCTGGGCACGCCACAATTGCGGCGATAAGTCCCCTCTTTGAGGAGTGGTTAAAGAGGCGTCACGGCGTCCTCACCTTCCGCCTGACGCAGGTCCTCACCAGACACGGTTGTTTCGGGAGATTCCTGTTCCGGATAAGGCGGGAGGAAACGCCCGGGTGTCACCATTGTGCGGATCGCCCTGAGGACACGGTGGACCATACGGTGGAGGTCTACCCGGCTTGGGCGGAGCACCGCCTTGTCCTCGTGCAGGCGATGGGCGGTGGCGATCTCTCGCGTCCGGCCCTGGTCCAGACCATGGTACGGAGCGAGAGGGCTTGGGAAGCCGTCACCTCCTTCTGCGAAGCAGTAATGTTCGAGAAGGAGGAGGCGGAACGCGTGAGGGAGAGGCAAAATTCGCGTCCTCACGTCCCTACCCGCCGCAGGGAACGCCCTGGGCGTCGGGAATCGCAGGCCGATTCCCGGCCACCGTAGGCGCGGGCTTGCGAGCGGCAAGCAATAGGCAGCTCGCCGTTCAATAAGGACCAGGCCCAAATCGACGGCGTTTTGTGTTCCACGCGCGCCTCAAAGAGATGACATCATCAATGACGGGGTCCGGCAGGGCCGATGCCTGCCAAGGTTGCGGGAAAGTCCGAGAGGGATACCGTGGCCCCTGGCACAGGCAACTGAAGGAACACGGGTGGGTTTTAGTCAGTAAGAGTCTGACACGCCCTCCCGCTCTCCCCAGAGTGGGAGAAGTTATTTGATGATTTCCCACCCTCAAAAAAAAAAAAAAGGCTGTATGAATCATAATATGTCCTTTGCCTTACTGACAGTTTGACATTACTGCGTTTCAGTTTTTCGATTGATTACTTGATCGATTCCTGGTTTTGCGTTTGCGACTTGAGTTATATACAGATTGCTTTTTAGGATATTTAACGACGACTGTGGCCATTTTTTAAGGATCCTGTTTTTACTTCTGCATACGTTACCTATTTTTCAACACGGACCCGCCTAAACGACGCGGCGACGACTTGGCTTTCTGACGACGGACCTGAACCTGTTTTACATACGACGCGGCGACGCTGCTATTGTGTTGGACTTGTGCTCCGTGACCATTTAAAAATGGATAGAAACGTACACTGTGTTAATTGCTATCTTGATACTGCAATGATGAGACGTAATTAAACAATGTACTTCATCATTTTGCAATGTTATGAGAAACATTGCAAAATGATGAAGTACATTGTTTAATATAGGCATGGATAACACCACAAGCTGTAAGTATTGAGATTTCTTAGTTTTCTTGCATATTTATATGACTTGACCTTGACTTAACCTATATTTTAGAAAAATGGTTGGAACTGCCTTCCACCTAGTTTTTTGATAATTATTGAAATTGTATTGCGTTGCCTACGATTTGTAGTGCAATTTGGCGTATATTTCATTGTTGTTCATTTCAAGCATTTTTTTGTGTGGCTGATGGGCATTCCCCTTTAAAAAGTCATATTTTTAGACGTTAATATCTCAATATGTCCATATTACTATAAATACTAGGAACACACATAAATTTGTTGTTTCAAGAGAATAGGTTGGCTCAAGAGAATAGGCGGCTCGTTTAGATGCCGATGTATACGTTTTTATAATAAACTTCCTAGCCACATTCAAGAACTAAGTCTTAATAAATTCAAATCTTTTATAAAGAGGAAACTATGCCAGAGAGCCTATTATACTGTCAAAGACTATATTGAGTACAAAAAGGCTTGGCTTGCTGCTCCAATAAATTTACACTAATCCAATAATTATTTTTATTTTATATTATTATTATTATTTTATTTTTTACTATAAGAATCTATACCTTTTTACATATACAATCACATTAATATTTACTGTACAAAGTAGGTATTATTTATTTTAATTATTGTGAATTTGAGGACTTTGTTCCAGTTTTAAATCATGTTCTGGCCGTAGGAGTAATTTATGCGGCCTACTCAAAACTCAAATGTCCTTTCTTTGGTATTGTTCGTCGAATCGTTGACCTCCTTAAGTTCTGAGTTGAGCTGCAAGATTGCTGGCAATTGCGTGCACTGACTGGACAGGTCCACACAATCTGTGAGGTTCTTTCCTGAAAAGATTTTAATTAATCAGTAGTAGGATACATATTAGAAGAGGACCCTACAATCCAATTAATTGAGTTGAAGTTGTGCTGCACACATAACTACAAGTAGGTTAGTATATTAAGGAACAAATATCAAAAGTCATTATGTGGTTCCCTAACCGCCATCAACGAACAATAGCTTCTCTGCTCAAATGACGTCTTCTCTCCATAATAACGTTCTATTGTATTGATTCCAGTCAGAAGCACGGCAGAAATGTTACTGCATAACATGCATAATCAGCCTATACTATTGCCACTGCTGGGGCACAAGCCTCCTCTCTGTGAGAGGGAGTGGGCCGTAATCCACCACGCGGGCCCAATGCGGATTGGTAGATGTCACTTGTCTTAAAATTTTTGGTCTTAGGACATGCCGGTTTTTTCAAAACGGTGAGGGAAAGCGGTTATTCCGTTTATCCACCCCAAAATATCCACCCTATGGTGGATATGTGGAAACGCATGTCCAAGAATCCACCCTAAGCCTATAAATTCCGTTTTTCCAACTAGGCCTAGGGTGGATTCTCGGACATGCATTTCCGAGTATTCACCCTAGAGTGGACTTCATGGGGTGACAAAATGGAAAATATCGGTTTATTCCAGAAATCCCCATCGACAAATGCCCACCAGTGGGGATCGGTAATGTTTTTTCCAGAAATCCCCACTAGTGAAATAAACTTAGTCTAGTGAGGATTTTTGGAAAAATAAGTAACAATACCAACCAGATGTTTTTGATTCGTATAAAAATTATCATACACATTTATACGCTCCCCATTTACGTGATAAAGATCTGGTGGAACTATGACAATGGTTTCATAGAATAAACAACAATAAAAATACAAAGAGGGTGGTAATACCTTCTCATTGTCTAAAGCAAGTAAGAATAAGGAAAGTTTACATGTGCATCATACGATTAAATTAAGTACTTACATAGCCACTCAATATCATTATCGTCATTTCAGCCGAAAGGCTTCCAAGCTGGACATAAGCCTCCCCCAAGCATCGCCGATTCGACCGGTTCTGTGCTTCTCGTCTTCACAAGGTCGTCGGTCCACCCAGTGGCCTTCCAACGCTACATATTCCAGCCACTACGATTCCCTTTTATACTGATAGGTAAACGTGTCAAGTATATATAGGTACGAGGTACAGGGTGTAAAGTTCACTCATACCTCCATAGAAAAGGGGAAGATCCTCCGACCAGACGGGTGTCGTGTCTGGTGGGCAACTGCTCGACGATTGATGTCGGGACGTTGTATATATGCTAGTTGTGCGGTAAACTATGCTTGCGCGATGCAGGATTTTGCGTGACGTCAGTGTGATGCGTACGCGACACTACTTCTATGGAGGTATAAGTGAACTTTACCAACCTGTTCTTCGTACCTCTATACTGGTGACCCCGACGTGTCAGTGTGATGCGTCGTTCGCATGTGGCGATGTAGATACGGCTACAAGTCTGTACACATGAAACATGTCCATACAATTCTTAAAGCGGGGCTAATATTTTTTTCTGGGAGAGTGATTAAGTGATTTTATCCAATTAGTTATTTTTTTTTACATTCATTTGTTTCTTATTAACGTAAATCTCTTTGTTAAGTTTATTGTATAGCTGAGCTGAGAGTTTTTTGTATTGTATACGGGCGAACTTTGTTTTAGTTTGAGGAACCTCCGCTACTATATCTTTTCTTCTTTTTAAGGTTAAGCTGGGGTCAAAAGGAAGAGTTTTGTGTTTCTTTAGAACAGTTTTAATAATATATAGTTATCGCACCGAGAGTAAATCGCTAACTTAGTAACGAATTTGTGTAGGAAATCTAACGTTTTTAAAGTAGATTAGTTTAATTGGAGCCCGTTGTCCCCGCTCAAGGTCTATGAATTTAGTCTTAGCGGCACTCCCCCAAATTGGGATCCAGTACACTAAGACGGACTGTACTAACGCTATGTTTATTTCGTTGAGTAGGTTTCTGGGGCTATTTGTGCTGGTGAGTACTTTTTTTGGTAAAATATACCCCAGCGTTATGAATATCCAGCTCAGTTCTCTGATTCTGTTAGTGACCTGTTCAAGGTGGGGGTACCAAGATAGTCTCTGATCAACAATAACGCAAAGATATTTAGTTTGTGACACTTTGACTAGTTTTGGACATTGACAGTTATTTGGATCATCGCACGTATGTACTCTTATGTTAAAATCTGTATTTGGTTGGGTTCTGTGTGATATACTGAAACATATGTAATTAGTTTTAGCAGTGTTAAGTGTGAGCAGGTTATTTTTGAGCCATTCAGCTACCTGGGTCATACCAGCTTCAGTATTTCCGGCAACATCGCGCCAAGAAATCCCAGAAAAGACTACTGATTGATTTTAAGGTTGCAGAGGTCGTTGATGTAAAGCAGGAACAACGTAGGGCCCAGCACACTTCCCTGAGGGACTCCGACTGTGACATTTGCATCATAACTGACGTGTTCTCCCACCTTAACCCTCTGCTTCCTGCTTGAGAGGTAGTCCTTAAACATTTTGAGCGGAATTCCTCTCAAACCTGACGCTTCCAATTTGTTTATGAGGATGGGAACAGAGACGGTGTCAAACGCCTTTTTTAAGTCCAGAAAGACGAACAAACATTTGCTACCACAATCCAGGCTATCAGCCACTAGCAAGCTGTGGGCAGCAACTTCATCCTCGGTTGACACTCCTTGCCTGAATCCAAATTGTGAGCTACTTAAGGTATCACGTTTCTGTAGGAGTTTCAAGGTCCTATTATTTGTTAATTTTTCAACTATTTTTGATACAGCTGGTAAAATAGATATGGGTCTGTAATTGTTGACATCCGTCTCTGTCCCCGCCTTTGTGAACAGGAATGATGATAGATTGTTTGAGTGGCGCAGGGAAGATACCCTTTGCAAAACAAAGATTAACCAAGTGACTTACGAGTATGGTAGGAACAATTAGTATGCTCCTTACTTAGCACAATTACAATAAAATCTTTTGGTAATTAATGATATTTCATTGAAAATCAAAATCAATATCCTGTGGTAACCGGTTGGCCAAAGTAGAAATGCAATAGACAAAGTAGAAGTCTATTTACCAATAGGTGTGATTGGATAGTTGAACATGTGAAGAGAACCGATGATAATGAATTTTTTTATTATATGAATTTGTTGTGATAGGATTAAATGAATGTAACTTAATAATTTCGTGAATATATTAAATAGTAATTGGTATTTGTAGGTATTACTAATAGGATAAATATTATAAGAGTAGCGTACAGTCCAATTAATTGAGATGAAGTTGTACTACTCACATAACTACAAATAAATCTGTAATATACGGAACAGGCGTACTACGTCTGAACCGATAAATTGATATCCTTAAGGCGACCCCTAATATCAGAGGTCACTAAGTGGTTCCCTAAGCGTCATCAACGAACAATAGCTCCTGCTGATATCTAATATCGTCTTAAGTTAAGGGTAATGATACACTAACGCAATCGACGTCGCAACGATGCCATTTGGTCAGTATTGTTTGTTTGGGGTATAGGCCATTGCCTATCACATTGCCTGGCATTGCCTAGGATCACCCAACGCCTATTAGCCCATTGGCTAATAGGCGTTGGGTGATCCTTGATAGAGGCTCGAAAAACTCATGGAGTAGGTTAATCTTCTATCGATTTATTCGGAATGGGGAAGGCAACTGCCAAAATGACGCTGTCGCAGCTAGTTCCCAAAACACCCTACTAATGCAAGGCGTAAGTGAGATGGTTTTATTTTAGTTTTTCTGAATATACTTTTTGTTGTGATCCTAAATACACCAAAATAGAAGTCAACCATTCTCTGAAAAATTCCATAATTAGAAGATTGTGGCTATTTGTAGAGTTTTTTTTTTCAGGAATTGATTTTAAATATTCAAATCGCCGAAAATAAATAAATAGTGAAATAAAAACAAATTCATGAATGAACACTAAATGGAACGAATGGACGAAATGTCAAATTTGTTGTAGGCCGTAGGGACCGAGCTATGGTTATGCCATCTACAATTAGCTTTGCCCGACCTTCCCCATCGGTTGAAAATAAACCATGGCTGAATGATTTAATTGGATAGTCAATGTCTCAGTAGTTGTCAGGTCAATCGATGATTGATCTAGTCAACAAAAAGATCGATCGGTCCTTGATCAACCTTTACTCTAAAAGCGATGATGACTGATCGACTCGGTGTAATATCACAAATCCGTTGACATAGAACGACGCGATTGATCGACGTCAAATCCGCTGGTGTAGTAATGCCCTAAGGATAACGTAATAAAGATTGTAAGGAGGAATTATCTGGAGATTCATCGATATTTCATGAGTACCAACGTACTTCTAATCTACAAACGTTTGCGTAAACGAAAGTTCTTCGAACCATGTTCAATTTACCGTCGGGTATTGGAAAGCGAGATTGTAATAAAATATTTACTTTCATAATAAGAGTTTCTAGGAATACATAGGTAGATATGTTCTTTATTTATTTTTTATACGGAAATATGTTGTGGGAATGTTACTACAAGTACGCACTTTTCAAACGGGAGAGGGACAGAAACTAATTACGTGCTGGCTGCGATCTTTTTTTTTGTTTTTTTTGAGGATGGGAAATCATCAAATGACCCCTCCCGCTCTGGGTGGAGCGGAAGGGAGTGTCAGACTCTTACTGACTAAAACCCACCCGTGTTCCTTCCTTGGCCCTTTATGTTCCGGGTCAGCGGTACCCCTTTTGGATGATCCCGCTTTCCCGGCAGGCTTGGGCCCTAGTGGGCCCCCTCTATGATGCTGACATCTCTTTGAGGCGCGCGTGCTGCGATCTTTACATATTCCTTTGGAAAGTGTCGTCTGAATTTTTGTGCAACCCCAAATTCAATGCACAAAATCATCAAACTGATTATATTATTCCATCTCATTTCACTTCTACAAAACTATCAACGAGTAACATGTTTGTTTTTAATCTAAAACTCCACCGATACAATCGTCCTAGCTCAGTCAGCAAACGTTAAAAAGTTAAAAAGCCGAACGTGCCACAGCATATCCATAAGTCTTAACGATATTTCCATACGACCAATCACCTGAGAGGTAATATAAATTTTATAACGACCACAATGACACTCGTTGGTATAAAATATTGCAAATATAAAAATGTGGCGTAAAGCGAAAACGTATTACTAAGCAGTTTCAAATAAGATATATCTGCATGTACCTACCTATGTTTGTTTTAAACTCATAAAGTTGGAATTGAAATAGATAGAGGCTGTAAAAATTTTGGAACGTTAAAGAGGACATATTGAGAACAATTCGTTCGTGTAGGTATATCATCGTCTTCATTTCTGTTGTTTGACGTTCACTGTAGGCCTTCCCCATAGATTTCCACAACAACCTGTTCTGGGCCGCTCGCAATCATTGTTCTTATAATACAGCATTCATCGCGATTCTGATGTTGGACCCTTAAAGAGCTGTTCAGTTTGATGGTTGTACCAAACACCCTTTAATTTGACCACAGCTTTCTGTCATAATTTAAGTATGTATATAAAACATTAAAATTTATGATTGTTGTGTGTGTGCCATGAGGCAACACAGTGTCGGATAGCCGAATGTCATGATTTCTAAATGTCATGATGTTTAAAATTATCTCATTTGACAGTGACCGAATAGTACTGGTTTTATAACGAAATGGAATGGAAATTTATGATGTTTGGAGCATCGACTAGTTTTCTAAGTTAGTTCCTCAGAACAATAACTAAAGCATAGAAGGAAGCTAAATTTAACTAATATAGTCGTCTCTGTTTTCTTATACACTCATAACAGCATTAGAAAGAGACAGATGTAGGTTGCTCAAAATGCAAAGCGTCACCAAGCAAACGTCAATTTGGCTACCTTGGCTACCTTTATGATACAGTTTAAAAGGTACTTAACGTCTCAGGATTTTGTCTATGACTTTGTTCATCGCATTTTTTCGTATAATGCATAAGGGCGCATGGGAGTTGAAGTGCTTCGTTGATTTTACGTGTTTTTGTAAAAATAGTACAAAATTAATAGTGATTTAGTGTAAATCGCAAAGCTTAAAGATTAAATAATGTCCTGCATTATAGTGGGATGTAAATCACATTCATCCCGCAAAGAAAATGATGCGGGAATCATAAGCTTCCATCGGTAAGTAATCAAATATGGTCATTTTATCGGTTTTGTATTCTCACTGTAGGTTATTTAGGCATTTTTTCAAATTATTTGAGCTTAGTGTACACGGTAGTGTTTTGAAATCAATATTTTATGTAATTAAATATTTCGATTCTAGGGAAAATAGAAATTTTAAATCGGCATATAAATTTTTGCAATAGTGCTTGCAAAAATAAACTATCGATAGAATATCGATAGAACTAGCGTCATCTAAATTATTACTTTATTTTTCTTTACACGTAGTTTTGGGAAGGATTAAATATTTAAGAGTGAAATAAATACCTAAATACCTACGGTCTTGCCAGCAAATCGTACGTATGAGTAATGAAATGACAGTGGTCAAAAATCCGTGTGGCTCATGGTATAATAATTTAAACTCATGTGTAGCTATGATTTTTTGTTTTAATTTTCAGATTTCCTTCTGATATTGATATGAGGCAAAAATGGATCAACGCTATTGCACGTAACTACCTACTGGGAATGGAAAAAAACAACATCGTATTTGTCCCAAACATTTCAGCGATGACTGCTTTATTATAATATTGCTACCAACGTCAATTTTTGATGATTTACTCGAACATTCATTCGATAATGATGTATTGGATGAACATAGAAATTTGTTGATTAAATTGATAAGCAAAGAATATTTAAGAGCGTTTATACCTTATGAGTGGCAACGTCGCAATTTAGTGTCATATTTCGTGGCTTTCAATTTTTATCATTTAATCGGAGCTATATTTTAAAAATCTGTTTAATTAACTTTTTAAAATTATGTGAAAACTGTGTAAAAGGTAAGAAATCGTTGCGTTTACAGTTCATAGATAAAAATTTAAAACCACGAAATATGACACTAAATTGCGACGTTGCCACTCATAAGGTATAAACGCTCTTAACAATTAGAATTCATTATATCGCGAAAGAATTATCTTCTCCTGTAGAAAAGGTAAGGACATTTCTAACAAAACTATAATTTTTAAAGGCCAGTGATTAAATTTTTTTGTTACTTTTCCGGGTCCAATCGCTCTGTAAAAATTATTTAAGCGTTTTCTTAGTAATTTCAATTAGTTAATAATTTATCCTGTGTTTATAAATAAATAAGTTAATCATACAGAAGTGAGTTCTTTATTTCACCATAGCATATTTTAGATTTAATGCCAAGGAGCGATAGCATAAACTAGGAAGTCGATATCGGTATTTATTTTATGCATAGTCACATCACTAGCTAATACTCTTTTGTCTATGACAGCGTACACTTCAAATGTCCTAAAGCGCCTTCTATGCTTCAAATCATTTTATTTGTTTTAAACTAATTTTCACTTTTTTTCCCTTTTTTTATGCACACTTGTTTTTCTAGCTCACTTTAGACATTGGCAGAATAGTCGACATCGGCTTTGCTTGCCATTTATTAAAAATAGAATAGAATAGTTATTGTTCTGAGGTTAGTTCTTTTCGAGCTTGGAAACCATAAGGTTGTCTCCAAGAAGTCTGTATTGATATTATGTTGAGTACCTAATTAAATAGTTGGTCAAATATGGCTATATACCAGGTTTGTACGTGTTCAATTCAAATACAGAAATGTTTATCGGAAAAGGTGTGTTCATTTCATTTCTGATATAGGTACCTATGCTGTATAAATGATAGAAACTAGTTGCACAGCAGGAATGCCAATTAATTCCATTCCATGACATCTAAGCAGATTGAACAGATGTTTCAGCATTTCGTTGGAAAAGGGAGCACTGAATGCCTCAGGCAACTAGCGAACCCATTAATAGTTCTAGGAAAACATCATTCAAATTGACATAGGTATAGAACGCGATACGCTTGACCGCACACTTTCCGTGCGAGCTCGAATATTGCGTCCATGTTTTAGTTTCGAGCTGAAAATGTAGAATCTAGGCTACGTTTTCTGGGCGTCGGGAATCACAAGCCGATTCCCGGCCACCGAATGCGCGGGCTTGCGGACGGCTAGCCATGGGCAGCTCGCCGTCCGATAAGGACCAGGCCCGGGTCGATGGCGCGTTGTGTTCCACGCGCGCCTCTAAGAGATATGAGCATCAATGACGGGGTCGGCTAGGGCCGATGCCTGCCAGGGTTGCGGGAAAGTCTGAAAGGGTTACCGTGGCCTCCGGCACAGGCAACTGAAGGAACACGGGTGGGTTTTAGGCAGTAAGAGTCTGACACGCCCTCCCGCTCCGCCCAGAGCGGGAAAAGTTATTTGAAGATAGCCCCCCACCCTCAAAAAAAAAAGGATTTTTTTTCTGAAAAGTTAGGGAATATAAATAACCTACTGAAATTACAGCGTCGATTATCGTGAAATCAGTATGTTGAGTATCCTAACGAATATTATAAATGTGAAAGTAAGTTGGTTTGTTTGTTACGCTTTCCCGGTAAAACGGTTAAATGGATTTGGATGAAATTTGGAGAAAATGGGTAGACTATGATCTGGAAAAAGACATAGGTTTCTTTTCATCCTGGACCGCAGATGAAGTCGCGGGCAACCGTTAGTGCGTAATATATTAATAAATGTCACTCTATATAGTATCGAGTGGTTTATTTAGAGGCGGAGAACTTTAAATTGAAATATAACACAGACAACGGTTGTTACAGCTCGCGCGATAAGAGTTGGGCTTTGACCTTCGGATTTTTGAACTTTTGATTGTACAACAGGAGTGCGCGGTACGTCGTATCGATGCGAGAGGCAGGGAACGACTGGAGCGCCAATCAGAGCACCGCGTGCGCCTACACACCCGCCCCGCACCCCGCTAATTGCCCGTTGATACCCAATTTCTGATTTCTGCGCAATAACGGTCAAAGCCAAACTCTTATCGCGCGAGCTGTAATATCCATGAGATTGGCTTTATTTTACAGCTAATTTTATTGCATTAATATTTAAATCAAATTTAAAATAAATACGATTTCGGGCGCATAAGTACGTGGCGTAATCTGGATTTCAAATTTTCACGCACTGTGTGTTTAATTTTAAAACCTATTATATTATTTAGGTACACACAGTAAAACAGATACAGATGCTACATATTAGTAGTGTAGTACTTACTCAAAGTTTGAAACGTAAAAAACACACGGTAATTTTTATACCCATAAACCGAATTAACTAGACGCTCGTCGAAATAAATGCTACATCAGTGCTAAATCTACCGCCAACCTTTGATAGGAATGAAGGGCTACGCTACCAAATACCACTCAGACACTTATTTCTGACATTCAAAACCCTCCCCAGTAACTTAATTTTTAATACATTACCAAAAATAAAATTCCACTTCAATCCTATAAAAGCTATTGTTAAAGAAAGCTTTTTACTAAGTCCAGCAAAAACTCCTGTAACATTTAAAAAGAAATAGTGAGTTCTCGAGAACGAAGGTATGAATTTTAAAAGGAACCAAATTGAAATAGAGTTTCTGCCATGTTGAATTGAATCGGTCTTAGGGCCCGTCCACACGTACCAAGACCACACCACATATCGCAGCAACAAAATGTGGGCAAGTAGTGGTTACGTGTGAATAGTGTCGCTGCAACTTCTTGCAGTTGCGTTGTGGTTCCGTTGTCGCTAGTAGTTGCGATGTGGTTTCGTTGTGGCTAGTGTATGCAGACAGATCGACTCCGGCTGTAACACAACGTTGCGTTGGGGCGACGACATCACCTTGATGTGGTCGGTATCGCCCACACAGTTTATTGTGACGGCCAAATGTTGCCCGTGTGAATAGACTATTAATTTTCATACAAATTAGAGCCTGTCCACGTGGTGTCGTTGTGGTGTGGTGTGGTTGTGGTACGTGCGGTCGCGCCCTTACACTTAAGTCTTTCATTTGCTGTATGCTGTTGAGTTACAATCTGTAGGGATGTTTATTCCAATCGTAATTTTATGGAAATCTTGGGATTTTTTGCAAACATGTCTGGTGGATGGCAGGAGATCGATAGTGGATTCTTTATTTTGTCGCGTTTTTCAATCTGCTGTTTTATTTTATGAAAGGCAGGTATTTAGCTTAATTTTCCAATGTCAATAATAGTCTAGGAATTAATGGTCCGAATGTCTAGCAGTTTCGTGTGTACTCTACCTATACACAAAATCAGACTGACTTATCATCTTTTATTACCCTGAAATAGTCGAATTTTGCGATTTGCCGGACATAAACAGTTAATAACGTTGAACTCGAAGCAACTGAGCCTGATTTTCCTCTTGTCGTAACTAGTTTTAAACTAAATGAGACATGTCCAACTCACCCTTAGGGATACCTTAGGGGGCTAGATTTCCATAGTAATCACTGTACATATGAATACCCATTTAAAATCCACTGAATAAATAAATGTATCAGCCCACAACGATCCCACACTGCTGGCACTCAGGGGGGCACACACGTTCGGGTCAGCACATTCTGTTCGGCAGTATTTGTTGAACAACAACGCCGACCTGAAACTACACATGTTCGGCTTCCATTCGGCTTGTGCTGATCGTAAACTCCGTTCGTCATCTACCCTCGCTGAATCGTGTTCGGGTTGGCTCGAATAATTCGAGCTAAACCAAGCAGCTTTTCCCCGAAAATATAACACATTTTCGATTTTGCCGCCCAGCTGTGTCGAATCATATATCTTAAGTATTTTGTATGTTCGCAAAAACTTAGGACTTTTCAAAATAAGAAGCGATTTCCATAATATAAACACACGTAGTAAAAATGAAATTGTGATACCCAAATTTAGATTAACTAAAACAAGCAAGTCATTTATAAAGAGTATCCGCTTTTATAACAAGTTGCCAAAGTCGGTTACAGAACTTAGCGATGGGAAGTCAAAACCCACATCAAACGTATAAAAAATTATCACAAATGCATAAAAACGGCCACGAAACGAAAACGATGAAAGTATAAAAGACTACATAGAAGACAAGGAAGTCTAGCATTAATTCCTTCTTCACATGTGGCTTCCCTGGTACCTCATTAACGGCATCACTATGTAAATGTCTATTAACAGCTCCCAGATTACGATGTATATGTTTATTTTTTACATACTTCTTTCAGATTTGATAATGTTGTAATGGCAATCATGTAATTTGGTTTAAATAGGCTTTTTATTTATTTAATATTTTATTAACATAAGGTAAATAAATAAAGCTTCTTTGTATTTTGTGAATGTGAGAATGTTGTAGGCCTAACTTGTAAACTTAAGATTTGTAGACCATTTTCTGTCTTGTTATTTACCAGGTACCTGTTGACAGGCTTACACTGTCCTCCCATACCTATAAACACTGTAATTTGAAAACATTGTAAAAGCCAATTATTTTTAAAAGAGTAACCGTGGAGTTTCTTGCCGGCTCTTCTGCATAGAAAACGACCAATTGGAACCGTGCACCTAGCTTCTGACGTTTCATAAGTGCCCATGTAGGTTTATGCGAAATAAAATATTTTGATTTTGATTTCATGCAGACCCGGGCATGCACGTTACACCCCTCAGGCTTCTTTCTGTAAGAGAGAGTGGGTAATATACGGACGTCACGTACCTACCTTTTTTCTAGGATAAGACTGATTCCCTCACGGTGTTTTCTTTGACTGTTGCTAAAACAAATTACACCCACGTACGTTCGAACCCACGCCACGACTTGATTCGTAAATTCGGAATCTTTACTATTTTGACCCCTCTACCTATTCGGAATGTATGCTAACGTATATTTAGAAGACTTTTTATACAGAAAGATTCTTGTAGAACACCCATTGGCACTGTAACGTGGGTTTCCAATTCCGCCTAATTTAATATTAAAGGCGTGTGTAACTACCACTCGTTGAATGGAGTCCTCGATACCTCGGAGTACCAAAGATCCGTGATAAGTCCGCCATTGACAGACGACGCTTACTTAATTTCAACCTACTTCTGTTAACATGAAAATATCGGGCATAGTAATAGAAAACAAAAGAGATATTATATGTTTTACTGCCTCCTGAAAAGTTTTGGTTAATCTGACGGAGCCAGCCAGACATATTATAAGTTGGGGGATTATATCGCTGATAAAAATGCCTGGCTCAATGCTGGTCCTGCTCCACAACCACAACTAATTGATTAACATTTGAAAATACCGTTGGAGCTGCTGAAGATTGTAAGACTACCTTTGCTTTGTATAAACTCAATCTCCTTTGTATTATGTAATTGCATAGGACAAGTGTGAGTACTATGTACTATCGAGCTACCATTTACCGGGTAATGTATTTCATTGACTTGAATATGCCCTGGCGGCTGATAGATGTCATGCTCACTCAAATGTCTCGCTGACGGTGGCGCGTGTGTTGGATCATTTAGCTCCCTTCAAAATGGTTGAGCGAATGGTGCTGATCCATGCGTCATGTTCGTGAACGGGCGCTGTCAGTTGGGACTGGTCATCTCTTAGCCACCACGGCTTATTTTAATTATTTTATTATGGATTGTTTTGTTTAAATTTATATTTGCTGTACACTGGACACTCAATGTGTACGTCTTATTTACATCGTTCTCACATATAATTATACCTATATTCAACATTAATGATGTAACTAATATTTATGTAACATTATAATTTAAAAGAGTGTCCATGGAGTTTCTTGCCCGTTCTTCTCCATAGGTACCTACTACGCTTTGGAATGGGCAACTAGCTTCATATTTCTGACTGACCGACCACTTGACAATTCAAAAGTGCCTGTAAATGGTTTAATTGAAATAAATGGTTTGAGTTTGGATAATTTCATAAAAAATATGTGATCTGTTTTTAGTTTATCTGGTAGAAAGCACCTATCATGGAGTATTACAATTAGCTAATTGTTGTTCTGATTCTTAAGAATCAAATGCTACTGATTCAACCCAGGGTTTGATGAATAATAATCTGACTCCAACATTAAATGCGTTTATTACTTCGTTTTACAAGGGATGGTTCACGAGTTAATGCCACGTTAGCTGAGGTTGAGCGAGCGAACGAATGTATGAAAGAACGTATGGACGAATGAACTGTCGCGGCGCAGGTACGCTTCCGTGTGTGTTGATGTGTAAGCCATCTCACATCAGTGCGGTGCACGAACAGCTACTTATATTTTTCCGTACAACTCAAGTGGGAGTTTCATTTGGCGGTTGGTTAACATATATTAATTTAAAGTTTACAACACTACCATCGCATCGTTGAAATCTCGTATATCTTTACAGGCACAAAGATGAACCCTGCAGAAAGTGTCAGAGATTTTATAACTTACTTACTATTTGGAGCAGTTGATAAAACCTTACTTTTAGGAACAATTTTAACTGAGCTAGATTGAGAATACCTACATATCTAAAAAGAGCTGTTTTTTTTACGATCGTCGCTTACGCCTCAATACCTACATTTCTACACGGAGGCGTACGGTTATCTACAGTTTATCTGGAATGATTGTGTCAAAGCGATGTCTGGAATATTTTTTTGAAGGCTTAACATATCCTCGAAATAATAGCCTCAGCCGAGCCATATTTACGGTAGTTCCGGAAAAAATACTAAGTAACGAAATTATACGGAAAATTAAAAACGTTAATCTAAAATTATATCGATTTATATTACTAAATAATAAAGAAAAATCTCAATAGATATCTCTAAAATCTACTAGGAGCTAAGAAACTCCAAGAGATACTATAAGATTACAATAATAATGAAAAACGACCCAATTTTTGTCTCCAAAATCCACTGGAACTTGAGAAGGTGTTATGCTTTCTGCAGCAAGAAAGTTTTTTTTTTCTTTATAAAATGTCACAGATAGTTATACTTTATTAAAATTACAATCTAGCCTATTCGCTAAGTAATTTAAATATAAATTAAACTGCTAAGTAACTATAACATTAAGAAATCGTCCAATAACGTCTTTCTTATTCACTTATATTAAGCGGAAGACACTTAATTCACGTGTTCTTTAGTCAGCACTTGCACTGCGGCTTAAGTTCGCTCACACTACACTAGACTAACTCAAACCGTCTTATTACAAAACACGATCTAACTTTAGCCCCAACCTACACATTCGATTTAGTTTTTGTATTTGGAACTTTATGCCGACTTTAGTAAAGTTCTTAATACAAAATTGACAATCTAAGACCGGACTAAGTTGACAGTTTTGTAAAAGGAACTGTATTTCGATTTCAGTTAGGTTCTTATTTCAAAAACAGGCTCGATGGTTTAAACCATGTCAAAAGAAAAACCTTGTTTTGTAATAAGACCGAAAAGGTTTAACTCTTTAGTCTTCGCACTAATTCAGTGACGTCAAGGGGTTGATCACCTCGACATTCACGTGATGATGAAGTCTCTGTTCATGAGCTTCTGCATATTTTTTGATTACCATGTTTACGACATCCATCTTGAGGTTCCGGTGGAGGTCGCTGTTTCTTATGTACCAGGGCGCGTTGACTATATTAATGAGCACTTTGTTTTGGAATCGTTGTATGACTTGACGATTGCTTTGGCTGGTGCAGCTCCACAGCTGATTACCATAGGTCCATACAGGTTTTAAAACTTGTTTATATAACAACAATTTATTAGATATTGACAATGGCGACTGTCTACCAAGTAACCAATATTTTTTTTGGATCTAATATCTAATTCGGCTCTTTTCTTTTTGACATGCTCTTGCCATCGTAGTTTTGCATCCAGGGCCATGCCAAGATATTCAGTATTTGCGTATGGTATTGGTTGATTATTCATGAACACCGGGAAGTATTGTGGCTTTTTATAGGTGAAGTCAATGTGGATAGACTTGCTTTCATTCAGTTTGATACGCCATGTTGCAGTCCACTCATTAACACGATTTATGGACTCTTGAACCTTTTCTACGCCTTCCTCGTGACTATTTCCAACAGCCATGATAGCTGTGTCGTCCGCAAAGGTTGCAATGAAATTATTTTCTAGCTCAGGAATATCGCAGGTGTATAGTAGGTACAGGACCGGACCAAGTACACTCCCTTGTGGTACTCCAGCTTGTATCTGCCTAAGATCTGAATAAGCGTTTCTTTGGCTTATCCTAAACAATGTTTTTGATATATAGGACTCTATGATGTCTGAAAACTGTTGAGGCAGTATTGTTCTTAGTTTATAAATAAGGCCATCATGCCATACTTTATCGAAAGCCTGTGCAACATCGAAGAAGATCGTGGAGCACACCTTCTTCTCCTCTAGCGTTATTTCAATAATATTAGTAATTCTGTATACTTGGTCGAGCGTCGAGTGTTTTTCTCTAAACCCAAATTGGTAATCGGGGATTAGATTTTCAGCTTCAATAAGAGGCTTCAATCTCTTTAGAAATAATATCTCAAACTGTTATGACAACATAGGCAACAGTGAGTTTGGTCTGTAAGATGTTGTTTCATGAGGTGGTTTCCCAGGCTTGGCTATCATAATGACTTCAGCTACTTTCCACGTGTCAGGAATGTATTTTAACCGAAATGCAGCATCAATTAGCGTGGTAAGCTTGACTATGGCTTTGCGTGGCAGATTTTGTAAAACTTCTCCAGTAATTAGGTCGCAACCAGGGGATTTTCTCCGATTAAATCTATCACTTAATTTCTCTAGATACTTCTTTTGGGGTAACCAACTTTATATCGGAAAACTAGTTTGTACACCCTGAATTATTCTCGCATTGTGAGCTTCATTTGGTTGGAATATTTGTTCTAAATGCTCAGCGAACCTTAGGGCTTTTTGCTCGTCTATTGCTGCCCATTTTTCATTTTCTTCTTTAAAAGGAGGAATTTGTATGATCGGTTTTTTCATGTGCTTCGTACCCTTCCATAACGAGTAGCTTGTTTTAGTATCACTCGTTCATTGGCTAAGGTAGCGGTTTAATGAGGAGTTGTTGTAGTTCTGAACTTCTTCGTAAGACGCTTAGTAATTTTGTTTAGCAGTTCTTTATCTTGTGGACATCTAGTCTGATGCCATATATTTCTTTGTTTTCGCTTTTCGGTTATAAGACACCTAATTCAGGTAGGGTAGGCGGTTGCTTTGACCCGATGTGTTTTTTCCGGTGTGTTTTTCCAAGCAGCTTGCTGTATACTGGTTGTAAATTTATTTAGTTCCAAATCCAGCTGTTCCGGAGTTTTTAATGGAACTCTTAACTCTATTGTATTATCTAAGTCTATTCTGAAACTTTCCCACTCTGTATAAGTATTTACAAGTGTAGGATTGCTCTCTAAGAGTAGGATCCGACGCCATACTGATAGAATAATTGGTGAATGGTCAGAATTCATATCAAAGCATTAATCGGTGCATAAATAGTTAGTTGAGATATTTCTAGTTATAAAAAAGTCTATTAGGTCTGGAACTTTGCATGGATCACTTGGCCAATATGTTGGTTTTCCGGTAGAAATGGCTTCACACTTTAGCTCTTTCATGGCACTCATAAGTTCCTTTCCTTTAGTGGTGGTTAGTCTCAAGAAAAAATAAAATAAGCACTGGGGGTCAACCCCCAATGCTTATTTTCAGCGTTGAAGTCTCCACCTAAGATGAATCTTGGTCCGAGTTGCTGTAAGAACCTCACATAATGGTCTTTTTTAATTGTATCTCGGAGGCTAGTAGACGGCCGCTACGGTAATTGGATACAATAGAGATTGATTACAAATCGCCACAGCTTGGATCTCATGACATTCATACTTAACTTCTTCATAATGAGAGATATTCTCTTTGACTATAACCGGGCTGCCACCTCGGGCAGAATTGTCAGGGTGCAGTACATGGTACACTTTATAACCTCGAAATTTTATGTATGATTGCTTAGGAGAGTGAGTTTTAGATATAAGGCAAACATCGATGTTTTCTGTGATCAGGACTACTTGTTGATGTGTTTGTAGTCCGTTAGAGTTACATGCCATTATTTTTAATGGGTTCATTTCTTCTGTCTGGAAATAGCATTCGTAGCGCTATTTTCTAGTCTATCCAAACGACCGTTAAATGATGACATTAATTTGATAATTTCATCCAACTTTTATTTCCATACCTTTATCGGCATTATTACGAATATTCCCAAGGTTAACAGTTTTAGCTGCAACATGCGCGTATGTTTTCTTGTGAGGATTTTGTGTCACGTAATTGGTTTGCGTTTGTGAGCTAGTTTGCACTTTTTCATTAATTTTGCGCTGGCTTTTGTCGCCGGTTTCTTCTTAGTTTTGTTTTTTGTGCCTTGCATTTCCCGGGCTACTACACATCCTCTCTAATTAGCAGGATGTGGTTCCCCACAGTGGACACATTTTGGTTTCTCATCTGCCGGTGTTTTGCAGTCGGCTGTCAGATGTTTGCTGGTACATTTGACACATCTAGGTTCCTTTGAACACTATTTGTGTGTATGTCCGTACGCCTGGCATCTTTTGTATTGTGGTACAAGCCTCGAAGCCTGTAGAGGATGCACTTCTACTTTACATCCTAAATAGATTTTATTTATATCATCCTCATTTCTGAAAGTCAGCATAAACATGTTCAGAGGCTCCTTATTTTTCCACCTCAATTTATTTACTGCATCTTCAATCTGGAAACCTTTACTTTGCAAGTCCTCAATAATTCTGTCAGGCTGCTTGTTTTCTTAGGAGTGCCAGAGAAAGTTATTTTCTGTCAATAACTTAGTAATAGACTTATATGTGTCTTCG
Organism: Brachylomia viminalis; assembly: GCA_937001585.2. Taxonomy (NCBI): domain Eukaryota; kingdom Metazoa; phylum Arthropoda; class Insecta; order Lepidoptera; family Noctuidae; genus Brachylomia; species Brachylomia viminalis. Next base: position 8,036,758 of record OW443304.2, read on the forward strand.
TTCACTGCATTTATTTTAATGCTTTTCCCATTCAACATTTTAGTCGTAATTTGTCACCAGACTCAGACTTTGATAACAAGTCAAAAAATCAGAATCAGATCTTTATTTGCATAGAATGTAGGTATAGGCGTAGGGTAATGTGGGTAAAAAGGCCTGGTAGTTCTCGACGCCATCTACAACAGGCGGAGGTGGCGGATTCTTTTTGGTGTTCACTTTCTCGGACTAAACAGTTTGTAGGTGTTCAATGTTGGCAGCGTGAGTGGGCCATGTGTTTATTTTTCGTTGTTTCCTGCTCTATTGCCTAATCCACTGAGTTTCCCTGGCTAACTCCTTCTCATCCGTACAGTATTCAGGACACTGTGTTGGACTTTTTATTGGCTCAGCTGACTTACTGGGTGCAGATGTACTTTGTTCTGATTTATGTTGTAAATTACGTCACTTGTTGTTGGATGCTTTCTATTTTTTTTTTTCCATATCAGAAATAACATTACGCAGTTGTTCATTATCTGCTCTTTCTGCGCTGTAGTATTTGTACAGCAATTGTTAGCTTTCGGTTTTCACCTTAATTTTGGTGGTCTCACCGATGTTAGTGGCGAGTTAATGAATAACAATTATAATTGGAATGTAGGTCAATTCTAACGTAATTGTGTGTGACATCGCTGTGAGCGCGGCCTGGCCGGCGTGGTTAGTTTGCTGTGTCTGCACTTTGCACTTAAGTAGAGCACGCGATCGACGCGACTAATCTCAACGAATCACAAAACACATAATGATTATCTACAGTTTATATGGAATGATTGTGTCAAAGCGATATCTGGAATATTTTTTTGAAGGCTTAACATATCCATGCAATAAAAGCCTTAACCGAGCCATATTTACGGTAGTTCTGGAAAAATTAACCAACGAAATTACACGGAAAATGAAAAGCATTATTCTAAAATTATATCGATATATATTACTAAATAATAAAGAAAAACATCAATAGATATCTCTAAAATCTACTAGGAGCTAAGAAACTCGAAGAGATACTATAAGATTACAATAATAATGAAAAAGGACCAAATTTATGTCTCCAAAATCCACTAGGAAGCAAGGAACTAGAGGAGGTGTTATGCTTTCTGCAGCAAGAAAGATGATTAGTTAGTCAAGGTAGATTCCAAAAACAGTAACTTGAATGAATGATGTAGGGTCCTCCCTATTAATATTCACAAGGCTATCAAACTCGTGATCCCAGAGAAATGCGACGGCATTATTGTAGCATTGAGCTTTCTTCTGCGCCAAAGTAACAACGGAGATGATTCGGTAGCGATCGAAGTTCATACTCTTGACCGTTCGCATAACTTCATCAGCTATGAGTATTGCTTTTCCTGGCGAATCCTGAGGACAGCAGTAATAGGTACGTAGTTAAAATGAGTGAATACATTCTATAGACGTATTTGGTTGCGATCAATGCCTCTTGTTTTATTTCGAGCTATAAAATATTATTTGCCGTTGCCTTTTTTCGCGCACATGCCCCCTTGCTGGACTTAGCGCTTACACGAAGTGCTTTTTGGTTTTTATTTGTGGTTCGCGTCCTTGACTCTGGATTACTTTAAAACTGGGCTTGGCACCGGTACCAAAAGTACAGGTTCTTTAATTAGCGGCTCTTACCATTTCGGTACCCGGTTCTAGACGGTACCGTTCTGATACCGGTACCTTCTAGAACCGGGTACCGGTACCTTTTAGAACCGGGTACCGGTACCAAAAGTACAGGTTCTGTACCGGTACTAAGCGGTTTTCGGTACCTGGGTACAGGTTACAGATGGGTACTGGTTCTTACTCCACCTGACAATTACCGGTCCCAAATTCAGGTATCCGCCGTGTATAACAAATCTTGTACGAGTATTTGTACCTTGAAGTTATTTTTCTTATGCCTATTATCTATCTTTTTAACTTACTATATCTGTTTAATCACTCGTAACTTACGGAAATATTTGTTTGGTACCGGTAAAGTACCGATACTGATTAGAAACACCAATAGTACAGGTGCTACGTTTGGTACCAGTACCAATAGTGCCAGTACTACTCTGGTACCGGTATCACCTCAAGGCCATTGGTACCAGTTCCCAAAAATACCGATATTTCAAGCCCTGCTTCAAAGTTATCATGTTAAACTCCTCGGCTTCTAAACATAAAGATTCAAGTAGAACATAAGATATCCTCCTAAAATGAAACAATGCTTCAAAAAACCTACCTACTTCTGCTAATACATACTTATTTTGCAGAAGTGCAATGTTTGGCACCTTCTAATAAATATGTATATAGACTAAGTGCGTCAACTTGGGCTAAGATAAATTATTACGCACACAATAAATACTGGCGTCAGTACCCTATATTGCCCTGCTCTGCCCTGTGCTGAGCGATGGCCGTTTTGCGTGGATTTGTGAATGTGTTCGTTTTCTGCATTATGTTTACCGCCAATAAACGTATTTTCTATCTTTTTCTTTTTATACTATACACCTATTTTGGCAATAGACTTTTTTATAGGACTTGGTTGCCTGATTATTGAAGAAGTATCTGAAATAATACATTTTTGTAAGGGTTCCATACCCAAAGGTCCCGTTGGTACCAAAGGAACCGATCGACCGTCTGTCCGTCTGTCATAGGGCTGTATCTTTTGAACCGTAATAGGTAGACCCTTAAGATTTCCACAGAGTGTGTACAACTATGGCCGCTGTAACAACAAATAATAAAAATAAAATAAAGTTAAACATTAGAGGGAAAACAACACAAAGGAGATTGTTCTGCATCCATACAACTTTCGCCCCAGAACCAACAGCAAAGGAAAATTACTTTGCGTGTTCTAAATTACAAGTATATTCCCATCAAGACAAAGTTTAATGACGGACAACTTGCAGAGGGCAATTAGTTAAAAAGTAAACAAAGATTTTGAGGTTATATTTAGTAAGAAACAATCCTTTCAATACTTAGAAATACATGATGGTAAATGCCGGTCACTCATGTTATTTTTATTGCCTGTATATGGCTAGTTAAGCTAAGAAATTCAGTAAAACATTTAGGTACTTATGTAAGTGTATGTTAACGTTATACGCCGGTCCCATCTGGGGCCGGCGTTTTCTATCTGACTACTCTGAGCAGAAAGGCTGAAACAAACTCAGAGGTCACAGTCTCTTTTTAAAGTCCAGACAAAATCTTGGTCAGATTATGTGAAGGCTATGTAGATCGGTATCTAAAATGGTATTTTGAAGAAAGAACAACACAGTTTGAGTGGACCTGTCCAGTGTCCAGTCAGTGCACGCGATTGTCAGCAATCGTGCAGTTCAACTCAGAACTTAAGGAGCTCAACGATTCGACGAACAATACCAAAGAAAGGACATTTGAGTAGGCCGCATAAATTACTCAAACTGCCAGATCATGATTAAACTAACTGAGAAAAATACAAAAAAGCAATGACCGGCATAGTTCTCACATTCACAATAATTATTAAATTTGGTGTTAAAGAAAGCAAATTGAATACACTACACAATGTAATCACAAAGAAATGCGAGCAAGTGTGATTTGAGTGCAATAACTTGACAGTTGAGTTGATTGATATGACATGACAAGGATTAGGGATGCCCATACATTAGATCCGTATCGATATATTTTGAACAACATCGATAGCGTTCATTAACCAGCGTGTTATTCGATTTGAAATATATGTTTTTATTTGAAATAATTTGAGTGCATTTTACCTCGTATTGTATTCGTATTCGTGTTTTGTTAAAATACAAATCGAAATAACCTTAATAATAAATGTATGGTAGTTAATGCACTGCATCGTTTTCGTTTTTGTATTCGTGAATTTCTCACATCGAGTCTTTTTTTAGGGATCGAAGTAGCCATCGTGCTTAATATTGGGCGTTTTGTGCACTCAGTCGCATTCGATTCGTATTCGGGCTTTTTACGACTACAACCCGAATACATATGACTGAGAGCAAAATGCTGCACACATTATGCACGCGATCCCTGGCTATTAATTGTTTTTAGTGAATACTCGAATCTCAGATCGGTAGACGTGGACTACCGTATTTCATTCGTATTCGTGTTTTTAAAACAGACGATGGAAAATTCCCCAAAACGAATCACGAATACGAATCCACTACGAGTGAGTTCACAGCGCCCATTCATGTATTTCTGATCCGCTTTTATGCTGTTCGTAAAAAACAGGAATATGAATCGATTAGGAGGTAGTGCACAAACGCCCTTATGTATAGTAATTGTATAGAAAAAGATAATTAGTTGCTTATGATGCATGGATTAGGATATGAAAATAGGTTTTGTTGTTGAATTCTTTCACACTTAAGGTGGTACCTATAAAAACGTCGCACAAGTCACTACAGAAGCGCCATACTCTAGAGCGAAGAAGGTTGAAAAGGAAAGTACGTAGGTACGGATGCGTATGACATCCGTGAGCAGGTGGCCAACTCAAGTAATCTCGCTCTCGATGTGTGAAATGAAAGATTGGGCGTCACTAATTTTCATGTCAAATCTAATTGTCAAAGATAGCAGCTTTTTAAATGTGTTGTCGTAAATCGTTACAGCTCTTTTAATTTTGTCCATTATGGAACGCAGAATGTCTATAAAATATATTTAGAATTATTTCTACGTCAGATGTTTGTTGGTCGTGGGGCCATTTTTGACGATGTCCTTTAAATGTAGTGTTCAATATTTTTCGGTGGTACGGAACCCTTCCTGTGCGCGTGCCACTCGCACTTGGCCAACTTTTTTTCAGTACTTACCGCAACACTATACTTGGTATCGGTGTAGTTATCATCCAGTATAGAATTGACGGCCTTCGTTACTTCAGCCACGTGAAACTTGACACGCGGTCCCAATTGGAATGTTGGCAGATATATTAGTGGCGGCCGTTTAAATTCCACTCCGAGCTGGAAAATACTCAAAATAACTATCTGGATACATCATCTGGACTAGTTTCTATTAGCATACATGTTTGAGCGACTGTATAAGACCATGATTATTATAGACCGTTGACTTCCACGCCTTTGACCATTCTTCATTGGTACTTTGGTATTGGTACCAATGTGACCTTTTCAATTCATATATATACTCTCTAAGTTTGTCTAAGACATCACTGACATCGATATAGTTAAAATCTTCGTAAGAAAAAAGTCTGAAATCGCCAATCCGCTTTAAGCAAGCGTGGGGATTAATGAGCGAGTAGTATTGCCTTCTTTGTATGAGAAGGGGCCTGTTGGCAACGATAATATGTAGTTGTTAGTTAAGTGTTTCTTGTCTAACTATATTAATTAAGTGGTTCTTTCGTTGCGATATTTCCCTCATAAGATTGTCGATAATGTGTTGTACATTCCGGCCGCTAGAGGCGCCACTTGTACCATGATCAATATTTTAGCTTAGGTACTAAGGAACTTTACCTCAACGAGGACCGTTTCCGTATTTTAATTATTTTAAGGTATTAATTAAGGTTTTCGAGACTGATTCTTATGTATATAATAAAGGCAAACCATATCTAGGGTTAGATACATAAGAAAATAATGTAAGGGATGTCCTACCACGGAAAACACGCAAATTAAGTTTCCCATACAAAGTCACCTGCGCCCTGATTGGTCAAGGGGCGGGGCATTAATACGAACTGTAGGGGTCTGATTAGTCAGGCACTACAGAACCCACCTATAAAAAGGGTGCATTTTCCGTGGTCAGGCATTCCGAATCCAGCAGTGTTACGAGCAACAAGAAAAATAAAGAAGAAACCCTCTATCTGAAGAAATAGTGTTTTATTCGCCCTGAAGAAGTGTTATTAATCACTGCACCGACGTACACCTCTACGCACCTCCTCAAGAACATCCCGCCAGCAAATCTGCTCTACACAAGAGCGTCAACATTGGTCCTTCGAGAAGCCGGATCGGGTTCAAGAAAACCGGGAGATGCCTACGAACACAAGAGCAAGATCGGTGCAGTCGAGGACTATAAGGAGCGAAAGCAACGCAACAGATACTACGGGCACCGGCACGTCGGGTTCCGGTACGACGGATTGGAGTATGAATACTCCAAGCGAATCTGCAAGCGCGACAGACACGTCGATTTCAAATCGATCGACCCTAACAAGAAGATCGCCGCCGAGCAGCGTCCACGGAAGTCGGCAACCCGTACCTCAGCCTAAGGTCACCGCTGGAGAAGAATCAACACCAGGGAAGGTGGCTCATACCACCCCACCGACCCACACTATTGAAGCGTCAATTCCCCCTCGCCAAGAAGAGAGTCACCCATCGCCGCAGATTCAAGAAAGAAGTGTCGCCGTGAAAACACGTCTGGACAATGAAAGCATACCAACGTCCAGAGAAGAGAGTCTGCAGCGGCCTCACCCTAAGAAGACGACCCGCGACCCGGACACCCATTCCGTTAGCTCGTCGCATAGGAAGAGAGCAGAAGCGCAAGCAAGAATGACAGTGGCACTACGGGAATTAGAACTGGCAAAAGCAAGATCAAAAGTCGCTCAAGCTGAACTAGAGCTTCTCGCCGCCGGGTCAGATGGAGAAGAAGAATTGTACGAACAAACTCAAGAAGTCGAGCAGTGGTTCATCCGATCCGGGGAAAGGCCTAAGGATCAGAGGCCGATCGCAATAGAAGAAAAGAAGAGCGACATCCAGGAGTTAGCTTCAGTCATACTTAAGCTATCCGAGAAGTCACGTGACAACGTGTCATCGAAGCATCTCGAACTCCCTCACTTCAACGGGTCCTGTGAAGAATGGTTAGCCTTCAAGAGATCATACGAAGACACGGCCGCTTCCTTCAATAACAATCAGAACCTAGCGCGCCTCAGAATCGCGATCCAAGGAAAAGCAAGAGAAGCCGTCCAAAGCCTGCTGTTCACCGCTGAAGACCCACGCGAAATAATCAAGGGACTGGAAGCAAGATTTGGTAGACCTGGAGCACTGGCACTGGCAGAACTAGAAAAAATGAAGAACCTGCCAAAAGTCGGCGAGAACCCAAGCGACATCTGCATATTTGCAAGCAAAGTGAAGAATGCTGTTGAAACCATCAAGGCCCTGAAGAAACCGCAATATCTCAGTTCTCCCGAAACACTGAGGATTATAGTCGACAAAATGCCAACATCCATGAAATTTCGTTGGTACGCTTATCACAGAAGCAGAAGAGACGAAGAAACTCAAGAACTACTAAATGTCGAAGCATTTTTAGAAACAGAAGCTGACATGTGTGGGGACTTTGCTCCACCTGAAGTGTCTTCGGAGCAAAAGAAGACTATAAGAAGACCCATACATTCAGTACAAGAAACATCACAAGAAAGGTCACAAGAAAGATACAAGAAGTCGTGTCCACTCTGTGATGAAGAACATTTCCCAATGGAATGCAAGAAGTTCAAAGAAGCTAATATAAACGAAAAATGGGAAATGATCAAGAAGGCAAAAATATGCTTCAAGTGTCTTAAGTTCAAGCACTCAAGAATCAACTGTAAAGCTCCAGTCTGCAAGCAGTGTAAGAGATGGCACCATACCATCTTGCACACCGACAAGCCGCCAGTCCCAGCAGAGAAAGAAGTAAACAAAGAAGACCAGAAAAGCACTTCAGGAGAGAAAATCGCCTCAATCCACAACACAAACGGAGAAGAGAAAGCGTACCTGAAGATTATCTCAGTGGATCTTTTTGGTCCGAAAGGTCAAGTCCGCGTACTCGCACTGCTGGACGAGGGATCAACCGTCACACTCCTGGACGCATCAGTTGCTCAGAAAATTGGAGTTGAAGGGAAGCAAGAAAAACTCACAATCGAAACCGTCGGCGGGAAGGTGCTAAGAAAAGATAATTCACAGAAGATAGAGTTCAAAATAAAAGGGGCTCATAGAAGAGATAAAAGAACTATCGTCGCAAGAACCATCGACGACCTGAAGCTGTCAGAACAACACATCAATAAGGGCACCGTGCAGAATTGCCAGCACCTAAGGGCAATTGAAGATCAACTCCTCTACGTCACCGAAAGGCCCAAACTACTAATAGGCCAGGACAACTGGGGGCTGATAGTAACAAGAAGACTAAAGAAGGGCAAACCATCCGATCCTGTAGCCTCACTCACCAACCTAGGGTGGGTGCTACACGGATGCGAAACAGGGGCAACTGCCTTAGTAAACTTCACTCACTATGGCAGATCGACCACGGATGAAGAAAGCATAGAAGAAATCGTCCGAGAACACTTCCAGTTAGAATCTCTTGGGATTCAGAATCGGTCACCAACCAATGACAGCGATAGAAGAGCATTAGAAATCCTCGAGAAAACTACGAAGAAACTGCCAAGTGGTCAATATGAAACGGGACTCCTGTGGAAGAAAGAAAACGAAGCCCTACCCAACAATTACAATCAAGCAATCCGTCGACTAGTCAACATCGAAAAGAAATTAGATCGAGACCAAGAAGCTAAAGAGAACTACGAGACTCAGATCCAGAGTCTAATCGAAAAGGGATATGCAGAGAAGGCCCCAGAAACTTCAAACAAAGAAAGAACATTCTACTTACCCCACTTCGCCGTCGTACATCCAATTAAGAAGAAGCTAAGAATAGTTTTCGACGCAGCCGCCAAGTTCGGAGGGAAGAGCCTCAACGACGCCTTGCTCTCCGGCCCTGACCTACTACAGTCATTGTTTGGCGTGCTACTACGCTTCAGAGAAGGACCCGTGGCTGTCATGGCTGACATCCAGGATATGTTTCTTAGAGTCAAGGTCAGAGAAGATGACCGAGATAGTCTCAGGTTCCTGTGGCGCGGAAACCGAAGAACAGGCAAGCCCGAAGAGTATAGAATGTCGTCAATTATCTTCGGAGCAGCGTCATCGCCAGCGACAGCGATATATGTAATGAACAAGAACGCAGAAGAATTCAAGAAGACTCATCCCGAAGCAGTAAAAGCAATAAAGAGAAACCATTACATGGATGACTATCTACAGAGCTTCGCATCTACGACCGAAGCAAAGAAGATATCGAAAGAAGTCAAAGATATTCATGCAAAGGCAAACTTTCATCTGAAGGGGTGGGCTAGTAACAATTCGGGGGTACTATCAGAAGTAGAAGACACCAATAAAGAAGATTCCCTGCAACTGACAAAGGAAGAGAAGACTCTGGGGCTAAGATGGCTGGTTAAAGAAGATACACTAGCCTTCAATGTTGGGTTGCGCAACACGTCGAAAGATCTTCAAGAGGGTAAAAGAACTCCAACAAAAAGGGAAGTCACGAGCGCCGTGATGTCTACATTTGACCCGATGGGTTTTGCAACACCAGTCTTAATACAAGGAAAGAAGCTAATTCAAGACATCTGGCGGTCAAAAGTAGACTGGGACGAAGTAATTAACGAATCCCAAAAGGAAGCCTGGACAAACTACATAGAAGAAGTGTCGGCGCTAGCAAGATTGAAGATCCCAAGGTGCGTCTCGCCCCGTGGCAGAAAAGGGCAGCTGCACACATTCACCGACGCGAGCGAAGAAGCCTACGCGGCAGTAGTCTACTGGAGGACAGTCGAGCCCGAGGGAAAAGTCCACATCTCCATGATCGCCGGCAAGGCTAGAGTAACGCCAACAAAACCAGTATCAATTCCGAGGCTGGAGTTACAAGCGGCGTTGCTTGGCTGCAGACTAGCTGCCACAATCGAAGAAGAGTCAGAGCTTGAAATATCGAAGAAAGTCTACTGGACCGACTCTAGCACAGTACTGCAGTGGATAAAGGCGGAACCAAGAAAGTTCAAAACTTTCGTGGCCAACCGACTAGCAGAAATCGAAGAGAAGTCCAAGCCAGAAGACTGGAGATGGGTGCCGACCAAAGAAAACCCAGCTGACGACGCCACGAGGGGCGTCCCAGTCGAGTTCGACCACAATGCCAGGTGGTTCAAAGGCCCGTCATTTCTCCGTCAACCAGAAGAAGAGTGGCCGTTTCACGACTTCAAACCAGAGGGTACCATGCCAGAAGAGAAGAGCAAGCAAAAGGTGATGGCAATAAAAGCTGCAGAAGACGTTCTTCTGGATCCAGAGAGGTTCTCGAGCTGGGAGCGACTACTACGCACTACAGCCAGAGTGGTTGCCTTCACATACCATTTATTGAAGGCTCGCAAAGCGACTACCACTGCCATGCGCCGGGACGACGACTCCTGGAAACCCCAGAAGAAAACCCAGAAGAAAGACGCTAGAAACTCGAATCAAGCTGCCAACAGAAACGAAAACATGCGACATTACCTACCCCTGGAAGAAGAACACTTAAAGAAGGCCGAAGAGTTATTGATGAAGATGAGCCAGAACGATAGTTTCGCGTCAGATATAAAGAACCTGACGACGGAAAAACCTCTAGAAAGCGCAAGTCGGCTCAAGAAGATCGACGTTTATATAGGGGCCGACGGAATTATCAAACTAAGAAGCAGGACAACGAAGTTCCACGACAAGAGCGACAGGAAGATGAATCCCATCATCCTAGATGGTAAACAGAAGATAACACGTCTCATCATACAACATTACCACAAGAAATTCCTTCACGGAAATACTGCTACAGTAATGAACGAGATTCGACAAAGGTACTGGATCCTGGGCCTAAGAGCAACTCTGAAAGCAGTCGCACACAGCTGTCAATGGTGCAAGACAAAGAAGAGTTTACCGGAGATACCACCGATGGGAGACCTACCGAGCGAGAGACTGCAGCATCATCAGTTCCCGTTCTCTTGCACGGCCGTAGACTACTTCGGGCCTATGCAAGTCACCATCGGGAGAAGAAATGAGAAGCGCTGGGGGGCATTGTTCACCTGTCTCACCACCAGGGCTGTACATCTCGAGTTAGTGCCCTCTCTTAGCACTAGCTCGATGATCATGGCACTCCGACGAATGGCAGCTAGAAGAGGAACCCCAAAAACCATATTCAGCGACAACGGGACCAACTTTATTGGGGCCAAAAGAGAACTAGAAGAGGCCGCACAAGAAAAGGGCATCAAGTGGAAGTTCATCCCCCCGGGGACTCCAAACATGGGAGGCGCCTGGGAGAGACTCGTGCGATCAGTCAAGACAGCTTTGGCAGTGGTTCTCAACGAAAGAAGCCCACCCGAAGAAGTGCTTCACACGCTGATGACCGAGGTCGAACACATCGTCAATTCTAGACCTCTCACCTCAGTCAGCATGGATCCAGAAGACGAAGAGGGCCTGACACCAAACCATTTCCTACTGGGGAGGTCGTGCGGAGCCATGGCGCCGGGAGAATTCGACGACTCAGAGCTAATCGGGAAGGCCAACTGGAGAACCACCCAGAGACTCGCGGACCACTTCTGGAAAAGGTGGATCAGAGAATACTTACCACTCTTAATGCCAAGGAAAATTGAAGGCAAAGAAACCAAAGACCCGAGAGAAGGAGATATCGTGCTAATAGTAGACGCTACATTGCCACGAAATTCATGGCCCCGCGGAGAAGTTGTCAAGACGTATCCTGGACCAGACGGAAGAACCAGAGTGCTGGACGTGCGGACATCGGGAGGAACACTTCGCCGCCCAACCCGCCGGGTCATCGTGCTGGTTCCTGCGGTATCGTCGCCTCCAGAGGATGCAGTGCTACGCACCGTGGGGGAGAATGTTGGCAACGATAATATGTAGTTGTTAGTTAAGTGTTTCTTGTCTAACTATATTAATTAAGTTGTTCTTTCGTTGCGATATTTCCCTCATAAGATTGTCGATAATGTGTTGTACATTCCGGCCGCTAGAGGCGCCACTTGTACCATGATCAATATTTTAGCTTAGGTACTAAGGAACTTTACCTCAACGAGGACCGTTTCCGTATTTTAATTATTTTAAGGTATTAATTAAGGTTTTCGAGACTGATTCTTATGTATATAATAAAGGCAAACCATATCTAGGGTTAGATACATAAGAAAATAATGTAAGGGATGTCCTACCACGGAAAACACGCAAATTAAGTTTCCCATACAAAGTCACCTGCGCCCTGATTGGTCAAGGGGCGGGGCATTAATACGAACTGTAGGGGTCTGATTAGTCAGGCACTACAGAACCCACCTATAAAAAGGGTGCATTTTCCGTGGTCAGGCATTCCGAATCCAGCAGTGTTACGAGCAACAAGAAAAATAAAGAAGAAACCCTCTATCTGAAGAAATAGTGTTTTATTCGCCCTGAAGAAGTGTTATTAATCACTGCACCGACGTACACCTCTACGCACCTCCTCAAGAACATCCCGCCAGCAAATCTGCTCTACACAAGAGCGTCAACAGGGCCTTAGCCCTGCAGTGGACCAATAACAGGCTGGTATTTTAAGGTAATGAAGAAGCTAACCTGTGAACTCCGTCGTCGTGAGTGTCCTATGCCGGGAATACCAGAGAAGCCATACGATTGTTTCCGGACCCTCATTCGACTCAGAGACTTTTTTGCCAAACCCATCGTAGACTTTCCCCCGAAGGGAGAAGTTGACAAAGTCGGATCCATGGCTACCCTACTTTTACTCTTAAACTTCACATCACTTGCTTCCATTTTTGCTGATAAAAATATTATTCTATTTTAGATATATTGTTAAATAATTATTTTATCAGCTTGTGTGTGTGTATTGTCAAAATTGACAGTAGGAAACATTGTTGTCAAAAACCGTCATCTAGAATGTCAATATTACATATCTATGGTAGACAGAGATAGTTTTCTCTGTCTACGCCACTGACCTCTATTAAATTTAATAGAGGTCAGTGGTCTACGCAATATTATCTTTCGAATTTTATTTTAAAGTATGACTAAAACTGTGAGTATGCAGGATATAATATACCACCTTATTGGTCTTATTGGGTCAAAGTTTCAAATAAGATGCAGAGTGATTCGATCGATTGATCGGTCTAGATAGGTAAGTCCTCCTAAAAGACAGGTTAAATCATCATCATCGTTCTCTCCCCTAATGCCGATTTATTTGGTGACGGCGCAGCATGTCTTCTTCCACACATCATAAAGTCATCATCTCTACTGAGATCATCACTACTAAAGAAGAAAAGAAGGCAAGCCAAATTGTAATGATTATCGGAATATTTTGGTATGGTCATAGTCCCAAAAAAAAAAAAGTTTTGTATTATTTGTAATTGTAGATTCAAATGCTTTCACAGGCTTTCAAAAATCCAAAATTATGTAAAGAGTCACTTAATGCCTGACATTTGATAACAAAGGTTTGAGGAGACATCAGCAACTTATCAAACGTTCATACATTTACAACTTGTATACCTTGTTCTTTTGTTTTGTTCGAATGCTTGAATAATGTATTCATGAATTTCTTCAATGTAGGTACAGTCACGTTATAAATATAAAACACTCTCGTATATCTGCTTGTACAATTGAGTACAGATAACATAAATCTTATGAACAAAACGTAGCAGAAAGGAATGTCACTACAAAAAAACTTGTAAAAATATAACTGGCAAATTTATAGGTTCCCGTTGCGTAGGACAAAATACGCTGTGAAAAATTTCTGTTCACACGTTACAAAGAGGCTTTTTGGGTAAAAGCCGTAGGTACGTACCTACATAGAGAGTGCAACCTCTTTTTTGAATGTGGGCCTTTTTGTTTTCCACCCTTGCTTTTTATTGGGCCACTGTTGGCAACACCGAGTGAAGCTATTTCGAGCGTTGGCACGTGGTTGGCACCGAAGTTTCGATTGTTCCCAACGAGTCACACTGTAACATGTCACTGTGTGACTCGTTGGGATTTTTATTCACAATTTTTCCCAACGGGTCACACTGGCGCTCGGCGGCCGGTGCCGCGGCACACTCGCTTCGCTCGCACGCTTTTGCGCTTTAATGGTCACAGTTCTAAGCTAACCTAACCCAAATGATTCACCAACAATTGAATCATTTAGTTTAGGTTAGGTAAAAAACTGTGACCATTAAAGTCTTAAGGAGAGCGAGCGAAGCGAGCGTGCCGCGGCAGCTGCCGCGGAGCGCCAGATCCTTATAGTCCACAACACTATTTGTGAATAAAAATTCCAACGAGTCACACTATGACATGTTACAGTGTGAATCGATGGGAAAAATTGTGAATAAAAATCCCAACTACGCTTTAATGGTCACAGTTTTAAACTTTTTTTTTTTTACGGGGGGAAATCCTCTTGGACTACCTCCGCCTGGGGAAAAGGCGGAGGGGCGTGCCGGACTCTTACCGGCTAAAACCACCCCGGTGTCTCCTCGCATGTGCGCGTGGGGCCGCGGGAATCCAAATTCTTCCGCAGCCCCACACTAGTGCTGGCCCGGTCTGTCCGGGCCTCGTCTCCTACACGGGGTAGTGAGATGTTTAACTACCCCGTGCATCGCCTCAGAGGCGCGCGCCTACACCCGCCCGCGCCTCCGCCTCGGGTCCATCGAATAGGGGGCGGGGACTTCCCCAAGTCCTTCGCCCCTGGACCCATTCATGGGGGCCGGAAAAGGGGGCGTTGTCCTCCCTTCTCCTGCGCCCGGTGCGCCTTCTGCGGCCGGGGAAGGGAGTCGAGATCTCCCTCTCCCGTTCCGCAGTTTCCTTCTGCGACATCACGTCCTCGCAGAAGGACACCACCGCGTCCCACGACTCTGCGCTACCGACCATCCTCCGCACTACGGCCGGCAGCGACAGATCGCCTCCTACTTCATTTAGTTTTAGTTTTAACCTTTTTTTTTTTTTTACGGGGGGAAATCCTCATGAACTACCTCCGCCTGGGGAAAAGGCGGAGGGGCGTGCCGGACTCTTACCGGCTAAAACCACCCCGGTGTCTCCTCGCACGTGCGCGCGGGGCCGCGGGAATCGAAATTCTTCCGCAGCCCCACACTGGTGCTGGCCCGGTCTGTCCGGGCCTCGTCTCCTGCACGGGGTAGTGAGGTGTTTAACTACCCCGTGCATCGCCTCAGAGGCGCACGCCGACACCCGCGCGCGCCTTCGCCTCGGGTCCATCAAATAGGGGGCGAGGACTTCCCCAAGTCCCACGCCCCAGGACCCATTCATGGGGGCCGGAAAAGGGCGTTGTCCGCCCTTCTCCTGCGCCCGGTGCGCCTTCTGCGGCCGGGGAAGGGAGTCGAGATCTCCCTCTCCCGTTCCGCAGTTTCCTTCTGCGACATCACGTCCTCGCAGAAGGACACCACCGCGTCCCACGACTCTGCGCTACCGACCATCCTCCGCACTACGGCCGGCAGCGACAGATCGCCTCCTACTTCATTTGTGAGGACACAGCGCTGCTCCTCCCAAGCTACACACTCGGCGAGCGTGTGTTGCGCCGTGTCCTCCCCGCAATGGACGCAATGGTGGCACCGAGCGTCCGGCTCCCTGCCTATGCGACACAGGTACTTGCCGAAGCAGCCGTGCCCCGACAGCACCTGCGTCACCCTAAACGACAGGGAGCCGTGCCTTCTCCCGAGCCAGTCGTCGAGTACTGGCCGGATCGCCTCGACGGTAGCGAGGCCGGCGGTAGGGCGCAGACGCCTTAGCCGCCATTCCGCCACCAAGACCTGATGGAGCTCCTCTCGGCGCAGCGCGATCTGCCGCTGCACCGGCCTCGAGCCCCGTGCTCGCTCTTCCTCGCGCCATCGATATAATGACGCGAGTACTTTCGCCTCTAGGTCCCAGGGCGGGGATCCGGCCAGGACGCAAGCCGCCTCGTAGGAAATCGTGCGGTACCCGCGGACGACTCTGACGGCCATCGCCCTCTGCGGTTTACGCAGAATGGCGAGAGTTTTAACCTAACCTAAATGATTCAATTGTTGGTGAATCATTTGGGTTAGGTTAAGTTAGAACTGTGACCATTAAAGCGCAAAGGCGAGCGAGCGGAGCGAGCGTGGCGCGGCACCGGCCGCCGAGCACCAGTGTGACTCGTAGAGAAAAATTGTGAATAAAAATCCCAACGAGTCACATTGTGACATGTTACAGTGTGACTCGTTGGGAACAATCGTGAAGTTTTTGAACGAAGGAACATTCTGCGTTTATTTTTACTCAAGCCGCGAAACGCGTTTGATTTTTCAATTCTTATGATTTTCGGATTAATATGGGTGTATATAAATAGGTAATACGTGCTGTGTGTGTGAAATAGTTAACACCACATACAAACACTGCTGGAATGGTCATGTCGGAAAAAGCATTACAATTTTTTTTTTTGTATATTTTCCGTTTTTACAAGGTACACATGAGTGCTGTACTACTCCCACGTTTGAGGAGTAGGTTCTATCAAGTTACGAGAATTAGAGTTTTGCCTGACTTTGTTTTTAAAAAGCAATTAATAATGGTGATAGGAATGTGCTAATCAAAAACCTATAAGATCCAATGCAATCGTTAAATAAGGCTAGTAATTTAAGTTTGTATAGTTCGAAATAAAAACACTCTCTGTTTAAACGGAATAATATTCCGAACGTCGATCCTCCATCAGAAAAATACAGCATAAAGCATTGAAATGCGAGTTGCATTCAGAGTATAGTTGATGCAGCGATAGTGCGGACGTCCTACGTCAACGGTGCAGCTCCCTTATAGGTTAGTCAAACGATTTTTCACCCTACCTACGAGGCACGGGGTGCGACCGATACTGGGGATTCAGGAACTTAACTCAAAAGTGTATTTTTGTACTCAAATTAGAAATTACAAGACGAATTGATACTCAGAAACTAGGTCGTGAAAAAAAATTTATGTCGTTCACAGAGAATTTTCGAACTTAGTTTTTTTTGGATAATTAGGTTTTAGGATTAGAGTTTTGTTGTTTAAAAGAATACTGTATCACAATTTACTGGCTCTTAAATAGGATCGTGGGTCTCTAAAATGTTTTTGGAATGTTTTTGAGCTACATCTCTATGTAGCTCAAAAACATTCCAAAAACATTTTATACCAAATATCACTTTACGTTAAAAACGCTAAGCTTAAAATATAATAGGTAGTCTTTATTAAAAGCTTTTCCTCCAGCTAATAGTTTCCAATATACAACAAGATAAAGTGGTCGTTGGAAACCAGAACCTACCCTGAGTTTTGCGGAAAACTAGTATTTTCAGCAGATTAACTTAATAGTACCTACCTATCAAAATAGTTTCGGCACTAAGCATTATTAGGTACAAAAGAACCGTCTCGGGAAACTCTTAAAATTGTCGGAATTGAATATTGATGGGCACTATTAATAGACTTCTTTAAGACTTTTGAACCAGTATTTTTTTGTTGATTTGAACATTTTAATTCTTATGGATGGCGTCCATATTAAAGACAAGATATTAATTAAATTAATAAAGTTGAAGAAAAATACATTGCGATGACAACTCCGGAAAGTTTATGTAAGATAATTCAATTAAAATGTGGGAGATTTTCAACTGATCCTTAGAAAACTTATTGACCTTCTTATGATATGTACACTTTTCCAAATTAATAAACATCTATAAAGTTCTTGGGCTTCTAATAATGCTAACTTTTTTTATAATTGAGCCTGTTTTTTTTATTTCGAGCCTTTTCTTACAGTTGGTCGCTGGAATTAAGCTAGGATAACCCGACCAAACAGGTTAGATTAGACCTGTGACAACTACGCGCGAGCCGGATTGGTTGCAGTAACATAGCTAGGGCACCCAGACAAAATGGGTTAGGTTAAACTCAACTCAAACTCAAAGCATTTATTTCAAATAAACCAATTACAGGCACTTTTGAATTGTCAAGGGGTCGGTCAGTCAGAAAGATGAAGCTAGTTGCCCATTCCAAAGCGTAGTAGGTACCTATGGAGAAGAACGGGCAAGAAACTCCATGGACACTCTTTTAAATCAAAATATTGTTACAAAAAAGTGGTTACATCATTCATGTTGTAATTATACATGTGAGAACGATGTAGAAACACGTGCACGTTAAAAGCGTCCGTAATAAAAAGATAAAAACAATTATGGAATTAAAATAAGCCGTGGCAGCTAAGAAATGACCAGTGCCTACTGACGGCGCCCGTTCACGAACATGACGTATGGATCAGCACCATTCAGCTCAACCATTTTGAAGGGAACTCAATGATCCAATACACACGCCACCACCAGCGACACATTTGAGTGAGCATGACATACTCTCAGCCGCCAGGGCACATTCAAGTCAATGAAAGACGAACCCAGTAAGCTTTATAGTGGGTACATAGTGCTCACACATGTGCTATGCAATTATACAATACTAAGAGATTGAATTTATACAATGCAAAGATAGGTTGTACAATCTTCATCAGCTCCAACATTATTTTCGAATGCTAATTAATTAGTTTACGCGCCCTTGTGGAGCAGGACCAGCCCTGAGCCAAGCATTTTTGTCAGCGATATAATCCCCCAACTTATAATATGCTTGGCTGTATAGTGTGCGTTTTATACAAGATTTAAATTTCGTTTCATTCAGTTGGAGTATGTGGGGAGGTATTTTATTGTAACATTTTAGGTTAGGTTAAGGCACCTCCGCAGGGCTCGGTCCTAGGCCCGCTCCTGTGGAACATCGGGTACGACTGGGTGCTGAGGGGCGAGCTCCAACTGGGCGTAGATCTGACGTGTTATGCGGATGACACGCTGGTCACTGCCCGGGGGAGCTCGCACAGGGAGGCAGCGTTGCTGGCGACGGCTGCGGTCTCACAGGTGGTGGGCCGCATACGTCGCTTAGGCCTGGAGGTGGCCCTCAGCAAGTCGGAGGCCATGGTGTTTCATGGCCCCCGGCGGGCGCCGCCGCCCGGCTCACACATCGTGGTCGGGGGGGCTCGGATCGCTGTCGAGTCCACCATGAAGTATTTAGGATTGGTGCTCGACAGCCGAGCCCCACTTCCGACGGCTGGCGCCCAAGTTGCTGGGCGCGGCTGGCGCACTCGCAACGCTGCTTCCCAATCTGGGGGGCCCGAGCGCCGTCTGTAGACGGCTCTACGTGGGGGTCGTGCGATCCATGGCCCTGTATGGGGCCCCGGTGTGGGCCTCTGACCTGACGGCCGGCAGCATCGCTGTTTTGCGAAAGCCGCAGAGGGCGATGGCCGTCAGAGTCATCAGGGGGTATCGCACGATCTCCTACGAGGCGGCTTGCGTACTGGCTGGATCCCCGCCCTGGGACCTCGAGGCGAAAGTACTCGCGTCGTTGTATCGGTGGCGCGAGGAAGCGAGGGCGTGGGGCGAGGGTCCAAAGCAGCGACACATAGAGCTGCGTCGGTCTCAGCTTCGCGAGGTCCTGGTGGCGGAATGGCGGGACAGGCTTTCACGCCCTACCTCCGCCTCGTCACCATCGAGGCGGTCCGGCCGGTGCTCGAGCGCTGGCTCGGGAGGAGGCACGGCTCCCTGTCGTTTCGGGTGACGCAGGTGCTCTCGGGGCATGGCTGCTTCGGGAAGTACCTGTGTCGCATAAACAGGGAGCCGGACGCTCGGTGTCATCACTGCGTCAAATGTCGGGAGGTCACGGCGTGGCATACGCTGACAGAGAATGCCGCATGGGAGGAGCCGTGCCGTGCCCTCGTATCAGAAGTCGGAGCCGACATGTCGTTGCCGGCCATCGCTAGTACGTGGATCGGGAGCGCTGAGTCGTGGGATGCAGTGATCTCCTTCTGCTAAAATGTCATGTTGCAGAAGAGGCAGCGGAAAGGAAGAGGGAGACTTATAGTGCTCTCCCGGCCCACAGCAGGCGCACCGGGCCGGGCGTAGGCAGAGCACAGATAATGCCCTCTTCCATCCCCCCTAAATGGGTTCTGGGACGGCGGACTCGGGTATCTCTGCCACCCCCTATCAATAAGACCCGCGGTGGTGGCGCGTGATGTTCCACGCGCGCCCCTCTTAGACTTCGCGGGGGGAGTCAAACACATCGCTCCCCCGCAGAGGCGGCCTGGCACCAGTCGGGAGCTGCGTTGAAGAGTGCTTAAGTGTCCCCGTAGCCCCCGGTGCTAGTGTGCGAAGGAACACGGGGTGGTTTTTAGACAGTAAGAGTCTGAGAGAACCCTCCGCTTGCCCCAGGGTGGAGGACATTCATGAGGGTTTTCCACCCCGGAACAAAAAACAAAGGTTAGTTTTGTGGCGCGAATGCGCAGACTGGCGAGCGTTACATCCAAATAGTCACTAAGTTTCTTACCTATTTAGTATTTTAGGAACCCAAAATAGGAATTATTAGAAGTTCGAAAAAGATGCGCATTCGTTATATTAGACTTATTTAAAAGTATGAAAGTCCCCCTTAGGCGGGATAAGTAGAATCTAAAAAAAAGTTTGGAATTCCCCCTGTAAATCCCCCTCAGAGGAAAAATTTGAATCGAAATGTAATGTCCAGAAATCCCCATCGAGGTAATTAAAATGAATGTTTTATGTTATTTGAGTTTAAATAGACAGATATTATGTTGTTGTTATTTTTATTTATTTTATGATTTATATATCTTTAAGTTCCTATCTCTATTCTCTTTTGTCTTTTTCTTGTCTTCCAAAAACAAACTCAACCTTTTAGTTGAAAAACATACACGTCACGGTCGATTCTCCAGCTCCTTAGGTAAGTTTATAATCGCAAAAAAATAACTGCTAAATCTACAAATTAACAATTTTCGGACATTTCCTTTTAATTGTGCTGTCTCGACCTTACTTCTTGCCAAATTTCATGATTCTAGGTCAACGGGAAGTACCGTATAGGTTTTGATTTATTTGCGAGTATCAAAATATGTCGCATATAAATGGCCGTTTCATCTTTTTGTTAAGTTGACTTGGAAGTTTAATATTTTTTTGGAAAAAAAGGACAAGGTACGGTAGATATTACGTATTTGATATTAATTTCAACTTGATACCTCCACGCGTTCCTGAAAAAGGGGGTCTTGACAGGCAGACATACGGACGCACAACGCAGTGAAGTTCAAATTCCTTTTTTCCTTTTGACATAAGGAACCCTTTAAAAATGAGTCATATCATAACAAATATTTAAATAGGTAGGTAATACAATAAATAATTGAGCAGTAAAATGACTGAACGGGCAGTTACGTGTGGAATAACGCAAAATGAAAAGGGGAATTCCTGGTTTTTTTTAACATTAGGGTTCAGTTTTCGCCTCTGAGGGGGTTCTCTCAGGGGGCAATAGTGGAATAGGCAGTAATATTAGAGAGTTCAATAATATTTACAGAAAAACACACTCACACAACACCTTCTACTTAAAAGTTACTCGTATATGGCACAATGATACAAAGGTAACATTT
Organism: Brachylomia viminalis; assembly: GCA_937001585.2. Lineage (NCBI taxonomy): Eukaryota > Metazoa > Arthropoda > Insecta > Lepidoptera > Noctuidae > Brachylomia > Brachylomia viminalis. Next base: position 8,057,905 of record OW443304.2, read on the forward strand.
TATAACGTCAGTGCATAGAGGTTTCTTTATGCACTGACGTAAAAGGGCTTTGCCCGAGGGCCAGCGGCCTACGACTAAAGAACTGTTCACATTGGTAGACTATATAAAACACCGTGTCAGAATCTTCTTAGGTCTTAACTCATCGAGCAACAAAAACAAAAGAGAATCGCTATTTAAGGCAAATATGGGTTGTAAACCGAAGATATGGGGCGAAGTGTTGCCTACTATGAGTACTTAACAGTCATCCAAAGAACGGTTTTAGATTTTCTAACTTTTTACTGCTCCTAACAAGTCACCGATCAAGCGGAATCGAGATTACATTCCATTTTCTAGTTCGGAATCTTACTTTTTTTTCTTTTAAATACTGTAATCTCATAATATGATCTGAGACTGCAATAAAAAGCAAATACAGAAGTTTCGTAATGGGGCTAACTACCCTGAGTAAGTAACTCTTTTTATGCCAGCATACTGCCTGCTATTCATACCTATTTAGATCGTTTTAAAACTTGTATTCCAGTATTCTAACGCCCCTACAAGTCTCCTTTACTCCAACGTTACATAATGTAAACGGGCTCTAAGTGCATTGAGCCAGCAACTGACATTATTATACAGAGTTATGTAAACTATGCTCAGATACATACTAAGTTAGTTTGGGACCATCTTTTACAGTTGATTTGATTTGTAAGTGAATGTTGTCCGTTTTCGTTGACTATTTTCAGATGTAGAATCTTTTAAGTGAAATGTAAGTGGAGTGTTGCCAAAGAACAAACAAACATCGTCACCTCATTGTTATTGTAGTTTGTTCTACTAAAGACCTTCAATTTTGGAATTCATTTCTTAGATGAAGCCAAAAGTGTTTTTGCAGTTTTATTTTAGGGTAGGTATCTCTAGAGTTCAGAATAACATAGCTCACTAAGATTTTAGATTGTGGTCCTCTAGCTGACCAATTTAAAATGCAGAAAAGTTTAATAAAAGGTACGGGACAGTCATAATGAACATTTTTTACAAAATAAGATTTTATCACTCCGAAAAATTACGAAAGCAACCGACCGACCGTATGATGACGTCAAAGGAGAAGTGATACCAAAATAACACACCGACCAAAAGTGGTCGTTTCGCATCATGATCACCCAAATCCCGAGTAGTAACTGCTTATGTTTCCGCCCTTTATGAAGATTATTTTTATTACAACAACGAATTGAGAGAGGGGAACCTCTCTCCCTTCGTCGTCGTAATAAAATAATCATACACATTTATACACTCCCCATTTGTGTGATTAAGAGTTCTGGTGGAACTTTGACAATGGTTTTATATAATAAACAACAGTAAAAGTACGATGACAATGGTTACACCTTCTCTTTGCCCCTTTTATTACAGGCAAATTAATTCTTGCACTGACTGGACAAGTCCACTCAAAGGACAATGCTAATAAAAAGGCTCGGCGCACACGAAATATATCTCAGATTTTTGTAATAATGAGTAAGAAAATATTGTACAGGGCATCATCGAAATCGATGCCTGAATGTGTTAAATTGCTATTTTTCGTTGGCAACATCGCCTAAAATGATAATTTCAACTAATTACTTTTAGCATACTAGGTGTTGGAATATAACTACAGTGGGTTGCCAAATTATTAGGGACAGTCACAATAAAATGGTAATGGTAAAGTATTAGTCTTAAATTAATTAGAAAAACACAGTTTTTGGAATGACAAAACCTTTATTTATATAAAATAGTTATCTATGAAGTAAAATAAGTATAATAATGAAAATTATAGGTAAATAAATAAGCGAAAAGAAATATTACTTTGTACTGATTTCCTTTTGCCTCAATTAGTGATTATATACGCCTGGGCATGCTTTCTGTGCACTTTATGGCACTTTTTTTTTATTAGGGTTGTAATGCCAAACATTAATTAGTTTTTCTATCAGTCTGACCTTGGTCGTTATCATTTCTTTGACTATTTCGGCCTTGGTAGTCTTCCATAAATTTTCTATGGGGTTTATGTCAGGAGAATTGCCAGGCCAAGGTAAAACTGGAACGTTGTGATCTGCCAAGAACTTGGTAACGCTTCTGGCTTTATAACATGGTGCTGAATCATGCATAAACCTGAATTCCTCACCATCTGGGAACCATTCTTCAAGTGTCGGTAACAGGAGAATTTGTAAAATTTTCCTGTACTGGTCTTGTTTCATGGTTCCCTGGACAATGTAAAGGCGCCCAACCCCCTTTAGCTTATGACAGACCACACCATTATTTCAACTGGGTATTTTACCCTCTCCACGGTGCAGTCAGTGTGGTATGTTTCTCCTAGGCGTCGCCTAAGGCAGCTGCTCTTGTCGGCCAAAATCTCAAATGTTGACTCACCTGAGAAACACACCTCAATCTTTTTTTAAATATTTATTAAAAAAATAAATATTATATTTAATTATGTAAAACAGCAGTAATAATGCAAACTAACCTTATTCCAGACCTCAACAGCTCACAGCAACATTGCATCAGTCAACTAAGGTATTTTTACAGGTCGATGACCTGTCAAACCTTCTTCTGACCACCTGCGCTGCACAGTTCTCTTGGAAGCTAGTATTCCTGACTCCTGGACTAGCTGAGTTAAAAGCCGACCCTTTTTCTGTTTTGCAAACAGCTGATGTGTCTTATTTTCCTATCAGAACGAGGGGTAGTGATGCGTTTTCTTTCACTATTACCTTTTTTATTCGGCGAAATTGGCTGATTTTGGTCCAAATTAATTTTTATTTGATTAATTGCCAACTTAGAAACACGAGAAATGTCTGCTATCTTCCTTTGGGAGTGACTGGTATGCTGGAGAAGCGTTTTAATTTCAGTTTTTTTGGAGTCAAATCGCACCCTCGACCCATGAATAAAACCAAAAAAAAATGTGTAAATATTATTATTACCACAATTTGGTAAATCATTTAATTTTATAATATAATAAGAATAATACTTACATTTTAACTAAATATTGTAGATTAATTAAGAAAATAACTTTGTTTAAAATATTCAAATTCGTCTTTCACTGTTTCTCGTATAAAGTACATTGATGCTCTCACGTTACTTAAAAAATTTTTGAACCCTTTATCTGTTAACATCTACTTAAAATTTGAGTTATAGTGACATGTCGAACGTAAATAATACATTCCTGCAACGTTTTACCACTTAAAACTGCAGTCAAGTGCACCCACAATAGGAAGTTGACAAAAAATGTGACTGTCCTTATTAATTTGGCAACCCACTGTGGTTTGACTAGTTTTTAGCGCTTTTATATTTATAAGGTTCACCAGGAAAAAAAGCTTGCATATTTTTGGAAAAAATATTTTATATTTCTCAAACGATAGACAATTATTAGGCATCTAAGGGCCAATTTTTCAATAGTCAGATATCTTTTATCTGAGGAATAAATATTGTGGTTTGACAGCTTTTGTATAGAAAATATGTCAAACTGTCAGATTTGTTCTTTAGATAAAAGTTATCCGACTATTGAAAAATCAGCCCTTAATCTAGTAGGTACTAAACTGTCTAATAATGTTGCGGGTTGATTAAAACCTTCTTTTTTAGATTTAGATTATAACGAATATTTGCAATTTAACACATTCAGCCATCAATTCGGATGATACCCTATACAATATTTTATTACTCATTATAACGAAAAATCTGAGATATATTTAGTTTGCGCCAGGGCTGGGGTTTTTCTCTATACTAAATTAGCATTCTCCTTCAAACTCAGACTCAACTCAAAGCATTTATTTCAAATAAACATAAATAATCATATTGTATTGTTTTGCGTTGTATTGAAGAGATTAAATAAATAAATAAAACATTACAGGCATTTTTGAATTTTCATGGGGTCGGTCAGTCAGAAAGATGACGCTAGTTAACCATTCCAAACCCATTCCAAAGCGTAGTAGGTACCTATGGAGAAGAACGGGCAAGAAACTCAACGAACACTCTTGGGTTACATCATTCATGTTAAAATTATACATGTGAGAACGATGTAGAAAGACGTGCACGTTAAAAGCATACGTAATAAATGATAAATGATTTTATTTGTGTAAGTAGGTTTTTACAAACACTTTCACACGTCATTCATATTTTTTTAAACTAGATGAGGTCGGCGTTTCCTATCTGACTACTCTGAGAAGAAAGGCCGAAACAAACTCAGAGGTCACAGTCTCTTTTAAAGTCCAGACAGAATCTTGGTCAGATCATGTGAAGGCTATGTGGATCGGTGTCTGAAATGCTCTTTTGAGAAAAGAACCACACAGATTGAGTCGACCTGTCCAGACAGTGCACGCATTTGTCAGTAACCGTGCAGCTCGACTCAGAACTTAAGGAGCTCAACGATTCGACGAACCATACCAAAGAAAGGACATTTGGGTAGCCCACATAATCTACTCAAACTGCCAGGTACTGCAGAGATAGAATAAAAAAGATAAAAACAATTCAGGAATTAAAATAAGTCGTGGCAGCTAAGAGATGACTAGTCCCTTACTGACGGCGCCCGTTCACGAACATGACGTATGGATCAGCAACTTTCAGCAAAACAACTTTGAAGGGAACTTAATGATCCAACACACACGCCACCACCAGCGAGACATTTGAGTGAGCATGACATACTCTCAGCCGCCAGGGCATATTTTAAGTCAATTAAAGACGAACCCATTAAATGGTAGCCTTATAGTAGGTACATAGTGCTCACACATGTGCTATGCAATTATACAATACAAAGAGATTAAATTTATACAATGCAAATATAGTTTTTACAATCTTCAGCAGTTCCAATAATATTTTCGAATGCTAATCAATTAATTTATGCGCCCTTGTGGAGCAGGACCAGTGTTGAGCCAAGCATTTTTGTCGGCGACGTGATCCCCCGACTTATAATATGCTTGGCTGCATAGATAGCGTTATATAAAAAAAAATCATTTCATTCAGTTGGAGTATGTAGGGAGGTATTTTAGTGTAACATCCCATGAAGGATGAGTCTACTTTAGCCAGTCTGTAACCTGGTTAATCTAATTGGTCCCTATTTCTAGTCCTATCGTTGTGTCTTTCACCTCTTTTACTGAAAATATTTAAATATTTCTTCACGTATATGACGCTTTCATAGATATATTGACAAGGTTATTAATATCTTTAAATAGTTCCCGTAGAGATCACGCCTGCGGAGGCCGTATATTACTCTGATGGCTCTTTTCTGCCGAATAAAAATATACGCGATATCTGCCGCCCGTCCCCATAGTAAAATACCGTAAGAAATGATCAAATGAAAGTAGTTGAAATAGATTAGCCTCAAGGAATCTACATTAGTAAATTGACGGATTTTTCTTACAGCATATACTGCTGAACTTAGCCGCCTTGCAAGACAATATGTTAAATGGGGCCTCATTTAACATACATATCATATAACATTTGCAGCCTTGAGTCGAGCGTGATTCTCAGGAAATCAGTTTTGTCGACGGATTCAAGTTTCTCATTATTCAACACTATGTCACAATCACTGCTTTTAACGTTCGGTAAAGAAAATCGTATGTATTTACTTATTTCTAAATTATTTGCAGTGAACCAATTTTGTACCTACAGTAGGGCGCTATTTACGTAGTCAAGATTTTATGCACATCTAATTATCTTAAAAATTAACGAAGTATCGTCAGCAAATAACACCATTGTGGCTGTTATGTTTATATTTTTTTTTTAATGGGTGTTATTTATATACTAAAAAGAGGAAAGGACCTAATATCGAGCATTGTGGAACACTCCTTTTTACTTTTAAATCAAGGTATTGACACCATTTATTTGTACTTTTTGTTGTCTATCTTTTAAATAAGATTTTACCAAACTGAGCGCGAGCTTACCTAGTTCGTAATGCAAGTTTTAAGAGTTAGGTTTCGTGATCAACGCCGTCAAATGCCTTGGAGAAGTCACTCCCACGTTGTAAAAATGCGTTTTAATAAAGTGACACTGGCGTTAGTCGTACAACGTCCTTTGGTGAAACTGTATAGCTGATCGTGTAAGATTTTGTTGGTGTTAAAATGATTAAGCATTTTACCTTTTCGAACAACTTTCTGAATACCGGCAACAGCTGGTCTAAACTTTGTTGGTGTCTATGCTGTCCCCAGATTTAAATAGTGGTATAACCTTACTGTGTGTCATTAAATCCGGGAAGACTCCTTGATCTACACACAAATTAAATATTAAAGCTGAGTATGGTGCTAATAAAGCACCATACTCATCTTATTTATTTTATTTATTTAAAGTTTGTACATCCATAATCGAGAATAACTCGATTATGGATGTACAAACTTTTATAGACAATCCCCATAGATCTTTGGCCAATTTGATTTTTATTTGCCGAAAAGCTTTTATAACTATCATAGGGTTTATATATTATGTTTAAATTAAAATCCAACCGGGCAGCCTGGAACGTTCGCTCTTAATACATCAATTGCGACATTATGTGAAGAATTTAAAGCTTCCCTTGTTTTAGACGGTATATGAGTAACGAAATTTAAAAGTCTTGAGCTTCTAAGTTAGAGCTTATAGTACCACGTGAAGTCTCCAATGTATAATCGGTGCTTCGTGTTTACGAAACACGTTTGTTAGTGTTACGAGTAGTAGTTTTGCTATTTATAACTTTCCAAACTGTTTTTATTTAATTTTCTGCGGTTTTCACCTTGTTGCTAATGTACAGGGCTTTAGCTATCTTGCAGTTATTTCTAAAAAAATAGGAATATGTAGCAACATAATTGTTAATAGTTTAAGTGTTAATGTAGGACTTAAGGCCATACGACCTCGAACAGTCTTTCCCTACATAACCTAATACCTCTAGTTGCCCAGTCACTAAATATAAAATTAGGGCAAATATTTAGGGCACGCCACGATAGCGGCGGTAAGACCCCTCTTTGAGGAGTGGCTAGAGAGGCGTCACGGCGTCCTCACCTACCGCCTGACGCAGGTCCTCACCGGACACGGATGTTTCGGGAGGTTCCTGCACATCATCAGGCGGGAGGAAACGCCCGCCACTGCGATGATCGCCCCGAGGACACGGTGGAGCATACGGTGGGGGCCTGCCCTGCATGGGCGGAGCACCGCCGTGTCCTCGTAGAGGCGATCGGCAGCGGCGGCGACCTCTCACGCCCGGCCCTGGTTCAAGCCATGGTCCGGGGCGAGGGGGAGTGGGAGGCAGTCACCTCCTTCTGCGAAGCAGTCATGCTAGCGAAGGAGGTGGCGGGACGGGAGAGGGAGAGAGTCTCCCGTCCAAGCCACCGCGGTGGACGCTCCGGGCGTCGGGAGCCGCGTGACGACTCCCGGCCACCGTAGGCGCGGGCCTGCGGGCGGTGAGTAATGGGTAGCTCACCGTCCGATCAGGACCAGGCCCGTGCTGGACGGCGCGTACGTGTTCCACGCGCGCCTCATAGAGATGTCAGCATCGAAGAGGGGGCCCACTAGGGCCCAAGCCTGCCGGGAAAGCGGGATCATCCAAAAGGGGTACCGCTGACCCGGAACATAAAGGGCCAAGGAAGGAACACGGGTGGGTTTTAGTCAGTAAGAGTCTGACACTCCCTTCCGCTCCACCCAGAGCGGGAGGAGTCATTTGATGATTTCCCATCCTCAAAAAAAAAAAAAAAAAAAAAAAGGGCAAATATTTTTTTGTTTTAATTTCATAAGTTTTATTGAATTAATTGTGCACTACTGAAAAGAAATCCTCATTCAATATATTGGCATCGTTCATATTATGGCCCAAAACATTTAACTTATTATTTAGGGTACTATTAAATCTTTTTAATTTGCCAGTCGTTATTAGTCTAAATTGTGTTTGCACTTTATTCCTTTGTGTGGTTCTTTCCTCAAAATACCCTTTCAGACATTCTACATTATCCTCACAAGATCTGACCCAGATTATGTCTGGACTTTAAAAGAGACTATGATCTTTGAGTTTGTTTCGGTCTTTCTTCGCATAGTTGTCTGATAGGAAACACCGAACTCATCTAGTTTTAAAACATAATTTATTATTGACGTGTAAAAGTGTTTGTACACACGACGACATATCAAGTCATACGTTTCCAGTTTTAGCTGCCCTCGCATAGGCTTTTCAAACAGTGAGAAGTCAGCTTATACTGAAAATGTATAGCTTGATAGGTCGTCATGGGTACAAACCTACTTACTGAAATAAAATCATTTAAAGTATCACTTTTACTAATGCATCATAAATCATCATACTATAGAGGTATGAAGAACAGGGTGTAAAGTTCACTCATACCTCCATAGAAAAGGGAGGATCCTCCGACCAGACGGTTGTTGTGTCTGGTGGGCAACTGCCGGACGATTGATGTCGGGACGTTGTATAAATACTAGTTGCGCGGTAAACTTTTCTTGCGCGATGCAGGATTTTGCGTGACGTCAGTGTGATGCATAGTTCGCATATGGCCATGTAGAGACCGCTACAATAATATTAAATTAAGTACCTACATAGCCACATATTTTTTTTTTAGTTTGTGAAATCATCAAATAACTTCTCCCGCTCTGGGCCGAGCAGGAGGGCATGTCAGACTCTTACTGACTAAAACCCACCCGTGTTCCTTCAGTTGCCAGTGCCAGGGGAAACGGTAACCCTTTCGGACTTTCCCGCAACCCTGTCAGGCATCGGCCCTAGCGGACCCCGTCATTGTTGCTGACATCTCTTTGATTCTCTTTTATACACCAGATGCCATTTTATTCATGGAAATGCTGGTAAGACTTGCAACATATCAGTTTTGCGTAAGTATAAAATTATTTTACTCTCCGATTTTTAAACTTCTATTTTCTCCTTTATTTGGCCTGATAACATAATATAACATCACGCCTGTATTTCCGAAGTGTTACGCAGAAGTGAACCTATAGTACACCCACATTTTGCCAGTTGTATAAGGCCCATGTGTATACCATGTTGGCCTGATTTTTAAGACCCATGTGTGTACCATGTACATGTCCCATGTTGGCCTGATACTTAAGGCCCATATGTGTACCATGTTGGCCTGAGGTTTAAGACCCATGTGTAGGTGTGACCATGTACAGGTCCCATGTTGGCCTGTTGCTTAAGGCCCATGTGTGTACCATGTTGGCCTGAGGTTTAAGGCCCAAGTGTAGGTGTCACCATGTACAGGTCCCATGTTGGACTGAAAAATCTTATTAAAAGTTTTACTATTGGTCTTTGTTACATCGATCAACCAACCACAATTAAAATATTATTCGAAAACAGATTAGACTTCATCAGGCTTCCAGAAACCGGGCTTGAGTTACTTAATTAGCCATTTCGTGTAGGTTTCTGTGAAAGTTTTCAAAAATGGTGGACAAATACTTTATGAAAGCCTCTCTCCATGTCAAATTCAGATATTTAAGTACTTTCCAAGTTCATAAGAATAACATATTCAAAATATTTATGTGAGCTCTATTTATGATCAAACATTTCAAACATATATTAATATTTTACAAAAACTTCTATTCATCGGTCTTTACAATTTGTATTCGTCAAAGTTGAAACATTTTCACAAAGTAAAAGCGTATTCTTGTAAATTATGCTTGTAGATACAATTTCCATATAAAATGTAACAAAAGACGAGTCTAATACCTATATGCTCCCTGATGGCCAATTTTTCGGCCAACGTTGGCGTATTGTTGCCACCAACACGCTTGACAGTCGTTGTTTTCATAATAGAGATGTTAAAAACAAAAGATATATTTTTTTAATCTAACTCTATAATAACATCATTTTATTATTTTTATCCAATTAATTTGTGTAGTCATCTAGGCTCTAAGTATCACAAATGAAAGCGTTTGAAACCTTTGCAAGATGAAAAAATAATGAAGGCTTAGATCTAGTGCTCAGTACTTAGTGCTCGCAGATCACTCAAAGCTGATCATTAAATAAATCTGCCGATATTTTTTTTCACAAAACGTGAAAATTATGCAACTCGTTCATAATCAGTTTATGATTGATTACGATTGCAGTCATATTTATGTTTAGAGAGTTTGAATTAGCCAAATTCTAATTCTAGTTCTGTGAATACTTACGGTCTTATTACAAAACAAGGCTTTTCTTTAGACGTGGTTTAAACCATCGAGCCTGTTTTTGAAATAAGAACCTAACATAAATCGAAATACAGTTCCTTTTATAAAACTGACAACTTAGTCCGGTCTTTGTCAATTCTGTATTAAGAACTTTACATAAGTCGGCATAAAGTTCAAAATACAAAAACTGGCTCGAAGGTTTAGGCTCGGCCTAAAGTTAGATCGTGTTTTGTAATAAGACGTAGTGTGTCTAAGGCACCTGGCCCACCGCCGCCGCCGCCGCCGGCCGCGCCGGTGATTAACGAGATGCGAGTACAGCTAGCAACTAAAACCGAGTTGGCGAGCAACGAGCAGCGAGTGCGCGACGGCGTCGATAGGTTTCTCTCTGGCATGCGTGTATACAGTCACAGCACATCAGAGGGGTAATTCCCGTAATTTTAAGAACGTTTACAGTCTGATCTCAGTCTCAATCTGTCAAAAATACAATCAATTTACATACATTTTTGACAAGTTTTTGACATTAATTGTCGCTGAGATGAGATTGCGACTTGTATTTGAACGTTTTTTAAGTACGAGAATTGCCCCTCAGGTTACACGAAGTCAGTCAGGTCACACACTACACGTGGCGCCATCTATTATCATAAAGAACGTTATTGTTGTTTTCCTCGGGAACAGTACTTTTTTTCGGAATTAAAGTTATCCTATGTCCGTTTCTGTACACCTTTTTTTTTTTTTTTGAGGATGGGAAATCATCTAATGAGCCCTCCCGCTCTGGATGGAGCGGAAGGGAGTGTCAGACTCTTACTGACTAAAACCCACCCGTGTTCCTTCCTTGGCCCTTTATGTTCCGGGTCAGCGGTACCCCTTATGGATGATGATGAAAAAAAAAAAAAATCTGTACCCCTGACAACGTATATGCAAAATTTCGGGATGATCGGTTCAGTGGTTTAGGTGTGAAAAGGTAACAAACAAACTTACTTTCAAATTCATAATATTAGTTAGGATATGTGTGATAATAAAACCATCTTGATAATGCCACTAACAAGTTTGAGAAATAGTACTGGTCCAACATTGGCTAGCAAGCTTGAATTAATAGTGGTCCAATATTGGTACTGACTATACCAACATTGGTTCAAAGCTGGAGTCAACGAAACACACTTCAAACACCCACCAGTACCAAGCTCCTTGCAATTTAGTTAAAATTAGTATAAGGTACAAGTTAAAACAACTACTCTGTGATCCGTCCAAATAAGTACTCATGACTTAACTCATTGTCTACCTGTGACTGAACTAAAATGAAAGAAGGAGCTTTGAAAATTACAAACTTGGTATAGTTTGTTAGACGTAGTCCACGAACAGCACCCGTCCGAATAGCACCGACGCGAATAGCACCGAGCCTAGTCCACGAACAGCACCTATCAATATTTTTGGCAGGTGCTATTCGTGGATACAAATCTATTTTATTATTTGTGTCCACGAACAGCACCTACGGCTCGGCAGCCTAGTGCTGGGATGCATTTGTTTAACAGGACATTATTAAATGAAACATATCGATAAAAATCACTAGAACGTTTATTAAGAAATATGTCTAGGCGACATTTAAATATAAGAAAAAACAATAAAAAACCTTATGATAATAATTATTAATCTTACAAAATAATAAATCTGTAACACTTTCTTAATTTTTAATGTATCACAATCAGTCTTTTCAGATCACCTCACCTTTATTGCAAAATTAGACTTAGTTTAATCTTACTAAATAATATCACTTTCTTATTTTATAATATATCACAATCAGTCTCCACATATCACATTTATTGAAAAATCAGCAAATACAAATATTTCGGTCTAGGCGACATTTAAATATAAGAAAAAACAATAAAAAGTCTTATGATAATAATTACTAATCTTACAAAATTATAAATCTGTAACACTTTCTTAATTTTTAATGTATCACAATCAGTCTATTCACATCAAAGGTGATGAGAGTAGCGATACTGTGTAACGTGCAAAGACACGTGACACAGTATCGCTACTCTACAATTCTTATAGGGTGCAGCTTGTCGTACCCTTGCGCATTGCGAGCAAGCAATTTTCGACCGATTCCACCCATCGGACGCCATACATTGGACCTTTGGCTGATAGTGCGTTAAGACTGTTTATCGTGTAGCCGTGATTTCTTGTCACTGTTCTAGCGACGCGACAATGCGCCGGAGCACACGAAAGTATGACGAATTTAACCGAACGCTTCCGGAGCTTGTTTACGTAAAATTGCAAATAATATTATTAGTTCGGATAGCTCGGCAGGGCACAAAGGGACGTCACAAGAATAGTTTATAATAGTTTGTATCTGTATGTTCCGTGCTAACAAAAGGTGTAGTAGATTTATTAGTGAGTATCTATAAAACACAATAATGGAGCCTGTTGCCGGTAGAAGTGATAAAAATAGTAACATTAGCTACATTTCCAGTAGAAAAGGAGCGCCATTACTAATACATAGTGATAGACAGTACAGAAAATTCAAAACATATAAAAATAATGCTAATGTGTTATGGCGGTGCATAAAAATATCGTGTAGAGGGTTCCTGACGCTTGATGGCAATGAAGATGTAATAAAAATTACAGAACACACCTGTGAACCCATGAGCAGTGCCCAGACAGAAATAAAGAAAAGTATGGATGAACTTCGACAAGAAGCTGCAGCCACCGATGGTCCTATTCCTACGTTATACAAGAGCAAAATAAATAAACTACTCGATGAAGGTCTCAACTTAGTAGCCGATTGCCCAAATTATAAAAACATTAAGTCTAGTCTTTATAACATAAGAAATAGGGCTTGTGGAGTTAGCCGACTAAATGCAAAAACCGCGGGCGAGGTACAAGTAAGTAATCTTCTAGCCGCCATCCTATTAATATTATTATATTATATTATTATTCTTTTATTTTTTTATTCACAATATAAAAAATTGCAATTTGAAATATATAAATTTAATCAGTAGGTAGTAGTTCACATAGACTATGAAGTAAAAAAATTAAAACAACTATTTTTTTATTTTGCTAAAACTGTACGTTGAAAGTTAGTGTTTTAATTTTTTTCTAGATCCGTGATTTTGTTACACACAATGATATATCTACCTAATTTGTCTATTTATGAACACCTTTTCTAGGTACTTTCCCCATATTATTAAATATTTTTTTTAAATATTATTTGTTTTTTATAATTATATTTATTAAAAATGTAATTTTATGATATTGCTTATGGATTATAGGAGTATAATAGTAATAATGTTTGGACATCTATATACAGCACCATTTAATCCTAAACTAAGCTAATCTATTTATTTTAAGGTACCCAAACAATATTTGGACTTCTTGTTAGCTGATTACTACGATGGGAAAAATCGAATTCTACTATTCGCCACGTCAAGAAGCAAAGAAGAACTTGCCAAAACACGTCATCTGTATTGTGATGGAACTTTTAAATCTGCGCCGAAACCTTTTCTGCAGATTTATAGTATCCATGGTGATATCGATGGTGTCGTTAAGCCGTTAGCATATGCTATGCTTCTAAATAAAAAAATGTCTACATATAAAACATTATTTCAATTATTAAAATCTTCGATACCAGCAATGACTGTAGATTTTTTCACGAGTGACTTTGAAGAAGCCGCAGTGAGAGGAATACTGTCTGTATTTCCCAACGTAGCAGTAAAGGGATGTTACTTTCACTTTGAGAAGGCGTTAAAAAAAAAACAGAAGGAGCTAGGTCTTAACGACAATAGTATATATAGAAAGCACGTTGCTCTATGTACAGTGCTCCCTTATTTGCCACCGAATGATTTAGATGACGCTTGGCTTTACATTATGAGTGAGAGTCCTCAAGATAGTAATATAACAAAATTTAACGACTACATGATCACACAATGGATTGACCACAAATTTTGGTCAAACAAATGGTGTTGTTATGGCCAGACTCACAAAACGAACAATTATACTGAGACTCATTATTCGGTCATTAACAAATCAATTAATAAAAATAATAAGAACTTACTTAATGTTTTAAGAGTCTTACAGGAAAACTGTAAGAATTTCACTGACATACGAAAAAAATTTGCTACTTCTAATTCACAAAAAAATGCCGCAAAAAGAAACCAACTAATAGACAATATTATAAAAGAATATAAAAGTGGATTTATTTCTCTTGGCCACTGCATGGAAAAGCTGCGATTTTAAGGCTTTCTATTTTTAAATTTAAATTAGAATAATGTAACACCTGCGCAATCGACGGATAGTGAAGGACAATATACAAAATGTTCACGGAGCGCTGTTATTAGTACATCAATAAGGATCTAAGGCTGATTTTGCTGATTTTTCAATAAATGTGATATGTGGAGACTGATTGTGATACATTAAAAATTAAGAAAGTGTTACAGATTTATAATTTTGTAAGATTAGTAATTATTATCATAAGACTTTTTATTGTTTTTTCTTATATTTAAATGTCGCCTAGACCGAAATATTTGTATTTGCTGATTTTTCAATAAATGTGATATGTGGAGACTGATTGTGATACATTAAAAATTAAGAAAGTGTTACAGATTTATAATTTTGTAAGATTAGTAATTATTATCATAAGACTTTTTATTGTTTTTTCTTATATTTAAATGTCGCCTAGACCGAAATATTTGTATTTGCTGATTTTTCAATAAATGTGATATGTGGAGACTGATTGTGATACATTAAAAATTAAGAAAGTGTTACAGATTTATAATTTTGTAAGATTAGTAATTATTATCATAAGACTTTTTATTGTTTTTTCTTATATTTAAATGTCGCCTAGACCGAAATATTTGTATTTGCTGATTTTTCAATAAATGTGATATGTGGAGACTGATTGTGATATATTATAAAATAAGAAAGTGATATTATTTAGTAAGATTAAACTAAGTCTAATTTTGCAATAAAGGTGAGGTGATCTGAAAAGACTGATTGTGATACATTAAAAATTAAGAAAGTGTTACAGATTTATTATTTTGTAAGATTAATAATTATTATCATAAGGCTTTTTATTGTTTTTTCTTATATTTAAATGTCGCCTAGACATATTTCTTAATAAACGTTCTAGTGATTTTTATCGATATGTTTCATTTAATAATGTCCTGTTAAACAAATGCATCCCAGCACTAGGCTGCCGAGCCGTAGGTGCTGTTCGTGGACACAAATAATAAAATAGATTTGTATCCACGAATAGCACCTGCCAAAAATATTGATAGGTGCTGTTCGTGGACTAGGCTCGGTGCTATTCGCGCCGGTGCTATTCGGACGGGTGCTGTTCGTGGACTACGTCGTTTGTTACTCCCAGCAAATTGGACGAGTCAGTGTTGAAACAACTTGCAGGTGAAGTTAACATTTTTATACACTAAAGAAATTATATGTTTTTTGTGAAATGCGAGATTATGTTTATGATTTTTACTAAGAACTGGGTGTAACTCTAACTTGCTCTCTTTGATCCGCTTTTATTAATTGGTCGCTCAAACCATTAATTTGGAATACATTATGGACGAGCAAAAGTTGAATAAAATAGTAAAATTGAAAATAAACGTGGTATTTCATTGTTTATACAATACCTATTTTTTTTTATATATTTTCAGGAAATATATGGCGATAAAACAAATTTGTTTTTCTGGAAAACAAATTTTCTCAATTTCGAACAAAGCAAAGATTTCAACAATAGTTTTCGTTCACAAGGACTATATATACCTACAGCATACGCGTTTACAACAGCAATTGTGCCTGAAATTTCATAAAATTATACCACTATTTAAGTAATTAAGTTTGGGTCAAACTAAGTTACAGGACACATTCCGATTGAGCCTATTAAGACACAAAACAATTTATTTAAAGAACGTGGTTCACATTCAAGTGACTTATCTGTTTTTCTTTTAAATTAAAACGAATAAATTGTATTGTTTTAATTACAAAGAAGTTAGTGGGCGTTTTAAATAAGTTATTGGATGATTGAATCACCCTTTCCAAAAAGAGAGGTGTTAAACGCTTGCGTGTGTGTTTCGATCTGTTCTTCTGTCTGAGGCATCATTGCTCCGAAACCGTAAACCGATTTAGTTGCGGTTATTTTTGTTTGAAAAAGAGTTTAGTTATTTCTACAGTCAATACTTGAGACTTTCTGAGTGATAGATTTGTTATTTTTAATATATCCCTTAAAACAAAGTGATCTAAGTTCAAATTAGTTTACACGTATAAAGAACAGTGATCACGAATCATAATAAAAATTGGCCACGTACCTTTATAATCTAGCATGAACGATCCACCTCTGCATATTCATACTATAACAGAAACAAAATCAGTAAAAAGATATGCATAACCACTAAAGATTAAGTAAGTACATTCGTCTAGCGTTGCATGGTAAGCCAACACACAGAAAGATAAAGACACCATGTCCTCCGGGCGATCGACACAATGGTGACACCCGGGCGTTTCCTCCCGCCTTAAGTATCCGAAACAGGAACGTCCCGAAGCATCCGTGTCCAGTGAGGACCTGCGTCAGGCGGAAGGTGGGGCCTTAACTTATAATAAGCCTGATGCCAGCACGTATAAAGTCTAGTAGATGAATAAAGGCGCAAGTTACTGGCATTTTATAAGTGGGACTTCTACATTATTTTTGTGTCACGGTTCCATGAAAAGTAAAGCCGTGACGTAGTCAAGTTCAGTGGCGACGTCGATGCACTCCGCAACTGCAGTAGTGAGTGCATTCAACTGCACAACTTATGTTTTACTTGAAACTCCGTCATTGCTCGCTTTTATGAATTCGTTTCTTTATTTATTACATTTTGTTTTTGTTGTAGATCATAATGAAGGAAGGTTTTGTATGAAGCAAAAGAAGCATATAAGAATCGTAGCGAAAGGTGTCGTTTCTGACTACCTACCTCTATGGGAAAACCGAGTGAGTTTTTTTTAATTTTTTTATTAAAGATGGGTATGCTCTTGACTCTAGTCTAGGTCAGTGGTGACAGAGACAGAGTCGACGATGGAGTGAGCTTACCCAGAAGAAGCCTGCTCAATCTCACTTTGAAGAGATTAGGGTTGTAAGCGTTTGGAAACACTGATTCACTCTTTTGCTGTGCGCATAACAAAAGACATTTGGAAACGCTTTGTGCGAATTGGTGGAATAGCAACTAGTTAAGGATGATAAGTTGTAGTGCGTCTAGATGATCGATGGAAGAAGGGGGCTGGTGGTATTAGGTCGTGGAGTTCTTGAGCACACTCATCGAAGTACAATCTGTAGAAGACCGACCAGCAGGCGACCTTGCGGCGATGAGCCAAGCTGTGAAGCTTGTCATCCACCAGTTTTATGTCGCCAATGAGGCTCTTAGCTCTGCGTTCCACCGAGTCAGGCACGGCTGACTGATTTTTGGGTACCTATATGGTTCGGTAGCCTAATAATTGGTTCCTACTATCTTTTCCTATGTCTATTTGTAGGATTAATTATTTTGTACGAAAATTGTCGCTAATACCAAATTCAAAGAACATTTCCGTTTTCTTGGTTCAAGATATTTTTACGAGTATCGATCACATTATAGCTACTTAGTTCAACAAAATCTCGGAGAAAACAGATTGTCGTAAAAGCATGCTATCAGTGTACGTACAGCTGATATCCATTCCCCTGACACGATCCCTTAATCCTCTCTTACGGCCAACCCAAGGAGGTTAGGGATACTTCTATGTGAAGTCTAGACGACGAACATTACGTGGTAAGGTTTCTCTGGAAAGTATTTTTAGAATACTGTCACTGTCGTTTGTTTTTTACTGGGTGCTAAGAAAAGGCTGAAAACATCTTTTTTACAACAAAAAAAAAGCACTACAAAGTGAAAAATTACTGTAATTGCGGAAGTCGGTGTCTTTCGTATTTTCTTTTTTTGCCACATACTACCGAAATTAAAGTTATTTTTCTCTTTGTAGTGCTTGTTTTGGAAGTCGGTTGTTTTTTTCTTTTTGAACTAAGTTTTTGTTTTTCACTTTTTAATTGTGATACCTACATCACACAAATTCGTATACCATTACTTGCTATGTAGGTACATAACAGTGACAGGAAGTTATTATAACATCATCATTAAACAATAAGTGGAAAAAAGACTTACTATTGAAGCTAACTAACTGAAAAACTACCCAAAGCAAAGTTAATAACACTTATACAGGACCACCCTTGAGGCATACCCTATCCATTAAATAAATAATTTTCTAAATAGATCCACAATTACCGGAGATAACGCGTAACAAAAATACAAAAAAAAAAAAATTGAGAACCTCCTCCTTTTTGAAGTCGGGTAAAAACTGAGCCGCAGCATTCTCTAAATAACAACACAAAAATCAAATGACAGGATTGATTCCAGCCAAGCATGCAGTACTATATTGTACATGTACCTACTCGTATATGGAAGAACTCAGCAGTTCTACAGTGAATATTTTAACGACTAATTAATAACTTTCATTGACAGACAATGCGCAGCCTAAATCACTGGGTCTAGAAGCCAGAAATTTTGCACAAGACTTCAAAGTCTAAGCCAAAGTCAAAGCATTTATTTCAAGTAGGCACATAAAAGGCACATTTGAACGTCAACATTTACATAATAATTATAATTGATTCTAATCGCCGCTTCCAAAAGGTAGTTTGTTATGGAGAAGAATGGGCAAGAAACTCCACCTTTACTCTTTTATAATATTTTGAATACATTACTTATATAATTATATGTGAAGACGATGTACATAGTACAAAACTACCATACCACAATAGGTAAAAAGAATTTAAAATGTAGCAATGACAAATAAGTTAATTATGTGACACATACGTGGTGCTCACATATTTACAAACATAGTAAAAGTATACGATTTACCAAATTTTTTAAACAAGTAATCAGTCAGTATGTGAGCTAAAGTAATTACAAAATATAACTCAACGTCAAAAAAAAAATATAGTTGGTACGGTAATTCGCATTATTGCCGATGTGAAATCTCATCAGGCTCACGGCTTGTACCTGCATTTAATATTTTATTTTATTTACAAATCAGCGTAGGCTAATATATAAGTTTAATAAAACAGACTACTAGTATAACAACGCAAACAGTAAGTCTCATCAACACAGTTTAATATTACCTGTGCTTAGCAAAGGATAAACTAGTATTCACTTGATCCGTGCAAATACAACATTTATTTGTAGAACCGTGCTCAGTAATTACACAGGGGTTTAAATGCAACGGTTATAATTTGCTGCTTTTGTTTCTATACTCTGTTTTGTTTGTTTTGTTCGTACAGCTCATTCATCTGTAATATTAGAATTTGTTAGTGTTAAAGCTGAAAATTGTGACGCGAGATAGAGATTAAAGGCAGACTGTAGTAGGTCCAAGAATGTTCCATTGGACAATTTATAAATACATCGACGCCTCTCGGAAAGGACAGGTTGTGAGATGTCAGAATTTTCCAATAATTGGGCTATAGTCGCACGATATTTTGTCGAGTTGTTTGGATAGGATGGGAGCAATTTAGCTGGCAACAGCTATATGTAGCAGCTGTAGATATATAATTATAGTTCAGAATGTAAGCCCGAAAAGGGGTCATGGAGCTCATCCACATGACCAACTTTTACAACGGGATCTCTAGAATCGCAAAAAAAACAGCTGTTTCATGCATTTATGTTCAAATAACTCGACAAATTGTATCCTAGGTTTTCGGTACTTCAGGGCTAGTCCCTTGGCAAAATTTATTCATAATGATGAATTCAATCCCTTTTCGGGTTTTCAGTTATTTCAATTACTTACACTTTATAGATAGGTATCAAATCTACGGTTGTCTTATCTGAAGCAATTCAAACGGACTATAACCTTTAGAATATTTGAAGCTATCGCTATATCCAGCATTTAGCTCAAGTCTGACATCTCAAATGCGGGCGCGACCGCAGGTTGCAACTAGTGCATAGTATAGTATCCGTACACTGGGATTATAAACTTAGTTCTCGTAACATGGCAGGGATATATAGAGATGTTAGAATAGAGTAATTGCACGCGTTGCAATATATTGCTTTAGTAGGTCCAAGTAATGTATTATTTACTAGTTTCACCGACTTGTGAATTTTAATCGTTATCTTAAAAGTAATGTCCTGGTAAGATATTATTATGATTTTGGTAAACATAATTAGCTGCCCCATTTAATTTTTTTCAGTGGTGTCTGATATTACAGGTCAAATGATTAAAGTTCCGACGTGGAACTCTCAATAAAAAGTCGAGGGTAAAATAAAATCCAAAACAATCAGTACAACTGACGACACGGTTGGCGCAGTGGTTAAGTGATTGACTGCTACGCTGCGTGTCGCGGGCTCGATTCCCGCACGAAGCAAATATTTGTATGACCTACAAGTGCTTGTTCCGGGTCCTGGCTATTTGTGTGTGTGAGTTTAAATGTTTTTAAACGCACCCACAATACAGGAGAAATTCCTAGTGTGGGGCAACGTTTTTTTTTAAATAGAAAAAAGTACTATCAAAAAGGTTATCTTGCCACTAGACAAATCTTCTCAGTTGGTTGGTCACAAAACTTTTATTTATGAATAAACTTTCTAACAAGTATGCTTATAGTAGACACAAAGGTCGCTGAACATGAAAAGATCCCAACAAATTTATTATAGCACTAATGAACATTCATACCTGAGGAATGGTTGAATAATCTATAAGTTACGGAGTAGATTTCACCCCCACTGGGGGTGTAACTCAGTGCTCAACGTACGTAACGTCAGTATTCGGACGAAAGCTCACGAATAATATATCGGTATTAGATTCGTAGCTCGTTTTGTGGACATTTGTCATTATTATTTATCTTTATTTTCACAGTTCATCGTAAAATCGTGTTGGATTTAGTGCGGTTGGAGGTTGTTTGTACTGCTGTGTTGTTGATTTAGTGTTTGTTTAGAAGAAAGGAAGATGCTGTCGAGTTATCTAGGTACAGTGGGCTGCATCAATTGGGTACCCCAGTTGTATTAAAATAACATTGAAGGGGGGTACCCGCATCGTGACGCTGACTGTACCTACAGTCAACTCATTTATACCTTCGTCAGTTTTAAAATTATTTCCTTTAACAAGCCTGGACGAAGCTACGGCACTGAGCAGATTATTGCATGGAAAACTGTATTTAATAACTTGACCTTAGACCAATGTCGAGTTGACATGAACCTAAAACCATTTTGATAACCTGTCCATTTTATGAATTTAAAATGGTATTCTTTTTTCAAAAATTGACAGATTCTGTCAGTGTTTGTTACCTTTTAATTCGGGCTGACATGAAAAGAAGATGGCTGAATGTCATGCTGGGGCATTGATTTTACGACGCAATACATAATGCTAAGTCGTTGAAGCAGGTTTTCTCATACAATGAGCAGCCAAAAACAGCCCTTAAAGTGACGAACATATTTTGGCTGCGACTGTATTTAGGAGTTACATATTATTACAAAAAATACAATACAAAAAGTTTATTTTCTCTCTCACATAGAAATATTCAAGGTATAGTATACATAATTATAAGAGTATTGTCTTTTTGGTAGGAAATAATATAATGTTCATTCAATATTTGTTTTCAGCTTTTTGTGCGCCGGGATTGTTATTTTGTTGACGATAAAAAAATTAAGTATTAAACTGTAACTGTTCCACATTGAAGCCAAAAAAAACTACAATATGCGAACTTATTTTATGACAAGTCTGTCATAAAATAAGTTCGCATATTGTAGTTTTTTTTTTTTGAGGTATAGGGCTTCAAAAAATTCGTCCGTATCGCTGTCAACAGGAACGGTGCCCAAAAGGCTGGCAGCATTGTCAGGTTGTATGGCGATGCTGATTCTTTGGCGTAAAGAGTTGACTAACCGCTTGGCGATGTCTCGAAAAACCAAATGGGCACTTGAACAATTGAAAGAACATTTTGCAAGCCAGATCAATTTAAGTCAGCATACATTTCTTCAAGACACTTTAAAAACCACGGATTAAAAAGACGTCCACTTCCTCCGTTAATAATACCAATCAGGCAATACATCTCAGGTAAAGACCAGAGCTGGTAAACTATCTCAGAGCTGCTGAGCGCTTTATAGACAAGTTAACAGTGCACCAACCCTGCGCTACTATAGCTAGCTTCTATGAGATACCTACGGTTGGTAGTGTGTTTCACTTGGGTCTGAATATAAAACTCTCTTTCGACTAAATATGGTTTAAAGTAAGTACAAAACAAAGCATTTGTAAATTGTTGAGAACAGCATTGCTATTCTGTAAAAATATCACCGTGAACACTTACGTGAAGTGAGCGTGGAGTGACCTGTCAGTGTCGTCCCACTGATGCTAGAGATTTACCAAGCATTACATTTAAAATCATAATCGAGATTTTTTTTTTTACAGAATCGGCATACTGAATGTGGAATATGAAATATGGAAGCATTTTAACCTGAATTACATGCATACCTATGCATGTAATTCAGGTTAAAATGCTTCCATCTGTTGTTATCGTATAAAGTGTCGGGGGGTAATGCCAACAGAACGGAATGAGTAGTCACTGGGATACCTACCCTCGTTTAGCAGGCGACGTTTAGGGACGGGATCTCTGCAGTCACAATATGACTGCAGAATTTATAGATTTATTATTTCATAGTGCTTAAAATTAGGTGTTGCGGCTATATGGTGCAAAGGCATTCATAGGTCCTTAGTTAATGAAAGTCTAATATTGGTTTGAACCTCAAATAGATTTTCACTCTTCTGTAACAGGTAATCTGGGTTCTGGGTGGCTGGTGGGATGGGTAATTTAAATCTCTCTTTTTCACCACTAACTTCACATTTAAAATTTATATAACTTTACATAATGAAACCTCATACGTCATCGACACGTTCAAATAACAAGGTTTTACAAAACAAACAAGTCTTTGTAATTTAACATATTGTTTGAAACACATGAATTGTATGAAACAGTTTGAATTGGTACAAAAATCAACTGTTTGCTAATGAAGTGATTATTTCAGGTGCGCAGTCGCACGTCTGACGTCATAGCATCATAATTTACATAGGAATTTGTATCAATATAATGTGAAGTAGGTAAATCGTGCATTTATGTAAATTGTAGTGCGTTTGTTGTCAGCCAGATGGGTAATAATATTTGTGTACCAACATCATACGTCAATCGTTTGCATGATTTTAATAGCAAGTTCTTGAATGTATTAATTGGATGGTTTTATAATAATAATAACCCCACCGCTGTATCTCTACGTCGACGTCGTGGTGGGGCTTGCGCGCTCCTGAATCTAGGTCTGTACCGGTAGCTTTGCCAAAACAGGTCTACGGTGAGGAGCCAGACCAAGATAGATACAGAAACTAGCAGGGCAGTATGTGGCGAGCTGTTGGGCCGTAGCGACCCCACGGACCCTATCACCCGGGAGAATTCATGTTCCTCACCTCGGTCTTGCCTTTATTGGCCGGCTGGAGTGAAAAATGACGAGAAACAGAATTCCCACCTCTTTTATGCCTTTATTGGCCGGCTTGAGCGGAGATTCGCAAGAGCAAACGTGCTCGGAGGAAGGAAGTATTCCAGTAAGATGCTAATGCTGGATGCTGGTCTTGACCGTACTTCCAAGATTGTCCTCATAGACGTGGAATTCCTTTCCACTCCTCATAAGCACCACAGGACATATTGCCCCATTGTCGCTACGACACCATGTGCTAGCGACCGACCGTTTTCGGGGGCCCATTGTTGAGTGTGCAAGTCTGCTATTTTATGTGTATTTTCTATAAAACATTGATAATGCAGGAGCCACAGTCTTTCCATAGTCCTAGATAACCAGTCCACTTAAGCTACCCAAATCCATAGTTCAATACCTCAGTTTCCGTATCCTGCAATAGTTCTACATCAACAGGTTGTCCTTGGGGGTACTTGTATATCCCTGTTCGGACAACAGGGATAATCGTCGGATGGTGGCGTATTTCATTAAAAGCGTCTCACGGGCCTCTGCGAGTTGGCTTTGACCCTTCGTACGCCTTCCAAAGGTCCGGGACCTCAGGGTCCCGAGATATGTCAAAGACACTTAAAGTAATAATAATAAATCATTTATTTTCAAGTATCATGGACTCATAACGTTAGTAACAATTTACTTATAAATTCCATGTAAGTAATATTTACAAAACACCTAAGTTCCTAGTAGCAGGTACATGTAACTGGCTTAAAAAGTGAAAGATATGGCAATCCAGTTTGCTACCAAAGACAACCAGGAGACTGTTGGAGCTGACACGCACTCTGCGCAACAAGGATGCTGCCTGCTTACGTCTGATCGCAGCAAAACCGTCAGTTTGCGCGTCCGCGAACATACCCGAGGCACTACAAAAGCGTGGCAGCCCCAACAACATAGTGAATGCATTGTTGTACAGAATGCGAAGAGCGTTTTAACATTAACAGCTTTTGAGTGAAGCTAATCCAAAGACTACAACAGTAAAAAAACTTGACAGTATGCCTAAAAAGTGTTATTTTAACCGCACCCGGGCAGCGTGGATCTTGCGGATCAACATATTACACCTCACAGCTAAAGTTCTTCCCTCCCGGACTACCTCTAGATTGTCCCTCAAATCGTACGCTACAATATGCCTCAGACATCTTAAATAATATTTTGAATGTTTTGAATAAATGCCTTCACATCCAAAGTTTTAGCAAATTGCGAGACTATCTGGCCATTCTTAGGTCTTATTTGAGGCCCGAATCTAAATTCTCTAAGCGGGAAGGCAACAATCCGTTACCTATTATTTATTTCCTACTCTGATGAGAGTGACATTTTAAGTTTGTTCTCCCTCAATAACAAAGGTAGTACTATCAAGTCCAAAGTGCAAAAAATTAGCGCGACTAGAGGACTCGAGAGCTCGCGCAGACAGCTCAAGATCCGTTAGTTTTTAGATTGGATGGCAGCCCTGTGACCACTCGCTATGTAATTAGTTAGCACTACTATGTGTCTATATGATAATTCTGGTCTTGTTTATATTTTTTGTAAAAAATGTGGAAAGTGGAAGCTGGAGTTAGTAAATGGGTGTTTATAAAGGTTACAAAACATTATGACTGTTTTAAATAAATTAAACTTAATGAGTAACCTATTATAGAGCCAATCAACAAATCAACAACGCACACTATATACCTACGCAATCGTTTACCTAACTGCGAAAAACAAATACAGAATTAATGGTAGCATTGAAAGAGTCATTCATTCGGTATTTATTTTTCACATAAATTAATCTAACTTTAAAAGGCTGATCGAATCTTTGAATAATAAATCTGAAAAACTGATTTGCATCAGGTTGTCATTGAATACCTAATCAAGGCTTATCTCAATTTACTAACGGTAAATACCACACATATACCTTTATAATATCATTTTGTACATACCTAAAACTACCTATACCTATAGATAGACGTTAAAATAACCCTGTAATCACCAAAAAGACCGGTCCCATACATCATCAAGATCTCCCATATTCGGGTCACAGTTTATCGCGACGCTTGTGCACCAAACTCACCCTAATCACCCATATTGGTAACATATGACCACTATTAACGTGCTGAGGTAGCTAACAGGGTATTACGAGATCGGGAAAATACGGTAATTGGGGCTTATTCGGGCGTTGTGTCGGGTAGTTACGGTTTCTTTTGTCTGTATGGAGTGTGCTTAATCTTATAATATTATTTGGGATATTCAGTGTTCATTTGTTTTGATTATTTTGTTGATGTGAGAGTGTAGGAAAAGTATTCTGTAATTTAGGCAAGTCGTTTCTTTTTACGGGAAAATTTCTGTTGTTCGTTTGAAAATATATTGTATGTGAAGTGGTGATGCAGGTTTGGTTAACACTGGTGTTTTTGTGAGTGCTGGTAAGGCAAAGGTACTAGACAAAAAACAATCTGTCTGTCCTTTTCCCAACAGTGTTGGATTCGGCTTCCAGTCTAACGGGATGCAGCTGAATAGCAGTATTTTACATGGAGCGACTGCCTATCTGACTCCGCCACAAGATACAATTGAGAAAACAATAACCTTTGGTAAGGCTGGTTGTGAGAATTTTGGGCGCCTGACGACCCGTTCCGACTGTCAAAGATCTACGATGACAGCCGGGACCAACGGCTTAACGTGCTTTCCGATGCCAGGAGGGGTCTCGCTCGATATGTAATGCAGTAAGCGTAACTTAACCTGCGATAGACCCGTGGGCTTATCAATCGATTCCCACGGATTTACTCTCCCGAAACGGGCGAATTGACACTTTTAAATAATATATTATTTACAGTAGGTAATTCGCATTAAGTTTATCTATTTTTAGGCGAATCGACAACTCCAGTAATACGTATTAGCAATTGGCATTTTTTTTACACTTTTTACTGCTGTACATAAAATTCAAAACATGCCAATAGTCTAAACCGTAGTTGTAGATTCGCCCACAAATAAATTAACTTCGTGCGAATCGCCTATTGAAAATTAAATATTATTTCAAAGGCGTCGATTCGCCCCTTTCGGGCGAGTAAATTCGTACGAAACAACTAATAAGCCGACCCATGGGGAAGTTGTTATTTAAAATAGTCACGAGCACCTTAAAAGCAAAGGTACAAGTCGTACATACCAGGAAGTCACAAGTTTATGGATGAAGGAAAGTAGTGTAACTTTGCAATGAATCTTTAAACAGTTTACGAACTGTATCGAAACACGTAACACGAACTCAACTCTGCTTGAGTTTGGCTCCGTCCTTTCGTCATGAGTTTTCATAGTCACGCAGTACAGTCACCATTTGAAGAGACCAAACCTCGCTGCCTAATATAACATCTCGCCTAGTTGGCCAGAGGTGTACCTACCTGTAGTAAACCCATATTTCGTCCGTTATGTATAAGCCCCATGTAATAGGGGGCGAGCCTATTGCCACCAGCCTGCCCAAATCTAGACTGCGGGCTGCTACTAAGAAATTCCAGACAGAAAAACTAAATAACACTTTGCCCGACCTTTGTCTTTGAGGTTAGGAAATCATCAAATAACTTCTCCCGCTCTGGGCGGAGCGGGAGGGCGTGTCAGACTCTTACTGACTAAAACCCACCCGTGTTCCTTCAGTTGCCTGGGCCATGGGCCACGGTAACCCTTTCGGACTTTCCCGCAACCCTGGTAGGCATCGGCCCTAGCGGACCCCGTCATAGTTGCTGACATCTCACTGAGGCGCGCGTGGAACACAACGCCCATCGACCCGGGCCTGGTCCTTTTCGGACGGCGAGCTGCACATTGCTTGCCGTCCGCAAGCCCGCGCCTACGGTGGCCGGGAATGGGCTTGTGATTCCCGACGCCCAGGGTGTCTCCTGCGGCAGGTAGGGGCGTGAGGGCGTGAGGGCGCGAATTTTGCCTCTCCTTCACGCGTTCCGCCTCCTCCTTCGCGAACATTCCTGCTTCGCAGAAGGGGGTGACGGCTTCCCAAGCCCTCTCGCTCCGTACCATGGCCTGGACCAGGGCCGGACGCGAGAGATAGCCACCGCCAATCGCCTCCACGAGGACCCGGCAGTGCTCCGCTCAAGCAGGGCAGAACTCCACCGTATGCACCACCGTGTCTTCCGGGCGATCTTTGCAGCAGCGCTTGCGACCTCTATACCAACAACGCAGTCACCTCTCCGCTCAGTATGAATATAATTCATGGTAGCTGTGATGTACCTAAACCAATCTAAATTCAATCTACCCTTACCTACCTTTAGTCCCTAATAACACCCTAGTTGATACATACAACGTCGCAAACACACAAGAGCTATAATTACAATTACTTCGTCCGGTAGTTCGTATAATGCTCGGCTATTTGCTTGCAATTTAATTAGTGGCTAAGCTCTGCTGTTCATTAATTACAGCTTGCAGCTTCCTCTGATAATAGTGACGGAGTAAGGTATTGGACACATTGGTTTATAGTAAGATTTGCATATGTGTGGGATATTGACGTTTGAGTATATTCTTTAATCTCATGAAATATGTGCATGATCGTGAAGGTACTTCTACTGACATTTTTACGAATGATGTTGTTTAATAAAGAAGAAAATGTATGTAAAGTTGTCGTATTGTTGTCTGTCACCTGTCAAAGGCCTACTTATCTACGGAAGCCGTCTCCAGCACGTGCCATAAAGTTTGAGGAACAAATAATTAGAACTGGTTATTTTGTTAAATTAATCACAACAGCCAACAGCAGACGTGAAGATTGACAGTAGATTAATATCCAAATTAAAGTCTGGTTCGGGCGCTAAGGACCCGATGTCTTCGATCCCCTGGCCGAATTCGGGACATTCGTGTCCCCAAACTCTTACAAAGACCTACTTAGAAGAAAGTAAAAGTTGACTTCTAGATCACAAAATAAAATACTTTTAGAAAAGCGACGTCTCTATTGAAGTCCAACCCTTAATTTGATGAAATAATATGACTCTATCGCTTCACGTACAGGCGTGGGCGATAAATATCGACCTCTCCTTAATTACAGCCGAGTTATAGCTTTGCTATATTGATAACGATTTCTGGGACCGTAATTACCAGGATCAAATACATTTTGTTCAGCATCTATATACGTGTACCCTCCTCTGCCAGTAATTTAAGATTTCGCGGTTGATGAACCAAGTGTGCTTTAGCGTCGGTCACCAGAATCATAATGTCTGTTCTCTTTATCTCCTTGTATTATAGCATTGGAAAATGAAAGAATATTTAGTGATATTCGTCTTTTTCATCTTTAGACATATTATAAATTAAAGTCGCTTTTCGTGTCTGTCTATGTAACCGCGTTGTTCCTGTAAGCAACGGATTTGATGCGGGCTTTCACCATCATTTAGAGGATTCTTACCTGAGAATTTTGTTTATAATAAAGAAATAAATTACCAAATTACATAAAAGATGACGACAACACAAATTCATTGTATAGCATACTAAGATTACTCTTAATAGGGAAATGTTATTACACAGTAGACGAATTCATGACGGATAAAACCTTATAGATGTAGGTACCTACTTAATTCATAACTTTTCTTTGTTAGATCCGGCCTGATCCAAGACATAAATTTTGTTTATTCCAGTGACGAATCCATTTTATTTTTTGTATTATAAAATGATATACCATAATTCAATTTAATCAATAACTTGACATGACATGATTGTAATTATTACCTATTCCTTATTATTATTTTATTCTACTATTTACTACCTACCTACTAATGCAATCTGACTAAATATGACTTTATGTGTGTTATTATTGTGTATTGTTTATTACTGTTAATTGGACATCATGACAACTTCTAGACATGAATTTTACTTTTATTTTTGTTCCCGAAATGAATTGTATTGTGTAAACTTGATAATTTGAGTCAATATATTAATTTA
This sequence comes from Brachylomia viminalis, assembly GCA_937001585.2. NCBI lineage: Eukaryota > Metazoa > Arthropoda > Insecta > Lepidoptera > Noctuidae > Brachylomia > Brachylomia viminalis. Next base: position 8,087,388 of record OW443304.2, read on the forward strand.
TAAACTCAACAGCAAACGGAGATTGTGCTCTGCAGTGCCCTGACAGGGTTCATGTACAAAAACCGACAGTAATAAATTGTAAAATGTGTGATGTGCATGAGAGCAAATAAATAAATATCGATGTTTTGTCAAGTCGTAAGAACAGTCAACAACACAGAACAAGGCAGGGGCGGGTCGCTAGTATTCTTATATTTATCAATAAAAGCAAGAGAGAATTAAAAGTTGCTTTTATATCTGGGGCAGCAAACGAGCTTACTGCAGGCTGAGCAATCTACGACACCCATTTATACCAGTAACTAGAAGATGTTTACAAAACGCTGATGTTATATGCTATACACAAAACCATAATTATATATAAGATTTCTTAACTCCGAAATAGTTGTAGACACTTGGTCTGTATTTTGGGTGAAACCAAAATAACTTCAAATTGCAAACCTTTTCGGTCTATTTAAATGCTAAATTCATACTGTAAAAGCCTATAAAAGCAAATACTTATAACTCAAGACAGCCAGATTATTCGTTAACACGCCTTATGTGGCTCTCATCGCAAACTAAAAGCCTTAAAGGATTACTTAAAAGCCTAGCTGTGTACATTTATTTTTTACGATGTAGACACGAATTTACTTTAAACAGATTGTCATCAAAATGTTTCTTATGTGCACATAAGCCTTTTAGGATATGTATCTATAGATATAGCTATTACATAGGACTAAAACGAGTAAGATTATCGAAGTATGTAATTATGTTTATTGTTTTTTTTTATATAATGTGTTTTTATTTAAAATTAAAAAATAATAATCTTATGCCTACGGTCGGTCCTGTGTTGGTCGTAATAAACGATTTCATTTATTTATTATCATCTGCCTAGCCTTATTCCAATGAAGAAACAAAATAAAAAATAAAAAAAATTGTCAATGTTTATGTCGATGAGGATATTCTCTCTACTACCGAGATTTTAGCTAGAGCTTTTGTTCTTATATTGTTTTTTTTTTTTATTTTTTTTTTTTTTTGTAACGTGAATACTGTGTTTTTTTTTTCTTCTATTTTGTTGTGAATGCTCTGCACGTCTGTAATTGACGTAAACACTAGTCCATGTCTCTATTCTCTTTTATTTGTAAATGTTTGTGTTTGTGTTGTGGATGTGCCTTAATAATAAATAAACTATATTGGGGTCGGCTTCCAGTCTAACCGGATGCAGCTGAATAGCAGTATTTTACATGAAGCGACTGCCTATCTGACCTCCACAACCCACTGGTAAGACTGGTTGTCAGAATTTCGGGCTACTGACGACCCGTAACGACGGTCAACGATCCACGAATGACAGTCGGGACCAACGGTTTTGAGTTCGTTCCGAGGCATGGAGGGTTCTTGGTATGTAAAGATGGTCACCCATCCACGGAGCAACCGCGGCAAGCGTAGCTTAACCTGATCGATCGACCCATGCCGCTGTTATTTCTTAGCCACAAGCCCCACTAAGAACGTGGATATTTAGGCCTTTAACTTCTTAGCAGGGTATGTCTCGTTTCTAACTCGCTCATGACAACGTTACGTTAGTGGTTATTTTTTACATAACCTCTCCCCTGTAACTGCGAAGTACCTATAGTACCTACACCCACTTTTCGCCAGACTTAAGTCTCATGCAATAGGGGGGCGAGCCCTATTACCATTATCTGCTCCTGAAAAATCCCAGATGGAAAAACTTTATAACTCTTTGCCCGACCCGGGAATCGAGCCCAGGACCTCATGTTCAGCAGCAGCATGCGACCACTAGACCAACGAACTATTCCACATATCTTTTTCATTATTCAGAAGTAAATTCTGGATTGCTGTGCACTAAGGCCTACTGGCATTCTCTCAAGAGTCTTAGAAATCAGAAGTAAAATTAACGAGAAAAATTCAGTCACAAAACGCTTGGATGGAGAAATTGGACACAATTTCTTCGACTACAGATTGGAAAAACGATCGCGAACTTAAAAGAAGACTCGAAAAAGAAGTAAGAAAGAGAGTCTGAAGACTAAGTCTTAACTTACTTAAGCCATTTCAATGAACATCGTCTAAAAATAGATTCGTGGTTTTGTGATTAGCTTTTACTGTAGCTTCCATCTATACCAATGGTTTTTCATTATTCAGTGGTAATAATGGATTACTGCCCACTAAGGCCTACTGGCATTCTCTCAAGAGTCTTGGAAATCACAAGTAAAAGTTAACGAGGATAATTCACTCGCAAAACGCTTGGATGAAGAAATTGGTTGACGATTTCTTCGACGATTGATGGGAAAGGCGATCACAAACGATAAAGACTTACTTAGGCCATTTCAATGAACATCGCCTAAAGATAGAAAATCAGCATGGAAACACGTATGAATTTACCATATTCCTATATCTCAAATCTCAAGTCTCAAGTCATTACAATTAGCAAACAAAGCCATAATTATCATATCACGCAACAGTTTCAATTTCACTATCTGTTGTCATCTCATTTCGAAATATCACGATACGTTTCATGTAAATAAACATACAAACCTACCAACCTACCAATTTATTTGTAAACGGAGACAATATCATTGAAGACTTGACAAAGTGTAATTATTTACATACATAACATAAAGTCACGCCTTCTTCTCTTTCTGCTACGGTCCCTACGTAAGAAAGAAAGAAAGAAAAATAGATTTATTTGTCACAGAAACACGTGCATACAAAAAGATAATTAGCGAAAAAAAGTAAAAATAACAAAGAGATCTTTAATCACGAGCACGAAACAGAAATCGTCAACAGCTGCACGTCATGACAGTGACAAGATGGCTTCCACTCAGCATGATGCTGTGCTATGGGGACCCACAGCACAGCACGTACTTTTTTTGCTTCGTTTACGTTCATAAATCTGATCATACACGCACGAGCATTTTGTACACTGTCGTCTATAAATCTATATTTGTATAGAGAGCTAGACAGATTGAAATCAGGAATTATAGCGCAAATCTATGCAATTGGGATATCAATGGGTTTTTGCCCAGCAATGGAATATTACCGACTGAAAGATATAGATCAATGCAGACGTAACGTGGTCTTCCTCCCTTGTAGGTCTGCCATTGAAAGTCATACGATTATGAGTGTGACTGCAAGCTTTTAGAGGGTGTGAATTGTGGATAACCCTTCATTGGCCTGTATGACCACATACGTTTTCAGCAGTGTCATTAAGATCAAAATCAAATTTAAAAGTCATTTATTCAAACTAGGCTGAGAATCAGCAGTTTTTTAACGTCAAAATTACATAAGGCAGTCCCGCAAAACTCCCGCCGTTCACCACTTCCTAGTATTTTAGCTGGGAAGAAGAGATGGCGCTACAAACTCCCCAGCAGCACAGCTGTCTGTTCAGTTAGAAGAACTGGATTCTCGACAGCAGTAAGTAATTAACATTACGAAACACAAAACAATTATTTAAATTATTTGCCATAAATGTCAGCTAGCACACTGCAATATACCTACCAACAAAAACATTGAAAAGTATACTAAAGCAGAAATAAATAATAAAAACGTAAACACAACTTAATACCTAAATCAAAGCCTCCAGGTAGAAAGGGCGTTCCCGCTTACGTTTGCAATGTTGCATTATGTTTATATAGCTGACTTGACTATTGAATAAATACTGAACTATTAACATATTGAATAAATACTGAACAAAATTAACATTTCCCAAAGGAAAAAGATACACGCCGAAAACATCGTCATACCTCATTTATGCTTAGAAACTCAACCCTAAATTGCGTGTTTTTTACACGAACATACAAATAGACGCGAACATAATTATATTATCCTGAATCCACATTATCATTTAGAACAAACAATGTCGTTTAAAACTTTATAGGCTTTATTAATATCCGAAACTATAAGGTTGTCATCAAAAGTTTCGTGCCTTCAATGTTAGACGTAAATTGCTGATGCCCATGCAAAAAGGTTCAACAACCCTGATACCGCTTCCCAAATTGAAAATGGCACATGTTTAAACATCGCTTGTGTTGTTCAGAATAGGAAATCAATACTTTCTCGATAAATAATCTTTATAAACTTAGTTCCTGTCAGATTAATCTAACATACCACAACTTGTTCCAAACTGTGTTGCGCTCTTCGAGAGAATGCGTTCCTGACACGTAACAGTGTGACGATTCTAGTAACGAATAAAGATCAAATTCGCACAACACGTATTTGTTTGTATGAAACTGACAGGTGTCAACAACGCATTCTCTCAACGGCCAGACTGTACGACCTGCTTCAACCTCACGAATATGGTTTCGACTTAGTTACTCATCATCTTCATCATCAGCCCATTTAACGTCCTACTGTAGGACACAGACCTCCTCTGCCTTAGGACGGATTCCACCCATGAAACCGAACGGGATCAGCGTTCAAAAGCTGTCAGTGTCTTTAATTCATAACAATGATGACATTGACAGCTCTTGAACGCGGTTTAGACGTGCCGATCGCGTTCAATGTTATTGGTGAAATTCAACTTTAGTCTATTACCAGGGGCCCAGTGACGATTGGCAGACAATAAACTCACCGCTGATAAAACTCGGTCATTCAGGATCTAAGTACAATCAATTTCGTTTTATGCCTCGTGAAATTGTTATCGGATTCTCCGAAGATATGCCACTTTAGTATCCGCTGGGCTTATCCGAAGCTAAAGATATCTTTTATTTTTCTTCGCCTCTGACCCTATTTCCCTTAAATAATATAACACAGGCAATGAATACAGAATTTTCCTCGTCGGGGCGAAATATTCAATAATCTTTTACGTGTACAAACGATAGGGAAGATTGTGTTATTATTTAATTTTCTTTGTTATTTTCGCGATACAATGAATAAATGTTTCAGACTAGATATAACAATTAAATTAGTTTTGAAACTCCAGTCTAATTACAGAACACGATAAACTCCTAATGACACAATGGGTTTAATTTTGACAGTTTAACAATATCCCTTGCGTTGAGTTCGTTAACGTGAACACGGATTTTGAAACATAAGGCACAATGGATAGAGTTGAATTGTCAAAATGAAAGCTACTTTCATAACGAAAATGTTACGCAGTTAGGCTACCAGGCTCAATTAATTTAGTTCTAGAAATACAAAATGTCACAAGAGAACACTTTCCTAAATTCGCAAGGCAATTTAAACGGAGCGAGCAATCTAAGCAATGTTAATGGGGCCAAGAAAACACGTTTGCCATAAATATCGCGGCAGGATGCTAGCACAATGTCTATCTAGTAGACTATGGTTTCCTTTTCTTTGTATTTACGACTTACGCAGTGTGATGAACGACACAGGAGACTTTGGTAGGATTTTGATTTTATACGACACAATGCCACCAAAGCAGACCGCCAAAGCGCTGGAGAGAAGACCTTCATTCTGATTCTGATTGAAATTAGAATGTGTTATATAGAGGAATGTGGAAGAATATGGATAGAACTTTGCCCAGCAGTGGGACGGTAACGATTAGAGCAAAAGAAGTTAATTGGTACATGCTATCAGAAATTGACAGACAAACCGACTATCTGAACCATCTCAGCCGACGACTAAAATAACATTTTAGTTAGTACTACGTGTTAACTATACCAAACACCCAACATAGGAAGGAAATACTTCTAAACTTCCACTCAACACGAACAAAAACTGACCACAACTAAAACCCAGCACACACGATCGCAGAAATGGGTCAAACCGTAGTCAATACACAGAATTTATGGTGGCACCATAACTTTCGTTACATCCGCGCGATCCAACTGATTTACTGCGCATATTAGGGTTGTATCCGGAACTGTGGGTTCAGATTATCGCGCATTCAATGCGAACGCCCCCTAATAATGCGGTATCGATATCGCTTCAGTATTTTGCAGACGGTTTAAGCTGATAAAGGCGTACTGGTTTTTGTAACAAATGGAAGATAGTTTGGGACGAATGTGGGGGGTAATAATGACAATTATATTATTAGTGTTCTTCTCCATGTTTCTTGTACGAGTGCAGTGGTGGCCCAGTGGTAACGGCCGCAACTTACGAGTCGCAGGTCGTAGGTTTGAACCCAGACAAGCGCTTTACTTTGTGTAAATTATTTCATCACCATTGCTTTGAAAACGGCGAAGGAAAACATCGTGAGGCAACCGACACGTCCTAGAACCAAAAAAAATTGAAGACATGTGACATCTACCAACCTGCATTGGCCCTGCGTGGTGGATTACGGCACACTCCCTCTCCCTGGGAGGATGCCTGTGTCCCAGCAGTGGGAACATTATAGGCTGATTATGCTCTCCATGTTTCATTCAAAGGAAAATCTTAAGACTCTCATTATCAAATGACAAGTTTTTCAATGCCATAGTTTATCTCCGGTCTTAACCGTAGAAACTCCTTCAGGCCTTCGTTAAATGATCCAGCATAACTTAATGTATGCTATCGTTACTATCTTATATAACAGTGTTCTCTGAGAAAGTAGGTATGATGTTTTTTGATAGCAAAGCGAAAAGGTCTCAGAAGCTTCCATTTCACGTGGTTACTTTGAAAGGCAATGAACAAAAAGGAACTGGGGGCGTAAAATACAATTTATCACTGGTTTCAATGATGAAGGAAATGTCGTAAAGAAACGCTCTCATTCACGTCATAAAATCTAACGAATTTAATGTTCTGGAAGCGTTGATAGATAGGGCCACTTGTCATTGGAGGCATTTCGTTTTTTCCACCCCCAAATATCTCCACAATCATGTTAAACTTATTCAAAATATTAAATGTCCAACTATTTTCGCTCTTATTTTCTCTTATAAAACTCAGGGCCGTCTTTAATCTATTTTAGGCCCTGCGCACTTTAGAATAATGGGGATCCTATGGAGAATGCAGGATGCAAGAGGTTTGGATTTCTTTTTACCATTAATATAGAAATACAAGTTATTTGGTCAACTTATGCAGTAAAGTTTGAGATGTAAGAAAACGGAAGATGTACCTATAAGCGAGCGAAGTGAGCTCGAAAAATTTAGTAAATACTAAGGCTTTCTTTTGACAGCCTCTAGTTACGACGCTGGCAGGAACTAGAAGCCCCATGGATCGTGGGGCCCTGGGCACTTGCCCAAATTGCCCAATAGAAAAGACTGCCCTGAGTGTTTTTTTTTCTAGTGAATGCTCAGGTTCCTATTTTTTTTTACCCAGAAATAGAAACGAGAGTATGAGTTTGAGTTCAAAAAAACTTTAGCTTTTCAAAGCTAAGGCTTAGTACCTAAATTACCCCAAACGCTCTAGCAAGTTGAGTAGTACAAGCAGAACCAGCTAGTATATAGTCTTTTAGTTTTCTTTCTTGTAAGCATAAACATCTAAATGGGCTGTAGAGCTAAAGTTCTATATAAATCACTCTCTTTTAGCCCTAAAAATTAAAATCCAACCAATTCATAAACACACGAAATTTTCAGTGTATCACCTACATACAAGTATTTACTCATGCAGCAAGGTAAAAAGAAAGGGAATTTCATTTCAGTGTCGCCTGAAGACAAGTGTACTCGCGGACGTACCGGCAATAACGTTGGGGACTGTTTGTATGTATGTGTGTCGCGTAGGATTGTAGATATGTACATATTTCAGGCGTTGACATACACATGACACGGTGTTTTATTCCCAGTTCCCACAGGGATCTACGAGATACGTGCTCGGTGGTAGGTATATTTTATAGGTATTATGTCAAATTCTGATTCAATGATCAGCTGCTTGCGAAAGACGTTGGTATACATCTATCCAACCAGTGGAAACTTTGCACACGTAATTTTTAAAAGATGAAGAATTCAACTGCCTTGTTGGTCTTGTGGTCGCTAGCGCTAATGCCTAAGCATGCAGTCTTGGGTTCCATTCCCAGGTCGTGCAAATTTTTATTGGGTGTTTTATCTAGAAATTCTCAGTAGACTCCGAAATTATCTAGAAATTCTCAGACTCCGGGCTGAGAATTTCTCAGCCCGGAGTCTGGATTTGCGCCCGGCTGGTGGCAATAGGCTCGCCCCCTATTACATGGGGCTAAAACATAACCGTTGACGCACAGGTAATGTTTCACTCAGTGAGCATACAGCGTTCAATATAACAATGCACTGAGAGTACTGCTGCGGTTGCCGTGGCGTTGTACTGCATCAGGGATGTTTGCGGATAATATTATTAATAGTTTTGCCGCTATTATTAGGACTAGATGTACCATCAACAAAGTTGACGCATGAGCACCTTAAGGCTTATATTTCTTTACAGCGACTAGACCCAACACCTGCCATAACCAATTTGACCAACCAATAGTGATCAAGGAAGTACCAAATATTTTTTGTCCAGGCAAAAGGTTAAAACATGTGTTTCTTTTAATAAAAAAAATACAATTTTTGTTGTATCAATTTAATACAAAATTCTGGGCGGGACGGCGCATGGTCACTTCGTGCAAACGAAAATTTTTAAAAGTGATCATGCTTCGACTTAGTTGATAGTACATCCCTGATGATGTGTGTTCGCGGCGGCACCAACAGTATTCTCAGTGTGTTCGCAGATGTTGTGGAGGTGGATGCAGCTCCACACTGAATTTTAATTGTATATAATATATGTTAATTAATTAATATTTTAATTAACATTTAATTTTTTTTTTTTAATTATTATAATTATTTTTATTTTTATTTTAATTGTATATACTTCTAGTGTTAGTAGGTTACAGATTCATATTATGAATCTGTAACCTACTAACACTAGAAGTTAAGTAAAATTGTTACTAACCCTATGTACTCCGGTCTGAAATAAAAGTGTTCTTTCTATTCTATTGTACTATAACTGGCAAAATTTGGGTGTACTATATAGATACACCTCTGGCTAACCCAACGGGAAAACAATTCTGATTAGGAGAGCAACTATGGTTAGGTGAGTAATTAAGAATAAGAATAATTTATTGTTCAAGAAATTACATTCGAATGCGTTGATTCCTAGAACTCACACTAGGATTCCCTGTGCCGTGAGATCCAGGCTCCTTCGTTCCGTTTACCTTTATTGCTATACATATAATAGGTATATATATATACGTTACAATACATTTCTTAATTTCATATAATCTACTCGTAATCTACTAGAAAAGGAATATACTATTAAAATCTAATTCACAAAAGAAAACGAATGCTAATACATAAAGAAAACAGTAGATAACCAAGTATGTAGGTATGTATGGTGTATGTGACGGTGTGTGTATGTGTGATATGTTGTGTTTGTGTGGGTGTATGAATAAGGATAGTTCTGCTGGTGATGAGAGTGTGTCTGAATGTGATACCTGAGGATGTATATAATTATGTGGATGTTTGTGATATAGAATAGTAAATATATAAATAGGGATATGTATCAGTACCTATCAAAGAACTCCATGTTTTTTTTATTTTTTCATCTCAAGAAGTTTTCAGTCATAGTCCATAGTAAGAAGCCATTTTGTAACCGTAATTTTGCATTTATTCTGAGTAAGTTGTAGAATTTTGCGTCGGTTATTGAGTTTCGAGTAAAAAATCACTAAATATCGTATTAAAACACTGTAATATCCGTCACAACCAGAAATACAACATCTATATTATTATACAACAAAATTAAATGTACGTAGGTACTTAAATTCATTTCTCCGGGCTAGCATATATATGTACTTTGGGCTTTCAATCAGTCGGCTCATACTAAACGAACAAATTAAATCTGATGATTAATAACTGTGACGTGTGTGCGAGCCATTTCATTACGTACATGTTACGTCACTGTACTGAATATTAATGTTTATTTTACCGACTAGGTACTACATTATTAATGTGTTCTTATTGGAATGGGAAATTCATGATTTCTTCTACAGATTATAATTGTTTAAATAATTTAAAGTAAGATTAGCAGACAGTCCTTTAGTTAGCTGTAAAGGACTGTCTCAAGATGAAAATATACTTGAAATACTTAATGCAGAATGCTTATGAACACTCAGGAACCATAATTCACCGTACCGAGATAGGCATGTGATTGTCAAGGCGTTTCTTAATTGTGCTTTTGATAAATGGTTGGTATTGTTGCTAGCAAAACTTTTCCTATAAACTAGTTTTATCAAAGCATTTCTTCTGACTGTGTATTCCGCTTTTTCACAGGGACAATGACCAGACCATTGGCTTTTATATCACATTTTACCAAAACCACTTATATACGGAGAACTTACGGGTAAATATCTTTCCTCTCGTTCAGATTTCAACAGCCTCAATTTCCGCAAAACGACAAAATACATTCTGCAAAGAATGTAAAATATAATCCGATACCTTTGAGACCTCTGTAAAATATTTTTCCTCGTAACTATGCAAAATCTGTCGGATTTATAGACGCTTAATATTTGTGAGCCTTCCTCCCTTTGTAGGCAACGTTTCAAATCAAGGTGCGCGTTTAAAATATTAATTTTCGTCCCGGATAGTAGAAACAAAATGTGGGTAGGTAAATTTTTGGAGAACCTACATAGGTACGTAAGTATTAGGAATATGTGAGCCTTTTTTCATGGAAGGTGTTGTTTTTATATTACAGTTTGAGCTGGCTGGTAGGTAAATCAATAAAGTGAGGGCCAACATAGGTTATTTAAAAGATTGAAAGCTTTCAAAGGTCATTAAACTGGATAGTTCTGGGTAGAGTTTCAAAGTGAATTTTTAAAGTAAAACTAATACTTCATACAATCCCTGAATAACCGTTATTAGTATGGCGGCCCCCATAATAGGGGATTAAATGTGATTCAACGCAAGACAACGAGACAAACTAGAATTGAGACAACCCAGAACTAACTATGGGAGAGAAAATATACCTGTATAATGAACTACCTGATGATGTAACCAACATGTGATGTGACACCATATTATAATGACGGTGCCCCGACGTTTCGAGACTCATTTGAGAGTGTCAAAAAACGCCAAGAATGACAGAGGACATTTTGACAAGCGAGGGTTGACGTTTCTTCACTCTGACGCAACTCCGGGCTCTTTTGCACGCGGCCGTCAGACAAGGCAGAATCCGTTTTCATCAGGCTTGCAAAACGTGTTCGGTGGAGCGTCGCTGTATTCCAATTAATTATAAAGTGTTGATTGCAATTCTGTTAATATTTTGTTAAAATAATAATCGTGTTTTGTTAATCATCTTCAACACGTGGTTTTAATTCTCCTCGCCCGTCTACCCACGATAGCTCGGCAACCGTAATGAACCCAGAATTGACTGATGATGGCCATGTGCCATTATATATTATACATTTCAAAAAGCCCTAGAAGAACACGTTAGAAAACAATAATAACAGATACCGATTGTCACCTTTAACACAGATAATCGCACTTACTTTTATTTTTGTCTTACTTTTCTAAATATGTTAAGTGAACAATAACATAACAATACATAACATACATTAACATACTTTTTTTGAGAAATAAATGTATGTAAACTGTTTTTCCTAGCTCAATGATGTAAACCGAATGTCAGATGTATTTTTTTTTCTATTTTCCAATAGCAGAACCCAACCTCATTACACTCTTATGAAATTAATATCGACAACCTATATAAACTCTGATTTTTAATTTGTTAGACCAAAATGGCAGCTGTCATTATCGCTTAACTGTCATGTTGACAAAAAAGGTCGATCGCAGCTGTCATTTTAGCCCATCTAATTAAAAATCAGAGTATACATGAAAACGTGACACTTTCAACCGTAGTCAACAGGCGTGTTCTTATGTACATCGGTACATAAGCCTCTCCTAATTGCACGAGGTAAAGTGAATTATGCTTCGTGTCCGAAGTTCTTCCTTGCTATATACAAAGAGCAATATGTGTCTCTGTCCGTTTGTACTCTTACAACATGAGAACTACTCGTCATATTTACGTGTTTTTTTTTTTTCTTTAATTTATATAATAGGCTTTTTAGCTAGGATTTAGTATTTTATTACACCATGCGACCTTTTTTTTATTAGATTGGGAAATCATCAAATAACTTCTCCCGCTCTCGGCGGAGCGGGAGGGCGTATCAGACTCTTACTGACTAAAATCCGCCCGTGTTCCTTCAGTTGCCTGTGCCAAGGGCCACGGTAACCCTTTCGGACTTTCCCGCGACCCTGGTAGACATCGGCCCTAGCGGACCCCGTCATTGTTGCTGACATCTCTTTGAGGCGCGCGTGGAACACAACGTGCCGTCCACCAGGGCCTGGTCCTTATCGGACGGCGAGCTGCCCATTGCTCGCCGTCCGCATGCCCGCGCCTATGGTGGCTGGGAATCGGCTTGGGATTCCCGACGCCCAGGGTATCTCCTGCGGCGGCTAGGGGCGTGAGGGTGCGAATTTTGCCTGTCCTTCACGTGTTCCGCCTCCTCCTTCGCGAGCATAACTGCTTCGCAGAATGAGGCGGTGCAACCTCCCCTGCGACAAGACCAGCGTGTCATCCGCGTAGCAAACTACGCTTACGCCACTAGGAAGGTCGGCGCGCAGCACCCAGTCGTAGCCAATATCTCTTGGGACACCGCACGATATCTCTTGCCGGTTCCATTCTACCTGGTGACCGGGGTAGATGACGGCCCTGTCCGTCAAATAGGCCTCGACCACACAACAGAGGTAGGTCGGCATCCGGAGATACCGGAGTGCCTCCCTGATGCAACTCCAGGGCAGGAAAACCATGCGACCTATTGCACAAAAATAAGTTTTTTGATAATAAAACTTTCTAAAAACTGCCTTCGTACATCTCAGTGTTGACCCGGCCAGACAGTGGCTTCCGTCAGACAAATGCGCAAGTGATGATTATTTAATTGAGGCATGTTTATGTTACAAACGAGGGTAAGCAGGTAGGTACCTTGAACTTGTGTATGTACACTCATGAGCACTAATATTCACTTAACAAAATTCAAAAGCGATACTGTCGTGAAAAAAGATATTGCAACTTTGAGAAAAGACCTATTTCATCATATTAGAATACCAAAATAATATCTTCGTAACAACACAAAATTATTATTTATAGGTATAATTACAGTAGGAGGAAATCACTTTTTAAAGTTGCTAACATAACATAGCATCAAGCCTTGTTTCACCGAAGTGTTGGGTACCTATTATGCAATGTTTTTTTTTTTTTTTTTTTATCCTTTATTAAAAAGAACCAGGTTCTTAATAATTAATTACAATCTAGCCTACAAGACTAATAAGCAATTTTAATCTAACTTAACTTTTTACGTGGTAATTATTTTAAAACAGAATAGTGCTGATTGTTTATAAACAAGTCCGTTCCACTTTCTTCGAGTCTAATATTATAATATAAACACTTTGTTCATGTGTTATATGAGTGTCATTGTCACTATTATTTCTATATTACACTTTACACTACACTAATTCAAAAGGTTTTGTTCGTTTTAGCCTTCGCACTATATTTGTCTGGTCTAGCAGCTGAATTGCCTCGATGTTCACATGTTGGTGGAGTCGGTGTTCATGGGCCTCAGCAAATTTTTGGATTATTTTGGTGACGGGTTCCACTTTTAGGTCACGATGGAGGTCGTCATTTCTTATATACCAGGGCGCATTAACAATACTCCTGAGTACCTTATTCTGGAATGTTTGTATAATTTTGATGTTGGTCGGTTTAGTACAGCCCCACAGTTGGATGCCATATGTCCATATTGGCATTAGAATATGCTTATATAATAATATTTTATTATGTATCGATAGGCAGGAATTTCGTCCAATCAACCAATACATGTTTTTTTTTATGCAATGCAATGTGACGACGACCATACGACAATAAATGAAAACAGTCGTAATATTAATGCATAGGAGTATTTTGAAACTACCGAATAAATTCTAACATCTAAATAAAAAAGTGATTTTTTCAAACGAACTAAATAAAAGTATGGGCCGACTATGGGCTTTGCCGATCTTTGACTAGCTATAGTGACTAAACTATTGGATATACTTGACTGATTTTGATGTGAAACATCTATAGCTGCACGTAAAATAAGGGGTGCGGGGGGGGGGGGGGGGGGGGGGGGGGGTGCGTAGGGTCGCGGCATAATGCTGAGCGATAGCCGTTTTGCGTAGATGTGACGCATGTTTCCCCCAACCTTTTCATATTTTCTGTGTTTGTGTTATTTTTTGCGTCATGTTTACCGCAAATAAAGGCATTTTCTTTCTTTCTTTCTTTCTTTCTAAAACCGATTGCTGGCGTGGCGACGCATGCCGTGGCGACGCGTCGCCCCTATATGTAGTAGTGTGTACAGTGTGGCGACGCGTCTCCTTCAATTTTTGTATTTAATGAAAATTAATGTTTAATAAATAAATAATCATCATTTTCTGGAAAAAAAATCCTCATATTTTAGTTTTAAAGAACAGATTACGACAGGAACTAATATGGCATAATGTCATATTAGTCGTAATCCGTTCTAAACAGAGAGATCTGTTCTGTTCGGTTCTGTCTTTTCTGTATTTGTATAATTATGTCACTCTGTATTTCTTATTTTCTGTGTACTTCGTAATTGGCGTAATGTTTGGAATAATAATTTTGTTATTTTTACTGTCAGCTATGAAGCTACCTTATATAAAATAAATAAATAAATATTACTTGTACCTACAAAATAATCTGGATGTTTCACATCTGCCAGGCGAGGCGTCCAGAATCGGCTCACAATTTTTTTTTTTTTTTTGTAAGCAGAATAGGTACGTCATAAGATATACGAAGTTTAATCTATTGTTATATTTTCGTCTCCACCTTGTACAGTACATCCACATTTCGCCAGTTATTTTTAAGACCGAGGGCAAGCCTATTGCCATCAACCAGGCACAAATTTGCACTCCAGGCTGCTGCTCAGAAATTCCTGATAGAAAAACCCAATAACATTTTGCCTCACCTGGCAATCGAACCCAGGACCTCATGCTCAATAGTAGCGCTTGCGGCCACTAGACCAACGAGACTGACAGTAAGGTTGCTAAGTGTAGACATATTAGTGCTCGTGACTGTACCTGTTTGTTTCACCAACAGAATACGTCATAGATAGCCATAAATCTCTCGTAATACTTTTAGAGTGTAGTCGTAATTCATGTTTTTTTTTGAGAAGAATATAAAGTTGCGGTAGGGTTTTAGTCATAACAACTTTTATGAGAAAAATATCTTATTAGGTATTTGAATTTTGCTCAAGTGACAAAAGATGCTTTCTTTTTTAATTATTTTCACAAAAAAAAATCAGGGGTAAGTACAAAAATCAGTAGTACGCTAGCTAGGCAAATATATCGATAAAATAACTGTTTTAAAGTACATCTTTTATAAAAAGAGTAAATAATCAATATATTTTTCTGTATGAAGCATTTAAATCTTCCATAGCCTTAAATCTACCGCCATCAATCTACCCTATCTCCCATAAAAATAAATTACCACAAACTTACCAATACCTACACCAGTTATTCAAGTAGTCAATTCCACATCCCCTCATTTCTTGAACCTTCAGCTCCCCCCCCTCTCCTTTCCGTCCCCACCTCCTTCGAAATCCGTTAATACCAAAGAGTTCTAATTCAGGATTACTGGCTTGCTCTGATGGATTTGGTGGTGAAATGATTGCTTCAGCTTAATGCAACTGCAGAGGGTTGGAGATGGCATTCGAGATCATGGGTTTTCCTTATTTATTTAAATTGTAAAAAAGTTTGGAAATTACAAAAGTGCACGCCTCATAACGCTCATTTATTTGCATAAAATAATAAATCATTTATTTGATTAATAATAATATTTAAAAAAAAACTTGTATGCATGAAAAGTTCTTATATTTTTGTACGTGTATATAATAGTGATTTTTTATAAAATTAATTTAAAATAAATTACGTAAACTAGGCTAGTGATATGAAATACGGCACCAATTTACCACCAATTTAATTAATAAAAAAAGCCCGGTCTCGATATATAAATTTTTTCGGGAGTTATTGTTGGTACATACAAAATCAGCGTACAGACGTCCACGTAAAAAAAATATCAAACGTTTTTTTTTTCAAAGTAGCAATATAAAATGATATATAGAAAGTATAATATGGTTTAATTTAAGTGTACGATGTACATCTACTCAAATTATTGAATAAGTGCAATATCGTTGTGACACACGCATTTGAAGATCACAAAATTGCTTGACCTTAATGATTCGGGAGTAAAGCACTACCTCAACCACTTCACGTTATAAGGCGTGCAAAAATACAAGCTCGTAACAAGTTTTTATTTTCATATATTTTTGTTTGTATAATAATATCGTGTTTGACAATGATACGGTTTACTAGAAAGGCGGTGATCGCCACATAGTGTCCGCATTTTACCGGCGAATGACGTCACTGAAACTTTATTTATGAAAGTAAGTTCCTGTGTTTTCCTAAAAAGCGATTTTTTACACCATAAAGTCAAATCCCGCTGCCATAATTTTCATGACAGCCGTCACTGCACCCGTTATCTCGCGGCCATCGCTCTTCTGGATACCGTAGCTTTAGACAGTTTAGTTAGTAACTGTCTGTCTGTGTACTTTAGGTAAAATTATTTTGAAAAGATGAGATATAGTAGATCGTTGCATCGAGCGTAAAGTGAGTTATAATGCACGAGTGATGTGTTGGTGCCCGAGCGCATTCGAGGGCACTAAATTAACACTAGTGCATTAATTACTCAGTTTAGCAAGGTGCGTAATCTACTTTTCTTTCAACTACCAATCTACCTACCGTGATAAAATATACCTACTCAAAATAAAAACTCAAGTTAATGAAAACAAAGTTTATTTCATCTTCTCCTCAAACATTTAAAACTTACAATTATTAAATGTGCAGTTATTAAAAGTGAAATTTGCACTTTTACTTGGAACATTCTAGTATTTGTTTGATTTATTTGTGAATAATAATTATTCCGGAGTTGAATTCATATCGCTATTGCTGTCTATTTCCGTCTTTTAAAACTTTTCTTGCTAAATATGAAGTATCAAAGTTTTACAATGGTACAAAATGCGCACCATTTGTTTTTTTTTTTCACCAAGTCGGTTTTATTCAGTCGATTTTTATTTTCAGTCAGTATCTTTTTGATCTAAAACAAACATTTTATATTAAACTTCCCATTAAGTTTAATATAAAATATTAAACCTCTGTGGTAAATTTATACCTACCTAAATAAAAAACAGTGCATTCATGAAAAACTGTGCAACCATGAGATTTCATATAACATTTCTGCATTGCGATTCTGTAACTATCTCACCGTGAAAACTTAGGTGAAGTGAGCTGTCAGTGTCGTCACTGTCATCCCACTGATGCTAGGGATTGACCAAGCATTACATTTACAATCATAATCAAGATTTTAATAATATTCACTCCACGCAAGTCTTCACGGTGAGATTTTTACAGAATCGACCGGCTGCACTGTTTTTGGTTCTAAGCAAAAAATACGACATTTGTGATCGGTTTTGTAGTGCTTAATGATAACATTACTACGTATTTGAAAGAAAAATGTTTCATGGAATGACTTAAACCTAAAGTGATTAAGGAATAAACATTTCTTCCAGCTTTTAAATGTCTTGAAAATGTTTAAATCTTAAGTTTTTAACAATTATTTTTGTAACTTTTAATTATAGTTGTATATTCAGGCGAAACCGTCGCTTACATAATCAGCCTATAACGTTCTCACTGCTGGGACACAGGCATCCTCTCTGTGAGAGGGAGTGGGTCGTAATACACCACGCGCGCCCAGTGCGGGTTGGTAGATGTCTCACGTCTTAAAATTTTTGGTTGTAGGACATGCCAGTTTCCTCACGATGTCTTCCTTCACAGCCGTCGGTTAACTTACCATTATTATATTTTCCTCATAGAAGTGAATAGGTATATATGATATTATGTATTTTTCTTGAGTGAAATAAAGTATTTTTCACTCCTCTTGCTCAAAAAGACCGTCATTGTGGCGTACCAGAGCGAAGAAAAAATAGCAATTCTTCCTCTAGGGGAAAGGTTTTTTTTTTTAATTTTTGTGTGTCAAATGACAATGAGCCTACAAAAACGAAAAAGTCTTTAGTCATAAGTAGAATAATCATGAATATAGACTCGACTTATTACTGTTTCATAAAAAACTTCATTTTATTTTTGAAAATGGAACTAAAATCGGCGATCTCTTTGGTAGAATGCATGCAATGCGTTGCGGCTGCAGAAATAAAAACAAAAAAAAGACATTGGCGCTAAATCTTTATGAAATTAAGTTACCGGGAAAAACATCTCGTTAAATATCCAGAATTGTACAAATTGAATAAAATAAACTACATATTTCATATTGTATTGGATTGTTTTATTTTCTCGCAATCGTAGTGAAAAGTAGAGTGTAACACACGGCGCTAAAAACCCTCGCGCTCAAAACTCGGTTTCTATTTACTCCCTCGCTAAAGCTCGGGAGTAAAACTACCTCGTATATAATGGGTTATTTTAGCTCCTTGTATAACAATCTACTATTAAACCATAGGTTCTTATGTCGACCTATTAAAATATAAATGAATCTTCATACATACCAATAACACCAGATCTAGGTATTGTATATTCACAGAAGAGTGCCAATTCTACTAACCTATCTATATTTTGGGAGATAAGGCATTACCATTAAAATAAACATAACCACATACATATTTACAAGCATTGGGAGGGTTTTATGACATCTGATGTAATAGGAACTGTCAATCTCATGATATTGACTGATATTGAATTCACCGTTATCTTCATATCAAGAGAAAATGTACCAAAATTTCAGGGAAATACGTTTCAAAATACGGCAGAAGTAGAGTAAGTGCGAGAATTTAATATGTATATATTTCAGGCATTTATATTTGCTATGTTCTATACAGGTTGAATGAAATAGCAGATTTTTTTTAATAACCAACGAAAATTTTTCTTCCACTATCGTGTACTGAATTCAAGGTTAAAATTTGCTCATCGATGTCTCTGCCACTCTGTAAAGAGTATAAATATGTTTACCTCTGTAAACATTTATAAACTTCCGTAATACCCAGTAAATAAGTGCTAATTTTGGTTGATGAATAAACTTGATAAAATGCTTAACGTCTTAGCACTTAAACCCATTTTTCCCCGTAAAGGAAACTGCTTCAGTCTGAGAACACTACACACGAACAAAGTGATAGGTTGGCGTGGCGAACCGGCTGACGGCCCTCCTGATAGAATGTGGTTATTACCTCTTTGATAAGACACCTGTAACGTCGGGGCCCTATTCTAATGTAACATGTAATGCGACATATTTCTCAAAAAAATACATAATTTTATTGTCATATTTTCACAACAGGCGCTGTTTAATAAAGCAGAAACCTATTAATGAAAAAAACTTACAAAATTGTCGGATTGTCCGCTACCGGTTTTCTTAAATAAAAGCCCCAGGGTTACACTGTTCCCGTATTGCTGAACTTAAACCCTAACCACATGGACGTTTTTATTTATAAATTTCAAGTAAGTTCAGGTAATAATCATGTTAATATTTTTTTGTGTCCCCATTAAAAAACATAATGTTAGTGCGAACGTTGGCATATCTAAATTGAAAACTTGTGTAGCGTTATTGGACTAAATAAGACTCGTAAAATAACAAGTCCCCCACGCAAAAACTTGACTCTACAATATTAATTTTCTATATTTCGGCACAAAAATTGCAAACAACACATTACACGTCTCGTATCTTAACTAAATAATTTATATCAAAATTAAATTATGTTTCGCTCATTCCGTCGCCACGAACACCACTAAAGAACGCCAAATCAACGCAGTAGGTACTTATTTCTAAGAAAATTTAATAAATTTAACTTCTGACGCTGTCTGAATTTCAGTTTAGAAGGTGAAGAGTTTCCTAATTTATGTAGATTGTTAGCACTTTCCACTGTATAAGGTGAGCTGAAATAGAAAATAATTTTCTTTAATATCCTTTGAGGAAATGGAGAGAATATTTCTTAGAAAACATACCAATCAGTGGTATTCTTTTCTCTGCGTATTTTGAAACCCGAAGTCTGTCTGTTGAAAGTCGTTTAGCTAGGAAGATCTTCTGATTCGACTTATATTATAATAATGATAAATGATTAACTAGATGAGGTCGGCGTTTCCTATCTGACTACTCTGAGAAGAAAGGCCGAAACAAACTCAGAGGTCACAGTCTCTTTTAAAGTCCAGACATAATCTTGGTCAGATCATGTGAAGACCATGTAGATTGGTGTCTGAAACGGTATTTTGAGGAAAAACCATACAGGTTGAGCGGACCTGTCCAGTCAGTGCACGCATTTGTCAGTAATCGTGCCGCTCAACTCAGAACTTAAGGAGCACAACGATTCGACGAACAATACCAAAGAAAGGGCATTTGGGTAGGCCGCATAAATTACTCAAGCTGCCAGATCGTGAAACTAACTAAAAAAACAAAAAAAAAGTAATGAACATACATACACAACATAATCTTCACGTTCACAATAATTAAAATAATATAATACTTTACAAAGTAAATACTCATGTCATTGTATGTATAAAATTCATCAATGTTAATTCTTTATCTATAAAAATCAATGCCACTTTTCGTTGTAATTTTATAACTCAAGAACGGATGGACTGATTTTGCTCATTTTTTTTTTAGAATATTTTTTTAAGTACGAAGGTGGTTCATACGGAGAGCAAAATAAAAAAAATGTTATGCGGCACGAAGTTCGCGGGGTCAGCTAGTGTGTATATAAAAGTTCGGACATAATCTTTGAGGACCATTTAGATTGGTGTCTGGAATGGTCTTCTGAGGAAAGAACCACGCAGATTAAGAGGACCTGTCCAGTCCAGTGCACGCAATATCGCAATATATACTTTACTATACTAATTATTATATTATATTTAAGCCGAATCAGAAAATTTAATACCAATGAAAACCCAACAGTAGTAGGTAATTAGACAAGCGCATTGAAACTTTTCTACATAAACGTGGAACACTAAAGCGTCGTTTTTTAATCCCAGATTGTAATCTGACATTTCAAGTCTTTTTGCGTTTGCTTGACAATACATCTATCAAATTAATATATAAGTTTAAAAAAACGAACTTTAGTCCGCATTAAGAATCCTTATATAAAGCCATAACTTCTGCAAATTGACAGGCAAAACATGGCGTATGGCCAAGTGAGGGATGAAAAATACGCAAGGTCCTACTTTTCCACTCAACATAAAGGCAACCGAAGCCGCGGGCTTAACTAGTGCAGTACCTATATAAGACGGTGCGTCTAGTCTTCCTTTGAATCGTGAAAAAAATGATGAGATGTGGATCCAAGGGAGTGGAAGTGATTGGCAAAATAAAATTCTGCTGCCTCATATATAGAACTGTGTGAATTTTGTCAATTATGTTGACTTGGTTGAATAGGTGATGTGTCGTTGCCTCTAATTTTATGTTATCACTTTTTTAAATATTAAAATTCGTTCGACACAGAGAAATAAAGAAGGTTTTTGTTTTGTTAGGTGATTAGGCCCACCAAAAATTGTGGCGTCTATGTTCTATCTATGTTATGGGTTTGGTTTCCGCACTTAGTCCTACAGTGGACCATTGTGCGTGAGCCATGTCGGCCGTCGGTGGTTATTCCAACCAGCCCACCTCCCTCCAGAAGCTGATTAGGTCTCCTGGTCTATTAAGAACATCTGTGTAAGATCTGGGTGTCCCGAGGGTTTTTGACCTAATTTGGGCGACGCCTGTGCACTCGAACAGCACATGCGCGACAGTTTCGTCAGCCTCCATGCAAGCCCTGCATAGAGGACTGTCCGTTATGCCTATTGTGTGAAAGTGTTTGTTTAGCGAGCAGTGTCCCGTGATGGTCCCCGTCACCAGGCGCATGCCCTTCCTGTCCAGGCGTAGCAACCGCCTGGTTAGCTTGCCGTCTAGTGATGGCATGGCTTCCTTGGATTGCCTGCAGCCCGGTGACGACGTCCACCAGCTCTCTGCTTGTGTGTGGGTGTACTCCTGTAGCCACCTGCGTAGTTGGTTGAAGGGGATGGGCACGATAGGTTCCGGTCCACAGACCGACGTGCTGGATGCCCTCCTGGCCAGCTCATCGGCTGCGTCGTTACCTAGCGATCCACTGTGTCCTTTTATCCATTGTAGCGTCACTGTATTGCGGTTTGATACGGTTACCCGTTCAAGCGCATTGTGACATTCTAGTATTAGATTCGAAGTAATGCATTTTTTCCCTAGGGATTGGAGGACTGAGGCGCTGTCAGAGAGTATGCGGATTCGGGTGTCCGCAACTCTTCTGGCTGCTATGGCATAAGCCGCCTGTATTATGCCCACACACTTTGCCTGATAGACCGTGTTGAGCATTCCCAGGGGTCTGGATATGTTTATGTTGAGGTCGTGTGAGAACACTCCGACTCCAGTTCCGCAGTCGGTTTTTGATCCATCGGTGTAAATTCTCAGTTCCTTTAGGCCTGAATGGTCGTACTGCTCCTCTTCAAGCATTATGCTGTAGTGCTTTTGAAAGCAGTATTGTTTCAGGGCCTTGTCGCAGGGTGATGCCATCATCGGCTGACGCCTGATCGCCTCTTCCCTTAAACGTTTGTGCTTGACCCTGGAGTCGTTGCTCAGGGTTCCTGCTATATGTAGCCTAAAGGTAGCCAGGGTCGCCTCCTCCCTCACAGTGAGGTGTAGGGGCGGTAGCCCAAGCATAGCCTGTAGGGCAGCGGTGGGTGCAGTTCTCATGCAGCTGGTGATCGCCGCACACGCGAGCCGCTGCAGCTTTTCGAGGTCTCTTTGGGCTGTGCTCAGTTCTGTTCTGGGCCACCAGACTACTGAGCCATATGAAATGATTGGTCGGATGACTGTGGTGTATAGCCAGTGGGTAACCCGTGGGCTAATCCCCCAATTCTTGCCAAGCAATCGCTTGCACTGTTGTGGCGTCTATTAATGAAACGCATGTTAATATGTTCCTTATGATCTCTAGATTACAGTGGTAGTAATAATTATACTTTGTATAGCGGGAATACTGAGAAATAGGATCATAACCTAAAAAATAACTAAAAGGGCTTTTGATTAGTGAGTAGGTTGGCCTAATCGGTATTATAATTTAGTAAAATAGTGCACTGATCGGTAATAACTAGTAGGAACTTCATCGTAGGCTACGCCGATGACATAACCATCATAATATATGGCACACACGAAAATACCCTATGCAACCTTATGCGCCAAGTATTCTAACTAATATTATTATGGTTCTCTTAGGTATGCTAAAACAGAATCCAGGTATTGATTCGTTAGGGCCGATGCCTGCCAGGGTTGTGGGAAAGTCCGAGAGGGATACCGTGGCCCCTGGCACAGGTAACTGAAGGAACACGGGTGGGTTTTAGTCAGTAAGAGTCTGACACGCCCTTATTGAAGTCACTTGATGATTCCCACCATCAAAAAAAAAAAAGTTAGTCTTTATTAAAAAAATCGACCATTGTAAATGATAAACTGGCTACTTTTTTACCCGACTATGGCAAAGGGTTATGATTTTAGCAGTCTATGATTGTATTTACGTGTGTTCCACCGTAGCGCCAGTTACTGAACCGATTTTGATGAATAAAGGTATCAATAGATTCGTAATAGGTCCGGTTGGCATAGGTAGTTTTTTTTTAGTTAAATAGTTACTCCAAATAATAATATAATAAATTCCCCATTTGAATATGGTGGACATTATTATAATATTAATGATAAATAAAATGAATAATTAAAAATTAATACCAAAAATAATAAATAAAATCAAAGTCAAAGTATATTAGAAAAACATTTATAATCTACTCTTTAAAATAATAACGTATTATTAGCTCTCTTCCTCTATCCTATCTTGCTGTGCCCGACAGGGTCCAAAATGATCCAAAATTATGTATATTTTATAATGTACCTACCACCTAAGTTCACATTGTGGAATGCAAATAAATATATTGAGTATTGAGTGTTGACTTTATACGTTAATTCCTGACCTCCGATCTTGATTTCTGTCTGAAATATTTTCTTGTTTCGTACTTTTTAGATCACTTTTATTTTCCGTAGTCGGGTTACTGTTTTGTTTTGTTACAATACGATTAATAGACGTTACAATACGGGGAGACCAAAAAAATACTAACTCCTTTTGTTTGCGTTTTGTTTTTGTTACACACGCTTAGCTATCATAGACATTAATCTTTGGAAACGTGTAAAAAGATAACATGTAATTTAAAAAAACTTAAAATTTGCTAATTATATGGGTAGATATTCAGACGCACATCTAAAATACTTCAGGCCTGTAAAGAAGTGGCAAAAGTAGCAAGATAAAGACTAGAAAGAAAATTATGAACAAGATGTATATAGTTATCAGTATCAGTGTACCAGCGCCCTTACGGGTGAGGTCCATCTGAAGGATCGCCAATTTAGACCAGCTTGGGGATAACTGGCTTCCCTCGAGGAGAGATTGACCCCCTGAACAAGATGTATAGTATAGTACCTACACCTCGTTGGAAGTAAAAATAAGTAAACCTTCTACTCTACTTAAACCCCTAAGTTAATTACAATACAAGGCATATTAAGTACTTACAACAAAATAAACTCCCTCAATTAGCACTAAAGCACCAATGCTCAAACGTTCTAATTTTTAGTTCAAAAATGAGATATAGAGCCTTCAAAGTGTCTAAAGTTAGGATATTTACTGCCTCCACGATATCTCTAAAATATTATTTATGTTTAAATTCACAAATGATTTGCTTCAAAACTAGTGAAGTGTAGAATTAGAATGTCTGTAGGATCATTAGGTACCTACAAGTAAAATATTGCTATTTTGGTGATTAGGTTTAAAATAAAATAGTGTCATTTAGAATTTTGCTTTTTGAACTGATAAAAGTTTCAGTCTGAAGATTTTCTCCTACATTTTCAGATCTGTTTTTTTATTATTATTATTATTTATTTAAAGCATCTGACAACATTGGTCCACTGGTTAGTACAATACTTATCATCTAAGGGTTAGTAACTATCCGAAGTACACAAAATTATTGATCACCACTGCCGCACAAGCAACCGTACAGAGTGTCTCAGAATTGGCGCATCATGTTGTTCAGCTAGGGTTTTCAGGATACCGTTGCTGCTACTCCTCATTCTGCTTATCAAGGATGCGCTCTTCTTCCTCATAATGGCATAAAAGTCATCCGTTCTTGCTACAGCAAACATACTAGACGCGCTGCAGAATCGGGGCAACCTCAACAGTACCCTGAAGCCATTATTGTATTGCACCCTTAGAGCATCTAGAGCCTTCTGCGTATAATTGACCCACGAACTGCCCGTGTAGAACGCTTGACAATAAGCTTTAAACAGAGTTATTTTGACCTCGTTACTACAGCGGGCAAATCTGTGAGCCAACATGTTGCATCTAGCTGCTAGTGCCCTTCGCTCGCGATCCATATCAACCTGATCTTTGAGATCCTCGGTAACACAGTGTCCCAGGTATTTAAATTGGGCAACCCTTTTAAGTGCCCGACCATTGACCACTGATTTTTGTTTTGAGATCTGTTTTTACTTTTCTTTTTAACTAGGCTTTTAGATTTGGTAATTATAAAAAAGTGTCTTATTGACTTAAATATCTTGTTCCACCAACACGTGTGACTTTTCCACACATTCTCAACAGGTGCAATAGGTTTTTGTACACACGACTACACATCAAGCTATACATAACCAGTATAAGCTGACTTCTGATTGTACGAAAAACCTATAAAATGCGAGGCTAGCTAAAACTGGAAAAGCTTGATGTGTAGCCGTGTGTACATCAATCAATAGATAGTAATGTTAAATTACCAAAACTACGTCCAACAAAAAAGAAAACCCTCCAGACTAGGCCATTCCAAAATAACCATAAATCAACTGATCACTTAAAATCTATTAAAAGAGTGATTCCACCGAATGAACGCATCAATCTCGAGACAATCTCGACACACTTTTCAAGATAACCGATAAAAAGTCGGAGCTCATTTCCGATAATTTTTTTTTTGTTGGACAGTCTCCGACAGTGGCCTTATTCTGGGAAGCGATAATTCGACGAGTATCGTGAAATTAACCAAGTAAAAAGTGATTGATATACTTATTGTTGGATAAAATGATATTCGAGCCATTCTAAGAATGAGCTACGCTTTAATACTGCATCGAGATTTTATATAATGTGGTGTCCAAAATTAAAATTTGACACGTTTTTGTTCGCACGTTCAATCTCCATAGCTCAATTGCACTATCAAACTTTATCGTTTCGACATCGCATTCATCTCGTCCCCCGAATACGTCGCCTGCAATTCATCAAGTTTGGATCATCTATCATTGTCGTGGCGTCTGCTATGGCCTTGTGAACCTCCCTGATAACGAACAAACCGAATCGGTACCGAGATTAATCGATCGAAAGTGTATGTTATGTGATTATGTCACATGAAAGGAGAAGTCTTCATCTCTATACGATTCTTTTTATTCAGTGTATTTTTTTTTACTTTTTACCCGACTGCTCTACGCAAAGGCGGGTAATGTGTTTACCAGTCTATGTATATATGTATGTTTGTTTGTTTGTTATTTTGTGCCGCTCTAGAGAACAAACGCGTTGGCACATTTTGATGATTCTGACATCAATCGATTTGTCTTAGTCTTGTGAGTGACGTTAAAGACGTGACAGTAATAAAAATGCAATATGGCGACAAGCAGCCGATCTATTCTGTAAATATCTCAGCGTGAAATCTTAGGTGAAGTGAGCTTGAGATGAGCTGTCAATGGTGTCAATCTCTAGTATCAGCAGTGCTATTCTGTAACCATCTCACCGTGAAAACTTAGGAACCCACCCGTGTTCCTTCACTTGCCTGTGCCGGGGGCCACGGTAACCCTTTCGGACTTTCCCGCAAACGCGTAATTATACCTTAGGCAGTACAATCTTTCCTCCCGCACATTTGTGAGTGGCGCGAGGAGGCGAAACGCCGGGGCGTAGCTCCACTGCCGCGAGAAATCACGGTACAGCGGACAGAGCTCCGGCGGGATCTCAGGGCGGCATGGAGAGTGCGATTGTCGCAACCCAGCGCTGGGCACGCCACAATTGCGGCGATAAGTCCCCTCTTTGAGGAGTGGCTAGAGAGGCACCACGGCGTCCTCACCTTCCGCCTGACGCAGGTCCTCACCGGACACGGTTGTTTCGGGAGGTTCCTGTTCCGGATAAGGCGGGAGGAAACGCCCGGGTGTCACCATTGTGTGGATCGCCCGGAGGATACGGTGGAGCATACGGTGGAGGTCTGCCCGGCTTGGGCGGAGCACCGCCGTGTCCTCGTGGAGGCGATTGGCAGTGGCGATCTCTCGCGTCCAGCCCTGGTCCAGGCCATGGTACGGACCGAGAGGGCTTGGAAAGCCGTCACCTCCTTCTGCGAAGCAGTAATGTTTGCGAAGGAGGAGGCGGAACGCGTGAGGGAGAGGCAAAATTCGCGCCCTCACGCCACTAGCCGCCGCAGGAGACGCCCTGGGCGTCGGGAATCGCAGGCCGATTCCCGGCCACTGTAGGCGTGGGCTTGCGAACGGCGAGCAATGGGCAGCTCGCCGTTCGATGAGGACCAGGCCCGGGTCGACGGCGCGTTCTGTTCTACGCGCGCCTCAAAGAGATGTCAGCGCCAATGACGGGGTCCGCTAGGGCCGATGCCTGCTGGGGTTGCGAGAAAGTCCGAAAGGGTTACCGTGGCCCCAGGCACCGGCAACTGAAGGAACACGGGTGGGTTTTAGTCAGTAAGAGTCTGACACGCCCTCCTGCTCTGCCCAGAGCGGGAGAAGTTATTTGATGATTTCCCACCCTCAAAAAAAAAAAAAAAGGCAGTACAATCTTATGCAGTCGGAGGCTTCTTCAATAAAGACCTATTGCTGGCTTATGGTGTACAAGTACGGGTGTGCGATTGGAGACAGAAATGTCATCTTGTTTCCATCTTCTTTAAGTTCCCTTTTTACGCATTCAGGTTTTATGTATTTTTTATTTACCTTTTTACTTTTAAATCTGCAACCGTGTTTCTTATTGGATTGTTACTTATTAGTCCTACAGTATTTTACCTCTGCTAGCAGCAATCCAACAACAACCTTATTGTAACGAAAATAAAGATCACTGTGATTTTGACAGACTTGTCAGTACTCAGCAGCAACAAAATAGCAACCTTATTGTAACAGACTGGTCTGTACTCAGGAGCAACCCTACAGCAACTGATAACGCATCAGCACACTCCGCCAGACGGGCATTTGATTTATTGAGTACGGCAGGAGCACAGATGATGAGCCGCAACCAGGCCTTGATTCTTATTTATTCTCGAAAATCAAAGTGACAACTTCGTGGCATTGACATTATGCACTCTGAAGACGCAGTGACTTCGTTCGAAAGAGCTGTGGTAGAGAACTCCAGGTAGCGCTTCACTGGAGGTCTGCCCGGCTTGGGCGGAGCACCGCCGTGTCCTCGTGGAGGCGATTGGCGGTGGCGATCTCTCACGTCCGGCCTTGGTCCAGGCCATGGTACGGAGCGAGAGGGCTTGGGAAGCCGTCACCTCCTTCTGCGAAGCACTAATGTTCTCGAAGGAGGAGGCGGAACGCGTGAGGGAGAGGCAAAATTTGCGCCCTCACGCCCCTAGCCGCCGCAGGAGACGCCCTGGGTGTCGGGAATCGCAGGCCGATTCCCGGCCACCGTAGGCGCGGGCTTGCGAACGGTGAGCAATGGGCAGCTCGCCGTTCGATAAGGACCAGGCCCGGGTCGACGGCGCGTTGTGTTCCACGCGCGCCTCAAAGAGATGTCAGCACCAATGACGGGGTTTGCTAGGACCGATGCCTGCTAGGGTTGCGGAAAAGTCCAAGAGGGTTACCGTGGCCCGTGGCACAGGCAACTGAAGGAACACGGGTGGATTTTAGTCAGTAAGAGTCTGACACGCCCTCCTGCTCTGCCCAGAGCGGGAGAAGTTATTTGTGATTTACAACCCACAAAAAAAAAAGGTAGCGCTTCACGCCAGGCGCGATCACTTGGTCTGGTGGATTTTTTTTCATTTACAACAGCGGAGCCTAAAGCAGAAGAGGAAGGTGTAGACCTTCCCTAAGCGACACACTATTGTTTTCCGACATCCACGCGAACGGAGTACCGGGCACAACTAGTGACGATATTAAAGATCACTTTGATTGTGTCAGACGTGTCAGTAGGAGCAAACCAACAACAACCCTATGAGCATAAAGATCACTGTAAATAAAGTTGACATTGATGCTAAATCTGAGTTGAAGTAACTGTGAAAGGACTATACTTTGTCAGCTGTGACTCCCAAAATATATTCTTGGAAGCAAATGTTTTTACCATCTACCGTTTCAGACACCAATCTACATGGTCTTCACATGATCTGACCAAGATTATGTCTGGACTTTAAAAGAGACTGTGACCTCCGAGTTTGTTTCGGCCTTTCTTCTCAGAGTAGTCAGATAGGAAACGCCGACCTCATATAGTTTTTAAAATATGATTGACGTGTCAAAGTGTTTGTACAAACCTACTTACAGAAATAAATCTTTTATCATTTATCCTACCTTACCATACCTTTTGGAAGGGGCGCGGCGTCTAGAATCAATTCTATTTTCATGTAATGTTGACGTTCAAAAGTGCCTCTTATGTGAAATAAATGCTTTGACTTTGACTTTTATTTTTCTAACATTTGGAAGCTAATATCCTACACAACTGTTTTTTCTACTCAAATCTGCCAAATTATTTATTCATGTTATGATGGCAGAGAGTACTTATCTCATGTTATCAGTATCACTGTAAGAAAAAAACGACTGCTGCCGCTGCAACAGTTCAGAATTTGATGTTCCTCCTACATATTGTGTTACGGACGCCGAACTCACCGTAGAATTATGTATTAGAATCCTGTGTACAGTAGCATTTTATTGTATAAACATATCTAGAATAAAAAATCATTGTGGTTGGTCGCGGGGTCTTGCCTCTGACGGGTCTGGACAACTTGAAACCTGCCGGAGACCAGACACGAACCAAAGTGGCTGCATTGGTGGGTCGCCAGAATTTATAATGAACTTTGCAGTAGGGCACCCACTACTTGCGCCCATGTGCGAGACTATAATAAGAGGCAAAAATCCCTTATAAAACCCCCTGGCTGGAGGCTTTGAGTTAGTTCGAAGGCACCACAGGATTGACCGGTTAAGCAGTCACGGCCTCTCAGGGCCAACTGCGAGATGCTGCGACATATAAAAAAAACCTTGTAAAATAAGTTCACTTCAACAGTTCAACGATAACAGTACTACGAGAATAAACCAGAACAAGTAACCAAGTCTTTCATAGAACAACACTCTACATATTGTATTATACTAGCATACATAATCAGCCTAGCTATGTTGGCTTCGGAATACCAGTATTTTACATGGAGCGACTGCCTATCTGATATCCACAACCCAGTAACTCGGTACTTAACTCGATACCCCTTGGTGTAACTGATTGTCAGACCTTTGGGCTTCTGACTGCCCGTATCGACTGTCAAAGATCTACGAATGACAGCCGGGACTAACGGCTCAAGGCGGGGTGTTATCTCAATATTCCCAAAAATTGGTTTCTTAGAACGTCGAGTATGACGTAATGTAATAAAAATAAGTAACGCGAAAAATACAGTGAACAGAGAAGGGTATAAAGAAGAATTTAAACCGAACAGAATAATAAATAATAGTTTGATATTCCCAATAAAAAATTGGGAAGTTGTAGCACAAAAATAAACTTTGACGTCGAAGATCTCTGTATTTCCAGCGATAACAACAGTTTTTTTTTTAAGAATTTAGTAGGTTTTCCATTTTTTTAAAACTTTAACCAAACCATTATTTAATTTTATGTCTATATTTTAAATAATCTAAAGAAAAGCAGTAAAATAAATGCCCATTCGCAGCTTACGTCACATTTCAACACAAATATCATTTTCAATTTTCAATCTTATTGACGCTCCATAGTGGTGACAATAGTTTACGCGGTCATACTTTAGTCGTCGGGCAGCGCTCGACTTGGATGGTTGGCACCGGACGCTCTGTGCATAATTCGATTGTAGTTTTCAAGTAATTTATGACTGAAAACAGTGTGTGAATTGAACTAAAGTTCTGTGGCGGACTACTAAGGCTACTCACTGCCTAATATTGAAGTGAAAATTCAGTCTCAGTGGAAATATGGGCAATAAAAATAAAATGTTGCGAAAGAGTTTTACAAGAAAAAGACGAAAAACTCGAAAAAATGATGGAATGTTTGGGTAAGTAGGATGATTACGGTATTGTATCATAACATTTGAAATTTGTATTTAGTTAAGTTTACTTACGAAACTGTATAAATCTATAGAAACGGCATTGACAATTTCTACAAACATTTTGCTAAATCCAAAAACAAATAGGTGCACTCTATTTTGATGTCTATAGAATGCATATTTGAATGCGCCTAGTGCAAACGTCTCTGGTCGAAGCAACCATCGAGGCGATAGCCATTTTGCAATAGTAGGTATAAGTAACAAAAACAAACTTGCAGATAAATCAGAGTGCGTTCGTAATTATTATAATAATATAAATACTGCACACTAGTTATATATAAAGCATTTTGATTCTTTTGTAAGATTATTTTTATAATATTTATTGAGTCATTAGACCAGTGCCGATAATTTTTGAAAACGAAAAAAGTCACAGTAGGATGAAACCCATTGGAAAAGAAAGAGAATATAACAAAAATGAAAGGAAAAATAATTTACGGGCGATCCGAGGTCGGGAAGTGGGGGTTATCTCGATTTCCGGCAAAACTACAAGTCTTATGGAAAAAAGTGTAATAGCAAAGTTGTAGGTAATAAAAAGATCTACAACTTTTGTATTCACACTTTTTTCAAGTAACCTCAAAATTTATGTGAAAAATTTAAATAACCAAGTTTTTGGTTTTATATTTTTATCTTTTACACAGCATTTTTTTTTTTCGCGAAATTTGCCGTATACTTACCTTTTTATGTTTCAAGCACACTGTATTTTGATTGATTTAAAATATTTGTTTTTTTCACCTTATTTTGACCTAATATCGAAAAAGCACCCTAATTTTCAATCGAAAATTCTCACGTGAAAATATCTGCTTTTTTAAAAACTCGGTAAAAAAAATAATTGCTGTGTAAAAGATAAAAATAAAAAACCAAGAACTTGGTTATTTGAATTTTTCACATAAATTTTGAGGTTACTTGAAAAAAGTGTGAATACAAAAGTTGTAGATCTTTTTATTACCTACAACTTTGCTATTACACTTTTTTCCATAAGACTTGTAGTTTTGCCGGAAATCGAGATAAACCGCTTTTTACCCTTAAACCCCCACTTCCCGACCTCGGATCGCCCGTAAATTATTTTTCCTTTCATTTTTGTTATATTCTCTTTCTTTTCCAATGGGTTTCAGCCTACTGTGACTTTTTTCGTTTTCAAAAATTATCGGCACTGGTCTAATGACTCAATAAATATTATAAAAATAATCTTACAAAAGAATCAAAATGCTTTATATATAACTAGTGTGCAGTATTTATATTATTATAATAATTACGAACGCACTCTGATTTATCTGCAAGTTTGTTTTTGTTACTTATACCTACTATTGCAAAATGGCTATCGCCTCGATGGTTGCTTCGACCAGAGACGTTTGCACTAGGCGCATTCAAATATGCATTCTATAGACATCAAAATAGAGTGCACCTATTTGTTTTTGGATTTAGCAAAATGTTTGTAGAAATTGTCAATGCCGTTTCTATAGATTTATACAGTTTCGTAAGTAAACTTAACTAAATACAAATTTCAAATGTTATGATACAATACCGTAATCATCCTACTTACCCAAACATTCCATCATTTTTTCGAGTTTTTCGTCTTTTTCTTGTAAAACTCTTTCGCAACATTTTATTTTTATTGCCCATATTTCCACTGAGACTGAATTTTCACTTCAATATTAGGCAGTGAGTAGCCTTAGTAGTCCGCCACAGAACTTTAGTTCAATTCACGCACTGTTTTACCAATTTTAGCAAATACCAACTAATATTCAGCCAGCAGCAGCTTCCATTCCCGTGGATGATCCCTCTATCGTCTAAATTTTTCAGAATTCTAGCTTCCGTCCCGGCTCCGCATTTTCTTAGAAACATTATGGCATTTGTCACTTTGGAGCTGTGATATTATTGCATTTATTTAGAGTTTATGTGATTTTTAAGTGGTCCGAGGGCCTTTATGTTGGTTTTGTTTTCTATTTTTTTACCGCACCCACTAAGTACCTATCTAAAACACAAACATTAGTTTGAAATGGCATAACTACCCATTTAATTAACCCTTCCATCCCTGATACTGACTTACACCCGAAAAGCATAATTCCCCTTCTAGAGCAGTCGGGTAAAATTCGGAATGTTTATATTTGACCTGTTTATCATGTACTGTAATAAAAATAAACAGTAGTGATGTTTTTTTTTTAAATTGTTATGTGTAATTATTTATTGTATCATATTATGAACCGACACTGTAATTACATCGAATTTTAGAACGCACGTCATAAGTAAGTATATTCAACAGAAAACATCTGATTTCCTTACGTATACTATGCAACTTTCCTTGAGCACACAAACGCCCGTGTTAGCGTTTGCGAGTGTGTGCATAATTACCGTAAAACGCGCAGATGCGGTTGTGTGAGTGCGGTAATAGCGATTAAAATCGTAGTCGGTCCGCGCCTTAACGAGTTTTCTGAGGCACGAAGGGGTTTCGATATGTAATGGATGGTCACCCATCCACGAACCGACCGCAGCAAGCGTAGCTTTACCTTTGATAGCTTGGCCATGGATACCTTTTTGGCTAAACGATAACAGCCACATGGGCCCTTCGTATATTATACCACCATACATACCATACCATACTATATTTTCTATTTACATATACTATTCATCCCTTAATATATCCAATTTATACCGAAACTTCACAAAACAACTGTCCTGCGGTGTGCACAAAGGACATTGTCACTTACAACTCAACAACTCCACAATGCCTTAAGTACCTACCTACAAACTCGAAGTAACAACAGAATAATTTCCAAAGATTTCTCAAACTATAAACATTTTGACTCCTCCACCAACTTAGGATTTAATCCACTTAAATTCATGAACATGGGCGGGAACTCCTGTTCAAACCACAAGTTAATACAATGAGCTTTGTGTTCTAGGTATGGAAAACAAGACTGATTTATAATTTCTATTACGATGAGAAACTGGGCTCGAATTACGGATAAGTTGGCTGCTAAAATTCGGGAATAAATTTATTGTTGTTGGGATTGGATGGAAACACATAGGTATTTATTGTTTTGAATTAGTTGTTGTTTAGTTAATTGTTAAACTTCTGGTGAATTCATTAATTATTAGTTAGGTACTTTTTATCTAGGCTCTTATAATCGTAATGTATCTACTACCTTTTAGGGCCCTTAGATACAAAAGCCACCGACCGATATGGGCCTCGGTCGGTGGCATATTTAGATATTGACCGCTTTTCTTCACAGCTTCTAAGTGAATTCCTGGAGACAATAGCACACATACGTAAGTCCATCAATGCCTAGTTGTGGCTAAGGCTTGTATAGTTCCTACATTTCTCAAAAGAATGCGCGGAAATTAATAGTAATAGTTCACCGAGAGGAGAAAGTGACCGATTACCGTCGAGGGTGTCGTTTGAAGCCCGAGCCGTAGGCGAGGGCTTTAAAACACCCGAGATCGGGAATCGCACTTTCTCTCGAGTGATACATAGTGCTTTATACTACACCTACGAGGAAAATAAAAAACTAAATCTTTACTAAAACTGAATCCTCAAACAACACACAAATTGAAAATGGCGCCAATGGCGTCTGCAATTTTCACATGTTCTTTTTTCAAATTGTTTATCCTGCCGCCGCAGTGTCGCACTGCCAGCCCGACACCATCCAACACACAGCTAGTGGCCAGTGTCATTTTGCGAACTTGGAGATAAAAACTCACTGTAAAAACTTTTTGGCTTTTGATATTTAGGTTACCGGCGCACTTAGAGCATTAAATTAATGCTCTAAGCCGGCGCATAGTCTTACCCAAAATTAAAAAAGAAAAACCACGTAAGAAATGAATTTTCATACACTTTTCTCTCCCGCTCAGATGCGTTTTCTCCCCGCATATTTGTTCGATATGCAATGACGTACTTTCTACCGTAAATTTGATAAAGTATCAAGGTACTTTCCAAGCAGGTGTAGTATAAAATACTATTATTTTACTAAATCAATGACGAACAACGAACAACAATAATTTTTCCAGCGGTAAAGTGTTCATTTGTTTTTTTTTTCAATAAACAGCTATTTACAAGCCAGTTCGAAATTTAAACAAAACCTTTGATATGTTACCTCCTTGGTTGCCATGTTTCGGAGTAAAAGATCGTTCCATTTTTAAATTACACGATAGCTAAGAGTTTACTATTTGTAATTTAATTGGCTGCTAAACCACGACAGATATTTACGATAGATATTTTGAATTTTAAGCTGTTGGCCATATTGTTTCATTTACTTGTCGACCTATTGATGAAATGTGACCTTATGTTTTTTAAATTGTTGTTTGAATCTATGAAATTTAAATGTAATTTATTTTATTTTAGTGTGTCTACTGTAATTGTGTTTAAATTCAGATACAAAATTATTTGACTATGACTATGAACCCCGACAGATATGGATTTTTATACAACTTTTGCCAGCCGCTGCTCGCATGTATTTGGCCAGTACAGGAATTTTGATTTATCTCGAAGAAGGTTGTCAAAATAATGCTCAAATTTCCAAGCATGTTTGAGAAAAATATTGTACTTAGTATATATTTCAGGAAGAATACAAAGCGCTACAGTAACTCCTCTAAGTTTAAAACCAAAGCACAGAAACAACCCACTCTAATAAAACAATCAATCTGCCTAGACTTATCACAACTAAGTTGAGATCGGCTTCCAGTCTAACCAGATGGACGGCGAGCAATGGGCAGCTCGCCGTCCGTTAAGTACCAGGCCGGGGTCGACGGCGCATTGTGTTCCGCGCTCGCCTCAAAGAGATGTCAGCAACAATGACGGGGTCCGCTAGGGCCGATGCCTGCCAGGGTTGCGGGAAAGTCCGAAAGGGTTACTGTGGCCCCTGGCACAGGCAACTAAAGAAACACGGGTGAGTTTTAGTCAGTAAGAGTCTGACACGCCCTTCCGCTGCGCCCAGAGCGGGAAAAGTTATTTGATGATATCACCTCCCTCAAAAAAAAAAACAAAAGTCTAACCGGATGCAGCTGAATAACGGTATTTTAAATGGAGCGACTGCTTATCTGACCTCCACAACCCAATCACTGGGTAACCGCTAAACATTTCAGCGGTTAACCCTTGGTAAGATTTTTTGTCAGACTTTTGCCCCACCACCCACTCTAATCGAAAAATGCGTGTTAGCAAAACTGTATCCAAAATTATGCATTTTATGTTTTAGTTACGACACGCTTGAAAAGATAAGAAACAGATTTCGTCGTAAACGAAGCACAAAGAAAATGAGAATATTAACGACTCAGCAACGCATCCTGAGAATACTAAGTAATATATAAATTGACCTTTCACATTTGACTAGGAAGACATGAGATTTGAGCAACGAAAATATAAGGAAAATTGTGTGTCTCCACGTTGATTTTTTCTCTACAAAAAATGTGGATATTTTTGGAGATTCATAATCCACTTATTCCCGACAATTACATGTACTTCCCAAGCAATATTGCTCCTAAAATGATCGTTAGCGAATAAAATAAATATTACACTATTTTCGGATGTTCCCTTTATGTTTCCTCCTTCATTAGGCGCACGTGATTTTCCTTTTTCGTTTACGATACGGCAAATTAATGTTTATTCTGTGAATTGTAGTTTCACCTTGTTTCTTATTGATCCGATTATAGCAACAGACATACGAGACGTTTCTCAGCGCACGATTGATCTAGTGATTGCTTACGTGCGATTCGAGTTACCGGATTTTTTAGACGTGTACAAACGCTTTATACAACTGGCCAAGTTCGAGTCGGACGTACTAAGGGTTCCGTACCACCAAAATTATCATATTATACCTAACGTAACATAACATCACGCCATGTTTCCTTGAAGTTGTAGGTTAAGCAGAGGTGTAGGTACCTATAATATCTACACCCATATTTCTGTTACTGAGAAATTCCTGATGGAAAAACCTAATAAAACTTTGCCTACCCTGGGAATGGAATCCAGGACCTCTTGTTTAGCAGTAGCGCTTGCGCCCACTAGATCAACGACGTATACCGTATGGTCCTTTTTTTATTACTAATAAGTACCATGATTGATGCTGTAGTAACAAGTATTCTGTGAATATTATCTGGACATTAAAATAGAATTGATTCTAGTCGCCCCTTCCAAAAGGTAGTTTCGTATGGAGAAGAATGGGCAAAAAACCCCACCGTTACTCTTTTAAAATGTGTTACAATATTTAGTACCTATACATTAATTTAAAAAAAAAACCCAAATATATTTGAAGACGATGCACCTATAAATTACCCTACCACAACAGGTAAAAAGAATTAAAAAATGTAGCAATGACAAATAAGTGCTCAAGTATTTACAAACATTGTAAAATTATACGATTTTCCTATTTATTTAAACAAGTAAGAACAGTATGTGAGTTGAAGTAATCACAGAATGTAAATGTTGTTCTCAACATTTACATTCCCTCACACACACAGCACAGCCCTCTAAATCTGTCTAGATAGGTATTAAATAATTATTGAAAAGCACAGCCCTCTAAATCTGTTAAGATAGGTGCTAAATAATGATGAACGACTTGGATAACGTATTTTTATATAGATAAATGTCACCAGTAGGCATTACACACCTATTTTTTATGTATCACCTTGTAACTTCTTATAACAAGAAATACGAGTAAATTTAATGTGACAAAGTTCTATCTGTTAGAGTAAACAAACCCGTTGATTGGTCGAAAGGCGCCCATTGTATTCCACATCCTGGTTCCCACGATCAAACTAGGTCACAGGGGTGAAGAGCGGGGAGCGCGGGGTAGGGTATAATCGACTCTCCCACTAGCCATTGGATAGTGGGCGGTCGTGATAAGGGGACCGACCACTACTTGCGCTTACGTTGGGGGAAATAAAATGGGCGCCCACGGGCGTAACGATACAGTCTTCCTACAACAGTCTTCCTACAACAGTCTTCCTACATCAGTCTTCCTATAGTCTTCAAACAGTCTTCTTCAAGTCGTGATAATTGTCTTAAAAGTAAATATTGTATAAGTGTGTGACTTTAATGTAAAAGTATCTTGTTAAATCAGTGTTAAAATCGTTGAAGTTTAAATATAATATTTAGTGCACTCATCTTGTTCGTGTTTTCATTCAACCCTGCGTCCTGAATCGTGTACAATTTTTGGTCCTTCGAGTGCCGGATCGTACGGAAGATAAACAAGATGAGTGTTAGAAGCACAATTACGACACGGAGTAAGTTGCGCAAAATAGAGGCCGACATGAACAAGCGACGTGAGTTGGAGGCTGACTCTGGCGTGCCGTCTGAAAAGGCACCAGGCTCAGTTTCAGTTGCACCGATTACATCGTCGGTTCCTGTACCTGTAATCCCACTGGCGGGAGGTCGTGTTATCGACCACATAGATATGTTCACGCCTGTGAGATCGGAGACAATCCAGAGGGCAGGTTCCGGGACAAGCCACGTCTCCTCGAGGAGCGGCCAGAGAAGTGCCGACTACCTTCGACGGAGGGTTGAGTACGAGGCTGAACGAGAATTGGTACGCATGAAGGAGCAACTCGTCAAGAAGAAGCTTGAAGCCGATCTCGCTGAGATTGATGCCGCTGTTGAGGAAGACTCAGAATCAGAAGGAGAAGGGACAACGCGGCGAGTGGAAGCATGGGTCGAAGACTCGGCTCCCGCTGTCAGGGAAACACACACGCTCGCTGTGAGTCGCGATCCGCCGCCGCGTCAAGTGTCCGCGCCCTCTCGTGATGTGTTAGCACCAGTGCCGCCGCCCAGTTATATACCTGCGCTCCAACAGTGTGCGCCCGCGTCGGTACAGTTTCGCGAACCACCGTACCTAGGGAGCGCTACGCCCTTAGCTACGGCCAGTGTTCCACGAGCCAGATAACAGGCTAGAAGAGAGCCTGAGTGGGAAAACGCGTTCGCAGACGACAGGGACAGGAGCAGGTCGCGGGACAGAAAGATAGATCAGTTGGCAGACGCTATCACAAACCTAGCGCGTCCGCGGCCGGTACCAAGACAGGCCTATGAGTTGCCATTTTTCAAAGGCGACCCAGCTGAATGGCTGTCGTACAAGAACATGTACCACGACACAACAGTTATGTACGAGTTCAAGCCGCATGAGAACCTAGCGCGCTTGAAAACATCGCTGCAGGGAGACGCAAAGTTGGCCGTGGAAGATTTGTTGCGCACCTCGACTAACCCAGGTGAAATTATCAAGACGCTTGATGAAGAGTTCGGGCATCCTAATCTAGTGCTAGAGTGTGCTCTAAAGAAAGTGCGAGCGTTACCTAAAGTGACTGAAAGTGGCCGTGAACTCAGAAAGTTCTCAACAACGGTGAGAAATTGTGTGTCGCTGCTGAAGAGTGTACAAGCTAACGGATATTTAAACAATCCACAACTGGTGAGTGAACTTTTGAACAAACTTACATCTGTACAACGTGCTCAATATGGTGATTTTGCTATGGGTATGGCAACGACCCAGGGCATAGATGTGCGAGTTTCACCGAGTCTAGAAATACTCGCAGAGTTCCTGAGTCATCTAGCCCGAGCCACGTCTTTTTATGTTCAAATGGAGATGAGTGCGCCCACATCATCGTCTAGCACGGCTAAGCCCCGAGCACCTGTACAGATGTTCAAGCAGTCTAGAAATGTTCAACGCTTGCACGTTCACTCGGATAATGACCAGCAAGCTAAGGCCACAGAGGAACCATGCACATTATGTGGAGACAAACATAAGTTACCCAAGTGCGTCAAGTTCACCGAGTTGAGTGTCGACGAGAGGTGGCAACATGTTAAGAAACATAAATTATGTTTTAAGTGCATCATAAAGAAGCACGGGAAGAACTTTTGTCGTGCAAGTAGGTGCGCGTCGTGTGATTACGCGCACCACACATTGTTACATGCCGACAAGAGGAGCGAGAGCGTCACGAACGTTAGTGACTACACAGGGAAGGCGTTATTAAAGATAATGCCAGTGTGTGTTACAGTGAACGGTGTTGACAAACATTGTTATGCCCTACTGGATGACGGGGCAACCGTATCACTGATAGACGACTCGTTAGCTGATAACGCCAGTGGAAAGCAAGTTCCACTAACTCTGCACAGTGCGCGCGGTCAAGAGATCGTTGACAATACATCAAAAGTAATCAGTGTATCAGTGCGTGGACCGAACGGGTTAACACATAAAGTGAAGTGTCGTACATTAAAAAGCCTGGACTTACCCGCGCAAACAGTGTCCGCCGCAGTGTTAACAGAACACGCCCACATTCGCGACTTGGGTTGCGAGGAAATGAGAGGAGCCAGACCACTGCTGTTGTTGGGCCAAGACAACTGGGAGCTGTTGGT
The DNA here is from genome assembly GCA_937001585.2 of Brachylomia viminalis. Classification (NCBI taxonomy): domain Eukaryota; kingdom Metazoa; phylum Arthropoda; class Insecta; order Lepidoptera; family Noctuidae; genus Brachylomia; species Brachylomia viminalis. Next base: position 8,128,044 of record OW443304.2, read on the forward strand.
CAGCCAGGAGACTCGCCGAGGAAAATCCGGTAAGCCAGTTGCCTCTTTGACCAGTTTAGGGTGGGTTGTGCACGGACCTGTAGGTACTCATCAGAGTGTTAATGTTCATTCACTAAATTGTGTAGTAGAATCAACTATCGACTTGCACGAGTTAGTCAAAAAACAGTTTGAGCTAGAAGCGATAGGAATTTCAGAGGTGCCTCGAAAGCACAAGGATGTGGAGAGAGCTAAGGCTATTCTAGACTCCACTAGCCGTCAGACAGAGAGCGGCCAGTGGGAGTTAGGGCTACTGTGGCGTCGCGACGACCCACAGTTACCTAATAATTATAGGTACGCACGCCAGCGTCTAGCCGGAATTGAGCGTCGGCTACATAAGGACGCTGTGTACACCGCAGCCTATACAGCGCAGATAGATAGGTTGTTGGCAGAAGGGTACGCGAGTAGGGTAGAGGGCGGTATCAAGTCCGATTCGGTATGGTATTTACCCCACTTCGGGGTAACGAATCCAAACAAACCGGGAAAATTAAGATTGGTTTTTGACGCCGCGGCTAGCTACAATGGGACGTCTTTAAATGACAATTTGTTGACTGGACCCGACTTGCTAAATTCCCTGTTAGGCGTGTTATTTAAATTTAGATTGGGGCCTGTAGCTTTTACTGGGGACATAGCCGATATGTTCTTACGAGTTTTTATAAGAGAACAGGATCGAGGGGCACAGCTGTTCCTTTGGACGACTGACGGCAATAAGGAGCCTGACGTGTACGTCATGAACTCCATGATATTCGGGGCCGTGTCGTCGCCAACGTCGGCAATTTATATTTTAAATAAAAACGCGGAACAGTTTAAAGAAACGTGCCCCGAAGCGGTAGCCGCCATACACGAAAAACATTATATGGACGACTACCTGGATAGTGCTTGGTCTGCCACGCAGGCCAACAGTTTAATTGAGGAAGTGACTCACATCCACGCCAGAGGCGGGTTTAATATACGGGGGTGGGTCACCAACTCTCAAGAGCTGCGCGATAAGCTCAGAGTAGATATGCCTGACCGGGTTTCCTTAGATAAAGGCGAAGGTGCGACGGAACGCACGTTAGGCATGATCTGGTCACCAAGCTCGGACCAATTAGCTTTTGACCTATCATTTAAGAAGTTGCCTAAAGCCATAGTAGAGGGACACGTGGTTCCAACAAAACGGGAATTCCTTCGATTTATCATGTCAATCTTTGACCCACTAGGTTTCTTGTATCCGTGTGTCATACAGTCGCGCATCCTTATGAAACGGATATGGCACACGGGAATTCAATGGGATGAGAAACTGAAAGAGCCAGAGGCCAAGTTGTGGTTTGAGTGGTTGCAAAACCTGTACCACCTTAATAACATATTCATACCTAGGTGGTACGGCCTCCAGCTAGAGCAACTAGAGTTGCATGTATTCGGTGACGCGAGCGAGTCCGCTTACGCAGCAGTAGCCTATGTAGCGGGGTTAAACACAGAAGGGGATAGGGATGTCGCGATAGTGATAGGTAAGGCGAGAGTAGCGCCACAAAAGGTGACATCCATTCCACGTCTAGAATTACAAGCGGCTGTGTTAGCCTGTAGACTAGCCGATACAGTAGTCAAGGAATTAGGAGCAGTTATTAGTAGCATTCATTTATGGACTGATAGCAAAACTGTCCTCAAGTGGATAAATTCAGACGCGTTAGAATTTCAAAGGTTCGTGTCACACCGTTTAGCCGAGATAGACAAAAGGTCAGAGAGGGACAGCTGGCGCTGGGTTCCGTCAGCGATGAACCCCGCAGACAAGGCTACCCGGATGGACTGGCCTAACAACAGCAATGAGTGGTTGTCGGGTCCCTCTTTTCTTCGCTGTCCACAGGAGCAGTGGCCGGCCGACATCAAGCTCGACGCGGTGGCAGAGCAGGACCTTGAAAGAATACAGCGCGTGCACACCGTTGCAGTACAGACTGAATCACTGCTGCAGTATGAGCGGCTACCTACGTGGACGCGCGCCGCTAACGTCATGGCGCGTGTGCATATTTTCATAGATCGATGCCGCAAGCGGCGTCAGACATCCCTTGTGTCGACAGATGACCTGCACGAGGCCGAGATGCGCCTCCTGCGTCTGATACAGGGGGACAGCTACACGGAAGACATCGCTGCGCTACGAGAGGCTCGCCCATTGCCTCGCAACAGCAAGTTGCGGGCACTAGACCCCATGTTTTATGAAGATGGGCTGGTGAGAGTACGCGGCAGGCTGGGCGCCTGTAGCGAGCTCAACTTCGGGGAGCGCCATCCTATCATCCTGGATGGGAAGCATGCGCTCACGCGGCGCCTCTTATTCAAATACCACGTGGAGGCGCTGCACGCCAATCAAGAAGCTGTGGTGAACAGAGTCCGTGAGAGATTCTGGATAACAAACTTGCGGTCTGCGGTAAAAACCGTCACTGCAAGCTGCCAACGGTGTCGACTGGAGAGGGCCAAGCCGGTGACACCCAAGATGGGTGACCTCCCGGTGGCCAGACTAGAGGTGACGAGAAGAGCTTTCGTCCACTGTGGGGTCGATTATTTTGGCCCCATGGAAGTGGCTGTCGGACGACGCAGAGAGAAGAGGTGGGGCGTGCTATTCACGTGCCTCACCACACGCGCCGTCCACCTGGAGCTGGCGGCATCGCTGAGTGCCGACTCGGCGATACTGGCCCTGAGGCGCTTGATTGCGCGCCGCGGGCGTCCGTCGGACATGTATTCCGACCGCGGCACAAATTTCGTCGGGGCGCACGCCGAGCTACGCGCAGCACTGCGCGACATGGACCAGGACAAAATGAGAAGCGAAGTGACGGGACGCGGAATTGCCTGGCACTTTAACCCCCCGGCATCTCCACATATGGGCGGGTGCTGGGAGCGACTAGTGCGCTCAATCAAGAACGCACTAAAGGCAACGCTACGAGAGCGTGCCCCTCGCGAGGAGGTACTTTACACACTCCTTGCCGAAGCCGAGCTGATCGTAAACAGCCGGCCTCTCACATACGTGAGCAGCGACGTCGAGCAACCAGTGGTTCTGACCCCCAACCATCTCCTGCTGGGCACAGCCGCGGGAGATGCACCGTGCACGCGTCGGCATGCCGCCGACCTGGATTCCCGCCGCATGTGGCGACGGGTGAACGCGCTGGCCGACCTCTTCTGGAGGCGCTGGCTGCGCGAGTACCTGCCGACGCTCCAACGCCGTAATAAGTGGTTCAGTGACGTTCCAAATGTGAAAGTGGGTGACGTGGTAGTGATCACAGACGCGAATAAGCCACGAAACCAGTGGACCAAAGGGGTCATCCAAAGTGTATATCCTGGCGCGGATAATATAATAAGAGTGGTAGACGTAAGAACCAATCATGGGGTCCTGCGTCGACCTGTTGTAAAGGTGGTTGTGCTTCCGACAGACGGGAATGTAGTCGGATGAACCCTTCTACAGGGGGTGGAAATGTTGAGAAGCACAGCCCTCTAAATCTGTCTAGATAGGTATTAAATAATTATTGAAAAGCACAGCCCTCTAAATCTGTTAAGATAGGTGCTAAATAATGATGAACGACTTGGATAACGTATTTTTATATAGATAAATGTCACCAGTAGGCATTACACACCTATTTTTTATGTATCACCTTGTAACTTCTTATAACAAGAAATACGAGTAAATTTAATGTGACAAAGTTCTATCTGTTAGAGTAAACAAACCCGTTGATTGGTCGAAAGGCGCCCATTGTATTCCACATCCTGGTTCCCACGATCAAACTAGGTCACAGAGGTGAAGAGCGGGGAGCGCGGGGTAGGGTATAATCGACTCTCCCACTAGCCATTGGATAGTGGGCGGTCGTGATAAGGGGACCGACCACTACTTGCGCTTACGTTGGGGGAAATAAAATGGGCGCCCACGGGCGTAACGATACAGTCTTCCTACAACAGTCTTCCTACAACAGTCTTCCTACATCAGTCTTCCTATAGTCTTCAAACAGTCTTCTTCAAGTCGTGATAATTGTCTTAAAAGTAAATATTGTATAAGTGTGTGACTTTAATGTAAAAGTATCTTGTTAAATCAGTGTTAAAATCGTTGAAGTTTAAATATAATATTTAGTGCACTCATCTTGTTCGTGTTTTCATTCAACCCTGCGTCCTGAATCGTGTACAGTAAATCAATGTCATAAAAATAATAAATTATACAATTATATTAGCAACCAGATTGATATTGTCTATCTAGTCTTTGACGGAGTTTCATAGTTTTTTGTGATGGGATAGGATCAGCCCTGAGTTAGTACCTCTTCTTATCTAACAATTCCAACATGCAAACTCATTCATACACATACTCGTACTTACACCTAACAAACATACCTTCGCGCAAAAGAAGAAAGTATTTTGTTTATTACATTCTTCATTTTATTTATTTGCTCTCATGCATAAGTATCACAGATTTCACAATTTATTACTGTCGTTTTTTGTACATGAACCCTGTCAGAGCACTGCAAAGCACAATCTCGGTTTGCTGTTGAGTTTATAAATTAATATATTGAGTCAAATTATCAAGTTTTCACAATACAATTAATTTCGGGAACAAAAATAAAAGTAAAATACCTGTCTAGAAGTTGTTACGATGTCCAATTAACAGTAATAAACAATACACAATAATAACACACATAAAGTCAAATTTAGTCAGATTGCATTAGTAGGTAGGTAGTAAATACCTAGTAGAATAAAATAATAATAAGGAATGGGTAATAAAAATAATTACAATCATGTCATGTCAAGTTATTGATTAAATTGAATTGTGGTATGTCATATTATAATACAAAATAAAATAGATTCGTTAATGTCACTGGAATAAACAAAATTTATGTATCTAACAAAAAAGAAAAATTATGAATTAAGTACCTACATCTATAAAGTTTTATCCGTCATGAATTCGTCTACTGTGTAATTACATTTCCCTATTAAGAGCAATCTTAGTTTGCTAAAGAAAGAATTTGTGTTCTCGTCATCTTTTATGTAATTTGGTAATTTATTATAAATTGTTGCGATTCTATAGTTGGGGCTATTTTTCATTATTTTTAATGTTGGTGTCGGTGTAATCAACTTGTTTTTGTTTCTTCGGTTATAATTTTGGTTTGCTTCTATGTTTGATCGAAAGTAATCTCTGTGTTTTTGCACGAACGTAACTATTTGTTGTATGTTAAGGGAGGGTAACGTGATTATTTTATTTCTTATGGAATGTGGTTTACTACTTTCCCAAGGCTTAATGTTCATTAGGATGCGTATACATTTCTTTTGCATGATGAAAATATCATAAAAGTCATTACTTACACCCCACAATATTATTATTTTTAAAGTATAAAGTGAAAACTTTGCTTCCTTCAATTTTTGTGTTGTCATACAACAACCAAATGTGTGTCTTTGCATTACAGGAGGACACTGGCTGCTGCAATACAGTTATAACTAGCGCAGCAGTCAGAGAATTCTATCATTTTATGTCCATCTTGTTTTATGTAAATAAATGATTTTTGTATTATTATTATTTTTTGGCAGACTGACGGGCAGACGTACAGAGAGATGTCGCCGTAGGCATAACAATGGGGTCCTGTTGGCATCTTTTAGGTAGAACATTTGTGGGGAACCCTAAACACGTGGTTATCTGTCAACACGCGTTCGATCGGTACGTTCAACGCTTCGTTTCCAGCCTTTTTGAGCCTCGTCCTAATTGTAGATGTTCTCAGTCCTTTGACCTGTTTGGCCTTTGAGGGACTTTCCAATTTCGATGTTCCGTATGACTTGATGCGTACCTATACGTGGACGAGGGATAAATTGGCCATGATAACACTGTGTGCGAATATCAGGGTCTCGGGCACCCACGTAATCCTTTGGTAATTTATTAGAAGATGCTGAATACCTACTATTGATTTAGGGTTTCGGAATAATGTGAACAAGGGTTAGCCGATATAGGTCGGCCCGAATTGGACATTAATAATATCTAAACAAAGGTATTTTCGGTGTTTGTGTAAAGTTATTGTTCTTTAAATTGAAGTGGCGGATCTTCTGCATCTGCCAGGGTTGTGGGAAAGTCCAAGAGGGTTACCGTGGCCCCTGGCACAGGCAACTGAAGGAACACGGGTGGGTTTTAGTCAGTAAGAGTCTGACACGCCCTCCCGGTCTGCCCAGAGCGGGAGAAGTTATTTGAGGATTTCCCAACCTCAAAAAAAAGGGTCTTCTGCATAAAAAAAGAAGAAAGAAAAGAAAGAAAATACGTTTATTTGCGGTAAACATGACGCAGAGAACGAACACATACACAAAAAAGAACAAGTTGCATAGTGCTACGACCCTATGCGAGTCAGAGCCCCAGCGCTGGTTTTCAGCGACCGCCGACGCTGACGTGATGTCGTCAACCGGTGTAGCAAACGCTAAGATAAAATAGACAATAAGAAATAAACAAAAATAAATATACAATATCTAATTCTTAGTCTATAGATAAACAATATTTACTTACAAAATCGTAACATTCCGGGCAGCGACGATAATCTGGGCGCGCAGCTGTCATAAAACGATAGGTTTGGCATTTTGACATACCGTCGCCTTTTTTTTTTTTTTGAGGATGGGAAATCATCTAATGACCCCTCCCGCTCTGGGTGGAGCGGAAGGGAGTGTCAGACTCTTACTGACTAAAACCCACCCGTGTTCCTTCCTTGGCCCTTTATGTTCCGGGTCAGCGGTACCCCTTATGGATGATCCCGCTTTCCCGGCAGGCTTGGGCCCTAGTGGGCCCCCTCTTCGATGCTGACATCTCTTTGAGGCACGCGTGGAACACGTACGCGCCGTCCGGCACGGGCCTGATCCTGATCGGACGGTGAGCTACCCATTACTCACCGCCCGCAGGCCCGCGCCTACGGTGGCCGGGAGTCGTCACGTGGCTCCCGACGCCCGGAGCGTCCACCGCGGCGGCTTGGACGGGAGACTCTCTCCCTCTCCCGTCCCGCCACCTCCTTCGCTAGCATGACTGCTTCGCAGAAGGAGGCGACTGCCTCCCACTCCCCCTCGCCCCGGACCATGGCTTGAACCAAGGCCGGGCGTGAGAGGTCGCCGCCGCTGCCGATCGCCTCTACGAGGACACGGCGGTGCTCCGCCCATGCAGGGCAGGCCCCCACCGTATGCTCCACCGTGTCCTCGGGGCGATCATCGCAGTGGTGACACCCGGGCGTTTCCTCCCGCCTGATGATGTGCAGGAACCTCCCGAAGCTTCCGTGTCCGGTGAGGACCTGCGTCAGGCGGTAGGTGAGGACGCCGTGACGCCTCTCTAGCCACTCCTCAAAGAGGGGTCTTACCGCCGCTATCGTGGCGTGCCCTGCGCTGGGTTGCGACAGTCGCTCTTTCCATGCCGCCATGAGATCGCGCCGGAGGTCCATCCGCTCCGCCGCGATTTGCCGCGGAAGCGGGGTTTCCCCCCGGCGTAGTGCCTCCGCGCGCCACTCATACAGGCGCGCGAGGACTATCGCCTCCAGATCCCACGGCGGCAGTCCGGCAAGGAGGCTTGCCGCCTCGCCCGAGATCGTGCGGTAGCCCCGGATCAGCCTTACGGCTACCACCTTTTGGGGCGCGTTCAGATAGTGGGCGGCTCTCCGCCGCAGTGAACGCGCCCACACCGGGGCCCCATATGTAGCCATGGACCGCACGACCCCCGCGTAAAGCCTCCGGCAGGAGGCGTTTGGACCCCTCAGGTTGGGCAGGAGCCGCTTGAGGGCGGCCCCAGTCCGTTCCAGTTTGGGGGCCAAACGTCGGAAGTGCTCCACGAAATTCCACCGGCTATCGAGCACGAGTCCTAAGTACTTCATCGTGGACTCGACGCCGATGTGAACCCCTCCTGCCGTTAGTTGGGATCCCGATGGTGACCTGTTCCGGGGCCCATGAAAAGACATGGCCTCGGACTTGTGCAAAGCCACCTCGAGACCCAACTGCCGGATCCTCTCCACGACTATCGCAACCCCGCGTGTCATCGCGTCGGCCGCCGCCTGATGCGACCTCCCCTGCGCCAGGACTAGCGTGTCGTTAGCGTAGCACACCACGCTGACGCCATCAGGGAGGTCGGCCCGCAGCACCCAGTCGTAACCGATGTCCCACAGGAGCGGCCCTAGTACCGATCCCTGTGGGACACCGCACGACATCTCTCGCCGGTTCCACTCCCCATCGCGACCGGGGTAGATGACGGCTCTGTCCGTCAGATATGCCTCGACTATTCGACGGAGGTAGGTTGGCACCCGGTGATACCGGAGTGCCTCCCCAATGCAACTCCAGGGCAGGGTGTTAAATGCGTTGGCGATGTCGAGTGACACCGCCACGACAATCCCGCCCCGAGACACCGCGTCCCCCGTCGTGAGGGCTCTAACGCGCATGATGGCGTCCACCGTCGAGCGCCCCTTGCGGAAGCCGAACTGACTATCCACAAGATCCGGTAATTAGACAAGTACCATCTTTGGGAACCCTATGTCTCTGCTGCAGCATCTTGAAGAGAGAAGATTTTGAAGTTGGTTATCGACGCCTTAGAGCGAAAACCTCGTATGTGTAAAAGAAGTAACTTTTCAGGAGGAAGAAAAAAATGGTGCTGTAACATTTTTGTACGGCGTCTTTTATGTTTTTTTATTAATTAATATGGAAATTTAACCCGCTCTTATATCCAGAACTGTTCGATACTATAAGATTGCGAGTGCGTTGCGAGGTTCTTCCTAGAAACGCAATAAAATAAATTTGAGCAAAAATGCATTCCCGAGGTTTTCACTCTAAGACATACCGTCGCCTTAGAGTGAAAACCTCGGGAATGCATTTTAATGCATGAGAACCTATGCTGGAACGAATCCACACGGCAAGCATGTGGATTCTCATGCCGCCACAAATGCTGGTTATGCTGGTTGTACATGCCAACACGCGTGAAGGTACTCTCGTCTGTCCAAAGAATGTTCTGTTGCCAGTTCTCCAACAACCACCTACTGAATTCCAGTCGTGGCAAGTTGTCGGCCGGCGATAGGTCTTGACACCGTCGAAGATGATATGGGTGTTCACCATCAGCACGCAACGTTCGCCACACGTACATGTGGCTGCAGTCGAACTGGGGTGCTGTTTCTCTCGAGCTGTCCTCTGGATGTTCATCGAAATGGTCGAGAATACGCTCTTGCAGACGAGTAGTCCGCACATTCGTCCCTCTGTCCAAAGCCGTATTAGGAAGGAACGTCCCAGAGTCCCTCAGTCGCTGAGTTGCAGCCAGCATCGTCCTGGCGCTCACACTGCAGCCAAAACGGTCATTGAACTCCAGACAAGCTAACGCGACATTATCAAGACAGCGAGCCAGGGTTCTCACCATCTCCGTGTATTGTATGTTGGTGTACCGGAAAGCCATCGCGCACGGAATCAAAAATGTCACGGAACTAAACTGAAGAACAACTACACTAGGTCGCTACCAGCGGATGACTAGCTTTTAATGTTAGGTACTCATGTTATTCGGCGGTAGCGGCGGCGCGTACCTATGTCGGCATTTCGCAGAAATGTCAAAGAGGTTGCCGACAATTGCTTTATTTCTTTACAATAAGTTTCAAATTCAATAATTTTATTTTGTAATAATGCCTCAGAACAATAACTAATGCTTTAGTTATTGTTCTGAGAATAATGCCTAAAATCTGTTTGTGTGTGTTTAGGGCTACTCTGATGACCGCACTAAGTTTGGTCGTGCATTCAAACAAGCCTTACACATTGGAGATAAAGTTGAAATTCCTTTAAATTACCTATTTAATTTGACGCACACTACTTTTATTGTAAAATGCATTGATATTATTTACGTGTGTGTATTACGACCTGTAAGCGATATACAAATAATGTCGTGCGTTTAAGTAGCCTTTATTGCTCTGAGTTAAGGTGCAATTTCCTTGAATTAAGGATTGTATTAATTTGTCATGATACTGTGTTTCTAATTTAAGTCATCTAAAAGATTTTTCCGTCAAAATTTAACACCTATTTTTGATGACGGAAATCGATTCAGAAGCCGATTCTGAACAAACTACTTTCAGGAATTGCGTTTATTCTGTTACACGTTGTAGTATCGAACAGTTCTGGATATAAGAGCGGGTTAAACCATATATTATTAATTAACAAAATAACTTGAAAGACGCCATACAAAAATTTTACAGCACCATTTTTTTCTTCCTCCTGAAAGTTACTTCTTTTACCTAAACTTACGAGGTTTTCACTCGAATAAGGCCCGAGTTCACCAACTACAACATAATCAGTGATTACGTAACCGTTCTGTTAGCATTTAACAGTCGTTTAAACAAAGCACGTTTTTTTCGAGTTCACCATTTATTTCTAACCAACGGTTAAATAACCAAACGTTTTTGAATGAGTGAGTCGAAAATTACTGAATGATCGAATGGTATAACATTTTTTTGTGAATGTTGAAAGTCAACGTCAATCAATTTCCATTGTCATACTGTGTGATCAAACTCAATTCATAATTCTTTCGTGCTGTCGTGTTAGTTTTCTTTTATAATCAGTAAATATGCAAGATAAACGCAAACGTACTGTAAATTCGTACCGTAAAACCAAGAAATCGGTAGTAACGGAACTTGTAATAAAGTACAGAGACATAATAGAAAATAAAAAATCGGACGCTAACAACAAATGCCGAAAAAGGAAGTGGTTGGAAGCATCTGGCCGACGAATTGGATGCTCTTAGCAAACACTTCAAACTTTACTTTCTTGGAAAATATCAAACGCCAAACAAAAAAACAATCAACAAGTTGGAAACGGGAGCTATTTATGACTGCTAAGCAAACGTGGTAATTAAATTACCTAATACTTTGTAGTTCCGGATTGTCGCGATATTTATAACGTAACACATTATTTTTAGGTGGTGGAAGACTACCTCCACCTCCTCCGAATGCCAAACTTCACGTCAGTAGCATAAACCAATGGTTAAACTGAGTTGGCTAGTTCGTTTAAATTAATGATTCGATTACAGCACTTAATCAATGGTTAGTGCTTGGTGAACAGCAAAATATTGTTAAACACCCGTTTATGGTTTAAACACGTGTTTAAAATTTAACCATCTGTTGGTGAACTCGGGTCTATGGCGTCGATACCGATAATGAAATTAAAAAGACATCGTTGTCTTCCTTTTAGTAAACTACTTCTTTAACCAAGAGCTGTCTCCTTTACTATTTGCTGTGCCTACCCATCATCATCATTCTCCTACCCTGTGTCAACTACTTACCTACCCATAAATTTAGGTATAACGTCACCACAATTTCATAAAATGGGTTCTGCGTGAAACGAAATTGTTCAATGTTCCTAATTTCCTAGACCACATTGATAAGCAATCGGTACCAAATTAGAGTCGATGAATTACGGTACCATTCAAGCTAAAACCAACCACAGGTAGAACTAACCAAGCGTTTAGCGCGAACACTTAAGTCCGGTTTTTTGTTTGATCCGTAGTTAATTCAACCATTAGTTAAACATAGTAACAAATGGTACAATTTTGGCAAAATATGTTGATTTGATCAACACATTTTGCCAAAAATATCATTTTTAACTAATGGTTGAGTTAACTATTGATAAAAAACCGGCCCTTATTCCCAGCTCTTTATATGTACCTATTACCTACATTAAGTACCTTTTACTTACCTACATTTATTGGATAATCTAGATATTTTAGAGCAGTGGGGGCTCAGTGGTAACGGCCGCGACTTACGAGTTGTAGGTCGTGGGTTTGAACCCTGATCGGCGCGCGGCGCTTTAATTTGTGTTAATTATATTAACACTCATAACGGTAAAGGAAAATATCTTGGGGATACTGGCATGTCCTAGAACCAAAGTTCCAAGACATGTGACATATACCAACCCGCACTGGGCCCGCGACGGCCCACTCCTTCTCACAGAGAGAAGGCCTGTGTCCCAGCAGTGGGAACATAATAGGCTGATTAAGCTTATGTTTATGCTAGACATTTTAGGTATCCAAAGTGATAATGATTTTCAAACAATACCTAGGAATTAATCTGAAACTATCTCAAGTATTACTTTAACTATACCTGAGTCCTTGTTCGTTAATTACACAGATATAATCAACGAAAGTTCCTTAACAAGACACCGCGAATGATCTGACAGAAGTTTATCTCACCAAACTTAGATGTACAGAACTTATCTCAGTTTAGTTGACCTCGGCAGCGTCTTCAATTTGGTGGGTTTAATTATCAAGATTTTAATCTCCAGTTTGAGGGTAGCTACGGTGCTATCTTCGTGTTGTAATCTGACTCCTTGATTATTAATTGCTTTTTCCTGTACGTTTCCGATGGCCGGAGTTTGTTTCATTAATTTTGGGAAGTAATTTTTGGGTGCGGGAATGGTTTCGTAATCTTGGAATTAATAAGCTCTTTCTGACACCACCTTAAGGTTTTTTAAGGTTATATTAAAATGTCCCGGTTTTGGTCTCTAATCTTTTTTAAAAAGCTAGATGTTTTTTTTTTAATAATGTGCTATTCGAGTAGGTACCTATTAGGTAAATATACCTATTTATTGTTAAGAAACCGAATAATTGAAAAGCTTTATTGTATTTTTTTTTTCTCTAAAAGAACGTTTATTTATAAGAAGATCGAAAACAAATTAATTGGCTCCATCACAAAACAGCTCTCGTTCGGTTTTCTTTACAAAATGTTAATATTTTTACCTTATTATCAATTTTCAATCAAATCAATGTCATTAGTTTAATGGGGGTAAAACCGGGACAATGTATTTTAGTATCTTACATGTATCAACGCGCGCGTTTACCCGCTGCAGCTGGCCATTCTGATTTGTTTGTCAACAAAACTTCAATGGCTTTGGTGCAAACTCCACGAAAATAAATAGGAAAAATGATTTTAAGGTGAATGGATGTTATATTCCTAGCAAAATCAAAATCAAAAGTCATTTATTCAAATTAGGCTGAGAATCAGCACTTTTTGAACGTCAAAATCACATAAGACAGTCCCCCCAAAACGCCCACCCTTCACCACTTCCTAGTGCTTTAGCTGGGAAGAAGAAGTGGCGGAACAAACTCCCCAGCAGCACTGCTGTCTGTTCAGTTAGAAGAACTGGATTCTATACATATAAATAAATTAACATTACGAAACACAAAAATATTAAAATTATTTGCCATATGTCAGCTAGCACACGCCAATATTTAAAACTATACTCAAGCAGAAATAAATAATAAAAACAAAAACGCAAACAGAACTTAATACATAATAAAAAGCCTCCTGGCATAAAGGGCGTGCCCGCTTACATATGCAATGCTGCATTATGTTTATATGTATATAGCTGTAACTAGTAGCCACAAATGATAAACTAGGACCTTCGAAGTAAAATAAAGAAACATTAATTTCTAATAACAATAACAAAACCATAGTCAGCAAGCTGACCTGTCACCACAAGCAGCACCCGTTCACGAGCATAACGCAAAGATCAGCCATTACCCCCCTCGCCATATTTGAGGGAAGGAGGCAACCCGACCCCCGACGCTACCGCAAGCATTGACATCTAAGGGAGCATGACGAACTTGCTGCCGGTTGCTCAAAAGAATAATATGATGAACTGTCGAGGTCGCTAGCTAACCATATATTGCAATACAACTCATTAAAAAACATTGAAATGAGTAGATTATGTCAATATCAAAGTTTAGGCATGCTTTATAGTTTCAATTAATAGAAGTTAAGTTTTGTATGCGCCATGTTTTTAGCTTATTTTTGTTTTTGTCTCTCTAAAATGGGCCACTCCCTCTCACGGAGAGGAGGCCTGTGTCCCAGCAGTGGGAACATTAACGGCTGATTATGCTAATGCTCTCTAAAAAGCGTTTGGTGTAAAACCGTACGGGGTAATATCGGGTATTACCTAATAATAATAGCCCCACCGCCGTATATCTACGTTGACGTCGTGGTACGGCATGCGCGCTCCTGAACTCTAGGTCTGTACCGGTAGAGTTTACTTTGCCGAAACAGGTCTAGTGTGAGGAGCAAGACCAAGAGAGATACAGAAACCCGCAGGGTAGCATGTGGCGAGTTATTGGGCAGTAGCGACCCCACGGACCCTATCTCCTGGGAGAAGTCTTGTTCCTCACCTCTGGCTTGCCTTTATTGGCCGGTCGGAGTGAATACTAACGAGGAACAGAGCTACCACCTCATTCTTGCCTTTATTGGCTGGCTTGGGTGGAGATTCGCAAGAGCAAACGTGCTCAGAGGAAGGAAGTATTCCAGTAAGATGCTGGGTAGGGATCTTTACCGTACTTCCAGGATTGTCCTGATAGCCGTGGAATACCTCCCCACTCCTCATATGCACCTCAGGATATGTTGCCCCTTAACGCTACGACACTATATACTAGCGACCGTTTCCGGGGGCTTGTTACTGAGAGTGCAAGTCACCCCCTGTATCTGTGTAATTTATATAAAACCTGGGTCAGGCAGGGTATGTAGTATTTCCATACTCCTCGGTAACCTGTTCACGTTCGCCATCCAAACCCATAATCCAATATCTATTTCCATATCCTGGAATAGTCCTACACCAACTGGGGGTTGTCCTTGGGTGCACTTGCATTGTGCGGACAGGGATAATCGTCGGTTGGTGCCAAATTTCATTGAAAACGGGCCTCTGTGAGTTGGCTCCGGCCCCACTTACAGGGCCTTCCAAAGGTCCGGGACCCCAAAATAAAATATCAAGGGAATAGGGAAATCAATAGGGAAATATCAAGAGACGTAAAAATAATAATAATAATGTTTAATACAATAATCGTTATTTTATTTGAAATATACGAAAAGCAGCCAGGCATGGGTGCAATATCTTAAAGGTTAGAATGGCGCCCCTGAATGCTGTTCACGTTAGAAAAATGAAGAACTCGATGAATTCTATTGTTACCGCTGTTACGGTGCAAATTTGGGTATACCCGGTTTTGGATAAGCCACGGGCCAAAACCGTCAAAACATAGCTTTAAAATAATAACTAGCATTTTCCCGCGGCTTCGCTCGAGTGGATGTCGGAAATTATCCTACGGAAACGTACTACCGAGATATAAAGTATCCTATGTACTAACCCAAGTCAAGGTCTACCCGTGTGCCAAATTTTATCCAAATCCGTTCTCCTGTTTTAGCGTGAAAGCGTAACAGACAAACAAACTCACCAACGCAGTTTTTTTTTGGATCTGTAGTATTTTTGTTACTTAGAATTGAGAAAAAAGTGATTTCGAGTGCAAAAATAGTAATATAGTATTAGTAATTTATGAAACAAACTTAATATAGCCTATTAAACTCGTGTTTTATTTAAAACTAGCTGTTGCTCGTGACTAAGTCTGCGATCCAGGATGAAAAGAAGCTTATGTCCTTACTCAGGTCATGGTCTATCTGTGTGCCAAATGTCATCCAAATCAGTTCAACCGTTTTGTCGTGAAAGCGTAACAAACAAACTTACTTTCGCATTTATGATATTAGTTAAGGTTTGCGTTAGTGTCCCAATTCTACCCCACTTTCCCATACTTACAAAAATCTCCCTAAATATAGTGTTATAAGAAATCAGAAATCATTTTATTTGTCAAACATAGGTAAGTAATTACATTACAAAGATCTTTTATACAGTATTAAGTGCGCAATGCTTTGTCAACAATGACATACAAATATGTTATTAAAAATTTGTTAATAAAATTATAAAGAAAAATTATTATAAGTATTAAAAACAAGTAAATTAAATAAGTGAAATAATTTAAAAAAAATTAGGATAAGTAGTTAAAATAGGTAACGATGTGTGTGTTTATTTTATTTCTTATTTTGTTATTTTTATCATTTCGTATGCTGCACCGGTTGACGTCATCACGTCAAAGCCGGCTATCGCTGACAACCACCGCTGGGGCTCTGTCTCGCATAGGGTCGTAGCATTATGCTGAGCGATGGCCATTTTGCGTGGATGTGACGCATATTATCCCCCAACATGTTCTTATTTGTGTTTGTTTTTTTACTCAAAATCAAAATCAAAAGTCATTTATTCAAATTAGGCTGAGAATCAGCACTTTTTGAACGTCAAAATCACATAAGACAGTCCCCCCAAAACGCCCACCCTTCACCACTTCCTAGTGCTTTAGCTGGGAAGAAGAAGTGGCGGAACAAACTCCCCAGCAGCACTGCTGTCTGTTCAGTTAGAAGAACTGGATTCTATACATATAGTAATAAATAAATTAACATTACGAAACACAAAAATATTAAAATTATTTGCCATATGTCAGCTAGCACACGCCAATATTTAAAACTATACTCAAGCATAAATAAATAATAAAAACAAAAACGCAAACAGAACTTAATACATAATAAAAAGCCTCCTGGCATAAAGGGCGTGCCCGCTTACATATGCAATGCTGCATTATGTTTATATGTATATAGCTGTAACTAGTAGCCACAAATGATAAACTAGGACCTTCGAAGTAAAATAAAGAAACATTAATTTCTAATAACAATAACAAAACCATAGTCAGCAAGCTGACCTGTCACCACAAGCAGCACCCGTTCACGAGCATAACGCAAAGATCAGCCATTACCCCCCTCGCCATATTTGAGGGAAGGAGGCAACCCGACCCCCGACGCTACCGCAAGCATTGACATCTAAGGGAGCATGACGAACTTGCTGCCGGTTGCTCAAAAGAATAATATGATGAACTGTCGAGGTCGCTAGCTAACCATATATTGCAATACAACTCATTAAAAAACATTGAAATGAGTAGATTATGTCAATAATAAATAAAAATTAAATTAAACTAAGGTGACTAATAAATATAGTCAAATAAAATAAACAATTATATGAACTCGTATAACTTGTCAGTAGGTAAGCTAATTTTGGAGAAAGAACATAAACATTGTCTTGAGTTAATCACAGCGACCAACTATTTTTATCGTTTAAGTAATCGTTGATTGAATAGTATGCCTTTGAACAAAGGTTGGATTTTACTTTAGCTTTAAACGCATTAAAAGGCAATTCTAACAAAGAAGAGGGAAGCTTGTTATAAAAGTTTATACCAAGCCCAACAAATGAGTTATGGACCTTATGAAGCCGGTGAAAGGGAGCACGTAGTTTCTCCTTGTTTCTAGTGTTAATATTATGAATATCACTGTTTTTTGTGTATAAGTGTATATTTTGCCTAATATATAAGATGTTGGCGAAGATGAATTGTGAGGCCACCGTGAGAATACCAATCTCTTTAAAAAAATCTCTCAGAGTAACTCTAGCACCTAGCTGGTAAATTGCTCGTACAGCTCGTTTTTGAAGAACAAATATATTTTGAATATCAGCGGCTTTGCCCCACAGCAGAATGCCGTAGGACATGACGCTATGAAAATAACTGAAATAGACTAGCCGAGCTGTATCAACGTCAGTGTATTGTCTTACTTTCCTGACAGCATAGGCGGCCGAACTGAGCCTTCCCGCCAGGCATGATATATGTGATCCCCACTGAAGCTTGGCATCAACTGTTATGCCCAGAAATACTGCCGAGTCTACAGTTTCAAGTACCTCTTTATCTAAGACGATGTTGGGTCCTAGATTTCTAACATTCGGTAAGGCGAACTTTACACATTTCGTTTTCTTGGCATTGAGAACTAGGTTATTTGTGGTAAACCAATCTGTAACCATTGATAGTGCACTGTTTACGTCGTCAAAATTTTGTCTATTCCTGTCTACTTTAAAGATAAGAGAGGTATCATCAGCAAATAGTACAACGTCACAGATGCCCTTTAAATAGAATGGTAAGTCATTTATATACACCAAGAATAAAAATGGGCCCAGTATAGAGCCTTGAGGTACACCTAACTGAACTGGTAGCCCGGAAGATTTCACACCATTAACATCTACACATTGGTGCCTATTATGTAAATATGAATCTAATACGTTAAGAGCTTCGTTTTGAATACCGTAATGAATTAGTTTACGCAAAAGCGTGTCATGGTGCACGCAATCAAAGGCTTTGGAGAGATCACAGAAAACTCCAATAGCATTTTGCGAGCTCTCCCATGCGCTAAATATGTGTTTCAGCAGAGCAACACCCGCATCTGTAGTCGAACGACCTTTTGTAAAGCCATATTGTTCATCATGAAGGAGGCTATTTAAATTAAAATGTCTTAGCAACTGCTTGAGTATTAATTTTTCAAATATTTTACTAAATGCAGGTAAGATAGAAATAGGCCTAAAATTGCCAACGTTATTTTTATTACCCGATTTAAATAATGGTATGACTTTACTACTCTTCATGAGGTCAGGAAAAGTTCCTAAATCAACACATTTATTAAAAGTAACAGCTAGATAGGGGGCTACGATGTCGATTATATTACTTACAAGTTTAATTGAGATGCCCCAGTAATCACCAGTGTTTTTTGACTTGAGTGTGTTAAAAACACTAATTACATCACGAGGTGTTACATGTTCGAAGCTAAATAAGCGACTACATTTAGGTACACTATTATGCAAAAGGTTTTCAGCTTCAGATGGGGACGAATTTAAGGAGCGAGTCGTAGTTATAGGTATGTTGGCAAAAAACTCATTAAATGCTTCAGCTACGTCAGCTGCTGTATTAACTAATTTTTGTTGTCGACCATAATCTCTAATTGTCTTTCTTGTTTAACCGACTTACCCGTTTCATTGTTAATAATTTTCCAGGTGGTTTTTACTTTGTTATTCGAATTTTTAATTGTATCGCTTAAAAATTTAGATTTAGCAAAAACACAAATCTTTTTAAATAATTTTGAATAATTTTTGACATACTCTAGGAAAGGAGTATCAAACCTGTAATTTTTCAAACCATATAACTCGTATAGTCTCGCTCTACTTTTATAAATACCTGGAGTAGCCCATTGGTTGAAGCCAGCGGAGGTGCCATTAATATTAATAGTTTTGGCCTTGAAAGTAGATTGGTATTCTTTTTGCACAACATCAAAAAGGGCTCCATAGATTATATTAGGATTATCATGTTCTACAATCGACGGTTTAATTCTAAGGGCTATATTATTTTTAAACTTGTTGCAACGACTAGCTGTATAAGGCCTGCATTCTATTTTATGTGGCTTTTTATGTATTGGCATAGGGAAGCTAGCTAATAATCCACAGTGGTCAGACGGTAAGTCACTTAACACTAATTTATTTATGGCATCGCAATCACTAAAAATATTATCAATACAAGTCGATGAAGATGCTGTTATCCTAGTAGGTTCAAAATACAAGTTAATTAAATTAAAGGACCTAAACAGATTAAGAAGTCTAATACTTAGTGGAGTAACCTCTAAAATATTAATATTAAAATCACCACATAAAATTATACTTTTATTACTTGATTTTAATTTATTCAGTGAATCCTCCATTACCGATTCGAAACGAATAAAATCCCCAGAGGGGGGTCGATAAACGCAAATTATAACGTATCGCTCGAGTTCAACACAAGACAACTCAATAGTGCGCTCGATGGAAAGATTAACTAAATCAGAACGTTGTTTACATTTCAACTTGTTTGAAACAAGAACTAAAGATCCACCGCGAATAGCACTTTTCCTTACAAATGCACTTTGAATGGTAAAATTATCATCATTGATAAACACTACTTCATGTTCTTTCAACCAGTGTTCAGTCAAACATAGCACCTGAACATCATAGTTCTCCATAAATAAACTTAACTCTAACTCTTTGCCGGACAGACCCTGCATATTTTGATGTACAACATTCAACATATGCGGCTGACCCGTTGTCGCACCTAATAGTTTAAACTACAAGGCGTATCAATAGTAGTGTTAGTACCACTACTAACAGTAATCGACGGTAACCTACAGGTACCGGTGTCACTGTGTATATTGTATGCTAATAGGTTAGCAATGTGTCTCCTACAACTAGGTGGCAAATACATTGTATTATTTGTCAGTTTGTAATCAGTAATAAATTGATTACAATCAAAATATAAAATAGTGTCACTGTGTCGACAAGTCCTATTATAAATGAACATATTTAAATTATAAATGTGCCTATTTTGCTCATCAGACAAATATCTAGAATAAGGCAGAGCACATAAAATAAATTTACAGTTATTGGTCTCATTGAGATATAACATCAAATGGACACATTCAATTATGTCCTTTTTCTTTACAGTTAAACTATCCCCATACAATAAAATAACAGTTGAACTGGGGTTTATTTTTGTCAATCTAATATTATTAACTAATTGGCTAATACTGGCACCAGGTAAACAATTATTAATTACATATTGATTCGAACACTGATTAAATATACTACCAAAACCTTGACCAAATTTGTCAGAAAATACATAAGTAGTGTTACCTACCTGCTGAGCCACTGAGGGTGTGGGTGTAATAATTTGAGGCTGGGGTGCCAAGGAGCATGCACAGCTAAAAGACATGTTATTTGTCAGAGACTCATACCTCTCTGCATTGTGCTTGACCAGGTCAGCTAACTCATTAGCCTCCTGCATGCGCTTACTCAGGTCTTGTTGAGTAGCCCCATATTTGCTAAAGATATCTTTTAGAGCATATTCCCTAACAAACAATTCATCCTGAAGGCGCTGAGTGTCAGTGTCATACATAGTAGTTGTTCACGCATCAATCGCATGATCATGTGGACTGACGTCACCGGTGGCTGAGGCGCGGGCGCGGGCAGACGACCTGCGCGCGGCGGCGAGCGGCAGCGGCGGGGGCCACTTCACGATTGCACGGCTAGAACGACACTGGCGTCCCCCTTTGGCAACGACACTGTACCGCTACCTATTTTTCGCCTTTTTGTAATATAATTTAAATTAGTATACAGTCCACGCCTTTTTATTAATCTCCCTGAGCTCCTGAACATGGTCCTTCGAGCCGGATCTGAACCAGCGACCTATGGTCCTTCTACCGGGAAACATCCAGGAGTAAACAAGAAAAAGCAAGAATAAGCAGTCATCAAGTAAACCGTTGAAGGGGATTTGAATGTCAACCGTCATCGATCAGCAAAATCACCGTTGCAGCTGAAGAAGAAGAAGTCAATTATTGAAACGGTTAAGGACATCTGTGAGTTCGTTCCAATTATTTACCTTTTCCTTTAGATCCATTTCACAAAAAGTGTGTTGTTAACATCAATAATTTCTGTTCCTACTATCGCTTACTTTATTCCCTTTATTTGAGATAGACAATTGGTTGCTAGCATTCTATCTATTTCAAGCAGTGTTTAAGTAATTCGCAATCGCTTTATCGCGTTTGTACAACGCGATTAGTCAGTGCGACTTGCCGGCCGACCGGGTTTTTTTTTCTACGGTGACTCACCTCCTTTGTTCTCGCATCAGCTGTGTTTGCTACCGACCTATCTGCTTTTTATGCAACTTAACTAGTAATTAGTCAGCTGGCTGTTCTTTTGAATTAATTTATTCGACAATTTGCTACCAGATTTGATCGTTTGTGCTTTAAAATAAACCGCTACTTTTGCTTCGAATTAATTTCAAGTCTTAAAAGCTTTTAAAGTCTTTTCAATTCTCAAATTTAAGTGCAACATGGATATCGATAAATTAGTAAAACAGCGCAGTGGCATTAAAGCAAAGCTCACCAACTTTGAAAAGTACATTACTGTTCTTTCGTCTTCGAAGCTCATATCCGAACTACAACGGATTGATCTAGAAGGCCGCTTGAACAAATTTGAAGCTTTGTATGATGTTTTCGATGCATTACAGATGGAAATCGAGTTAGCGTCGGCGACCCCCGAAGACGAGTACGTGGAACGAAATCAGATTGAAGAACGGTACCACTCGTTGATCGCCAAGGCTCGCAGGCAGCTCCAGACCAGCTGTGCTGAGCGTGAGGGTTCGGAGACGGGCACTACAATGGGCTCGAAACCAGGTGCATCGTTTAAAAATAACTTTGTTCGCTTACCGAAAATTGATTTACCGCAATTTGACGGTAGTTACCAGTACTGGCTAGAATTTAGGGATACTTTCATTTCGTTAATACATAACAGCGATTGTATCGATAGCATTAATAAGTTTCACTATCTCCGTGCATCCCTTAAGGATCGTGCGTCGGAAATAATCAAGAACATTGATTTTAAGGGTGACAATTATGTAATAGCTTGGGAATTATTGTGTGATCGCTACAACAACAACCGCCTTTTAATTAATAATCATGTGCAGGCTCTGTTTGATGTAGAACCCGTAACGAATGAATCATCGTCTTCTTTGCGACGTCTTATAGATGTCATAAATAAAAATATACGGGCACTTAAGACCTTAAAGGAGTCGACAGAGTATTGGGATACTCTTATAATATTTATGATGTCTAGAAAATTAGATTTAAATACAAACCAAAAATGGGAAGAGCACCGCAATGCATTGTCAGAAGCTCCTACTTTGTCAAATTTAATTTCATTTATTAGTGGTAGGGCTGATCTCTTGGAAACACTAGAGGTAACCCAAAGTAAATCAAGCACTAGTGGGAATAATAGACAAAAAAGTTTTATTATTTCAAGTACCAAAGAAAATAAGAATACCCACAAAGAAAGGATGAATAGTAACTTAGAAAATAAAAAATCACATAGTAACAAGTTACAAAACAAATTAAAATGTCCTCTATGTTCTAACGATCATCTTTTATATACGTGTGATTTATTTAAAGGTTTACCTACTGAATCACGAATACAAAAGGCTAAGGAATTACAGGTGTGTCTAAATTGTTTGCGTTCGAGTCATGTAACCAAGAAATGTCGTTTAGCTGGTTGTAAATATTGAGGCACAACACTCTCTTGCATGTTGAACCGACTGATCGCCCTTATCAAGACCCCATGCCTTCAGCGTCAAATAGTGTCGCCTTACCAATCGATACTTCAAATAGTGTCGTCTTATCAGCTGATACTATACATCATACTAGTGCACCCAATATACTGCTGTCCACAGCTATTGTGAAGGTGGTGAGCAACAACGGTGAGAGAGTCAACGCTCGAGTCCTGCTTGACAGCGGCAGCACTGCCAACTTCATGACGGAGAGCCTCTGCACCAAACTGGATTTGTTACGACGTAAAACTACCTCCACTGTCACAGGTATCAACCAACAGTCTTCCTACAGTACACAGTCTTGCAATCTTAATATTGAGTCTTTTAATGGTGACTATAGGATTAATTTGGACTGCCTAATTTTACCTGAGATTACGAAACGTTTGCCATCCTCTTATATTGATATGAAGAATATTCCTATTCCGTCAAGCATTCGCTTAGGTGACCCAACATTTAATATTCCATCTGTCATTGACATCTTAGTAGGCGCAGAAATATTTTGGAGCGTTATAGGCACTGCTGCGATTGATTTAGGCAAGCGTATGCCTAAGCTATGTGACACCAAATTTGGTTGGATAGTGTCTGGTCCAGTTACTCAGCTTCGTTCGACTTTTAAAAAAGGCTCACATTTTTGTAATCATGCCCACTCAATCGAACAACCTGATTTGACAAAATTTTGGGAGCTAGACTCCATCCCTCCTAAGCACGCCCTGTCTCAAGAAGAACGGGAATGTGAATTAAGTTTCAAACAAAACACCATTCGTAATGATAGCGGTAAATTTATTGTAACTATGCCTTTGAAAACCGATCCAAGCATTTTAGGCGACTCGTACAGGATGGCAAAACATCGTTATCTGTCACTAGAACGTCGCTTTCAACGGGAGCCTGAATTCAAGGCCAGATACATCGAATTCATGGTTGAGTACGAACGCCTTGGTCATATGAGTGAAGTTAACAACAAGTCAAGGCCTCATTCAAACAAATATGCCGAATATTTCATACCTCATCATGGAGTAATTCGCGAATCCAGTACGACAACGAAGCTGAGAGCTGTGTTTGATGCGTCTGCCGTTACTTCCTCTAAAGTATCACTTAATGATATTCAAATGGTAGGGCCCAAGGTACAGGATGATTTATTTTCAATTTTGTTAAGATTTCGGCAACACAAATATGTTGTTACTGGTGATGTCGAAAAAATGTATCGTTGCATAGAAGTGGCTCATTCACAAAGAACATTACTGCAAATTATTTTTAGAAAAGATCCCAAAGAACCGTTAAAGACGTACAGATTAAACACCGTCACGTATGGGACATCATCTGCACCTTACCTAGCAACAAAGTGTCTTGTAAGTCTTGCGGACGAAGCTACCACAGACAACGTGAGGTCTGCAATTTCACGGGATTTTTACGTTGATGATTACTTGGGCGGTAGTTCGACAATATCCGAAACTATAGATCTGGCGAAACAAATTAATTCCATTCTCTCATCTGCACATTTTTTCTTGCGAAAGTGGCAATCTAATAGTCCGGAAATCCTCGAGGCAATAGGCAACTCAGAAAAATCTAGTTCATTAGACTTATCCAGTCACTCCCAGTCATCTAAAACTTTGGGTCTGCACTGGTTTTGTAATACTGACACCTTCTCCTACTTAATTAATATTTCTACAAAGGAAAAAATAACAAAGCGACACATTCTTTCGGTGACCAGTCAGGTGTTTGACCCCCTAGGACTGGTTGGCCCCTGCATTGTGGAAGCAAAGTTAATAATGCAGCGACTATGGGTTGAGCAGTCCGAATGGGACGATGAAGTCTCACCTGAGATAATTAAGATGTGGTGTGCTTTTGTTCGCACACTTCCCAATCTGAACAATTTAAATATTCCACGATGGGTGTGCTGCAATCTTGCTATGGAACATGAACTGCATATTTTTTGTGACGCTTCTGAAAGGGCTTACGGGGCATGCATATATGTTCGGTCAGTATGTAGTGATGGATCAGTACATGTACAACTTTTAGTGTCTAAAAATCGTGTAGCACCAATAAAGACCGTAACCATTCCGCGCCTAGAACTTTGTGCAGCGTTATTGGGTGCAAGACTGTGTACTACCGTAATAGAATCCCTGACTATGCCTATAGTTAAGCGACTATTTTGGAGCGACTCGATGATCGTATTGGGGTGGCTTAAAATATTACCAAACCAACTAAAACCCTTCGTACGTAATCGAGTCGCAGAAATTCAGGAAAGTACTGCTGGAGACCGGTGGAGGTACGTACCATCGAAAGACAATCCGGCGGACCTTGTTTCTCGCGGGGCGAGGGCCGATTCCATCGGTGAATGCTCGTTATGGTGGTCGGGCCCTAGTTTCTTGAAAGGCTGCGAAAGTAGCTGGCCTAATATGCCCTGTAATAGCGTGAAACACGATCTACCTGAAGTAGTGTGTCATTTCACTAATCAAAATAACACTAATATCAGTTCTGATCAATCAACTAATAATTTAATAATTCAGTCATTAATTCACAGTAATTCTAATTTCAATCATCTTCAAAGAATCATTGCTTATATCAATAGATTCATATATAATTAAAAAAATTCTAATTGCAAATTGCATGGTTCGCTTTCTAGTGACGAATTAGATAACGCTTTAACGTGTTTACTACTTAGTGCACAAGCAGAGATGTTCCCAAAAGAGTGCAATATTTTGAAGTCCGGAAAATCTTTGCCTCATAAAAATCGTTTAATTTCATTGACACCATTTGTAGATTCAAAAGGAATTATACGCGTAGGAGGCCGACTTGATAACTCACCGTACGATTATAATACAAAATATCCAATCTTACTTTGTAGTAAACATCACCTTACGAAAATTCTATTTCATATGCAACATAAAAAATTGCTCCACGCTGGTCCGCAATTGTTGTTGGCAAATATTCGACTCAACTATTGGCCTCTAGGCGGCAGGAACCTTGCTAAGACCGTCGTCAAACAATGTATAAAATGCTTTAGATACAAGTGTCAAAATATACAACCAATTATGGGTCAACTTCCATGCTCGAGAACCAACATTACATTTCCATTTTTTAACTCTAGTGTTGACTATGCTGGCCCAGTGCTGATAGCTGACCGAAAGGGTCGTGGTTGTAAGCTTACAAAGTCTTATTTATGCATCTTCGTTTGCCATGCAACAAAGGCGGTCCATTTGGAGCTCGTCACCGACCTTACAAAAGAAGGCTTCATGGCGGCTCTGAATCGTTTCACGTCTCGTCGGGGTAAACCTCAAAGCATATTATCAGACAACGGCACGAACTTTGTTGCGGTTAATAATGAGTTAAAAAGAATTATTACTGACTCTGATGTTGCATCTGAAATGGCACAGCAAGGCATTAAATTTGTTTTTGCTCCTCCTTATTCCCCACACTTTAATGGCATGGCTGAAGCTGCCGTAAGGTCCACCAAAAACCATCTTAGAAAGTTGCTAAGTCTCACCAACTTTACTTACGAGGAACTGGCAACTTGTCTGTGTCAAATAGAGGCCGTTCTAAATTCCCGTCCTCTAACTCCCTTGTCCTGTGACCCATCTGATTTGTCTGTCCTCACTCCTTCCCATTTTCTAATTGGACGAACACTCACGTCTGTGCCGTCTTCACAGGTTCCTGACAAAACCATCAGCAGCTTAGACCGCTTCAAAAGAATTGAATACATCCGTCAACACTTCTGGCAGCGGTTCTCTAATGAATACATTTCCTTACTCCAACAGAAAACCAAATGGTCAGTTCTTTCAGACAGGAAGCTCAGAGAAGGAACGCTTGTGCTCATCCGAGACAAGGCGCTTCCACCACTTGTTTGGGCACTAGGTCGCGTAGTACGAACCTATGCGGGCGTCGACGGCATCACTCGCGTGGCAGACGTGAAGACAAAGAGAGGAGTCATCACAAGAGGGTTTAACAACATTTGCCCTCTTCCCTTCGAAGACTTCAACAGGCGGGAGGATGTTCACGCATCAATCGCATGATCATGTGGACTGACGTCACCGGTGGCTGAGGCGCGGGCGCGGGCAGACGACCTGCGCGCGGCGGCGAGCGGCAGCGGCGGGGGCCACTTCACGATTGCACGGCTAGAACGACACTGGCGTCCCCCTTTGGCAACGACACTGTACCGCTACCTATTTTTCGCCTTTTTGTAATATAATTTAAATTAGTATACAGTCCACGCCTTTTTATTAATCTCCCTGAGCTCCTGAACAGTAGTACATAATTCTAGTTCACTATTACACTTCTGTAATTCTTTTATTAAATTGAGATATGTATGCCTAAGTATTGTGTTTAATTTGTTAACTTTATGGCATTTTAAAGATTTCTGATATCTTCTAATTAATCTGTTAATTTTAATATATTTTTTTAACTTATTGTGACTAGCAAACAATTTGCTTTTTATGACAGTATCATCAGTTAAGTCTATGGTTATTGGCTCAGCACACATGGGACCGGTCCCGTTACCAACCAACTCATCATAAAGACTGCAGGTGATCGCAGACTCTTCACTGGCTTTGAGAGATTCCAAACGGGTTATTGTGCTGTGGGCCCTGCTCAATTCCAATTCTAGTTCTGATATGCGTCCCAAAGCCAGTTCGTGGGTGTCACTACATTCCTGGAAATTTGACACAAGTTGACGGAGGTGTTGATGCTGGTCAAGTATGTCCATATGCTGTATATGCAGTTCAGCCAACTGGTTCTTAAGTTCAGCGTTCTTATTATTAATTAACTGTATTTCCACCTCACTGTCATCTCTTTCCTGTAGCAGCTGATTGCACTGGTTTTTACTGGATTCCAATTCATTCAACGTAGCCCTCAGTTTTTCCTCCAAGGATGCAGCTCTACGGGTCAACATATTGACAGACCAACACTAGAGGCACCCTGGAATGAGAGAGGAGAAAGCTAAGTGTTTGAAAGGAATAAGAGAGAGGGATGATATGTGGATAGTAAGTACTAGGTTGAAGGGCTATACTATGAAGTTAAAATTAGAAGTGAACAAAACAAGGGAATAAAAGTTATGAAGAGTGTGTAATCTCAATTATGGGATAAAATTTGTATTGTTTGTAGATATGTCTTAATTGAGATAATAATATTCAACAATTAAAAGGAAAAAACAACAAAATTAAGTTTATAAAATTTTGAGGGTAGGTACTATTGTCAACTTATTGTAAATCCAGTTTTTTACTTCTAATTTGGTGATTAAACGTAACAGAGGTATCTCTAGTGATAAAGTACAGTGATTTCTATGGGGTCTCTAATGTATTTTATGTGATTTTATCATACTAATGTATGAACATAATGTCAAGCACAATAAAGAGAATCATAGGGTAGTTTACGACGTAGCTCACTGGGACGAACAGTATAAACGTTAAGGGGGAAAGGTGCAATAGGAATTAATAAGATTCTTTATAAATAGGCTTAAGTTAAAAGAAATACTCCCCGGGTTAGGTGCTCATTTCAAATCCGTCCGTTGGATGACAGCTGATACCAGACAATTGATTTTTCATTGATTTTTCAGCGAAATAACTCACAAACACAAATACTTATTACTTTTATGTAAATCTATCGAAATAAAGCACGTTTATTTATATAAATACGCGAAAAACATTAATTTTACATTTTAATTCTAACACGAAAATTATTGACGGCCGGCTGCCAGTATTGCCAGCAAAAAAAAAAAAAAAAAAAGAAAAAAAAAACTATACTATCAGTCTATCTAACTATACTATCGTATTTTCTTTCTTTCTTCTATTAGACTTCCGTGGGCGTACATGATACAAATATAATTGACATCGAGTGGGAATACAGTAGTATTTCCGAAACCAATATCTAATTACATAGTCGGATACTATATATGTTTTGTTTATTTTTAAACATAAATAAACGACCAATGAAGCTGACAAAAGATTCAAACTCGAGGAAGGGAATAAGTAGAGTTTCATAGACAACGTCTATTTATTGAGTTGGTATACAGGTATACTGGCAAGGTTTAGTAGAAGAAAACCTGGGTTGTACTAGACATCACGGAGCCCTTTCCGTGTACTGAGGGCAACTACTGAGGATGATTTAACCAATAAGAGTCTGATATCTAGGATTGAACCCAAGACCATGCTCAGCAATCGCACTTGCGACCACAAACGGAGCAGTCTTTGGTGCGCCAAGTCAATTACAAACTTACAAATATTCGTATGTTTGGGTTGAACCGGCGAGGTCATTATCTGCTTAGCCTTCTTCCAACTTAGTGTCGTCTTCAAGTCAAACCAGATGCAGCTGAATACCAGCATTATACTTGAAGCGACTGCCTATCGGATCTACACACTGGGTAAGTCCCAGTAGCCCCTTGGTAAGACTAGTTGTCAGACTTTCTGGCATCTGACTACCCGCAACAACTATCAAAGATCTACAAATGGCAGCCAGGACAGACGGCTTAAAAACGTTATTTCCGAGGCACGGACCAGCGAGGTAAAGAGTAATAAAGTTACCCCGGAAATCACTGAACGAAGAGCTTCACTTCACTGATTATCTACTTGAAATAACATTTCACAAATGTCAACCAAGACCATTTTGAACTGATATCAACTTCGTCTTTCGGACATATTCTTGTGGGCGGTACTTAACCTCGGAAAGGTCAGGATATCAATTTGAAGGAACACGATTACTTTGTCGATGATCCACAATAATATAATTATATAGTTATTAAGTAGATAATACAGGGTGGCAGGGACATCGAGGCACAACCTGTTACCATGGAATCAGTATTCAGTGGAGGAGGTGGAACGCGTGAGAGAGATGCACCATTCGCGCCCTCACGCCCCTAGACGCCGCAGGAGACGCCCTAGGCGTCGGGACTCACAAGCCGATTCCCGGCCACCGTACGCACGGGCTTGCGGACGGCTAGCAATAGGCAGCTCGCCGTCCGATATGGACCCGGCCCAGATCGAGGGCACGTTGTGTTCTACGCGCGCCTCAAAGAGATGTCAGCACCAATGACGGGGTCCGCTAGGGCCAATGCGTACCAGGGTTGCGGGAAAGTCTGAAAATGTACTGAAATCATAGTTTTAGTTTGCCCGTTGATGTCCCTACCGCCCTCTTTTCCAATTATTTAATAATTGTAATAAAAAAATACCCAGAATTTTTCCTTAGGGATATTTTTACAGCTTATGAGCTAAAAGTGTTATTGGTGATGTTATTCAGAAAGTTCACATGCGTAGTATTTGCAACCGGCGTGCGTGTATGACCTGGATGTATGAACGTAAACAAAGCCAAAGGAGTATGTAAGTCTCGTAGCAAGTAGTTTCTGCCTTCCCCCGTGGGAAGAAGGCATGAGATTATGTATGTATAAAGTAAGTGCTGAACAGCAAAAACTTCTTCTAACCTCTCAAAAGGTATTTGAAACAATGAATCACTAGACAGACTAATATTACTGAAAAAAAGACTTTTACATAGGTACCTACAGTACATAAGATTTATTACGAAACGTTGTACCCAATCTCACGAAAAACATACATAAGTACCATGTTTTATTCGGCAGTTGATGGATTTATGCCCAAATAAAAATAGATTAATTTGATGTTTCTTATAGCCTTGACAGTGAATATTATGGTAATTGTCCAATGTGTTATCAAATATTTAAGCTTGCAATCACGTTCATACAGGCAGGTGTAATTTGTATTCATAGAATATTAATAAATGGAGGGCTCAGGCATTTGTTGTCACGCATAGGTAAGACATACCAGCATTTTGCGTAAAACACTTTCAATCACAATACGGGTTTTGATGAATATTCCTAATCCATGGCTTCATAGATTTGAAAAATTCGTCTCCTCGACAACATAATTATCGCAATGAATGTTGTCGAATGGTCAAAACAAAAGACTTTCATTGAGGTTGTCATTTCAGGTTTGTCAATGGTTGAATTGAAATGTCACATTGCAATTGTTAATGTCTTACGCAATTACCCCGCTGTGTTACTTGATAATTACGGCCACTGAACATCGCAAGATAATAACGACTTCTCTAGGTTTGATCACGATCTCGTGAAATAATTAATACGTGGATAAGTTAAAAACCTAGGAAATATTTTTTTCTGTGACGAATTTGATACAGCAATGTGGCACAAATGTTGATTCAGCTCTTAGTTAGTACCTACCTATGTCGTTGACGCGCATGCAACAGTCTTACGCAAATTCGCACTCTATTTACTTTTTAACAGGAATCAATACAGCTCGTTTAGACCCAGGAAATTTATAATTCATGAACCTCACCTTTCTATTTTATCGGATTCCATATGCTTATTTGATTCAGGATGAAATCAAACGAAAGAAGGAAAATATAAAACGTATTTTTATTATCAAAGCAGGATTCGTACATGTTTCATTTTTAGATATGGAAATTTGCTTCAAATAGCCTCGTATAAGTACGATTCCCTTGATGATTTCCGTTTTTAAGGTAAAAAGAAATTGAAGAACCTGTACCGAAAATTGTAGGACCATGAGTTGTATACATACAAACATAACCTCACGCCTTCTTGCCGTGGTAGTGAGCAGAATTTACGGAACGCCACCTGCTAGGATACGTTGCAGACAACGTACACCTTGTATGTTGAGTGCAACGTATTTATACATGTTAAATTACAAAAACAGACACTAAAGACATGGGAAAATAGCTGTTTGAAAACAACATTATACAAATGTCGTCCTTCACGGCTCTGGCACTCTTCAAAACGATCTCTAACATTCATGAAAACGCGCCTCAGAAGTTGAGTAGGAATGTTGTTGATTTCTTGCCTAATTTTTTCCTTCAATTCTGATATGTTTGATGGATTACTGTTGTACACCCGACTCTTCAGATAACCCCAGAGGAAAAAATCTGGAGGTGAGGTCTGGGCTCCTCGGGGGCCATCTGATGTCACTTCTCATCGAAATCAGCTGTTCAGGGAAGTATCCACGTACTGACTCCGTTGACTGATTTGACGTATAACAGGTGGCCCCATCTTGCTGGAACCACGTGTATGTATTCTAAAGTAATTTTCCCATGTCTTCAGTTTCATATTTTGTAATTTAACGTGTATATATGAATATACTTATTTGTAATTTTTTTATGCGTCGACTAAAGTTAGTTTTTTTCTGAAACACCTGTATACAGGGTTATTGGTAAAACACCATGAACCTCTTAAGGGGTCATTGTACTCATCATTATGAACAACTTTTACTGTGGGACCAAATATAAAATCGACCAAATAAATCGACATTTTTTTTTACCATTACGCCTGTATAAAGATCGGTCGGTCAGGTTTGTATAGTATTTAATATTATACTAACCTGTACCCTAATTGCGTAACACACTATCAATCAAAATCTGAGTCATTTTGACGGATATCGCTCATCCATTGCTTCATATGTTCGAAAAATTTGTCTGCTCAACAACTTAAATAGCGCAATGAATGTTGTTGAACTGTCAAAATGATACGTAATTACCCCGTTGGTCATTAATATCCCTTCTTTCTGGATCCAAAACCACTTAAATTACCTCCAAATTTAAAATTATTTTACAACGTCGAGGTTCTTAGATACAGGTGCGATTTTAGGTAGGTTGATATAACAGAATCCAATTTTTGATGCTAAACATACCCAAAACATTTAAGGGGACAACATGACCTAAACGCAAGTTTTATGATGCCTAAAAATATATGATCCGCTGCGGTAAACCAAATCAGAAAAATATATGATATTCTTCAGGATATTATGCTACTTAGATTAGTGTGTTGAAAACATAATACAACTAATTTGGTACGATAGAAAAAAGTCACGAAGATACCTCTTAAAAATTATTTTAACGATTAAAAAACAGACGGTACTAAAATACGAGTACATGCAATCATTCTGTTTTTTTTTTCAGATTGTTCCTCAAGCGACATATTAACGTGATAGTGTTTTCATTTTTTTGCCCAATTAATAGATTTTTGTAACTAAAGAATCGCTTCACATTTTGCAATAAATTACCAGCTTTGTGTTATCGCGCTTCTCTTTCTTTTCTAAGCAGTCCGACAGTGACCGCGCTTTAGCTG
Organism: Brachylomia viminalis; assembly: GCA_937001585.2. Classification (NCBI taxonomy): domain Eukaryota; kingdom Metazoa; phylum Arthropoda; class Insecta; order Lepidoptera; family Noctuidae; genus Brachylomia; species Brachylomia viminalis. Next base: position 8,160,983 of record OW443304.2, read on the forward strand.
TTGTCAGCCCCTTAGCTCCCGTCTCGTGTAAATATTTATAGCTACCTTACTTTTCATAAAACATACGAATAACCTGCTTGTGCTACAAAATATTTCATCAACTTCGCCCGTGGTTAGACTATATTATATTTATGTACTTTAGTCTTGAACAAAAGGGATGGCTTGAATAACTGATTCATATGTTATATCTAAGTCTACATTGCCGATCTAGGTCTGCAGATTGAGGTAGTGTTAGCCTGAACTGATACAATACGATAAAACTGATAGGGTTTCTCAATTATTGAATGTTTTGTCTTGTAAGACCTGAATATACTGATGATGCTGAAACAACTTCTCTCTCTCTCTCTTTACGTGCTGTTTATGTCTATTATATAATCCTATTATACTAAGAGCTTTTACAGCGTGTTTAGTAGTGTCTTAGATGAAATTGTCCAGACTTCGCAGATGACATTACTAAAAGGATTATGTACCAACGTCGTAGTTGCTATAACTTTTTTTTTTAGATTCCTTGATTCTTAAACTGCAAGACTTTCCACCTGAGATTTAACAAATCGCTCTCAAAACATTTTAAATTGAAATTTATTTATTTGCCAGAATATAGTAACATTAATAACACGGTAAAATAATTTTAGTCTCACTGTATTTGACTTATCGGTCGTGCAAATATTTCTAATGAGTACATGTATAATAAATCGTGAAATTACATCAATGTCATTAGTCATACACAACATAATCTTAATAAAATGTACAGTCTTGTTTCGTTAATATTAATTACGCACATTTCATTATTATTACTTTATTAGTAGAATAAATCTCACAGATGACCTGATCATCAAACAAACATTACTGATGCCTTGATTCCAACATGCGACCCCAGCCACTGCCCAGCAAAGATTGATTTTACTGCCGCCAGTAAACAAGACACTTCAAAGTACCTATGTCGCAGTAAAAGTAAAACTTGAGGAAACTAGACGAATATCTTAAGTCCTAAACACACAAACTAGATTTGGAAATCATTGGTCCGAAAGCAAACTTGAAACAAACTCGAGCACAACTGTTTCAACAAGAACCAATTATTTTCAAGGAATTCTCGTCCGTATTCCCGAAAAATAAGTTCTATAATTGGTTTAACGGGGTTGGAGATAATCTCTTTTTTGTTTTTTTATAGCCCTTTCTAGTTACGCTCATTAGGAATATTAATTAAACTAACTCTCACACGTTTCGTCCGCTTTCTGTTTCTAAACGGCTTTGAAGATTTTAGATAAACAATAGCACAACTAATTTCACACACAACTAATTGCTAGCTTCACAGTTAATTTGTATATATTATAGAGGCACGAGGAACAGGGTGTAAAGATTACTCATACCTCCATAGAAAAGGGAGGATCCTCCGACCAGACGCGTGTTGAGTCTGGTGGGCTTTTTTTTATGGCGTCTTGCAGTTGGCCTTGAGAGGCCGTGACTGCTTATCCGGTAATCCTGTGGTGCCTTCGAGCTAACTCAAAGCCTCCAGCCAGGGGAGTCTGGTGGGCAACTGCCCGACGATTGATGTCGGGACGTTGTATATATGCTAGTCGCGCGGTAAATTCTGCTTGTGCGATGCAGGATTTTCGTGACGTCAGTGTGATGCGTAGTTTGCATGTGGCGATGTAGATACCGCTACATTATTGTGCTTTATGTTTAACGTCCATTATTGTAGTGCCACTATCTTTTATCTTCCTATATCCTAGCTAGGAAAGTAGCTACATAGGAGTAGTGTGACTTTGACTCTTATAATATACAATCAACTTTCACCAATAATAATGAATAAAAAGTTTATTAAGGTTTAGTCGTTGTATTTAACAAACATTTGTAACAAAAAATTAGGAGCTTTAGTATGTTAGGAAATCAAATTCCCGGCTAATTTGTCAACATTTTTTAATGCTGTGACTGGTAGTTGTGATGAAATAAAATGACTCAGAATACAAATAGTTGTCAGCATTCAAAATTATTGCCAAATTAGCCGGGAATTTGATACGTAAAGTCTGATCCCGGTACCGAACTTACCCCAACAGACTCTATCCAACCGAGCTATTCTGTAACAATCTCACCGTGATAACATAGGTGAAGTGAGCTTGAAGTGAGTTGTCGATAGTGTCAATCCCTAGCATCAGGTGGAATGATAGCTCACCCCACCTAAGTCATCACGGTGAGATTGTTACAGAATCGACCGGCAGTTCTAGGTACCTACTAAGTAGGCATTTCTATTTCAGCAACAAGAAAGTCGTCTTAGTTGATAGCTGGCAAGTTGATCTGAGTTGTTCGGATTATATTTCGCATCTTAAATAGAAAGCAGCTTATATCTTAATGCCAAAAAATCAGTATGCGCGTCCATTTTGTAACCAAGTTTCAGTTTATATAAATGTTTGAAAGGCTAAAAGATTCTTTGACTAGTAGGGATTAGAGTTTCTGATGCGAACTAATCTGTCATCAGACTGGGATAAACTTAACAACGTTTCTTAGAGACTTCAAAAACTAAGTCGAACTAAAATTTAAAGTCGAATCTAGTGTCTCTTTGATCAAAATTAGGTTTATGTGCTAATTATTCAATTCTGTATCCATGAGAATATAATAATATAATCCTAGAAATTCCGCGTGCAATAACAGTCAGGAACATTCTAAACACGATAATGCTGAAATACCAAACGCGAATCCGACGTCACGCATATATACACCTATTGAACCCACACCGGAACATTCATTGACAATATGTGATACCGCCATACCGCAGTCTTGTGCCAGTTTGCCATTCTGTCTCCCTAAACAGAGTGTAAATAAAGAAATTTTACTTTTTTGTGATGAAATTGGGAAGGATTTAGGCCACTTGTTGACAAATAAATATCCGGGACACTCAATTATGAACCACTGTATGCCTGGTTGTTCTTTATTGGACATAATGAATAAAATTATGAAATGCAATTTTAACCAGGATACTACATTATTAATATTTATTGGTAATAGAGGTAATGTGAACAAAGGAGAATTACTCCAATATTATACTTCATTATGCAACCTGAAGTTAAGAAAAATTGTTATGTTCACATTCCCTTATAACCAAAGTTTGCCACAGGAAGAAAACAAGTTTAGGTATGAAATTAATATGACATTGCATAATTTGACAAATAATAACAATTTATTCCATCTAATTGACACTAACAATTATGTTGGTAATCATTTATATTTGACTAAAGATAGATATTTTGTGGATAGGTACTATTTGTCAAAATATTGTAAAAGACAGATAGCTGTGTCGCTATCATATTACTTTTCTATTACAGCCAAGAATTTGGCTAAACAAATTGCTTCTATTGAGCAAAGCTATACTAACATATCAAATAATTCAGCCAATAATTTGGTACACATTGACATTGCTAATCATTTAAATTAAAAAATAAGACAATAGAGGCAACCTCTAGCAATAATGTACAGAATTGTAAGAATAATTCAAGTAAAAGCTTGAAATCAGTAAATAGTATCAACCTGGTGCATCAAAACATTCAAGGATTTATGAACAAAGATTTAGAAGTAGAATTATTTATGAACTGTAACAGTATAGATATTCTTTGTATAACAGAACATTGGCTTAAAATCCACCAGTTCTTGTTCAATTTTAATAATCACCAGGTTGGTAGTTCGTTCAGCAGAGTAAATGCTATACATGGTGGCTCCTTAATTTTAGTAAGCAACCAGCTTAAATTTAAAGAACGTAAGGATATTGTGAGCCTATCTGTTGAGCGGACAATAGAAATAGCCTGTATAGAATTGGAGCAGTTTATTGTATTAAGTGTGTACAGACCCCCTTCAGGATTGTATGACTGCTTTGAAAAGGTAATGGATGAAGTGTTAAACAAGATTTGTAACTCGAACAAGTCCATTATCACTTGCGGTGATTTTAATGTTAATTTATTAGAAAACTCAGGTTCTTGTAGTAAAATATTAAGTCTGTTTCAGTCCTACAATCTTGTAAACCTATTTTTGGAGCCCACTAGAATAACCCCTACTAGTGCAACATGCCTAGATAATATTTATACAGATGTTATACCAAGCCACAAAGAAATAATAAATTTACTAGATTCTGATCATTGCGGGCAAAGGATTACTATCCAAAACCAAATCAAGAAAGTGGCTAAAAAGGATATCACTGTCAACCCCAAAACTGCAAGTCGCTTGGAAGCTTTTAAAGTTAAACTCATTAATAAATTACCAGTTTTATCTATTAATTTTGATCCTAATCATCTATATGATGATTTTTTTAATATATACTGTAAACAATTTAATTCCACCTTTGTTCCCAAGACTATCTCGGTTAATAGCAACGCATCTTTCAGTGATTGGGCTACCATTGGTATTCATAAAAGTAGAACACGGCTTTATGAACTGTACAATGAAAGGACCGTTTTGAACACTGCTGAATTTAATTTATATGTTAGAAATTATTCAAAATTATTTAAAAAAGTTTGTTGTATGGCCAAGTCCCGTTATTTGAGTTCGAAGATTAAAAACAGTAGTAATGTAATTAAAACGACTTGGAATATTGTTAATAGTGAAACGGGAAGGTCTAGTAACCGAAATACTGACTACAGCCTGTCCATTAAAGACAACATAATAAAATCTGACTCACAAGTCGCCGCGGCCTTTGAAAATTTCTTTTCAGATATTCCCGTTTCAACTACTAAATCACTAAACTCATCACCTTCTGTTGCTGAGTATTTGCTTAAAGAAAATGTTAATGTTTGCGATTCGGAATTTCATTTTGAACATATTACTTGTAGAGATATAATTAAAACCTTTCACACTTTAAACGTAAAAAAGACTGCAGATCTGTGGGGTAATTCTGTAGAAGTTGCTAAGTCTATTATTGACATTGTAGCACCTACTTTAGCTCTTATTTTTAACAATTGTATCGACTGTGGAGAGTTTCCTGACCTCATGAAAAATAGTAAAATAATACCTTTGTTTAAATCAGGTAGTACTACAGACCCCACAAATTATAGACCTATTTCAGTACTACCTACCTTTAGTAAAATTTTTGAGAAATTAATTTTAGCCCAATTGCAAAGATTTTTTAATAAACATAAATTATTACATAGTAAACAGTTCGGTTTTACAAGGGGTCGTTCAACTACTGATGCCGGTGTTGAACTTTTAGGACATATCTATAATGCATGGGAAGATAAATGCGATGCCTTGGGCATTTTTTGTGATTTGTCCAAGGCGTTCGATTGCGTTCTTCATGAAACGCTAATCAGGAAACTCCGCCACTACGGGATCCGGAACACCGCTCTGGATCTTCTTACTTCATACTTGAATAATAGGGTTCAGAGCGTTGACGTTAATGGTAAAAGATCTCCCGGATCTATAGTAACAATGGGAGTCCCACAGGGCTCAATTCTTGGTCCTTTTTTGTTTCTTATTTATATTAATGACTTGCCTTACCTCATAAAGGATAATCATGATATAGTGTTGTTTGCGGACGATACTTCACTTTTGTTTAAACTTAAACGTCAGCAGCTGGTTACTGACGATGTAAATAGCGCGATCTCAAAAGTAGTTCACTGGTTCAATGTTAATAATTTACTACTTAATGAAAAAAAAACCAAATGCATTAAGTTTACGCTGCCTCACGTTAGACAGGTGTTAACTAATGTATTGATAAAGGGCAGAGAATTGAATCCTGAAGATAGCACAGTATTCTTGGGCTTAACTTTGGATGCTAAGCTTCAGTGGGGCCCACACATAGATAAATTATCAAAAAAGCTTAGCTCCGCAGCATACGCTGTTAGAAAAATTCGTAATTTAACTGACATAGAGACAGCCCGTTTAGTGTACTTTAGCTATTTTCATAGTGTAATGTCGTATGGTATTCTGTTGTGGGGAAATGCCGCCGACATTCAGACTATCTTTGTTTTGCAGAAAAGAGCTGTTCGATCAATTTATAAGTTAAGCCCGAGACACACTCTCAGAGAGAAATTTAAGGAGATTAATGTAATGACTGTGCCTTCACAGTATATTTTTGAAAATCTTTTATATGCCCATAAAAATATAAACTTGTTTAAAAAATACAGTGATATCCATAATATAAATACTAGGAACAAACACAGCTTCGTTGTACCTACAACAAGGCTCAAGAAAATAGGTGGCTCGTTCAGATGTCAATGTATACGCTTTTATAATAAACTTCCAAGCCACGTTCAAGATCTAAGCCTTAATAAATTCAAATCATTCATTAAACGTAAGTTGTGCCAGAAAGGCTTTTATACCGTTAAGGATTATATTGAGGACAAAAAGGCTTGGGATTGAGTTGTTCCAATTTTCTGCATACTGAATGTTTTCTTTTATTTCTGTTACATACACTGATAAATTGATAATTATTATAACAGAACGACTTGAATACTTACCTTGAGAAGTACAATTTATTGTTTTAATAGTATTGTGAATTTGAGGACTATGTGGGTCATTGTTTCAGTTTTAATCATGATCTGGCAGTTTAAGTAGTTCATGCGGCCTACCCAAATGTCCTTTCTTTGGTATTGTTCGTCGAATCGTTGAGCTCCTAAAGTTCTGAGTTGAGCTGCACGGTTACTGACAAATGCGTGCACTGACTGGACAGGTCCTCTTAATCTGCGTGGTTCTTTCCTCAGAAGACCATTTCAGATACTAATCTACATGGTCCTCAAAGATTATGTTCGAATATTTATATACACATTGACATTGATGAATTTTATACATACAATGACATGAGTAATTACTTTGTAAAGTATTATATTATTTAAATTATTGTGAATGTGAAGATTATGTGGATTATTACTTTTTTATTTTATTTCTTAGTTAGTTTCACGATCTGGCAGCTTGAGTAATTTATGCGGCCTACCCAAATGTCCTTTCTTTGGTATTGTTCGTCGAATCGTTGTGCTCCTTAAGATCTCAGTTGAGCGGCAAGATTACTGACAAATGCGTGCACTGACTGGACAGGTCCGCTCAATCTGTATGGTTTTTCCTCAAAAGACCGTTTCAGACACCAATCTACATGGTCTTCACATGATCTGACCAAGATTATGTCTGGACTTTAAAAGAGACTGTGACCTCTGAGTTTGTTTCGGCCTTTCTTCTCAGAGTAGTCAGTTATGAAACGCCGACCTCATCTAGTTTTAAAAATATGATTGACGTGTAAAAGTGTTTGTAACAAACCTACTTACAGAAATAAAATCATTTATCATTTATCATTTATATAATTTATTACCAAATCATTTGCAAATATTACCGTACCAACAAATTTTACACTAGCAAACTAAATTACGGCACCTTAGCTATGTCATCTGCGTAATTTCCATTCATATTCATGAGTTAATTAAAACAAATGACTCGAGGTATTAATTTCTAAACTCATTTCAACTGAGAAATAACGTTCCTTTGAGAGAGACAGACGTAAAATATTCATTGTAAAGCTGGGAACGTTGAAAATTTAGTTTTTTGCTCTTAAGGACCTATTGGGCCCTGTTTAGAGAAGTTTTATTGTATTAGACGGTATTTTAGTGTCCAAATGTGTCCCGTCGATGACACTCGTTAGTGTTCGACGCAAAGTAGCCAAGTTTAAAGCCCAACGTATTAGTCCCTAGGTTTATAAGTTGTTGTTTATCATTGCGACTTTTTGCTATATGAGAGTTATGCCAGGCATCTGAGGTATACGTTTTAGTACCTATGTTTAAAGTTGCTGGTCTCAAAGGGAACCAAATGTACGATTAATGTTAGTGTTTAAGGAATAAATTACTTTGATAAGTATAAAAAACACAAGTTTAGTAAAGCAAAAACTCATACGTTGTCAATAATGTGTCAATTACCTTTTGAAAATATAAAGTTTTAATTTTGTCATGAGTCATTTAAAACAAATATTAAAATGTTGATTAATCATGCAACAGCCTCATGCCGTGCGTTAACCAATAATGATAACATTTAAAATACCGATACCGAAATGGAAAATACTGAGATTTTTTACAGGCCAACCAGGCCCCCATAACAATGCTAGCAACAGCCACGGTAGGTAGGTACCGTTACATAAAGGCAGCGATAACGTCAACACTATTGCACAAGACCAACGCGTTGATAAGAAATAGCCGAACTCACAGCAAACAGACCATATAATGTCACCAAGCTATGGCAAAATGTGAAACATTTAGCCTTAGTAACGTAGCGAGACGTAAATATTTATAGTTTAAAGTTTGTTTGAGAAACTGTGACTTAATGTTGAGTTCAGAGAAGGTCCGTCGACACCAGTAGGATACCATTTTAAAAAAAAATGAGCGAGCCTTACAGTAGTCTCGCACATGATGTGTAACATCTGACATGTCACCTTGGTACTAAGCAAAACATTAACACTATATCCAAAAAAAAAATATTCAGGTATTATTTGAGGTTAAGCGCACAGCTGATGCGTTCACCTTCTCTGTTTCCCATTCGCGTCACACACACGCAACAGTTCGTTGACAGTACCAACCTCTCGGAAAATGGATTGGTACCATCTGACGGCCAACTCTACCACCACGCGCTCTCATTGGTCAAATCGAATAGCGCGCGCTTCCCCGGCTTTCTGTTACATACTTCCATCGCATTTCACGAAATCACTCCCACAGATTGCAGGAAAGCGAGAGGAAAGATATTACTCATCAAAAAAACAATTAAATAAACTAGGCTTGATGTCAGTCACACACTAGATAACAAAAATCTTGCTATAGGCCGTCCCACCGCCGACGAAGAAGGGACTAACTATCAACAATTTCCTCGCTCAAGAAACGTTCAAAAGATTGTAGGCAGGGCAGTCTGTTCATTTGTGCACTCTGGGCAAGTGCCCAGGGCCCTACTGTCCATGGGGCCCCTAGTTCCTGCCAGCGTCGTAGCTAGAGGCTGTCAAAAGAAAACCTTAGTAAATCCCAGACAGGGTGCTAAAATTTTCGAGCTTGCTTCGCTCGCTCATAGGTTCCGTTTTCTTAGTTCTCAAACTTTATTGCATAATTTGACCAATTAATTCGTATTTTTATATGAACGGTCAAAAGAAATCTTAACCTCTTGCATCCTGCATTCTCCATAGGAGCCCCATTATCTTAAAGTGCCCAGGGCCTCAAATAGATAAAAGACGGCCCTGACTGTAGGCCCCGAGAAAGTAAAAGAAATATGTATATTAATAGTTGATCGCTGACTGTTTACACCACCGACGAGTACTCGTTTGTCGCAGTAAGAAGAGCTATCAAAGATACTACTCGCTCAGCGACGCTCGCTTTTCGCAGAATACTCATTGAGAGACACATGCTTGGTAGGTAGGTACTCATACCATCACTCATACCAGTTGCTCGTTGCTCGCTGCTCGTTGCTCGCTGCTCGCTGATCGTCAACTCGTTTTTAGTTTTTAATTGCCAGCGGTGGGATAGATACCTAAATGATTAAATTAATAAATATTTCCGCTTAAAATACTGGTACTTATCACCTCCCTTCTAGCATGAAGTTCAAAACGATCTAAGCAACTATCTGAAAGTCCCTCCCCATTTTGCTTATCGAGATCTTGCTAGCTCTGGCAATACTCCAACCGTTACCTTAATTTAATTTATGCTTAAACTGTAATTGTATTATTTAGTGGCTTAGGTATATACCTAAGGCATTTGGAGGGTTATAGTATTCCAGAGATGGACGGACTGCGTGAAAGATATGCCTAGAAAGGGGATGACTAAAGATATGACGACTAATAGAGAAGTTTTGAAGAAAAATATATGCTGCGTCGACCTCAAATCAATTGGGATATAGACAGGAAAATGATGATAATATAATATACACGGTGATTTTTAATTCACTGATAGCCTTGCAGGAGGTGAAACAACTCTCACTATGAGACCAACTACGAAATATAAAAAAAAATTACATCTGTTGTTGTTGTTGTTGTTGTTGTCATACATTTTCATCGGGTAAATGTTGCATTTTTGTATGAAACAGCTGATATTTTTTTCGACATTTCAGAGTTGGTCTCATAGTAAAAGTTGCGCATAATCATGAGTACTTTCACGCCCTGAACGGTTTACAGTGAATTAAAAATCACCGTGTATAATATATAATGATAATATTCCAGATATAGCTTTATGAATTAGCATAACAAAACTAAAATCCCTAAACATAATGCCAAAGAAACATATTGTCGATTGAACTGTTGTGTGTAATTCGATAAAATTGTGTAACATTACACAATAGAAACGAAATACAATTGAAATAAACTATATTACCTACATAATGGTTATTACACCACCTACCTATAATACACAATTAGAAAAGTAAAAAGAGCACGTGTCTAGGCTTTATGTCTGGACCGGGTAATTAGATATGTTCATTAAAACCTTTCTGTTGGTTTTATTTTTCAGCTTTTGAACAATTTTAAATAACATTTTAATTACATACATTGGATTATAAATTTAGAGTTAATGGATTCATCACAAATAATGTGCAAGTAGGTACCTACCTTTTAAGGATCAATTTATAATATAAGTATAACGGCGCGCCTTTACTAGAAGCGGTCATCGTATTAGTGGTTCAGCAGCTTCAATATCATCATGATTGTACCGGAATATAGCGGACGACAGCCACTCCGCCACCATCGATGTGACGCTCTGCTCGAGTGACTGTCACCAGCCAGTGTCACTCTTATCCGACCTTTTTGGTGATTCCAGTAACTTCGTAACAAACGAGGCGGCGACACTTACAGCACCGTCAACTATAAATGTAAAGGATAATGTAGCTGTAACAAATACATCAGCAAACTGTCGCTGCGATCAAAACCACGAACCTCATTATGATATAATCATCAAAGCTGTTGGACATTATTGGCTTTGCTTCCCCAAGCAACACCACTCTGAGTTAGTGAAAGAAGTTTTCCATATTCTTTGGTTGTCCCTCAATTTCATAATATACTTGATTAGAACCCATAGAAAACCCACTGTAAAAATGGGGTAAAACCCGTCTTGGCTGAAAATCACGACCATATAAAATTCAACATAAACATATTAAAATATGTGGACCTTATATGTGTTTTTTCCGTAAATAAATTTATTATATGAAACACGTAAATTAGCGCCCCATCCCGGTTTTTACGACTTGATAAAACATGGAGATTTATTTATTACATGTTAGTTAAATATTAATATAATATACATATAATTGTTATAAACTTTCCGGAGTAATAAATGATGGTAAAAACCACATCAAACTCCGTTACTTAGTTTAGGAGAACCACGCGTTCACACAGACATACATAAAAAGTGACTTTAATTTATAATATATATAGATATAGGTACTAGACGGCAAAGGTTAATTTTGGTCCCAAAAAACGTTAGCATACATAGCCAACCACAGAACCTGATCTACCTATTTAACATGCCCACAAAAAGGGCCTCGGGTCCGTTAAATCTGTTTAACAGATTTGGTTTAATTTAGAGCAATGCTTCGCTGTAATTACAGCGATAGAAAAGCTTGAACCTTTTATCACTGACGTTAAACTGAATTATAATTTTATTATCTTTTTAAATTGTAATTTTTTGAGATACATCGTTAAATGAGTTTTTCGTACTTTTATTTTCATTATCTATTTTGCACATTGGTCGCGGCACGAATAATGGACAAATGATAAATATTCGTTATCACCGCGAAACCTGATTTGTTGTTAATAGTACTTACATCCTTTTAAAGAAATCCCTTAGTAGCTTTTGATGATATCCTTAATATATTGATGCAAGTTAATTGCCTGTGGGACACCATAAAATTGAAGCAACAAATGACTTGCAACGTTTAAACCCTGATTAAACGAAGCAACTTTTATACTTGCTTCAACTTATGGCGAATAAAACAAGACGTAATTTATATAAAAACGTACGGTAGGTAGCTACTTAAAACACATTAACCGCTAGATTAAACAAAGCATAAATAAACAAACGAAAAAAATGGTAAAAGCCATCCACTTTCCAGAAACTCTTGATTACTTATGGGAACAACTTTCAATGAAATTCATGTAATTAGAAATCGATCACAATTATCCCACTCTCATCACTTACACATTCGGTCAGTAGTTACTATAAGGAAAATCCTTATTTTATTCAACTTAATTAAAGCGAGATAGTGGGCTTTAGCGTAATTCAGCAGAATTATTAATTACAAGGATAATTGCCTGGCCTTGTCTTCAGCTCCCTATGTTAGATAACATTAATATTATATGACCGAAAGCCTCTACATTCTCTGATCATTTTGTTCCTTTGTTATTTACTCGCCTGACCTAGACAATAGCAATAGCATTATTAATGTTTTAGAAGCTCCAACTTACATTAATACAAAAAATGAATAGCAAAAGCGAAAGACTACTTACGTATTCTGATAAATTACCGTCATGAAGTGACGACTGGTGGCTATGCGTAGGTGTAGGTACAAAAACATCAATTTCAAGGACGATACCTATATAAAAAATAATCTATCTATAGATCAACAAGGCCGTTTCAGCCTTCACCCTTCAAAAGTACCCTCAAAGTTTGATTAAACATCAACACACCAAGAGTGTCCTATAAAAGTTTATATCTTTTAGAAAGCGAGATCTTATCGGCTATACTTCAAGGGTAATTACCCTGATACCTACAGAATTGCATTAATTGACAGTAAAGGGGGAAGCTTTATGTAATGAGATTTTAATTAGATCCACTAAACAAAATAATTAAAATGGAAGGGAAAGGTCGAGGGAAACGAGATTTATTTGAATAGAACGTGGTTGAATTTAAACTAATGGTTCTTCTAGGGAACGAGGCATGTTCAACATCTATCCTCTCTGAAATTATACTCCAGCAGTGACTCAAAGGAACTGTTCAAAGTATCATTAGACGAATATAATTTCGCAAATAAATATTCGAGGTTTGAAAACTTACGATTGCAATAAGTCCAGGCCCTGCAGTCTCGACATAGTTAGCAATCGTTTTCGGTTGCTAAGTGCTAACAATCCAGATGTAAAGATATTTGGTGGTCTCCACACTCAAATTTATCCGTTTTTACTGTTATTTTAGGTAGGTACCGGTAGGTAACAACCGATAAATTTGAGTGTCGAGACTACCAAACATTTACATCAACATTTACATCTGGATTGTTAGGACTTAGCAACCGAAAACGATTGCTAACTATGTCGAGACTGCAGGGCCTGGACAGTACATTATTTTGGATTTTCCGAACGTTTCGGGACCAATTCGATAAAACAGAATATCTAATAATTGTATATAAGTATATATAAATAATATAAACAAAGTTCAGGCCCCGCAGTCTCGACATAGTTAGCAATCGTTTTCGGTTGCTAACCTAACATAACAATCCAGATGTAACGATATTTGGTAGTCTCGACACTCTAATTTATCGGTTTTTACCTACCAGTACCTACCTAAAATACCGGTAACAACCGATAAATTTGACTGTGGAGACTACCAAATATCGTTACATCTGGATTGTTAGGACTTAGCAACCGAAAACGATTGCTCTATGTCGAGACTGCAGGCCCAGGTTGATCTTCTAAAATACGCAACGGATTTTGATGCGGTTTTCACCATCACTAACAGTCTTATTACAAAAAACTAAATACCTAAACCTTGATTTAAACCTGTGCTACGAAGTCCAGGCTTATCTGCAGAACCATGGTCTAAATTTTTGTCCGTATTACAAAACTTCAAAAAACCGTGGTCTTCTTAGTGCCGTCATTTGAACCATTGTCTTTGTAACAACCACAGAGTACCTACCTAATACAAATATTATTCGTTCACCATGTTATCATTCTATTGCAACGTTCCGTATGCTCAGAAATGAAAACTTTTTGTTAATACGCTAATGATTATTATGATGTTTAGGAGTGTTAAAAATATTGAGTGTTAATTTGCATGGAATATTAGTTAATTCGTCGATTGCAGTTTTGTTTAGGTTTAAGCACATGACTTAATGTCGTATTAAGTACTAATAATACATCTAGGTACGTGTAACGAAACGTAAAATTTTCGCGCATTATATGAAACCATAACATTAAACAAAACCATCGCAAGTTGAACAAAGTTCATTTAGCTTTGGAATTTTTAAGTTATCGAAGTTTCTAATAGAACAATTGCCTCTTTGTATAGTATTACCTTCTATAGCAGGTAATTTTAATATCATATTGTGATGGACCAACAAAAGAAAAAACGATCTGAGAATTGGAGTAGGTACCGAGGAAAAAGTAAATAAACATAAATTACTTCGATTAACTTAAAATCAGTGTTTAATTGATTCAAATTTAATTTTAATTTATTTGATTGATTCGAACACGATTTATGTTGTGTCGGCGTGGCGTTCCCAACAACTCAGCGGCTTCAATTTCCTCAATATCAATTAAATCGACCATGTTAAGATCCATTTTCGGGTAAAAACAACACAACACAATGAAAAAGATGCTATAAAATACAACAGATCGTTTAAACTAGGGGCCGCCGAGGTTTAGCGTTAGACCATGATATGGTCCACGGTTTTTCGAAAAACCACGTTTTGTAATATCATTTTGGTTTAAGCCGTAGTTTATAGAGCTTTAAACCGGGGTTTTCAGTTAAACCGCTTTTTGTAATAACACTGTTAGAGTTTGTTCCGGAAGGTTTATTGTATTAATGTTGAACTTAGATATAACATAGAAATCTTGATGTTTTAACGTGTTGCCGCATTCGTAGATTGCACCCGTGGGCCGTGCAAAGCAAGGGCAGGATCACTAGTTACATAATAGGTACCTACCTACGAGTAATAATATAATTATGTAATTTGTCTCAACATCATATTATTATAATATTATTTCATCATGTTATCAATTCTTAAGATGGTTTCCTCATATTCTTATCGGGCTCTCGCGGTATCAATACCGGAGATTATTTTATCAGAATCAAGAATAGCAGCGATAAAAAATGCTGAGGTTGACTCATTATCTGAGCTATGTGCGACGTAAAATTACCTACGTTGGTTTTATTACTTAGCCACTTAGACATCGTTTGCGTAATACTACAAATACGAATTACTACAAAAAGATTGCAATTTTTTTTTTTTATTAATATCCATTTAAAGAACCTGAACTAATATTTACATAATTTAAAAAGCTAAGTCTTAAAATAATAATATGTACAAGTAGGTATATAAAAAAAAAATCAAACGCCCTTTTGCTGAGCGCAGGCGACGGCGACGTCGACGCGGAGGTGATTGTGGGAGCGAGACAAAACACAAAACACTGTATAATGATATTCCTATGTATAAATAATGAATGTTTTGGGTGTGCTAGCACATAGCACAGCATCATGCTGAGTGGAAGCCTTCTTGTCACAGTCATGACGTGCAGCTGTCGACTATTTCTGTTTTGAGCTCATGATTATAGATCTCTTCGTTATTTTTACTTTTTTTTCTATTTGTTAGAGCTAATTATCTTTTTTGTATGCACGTGTTTCTGTGACAAATAAACCTACTTTTCTTTCTTTCTTTCTTCTTCAAAGGGCGTCGAAAAATTGGCACAAAAAGCATATTATAGTATTGCAGAATTTTTAAACGACACATGGTGATTATTATAAATAAATAAATGTAACTAACATTAGGTATAGTAGTTATGGTAGTAATGGTGGACCTTTATTATAAATAAATGAATGTCTATTAAAAGTAATATAAAACTTTATTATGATAATTGTAATCTGGAATATTGGACAAGGAAAATAAATAATAATAATTGGATAATGTGAATACAATGAATAATAATAGATATAATAAATGTATAGGTATATTAGTTAAAAATCATCAATTCAGTATGAATAATTGTACAAATATATTTGCACGCCATGAGAAATGGCAGACATGTCGTGAGCCACTTATTTTTTCGAAGATCTTGCATGCATGTATTGATTTTAATTCTGTATGTATTACACATGTTTGAGCAAATAAAATTTCTTTCTTTCTTTCTTTCATCGCTGTCAACAGGAAAAGTGCCGAAAAGGCTGGCAGCATTGCCACGTTGTATGGCAATGCTGATTCTTTGGCCAAAAAATAATTAAAAACAGAGTTTATCAATAAATAAAAGCAACAACCGCTAATGGTCTGCGTGTCTTAAGAAGTTTTGTTAACTAGGTTAAAAGGACACGAAACAATGTGTTTATTTGATGCTGTGTAAGTAGTTAGTCAACAGGCAATACTGAATACCTCTTTTAGATCGCTATCGTCGTTATTGTCGTCTCTGTTAAAAAGCCGTAAATACATCAAAAAAATAGGACCCATTTCCTATAGGTTTGTTTCCCTCTACTTTAAAATGGAAACTCGGTTGGAAACTAATAAACCTCTTAGAAAAAATTAGCTATACTGAACTAAAAGCCAACAAAAACAACCATATTCAAACATCTCGAAAAACAAATTTCCAGCAATAAATGGCACAAACACAAGGGGTCAAAAATATAAAAGAACAGCAACAACAATATGGCAGTGTTTATCCTTTTTAATTCGGGAATCGATTGCTTCTGATATTACCTACCTACCTATTATTCGCACCATTGACTTCGAGGCCCTTAGTTTTTTTAACACACTTTTTCATACGGAATCCGTATTGGGAAGCAGGAAATGCATCTGTGTCCTTGCATTGCATTGCTTTTGTTACGCCCAAGTGCTTTGTAAACAACAGTTAGACAATTGCTTCTACCGTAGGTACTACACTACCTTGAATCCTAAGAATCTCTATCTATACAATGTATAACATAACATAATCGGCTTACAATGTCCCCACTGCTGGGACACAGGCTTCCCCTCTTTGAGAGGGAGTGTGTTGTACGAGTAATCTACCACGCGGGCTCAGTGCAGATTGGTACGTCACTGTTTTAAATTTTTTGATTTTAGGACATACCGGTTTCTTTACGATGTTTTCCTTCACCGTTTTGAGAGCAGTGGTGATGAAATTATTAACACAAAATAAAACGCCTGCCTGGGTTCGAACCCACGTTCACACGTTCCCCTAAAACTCGTAAGTCGGAGCCATTACCACTGGGCTGACTATGTATGGTGACATTAATATGGTACCGGTTTAATTTAAATTTCTTATCCTATTTTATCATCCCCAGTATGTTCCGGTTCATTTCCGTTCCATTTTGAATTTACCTGATAGATTGTGCTATCCAAAAAATCATTTAATTCGTTGCAGGATAATTATGGTAATTCCACAAAATGAAACCTTCACGTATTCATCACCAGCGACCCGCCCCTGCTTCACACGGTTTTACGACTTGACAAAATGTGAAGAGTTCTTTATTATATGTATTTACGTTAAATATTAAATAAAAAAATGGCAATCATTTGGTCTATACTTACTCCTACACCCATAATTAAGGTGGAGGAAATAACGGTTTTCTCGTTTTATTACCGCTGATAAACTCGGTTTTCTTGCGTAAACTGTTACCGGTAACAATCGACTGAAATTACATAAGAGGTGGTTCAGTGTAGCAACAGAAAAAAAGGCAATGATTACGACGGTTTTTAGTTTCGTGCGTGTATGACTGGATGTATGAACGTAAACGAAGTTATAGGATTATGTAGGTTCGTATCTTAGAAGCAGGCGCGAGTCTATGTACCTACTCGTAGGTATGTATGTGTACATATTATAAAGTCGTTTTTAGTGTCTGAATGTGTGACGGCGTTATTCATCTACCTAAGCTGCGCAACGGATTTTGTTGCCATTTTCTAGATCATTTAGAAAATTTATTCTGGAAGGTTTATATGTACTTATAATATTACTTGGGTTTGCTCTTGACTCTGGTCTAGGTCAGTGGTGACAGAGACAGAGTCGAAGATGGAGTGAACTTACCCAGAAGAAGCCTGTTCACTCTCACTTTGAAGAGATTAGGGTTGTATGCGTTCGGAAACACAGACGCAGGTAGAGAGTTCCACTCTTTTGCTGTGCGCATAACAAAAGACATTTGGAAACGTTTAGTGCGAATGCCGAATGTTTAGTGCCATGAGTATAATTAAATTACGCACTTCATTGGAAGAAGTAGGGACGCTCAATCAATTATTTTCGATGAACAGCTTATCTTACTCGTAACACAGTAAGGAAGAGTGTTGGAAGATGATGGCCAGAAATAATGATGAGTGATGCCTCTTTCCGCGCAGATGATTTAAGTAGTGTTCAGTTTAATTTTTGTTGTTATGTTTTTTGTGGTGTACAATAAAGAATATATAATTATTATTATTAATTTAAGGAACCAGCAGGTTTTTTTTTGTAGGTATATGATGGTAGGTACCACAGAGCTCGGAATCACCGCGCCGGCAACGTCTTGAGACGGCAGCACTAATAAAGTTAAACGTATGGCGCCGAATGTGCTTTGAGCACACAACTTCTACCAGACCACCATTCAGAGACGTCAGTTTGTGTCATAGTGCGAGTAAACAATGACACGCTTGGTTTGCATGTTGTATGGACGCTTTCGTTTCTGATGTGCGCGCAAAATAACTGCGCGTGGCTGAAATCGATAATAATCATTGGCCGCCATCGCGACAGGTGATAAGAGAGTGTGCTGTTTTCCGTGTTTTCCAATGTAAATAATCGCCATGTACAGTTCAAACATTTGAAACTTGAATTTTAAATCACAATGAGGCATTACAACTGAAGTGGAAAAATGTCAACTAACTTTTGGAGGGCACTGTACATATTTTTAATATACACAAAATTTGTGTTAATTAATAAGGTTTAACGATATTTAAGTTAGTGGCACTTCATGTTGCACTAGCTTGACTTCTATACATGAAGAACTATAGAATAAACTGAAGCATCACTTAGGTAGGTACCTTATAGTTCCTGCATATTAGTTTCCTTCGTTTGGTTGCGTGTCATATTAAGGTGATACGTAAAAAATAAATCATAGCTCGAGGGGCGGACATAAGAAAGTGACAGAGTCAATTACTTCCACATGCGAAAAAAGAGAGCGCAACAATGCGCAATGGAACCAAAATAAAACAACGCAAGCGCGAAACCGAATAAAAATTGTTTAAAAATAAATTAAGCTATGTATCAAAAATATTTTCAGCCAGAGTTTTGAATTACTTAATACGCACATTTTGAATACAATTTAGCAATTAAAATTACTTAGGATTTTAGAATTTCAGTAAAAAATATACAAAAAGTAGAGGTATTTTCGGAATTTAATTATATCGAGGAAATTTAAGCCAATTACGTTTTCGTTCAGAGTATTAATCAAATAGTCAATAAACATTTATCCAAAAATGAAACCCATATATACTTTAATAGTGAAATAAATGGTTACGAAAGAACCTCCATTTTATTTTGGTATCACGTTAATTAAAATAACTGAACTCGCTCTTTACAAAATAGCGACAAAAAAATAAACCGAAAACATGTTCTCGTATCATAACAAATGAAGGAATTAATCACTACAGGATAACGAAGTGTAGGATCCGTACATCAAAACAAAAGAATTAATATGGAGTTCGAATTCAATCCCATACCTCCAACCCCTTTGTGTTGTTAAAATCCTAGAAAAAACTGATTTATATCGTGTTTTACAATACCCCGCAAACCGAGTAACAAAAATATTTCGCGGAACGTTGTTCTGAATAAAAGTGTACAAAGGTAGGTATTTTTGTTACAGAACGCAGGTATTGATTCGCTAGGGCCGATGCCTGCTAGGGTTGCGGGAAAATCCGAAAGGGTTACCGTGGCCCATGGCACAGGCAACTGAAGGAACACGGGTGGGTTTTAGTCAGTAAGAGTCTGACACGCCCAGAGCGGGAGAAGTTATTTGATGAATACCCACCCAAAAAAAAAAAGGTACCTATTGGGTTGATTTTAAAAAATTTTTGAGAGTCGATCGAAGACTAATCTACGCTTGCCGCGATCGGTTTGTGGATGGGACACCATCCATTCAAAGACAAAGTCAAAGCATTTATTTCAAATAGGAACATAAAAGGCACTTTTGAACGCCAACATTTACATTAAAACATACATACAACAAATTTACATTTACATTACATATCGAGACCCCTTCGTGCCGTGTAAAGCACGCTAAGCCGTTCGTCCCAGCTGTCATAGATCTTTGGCAGTCGTTAAATGTCATTAGAAGCCCGAAAATCTGACAACCAATCTTACCAAGGGGTATCGTATTACCCAGTAACTGGGATGTAAAGGTCGCTCCATGTAGCCAAGGTAGGTAGAGACTGCCGTTTATTCTACAGGTGGATAAGTACTTGATTAGTTTTTTGTTTTCACCGAAGTACGTAGGTAGGCTACACATCAAGCTATACATTTCCAGTTTACACTGACCTCTCATTGTAAGGAAATCCTATACAATGCGAGATCAGCTTATACTGGTAATTTATAGCTTGGTCTGTAGCCGTGCGTACTTAGCACTCCTATTAACATAATTACTGTGGTTTGTATACTTTCTTACCTTTTATATTGTGTGTAGTATTCATATTGTGAATAAATGTGTAGCCAAACACGATGCATTTTATCAGAAGCCCAAAAGTCTGACAATCAGTCTTACCAAGGGATGTCGTGTAACCTTGTAACTGAGTTGTGGTTGTGGAGATCAGATAGGCAGTCGCTCCATGTAAAATACTGGCATTCAGCTGCAACCGGTAAGACTGGAAGCTGACCCCAACATAATTGGGAAAAATCTAGGCAAATTGTTTTGTTGGTGGCTTGATTAATAGTCATATTTACCAATCAAAGGCTAAACGAGGTTATCTTAAAGATTTTGTACCAGCTTCCTAATGGTCTAGAATAAATGGCTCAAGTTTGTAAAATGAAAAACTCTGATAGATATTAATCGTATTTTCCAACCCCTCCAAAAACTAAAACAATGGAATAAACTTTCTTCCTTTACCATAACAAAAAAAAAATCCCACATTCAACGCAAAATTGCCAAAATCATCAAAGCGGGATCCAATTCTGTTACATCACAGCATCACTCACAAAACACACAAATCAACTATCCCTAAAATTGATTTCCGAGAAAAATGGCTGTGAAAACAAAAGGTATTGTGTATTGAATAATATATGAAGGGGTAAAGAGAGGGGGGCGGGGGGTCTTCGCTACAAGTATACAGGTTTAATCTCGAGTAGCAAAGGTCACAGAGCCCCGTATTGGAAGTTTATAATATAGCACATGTCAGAGTAAAAGGTTATTGAATATTAATAACCCTTTTCAATCAAGGTGATAAATATTTTGCTGTAGCTTTTCTTGTGAAATTTATTGTTGCAACAATACGTCTCTCTTTTGAAAGTCAAGTACAAAGATTTTTTTCTATTATAAGATTTACATGTTTACTGTACCTAATTCTGGGTATTCTTCTCTGCAATAGAAAAAGGTGTTTTCGTACCACTTGCTCAAAAAAGTGAAAATCATTGCCACAAAAAGCGAACATAACAATAGTCATTTTTAATCTGTTAAAAACAGGGAAAGAAAATTGTACTGAATTTCATTCATCCTCTAGGGGGAGAATGTGATTTAAATTTGGAATACTTACCGAAATTTATACTGAACTACATCTGTGTTTACACCATTGAGTTTGTATATAAAGCATTATACATCTTTTTGAAACAGGAATACGCATTTATTATGCAGTTATGATTATATAAAATTACGAAAACCGACGAGGCCGTATGAGCTTGATGCCTTTGCTTTTCCGACAAAAAAATATTAGTCTAGGAATTTGCCGCGTCTTTGTTTTCTTCAAATACATAAACGTTAAGTTTATTTTAATTTATTTTTATAAATAAGTTAATGTTCTAAAAATACGTTTAATTGTCATTATTTTTAATAAATGCTTATCTCATATTATTATTGTGTTAATTTTTTCGCAAATGGTACGAAAAGTAGAGTATGTTCCTCGGTGATAAAGCTGTCTTAGTCTTGGGTGAACTTAAATCCCTCGCTACACTCAGGACTCGTCTTAAATCCCTCGCTTCGCTCGTGATTTAAGTTTTTAACACCTTCGCTACGCTCGGGAGTAAACCTCGAGTCCTTCATTACGCTCGCGATTTAAATCGTCACCCGCGACAGAAGACACTGCTTTATCCCCTTGGTTAATAATCTACTATTCAGTACCCATTTATTAGGAAAACCTCAAGCAATTTTGGCAATAGAGAAATATTTTGATTTAAAAGAATATCCATGAAATTTTTTGCCCGCTTTTCTCCACAGAAACCTACTACGCTTTAGAATGGGCAAATAGCGTTATGGCATATGTTTCTGACTGACCGACTCCTTGACGATTCAAAAGTGCCTGTAAATGATTTAAATAAATGGTTTCAGTTTGAAACGTCACAAAACACCTCTACTTGCAACAACATCAAGTACCTACCTACACCTTTAGAATCCCATGATTCAGCATTTTAGGCACAAAAGACGTGTAAACAATGTTTGCTGGCTATTGTAAATGTGCTACCGATACACAAAACAGGGCGTTGCATATTGTACTGTAGCTCGTTTCTTTGATATTGTTCGTCGAATCGTTGAGCTCCTTAAGTTCTGAGTTGAGCTGCATGATTATTGATTACTGACAAATGCGTGCACTGACTGCACAGCTCCACTCAATCTGTGTGGTTCTTTCCTCAAAAGACCATTTCAGACACCAATCTACATTGTCTTCACATGATCTGACCAAGATTATGTCTGGACTTTAAAAGAGACTGTGACCTCTGAGTTTGTTTCGGCCTTTCTTCTCAGAGTAGTCAGATAAGAAACGCCGTTCTAGTTTTTAAAATAAAATATGATTGACGTGTACAAAATAATTTATCAATTTTTACCATTATTAGGAAAGGTAAAATTTTAATCATATGCTAAACAATTTATTAGGCACAATCAGCATCCGGAAAAAATTAATCTGTCGTAAGTGAAATGTTCCTTCGTACCTACCCACTTTTTTTTTCAGAAGATGGTAAGTACTTATTTTCCTAGGAATGGCAATTCTAATTCAGTTAGAATTTGTTATTGTAAATGTGAATAACCACTATTCTTGCGTTTGCGTCCCACTACTCATTTATATCGCAGAGTAATGCTATTGATATTTACGTACACGTCAACTTTGGTGCACAGGTTTCCAAAAACGTAGAATTCATAAACGGTCTCGAAATTATCCACCACTTATAATTTGTAGCACCCTATACATAACACCGTAGGTATATAATACTATAATTAGTCACGCCCTTTGGCAAGAGCGGCCGACACTGATTTGCATGGTCATGGCGCACCAATTTATCAACTCCTGAAGGTTGATACCCTTACCCCGTGCCCTAACAATGGAAAATCAATATCTTGCAGCTCACAACTCGGTCGGCGATATTTTTAGATTGGCATTGGATTAGCCTAATATTAAGTAAAAACGTTTTTCGTAGTTTTTCTAGAAGCGACACGCAGCATGGTCGCAAGGTTTGTTTTGATTAGTAGATAAGTTGTTTTTTGCGGAACTGAAAAACAAAGTGCATCAAGGAATTCCGTGAAGAAATCATTCTGGTGTTTGAAATCTCCAGCATTGAGTTTTTTTTTCTTTCGTTTTACTGAATAGGTACAGACGCCAGCAGGTCAAGCTACCCGAAACTGTCAAATTTTCCCAATCAACCTTGAACCTTAATGCTTTAGCGATAAAGTTGAAAATCTATTAAAGAAATTTGACAGATTGTAGTAGCTTGATGTGCTGGCGTCTGTACAATGTCTAGCTGGTTGTGAGGAACGTTTAGCCATGCAAAAAAAATCCAAGATAGTTTACATCAGAGCAATGACAGATTATTTTGATTGATGTTGAATCTATTTTGTATTTTAGAATCTAATTCTAGCTTTTTCAACATGCCTCATCATCTATGCATCTGCCCTAGCCACGTTTAGATGTTGCATACCCTTTGTAAAGGAATAGGTCTGTATAAATTAAACAGTTCAATTCTGAAATGCCAATCAATTTTATGTTTTTTTTATGTTTCGCTTCTCCCGCTCTGGGCGGAGCGAGAGGGCGTGTCAGACTAAAACCTACCCGTGTTCCTTCAGTTGCCTGTACCAGGGGCCACGGTAACCCTTTCGGACTTTCTAGCAACGTCAGAGTATTAAAAAGACGGCGAATACGTCTTGAAGTGTCGTTTGTAAATCAAGCTAATGGCCACCCACGTAAACAGACACAACATTAACAATTAATCAAATAGAAATCAATTCATCCAATTTACGCATGTAAAACTCCAACAGGATATTACCAAGCAGCTGCTGCATAACTTTCCTTTCATTCCTGAACGTAATTATTGCTAATAGACACAGTTTTCCACCCCTAAGGAAGGGTGTGACGGCTATAAAAATAGCTGAGTAAATTATCGTAAAAAGGCCCCGAACTAAATTTGATGTCATTTCCTCCTCCATAAAAGGTAGGAAGTTTTTGTATGAAAACGGCCCTGACTTTAGTTACTTCATTATTAATTACAAAGGACCAACCCTTTGAGTTCCATAACGTGGTTAAAGTTATTATTCATTAAAGTGATTGCAAATTATTGTGTAGTTTATTTTTTACAACTGAATGAGAAAGCAAGTTTAAATATGTCGTGAAAAAGTACCAGCACATTTTGCAGGGTCTGCAATGCATGAATTTTTCTTGTCATCGTTTAAAACTGTTGGTGATCCATGTGTCAATCCCTCAAAATAAACTAGAAAGAAAAAGCAGTGAAGTAACGCTCCACCAACTGTTCCACAGGTTTAAATGAATTGAGCCAAATAAATCCACATCATCAGATAAACAAATACCTCTCTAACAAATTACCAAGCAAAAAAACCGATAAAATAAACAAAATACGCAGCCACTCAAATATTTACCAAAACGAAACTGACAAAAAAAATCCTATTTGCCAAACTTAAGCGGCTGAGGCTTACGGCTTCCCCTATATACATTTGCTATGGTGTTTGGCAATTTTACCCTAAAATATCCCCGGGGAATCTTTGTGGGTGTATTAATTCGTGCCTTCGGTTTAATTTTAATGGTTTCCCAAGCTCACACTCCATGGTGGGCTAAAGGATTGGGGTATGGCTGTTTACCTACATAAGAATATTTAGGGGTAATTTTGATTATAATTATATACAGGCTGGTAAGGACATCGATGCGCAAATCGAAACCATGAATTCAACACAATCATGATTCTAGAAATTTCTCGACGGTTAATGCCTACGCGGTCAAATGTATGGCACAGCTACAAAGATATCCCTATATACCCTCAATAAAAACTTTTCTTTAAAAGCAACCGGCTTCCAAAAAAAACACTACAAAGTGAAAAAAAAAATATTTCGAAAGTCTCTGATTTTTTAAATTTTTCGGTTTGTTTTTTGTTTTTCAGTGGAGGTCGGTTGTCTTTTTTTTTTGTTAAAATGTTTAAATTTTCACTTTTTAGTTGTGGTACCTACCTAACCCAAAATCGTATACTACTTGCCATGTAAATAACAGTGACAGAAAGTTATTATAACATCATCATTATACACGAAGTGGAAACAATTCGTATTATTCAAGCTAACTGAAAAACTGCCTAAACAAAGTTAATAAAAAAAATTGGGATCACCCCTCCTGAGGCATACCCTATCCCTTGAAAAAATAATTTTCTAAATCGATCCACAATTAAATAACATAAATACAAAAAAAAACGTATTGTATATGGGTGGAGGTGAAATTAAAAATTTCCTCCGTGTTCTTCAGATTTTATTCGTTTACTTGAGCTGGAGACCGACTGATTTACAATTTCATCCTGTTGATGTTCACTTGTTGAAGGCCTGACTGATGTCTCCATCAAAATGGCCCTTATTTTATATAATTTGCCATAATATTATTATTATTTATTTATTAATGATTCTAGGAATTTTACGATGAGTCATAGGGATTATTCCAAGGCTCAGCCAATCACGGCGCAGCGCGATAAAAGATACCACATGGTATTTTTATATTTAGTACGACGAAACTTTACCTGACTGAGAGCCGTCGTCTAAAATTAAATATTCTTACATCTAATACATTATCTTATCCTAACCTATATGAGATAATATTAGACTAACTTAATTATTAAAAACGTCTTCTAGCGTGTATTGCTCGGCGTCCGTTACAAAGTCGGTTAAAGAGAAAGGGATGAATTGACCACCAGATCATGAATGACAACAGCTTACTCTAACAAAATCAGTTTCAAAAACGAGTGTTCAAACAAGCATCTATCTACACGTCTCTCCATAATTACTAAGCCAATCAGTTGGCGGTTTCGATTAATCGAAAGTTTATTTCTCACTGAAAGTTAAAGCACAGAAACTCAACTTCTGTGGCTTCGCAGCGAGGAATAGTGAATGCAAATTTGAATGAGTTGGGAGCTTAGTTTGAAACGCTTCAAAGAAATAA
Source organism: Brachylomia viminalis (assembly GCA_937001585.2). Taxonomy (NCBI): domain Eukaryota; kingdom Metazoa; phylum Arthropoda; class Insecta; order Lepidoptera; family Noctuidae; genus Brachylomia; species Brachylomia viminalis. The sequence goes on from OW443304.2 coordinate 8,187,449, forward strand.
TGGATTTAATGAACTGCTGTTTTACATTCAGGCTTTACGGAATGTTGCAGGTGGCTCCACCATACTAATGTGAAATTATAAAAGCAAGCGTGGTGTACGTGTTGAATGTAAATAAAACACAATTTTACTTAATACACTAAGTCATCAGAAGACTAGGAGCTTGTAATTAACGTATTTTCTTTCTTTTCCTTCTTTCTTTCTTTCCTTCTTTCTTTCTTAATCGCCGTCTTTATCGGCTCTAGTATCAACTCAGCCTATCACATTCTAATTTATACTCAGGTTGTAGGGACCGTATTGTCCCATAAAGATCAGTATAAAATGTTCTTGCATCGAAACATAATGTTTAGTGCTATTTACCCAGGCGGTGGCAGTGCAAGAAACAATAAATAAAAATGATAAAGGCAATAATACATCTTTATAACTTAAACCAATTTTTCCTTAAAATGTTCTCTTGGATTGCTCCAAAAACAAGATTGATTCGGGACTAGCCATTAATAAAGATAATCCCTCAGGCTTTCTTTATTTACATTTAAATGAAAACATTAATAGGTTTCACGTGTTTTAATATTAAATTCTTAGCACAATGAGGGTATTTGTGGAAAATGTTGTACAGTCAGGGAAATTAACTGTCAAGCAAATTGACACCCTAAGTCAATTTGCCGTGAAAGCCATTGCATACAACTGGTAAAGACTGACAATTGAGATTTGGATATACTGGTGCCGATTCCCTTGTTCACAAACTAAACCAAATTTAAGTTCAGTGCATCTTTTTCTTTCTATTTCATTAAGAAAAGGACAGAAGATAAATTTTAGTTTAGTCCTGTCAAATTAATCAGCGCCTGACACTACTCCATACAAGTTTAGACGTGATTAAAAAGTTGAATACTAAAATTACATCAAATTACGTCAGGTGCTGACTAATTTGATAGGACTTAACTAATATTTATCTTCTGTCCTTTTCATAATGAAATAGAAAGAAAAAGATGCACTCAACTTAAATTTAGTTTAGTTTGTGACAAGGGAATCGGTACCGTCGTCAATTTAAGTTGGTAGTGTCAATTTGTTTAACAATTAATTTCTCAGACTTTACTTGTTTGAATAGAATACTAATCTGCTTGCGAAATAATCCGCCTATTGTATGAGAATGGCTCGTCTTTAACTTAAGCGCATCTGTCTCAAAAGATTTGAAATGATAAGATGCAGTGCATGAATATGGCTTTTTAAGTTCTATTATACAATGTCAATTTAATTTAGCTAGCGAAACTCTGCAGACATTGATCTAAACATTATAAAACGAAAAAAAATGAATTTAATTTAACAAAAGAATTGGGTCATTGACCGCAGTTAGGGAAGTCACTTGAAATATCAATTTAAAAAATCTGATTATTGTGCGTAAACTTGACAGCGATGTGATGGATAACGTTAAACTTACAAAAGAAAATAGATTTTCTCAACTCATATTTCAAGTAACAACACTACCAGCGGTCGTTGACACCAAAAGAAAAACATCAATTCTATTTTATTTTATCGTATTTAGATACCGATATCCATCACGTCTGCAGAGTTTCGCTGACTAATTTAATTTGACCCTGTATACCTAAAGGCTCTCGCAAACAGGTGCGACATGACAGCAGCGTGACGTGACTCTAGTAGAACAATTTCTATGAAAACTTTAAGGATTTTTTTCTACAAACGCCTGTCTGCGGGAGCCTTTAAGCTAAAGAAAGTGGTACAACGTGTATCAAAAAGGTTTATGTGGTTTTTTGATAGAAATATCAAAAAAATGGAAGATTAAACTGCAGCTTTTTTTCAAAAACTCAGAAAAGCTTAGGAACAGGTGTTGCTAATTATTTGACTAAGTTATAATTATCGCCGATAATAGATACCGCGATGGCCCAATGGTTAAGGCCTCGCCTCTCATGCACGAGGTTGTGGGTTTCGTTTTTGTGTCTTTGGTCATTAGTAATAACTAAAAAAAATATGGGCTTTCAAAAGAAATTTCATTAACCTTCATTCAAAAATATAATTACCAATATTATTGAGAGAACGCTTGTAGATAAAAAAAAATCTGTTCCACCGTATTTTTAGATGTGGCACAAGCTTTTGATAGAGTTTGGCATAAGGGTTTGATATGCAAGCTAAGACTCATGCTGCCCAATGATTTTGCTGATATCTTGTAACCATACATTACGGATAGAATATTTTCACTAAAGCACGTGGGTGCCTATTCCGAGTTACAAATGATTAAATTTGGCGTGCCTCAAGGTAGTTTGCTGGGTCCAGTTCTCTACCTGTTGTACACGTATGATATACCAGAGCTGAAAATGAATATTATTGCAACCTTTGCGGACAACACTGCTATTATGGCGACAGGGTTACGCCATACGGAAGCCATCAAAAAGGTAAAAATTGCTGTAAATGTAGTTCATAACTGGGCACAAAAATGGAATCGAAGTCACTTCACATTGATTTCACCAACAGGAATTCTGATTACCACCCAATTTTCATAAATGGCCATCAAGTGCCATACGCAAATGTGTATTGGTTGATTGGACGGGATTCCTGTCTAACGATACATAACAAAAGTTTATTATTTAAGCATATTCTTATGCCAATATGGATATACGGCATCCAACTGTGGGGCTGTACTAAACCGGCACACATCAAAATTATACAAACATTCCAGAATATATAGTATTCTGGAGTATTGTTAATGCGCCCTGGTATATAAGAAATGTCGACCTCCATCGTGACCTAAAATTGGACCCCATCACAAACATAATCCAAAAATTTGCTGAGGCCATGAACACCGACTCCACCGACCTGTGAACATCGAGGCAATTCAGCTGTTAGACCAAAAAAATATAGTGCGAAGACTAAAACGAACAAAACCTTTTGAGTTTGTGTAAAAAGAGTAGAAATAATAGTGACAATGACATGCATAATAACACATGAACAAAGTGCTTACATCATTATATCTGACTCTAAGAAAGTGGAACGGACTTGTGTAAAGTACAATCAACGCTATTCTACGTTTAAAAATAATTATCACGTAAAAAGTTAAGTTAGATTAAAATAGCTTATTGTTCTTATAGGTTAAATTGTAATTCATTATTAATAACCCAGATCTTTTTAATAAAGGATTAAAATATATATCTTAATTTATATTTGTAAATACGAGGGTGATACTACATACGAGTTAGGTACGCCTTTGTTCGAGAATAAATCCAATTACTACACAACTCCGAGATTTCTTTAATGATCATGAAAGTTCGGAAAAAGGAAAAAACCACGGAGCAGAAAAAGAAAAAACGCGAGGAGACACGCGTGAAACTCCGTCAATGACAACTCCGAAACAAAATACTTATTTCCTGGTATACGTGAAATCACTCGACTAATAAAACTATTGTACTATACACATATATAGCGAAACTTCTTGTCTATTATAATAGTAAGTTTCCTAGTCTCCAGTATCCACATTTTTATCTTTATTGATAGGCAAACAGCCCAATACTTTACCTGATTAAGAATATTTAGGGACAATCGCGTTGAGACATTTGCAACGACAAGGGATTTTACGTGTTGCTATGCCGCCAACAAAGGCTATGTCACTTTTATGATAAATATGGGTATAGATATATCGTTTATTTGTTGCACACAAAGGACCACTAATTTTTATTGAAGAGAAGAGATTAAATAAAAACTAATTACATGAATGTTATGAAATAGCTACAAGATGCCAATTAAATTTAAAAAACGAAGAAAACAAGACATATTGTAATGACACTATTGGATAAGAGACACCTAAAAATAATGAAATAACGAACATACAAAATGCGGTGTGCATCTCAAGGTTGCACCAAATGAGAGTCCAGCTCAGCATGTGTCAAGCAATCAGCGGCAAGTATGTACGAGTACCTGATATTATGCTGGATCCTTGCAGTGGCATTTCCAGTGGCCAATTCCCGTAATTAAAAACGTTCAAATTCAAGTTGCAATCTCATCTCAGCGACAGTCTAATGTCAAAAATGTAGGTAAACGCTATACAATTTTTGACGTTCTAAAAATACGGGAATTGCCCCTCAGGATATCGACCAGACGAGATAAATACGCGAATTATCGTGTTGTGAATAAGTGGAATGTGCGGAGTGAAATTATGTAAGTATACCTACCCGTAATTTAAATGATGTATTCTACAATAAAGTTTTTTTTTATTTGGTAACGTTCTTGTTCGATGATAATTGTGTATTTCATTACTTGATTATTTAAATAGGTAAATGTATAAATTATTCATGTTTAACTAACTAACCTAATTTCACTGGCACCCGAACATCGCGATGCTGCTTGACGGCAGAAATAAGTAGATACATATAGTTAGATAACCATCTTATTAACTACAGATCAGCACCGCGCTGTGCAATAATAATTAATTAACATAATTCAGTTGAACCCATTAATTTTCATGAATTATGATTAAGACGTTGACGTATGGGCTTGTTAATTATTGATCAGCCAATGCGAAAAGCCTTTTGAATGCACTATGAAATGGTGATCTTTCAATTAGCTTGGTATCTGTGTAAGGTAACACAACAACCATTGTGCTTCGGATGACCGATGCGATAGATGGATGGGAATACAAACACGGAATGTGCTTTTAATCTTTGGTAATTTGATGGCACATATGTAGCTTCGGCTCTGATTCGCTTTTACAGATAGCCGGTGATCGTGCTGAGTTTCTTTAGAACTTTGCGATTCGAGGTAGTACACTGAGCTTGCAGAGAACTTTTGAAAATAATGTGGCACATTTTAGGCATTCAAAAACAATGACTTATGCCGTTTACACATTGCCTTTCTAGACATATAATAAAATAGTAACGAAGCCAAAACTGTACATTAAATATTTTTGAGAAAAAGTAATTGGTCGAACGAGTCTGATGCCGAAAATATAGTTTTTAGAATTTTTGTCCGTTTGTCTGGATGTATGTTCCGGATTGGCGCAAACATGGCTGAATGGATTTGGATGAAATTTGGTACACGGATAGAATATAACCTGGATTAACACATAGAGTTCTTTTAATTTCAGGAGTACATTCCCGTGGGATATTTTCCGACATCCATGCGGGCGAAGCCGCGGGTAAAAGCTAGTCAGAAATAATCTAAATAAATAGTCGATATTTTTATTTTTTATTCTATATTCGTACAGGGTTATTTGTAAAACACCATCAACCTCTTAAGGGGTCATTGTACTCATCATTATGAACAACTTTTACTAGGCGACCAAATATGAAATCGCGAAAAAAAAATCTGCTGGTCCCTACATTTTGACGAGTTCTAAAAACATAAATGTAGGGAACATCAGTTATTTTTTTCGCGATTTCATATTTGGTCCCATAGTAAAAGTTGTTCATAATGATGAGTACAATGACCCCTTAAGAAGTTGATGGTATTTTACCAATAACCCTGTATAAAAGAAACAAAAGGTAAGATTTCAAACTAGGAAATAGATGGTAATCTCGATGTCGCTTGATCGGTGACTTGTTAGGAGCAGTAAAAAGTTAGAAAATCTACAAGCGTCAGCACTGATCTGCTATCCTTATTTTGATTGGTAAAACGGCATCTAAATTATTACTAAATGGAAACGTCAAGTGCTCTTGGCTGAGGTCGAATTAGAGGAAGTGGCAACATGAAAGTGACGGCTGTTGCTTGTCGGATGACATTTGATATTTTTTAACTTTTGGAAAACGTTTGTGTCAGGCTGACTGAGCCGATTTTCTGTGGAAACGCATTTGCGAAGCGTTCTCCTGCCTTCCTGTATCGAATTCACTGCGTTTCCATATTGTAATCTGATTGCATCTGTCTAATCAAGGGATATCTTTGTAATTTGTGAACCTTAGGGCATTAATAGACGTCTATACTTACTGTTTTGACTATTATTTCGGTTGTTTACTCATTATGTCAGAAGAAATCCAAATGCCTTCGTCATATTTGTAATTTTTATGGTAAATAATAAAGATATTCTATTCCACAAAACTTACATACTACCTACCTACCTCTGCGCTCCATAGGTGTTGATTTTTGGTAATTCATTACCTACTGAGTGCACTTTCACAACCTCTAAGAAACCAACTTCTGAATTTCAGGTTTCTTTCTGCGGCTGACACTCAGTCAGTAAACTGATTTATAGATTTTATTGTAAACTGCACATGTAGTAATTTTTTTATTACTCTTGAATACTTACAGGAATTACTGATGAAGATATAAGAGGTTAGGGTAAATGGTAGCAACCATTTTGTATGTACTATTTTCGTACATATATACTCGTTGGTACCTCTCTCAGCTGACTTCGAACTTGCAGCGCAACTTCTAAGTTGAGGTACTTAGCAAAACCTACTAAAGCAATATACAGAAACCCATGAATAATAATACCATTCTAAGCCTTTCAACAAGAGGCTAAATAAACGTCAACAAGCCACAAAGGCCACAATTCTCTATGCTCCAGATACGTAGAACAAGCATACTAAGTACACGTTAAACTAAGCATAGACAATGGTTATTGGATATTGTTTAGGTGTTCATATCTGTGTGACAGTGAAAACGACATAATGTTAAGAGCATTTCAAGGATATTCTTGGCCCAGAATTCTCGAGACGGTTCTCAGACGAAATGTATTGAGAATCGATTTTGGACCGGACTGAAATAATGTAACAAATATCGGAATGGCCGTGTGTCGATATGCTGGTATCTTTGTAGGGTTTTATTAGGATATAGATGCTGTTACGCTTTCTCGCTGAAAATATTCAACAAAGTACCTAGAATATTTTATATTGTGTAATAAAAAGGTCCCAGCAAAGAATACCAGTAACTGTGCCGGCTTTTACGTCACGAGTATGAGTTGGAGTATCCTTTTGTGTGCTAATAACCACTGACTGCTGATAAGCGTAGTAATTACAGCAATTTTCCTTTTGACAGGTAAGCTGTCTAAGTGAAATCATTCAATTCAATTAGATCAGGTACTATTGAAAGTCAACACGATAAAATAATTGAATTGAATTGCTCATTCCAAAATGTAGTTTTCTATAGAGAGAACGGTAACGCAATTGGAGAACAATCAAATGCTGAGTGTTTAGGGGTAGGTATGAATAAAAAAGGTCAAATAGGTCTACGTAAAATATACCTATCTAATGTGCGGTTTTATAATGTCCAAAAAGACGATATTATCGTGGACGACCACACACAGGTCACGGCATTGCGATAACACGAGGAAGTAAAATGTATGGAAATAAATGAAAACGCTTTTAACTGACCACGATAACGTTATAACGTGTGCCTATTTCCATACATTTGATGGACCTGGACGTTGACGTCCAAGATAATATCGTCACGTTAGAAATAATACAACCGCACTCTCGTAGCATTTCTTCATAAACTTCACATCCTAGGTTGCCTGGAAGAGATCGCAGAAAGCGATAAGGCCGCCCATTGTATATTAAGTAGTGTTCAATTTAATTTTTGTTGTTTTGTTTTTTGTGGTGTACAATAAAGAATATATAAAAATAAATCCTGAAACCTCAATTTAAAGTGTCTGTTTGTGTCAATTTCAGCATAATTCAACGTTTTTATTTTGAGTTCCGTACCCCAAGGGTGCCAACGGAACCCTATTACTAAGCTTCCGCTGTCCGTCTGTTCGTCCATCCGTCCAGCTATTAGCGGGCTGTATCTCATGAACCGTAATCGGCAGACAGTTGAAATTACAACAAATAATAATACAAAAATAAAGTTAAAAGTTAACGGGGATCTCCATACAAGAAACGTGTTTATTCTACGTTTTTTGCCTTATGGTACGGAACCCTACGTGTTCGAGTCCGACACGCACTTGGCCGGTTTTTTTGTGTTCACAGTTGCAAAACAAAAGAAATGTGACCTTTGTCACCAAACTCCTTTGTTCTCAAATTACTTTCGTGTCTCTTCGAAAAAATATCGGAACTTTAAATTACTCCAATATTTCCGTTCTAGCTTTTGTCCGCGGTTTCGCCCGCGTCAAGGTCGGAAATTATCCCATGGGACCCTACTCCTATGTCCTAACCTAGGTCATAGTCTACCTGTGTACCAAATTTCATCAAAATCCGTTCAACCGTTGACGTGAAAAGGTAACAGACAGAGTTATTTACGCATTTGTAATATTAGTATATATGGAAGTATAGACAGATTTATTTACAAAAATCTCTGTATGTTTGGAGACAAAAATACAGCTGTCTCATCTGTTATCTATATTTCGTGAAGTAAAAATTCTCTTTATCGCAAGAGTTGGGTAAGATATTGCGATATAGATGTTATTGATGAATGTGGAGGGCTTAGCTGTATCTTATTTTTCATGTTTTTGTGATTTCAGCAGTGCAGACATGTCTTATAGAAACAATATCTTAATGTTTTTTTTTTATTAGGAACTAGCTGTTGCTCGCGACTTCGTCTGCGATCCAGGATGAAAAGCCTATAGCCTATGACCTTACCCAATTCATGGTCTATCGGTGTGCAAAATTTCATCCAAATCCATTCAGCCGTTCTAGCGTAAAGGGTAGAATAGAATAGAACACTTTTATTTCAGACCGGAGTCCATAGGGGTAGTAACAATGTTACTTAACTTCTAGTGTTAGTAGGTTACAGACACAGATATACAATTAAAATTCAGCATGGAGCTGCATCCACCTCCGCAACATCGGGATCTGCGAACACACTGAGAACACTTTAATAAAATAAGTGATAGACATAATATTATTACTAGAAATATAGATAAATAAGATCAACCATTTTCAGATTAGCTAAAGTACATACATCTTTTATGGGGTACTGTGTTAAATGTTACAACAAAATACCTTGTCATATATTGCAATTGAATAAAAGACAATTTAAAATTCATATAAAAATTTCACTTTGTTAAAAAGCATATTACAAATTAGAGGATCCAAGATAAGAATGCTTGGAAACATGCTGGTCCAGCTCCATTCGACAATCTAGGGTCTAGACAAAATCAAACTTGTTGCTATTTTAATTGTATAGTTTATTATTTTTATGATATTGATACATTCTGTGATTACTTTAACTCACACACTGACAATATTACTTGTTTAAATAATTTGGAAAATCGTATACTTTTACAATGTTTGTAAATATGTAAGCACCATGTATCTATCACAAAATTAACTTAAGTATTTGTCATTGCTAAATTTTTAAATTCTTTTTACCTTTTGTGGCAGGGTAATTTTCTAATCTAGGGTTCTCTAATTTTCTAATAGGTACATCGTCTTCACATAAAAGGATATAATTAATGTATACAAAATATTGTAACACATTTTAAAAGAGTAACGGTGGAGTTGCTTGCCCATTCTTCTCCATACGAAACTACCTTTAGGAAGGGGCGACTGGAATCAATTCTATTTTATTGTAAATATTGACGTTCAAAAGTGCCTTTTATGTGCCTATTTGAAGTAAATGCTTTGACTTTGACTTTGACTGTTGGTGCTGCCGTATGTACATGTACACGTACCCAATGCGCCATAATGGTGCAGGACGGCTTATCACTAATCACCTTCAGAATGTCGTTGCCGCTCCAATAAGCTCGCCCCATATTACATACATGGGACGTATACCTACATAGCTGGCGAAATGTGGGTGTACTATAGGTACACCTCTGCCCAACCCTTCGGGTAATTCAGGCGTGATGTTATGCTCTGTTATGAACTGAGTGTATAAAACATCGTCGTTAACGCTTTGCAGTTGAACTTAGTTTTATCTACAAAAGCGTGTTTTTTTTTGTTTTGTTAAACTATTATTTACTTACTTTATATTTTTAGTGCGGCTAACTACAAAAGCTTGTTTTTTTTTTTTTTTCGGAACTATGTTCTTTTACGCGGCTTACAGTAGATTGAACTGGCAGATATCGCCATTTCATTAAGTAAGAAGCGTAGGGTGCTTGAAGCGTGGATGTCAATATTGTTGTAAATATATTTTACTGTTAGATAACGACAAAAGCGTGTTTTTTGTTTGTTTTTGGAACTGTTAGCTGTTTATTGTTAGCTGACAGAAATCGGTTACTTTTTGCTGATCGTATAACCGTAGTGCCCTCGGCAGATCTTTCAAATGTCTACCTTATCAACTGTCGATGGTCGGTCTGTGGCTAGCCGGGTTATAACAGGTGAAAATATAAAGCTAGTCATATGCTTGTCTCAAAGATCAAACCCTGAATGTCTCAATACACGGCTAAGACAGTAGTTATATGATGAGCAAAACTCCCTGACTACCCCTACAGTAGTCGTATGCTTGTCTCAAAGATCGAACCATGCATGTGTCAATACACGGCTAAGAACAGTAGTTATAATATGATGAGCAAAACTCCCTGACTACCCCTACAAGTAGTCGTATGCTTGTCAAATCAAATCAAATCAAAATCATTTATTTGCTTAAATAAGGTAGGTACAGAGAGATCTTAAAGATAAGGTATATGAATCTCTTATTTTGCCATTAATGTCGGCGTGCAAATTTTACATAATTATTTAATATAAAAGCATTATACTACGTGTTGTTTTGCATCCTCGTCAAATTTCAGGAGGCTGTTATGAAAGATATAAATAATCAAAAAAAATTACGATCCTGCTCAATAATTAATACATGCTTGTTTTTTAGGTATTTAAGTTTGACAGTATTTCAGAATACTCCACTTTCAATGAACAAAATCGCCCCGTTGCGTATGCGGTAGGCAGTGTCGTACGACTATGTCGCTGTGTGCATGCGTTACAGTTACAGCGCAGTTACAGGGCGGTATCACACGGGCCATACACATGCCGATTTCCGAAAAATACAAAAAATAAATACCTACTTATTTTATAATTGATTCGTGTCGAGGATCATTAGCATAGTTACCTCCTCGAATTTGACGAGGATGCAAAACAACACCTTGTATATTATTATATTAATTAAGAAATAAAAGAAATTATTAAGAATTATTATAAGTTTCAATCAGGCATGCTGTTAGTAAATATTGTATTAAATCGAGTCTTATTTGGTAACAATTAATTATTTATAACAGTACCTGTTACTACAATGCAACTGTCAAAGATCGAACCATGCATGTGTCAATGCACGGCTAAGAACAGTAGTTATATGGCGTACATAACTCCCTGACTACTCCTACGATTAGTCGCATGCTTATCTCAAAGGTTGAACCATGCATGTCTCTAAACGTGGCTTAGTTTGTTTTTTTATTTATTATTACATCAATTCACCGTTAAAGTGAAGATTTTGTAGATTTCAGCTACAATTGATATATATTCGATATAACTTGTTGGAAAACTACAGCACCTACACAATATTTTATTCAAAGTCGGTAACTTATGTAAGAAATGGGAAATCTGCGCGCCGGCTGCCTTCCTTGGATATGGTAGCCGTTTCTCAGGCTCCCTCTCCGGAAAGTTTATTGTATACGTACAGTTGGCACAAAGACACTACCGGGTATCAGGGATGAAAAAATTGTTAATCCTGAGGATCCTGGCAAGGATAATGGGACAAACTATTTAAATTATTGCATTGTCATCGGTCCTTGATAAGTGTGCAAAGTTTCAAATCAATCCGACTTTTTGAAGGGAATGATAATTGAGTTCAAAAATTCCGTTAAGTACATAGATACATACCAAGCTAATAAAAGCATGTTCAAATACTAACAGTTACTGTGAGAAATTACTCATTGTTGTTATTGGTTTAAATGAACTAAGTGCCAAATGAACTTGAAGCTATTATATCAACCAAGAGCCATACTAGATACATAAATAAATGAGCTCACGCCTTTTTCCTATAGGGCTAGGCAGAAATTATAGTAACGGATTTCGGTAAGACTAACTTGGCAGAAATCGTCACGTAGGTAACAGAAAAGTGTTATGCCTGAAAATATCTGCATCAAGTGTCAAACGTTACTGTTTTTTTTTTTTGTTTTTCAATACAGAGCCATCTACAAAAACTATACTAGATGGCTCTTATATCAACAAACAAGAACAAAAACATTTGACACTTGAAACTTGTGACCATACTAAATGGCTCAGTTTTAATACACAACATACAGCGAAAGGAACTTGGTTCCAATCTGGCGTCCCATGACACCTCCCCGACTTTTTTTTGTAAAGGGCCAAAACTATGAACTAAAATTATACAAAAATACTTAGTGCAAGACAAAGGTATCTATTCTGTAAGTCCACATCTATGGAACATTTTTAGACTGTGGTACGTAGAAAGACCATTGACTTATACTAGCTCAATGAGAAAAACGAAGGAACGAACTGCAAAAAAAAAGACAGCCGTCTATGTGACAGCAACAAAAATTTGAGTTTACCGGTCAGTGAACCCGTGTGTGGATAGGTACGTATCAAAAACTTTTAAATTAAACTTCAAGAGAAGACTTCACACGACCATAATGCAAGTTCATATAAACACTAATGCACTGAAAGTTTTGCACTGTGTGACAAATTTTCTAAATGAAAAATGTCTGAAAAGCTGATGTTTTCCAGATAATTCATTAGCAAAGAGTTTTAAGAGTGGTAAGAGGATTTGGTACAGGTTGCAATTTTTTTATTATTTTTGTTGCAAATGTTATAATTTTCTTAGCTTTAGCTTTAGCTTTAGCTTTCACATGACCTGACCAAGATTTTGTCTGGACTTTAAAAGAGACTGTGACCTCTGAGTTTGTTTCGGCCTTTCTTCTCAGAGTAGTCAGATAGGAAACGCCGACCCCATCTAGTTTAAAAAAAAAAAATATGATTGACGTGTAAAAGTGTTTGTTCAAACCTACTTACAGAAATAAAATCATTTATCATTTATCATTTATCTTTTTTACTAGAAATGTGGTGAATTAGTATAATTAGGATTGTTTTCAAAATATTCTTACTTTTGAAGTAAAAACGCGTTTTTAGCTGCGTTGAGCGTTTATGGTTGGGAAAAATCTTATGGGTTCACGTAACCGATATACTAACCTCGGCCGTCCTCATGACTTCCTATGTTTTCTTTCAGACGCTTAAATAACAACAGATTTCTAATATTTCCTAAAATTATCAATACATGTTGATCACACAGACCACCGAACAGTTGTCTAAACTAATATTATAAAGAGAAAATATTTGATTTTTTGTATGTTTGTTTGTTACGCTTTCGCGCTAAAATCGATGAACGGATTTGGATGAAATTTGGCACACGGGTAGACCAAGACCTGGATTAGGACATAGGGTACTTTTTATCCCGATATTATCACGGAATCGAGACTTATGTGGGTTAACCCGCGGGGTGTAGCTATATCTTATGAAAATAGTGGACTTTAATGTCTGCCAATTTTATTCCACTAGTGAATTGACAAAACATTACGAGTATCCAGTTAAGTATTTATTTGAAATGACCATTAGCAAATCCTCAAAATCGTGTTTTCAGTTTACGGAAAAATCTGAATTTTGTTTATTTTATTAACAACAATTGAATATCCTTGAAAAATAAATACTTGACAAAATATTTACCTTTTAAATATGAGCTCAAAATGCTCGTCAGTGTGTTTATCTTGTAATTCTAACCTGATGATTTTTTTCCTGATTTCATCGAGACGTCTGATTTCTGTTTGAAATGACACACTGAATATTAAAAGCAAACTGCTTCATTGAGTTAGATAAAGAAAACGTATTTTCCCTTGGCGAGTGCCTGTGTCATTCCGAGGCCTGAGAAAACTCTACTGAAATTTTCTTAGCTATGCAAAACCTTTCGTTACAACGCAGGATTAAAAACTGGGCCATAATATTGTCATACATGTAATGTTCTGATCTCTTGACTTTTAATTATCATTCAACATCATAACTTTAATACTCTGCCGTTCCGTTCGAAAGAATTCGAGCTAAATAAACTACGTTGATAGCAACTTGCAATTTTATAATCTCAAACGTTAACTAATACTAAGACTTTTAATTACAAACATAACTTATAACTTAACTTTCTATTATTCAAAAGTTAACGGTTAAAGAACACAATTATGCGTTAAGTTCACCTTTTTTTTAAACAATAACTTCTCTCTTCTTTCTACTTATATAATTATTTAATTATAATAAAGGAATAAAAGGTGATCCTGTGTGTGTGTCTATGACGGCGCAGTTAGTGGCGCCGTCTATTTTTGTTACAAAGTTACTGGCTGGTGACAGTTACTCTAGTAGAGCATCGCGTCCATAATTGCGTGGCATCTGTCTTCTGATGACAGAGATGATGTCAGGGGAGCCGCTGTCGTACCACGTCCACGACGAACTGCTTTATTCCGGCAAAATCCTGATGATATTGAAGCTGCAGAACGACTAATGCAGCAACCACTTCAGGTAAAGGTTATCCTGCGTCGATACCTACGTTTAAACTCGACCACCAAATGGGCACAACTTTTAACAATCTTGTACTTACAATATCCTTTTTTTTTGTGGGTGGGAAATCATCATATAACTTCTCCCGCTCTGGGCAGAGCAGGAGGGCGTGTCAGACTCTTACTGACTAAAACCCACCCGTGTTCCTTCAGTTGCCTGTGCCAGGGGCCACGGTAACCCTCGTGGACTTTTCCGCAACCCTAGCAGGCATCGGTCCTAGCAAACCCCGTCATTGGTGCTGACATCTCTTTGAGGCGTGCGTGGAACACAACGCGCCGTCGACCCGGGCCTGGTCCTTATCGAACGGCGAGCTGCCCATTGCTCGCCGTTCGCAAGTCCGCGCCTACGGTGGCCGGGAATCGGCCTGCGATTCCCGACGCACACACACGCGCTTGACAGCTAGGGGCGTGAGGGCGCAAATTTTGCCTCTCCCTCACGCGTTCCGCCTCCTCCTTCGCGAACATTACTACTTCGCAGAAGGAGGTGGCGGCTTCCCAAGCCCTCTCGCTCCGTACCATGGCCTGGACCAAGGCCGGACGCGAGAGATCGCCACCGCCAATCGCCTCCACGAGGACACGGCGGTGCTCCGCCCAAGCCGGGCAGACCTCCACCGTGTCCTCCGGGCGATCCACACAATGGTGACACCCGGGCGTTTCCTCCCGCCTTATCCGGAACAGGAACCTCCCGAAACAACCGTGTCCGGTGAGGACCTGCGTCAGGCGGAAGGTGAGGACGCCATGGCGCCTCTCTAGCCACTCCTCAAAGAGGGGGCTTATCGCCGCAATTGTGGCGTGCCCAGCGCTGGGTTGCGACAATCGCACTCTCCATGACGCCCTGAGATCCCGCCGGAGCTCTGTCCGCTGTACCGTGATTTCTCGCGGCAGCGGAGCTACGCCCCGGCGTTTCGCCTCCTCGCGCCACTCCCAAACGTGCGCGAGGACTTTTGCCTCCAGATTCCATGGCGACTTACAATGTCCTGACAACACAACCGACGTACACACAAAACAAGTCATTATTTGTCTTTTCTATTCTCCAAACCGGGCCAAGAGCTTGGAATTTTAAACAAACACAGGCGTAATAAGGCTCACATAATTCACATAAATATGGTATAATTCCACGTAACTTGACATGTCACAGGTTACGACACATATAATTATACTAATAATTTATGTCAACTGAAATATTTAACACAGTAGATATAAAACTGTGGTCTGCAAGGTAAAGTTAATTATCATTGTTTAGGCATAATATTGTAGTGGACATTTCGCAATGATTCAGCAAATTTACATACGTAAAAACTAGATGCATTATTTTAGCTGTTTAATTCAAGGTTAACAAAACAGTACAGTTTTCGTCTTTAAAAGACACAGTGAAGGCTCCAATAAACAGGCGTGACACGCGACGCGACCTAAATGCACCGCTCGTCGCGCGACAGTCGGTTCTTTTGTGTCGCACCTGTTGAAGGATCCTTGATAGATTGAGTAGCAGTGTTCTCTTATGTACCTACTAATATAACAACATTCATAAGTAGTATAGGTACTTTGACCATCAATGGATCAACCAAGCGGGTTGATAATGGCAAAATAATTCAGCAAGTCATTAAGCGAAAGTATAACCATGTTTCTCACCTTCGCAAGGAGCTCAAGTGGCTTCCGGTTCGCCTTCGCAGAATCACGCGGATTTTATGTCTCTTCTTCAACATCTTACACAACCCGTCTTATCCTTCCTACCGGCGTGAGCGATTTTCTTACGCTCGCCCTAGAGCGTAAGAAAATCGCTAGCGAAGCACCGTGCAGATCACACCTTAGAACCCTCCTTAAATCTCATCCTCATAAAACTAGCTACTATTCTTATTCCTTCTCTGTTCATGCTATAAGATTGTGGAACTCACTTCCGCCTAGCATTCGAGATTTAAAATCTATTTCTCAATTCAAAATATAGATTAAAAGAGCATTATCCTTGAATTTATATATTTATTTAAAGGTATATATGTATTTATTTTTTTTATTTTTGCATTATGTATTTATTTAAGTATAATATTTTTTTTATTTTTATTTTTTTATTAAAAGTAGGTATATTTAATATTCTATTTTAAGACGCAAAACCAAACTTTTCTCTTCTTGTTCTCACACACTATTTATTGTCTACGTTTCTTTTTCATTTCTCCTTTCGCAGGTCTGCTGGAAGAAATTTAAATCTTAAGAAATAAGCAGTATCTTTGTACTCAATACTCTGTTTTACTGTGTGTACATAAATAATAAAATAAATAAATAAATGATTAAGGGCTTAATTTATTTCTTAGCAGCGACCCCGCCCGTGCTTCGCATGGTTTTTACAAATTGACAAAAAAAACATGGAGATTTCGTTATTATGTAGAGGTGAGGGACATTGACGTGCAATCTCTGTTACTATGGATTCAGTACTTACATGATTCTGAACCCACTGCATTGAAATTTATCGTAAGTTTATAAAACATTGCTGTTCCATACATTTTAACCGCATAGGTATCGCTATTTTCTATGAAACAGTTGATTTTTTTTTGATAACCTACAAAGAATTACTACGCTAGGGGGTCTAGCCTCTCCTCCCCTAGACCCTAGACCGGCGCTAGACCCTAGAGGAGAAAGGTTTCCTCTAGGGTCTAGCGCTAGGGGGGTCGCTCGCCGTCCGATAAGGACCAGGCCCGGGACGACGGCACGTTGTGTTCCACGCGCGCCTCAAATTAATGTCAGCACCAATGACGGGGTCCGCTAGGGCCAATGCCTGCCAGGGTTGCGGGATTGTCCGAAAGGGTTACCGTAGCCCCCTTTTTTTTTTGAGGGTGGGAAATCATCAAATAACTTCTCCCGTTCTGTGCGGAGCAGGAGGGCGTGTCAGACTCTTACTGACTAAAACCCACCCGTGTTCCTTCAGTTGTCTGTGCCAGAGGCCACGGTATCCCTCTCGGACATTCCCCAACCCTGGCAGTACCGTGGCCCCTGGCACAGGCAACTGAAGGAACACGTGAGGGTTTTAGTCAGTAAGGGTCTGACACGCCCTCCCGCTCCGCCCAGAGCAGGAGAAAATTTTTGATGATTTCCCACCCAAAAATAATAATTTATTATACGCATGAACCTCCCGGAACAAATTCTCTAAATGATGGTGAATACCGTTGCGTATTTTAGAAGAACAACTCGCTCACACAGACAGGCTCGAAAAGCGATTTTATTATATATACTTAAAAAAATATGTAGGTAGGTATAGATATTGATAATGATGATGACATATTTTTAAAAGGTTTATAATTATGTGTAACAAGGGTAAAGGCTCCTTCAAACAGGGCGCGACACGCGACGCGAATCGCACGTGACATAAAGGCACCGCTCGTCGCGTCGCGTGTCGCGCCTGCTTTAAGGAGCCTTAAGTAAATCAATGTAGAGATTGTTTTCTAACTTTAAATAAAAAAAGACCGTTAAAAAGTAACGTAAAGCTAACGTTATATGTCATTTGACTTTTCTAGGTCCGGTGATGTTCGTAATTAACCAAACTTTTCCTAGTTAGCTTTAGGTTGAGCTAGAGTTTACTGAAAAGTTGCGGTTTCAATTTATTTCAACTTAAATTTACATTCTGTGATATTTTAGCATTCGCAGAAAGTTTAGTACAATTATTTTATTTGCGTACGGTCCACTTGATGGAAAATGGTTACAGTTGTGAAAACCCGTATTTAGAGAAAGTCAATCTTTAAGGTACAAGTCCATAGCCGACTGCAGGCAGCAGCAGCAGGCGACATGTCGCCGCGACACAACTGGTTTCTATGTATTTCTATGAAAACGACGTGTCGCTAGCTACGGAAGGTATTTCATAGAAATATAATATAGAAACCAGTAGTGGCGCAGCGACACGTCGCCTACTGCTGCTGCCTGCAGTCGTCTATGGACTTGTACCTTTAGAGACAATGTGTATGATAATTGAGTAGACTCAAACCACCTCATAATGAATGATGACTCTCATCTTTATCCCACTGTCAACAAAGCAGTCTCAATAAACTGCTAGGTATTGTATGAACAAAACAGCTTATTGCACAATCCCACCCATTGCAATATTGATTTTAACCCACTCTTATAGGAGACCTACCTAGTGTGCAAAGTACTAGTATTTCTGTTATACCGATAAAATGAACAGTTTTTGAGTTCAGTAATTCACTTGATTTGTTTCTTCAATTCTATTTCCACACAAAATTTCGTGACACTGCAAAAAGGCACATCAACAAACTTACCGAAACAGGAATACAAATGCATCATTAGCGAAAACAGCCTCAGCAATCAAAACATTTTCACAAACGAACCGCACTCGCTATGAAACTGTAAGAATATGTAAATGTCCCTCTTCTATGGCGGAGCAATCTCGTGTTCGTGACTCCCTTGGCCATTAGTTGTTATTCAGTTAACGAACAATCACGATGGACGCAGATCGGCAGACACCCACACAATTTGATTAACGCTTCGGCGCCACTTTAAGGTAGTTCGTGCTACTTGTGTAAATCAATTATGTAAGTACATATCTAAGTAGTTACAAAATATACTAAACAGAGGAACATTTGAGAAACTGAAATCTCTGTCTATCTCTCTGAATTCGCAAGTTCGTAGAACTGTAGTATTGGCACCGAAAAAGGAAATGTTCCCTGAAAATATCGTAGAACGTGTGGAAAAACTCAACGCCATAATTCGATAAACATTACGATAACAACAAAAGTTAATAGGAAAAAAAAAACTGACCCAAAACTTTTCCAATTTTCATCTCAGTTAGATAAAGTGCCGCGTTCGTATCTAAGGAAGAGTACCTATAACAGTTATGTTTTCTTTAAGAACTTCGTATCGGCAAGAAGGTGCGCCCGAACGCGCCTACGAGAACCGTGCTACGATAAACCGTAGTAAACGTAGCAAGTATTAAAAGTAACACATACAGTATTGTAAGTATGCATCGGGCGCCTAATCACGACTACTTATGTCCTTAAACTTGTCAAGTGTATCAGCGCGGTAGAGTGGGCAAGTGCAGGCCCAGTCCCCGTGACCTACATCCGACGACCCTCGCTCGGGAAGCTGCTAATTTCCACCATCGCGGGCTGTAGCCGACGTCACGGCGGGGGCAGGGAGGCACCTCGACGGCTCGCTGGCTGCCTCGATCAGTCCACCGCCCCACTCCGAGCTGTAAGCACGCGCCGGCCGCGACCCGTCGCCGCGGATGATCGCGAACAAACATAAGCTCACAGACGCCGCCTGATTAAAATATTTTAAGTGTTTCATCCATATTTTTGTAAAGTGCGAAAACGGTGAAAGTATTTTTTTTTTAATAGTAAACTGTGATAGCGAGTCAGGCGGGCGGAGGCTCGGGTGGGGCGCGTACCGCTGACACAGTGGCTCAGTCCGCCGCCGGTCGCCGAGTGGCAAGCACCATCGATTTTCTTCATACGACAGTTCGCGAGGTACGTAAGCGTCACGTGCTCGTATTTTCACCGCGGCTATTTCCACGCGCCGAGTATTTCAGGCGATCTGCTTAGCGTTCAAGGCCGCGGTTTGTTTGCGTCCGCGTATACGTACGAAGTACAGTTTACGTTGATGTTTTGATCGATTGTTTAGATCGTATGCAATGTTATCTGTTATCACGCGGTGAGTTCGGGAGGAAAACGAATCGTTTTCACGGCTCTACGGTGGAGGGCGCGTGCTTAGAATAAGTAATGCGATAACGTTGTTAATACCAAGGTTGTGTCCCGTTGTCGACGAGAATTATGTTTTTTCTTGTTGTTGTGTGACACCAGACGTGCTGAAGTAAGTAGAATACTTATTAGAGCAGTTCACTTAAACTTATTGGAGGTAGATTTTTTACCTGTAAAGTGGTGTTTAATCGGTGTTTGGGTTACAAGTAGGGCCAGGTGTTAGTAATGTGGTCTTGAGAGTGATCATGACCTACAGTGGGCACTAATTCTGACCGCTTGATACGCGATCTGGCAAACGTTCAGACAGGGATTCATTCAAGCGATGTGCGAATGTGGTCATTACATCATAACAGTTCGACGATGTTATTAATTATTATAGTTAAAAACTTAGTGAAAAAAAGAAAATGTAATGTGCTTTTTCTTATACCTATAATTTATTTGCAAACGCTACATAGAGTCAAAGAAACGATAAAATAGAAAAAACTAAAGAATTCTATAAGTACCATTTTCTTAGTTATGAACATAATCTCCACTAAAGAATCCACATAAATTTTCTTTCTCATTTTCTCTGATTACAAGTGAGATTTGACAATTAACGAAAATAATAACAAAATATTGTGAAATTACAAATTCAATGAAGCTAAAACACCATATGCATGTACCTAGGTATGTAATAAAACTAGCTACGTCTAGAACTTAACTTGGACATTAAATGCACACTGCATTTTTACATAAAACATAAATAACAACTGGAAAAAAATACCACCAATCTCCGACGTCATCAGACCCAAGTACGTGTGTACCTACTTCATTATTGGTTCGCAAATTTTATGGAGTGTATAGTTTACGTTAAACAAATTGCTTTTACCCAATCTCATAAAGTTTAGGTACTATTGAATTCTTATCGCTTTCCGTCAACGCGTGCGCAAAAATAATACCAAAAATATACATATTCATTTTATGTAAATATTTTGCTCGGGTCCCGAGAGTTGTGTATGAAAATGACGGTTTATGAAACTAGTTTAGGCACTCATGAATTATAAAAGGATATTTTGAGGACTATTTTCTGTTTATGAAACGTACATTTTCAGTCCCAATTTCCAACTATCAGTTTTAGTTAAGAAAAGTGTAGCCATAAATTATGTACAACTTCACTATCACCTATTTTATATGACAAAATATAAGCACCTCTTTTGTAATAAATCCATGAGAGCAATAAAAAGAATTTTCACAAAACCCTCCAACTGGAAAATTTATTTACGTTAAAGAAACCAAATAAAACGAAAACTTAGGTGTTATTCGCATTACATTTCTCCGTCCGAAGAGTTAGGGCGAATTATTCTGTCGTAATATCGAAATAATGAAAAAAAAGTACTCAAAAAAAAAAAAAAAAACACGACACGTCGTAACTGAAAAGTAAATAAAGCTGTTGTAATGGAACAACACTAAATACGTCATTACGTTATGTAAAAAGTAACCAATCAAACGGCAGTGTTTTATAACATTCTGAAAACGTAGGCACGTGATTGTTCAAAAACTGTCAACAGTTGGTAACAGAAAGCATAGCAACAAGCCCTTAGGAATCATAAAGTGATTTTTGACGTCATAGTTTGGCAAGATTCTTTGAGAGTTAAATGTTAATTGTTTGGCGATTATACGAAACTAACTAAGCCGTTTTAATATTTTTGTCGCGTGACTAATTAACGAATGGTTAGATTTTTATTTTCGTTAAACTTTTACTAAACTAAATAAAATCTTACTTTGCAACAGTTCTTCCGTTCATTCAATGAAAATGTTTATTTGTTTGAACGTTTTAATCTAATTTTAAATTAATTTGTATCTGATTTTTTTTCAACTATTTAAGACAAGCGGAAACATACGATGCCTTATATCGTTTAGGTAACCAAGCATAGTTCCGAAAACTACTGAATTCATAATTTTAATGTTAAACAAAACCTTGATTTTAATATATACGAAACTATAATGTTAACTTTTGCGTGATACCTAAACATAAACAGCTGTTTTTTATCTGATTTCCTGAAACTACAACACGAAATAAAAACTGCTTGAACTGAAGAAGAAAACTATGATTTTAGTTAAACCTGAAACGGCTGAAATCTTTTCTAGAAATTAATCACAATTGATAACACCTCAAATTCATTATGGCGAACTATTCCTCGTAAATAATGACGTTTAAAGTTGACTTAACAGACCCAGGGTCAATGAGTTAACTACGACTTTATTTTCGCCTAGCTGTCAAAACATACGTAATAAATAAGTGCCTTCATAGGTAGAATAGTCTATCCTGAAAATAAATCTCATCTTAAATTAGCATAATTTATCTAACTTAGTACCTAGTTATACAAAAAAGTCCTTGATAAAAGTTTTATAATTTCTCGTTTATTTAAAGAACCTTTGTAATCGCTTCAAACGAAACTGACACTACAGTTCAAACTCTGCTCCACTACATATCATACACCACTTCAATGATCTAGCAACGCTAGTATTAATGTCAAGGTGTCGTCACGAATCATCTGGCACCATCGGACCGATGGCAACGCCAAAATGCCAGTAAAAACGCCAGATAGCATCTATATAGAGGCTGCCAGATCGACTGGCCATTTGGTACCAGCCAAATTTGGGAATGTGATTAATTTAATCGCTCGTTGAGATCTGTCACATAGTTGCTGATGAGTTAGTTACGTTTCAAATCAGAGTGGCTTAGATCCTGTAGAAGTTTCGTTGAAAATAATTTAAGGAAAAATATTATTGATAATAATTAACTTTAGTCTATGGATTTAACAATGACTTGCAGTGTGATATTGCACAAAATAACATCATTGGATAGAGACGTATGTCTAGTAGGTACACCCCATTTCGCGAGTTTCATTTTACTTCTATCGGAATCTATGTAGGTAATGGTATATTACGATAAATAAAGCAATATATTTAGTGGATTGTTGCATAAAAGGAGGTTCCAAACACTAGTTGTTAAGGTTTACTTGTTAAAATAATAAACCATTTAAATTAATCCTTTTTATTCTCTGGATTTTTATTCCGGAAACAGATGGACACATTTTCTTTCTTAAACAAAAACAAACTTCTCGTAAATAATTTCATCAACACCCTTATTCATTATCGTTCTTCCATCATCAGTAGGTACTTCCTATGAGTACTAACAGTTAATTACCAAAACACGTGTAAGTAAATTAATTCGCTATAAGATTTTAACTTGAACCTCTCGCACGAAACCGATTTACCGTGAAAGTTGCATTCGATACAGACATCACGTCACATTATTCGGTTATTTCTTCCCTTTTTCAGTAGTTTTGAAGGAATTCTTGATTAAATTGTGTTTGAAGCCAAAATTACGTTGCATCTAATGTGTTTAGGTCACTGACAGAATCAATTTATGATCATGTTATTCAATTGGTTCAGTCTATCCTGTCAAACTATCACTTTTTTCGGTGGTGTTTCTAAAACTAAACTTTTCATTTAATTATTTGTCATCAGAACAATATCAGAATCAGAAAATACTACTTCCCTTTAATAAATGGATAGTATATTTAATAAGGGTCTATCTCTCTCAACCCTACAATAGATAAAATAATAACTCGTTATTATAACCGCTTTCATCTCATTTGAAAATATATCTATCCGTATTCAGCTGAAAATTATCTGCTAGAGTTGTCACTAACAGAATTCGAGGAATAAAGATCGGCCGCAGCTCCCAGACGGGTTTTCATTTTCAAATTCAATGAATAACCGACCTTTGCATTTGATGGGCATGATAACGGTAGATATATAGACTAAAATCTACATAATGATGTCGTTAGATCGAAAGCGATGCGGGAGAAAAAATGTAAGTACCTATCTAAAAATATTTGGGACACGGCCGAGATTCGGGCCTATTTTACCACTAGAATGACGATCCGAATTCATGAAGGATAATTCAGAAGACGTACCTACTCGTAATTTCAATTTCTGATGTAACCCCAACTTAATAATAGGGTTATAACAACGCAAAACTTAAACAATCGAGTTATTCTAATAAATGTTTGTTGAGAATAATTGAAAAAGTTTTATCACTCCATGTATTAATTAATTTTGTCAAACCAACTCTTTTGTGTGTTTATAATTAAGATTTTTGTTTTTCCGTCCATACAGTGACCTTGAAGAGACAAGGTTAAGTTAACCCTCCGATGACATGTCTATGACAGCTCGGTGCGCACTGGCCTAATTTATACCACCTTCGTTTTACCTCCGTAGGTCACGCAATCACATTATTGGAGGCCTTTTCCTTACACAGGTTTTTGTTTTCCCTCCAACGTTCCTTTTCTTTGGCACACAATTTATTTACCTACATCTATGCCGTAGCGCAAGTAATAACGAAACTGTTCTGTAATTGAACATAAATAAATATATTTCAGCCAGCCTGTCTAAAAAAGTAACCTTTTAGGCAGATTATAGAGGTACTCGTGTCTGTATTTTCCTGTGACGGTCACAAGAAATTGTTTCTAGATCGTTACGAAACATTACGTGACCAAAATATAGTTGGTGGAAGTGCCTCTAATATACACGTTCTAGATGGAGAGATTAACACGCAATACGACTATTTACTTAATGAAGTTACGATTAGTTTTTTTTTTTATTGTTATCGAGAGTTCTTTGATCGATGATTCTCTATAAGTGATAGGTATGTAGATACCTACCTCTTATAGAGAATCACCATTCTGAAATCAGCAAATTTTCCTCAGCCACATAAATATTCATAAACTCGGGTAGGTACTTCAAATTAGGCATAAATATCGCGAAACCGAGCCATTACTCGGGACCCTTCTAAAATGAAAAAGTAATTAATATGAAACGACAGTATTATCTACTGAACTTCAAACATAAATTACGCTTTATGAAAATAATTTCGTTTAGAGTAGTTGAAAGCACTTACAACTAAATAATTAATACTTGGAGAGTGTGAATGAGCCAAGTCAGATATAATACCTACAAGAGATATGAGATTGCCAAAATCAAGACATGAAGCATCACGAGACTTTCAATTAGGTAAGAGTTGTGTTTTCTTTTTGATTTACGAGAACATTATTTTAAGTTTAGGAGATAGAGTTGTGCGTACAAATACAGCATAATATTTGTAACCTTTATTTAGATTCATGCTCGTCCATATATTTCGAAACAGATTTTATCCTTGAAAATATTTACCCACCTTAATTCGCTTTAAATTTCGAACAGCGGAGCGTAGACTTTAATAAATAATGTCATGCGCCGAAATATGGTCGATATCTGACTATACTGTAGAAACTATTTCGAGGTATGTCTTCCATTTAAATTATCAAACGATTTCGTTGTAATCTGCGATTGAATTGTGAATATTACAATGTTAAATATCCAACTTAGTTGCGTCAAATATTTATTATGTGTCTCTGTCTCTCGTATTTGGTATTGTGGGTAAGTGACAAAACCAGACGACATATATTGTTATTCATAGAAATATTAATTTATATAATATTCTACGAAAAATTAAACAAGATGTTTTACATTGTTCCTAGAGAGAACGAGTGTCATTGAAAAACGTAAATAAACATGACAAGTTACATCTCAACTCAGCAAGATCATTTTCAAAGAGATCCATAGTTTTAAATATCAGTAATAATGGCCTGAAATTAACAAGCTGGCATTTTTAACAGTCATCTTACGGGAACTAATTGCCTCGCTGTTTCTGTCACGAAAACAAAAGGCGACTAACGAAAGATTGATGAAGATAAAAAAGAAGAGATAAGCTCCGAATGAGCCGATTTACATAACAATCTGTGTTAAAATGCCAAACCAATACACGGTATTGGTAAACCTAATGATTCCCATAACATGACAGATGTTACATTTTTAACTGAACAACAATAAAAAAATATAGAACACTGCGAACAAATTCGGTGCGTGAATGTGACACAATTTTGTATATCAAATTTGAAAAAGTCGACTCGTTTCAAATAATTCCACTCATAAGAAACCAAGTATTGAAACATTAAATTAAAAATATATATTCCAATTTCAACGAAATCACTTCCACGAACTCACATGCGGCTATAATTCAACTCCGCCTGAAGGTTCGATCATTAATCCGTATTATGTGGGTACCTACTGCGCGTGATATTAAGTCTCAGTCGCAAATAAAAGTTGTTTAACTAAGCCATTTACTTAACTGTATTACTTTCCCCGTTCTACTTCACCTCTTAGGTCTGCAAACCAAAATAATTAACCCCCCAATAGTTTGGAGCTTTAGGAAGCACTCGTAAATAATGTTTGTGAAAATTGATATACACATAAGTGCTCTAAATATAACTTTAAGGTACGAAAGGGATAGTCAGAATATAAATGCTATGTTTTCATATTATCTTAATAAAATGGTATTCGGTAAAACTCGTCATTGATCATCGATAAGCCATCTTTTTCGAATATTAAAACAGCTGATACGAAAACGGTTTTGCTTCCATATCGAATGCAAATCAAATGAATACCTAGTTTGTTTAGCTTCAAAAATTACACGTGCGTGAAAACTAATAAAAAAAACACGTGCCTCCCGTGTAAGTGGTATTTTTCGTAATGACCAGTTAAAACCTCAATGAAAAGACAAGGTAATAAGAAAAAAACATCATGACAATCACTTTTCTGTTAATTGCTCAATGTGTCCTTAAAATCTATTAATAGGTCTATTTTCAATACAAACAAGTTGAATCTCTGCAAATATTTTATCTCCATCTCACGGTTGAAGTGACGCGTATAGAATTATATTTACTTTGTTATAATTAGTGATATTCAGGTTATCTTGCGACGCCAACTTTGGAGAAGCAAATTAGGGTCAAATATGTGTGTTTTGATCAAATGTACCTACATCATTTTGTTTTTCACAAACGATATTTTTGAAATAACTTGAAAGTGTAGGTGAAGAGAGGTTCTTCTTTGGTCTCATTAATTTTGTTCTCACGAGTTCTATTCTAATAATAAGGCTGGAAGGCTCGCATACCCATTCTGAAATGGAGTAAATAAAACACTCACTATCTGACAGCGATCTCTTGGCTACGGTAATATGGGTTGTAAGGTCAACATTATACGAATCGAATTATTTCAACTTACGTAGCTATATTATAATATAATTTATTATCATTATAGCTGGAAAGTGTTCACCTATTTCTATTTAGGTCACAACGAAACTTTTATGCCAAACTATAACACGTCCGTTTGTATTCCCATTCGATACTGGCAGACGTTCAAAATTCCATACAAACACTCAATATTTCGTCAGAGTAAGCACTTCCGATTTTATATTTTAGCTTGTATAAAACTTATATCTACGTTTTACAGACCAATGAAATAAACATTAATGACTCTAACGATACTTTTTATTGGCCTTATATTTTTAGGTCAAATTGAAGCCACATGAGCACAGAAGGGTTACATTTAATTTGAATCAATGTAATTTTGGACTCATTAAAAGAACATTAGTATTTTTACTAGTATAGGTACAATATTCCTTCAATTATTGTAGCATACTAATAGAAAAAAAATAACATTATAATTTCGATGTCTAAAAGCTTATTAAGTATGTAAAACAAATTTCATGTTGTTCTATATATTTTAATAAGTCTAGAATTTTGTTAATGTTTAAGTAGTAGTAATCAAAGTATTCGGTAACTATAAGTAATCGTAACCTCAAAAAATTTTACCTAGTTTTAAAATCGATTAATAAACAGTCTAGACTGGTTAAATTGAATTAAAAACAATATATTCTCCCGAACACTACAGGGCCTTTATAAATACACCGGCCGCGGCCAGGTGTTGTTTACGCGTACAAACTATTGTGACGTCAGTACACAATCCAGGAGTTTGTTTTCCAGTTCATTTGCAGTGTAATGCTGACTGCTAACTGTCATTGGGACAGATGGTTCGAACGCAAACACTGATGGACTGTGACGTTTGAGTTGTGCTTGTGACACTGTGCAAGATGGAAGCAATCGTGTGTTGCAATTTTTGAAAAGAGAATGTGCTTCTTCTATAATTTCCAGCGTGACGATATTTATCATGGACGTCCACGTCCATAATATTAATGGAATTACGTGCACGTTATAACGTTATCGTGGACGTAAATTTAAAAGCTTCTTCATATACATATTTCCATACATTTTAGTTCCCCGTGTTAACGCGATGCAGTGACATGAATGTCCACGATAGTATCGCCATGTGACAAATTAAGAAAGCGCATAAAAATTGCAGTGTGACTTGAGATTTATGTACACAGTCTAATACATACTGCCTTTCCCAAAAATAGAAGCTTATTCTTTCAGAAATGCAGACTTCATTGAATTGAAAATCGATTGTGAAAAGAATTGGAAAAACGCATTATTTTTTTGCATTTCTGCGAATTGAGCGACCGTGTAGATCAGTGGCATATGTACCTACAGAATGACTTCATCTTTTGCTAAGCAAACAATTCTGATACCAATACCTACGTAGGTACCTACGTTAATTATTTCTGCAACTCAATAATTACTTGTTATGTACCTAAGTTACTGAAGAATGCTTCAAATTGTTCCTAGAGTTGGAAAATCTTTGCACTTTTCCCTGAATAAAAGAAAAATCTTTTATAGCCATACTTAGGTACTCTTTTAATAAAAATAATTTTCAATGTTTTGTTCACAACTCAATCCAGCTCGTTATTTAATACAAAGATGTATTATAGTTTAGAAATAGTTAATTAAATAAAAACTTGTAGAGTCTGTTGTTGGATACAAAAATAATAACAACGGAATGGTATTTCGAAAAAATGTTTTCGTGTGTAGTTAAAGATTTTATTTTAAAGTTAGGAGTGTTTTTTCATTCAAAGTTTTTTTTAAATGCTCTATCTAGAGAAAGATAATAAATAATGAAAAACATTTAAAATATTTTTTATAACAACCAACGGTGATACCCAATAATATCGCTACTACCCTTTGCAGTTAGATTTTACATGCTTAAAAGTAATAATATATTGCTATTAAGCATGTTTAGTAAATATAATAAACATGTAACAAATATTACGCACGTAAGTACCACAATTGATACTTTTAACATCTTAATATCAACATGATAGAGCAAATTAATCGTCCTCTTTTATCTATGACCCTTATTACGTCTCACATTACCATGATTCGAATATTATTACAACAACAACATTTATTGCCAACGCCTTCAACTATCCTTATATTAAACACTGTTTTAAATTATCTCGATCATCAACTAAACTCATATTTTCACTTCCACACATATCTTTAGTAATTACCACTTTCCTGTAAGTGACGTTACTGAAAAAGAGTTTAAAATTGGTTGTTCACAAACATACGCTCGGGGTGAATACAAAACCTCCTTTTTTTTCCGATAAAAAATTCGAAAGATATACCTGCCGTAAGTGTAGATGATATATCTATCATCTACATAGAAATATCATCATCTATATAAGAATAGAATACTCTTTGTTGTGAAAGTATAAGTGTTGTATTTTTCAAATGACGGCCATTACGTCACAGAGCAAGGAACTCGTAAAATGTAACGTCCAAACATTGTCAGCTGTAGTCAGATGTTACCGGCTAACAAGGATATTGGATGATGAGGCACAGCCGCTCTCCATCCGCTAAACTAGTTGTCTGTCAACACATTAGATGACTAGATTCATATACTTAGTTAAATAGGTTTGTGCAAGATTAAATTAGGTAAATTAGACGATCAATCGATCAAAAGTCTTTATTCTAGATAGGTTTGATTCCCAATTAAATTAAATTGTTTTTTTTATGTGTAACCCATAAGCAGGTAATAAACTAAAGCTGTTTAAACACATCTACGGGAATACCACCGCTTTGTTACGAAGAAAACCTTCTTTGAATTTTAAACCTATAATAATAATTTTAAGTAGGTAATATCAAGAACAAACTATAAAATATAATCGGCTATAATCAATTATTTATATCGATTCTCGCTACCAGTACAATAACAAGTCATAATTATTACATGCTCCGAGTTATTTG
Organism: Brachylomia viminalis; assembly: GCA_937001585.2. Taxonomy (NCBI): domain Eukaryota; kingdom Metazoa; phylum Arthropoda; class Insecta; order Lepidoptera; family Noctuidae; genus Brachylomia; species Brachylomia viminalis. Next base: position 8,217,625 of record OW443304.2, read on the forward strand.
TCAACTTTCAGAATAATTGATTATGTTTAATAAAATGTTCGAGTAACTTTCAATATTTATTGCCTACGTCTCACAAAATTCAATTTTCATAAATTAATCTGAACTTTATATCAACTTTGAAAAGTCATACTAAGTTAAGGCTCCTACAAACAGGCGAGACACGCGACGTGAATCGCACGCGACACAAAGGCACCGCTCGTCGCGCGTCACGCGGTGCCTTTGAGTCGCGTCGCGTGTCGCGCCTGTTTCAGGAGCCTTTTCTGATACACGTAGGTACCTATGTATACGTTACTTTGTAGTATTAGTACCATATTATGATATTTTGCAACCCTTTCGCTCAGACCATTAAAATGGTACAAAATCCTAAATTAAATATGTAGTCAGAACATTTTCGTGTTAATTAAGTTTCAGTATCCTCCGATAAAATTGAGATCTCTTAATGATTAATTAATTAATTTTCTTCCAGTTCTCAATTCATAATTGACTACTAAAGCTATAAAGAATCCACTTTAAATGGCAAAAACAGATGCACGTGAAAAATATGATTTCACTTAACTTGAACTTGATGAATCAATTGACTTCATTTACTCGTTAATAATTTTCGCGATTTTATTACAAGCATTAGCATAATCAGCCTATAATATTCCCACTGCTGGGACAAAGGCCTCTCTGTGAGAGGGAGTGGGCCATAATCCACCGCGTGGGTCCAGTGCGGTTTGCTAGATTTCACATGTCTTTAAATTCTTGGTTCTGTTTACCTTCACCGTTTTGAGAGCAGTGGTGATGAAATAAATTACACAAAGTAAAGCCCCTGCCTGGGTTCGAATCTATGACCTACAACCCGGTAAGTCGAGGCCGCTACCACTGTGCCACCACTGCTCCATATTATTACAAACATAATTCAGAATCCATTTAAAAATAATTAAGTATATCACTATGTATTATGTCATAAGAAGACGTTATACAAAAAAAAAAAACAATTATTCTGGTACTTTTAGCGAATTTAATTTCACAGATTCGGCCATGATTACATGGGAGGTGAATGGACAAAGTTTTTCTCGACAGTGTACCTTGGCTTTCCGGTGCACTAATCTTCGTCCGTGGCTTCGCTCGTGCGAAAAATAAATAGAAATAAAATCATGCCACGCACCGCTGACGATGAGTGCGTGCCAAATTTAGGGCAGTCGCATAATTTAGATCAAATTGTTAAAAGATATTTTGGCTTTTTATTTGAGATCTACTAAGAAGCGTGGAGTAATTTTAAAGTGTTATAGACTAAAACCAGATTGATGAAAATTTTCAGTTAAAATTTTTAGTTAAATTTTCAGAAAATTTTCAGGAGTTGATTTTTTATCTTTATATTTAGGTTATAAATTACTGAATTATCGTAGCCTGTATCCACTGATACTCCAATGTCAAATACACTAGGTACAGATACTTTGCATCCGTTTATCGCATTAATTTGGCAACCAACTAAGAAAAATCTATCACATCAGTTGATCCCTACGCCACTTTTTGTTTAAACGATTCACCATCTATAACGCGTCCAATATCAATATCACATTACTGACATTGTCATTTTAATTTTGTTTCGTTGGCAACCCTGCCGTGACGATGAATGGACACCGTGACATTGTGCGGTTCACGTGCGTGTGACGTCATCAATGATTTTCTTTAACAGTTGTACGATTCGATCACAACAACAGCAAAAAGTAGCACGGTTTGCAGAAAAATAAGGCGTGAGTTCAATTCAAAGCAACTACTTACCTACTTGTTGTAAAAAGTTTCATGCACGGTATTAATGTTTTTATATAAATTGTATCTAACATTATTATCATAAATGTGGTTTACTGTGGGTACCTAACACATGGACTATAGCTGTTATATAACCACAACATCCCACAAACAATGCAGCAACTCGCCTCTATAAATAAACAGCACACCTCAGAGCTATCGGAAACAATTCCCAGCCAAGTAGTTAAATACTCCCCTCAAGGTTGAGAGGGCATACTCCTCCACAACCAGACTTCCCTCTAAGCTAACAAGCTGCTAGCTTCAAGACTATAATCTCCCTCTCCCTAGCTAAGACAAGAAACACTTTTTCATAACGCACTTTGCATACTTTAAGCATATTCTGTACTAATCAGCGCCGACCTTACTCTGACCTCTAACTAAGCAATGAAGGTCATTACATGCTTTATTGTGATCACATACAGTCCATAATTAATTAGTACTATTGTATAATTTCCATGGCCTTGTGACGTCATGACGTGTCGTCGTAGGTGCAGGGTTAGAATTTTTACAGGCAGTCGGCTAGATGTCTTCTTCGGTATACAATACTGTGTTGACCTCGTCAATGTCAGGGCTACTGCTCATTGTGGTCAAGCGAAGTGGAGCTTGTCGTTATTGTTGTTTCGTCATTGATGCTCTTGTTTATATAATGCGACCATCAGTAATTATGGATAAAACATATTCATAATCTAATGTACAATCATATTTTGGAGGTTGAATAGTACCCATTCGTAAATAAAGCATTAGTTTTTTTCAGTTTTGTACGAATTCAAATATAACACTCTATTTAATTGGAACTTGAATAAACGCAGAGATCTGTGTATATCATTAAAAATGAGCTTCTAAACTTCACTTTTCAGGCTGCAACGCTTTTAAAACATATTCAAAGAATTTGAATAGGGCTGTCTCAAACAAATGAATAGGGCTATTCGTCCAAGAGCGTGTTATCTCACTAATCTAGTTAATCACGGCCCTATTTTCGCCGACTCATTAGAAGGGATAATACTTTTGTGAGGCTTCTAACAGTTCGTATAAGTAAGTAGATTGTTATTAGTCTGTATTTAGTTAATTGCTTTTAGGTTGCCGAAGTTTTTTGGTTCACTTTGCGATCGAAATAGCGTAATTTTCGGGACAACCATAGAGAACTTGTGAGTAATGTGAGTTTGTAAATGCGGAAATTATCTTTTGGGAAAATAATGATGCATGTTATTTGAAGGTAGTGATGAATTAAGTTACGCAACAAAACTATGTAGTAAGAAGACAATTAAAACAGACGGGATCTAAATAATCTAATTGAATCGTTGAGCTCCTTAAGTTCTGAGTTAAGATGCATAATTTTGATTACTGACAAATGGTTGCACTGACTGCACAGTTCCACTCAATCTGTGTGGTTCTTTCCTCTAAAGACCATTTCAGACACAGATCTAGAATATGAAAGAAAGAAAGAAAATGCGTTTATTTGCGGTAAACATCTACATGGTCTTCATATGATCTGACCAAGAGTATTTCTGGACTTTAAAAGAGACTATGACCTCTGAGTTTGTTTCGGCCTTTCTTCTCGGAGTAGTCAGATAGAAAACGCTGACCTCAACTAGTTTTTAAAATATGATTGGCGTGGAAAAGTGTTTGCACAAACGTACTTACAGAAATAAAATCATATAATAACAAATGTTTATTTTTTTTTAAAATATGTAGGTATACCTACAGTATCTAAACGTGCATCTACCTATATTATGTTGTACCTATATTAATGTAATGACAAGCAAGATACAGATCGCAATTGACGTGCGCAAGCTACAGCTAATCCGGCCATCAGTTGGATGGGTGGTTGTTGGTGCCTAATCCTCTTCATGCTTCAGTAAGCATATTGAGCTAAAAGCGTCATTTCCGGCTCATTGCAGTAGATTGGACCATATATCTTTCCTCTGACCTTTGCGATAAGCAGGAGTTAAACCGTATCTACTTTAATTAATCAGCAATCCCCAAAATGTGGGTGGTAGGGTGAAAGATTATAATTGGATTTAATTATAATTATAATTCTTTGTAACCCCATTTCTAAAGAATAGACCATCAACTTTCATATGGTCTATTTTTGTGCTGACAACAAGAAACTATTAACGATCATCATCAATATTTGGTCCAAAGCAGGCCGTTGTGCAGTTATTCCAATTTATTCAACGTTTACCCTTGAAAGATTACGATTTTATTACCATAAACATCAACCCGTAGTTTTTGGACCCATCACTATCAACAACCATATCATACCGCTTATCTTCCAGCCATCAGTAACTTGTCATTACACGAAAAGACATCAAAGTTGTCTTTTAATGAAGGATGTTTCGTAACAACCGGTATTTTGTTGTCAACAACAACAACAAAGATATGAGCAACACTATTGTGAAGATCAGACCATATTATTGTGCTCTCAGCGCATCTCTAATTATGACGTAAATTTGTTTTTATGTAAAAAAAAAAACAAAATCCATTCATTAGGCTGAAACACTGTTTCGAGATAAACAACATTGTATGGGCAAGAGTTCTCTGATGCGTATTTTTTTTTTAAACAACCGACGTAAAATCCTAACGCAGTGGGGTTCAAAATCATGTACCAACTGAATTCCATGTCTGCGTGTCTCTCGCTCTGCCACCCTGCTTAACATAGGCAGGTTAACATGTCATGATCATTAATAACACACTAGACATAGGAATCCATCTTTACAAGATAAGACGAGTTGGTGTTGTTGTTGTGTTTACTGTTGATCTTGTTTGTTAGTTTTGGTAATGCTCGTCTTATCTGCGGACAATGCAGTGGACTGCAACATTACTACATAAAGTTGTGTAAACCTTATGTATTATTTATGTTGCAGTTGTTTATTATCCCTTAATGAATATAATAAAAATAAAATGAGAAACGGTTGTAATGAGATATTTACTAAAATAGGGCTTCTATTAACCCCACTATTCAGTGTGATACCACCATTAAGCTACATATTAACATACAACAAACAAACAAAGTTTCTAATGCTCTAAATAAAGCAATCACACCGTAACTCACGTTTAACATTAACATATTTCCTCTGGAGTATAACCGAGTAACTCACATAAATAGTACCTATGTGTTCCTAATTCGTGTTTATAATTTAAATTTCTCCGACATTTCGAGGCCTTTCAGCTTGTGGTCACGGAAGGGTTGACCTACAAGTATGTGGGCGCAAACTGGAAAGGCCGTAGTATGGGATAATTTTAAATAACCCTAAAGTTTCGTGTAAATACACTCGAGAGCAATGAATCCGGGTCACTTAAAGAATCCTAAAAATCTCGGAAACTGAAAATGCTAGGTTAATGCAATAAATTGTATTTAATAGACAATGTAATACTCCTTAAATGAAGGTATTAAAACTTCTTAGTTATTGTAAAGTTATATCATAAAAAAATCAAATTTGAAAAAGGGCCACTTTCGAAGATGGAACTACGAAATTACAGCATTTGGTTTTGCTTTTGTTTGTAATCTGTCATTTATGTGGGTACATAAACCATGTTGATAGTGCTCTATATTCATTATTCAAGCTGAAATTATGTCGCTTACGCCTGAAGAATGCACCAGAATACTTACAATGCTGGAAACCGGCCGGAGTCAGCGCGATACAGCCAGGACTGTCGGTGTGTCGCTGTCAACAGTACAAAGAGTTCTCCGACGTTACGAAGAAACTGGTTCTAACCTACGCAGACCAGGAACGGGCAGAACCAGGTGTACCACAGCACGAGAAGACCGATACTTGGTGAACACCATGCTTCGAAATCGCTTTCTCACAGGAACTGAACTCACCAATCAGTTTCGACGCCTCGGAGGAAGTAACCCAAGTGCATGGACAGTAAGACGTCGGCTTGCTGAATCTAACTTAAAACCCCTTAGACCTGCAAACGGCCCTAAACTGGAGCGTGGGCATCGTATTTCAAGACTAAGATATGCCCAGAGCCACGTAAATTGGAGTATTGAAGATTGGTCAAAAGTTATGTTCTCCGACGAATCAAAATTTATGCTCTACAAGCACGATGGAAGACACAGAGTGTATCGAAGACCAGGGGAAAGATTCAAGCAAGCATGCATCGAAGAAAAAGTAGCCTACGGTGGTGGGTCTGTACTTGTGTGGGCCGGAATTTCTTCTGAAAGTCGCACAGAGCTGGTGATCATAGAAAACGGCTCTTTAACTAGCGTAAGATATGTGGAAGAAATCCTCAATGATCACGTTGGTCCATTTATGGTCAATTTAGGTGAGGATGCTATATTTATGCATGACAATGCCCGACCTCATACAGGTAGGATTGTGAATGACTACCTTCAAGAGATGAACATTACTCGTATGGAGTGGCCAGCGCGCAGCCCGGATATCAACCCGATCGAGCATGCTTGGGACGAGCTAGGCAGATGCGTAAAACAACGAAACCCTCCCCCAATCACGCTTCGTGAGCTCAAAATTGCTCTCACAGAGGAATGGGAGAATATTCCCCAAAATCGTATAAGGAACTTGGTGTACAGCATGCCAAACCGCGTAAACGCAGTAATGGAAGCACGAGGAGGCAATACGAAGTATTAAAATTCAAGAAAATCGTAATAAAGTTCAAAAATTTCATGTTTCCTATTTTTGTTTTAAGGAGAGATCAGCAGTTTTTTTCTTTATGTAATTTTGTGTTAATAAAATGTATTTTTTTTTTACTTTCATTTAAGGAGTATTACATTGTCTATTAAATACAATTTATTGCATTAACCTATCATTTTTAGTTTCCGAGATTTTTAACATTCTTTAAGTGACCCGGATTCATTGCTCTCGAGTGTACGTCGCCAGCTGTATTTATCTTTGCGCTCTCTGTTTAGTGAGGTTTATGTATTTATTTTGGTAGGTAGGCAGGTATGTGGGTTGGTAGGTACACGATATAAAACATGATTAGTCCATAATCCATCATCATCAGCCTATAATGTTCCCACTGCTGGGACACAGGCCTCCTCTCGGTGAGAGGGAATGAGCCATAATCCAGCACGCGGTGCACAGAGCGCAATGCGGGTTGGTAGATGTCACATGTCTTCGAATTTTTGTTCTAGCACATGCCGGTTTTCTCACGACGTTTTCCTTCACAGTTTTGAGAGCAGAAGTGATGAAATGATTTACACAAAGTAAAGCGCCTGTCTGGGTTCGAACCTACGAACTACAACTCGTAAGTCGCGGCCGATACCACTGGGCCAGCACTGCTCTCACCATAATCCATACTAGGTGTTTATCACAGTCAGTTTTCCACTCGATAACTGCAGTTACAGTAACAACTACACCAGCTAGCATGCTACTGTCAGTCATAGAAAGCAAATTGCGGTTTTATTCCAAAATAGTAAAACTTCTAAAAAATACATACGATATCCATACCAACTTTCGTTCCCCATCCCTAACTAGGTCATCTCAGAAATCGCTACATCATCCTTTTGATCGCGTAAATCGCGTCACCCCCTCAACAAATAAATAAGCCCAATAACCCACATACTGAAATACCCACATTTGGAACGAGGAAGTAGTTGGAAAACCCAGTAACCCTCGCTTCTTCATCAATCAAGTTTTTCTTTCCATCCCCCGGGTCTATGTGGATATGGATGGGTAGCATTAATCATTATAGATGGACGATCCACGGACTTACGATACTTTTATCCCAAAAGATATCGTACACATTATGTATCCATGTTTTACGACAATATGTCAACACCGAAATATTCCATTTTCGTGGATTTCGGTTGCCTAATAAATATAACATTAGTTACGGGATTTAGGGTCACGATTTGTAGAGTTTTTTTTTCGAATTTTAGTTTCCGAGATTTTTAACATTCTTTAAGTGACCCGGATTCATTGCTCTCGAGTGTATGTTTACAGAACAATTTGCGTCACATCTGATACAATACATGCAGTGTGGGCAGGGTTAATTTCAATATTATAGGCCTTACGTCATTCCCATGGTGTTTTCATGGGAAATTGATCCTTTCGCCTTGTGTGTTAAGTGTCATTTCCGCGTCAACATCGTCGGGAGTCGACCGAGACCTACTGTAGTTCCTAATGGCAAAAGTTTGACGTCAGTGCCCCACATTACTACTTTGACTAAACCGTGCTTCGGTTTACCATATCGGTATACTAGTGTAGTTTGTTTTTATTAGGTTTTGTTTAAAAATGACATAGAAACACGCACATTTATTGGTTGTCTGCCAATAGGTTCTTTGGTAGAATTTCTTTGAAAAAACTTTCCTTACGTTAACTCTATAAATTTCTCGATCAAGGACAAATCCAAACAGCTGAGGTTTACTCAAGATCTTTTACCAGTAGGTATTGAAATTGTGCATTTATGTGTGTCAAAAATGTTAATATACTTTAGGTATGATCCAAGAATATTACCTATATCAATAAAATTGAGATACTTAGCGCCCAACCTTAAAAACTCTAGATTTCATAACATAAAACTCAAGTGTGCGCTAGGTGCTAACAGTCACAAAATGATAGTTCACGATGAGTACCTAAACACACCGTTGTCGTCACACCGTGAAATAGTAACTAATAAATAACCCTGAACTAGTGAAGTCTTGTGAAATTCTAGTCCTGAAATCTAAGTAACGACTATCGAAGGCACATAATCTATACATCGCTTTTTTTATCTGTCTGTGTGACCGCGTTGTTGTTCTGAACAGATTTTAATGCGGTTTTCAACGTTATTTAGAAAATTCATTCCAGAAGGTTTCTGTGTACCTTTTTTAAATTGTCTATTAATCAAAAAAACAGTTTACATGCATTTTTTTTACCTAAAAACATACCACACAAACCATCGCGGGGCTAACAGCGATATGGCCAGACACGACAACTCGGTGCCACTACATATTAAGAGCGTTTATACCTTATGAGTGGCAACGTCGCAATTTAGTGTCATATTTCGTGGTTTTAAATTTTTATCATTTAATCGGAGCCATATTTAAAAAATTTGTTTAATTAACTTTTTAGACCACTTTTTGCCACTCATAAGGTATAAACGCTCTTAGTTACCAGTTAATGAACAATTAGGTAGGTACATAGAATTATTTTTTTCTAGATCGCATTTCAATCTAGAAAGTATCTTTTTAATACCTTTGAGCAGTTCTTCGCATTTATTACATCGCAGATTTCCAGTAAATCATTCATATACACGGAGCAGCTGCTCCGTGTTCATATACGATGGTAGCATTACCTTTATTATTACACAATTAAACTGACACATCGTTAATTAGTAATGTCGATGTTTTGTATAGTCGTAAAACCGCAGCAAGGGCGGGTTGGTACTTTAATACAGGTATCTTAAAACATAGTTGAACATTTTATGTAGGTAAGTAGTAGCTTAAATTGATGATTGCAGAAAGCTTGCAGAATTTATATTACCTAGTTATAAAGGTACTAGGAGTACGAGTTTTACATTATGCTCACAATCTTACAATATGTAGTTACGTAGTATGGGGTATTCGTGTCACTAACTGTAGGAATGAGTTTTAGTTTGACAGTTCAACAACATTCATTGCGTTGTTTGCGTTATTGAGCAGACACATTTTTCGAACATATGAAGCAATGGACTAGCAATATGATTCAGAATTATTCAGATTGTGACTGAATGTGTGTTAGGCAATTAGGGTTTAGGATCTATAGGTACTAATGGTCAGTTTATATAATTATAGTCTCTCCAGACCGTATTTCGGCCATGGCGGCCAATCTCAACGGAGACTAGCCTTCGGCGCGGGAGATATTATAGTGCAGAGGTGTGTGCGCAGAAACAGCTGCACTCTCTGTTCCCTCACTTTCATAGTCCGATGTGACGGCAATCCGACACGACCACACAACGACACGACAACGGCTTAACGTACTTCCCGAGGCACGGGTCGCACCGCCAACTTCAAAACTCCGGGCCGTTACTAAGATATTCCTAAAGGAAAAAACCCAATAACACGTTGTCCGACCTGGGAATCGAACCCAGGACCCCACGCTGGCAACCACGAGACCAACAGACAGTTTACGAGTGTGTGAACATGCAAATTATCATAACAAGATAGTCGTGAAATACGCAATTATATTAATAGTGGGAGCACGTGATACGTTACAGATGCTGTCTGTAACTGAAAATATAACGCGTGCCAGTTGTGTTGTCGTGTTTGACACTGTTTACAATATAGAGCGGATATCGAAATAAATGTTCCAAATGACGGAACACATTCGGAGCTAATTGGTCTAGAGACACTGCAGTGTATTGACTCTGCAGTGTCTCTAGACCAATAACATTAAAAAAATTACCTATAGGTACGAGTTTGCACAAAATTAATTGTAATTTCGTGCAAACAATTGTGCAATTGTGCAAAATTAATTGTACTATGTAATTTCAAATAAAGAAAAATTTTAAAACATAGAATTGTGATACCTTTTTGAATCAGTGATTAAACGGTAGACTTTTTTAAACTGTTTCCAACAGATAACGCAATGGTCGTGACCATAAATATATTTCTATGGTCGTGATGTCCTCGCCTTTAATGCACGAGGTTGTGGGTTCAAATCCGAGCAAGTACCCTTGTGACTTTTTCGATATATATGTACTTTTTGAGTTTATCTTTTACATTACTGACATCGGTGAAGGAAAAACATCGTCTGAAATCGCCAACCCGTCTTGAACGACCGTGGTGAGCAATGCTCGTGCCTTCTAGGTAAGAGAAGAGAGGCCGATGCCCTGCTGTGACACAATAATAAGCTCGGGCCACGGCTTATTTTAATTCCATAATTGTTTTTTTTTTATTGGAACGAAGTTCCTTAACCCGCGTTGTGAAAGGGGGCTAGACGGAAAAAATTCTTACGAAAAGTTGTCACGACACTTTTTGCTATAGTAAGCTATATATAATATAAAAATATTATTATAACTTAAAAAAAAAAATATTTTATTACAATTCCTTCACTAATTAATCGAAAGGAACTTCGTTCCATCCGGGTGTCCCTTGACACCTCTCAAGTTTTTTATCTTTTTATTACGGACACTTTTAACGTGCACGTCTTTCTACATCGTCCTCAGATGTATAATTACAACATGAATGATTTAACCACTTTTTTGTAACAATATTTTGATTTAAAAGAGTGTCCATGGAGTTTCTTGCCCGTTCTTCTCCATAGGTACGTACTACGCTTTGGAATGGGCAACTAGCTTCATCTTTCTGACTGACCAACCCCTTGACAATTCAAAAGTGCCTGTAATTGGTTTATTTGAAATAAATGCTTTGAGTTTGAGGTATTTATTATATACCTAAGAATACCACATGCTGTTTCTTAGTTATCAAAGATAAAGTGACTTCCGATACCTACGTATTGTTTTAAACGTTTTAGGGGCTTCTAGACTTTATACAATATGAATCTCGTCAACGCAACCGTAATGTTTGATCTAGCGCCATCAATAACCATTGAGTGGTTTTTCAAACCCAAAAATTATGCGTCAGTCATAAATTGATCGATGTTGACAGGCTTATCTCGAAGTTGTCTATTTAAGTGAGGCAGAATATTCAAAAATTCGTGATAACTCGACGGGAATTTTACACAACAAGATATTATTTAGTTTCACTGCTGACTGACTATCAAATTTCGTAGTCGAATTTTTAACTCGCTTTCTGTTAATCCGATCAAGATGAAACTGTGAACTTATCCCATTCCTATGATGTTACATTTATTTGACTACTTACTACAGCCGCACGAAATCTTAAACGGCTTCAGGCATTTTCTAGTATCTATGCAAGCTGAAGTTTGATAGCAAAACATAACCATTGGCGACTGGCAGCATTTAAATAAAAGGTCGTCTTTAAAAAAAACTTTTTCAGTAAGTTTTAATTTTAATCATTAAAAGTACCTACTTACTTCTTACCATAGAAAATTATCAATGTCTCTTTGATGACACATTTAAACATAACACCCACTTTTATTTAGGTCAATTTATCAGCTATTCATGTCTACTCCGTGTCAAAACTTTAATAGGGAAATGCCTTGACATGGTTGCTTCGGTCCATAGTTTCTGCTACCATTGTCACTTTGAACCGGCAATGTATTGTGAGGGCATAATTTACGTCGCCGTATCCGCTGTCAGAGGGAGAATGGATTAGTGTATGTATAACAAAGGGGCATATTATGTGTGTGTGACAAGATAAATTAAATGCTTTTTTATGGGCCACATAAAGTAGCTAGCGGACTTACATATTTATGTCAGTAAACGTTTTCAGTCAAAACTTATGAATAAAACTATGTTTAAGAACCAATAAATAATAGAATAGAATACTGTTTATTATGTACAGCATATAAACTACGGATTATAATATTAACAATACCTCAATGATAGTACGATTTGTGGGCAGAGATGTAGGAACCTCTGCTTGACCCTTCGGAGTAAACAGGCGTGATGTTATGGTATGTGTGTGTTATGAATGATTGGTACTGATAATTTGCTAATCAAATTAAATTTTTATAAAAATTAAACAGATAACATCTCTTTGGTAATAAAATATGCACCCTTTATCTGTTCAATTCTTGATGTCGGCGCCACACATTAATATACTGGAATGAAATATTTAGATGTAACTGAATTAATAAGAATTTTTAAGCATTTTGTTTTTACTTTTTTGGTTAGTCTTTTAACAGAATTTGACTTAAAAGTTTAAGTTTTTTTTTTTTAAATACGAGTATGAATTTGATCAAATGTTCGATTCTTCAATATTTTTTTCTTTTGTGCTATCAAATGGCATTTTATCATTTAATTTAAGTTTTCTTTTGTTTTTTAGTAAATGACTGTAACGGTTTTACGGGTTATAGGTTAACTTTTGCTCTAGTATCTTGAGAAAATTAAAGAAATGACGATGAATTTGATTGTTAGCTGTCAAAAGCTGTATAGAATAGAATAGAAAACTCTTTATACTTAATGTAAACCATGCGAATGACAAATGCAAATCTAGAAAAGTTACTTAGGGTGACACAATGGGAGGTCTTATCGCTAGAAGCGATCTTTTAAAGGCAACCTTTGGATGGATTTAAAGGGAGAAGGAGGGACAATGCTGCATGTAGTCTGTGGTCATCCAGTTTATTTAGTGTAGATAAGTACAAGTTATTGAATAGTGAGAAAGTCCAATTACTCTTCTACTACCCAGTTATTTCCGAAAGATCGAAAGATCAATCAAACCTATCTAATCGATTGGAATAGCCGCATATTCCAATCGATTCGTTCGCGTTAAACCTGCGATAAATCGGTCAGATAGGTAAAATACTGCGCCCTACATCCTATCATTGTTTTTACATCAATCAATCAATCAATGTCGTCGACTGTAAATATTATAATAGCTCTGTTTCTGTTTCAAATACGTTTGTACAAACCTACTTACTATTTATCTACCTACCCACATAAATATATACTTAAATCTTTGTCTTAAAGTTTGTGATAAGGTGTAATCAATCATTCATGTGGTAATGTAAAATTTTACTGTTATATAATGTGGCTAAATATAAAACGACACGTGTTCCGATATGAGATTTAAATATTATTTTGAAATATGCTTATGCTCCTATCCAAAAATTTAACTAATCCTTAACTCGAGTCTAAACAAGCAAACGTTTTAGCAGAAACCCAACACACAAGAAAACACAGGCAGTGCCCTGTCTACACACAATACACCCATGACCCACTCATTCCCACTTAAAATGGACCTTGCCAATTATTATCCCAGAACATTCCAGAAGGTTCCAGAGACCAGGAAGCGATAGTCGGTACCGCTTTATTTCACTAGAAATGAATACGTATCCACATTGTAACTTGCATGTATGACGTTAAATGCGTTTAAAATGAAGACCTACTTGAATGGAGTCGTGATCATTATGATTATAAACCGCGTCGTAATAGATACGGTTCGTAATCATAATCATTTATTTGCAATATGTTATTTATTACAGTTCTCACGACCCACGAGTTCAAATAACTTTTGAATCAGCAACTATAGGGGAAAATAATGGGGTTTAAACCAATAGGTATTGAAGCTCTCTATCACCAAGAAACCGTCCATCTACATTCCACAGTACATTCTGTATATTTATCTTTCTATGTATGTATTTATAAACCTCGTTACAAAAACACCGCCTTATTTGTGTATGTAAAACGACGGGAGTGGACCTTGACATAACATTCCCGTGAATGGACCTTGCCAGAACATTCCAGAAGGTTCCAGAGACCAGGAAACGATTACAAATAATGACATAACTGCATTGTAACTTGCATGTATGAGACAAAGCGTATATTATAGTGACCTTGAATGGAATCGTCTCTATTGCTAGTACTACTTACGGTTCTCACGTGAGCACTAACAGACTGTTTCCGTTGACAGACGTGCGTTTTGTTTAGGTGACTGCGTTGGCTGACTTTGTCTGACAGTTTTTTTTTAATGTTACTTTTCTGATAACTATAATTGGTGATCCATAATGCTAGGAAGCTTGTTGACTTCTTCTATTCCTGATTAAAAATAGGGAGCGATAGAAGCAGGCTTTGGGGTTAGGAAAGCTGTGCGCTGAAAGGTTTTTCGTGTAATTGTCCCAACACATACATATATAGATATTAAATAAGACGGTATTTCGTTACTTATTCCTAAGTTACATAGTTTTGTGTAAGTGCATGTCCTAATTTTGCTAGTGTGCAATGTGTAATGCACATGTTCTTAAAATCAACATACGTAAACGTTAACCATTTAGAAAAAAATAAACAAAAATATTCCTTGAGCTATAATCAAATCAACCTAAAACGATATTCCCAAAATGGTCTAGATTCAACCAAAAATAATATAAATTAAACGTCTGGTACCTAACTGTACCAAGGTTACTAGGCACATCGTTTTATCTCAGTATTATAATTTATACTGATAAATATTTAACAGAATGACTAAGTTTGTTATCGCAGTATCTTTGAACGCAAAGCACTAAAATTGTAAATAAACGGTAGGAGGCTAACTTTACGCTAAAGGATCTAGACAGGTCTACTACTTTTAAGGGGCTGACAACAGCTAAAGCGCGGTCACTGTCGGACTGCATAGAAAAGAAAGAGAAGCGCGATGACACAAAGCTGGTAATTTATTGCAAAATATATGCATAAAGCACAAAAAATCTACTGATTGGACTAAAAAATTAAAACACAATCAACACAATCACGTTAATATGTTGTTTGAAGAACAATCTGAAAGAAAAAACATAATGATTGCATGTGTTTGGTTTTTAATCGTTAAAATACATTTTTAGAGGTATCTTCGTGACTTTTTCTATATTTTACAAATTAGTTGTATTATGTTTTTAACACACTGTCTAACTAGCATATATCCTGAAGAATATCATATATTTCTCTGATTTTGTTTACTGCAGTGGATCATATACGTTTAGGCATTATAAAACTCGCGTCTAGGTCATTAGTCCCCTTAATCACAGTCCTTATTTGGGGTTGAGTCAGAAACTGTCTCGATGGTCTTGTGGTAGCAGGCGCAATTGCTAAAAGGAACTGGTGTTCGATCTCTGGATCGGGCAAAAGGGGTGTATGCAGTAATTCTGAGTAGCAACACTTAGCCTATATTTGTGATTTGTCATTCAACTCGCAATTTCCTTACAACATTGGTGCTATAACATAACTGGCGAATGGTGGGTCCTCTAATGCCTGCCATCCTAAAGTTAAAAAGGCGTCATGTTGTGGATTTGAATGGGTTTGTAAATTTTCGAGTTCGAAAGTTACAAACAAATAATTAATTGAGTTTTTTTGTGGCTCGAAAATTTACAAATCTTTTGGTGTTCATTTTATCAATAAGATGACCATGAAAAGCAATGTTACATAATATTGGCACAGATGAATACGTCACATAAAAACATCTGAAACATTATAGGGACAGCTCTCACGCGATCCATCTGCCGTAATGACACATGCCATTATCGTATTTATGTGAATATAATAACGTCTATAATGGCAAACGTGATGTTGATAAATTATGGCCCGTTAGGGTAGAAAAAAAATATTAAGGAATATTAAACGATTTGTTATTATTCTCGATAATGTTCTCAAGAGGCTTTTGTAAAACATATTAGAAGAAATGCAGACATTCTTATGTAGATGTTCATAATGGTTTATGTGCAGAAAAGAGGTGTTTCAGCTTTTCATCTGTAGTCTAGAAATAAAAAACGAAAAAAAAAATTGTTTGCAATTTTTATACCTACGATTTTTTATAACTATCTACCATTTTGGAATCACAAAATTGCTGATAATCTGTTTTGATAAGCCTCTTTGCCACATTAAAATATCGCAAGCAACCAGAATTGTTGATTTATCTCTTAATTATTTTCGAAATAAAATAATAATCTCCGAATAACTGATTGGAAGCAACATCTCAAAAAGATTAGGTACTGGAAAGTTTTCAGACAAATATGCAGTCTATTTTAATCACAAAACTCAATTAAAATGACAAATTCAAAATACAAACATCTAAATTTATTTAGGTCTAAAATAACGTTGAATTTTGTGCAGAATAATATGATAGAAGACATTGTGTAGGCTGAGCCTTGATATGAAAATTCCTTCATGACGTAGACTTTTGGCGTCACAATGTTTTGGGTAACTATGTAAGTACGTGTTTTATATACGTTTATGTACATACTATGTATATATTTGACGTCATGAAAATCTCGCCGTCTTACCTCGTGACAGTTTTATGCTAGTCATTAGCGTGAATTGTGTCATATACGTGCTGAAAGATTATGTAAGTGAGATTTATTTTTAAAAGGATATAGGGCTAAGTAGCCGTCTTCTCTGTAGTCATGATTGGTATCGCTGTTTTTATTATTAGTACCTGTACCGAAAACATACTGTGATTACCTACTTACTGAACCGTGAGAATAGCGTTTTGATTAGGCAATTTAATTTTCACATTTAGCTGCATAATTTACTTTGGCAAATTGTCCATTTATTTCAAACTGTATACACTTAAACGGAAAATCTTGTTTAAGATGTTATCATGGATTTAAACAAAAGTAAAGCTTCCCTTGTAGTTCCCGAAACAGATTTGTAGCAACTTGTTTTAGGTCAAAGATTAGGTTTTCTTGCTCCCTTAGGAAAGGACCTATGTTTGAGAATGAACAGGCAGTCTAGTGATGTAGGTAACTTATGAGTCCGGTCTTTCTTTAGGAGTCCCGAAAATAAGTTGTATAAAAAATTCGAGATTTTACAGACGGGAGGTATCATTAACTTCGAAGCTTTATTAAGTTTCAATATGAAATTCCCTATTGCTTCATAGGTCTTGTTACTGAAACTGTTTACAATTGAGGTTGGTTATTGGATTGATTGGTAAGGATCGCAATTAATGCAGCATCGCTTGTTTATATTTGCTGTAAAAAGTTGGTAATAAATACATGGGATAGAGTCATGAATAACTGTGGTTGTTCATGCAGTATCAAAGCGATAGCAAGTTGATATAAGTAGACCGTATATTCGTAGTTAAATTTTGAACGTCACTTTTTCAATATAAATCCGGCAACTGTCCTTCTATCTATTGAATGTTGACGTTTTTAGTACTAAGTATGATTTAATTATGAAATTATAATATTTTCGTGGAAGGAACCATTTCATCAGAATTTCAATTCCATTAGGTATATACCTACATAATTAAACCATTAGATAATTAGAAAATTTGAAATCACATTTAACTTGTGAAATTAATAAGGTACATTCTCATACCTTAGTCATTAATTATATTTTACATACACGTGTTTGAGCACGAATTTGAGACTAAATTATCGGCTATACATGAACTTTCAAGGCCTCCACGTGGTAAATTATTGATTAAATTGGCCAAGTAATTGCTGTCGAGCAATCTCTAAGAAAGCTTTTATTTACTTGAACGAAGCCCATTTGGGTATCTCCTAAAAGTGGAAATTATTTATAATTTTTAATTAACACTAGGTTGGTTTACCGACAAATTCCCGGGATTTTCTGTGAAATGCTCGGGATATTTTAAAAATCCCGGAAACCGGAATTAGAAAGGTCTGGTGAATAGATCAACTGTTATGAACATGCACCAACCGCTAAATTCCGTGACGAATAAACTTTCAATATAAACGCAATTTCTTTTTGATACAAAGCTTCATTGTATTTTCTGAACGACCATCATGAAACAAAAGAAAATATTTAATATTTTAATCTCAAGAAGAGTTAAATATACATTTTGCCGGACCACATTTATTAACTGCTGTTTTTGATGTTGCTACGGAATTTTTAACTTCAGTCTTTGTTTTTTTTTTATTCTAAAGAGTATCATGTGTTCGATACCAGAATCCTTTACCAACTTTGTTTATTTAAACGACACGATGGCATAACCAGACATAATATAAAATCATAGGTACCTATGGTATTGACACCTGGCCCTGCAGTCTCGACCTAGTTAGCAATCGTTTTCGGTTGCTAAGTCCTAACAATCCAGATGTAACGATATTTGGTGGTCTCGACTCTCGACACTCAAATTTATCGGTTGTTACCGGTATTTTAGGTAGGTACCGGTAGGTAACAACCGATAAATTTGAGTGTCGAGACTACCAAATATCGTTATATCTGGATTGTTAGGACTTAGCAACCGAAAACGATTGCTAACTATGTCGAGACTGCAGGGCCTGTCCACTATCTTACCAAAACTCTACTTTAAACGAAATATACCTACAGATCTTTTTTTTTTAAACAGCCTTTACGAAAAGTATTTAGTTCTTTCTTTCTTTCTTTTTAAGAAAACGATGCCCTAGACTAGGAATTTCTCCTGTATCGTGGATGCGTTTACAAACATTTAAACTCACATACACAAACAGCCAGATCCGGAACAACTACTTTCAGGTCATACAAATATTTGTTCCGTGCGGGAATCGAACCCGCGACACGCAGCGCAGCAGTCAATCGCTTAACCACTGCGCCAACCGTGCCGTGCCGTTAATTAGTAAACATGACACGAAGTCACCCTGACTCGTTAAACAGGTGATACGGGCTCAGTATCAGTACCAAACGTGTTGTAAAAAAGATAACCTACTTGACTATCACCATTTATCCCGAAATTTGTGACAGTCTGTACCTAACCTTAAAATTTGCATGCTTACCTACTAATAACTGATAATGGGTTAGCGTCATGTTCCCGATAACGGATCGTTTCCTGTACCCACGCTGCAGGTTATGACGATAATCGATAATTGCATACGTTGTAAAGATTATTGTAAATTGTATTCATAACGAAATGAGGGGAGTAACCTAGATGAGATAACTTAAATATGTTTTCGGTGCCATGCAAAACACCAATGGTAATTAAAAACAACTGACAAATCGTTTTCGCCATGTAACAGTCTACCAATGTAAAATACTTCCAATCAAATCATTTCAAATAATTTATTTGCTTGAATGTGCGTAGGTGATTTATATTGATTAGGTGATATATAATTACATTAAAAGTTCTTTGAACGATATCCTACCTGAAGAGCGTTCATACCTTATGAGTGGCAACGTCGCAATTTAGTGTCGTATTTCGTGGTTTTCAATTTTTATCATTTAATCGGAGCTATATTTTATAAATCTGTTTAGTTAACTTTTTAGAATTATGTGAAAACTGTGTAAAAGGTAAGAAATCGTTGCATTTACAGTTCTATTTATATGCAAAAAATACATTGGAAACTTGCAGGGCGTTATTTTCATTGTAAAATAACTGTAAGCATTACGGTTACTTACTTTTTAAACACTTTCACGTAATTCTAAAAAGTTAATTAAACAGATTTTTAAAATATAGTTCCGATTAAATTAAAAAAATTGAAAACCACGAAATATGACACTAAATTGCGACGTTGCCACTCATAAGGTATAAACGCTCTTAATAGGTGTGCAAATATATATTATAATAAAAATATACACATAGGTACATAAACTCACGCCTTCCACATGGGGGTAGGCAGAAGCTACCTACAGAACGCCTGCTCCGATCCGTACATAACATACTATTGTTGCCTCGTTGACGTGCACGCACGACCGTTGCGACAAATATTTCTCACATTAATCCATAATAATTAAAAAAAACAACAACAAACACTATACTATATAACAAATATTAATATTAGAATATTACTAGATACTTAGGTAGGTACCAATGCAAAATAGATTTAAAACATTAGCCTATAAAAATTACATTGGTAATACATTAATCGAACCACGACAGTATAAAATAGATTATGCTTATTAGGATTCACCACCGCACTGCAGTCAATGAACTCAAAGTAGGTAGCATCTGTATACTTATATACCTATAAATATTTATATAAAGGTAAGTATATAAAGACCAGACGAACGCCGGAAGGTAATCATGAAGGATCGAAATATGAGCTCCGTTCGGAGCGAGAGGGGACTAGAAATATAATATCATCCTTTGTTTTAAACATTGTAGAGAAACGGATAAAATCAAGTAAGCGGAAAACTGTTAAAGAAATTGTTAGGTTTATAACAGTTTCATTTTACGTCGATTCAGTTAGTAAATTGACGCGTTACCTATAAGAAAGGATTGCACTTTATCAAAACGATCGTTATGGTAAAATATTTTAAAGCCTTAACCGTATATAGATCTTTTGTAAAATCATTTTAATCACAAATCTCGATGTCACGTTCAATTTTAAGCAAACAAATAAACAAAACCATATTTTAACAAAGCTTCATCTAAATACGCAAAACTGAAATACAATTAAAATTAAACGAACAATTTAACAGCTATAACCGTTTATCACAACACACTTTTAACGAATTGGAGCGACAACCTCCTTGAATTTAAGTTGAACAGAGTTTTTTCTGCAAAACCTATTTTCTGTAGGCCGAAAAAACAGACGTCAGTACACAACAAAGCCTTGAAGGACGAAAAAGACAAAATAAAACCAGCAAAACTTAGATTGGCGTTAGGATTTTATGAATCACTGTTACGCAGCTGAGCCTTTTAGGCGATAAAATCAAAAGCGGGTCTGACAGATAGACAGAAGGAAATATGGCTCGTACTTAAGGATTTTTATGTCCTGAAAACTCTTTTAATAGCCAATATGAAGATGGCTTAAGGGTGACTTAGCGAAAAAAATTGAAGGGATACTTAAAGAGGTCAAAAAGATAATAAATGTCCTTTTCAGAGTAAAATCTTTTTTATCTAGGACATAAGTTTTGCCTGAAAATAGGACAGAAAATCCAGTTTCGGCGTCTAGAAAGGTACTATGTTTAGTTAACGGTAGATAGTTACTAGAAAGGTAATTTTCTTTCCAAATACAATATTTAGTCGTTCAGAAACTTCCGTTGTAAATATTGATCCTATTTTAGCCGCTAAACTGATTCAATCAAAGTCAAAACGAACTCGCTACGCTCCCTCATAAATAATACATAGATGTCCCACAATCAGCAATGACTACAAATCAACGATGATTGTCACAGATAAACAACGGCCATGATTGCGAGAAACTATCACTAACCTTGATTTAATTGCGGTAAAGTCTGTTATTGTAATTCAGGATGCGTGCTTGAGATAGCATCTTTCGTAATTGAGTTAAATCTTACGTGTGTACGTTTTCGGTTTGAAGTATTCCTGTTGTTTTTTTTTACACTGTTTTCCATATTTTGTACACAAGTACCACAAGTTTATGCAATACCACTCCTACAATACCAGAAGAAAACAATATTGCAGAAGTGATGACAGTAGACAACCGCGAGATAACAAAAATGAAAAAAAATCTTGTCCATTATAAGTTAACATTTAGATGTTTGTAATAAAATGATTTCTGGCGAAAGCTAATTTCAACAAGGAAGAGAGACTTAACCCATTGAAGGACACTAAACGAGACACAATAGAAGTTTTATTGTTATCACGACGCGACGAGGGGCGTTTGGTGTCCCTCAAAGTGTTAATAGATTTACAATAGGTATATGAATATTTTTTAGACTCGACTTCAATATTTTAGGGGTAACACTCTCGTAAAGGCTTCAAGCCGTCCTTCGAATTAATAAAACCAAAATGGATGTTTCCTTGAAATTAACACATTAAACAATCGTGGTATAAAGTAAACGTGATCACGAATCGAAAGATAAATCCTTTCGTAAAGTATTTCTCATGTCAACCTCGTTTTCAACCAGAATAGTAATCAACGTGGATGAATATTCATGAATTAGGCATTCAGTATTTATTCAACACTTAGATATAAACGTAGATTACATGGATGATAGGTAGGTATTTAGGTCTTTAGTATCTTTTAGGGCTAAAGCGCTTTGTGTGAGGAAGGTTTAGAATACATTCTCTGTTTATGCGATAAAACTCTATTATTTGTATGATGTAGGTACTAGATTTTGCCCGCGACAGCTTGGGTGTTGGAAAATATCACAGGAACGTATAACCGAGATTAAAAGCACTATATGCTCTAAGCTCTCCACCGAGGTAATTGAGTATCACACTAACAGTAGCAATCGCTTTCACTTTGACATTTCAACAACATTCATTGCGCTATTTACGTTGATGAGCAGACAATTTTTTCGAACATATGAAGCAGTGGATTTGTAATATCCATCAAAATGAATCAGAGTGCGATTAATAATGTATTACGCAATTCGGGTGCTGGTTATGAACTATCTGTGTGCCAAATTTCATACAAATTCGTTCAGCCGTTTTTGCGCCAATCCGGATCATACATCCAGACTAACAAACAGACGAACGAAAAAAAAAAACATATTTGTTACTATTTTATTATTAAAATTAATAGAAGTATGGGTAGATAAAAGCGTGTGAGTTGTCGTATATTTGAAAGGTAATAAATTAATTAATGTTTTTTAAATGCACGTGCGAACAAAGTGTGGAATAAAGGTGTCATTTCATTAATACTTGATAAACTATCAGGCTATAAGTAATTGGAATTACTTTCATGCATTTCCAATGTTATTATACGTCTCTAAGGACCAAATGTTTTGTCATAATTGCAATATCAATTGAAATACTACAGTAGTGTTAATTAACCGATTAGTAAGCCATCAATCTATTATTGGAATGACATTTTGTATGGAATAGGTTTACAATTTTAATTGAAGTCCCTTAGGACCGATATTATATTGCAATATATTTGATTCATTCCCTATATACACACACACACATTCGTTGCTATATTTAACTTATTTTGACATAGCCTTCAATTGAAGCCTTTTCAACAGTGCCTTTGATACACTACGATAAAAAGTAATAACAATCTAATCCTATAACTAATACAAAACTTGTTTTAGCAAGTGTTATGTTTAGCAAAGATATTTTAAGTACCTACCTACTATTTATCTAATACTTGGAGCCCGAAATTCTACTAGTAACCTTAAATCAATTAACTGGCATCCCGCCAATAAAATGGAGTTTACCCTACTTATATAACTTCAAACATAAAGATAAAGTACGTACGGCACTCCTAGACAATACATATGTAAATAATAATGACGACTAAGGGACTAACTACATAATAAACAGCGCAAACACTTTACATGAGTTAAGTCCTTTTATATGTAAAATGTCACACGAATTCGTGTCAAGGGACCCTTATAAACATGACTTCCATTTAAAAGTTTAAGCTCAGAATGTTTGCTGAAGATCGATTATGTATGAAATGTTTGTCGAATTAAACTCCGACAGGTACTTAAATAAGGAAACGTTGCACAGTAAAAATAGGATTATGGAAAACACTAGTAACACTGCGCGGTTTCACCCGCATAAGTCTCGATCCCGTGGGGTTATCGTGATAAAAAGTATTCCAAATGTTAATCCAGGTTATATAGTAAATTAGCTGTGTGCCAAATTTCATCTGAATCCGTTCAGCGGCGTTTTTGCGTGATTGAGTAGCAAACATCCAAACATACTTACAAACTTTTACATTAATAATAATATTAGTAGGCCTAAACTTAGTCGCTTTGAGTCGTCTGAAAAACCCTAGGTATAAAATACCGCCTATTCACAGATTATTATCGGTATCCAGTTCATTCAAGAGCAGATAAGAAATGGTTTTCTATGTACATTTATTAACAATAAATAAAAGTATTTGTATCAGCAATTTAAACGTCTAAACTGCTTTTCTTTCCTTTTCGAATTGAGACATCATACGTACTATATACTTCAGAGATAGTCGAAGGATACAGTACCTACTCGTATCGTGAAATAAATTCTGTTGACGTATTTACAATCTTACAGTATAATAGGGGCTATTTTTCTCTGCAAACGATGGATATTGATGGCCGGCGTAGCCTTTTATGTGGCCGCTAAATCTTAAAAGCAAAAGATAGCGTGAAAGTTCAACTCGTTTTCGAGTTACCTTACTGTTGGTTAAATGTGAATAAAGTCAATAGTGTACGCAGTGTAGGTGGTGTGGTGTTGTGTGTGTGTGTAGCTACGTCGGTGTTTTCGAACGCATACAACCCTAATCTCTTCAAAGTGAGAGTGAACAGGCTTCTTATGGGTAAGCTCACTCCATCGTCGACTCTATCTCTGTCACCACTGACTTAGACTAGAGTCAAGAGCAAACCCATCTTAAATAAAAATAAAACATATAAACTGTTGGGGATGTTTAAATAGTGTCGGTCGTCACAAAAAGAACCAGAAAGTACGAAATCCTCCAACGTTTTAGCGCAACACGTAACTACGTCGCTTCGTCCCATCCATAAAACACTAATACTCTAAGAAAGACACTCCTTCACGGTTGATCAAACCGGTCATAACTTAGCTCCATTTATCCACAATAAGATCCAACATTTTTACAATCAATTTACTTCTCAGTTTTAAAAGCTTTTCAGAGCAAAATCACCGACCGGACGGCTATTAAACTTACTTTGTCTTGTACTGGAGATATTGAAGAAATAGGCAACGCTAGGCAAAGCTGGGCAATACCGATAGATGTCCACGTAGGAAGGTGGCGAAAGATTATCAAGCTGTTACAATACATCAGGCTATTACGAGTGAGAGCAGTGTAACGTAGATGAATGTAAGCCATTTGTTTTGGAGTGGTACAAATGATAATCGGTAGCGGCTTAGAGTTTAGAGTAATGGAGTCTATATTTTTTGCTTAATTTCAAGGTTAAGGTCGTCTGCTTTGGTAAAAACCTTTTTCTGGTTAATAAATGGGACGAGCTTTGTCACCATTTGAGACCTAATCATGACCTACCTACCGATACCTATTGTGACAATGTTCTATTTATTTCAATAGAAGCTTTAAATAGATGGAATACTATTTACTGTACACCTAGATTTTAGCTGCTGACTTGTTTTAGGCAAGACAGCTTATGGATTACACTTAAACAAACAGTTAGTGCTTCTATCATAAACAACTATTCAAATGTCAAATAGTTTCTCAAACATTGACACATAAAAGCAAATACACCATGGTCTGCTTTTGACATCTTTAAACAGTTATTTAAAAGTCGCTCCCGCTACCGCTTATACCTTGATCATGGCATTATTCAGCACGTTCTGTAAATGATCGCAACACTTTCTGCAGATAACAATAATAGGTGCTCCGGCGCAGCGTCTCGTGTGAATAGTGTATTTTGTATCAAGCTGAGGATAACTGAATTTTATGGGCAAGACTGGTAGTAACTGTATTGTGTGCCTTTATTTAATGTTAATGAAGGACCAAGAATTATTTTGCTCTTTGTTTATTTGCAGTGATTTTCATCGAGGACTCTAGGTACCTACACTTAAACTGGATAGTACATATCATGGGACACAAAAAGTTAGATAAAAAGACTACAATTTTATATTGGCGAGGCGTAATCGTCCAAAAACAGACCTCAACTATTTTATTATAATTGAAGATTTATGTCGAACCTACCACAAACCTTTCTAAGGTTTAATAAGGTGCATCAGACCGTAAGAAATTACCGATAACCTAACTATAACTAACCCTATACTACCACGAGTTCAATGTTACCTCTTTTTGTCCTTTGTTTAATGACCCGAACTACCGAACGCGGACTAATAAAGCAGAAAATAATCCCTTTAAGTGCGAATTTGTAGAGCTTCGTATCCATACTTAGGATAACCTAAATCTCTTTCCGATAAAGAGAAGAAACGGTTGGATGAATCGAAGAATTCGTTGAGAATAAGGCCAGGGTTCTACGAAAAAATTTTTGGCGAGATAATTCCTCAATTTTCAATAGAATGGAAATTATTAAGCACCCACGTAATGGCTTCCAGTTCGATGGAGTTCGGTTTGATATTATTTATATTGGACTGATATTATAAAATGTAAGGAGTTTTTATTGAACATTGATATTTTTTTATAAGAATTCTCACATGAGTAACGATAAAATTTCTAAAATATGTTATTCTTCCACAAAACCATCTCTCAATTTGATCCATGTTTAAACAACACACTACACTTACATGGCAACATGATTAAGTATTACAAAACCAAGAACAAACCATAATAAATCGCATATAGTGAACCGCGACAAAGTAAAAGCGTATTTCCAAGGTGACGTATTCTATTTACGTCACTGCATAATTCTCGCGTCTACAATTTCCCGAGCGCAAACAAGAAAAACAAAACCAAACCACACCAAGAATAATACTCGAATCAACAGAAGTTCGCTTCGGCTATTTAAAATCTATATAAGTTAGCTCACATAGGAATTTGGACTTTTTAACTTGGGGGTTAAGTGATAAAATCGCGTGTGTGTGAATAGAGGGTTGTCGGCTAGTGGGGCGACAGATCGATACCGGGTTACCGATATAAATAGGACAGGCGAACTTAAAGCCATGTCCTCAAACGCTCGGTTTCGTTGGTAGGGATCGATTGTAGTGCCTAATAGTATCGAGAGCAGATTCTGAACTGGCCTACTTAAATATACCCGGCATATTGGATTGTAAAGGGAGATGTGAAGTGGAAATTTTGATTCCATTATCGCGAGGATTATGCAAAACTGCCAAGTTTAGAAGTAGGGGAGGGATGGGTTCGTAACAAACTTTTAGGGCGATAATATTATAATCTTTGTGTGGTTCTACTTCCTTTACATGTAGATAGGGGCGTTGAATATTCATTTTCACATCTTGATGAAGTAAAAAGACTATGTAGGTGCTTATTTGGGATTCCTTTTATACTTTTGTCTGTAACCCATAAATATTGCTATTGCAAAAAACAGCTTTCTTTCTTTCTTAAAATCTATATTTCTTTCATTTCTTCAATAAAAGACTCAGTAGTTTGGCGAGTAGATCTTTAAGCTAGGTACCTATTCTTATTTCATAAACGGTCAAAAGCGCCCAAAACTTGAATTAAAATGTTAAAACCATCAACAAGACATTAAACAAAAAGTCACACCTCGTAAATTAGTTAATACAGCTGAACATCAAATTCAAACTAATCTAATGCCAGCTAGCGTGACAGTCCGCTATCACGTCAAACACTTACATTATCTTTTAACGGCACTTCGTATGCGAAACGATTCGTTTTGTATCCTGATTTTAACCGTTTATTTATGTAACGGTTTAATGTAATTGTTACATTCGAGTTATATTTGTGAGCTTCTGAATAGAACAGTCATCTATTTTTGAGAGTTTTCGAAGTGGGCAGTTGGAAGTTTAACCTAATTCTAAATGAGGTCTCCGTTTGTTTATTAATGGATGTCTGTGACTATAAATGTTTGAATCTAGTGTGTTGGTAAATGATAAATGATAAATGATAAATGATTTTATTTCTGTAAGTAGGTTTGAACAAACACTTTTACACGTCAATCATATTTTTTTTAAACTAGATGGGGTCGGCGTTTCCTATCTGACTACTCTGAGAAGAAAGGCCGAAACAAACTCAGAGGTCACAGTCTCTTTTAAAGTCCAGACAAAATCTTGGTCAGGTCATGTGAAAGCTATGTAGATCGGTGTCTGCAATGGTCTTTTGAGGAAAGAACCACACAGATTGAGTGGACCTGTCCAGTCAGTGCACGCAATTGTCAGTAATCGTGCAGCTCAACTTAGACTCAAGGAGCTCAACGATTCGACGAACAATACCAAAGAAAGGACATTTGAGTAGGCCGCATAAATTACTCAAACTGCCAGATCATGATTACGTTGAGAAAAATACAAAAATAAATATAAATAAATCAATGACCGACATAGTTCTCACATTCACAATAATTAGAATAATATTATAATAATCTTTGAGGACCATGTAGATTTGTGTCTGAAATGGTCTTTTGAGGAAAGAACCACACAGATTGAGTGGACCTGTCCAGTCAGTGCACGCATTTGTCAGTAACCGTGCAGCTCAACTCAGAACTTAAGGAGCTCAACGATTCGACGAACAATACCAAAGAAAGGACATTTGGGTAGGCCGCATCAGGTACTCAAACTGCCAGAACATGATTAAAACTGCAACAAAAACACACATAGTCCTCACATTCACAATAATTTAAAATAATATAATACTTTAAATAGTAAATATTAGTGTCATTGTATATGTAAATAAGTATAGATACTTATAGCAAAGATTATAAGTAAAAATAGTTAGCGAAATAAAATAAATTAACATTGCCTGTGCTTTATTGGAGCAACTCAATCCCAAGCCTTTTTGTCCTCAATATAGTCTTTGACAGTATAATAGGCATTCTGGCATAATTTCCTTTTTATAAACGATTTGAATTTATTAAGGCTTAGTGCTTGAATGTGGCTAGGAAGTTTATTATAAAAACGTATACATTGGCATCTAAACGAGCCACCTATTTTCTTGAGCCTGGTAGTAGGAACAACAAATTTGTGCTTGTTCCTAGTATTTAAATTATGGATATCACTGTACTTTTTAAACAGATTAATATTTTTATGTGCATACAAAAGATTTTCATAAATATACTGAGAAGGCACAGTCATTATATTAATCCCTTTAAATTTGTCTCTGAGGGAGTGTCTGGGACTTAATTTATAAATTGAACGAATTGCCCTTTTTTGTAAAACAAAAATCGTCTGAATATCGGCGGCATTTCCCCACAACAGAATACCGTACGACATTACACTATGAAAATAACTAAAGTATACTAAACGGGCTGTCTCCAAATCAGTTAAACCACGAATTTTCCTAACGGCGTATGCTGCAGAGCTAAGCTTCTTTGACAATTTATCTATATGGGGGCCCCATTGAAGCTTGGCATCCAAAGTTATGCCTAAGAATAATTTGGGGTTTTGAATAATAAATAGGTATACGAGTATAGCTTTGTTGCCATCTTAGACGCGAGTTTCTGTAACATGAGGTGCCTACGCACTTAAACTGAAGTTTTTTTTGCGGGCATTGAAACAGTATTCCCCATTGCATCATTATGGCGATGCAGAGGGGTAAGTCCATCCAGTCTGTCCAGCAATACACCTAACCTTGTCGGTCTTCTACAGATTGGACTTCAGTGAGTGTGCCCACATTCCACCGGCCCCCTTCTTCGATCGGTCATCTAGACGCACTGCAAGTTACCATCCTTACCTAGTTGCTATTCCACCAATTCGCACTAAACGTTTCCAAATGTCTTTTGTTATGCGCACAGGAAAAGAGTGGAACTCTCTCTACCTGCGTCTGTGTTTCCGAACGCATACAACCCTAATATCTTCAAAGTGAGAGTGAACAGGCTTCTGCTGGGTAAGCTCGATCCATCGTAGACTCTGTTTCGGTCACCACTGAACTAGACTTAAGTTAAGAGCAAACCCATCATAAATACAAAAAAAAAACCTGGCGAGATGATAACGATGGTAACCACCTTCCACCCTTTAACATGCGACATCATAACACCAAATGGTCACATTCGGAATCTTTAACCACAATACCGTCTAAAGGGGTAGTGGGTACAACTGAACAGGGGTGGTGGGTACAATTGAACCTTTGCCAGCTTTTACAAGTCGGCCATTCGAAACAGTATGTTAATTCCAGTAAGAAACTTGCTGCTAAGCCAAGTAATCTACTTCCGGAATCTTGACCTACTTATAAGAATTTGATTTTAAGTACTCGATCCTGATGTGACAGGTTTATTATGGTGTTAAGTTGTGTATTTTGAGGCACGGAAGCTTCCTTATAATTATTTTTATAAGTGGCTAAGTTTGGTTGGACTAGCATTGCTCAT
Organism: Brachylomia viminalis; assembly: GCA_937001585.2. Taxonomy (NCBI): domain Eukaryota; kingdom Metazoa; phylum Arthropoda; class Insecta; order Lepidoptera; family Noctuidae; genus Brachylomia; species Brachylomia viminalis. Next base: position 8,247,616 of record OW443304.2, read on the forward strand.
GTAACGATGTACGCGGCGGATGTGGCGGTGATTGTGGGACCGAGACATGGCACTGAACACTGGATAATGATATTCCTGTGTAATTAATGTTTTGGGTGGGTACTTTAATAAATTGTGCGCGCACGGTAATACCTGCGGATTAAAAATACTTACATTCCAATATCTGTTCAAATAATTGGTTGTTTATGTACTCGTACTTGTTTTATATTCTAAGAATGTTCTGTTTGTTTTATTTTATTTCGTTATAAGTAGTACCAATCATTGAACCTGACTTGGTTTCCGTACGTCCTTTTCGGGTAACCACTGAAAATCAGCGCTGTGCTGTGGGTCCCCCATAGCACAGCATCATGCTGAGTGGAAGCCTTCTTGTCACAGTCATGACGTGCAGCTGTCGACGATTTCTGTTTTGTGCTCGTGATTAGAGATATCTTCGTTGTTATTTTAACTTTTTCCTTAATATTAGAGCTAATTATCTTTTTGTATGCACGTGTTTCTGTGACGAATAAATCTATTTTTCTTTCTTTCTTTCTTTCTTTCATGTATGAAACTTTTTTATTTATATGAAAACCACCCAATGTACCTTTTACGGGATTCAAGTTTTTTTTTTTATTTAAGATGGTTTTGCTCTTGACTCTAGTCTAGGCCAGTGGTGACAGAGACAGACAGAGTCGACGATGGAGTAAGCTTACCCAGAAGAAGCCTGTTCACTCTCACGAAGAGATTAGGGTTGTATGCGTTAGTTAGTAAGTTATGTTTTTTTTTTTTTATGTTAAGTTTTAGTTACCGACTTTTATCAAAATTTGTTAGCAGTTTAGTCGTGAAACAACATTGAATAAGACGAACGTTCATTTTATTAAACGTTTTATCGTAAGATCTAGTCATAGGTCAAAGTTGTATCTACCTATGTAGGTACTTATATCATAAAGGGTTGGCAGGTTAAAACGATTAACTTTGTGCCAACCGGTTAAAGTTTTGGTTTACGGCGTATGTAGGTAAGTAGGTGAACCGTGGTAACCGGGCCACGGAAGTGGGAACTGGGGGACTTTATTTGTATGAGATTTATAAGAGGGGAATAGATGATAGTTCTAGTAATTAATTAAAAATTGATTTTAAATAATTATTATAATTTATTCTAAAAAGTTTGAACTGCAATTTACATCGCCGCGATATTTAACAAAGGAAGGGGTAGGCAGCTTACAGGTTTACAGTGGTAGTAGCTTTTACTTGGTCATGCTGAACTGATGTAATCTTAATCCCTTGAGAGCGAGTGCGTTATATAAAATCCTTCGGCAAAAAGCAAAACACGCACACATTTTTTCTATAATATATATATATATATACGTCGGGGTCGGCTTCCAGTCTAACCGGATGCAGCTGAATACCAGTATTTGACTTGGGGCGACTGCTCTGACCTCCACAACCCAGTTACTAGATAATACAATAAGTAAGTAAGACGTGATTGTCAGACTTTCTGGTTTCTAACGACCTGTAACGACTGTCAATGATCCACGAATGATAACCGGGACCAACGGCTTAACGTGCTTTCCGAGGCACGGAAGGTTCTTGGTATATAAAGATGGTCACCCATCCACGGACTAACCGCGGCAAGCGTAGCTTAACCTGATCGAGCGACCAATGCGGCTGTTATTACTTAGCCACAAGCCCCTATAAAAACAATATATAACATGACTACATAATAGTACTCCCCCTCTAACCTTACAATAATCAGTACCATATCTCAACTCTAGAAAGGTGGATCCCGACCCCATCTATATGGCTCATTGATCCAAGGCACTGACGCTTCCTAAAGCCTTTATGGAGGCTTTAATCGCAATTCAGCAGCACCTATGTGATTAATCTTAGGTAAATTAATTACCCCGACCTTCATACTTCACGGCTCACATGTTTAGGCAAACTGCCGTGGCTTGGGAACCCGCTATATTACCGTATTGAGGTATAAGCGGTAGCGATTACAGAGTTTTACAATTTTGAGTTTAGTTTTTTTTGTACCAACATAATGTATAGAGTGGCAGGTACTATCGAGGAAGTTCATATCTAAGCAGTTTTAAAACAAAATCCCGTGAACACGATGACCACATCTGTTTTATGCCCCTATTTGCATTGTTGTTATTTCCATTGAAAAAATATGCACCACCTCAGTTTGTTTTGTACTGTAATTTTTATTCATTTGCAAAAACAAGGGACTCATCAAAAATCTCATGGTGCGATGCTATCAGTTGATGCGATTTCTATAGCGGCCGAGGGCTGCAAGGAAACATAGTCCTTAAGGTGCACAGATATGAAATTCCTCGATAGTACATCAACGCTCAAACTGTTACCATGGATTCAGTACATGATTGTTGACGAAAAAATTGTACGCAAGGGCGTTAAAATTTTTCGTCCGTTATTAAAATGGCATAGGTACAGTAACGAGCACTTAATATACCTTAAATTGTTGCTTAGATAGCAACAATAGAGTTTTGGTAATCGAGTTAAACGTACATAGGTACACACGGCTACACATCAAACTATAAGTTTCCAGTTTACACTGACCTCTCATTGTAAGGAAATCCTATACAATGCGAGATCAACTTATACTGGAAATTTATAGCTTGATGTGTAGCTGTGCGTACAGTCACGAGTTTATATACTTTACACTCACGCAAAATCCGAAAGCGATTTCCTCCAAAAATATTGGCAGAAATTTTATGTTAGTTACGAACATAGCATTTTCGAAAGCAAGTTTTATTAAATAGGCCTTTTTGCAAAGTTGCAATCGCTATTTCACGAGAAAATTGCTTTTGAATTTTGCTTGAGTGTAAGGTATATAAACTCGTGACTGTACCTATGTAAATTTAACTCAACTAGCAATAGTCGAATATAGCGAGACTAAAATTATTTTACCGTGTTATTATGTATGTACCTATATTCTGGCAAATAAATAAATTTCAATTTCAGTACACTATTGAAACTCAAACTCAAAGCATTTATTTAAATTGAACTATTTACAGGCACTTTTTAACTGTCAAGTTGTTGTTTACTATGCAATATTCATAGTTAAGTACAATTTAGCTTAGACAGCGGCACTTAGAAGCTTACACATAACTTAAAATATTTCATAAACTAACACAGCCTACCGCAAAATTCACTTAAGCAAGTCCGGTTTTCACAAAACAAATTAATTTCATAAATCGCTGCTCACTCACACTTGTACCACAGCCATAGGCCGCCATTTCTCATCATGACCTTCCTTGTGACAAGGGTAGCTTTGTTTGAGATATAATGGTGGGAACCATTTAGGTGGAAAATGTGCCTGGAAGCCTCATTCCTCTGTATTATGTTGGTAGTACGTAACCTAGATATTTGTGCTGAATTATTGTCTCTGTCGCATTCGTGATGTTGGTGGTTTTGTAATTATGAGCCGTCAGAGTTGGGATGTAACTTTATTCAAGTTTTTGTATTTTGATTGGTGGTGGTTCGGTTAGGTGTTTTAAATAGTGTGTGAAATAACTGGATCGTGAGGATTCGAAGAAAGTGATTTATTAAACCGTATAAGTTGATTAAAAAAAAATGAGATAAATGAGATTTAAAGAAAAATTGATTCTATTTTGCATTTACATGGAGCGGCCGGCTCTCAATCATCATAGAGTTCGTCTAGATACTAATAATTTTATTTCTCTTTTTCTTGGCATTCTTTTTATGTTCATAATAATTTTATATAATGACATGATCATCATTACGGTTTTCCTTCATAATATTGCTACCTACGTCCAGCGTAGGCAGTAGGTACTAGGAATTTCTTATGCACCTACGTAAAGCATCAAAATTGTTTTTAAAATTAATTACGTCTTCGGAAGTTACTTTCGAGTACAATGATTTAATGTTTTGCCTAAAAACCAAATATATTTGCATAAACTAGCCCGAGGGCAAAAAAGACATCGATTCACAAGATAATATTGACTGGCATTCAAAACAGAAATTGGTCTCGGCAAGTTTACGTGTCGTAGACATTTTACGGTCTTTTTATACCTTTTCAAAAGTCGCTTGAAGGCATTATGTATATTGAAGAAGACGTTAGACCCCAAGCCTAAGCAAATATAGAACATCTCAACTCCTTTCAGAAGTTAATGTCAAATCGTTTCTTTTCGTGGAAAGTTTACTCGACAAATGTCATTCGTTTCAAGCAAACTTATTTCTGTACCCGAATTATCTGAAGAGTCCTTCAAATTGTTTCGGGGCCATTTCGTTTATTCCGCAGAGACCATCTGTTTGCGCCTTATCTAAAGTTCCCTGCCACTGATTAGGTCGCGAGACTAGTTCAGTGCGATGTGACATCCGCCTTACATAGAGACAAATTTAGTAAAACCCAGGAAATATAATAGAGACTTAAGGCCTCTGCACAAAGCGGGCGCGGCGCGGCGGGACGGGACGGCGACGCGACACTGAGCAGTTGTAATGTACTAGATATTACGGACGACGCCACACAGAGCCGTCCCGCTCGACGCGACGGTAACCGTCTCTCTGTGTGGCGTCGTCCGTAATATCTAGTACATTACAACTGCTCAGTGTCGCGTCGCCGTCCCGTCCCGCCGCGCCGCGCCCGCTGTGTGCAGAGACCTATAAGCATTTCTATGTTTTGGAGAAAGCCTCTAACAAAAACAACTCATAACGTGTTCTTAAACTACTTGTATAGGTAACCATTATAGAACCGTGTTGCTGCCTTCACGATCAGGTCACGACATTTCAGTTCAGTTTAAAAATAAACTAACTTCGCAAAAGACTATTGATTTTAACTTGTAGGCAAACTTGGCGTGAATAGAAAATAGTTAAACGTTCTATATGACGAAAGTCTTAAATAAGCAATGAAGTAACTTAAATCTATTTCATCGCCTTCAAGAAACTTCGTCGGTTAGATAAATATTTGTGTTTTCCTCCGGAGCGTATCGCCGATTGATCTCAAAGGGGAAAAATATTTTTTTTGCAGCGACCATGTTTTCCCAATCTGTCTCCACGATATTATTATTATGTCCTCCGGTTATGTATCTTTATCAGGCGAAACGAATGGCAGTAAATAATCGTGTGTAGGTACCATAAAGACAGAAAGCTATAATGGTAGATTGGTAGAGGTAGTTACTTTTCGTTGATTTTGTATCTAATCTTAAGATTTTTCTTCTTAAGTACGTACCTATATGAATTCATACAAGACAGCTTTGGTCTTGTATGAATATGACAAAATTCATAAATTACGTACATCAATGCAACCGGCGCTCTTTTTTCATAAAAAGGACCTCTTCAAGTTTAATACAGCAAGTAATCTTTGTGTATAACTCAGCATTAGCACGAGTGATTTTAGATACGACGATCACAAAAGATTACAATAAAATTGTGTAAGTTGATACAATATGCTAGCTTTGGTAATGAAACTTTTACGGCCCTTTAAACTTTGATTATGCCGAAATTAAGACTGCCCGATAAGAAAACTCAACAATATAGTATTTTTCCAGCTTATATACATTGCAATAAAATTCACAATTAAATAATAAATATACGGACTGCATCGTACAATAATCGTTCACACCATCTCATGTACCACAATCACGTACGAATGAAATATCTAGCGACATTTTCTAGTCTGAAATATATACTAGAACCGTCTAGAACTTTCCAGCTGTCGGCTAAACTACGAAATAGTACCTATCCACTAGATAAACGTAGCATGTAATAAACATGGAGGAGATAGTTGCAATAGCATTGTATATTTCGAAGCTGGTTTACTGTTATAAATTCGTTTGGAGTTTACAAGACGGGTAAAGAAAATGTTGTTTGTGGAAACATGTTTCAGGTGTTCGGGAAAATCCGTTCGTGTTTTGTTTCTGATAAAGCCGCAAATTCTGTAGATTCCGGTAACAAGGCCTGGATATGGGCAACTTATTCCCTGAAGTAATATTGTAGCAGATAGATTAACATGAGCTTCATCAAAAATCATGCTAGTTAAAATAAATTAATTAAAATTAATTTATTTCAGGTCTGTATCCCTTAGGAAATTAAAAAAAAAGGAATTTACATGCTTGCACTATAGATGTTACATAGTATTACAGATTACTAGACATACAAAACAATTACAGAAATTAAAATTGAATTTAGATTATTATCAGTCAAATACAAATTATTCAAAAATGTAAAAAAAGAAAACAAAGCTAATAACATCGTCAATCCGTTTACCATTAGTGATAGTAATGGCAACCCTGCCTGACGGTTTATAATTAATACTGACGCTAATTAGGATTCATAAGTCACGACCATGAGCGGACATGACCCTATGCCCATTAAAATAGGGTGACCCAAAGACCACACCTCATCTATTAATAATTATATTGTCTGTGATGGCATCATGTGCGTCTGCCTTGTGCCATAAAACTGTAACGAGTAGGATACCTATAGTACCTATAGATAGCACATATAGACCTGTCAAAGTTATCTATCAATCTAAAATTGATGTTTCAAGGTTAACTATCGGTTCGTTACTAGATTCTATATCCATTTATTGGCGTGTCAGTTAAAGATTACGAAGTTCAGCATGATGGATCTGCTGATAAGCTGATTATGACATAGGGTTTTTCTTTTGGAAGGAAATTGTCTTTATGGCAAGTTGGTGAGTCGAATTAAGTTTTATTTTACTAAACGAATTTAACTGTAACCATGTTGCGGTATTAAGTATCAGTCTTTCATAAACCTACGATGGCTTTTACGGACTTAGGTATGTATAGAACTACTACGCATTTGTTTTTGATTATATTCCTTATCGTGCGAGCGCTACGTAAGCACAAAACAGCCCATTTCACCTGTATTGTACAAAAATAAATCAAAAGGAAAAAGCATAGGTATGCAACAAAAATAGAAAGATATATTTCTGGTGATAGTTCTCTAAAATATAGTCGGTTGTAGGAAAAAACCAAGGCGACAGTCACGGCCGTCCCTGCACGTGACTTGACACGCAATAATGAGCACGGGATGTCCCTTCCTATTGTACCCTCCTACGTAAACTATGCTATTTTCTTTTACACGTTTTTTTCCTTCTATGCTAACGGATGGCCAATAATATAATTATCCGCTGTAGTAGTTGTACCTAGTCTATCATTCCTTTCAATTACAAGTTAGGTACCTACGTCAAGTCAAGACTGCAGCTGACTTTTTCGAAGCATAGGTATCTCACTCAGTGTCCTAACCAAAAGCTACATCGTGCGATTACGAGATGTACAGGATCGTATGTATGAATTTTGACGTAAAAATGCGAATTGATTGGTCGCGCGATTGTGTCATCTTCATATAAGGCCGCGTCTAACCCCACGTCAGTCAAACGAATACGCCATCGCCGCGGTTACTTTTTGTGCGGCAAACCGCGCGACGGTCGCTGTTTTTTAGGACGCGGGGTAATAGAGCAAAAAATCTTTAGTCATCATAAAAAAAAAATCATTAAAAATTCGTTACAATATTTTACGAAGAATTCGTACCTCTACTTGACATTTAACTACGTCTTTTGGAGTACATAAACTGATTCATCATAAATATTACAACTCAATCTCGTGTGTTAAAAAAAGTACTTATTACTTGTAGAAGAGGTTTCTTAATGAATACCTACTATTATCGAACACGATATTATTATGATCTAAAAGGACTTCGATATTTCGCGTCATGACAGGAAGAACTAACATTTGAAATGATAATCTTTGTCATTAATTAATGTTTATCTTATATTCGTTCCGATCGCTCTTACTTTCGGGATAATCAGACCAAAAATCTGAACGTGCGTATCTTAAAACGAAATTATCGCTGTAGATTAGTGAAATGTCGTGTGTGTTACAACACTATTTTGCTCAACGAGTCGCGACACGTTGGAAGGCCAAAGTTAATTCAGTACGGAAACGTTAGCCAACATCCAGACCGGAGATCGACGACCGGATATCACAACAAACCACCGTAACTATACTCGTTTCGCGACAGCTAAGTATTTTTGTCTTATCTCGACTTAAATAAATCAACAAACGTAGGTATTTCCAAAATCTAGGCCACATTTGCTTACCCTAAAACAAAACCGCAATTGACTCGTTAACTAGGTCCTCTAACCATACAATAAAAATCGATTGATACGCAGAATCGTCTTCTAACTAATCGCCATTTAAATATTAGATCTGCAAATCACCGAGGGATGACTATTCTGAGTAGCGAATCGATGCAATTTCATTGATTTGTTTCGATTACGTCACATAACAAAATCGATTTGTGAGTTAAGTTGCAACAAAACTTATTGAGTAAAGAAATGTATTTTTAAGTGCCTACTTAGGTATTTATTTTTGTTACTACGGACCGTTTGGACTCATTGTCACGGCCATAAGCGGTCATCTTGAACGTCCGCAGTTAAATGTTCCTCCAACAAATGCAACCGAAATACAGCGCCACGATCGTTGATTTTAGAACGGTTTTTTTTTATTTTTCTACGTGAAATGATCATTCAAAGCTAATATTTTTTTCTTTTGTCCACAGTGAGACTAAAAATGCATATTGAAGTGCAAGTCGCCCTAAATTTCGTCATATCCTACCTGTACAACAAGCTACCAAGACGGCGCGTCAACATCTTTGGCGAGGAGTTGGAGAAGGCGTTGAAAGACAAGTTCAGGGGTCACTGGTACCCAGACCGGCCATGCAGAGGGTCTGCCTTCCGGTGCCTGAAGACTGGGGGCCCATTGGACCCCGTGCTGGAGCGAGCGGCGAGAGAATCCGGAGTGCCAGTCCGGGATGTTCTTGAACATCTACCGCGGGATCTCGCCGTCTGGGTGGATCCAGGTGAGCATCAACACTTACCTACCCATATTTTATGCCAACTTAACACAAAATCTGATGGAATAGGCAAATGAAAAAAGGTTAGGTGTAGGCAGGGATAGGCATTATTTCGTAGCAGTTTATGCAATTCAAAAGTCCAAGAAACTTTGCTTCTGCAACCATACAAATCAAAAACACCCCGACCCAAATAGAATTCCGCTGTGAAAAGTTAGAACTGTTCCCCAGTAAATTGTTCCTAGTTTGGCTGTAGGAAAATTTTGACAAACGTCACTACCAGTGAAGTTCTGACGCCATGCCAGCGTCGGTGCCGTTCCGCTTGACTCCGTCGTTTGCCAAATATGTGACGCCACACACAATCTATGTAGACCAAGCATTATCATCATACTAACTTTGTCTGTTGTCAAGATAAAAATACCTTCATTTCCCATTATAGTTTTTATGTCGTCGTGGCAATAACTGATCTGTTTACGCAGTCACTAAAGTAGATAATAGTTACAGAACAAACGGTGTAGTAATAGCAGTAATAGCTAATAATTACTAACAGTCGACCCGGAATTCTAATTGGTTTTCATGTGTTTAATGATAACATAAGAGCGTGAATTCTTCTTAAACAAACAATGCAATTAGATAAACGTTGAAATGGCGCAGTCGTTGTACCTCTTAACAATGTTCATAGGTGACGGTGCGTTGCATAATGCGCAATATAAACGAGGTCGACAAACAGACAAATTCTCCGAGAACGATAAATAATGATTGTAGTACGTCACTTGGAACTATAACGTAATCTTCACGCTGAACTAGATACAAGCCGACTAGTCTTGTTACAATAGCATTGTTCTAGATCAAATCAAAAAGTTAGAACAAGCTCCGGGTGTAACTGGATAACTCTTACACTCGAAAACGCTTTGGCATAGCTTTGTTAAAAAAACATGTAAGTGCACGCGTGTGCTCAATGCGAAACCGATATCTCGAAATGAATCCTGAAAAAAGATCGAGACCAAAAGTAATGTAATTCCTGACACAATTTCACGAGGTTGAGTGCCGAGATTGGATGGCGAACGAAATAAAGACGAGATTTTCTCTCGTGTTTCAGGCGAAGTATCATACCGCATCGGAGAAAAGGGCGCGGTGAAGGTGCTCTTCAGTAGCGACGAGCGAGCTGCCGATGAGAGGACCGATAGAGAGGTAAGGACTACATTCAAACCCGATAATAGGCTAGAGCAGCAAATGAATACAGCTGATGTAGGTGGGTATACATAACACTGACGCCGTATTACTATGTCGATACCCACAAATTTCATATGCTTCCTCCACTTTCATACATCTGACCTGTAGTATCTACCTATTCAGCGGTTTACGTTATGAAACTAGTGTCGTGAAACAGTAGCTTGACTGTTGTTTCGGACTTAAATTCAACTAACACGCTGTCATATCACATGTTAAGTGCTCAGATTAGTTGGCTGAAATAATTGTAATGATTTCTCTTTATAAAAGCGTGTTACTTAAATGTATCAGCTTTTCGAAAACTGAATGTTAGTTAGCTATAGCCCGAAACAGAACAGTCAAGCTCATATATAAGAATGAAGGTCAAGCTACTGTTTCACGACACTAGTTTCATAAAGCTTCGTCCAGATAATATGTTCTTTGGTCCGTACCGTTCCTCCGTTCGTATCCGCGTCGCGATCCAAGAACGCTAGTTTGGACGACGTTCGGAACGATACGGCGCCGGCGGCGGGCGTTACGGCGCGCGGCGCCTCGGAACGCATCGAGATACGCCCCGATCCCTCTCGTCCAAAGTAGCGTTCTTGGATCGCGCCGCGGATACGGAACGGATGAACGATACGGACAAAAGAACATATCTGGACGAATGTAAACACCGCTTTAGCGAACGGTGTAAACCAGATTGGAAACATAAATCTAAAACATCTTCTGAACACAACTTCTGAAGACAATAGTCGAATAAATTAATGTTGTCTGGCTATATGTTTTGGCAATAAAGCACGTCAGGTGGTGCATGGCGCAACCCAGTTATCAATGATAAATAACTCATTACACGTCTATCGAGACGATAGCATGCGAGATTGGACTTCTACAATGTGTAACTAGTATCTATGACTTGAAATAGTTTCATCTTATCTTCGATAAATAATATTATTGATCGAAGCTTCTTATATAAACTTCAACTCTGATCCTTCACGTGAGGCAGCTATCCTAGTTGGCTCTGGCGACCGGCAGATGACGAGAAAGCCGTCCAAATGGCCAAGGCCGATGACTGATCGGACGTCAGGCCAAGACTACTCAAGACACATTAGGTCACCCGTTTAAATAAGTTAACTGTAGATAGTTTGCCCAGTTTCAGGGTGGGAAGAGGGCTTCATTTTATGTTCCTGCTTTAACATCTGCATTAATGTTAACGACTGCCAAATTGCGCCTTAACTATAGCGTTTAAAATAGTACGAGTGGCTACATTAATGTGGTTCAGCTCCAAAACTTAGTAATTAACCACGTTCAAAATGGGGGTAAAAGCCGCCACGGTACTTTGTGTTGAGACAGCGCTAATGTAGCCAACGTATTTTGATATTTAAAGTGCTAAAACCCTTTCATATGTCGAAAAAATCGCCACCCGAGTTATCGCTTACGGTCTAACGCCATTAATTAATGCCACATTTCAACTCAGGCATTAAATATTAGCCGCATCTGCTTAGTATCTTATTTAACGTTGTAGACAAAAGCCAAATGTAGAAGTCTATTTACTATACCAATGCTGTACAGTACGATGGATAAATCGAGGCCGTAGGAAGTCTTTTAAGAAATTTTGTTTTTTGATCGACTCACCGTTAGTTAATATGGTAAATATTGAATTTGAATGATCCAGAATCACAGTAGGGGAGACCGAGGAAGATTGTGCCAATTTCCACGCCAATGGACATATCTCAGCCGAAATCAGTATTAGCTCTATGCACGTTTTATATACAAATAGCTAGTTCTATCCCATAATGGATTTTGATTGAAAAAATATTACTTGTTATCTAGATCTGATAAAAAAACGGCATTAACTGAAATTGGTCATTGTGTGACAACTCTCCTAGTACCGAGGTAGGCTGTGACAGAGGTGGAGGTAAGTTGTGGCACATGTGGTTTTCGAGATGTAAAAGAAATAAATGTAAATAAGCAACATTAATCAAAATAGGAAAGTTGTTACAGCTTGTAACAATCCTCCTAAGCGCAAAAAATCATGCTTGGTTCAGAATAATGTCACATAACCTCGATTTAAGCAGTGAAGCTAACACGTTAATATCATGTATTGAAACTTAGATATTCAATGCATATATAGGTTACTAAAAAAAATACCAACAACGTAACACGTCTCGGTGAGTAGTTTATTAAATCATTGTGAAAAACTTACTTTCGTGATTTTTTTCGCCATCGATGTCACAGACACTCGGGGGTAGTCCGCGGCGACAAATAGCATCGGATGGCACGTCAAGAAAGAGACAACGCGATGTTACCAGCTCGCTAACGATAATAGAATCCAAGAAATGAACTTGGTAACAACGCTCCTCTGTCACTACCTTCCTCAGTCTCCCCTAGGTACACAGTTCCACACAATATTGTTTGGAAGGTGCCTGCACCTTATAGGAGTATCCCCTGGAGTTATCAGCTATTATAAGACACACAAAGGGTTGAAAGAGTTAATAAGCACAGTACCGTTTCACGAGTCACGAGTTCTTTGAGTCTTACGAGTCCTGTTGGCGGGTAGTGTTATTTTTTTTTTGTTATGTATTTTGAGGTGTACAATAAAGAATACAGTATAAATAAATAAAAATATTTATGTAAATAAATAATTGTGTAAATATTATATTAAATACTTATGGGTAATGTGTAGTTAAATATTATTAATAGATTACTTTTGTAAATACTTAATTAGGTACTAATAAATATAAATATGAGAGTAGGCTACACCGTGTTAGGTAATTTACGCGTAACGATGCAGCAATAGTATTTAAGAAGCAATCAATGCAGATATAGGAGGCCTCCCCCAGATAAAGCTGGCTGGAGCGCTGGCCAGCAACCGGCTACAATAGGTGGCGAATGATGTAAATTATAACCACCCATTTTGTACTTCTCCATTAGTCGTCATCTCGGTAGTCACTCCCTTTCTAACCACATAATCGTTGACACAGTCCATCCATCGTTTCTTAGGTCTTCCCTTTCTCTTATAGCGATCGACATTCATACTCAAAACTTTCCTCACATGCTCATACCATGACAACCGATTTCCACACAATGATGTAGATTATAATATCTATTGGTATTATTCCAGGTGACCCGCGCGTTCAACCCTGAGGCGCAGTGCTTCCGGCCTGTGGAGCCTGCCGCGGCGCCTTCGCCCCCCGCGCCTGCCGCTTTCTCTCCAGCGCCACCTTTCCGCGCGCAGCCTCTCACCTTCACCACTGCGACTTTCGCGCAGACCAAGTTCGGAAGCACGAAGCTGAAGACGAGCAGCAAACGTGCGAACCGCATGTCGCCCACCGAGTTCAGCAACTACATCAAGCAGCGCGCGATGCAGCAGCAGCTGGCGGCGCGTGCGCTGTCGCCCGCCTCGGACCCCGCGGCGTACTTCGTGGCGCGGCGCGACCCCGCCCCGTCGTCCGCGCCCCCCTACCCGCCGGCGCCGGCGCACCTGCTGCTCGCCAACTGAGCCGCGCATGCGCGCTAGCCGCACCGCGCGACCCGCTCATAGAGTCTTTACTTTTTTACGAGAGAGACGCGCGCCGCGATTTATTTTTTTATTTTCCGCGGGGGCGTCCCGCGCCGCCCGCCGCTTGTGATATCCGTACGATTTTCCATAACTTTTTGTATTCTCGTTCGTTACGTCGATGTGTAAATTTATCGATAGGAGCAATAATCAGCCGCGCGACTCGCCGGCGATTTATTTTCGTAATATTTAATGCTGAGTCAAGTTTTTGATGTCTTCGTTCGATATCGATATATTCGTAGGGTGTAAGGGAGCGAGAGGCCGAACGGCCGCGTGCGCTTACGACGACGTACCTTCTAGAGCGAGCCTGTATACATACGTCCTCCGATCTAAGAGAAATACTGATATTTAAATATGTATACATAATATATATTCGTACGCGATAATTGTCTAATTTTTCACGTGGAAACGAGGCCAATAGAGAAATTACGTATTTTTAATATTGAAATTGATAATTCATACTTACTATTATAGTGTACTAGTACCTATGTATTGTACTCGTATGTTGTAATAAATGTTTGCATATCCGGTGGGACGTGGTCGGACGGCGGCGGGCCGCCCGAAGGCGTCGGAGATCTCACATAGTGTAATCATCACTCGTACGATTGTACCCTTATAATAATAATTATTATAATACTATACATAATATATTATAGGTTTAGCTACGTTTCAATCTAACAGTATTTTTTTAAGAAGATATTAGTCCTTGTGTACATTTTCCGGTCGACCGCGTCGCGGCGCCCGGCCTTAGCGTGTATGGTATACTTATATTGTTATAAAAGACATGAATATGGATAAATGATAGAAAAAATATTTCTCAATTTCATTAAGATAACGGGTGCATGCAAATTCATAAAAATAAATACTATGTGTTATTTATCTTTTTTATATTTCACTTGGCGTTCGGTTCAGTTTTTCAATGGAGGTCAGTAGTGGTGTAGGTGCACGGTAGGCTTGCTAGTGTTGTGACAGTGCCGCACTGCTCGTCCGGGTTCCAAGCACAACACTCACAACACAACCTTGTACCTAAACTGATATGTACAAGTATTTTTTACTATTTTTATATTTTGATTTAGAATTAAGCCTAGTTGTATGAGTTCAACCTTAACATGTACTTTATTAACACCCTATGATTAAAATTATTACGTAATAAATGTAATAATATCTTTATGATTGTCGATTGAGAAACTGAACGAAATGCTACAGTATTTTGTAGATAAAATCTATAATGTAAGTTTAATAATAATACAACTTAGCGTAATGAGATTTTTTATTATAAAGATACTTTTTATTTTTCTTTCTTTTGTAAGATATATTCGATGGAAGTGTTAAAGATAATATAATATTTGCATAATATAGTAAATGCGGCTCTCCATGTCCGCTAATATAATTAGTCAATAATAATTTTTCATATTGTTGTACGACTTTTTAAGTTTATATTAAAATGTTTTGTGCAATCTATACTGTGTGTTATTTCGAGTTGCAACTCTATACAACCTCTTCAAACCAGGTGGGATAAAAAAAAACTGTTAAAAATATACAGAAATCAGGGTAAGTATTAAATTAAAGCCAAACATAATAATCATTAAGTCACTTTATTATCAAACCACAAAGATGACAAAAGTGAACCTCATCTATGGACAATTTTATCACATTCAGACGCCGTAAATTACAAAAATATGTATGCAGTAAGCTATGTAAAAATAAGTTACTGGCAGCCATTAAAATCCTAATACGAGCACGATAATTAAATAAATTGGATATTTAGATAACAGTTGAGAATTTTAGTGAGCATTGGAGGTATTGTGTGCATACATTTTTTATTTGACCTGATAAAAAAGAATTTGTACTTATAATAGTAATAAAAAATGCAGATAATGTATAAATAAAGTAGTCACTGTAGGTAAGGTGTTTGTGGCTTAGGTCTATGACTCAACATTAAAAATTTGTTAATTAGATTAACCAATGAATTCTAAGCTAACCACTAGTCAACATACATAATTTAAAGATTAATTGATTTTTAAAGTCTCCTAGTTTAAGATTTTCTGCTTCATTAGAATCCTAATAAATGTTTAAATAGGCACGCTTACCTACGCTGTGCCTACGGCCACCTAAATTATATGGCCAATTACCCTAAATATTAGCTATTGGAATAATTTGTTTTGTAATAGCGTAATTATGCAAATCTTTGTTTTAAATACGCCACGCGTAGTGCCGCATTTAGGTAAATAAATACATTTCTACTGCAGTAACGATCTTTATATTTCACGGCGTCTCAACCAGTGATCGACAATTGACTATCAACAAATTTTAACTTTGATATAAAATCGCACACAATCCAGGAAGGACGTCTTTACAGTTGATATCACTTAATTTGTACATTACTCAATAATGTGTTGAAGCGTGTTTTTATTTATCAAAATACCATCTTATTTAGAAAAGACCTTTTGCCAGCCAATAACTACAAGTCATTCATTTGTTTTGCACCAATTTATATATTTACAATAATTAATGTTTCTGGAGTTTTAAGGCTATTGGGAAAAGACGTCCCAAACATTTTCTGAAACCTCCACTAAGTATTACAATTAACAGCGGGCGGTGAAAAGGTAACGACTTTAATGAAACCTAGTTAATTCCCTAGTACTTATTATTATCAAGAAGTTAGTATATTTATTTACAGTGTACAATTTCAAGAATATACACTTTTGATTTACAGGAACATTTTATATCTATTTAGTATTCTTGATATATTCAGTTGTGTAACAGAGAACGGAAGATACTTTTTTGGCACTGATTGACAGCGAAAACAGAACAAATTGTTGTAAAAGTATAAAGGTAATATTAACAGCATCCAAAATCTTAGATAAGTCTTAATTGTTAATTTTACATAACTAATATTATAATTGTATTTCCAGATTTTTAGGCCTTTATCACCAACTAGTTTTACAAAATTATATTTATTACCATAGATGAGGAGATATGCCCTTAGTGGTTCACATAGAATATATATTAAAAATTACTAAAAATAATCAGTACATTTTAGTGAAACACAAATGACCTTACCATTTTTATACCAAATCAATAACTCATTGAATCCCAAAATTACAATTAAAATAACTAGGTACTTAATATTTACAAGATAAGAAACTAAACGTAATTTAAAGAAAAACGCCTAAGACCATGTAATATTTGTCGATTTTAAAAATAATCATACAATATAAGAAACAAATTCTTACACACAAGTAAACACTGGTTGACTGATTTTGACTATGTTTCACAATTTTGGCCCGTGATTCCAATATTCAAAAATAGAATAGTTTGCTATCATTATTTACTTACTTATTTATCATAATTTATTTTGTAAATCATGATAAGTACTTACATTTCTATAGACATTGTGTCCAAGTGAGTCCACATAAACCATTACATCAAATTGAATCTGTAACAGTCTTCATATCACTATGGACAGAATAGTAATAATAAATAACACAATTCGTGAGCAAAGGCTTTACGAGAACAAACAATGAAAAAAAAACTTGATTCTCATTTAAAATCAAAAGTCAAGGAAACATCATCATAATGATGAGAAAATAATATCATTTCAGTACAGCAGAGCTGTAGCATTCGTGAGTTTGTATAGAACAAATGTATGTACATTGTAAAGCCGTGGGCATCAATTCATTATGATACCACAAAAGAAATAAGTAATTAAAATTACGAGTAGTAGAAACGCGTACCGCTTTCCTTCACTTTCAATTATTATACTAGTCACGAGTCACTGCTCGGATCAGCCGAAGATCAGTGAGCCATCTCGATGTGCCGCTGTAAACTCTTCTTGTTCATGTAAAACCTATCACACATGGCACACGGGAAGAATACCTTTTCGTTGTCAGCGTGTCGCGCCCGAGTGTGCGAGGAGAGGTCGAGCGCCCGAGCGAAGTACACTTTGCATATGTTACAGAAGAATTTGGTGGGAGTAGCGTGCATTGTGCGATGGGCGATGAGGTCTCTTGGTGTAGCCACGCCGTCACCGCATTGCGCACATGTGAACTCACCGGGAGGAGCAATAGGAACATTTCCGTCATCACTCTCTTCTGCCGACTCTTCATCTTCTCCATGGTGCCGCGCTCGGTGCGCCCTCAACGCCTGATCATTGTCATACTGAGCGCCACACAAGTCACAGGAGTAATCATCGTCCCCTTGACCTGTAGCAGAGGAACTGCCCTCACCGCTCTCGTAGTGTTTCTTCATGTGAATGAGCAGTGTGGATTTCCTTGTAAAACTCTTATCACAGATCGGGCAGAACACAGAGTTCGGTTGATGTACCTCGTCCATGTGGCGCTGATACGCCGCGCGTTTTGTAAATTCCTTGTCACAAATCGTACAGTACCTATCCTCAATTGCTCCAGTACTTTGCATATCCAAGTCGACAGAGTCGTCTGAGCGCAGTTTCTTATTTGGATTTACGACTGTCACTTCGACCTCTGGTGGTAGTCTTCTTTTCGCTGCGGTAGCAGTGACAGGAGGGGGAGTGGGGGTATGTGTGACCTTAGCAAGTTGTGACGGGTCGATGACCTCGTGTTTGCTAATCTTGCTAGTAACTTTGTGCTGAGGCATCCATAGGCCTGAATTGTTGGCGGCTGCTTTTCCATCGGGTGAACGTAAATGCCACCCACGATGGCTTTTTAGCGCAGATATTGAAGTGTAGCTCTTGTGACAAATTTCGCAGTCAAACGTCTGTGGTTGTGATGGTATGTGGTTGATGCACTGGTGGTTTTGCAGCGCTAGCAAACCCACAAATTGTTTGCCACAAGTATCACACGGGTAGCGCGCTTGGTAATCGACGCTGGGGTCGACAGACTCCTGATCATTTTCATAATCGGGTTCAATCTCTTGTGAAATATCTTGTGATTTACTGGAGCCTTGGTTAGCGTTATAACCCAGTAATTCCCTTGCATGAGCGGCTTTCAAGTGCTCGTATAGTTCCAAAGTTGAACTTAGCGGTTTGCCACATATTTTGCACATTTGAACGGTAGATTTGTGGACATTCTTTCGATGACGATAATAAGACTTTTTATCTGAAAATGTGATTCTACATATAGTGCAGCTAGATCTACTGCTGCCTTCCCCACTAGCCGACGGCGTGGATGTATCGTTGCTACTGTTAGCGCTAGGGTTTACGATTCCATGTTTAGCGCGCTTGTGTTTCCATAAACTAGTCCTAAGCGGGAACCGTTTGCTGCATAAATCACACGCATACGACATTGTATCTGTTGGCGTTTGTTGAGCATTGTTCGGGAAGCTCGAAAAGTTAAAACTGTCAAATTGTGGCGTTGAGAGAACGGCACCATTCTCATCAGGGTTGAATTCCTCCTCTTCTGTGGAAGCTTGCATGGTGTTCTCTTCACTGTCATGTCTATCGACTAAAATATCGGCATGCAACACTTTCTTGTGTTTCCATATATTCTTCTTGTGCATGAAACCTTTACCACAAATGTCACATGAATATGGAGCGTTAGGGATGTTGTAATTAGGTTTAAATGACACAAAGCCAGGTTGAACCATAGGATATTGTTTGATAGGTTTCCCGATAATTTGTGGTGCGAATCCCTCTTTACCTGGAGCTGGTTTTCTGTTAGTAGTAGGTACTTTAGCGTGAATACGCATATGATTAGAGTAAGCTTGGCGACTTTTGAATGCTCTGATACAGATGTCGCAGAAGAATTCCGACTCAGTTGCCGCGACTGCGCCAATTCCTGGATGTGACTGCTGCACATGCTCAGACAGTTTCTGTGGAGTGCTGTAAGAGTTAGGGCATACACTGCAAGGATAGAATTTAACCCTCAAGTGTGTGTTCTTGTGCTCTGCCAGCTCTGAAGGACGAAGGAATTTCTTTTCACACTGGTCACAGTGATGGGCTACTTGGTTATGTTCGGCGACTTGATGATCGGTCCACGCATCAACAGTTTCGAATATGGCATTACATTCTGTGCAGGAGTAATGGTACTCCTCTGCTTCTTCCTTAACTAAGGACATATCCGGTTCAGCGGGCGCCATGCCTAATGTCCTGTCAGAATGCTCCATGTAAATGTGTTTGTTCAGATCAGTAGCTTGCTCGTATTTAGCGTCGCAATGCTGGCAGTAGTGAGGTTTCTCCTCCGCGTGTATAATTTTCAAATGTTTCACTAAATTCGGATAGCTG
Source organism: Brachylomia viminalis (assembly GCA_937001585.2). Classification (NCBI taxonomy): domain Eukaryota; kingdom Metazoa; phylum Arthropoda; class Insecta; order Lepidoptera; family Noctuidae; genus Brachylomia; species Brachylomia viminalis. The sequence continues at coordinate 8,267,415 of OW443304.2, forward strand.
CTGTTTTTCTTTCCGCACAAAGGACAGTCTGTTGGTCGACCGTCAACACATTTGCTTTGATTATCCGACTGATCGAAACTGCCAGCGTGGATACCTAGCGCGTGGTCGTTGAAGTCCTGCATGTTCCCGAACTTTTCTGAGCACAAATCGCAAGCAATATAAACTGTACAATCACCTTTACGAATATGTTTCTTTAGCAAGCTCTTATCTTTGAACCTAGAACGGCAGTGGACACAACAGAGCGGTACCCTAGATTGTCCATCCTCGTGAGTATCCAAAACATGCTTCATAATAAACTGTTTCAGTTGAAATTTAGCTGGGCAGAGCTTACAAGCGTATGACCTGGCATTGAAAATATCTTTGTATGCAACCTTGACCTCTTTCGGCTCATCTTCGAGAACTAAGTCGTCAGTAATACCATTTTCATTGTAAATAATCTTCCACAAATTAGTGCAAGAATTCGACCTCATATGACTGAGTAGAGCGCCAATATGTCCGAACGTGATGACGCAGTTGTAACAAGTGTGTTTTGGTACCTTGTGTCCGTTTTTCTGCAAGTGTTGTATAACAGCTTTTCTGCGAGGATGTTCTCGATCGCAACATAAACACCGCTTCGTGTTGATTTGCTGAATTATGTCACGATACTTCTGGATGAAGTCTCTTTGGGTTTTCGTGACATATGTTTTGTCAGGATCAAGTTCTTTGACTTGCTCCTCATCTTCAATGATTTCATTGGTATCGGCAGTTTCATCGAGTTCCTCGTCGTCTTCGTTGACTTCGTTGTTAAACGAGTCTGCTTGCAATCCCTCACTTATTTCGACGACGGGCGCTAATGATATTGGAAGTTCATCATCGTCTTCTTCCTCGTTTTCGTTGTGGTTCAGTTCTAATTCTTCGTGTTCTCTCTCCTCTTGGCCTTCATCGTCCTTAATTTGGTCTTCAGGTTTAATATCAACACTATCATCTTCTTCCATGTTCTCTTGACTTTCGGCTGTATCGTCATTGCCGTCTTTCTCGTTATCGCTCTGAGCGCCTTCCATGTTATTATCGTCATCATGATCGATATTCTCTTCCTCATCAGCATTTTCCTCACCTTCGTGTTCAATGCCGTGCTGACGAGCAATCTCTATTTCATTTTCAGAGTCCATTTCGACTGTGTCATAGTTTTGACTTTGATCGTTATTCATTTCTTCATCCATTTCTTCATCGCCTTGCTGTGGATCATCGTATGCATCGGCATCGGGTTCCGTAAGAATAGCTTCGACTTGAAAAGACGCAATTTCAGGCTCAGATATCAATGTTTCCGGACTTTCGGGCCCAGAATTAAGAATTTCTGGTTCGGAAACCAGAACTTCAGGTTTAGCGGTTAACAAAGTCTTTAGAATCTGAGGCTCCTTTTTCTTTATTTGTAAATCTTTGAGTGCTTTAATGCGTAGAGGATAAGGCAAATTATTTTGTGTCTTTGACGTCTTTATTGGAATGGGTTTCTGTGGCGTTATAACTTTGTTTATGGGCATTATTTTTGTTGACATGTTCTTGTTAAAGAACTGCATCTTATGACTAATAGGATTCGGCATCATCCGTGCTTTGGGGTTGAATGGGTTCGGTCTGAGTTTGGGTTGTAGATGATTAAGGGTTTTTTTAGGAGTAATTTTGTTTGTATATCTATCGAAACTGTGAGAGGTAAGTTCATGTCTGCGTGCGTTGTGGGAGTACCTGTAGGAGCGGCCGCAGACGAGGCACAGTTTGGAGGCGAGTTGGTGAATACCTTGGCGAGCGTGCAAGGTTTCACCAGTAGGCCTCATCACCGTGATGGACACCTCAGGCATGTGGGGCATTTTCGGGAAATTTTGTGCGGGCTCGTTCATTTCTTCCTCGTCTTCTTCATTGTTTTCACTCTCTGCACCCTGTAATTGATGGTGAAATTCGAAATAGTTCCAAATATAACAACAATAATTTCTTATTAAAATAAACGATATGATAAACATGAGCTGCATTGCAACATTTATAAAAATAGTTTAAATATATTTCTTAAACTTTGAATTCAATTCGTAGTTCGTAACATTTAATAATTTGACACTTCAAACCAACACCTTCGAATTATTCTAAGCATTGAGTAAAACTCTCAAGTTTTTAACAATACTAATAAAGTGTTTATTGTATTTTGCAGAACCATTGTAAAAGATGTTAAACAATTTAAATTATTCTAAGAAAAATATTTATATGTATACAATAGCACAAAACATCATAGAGACATTACAAAAAATAATGATAATAAGTTTTGATTTCTTCTGATAAAAAATAGATAATAATAAACTATACGTTTTACATAGATTTAATGGAAAAAATAAGCACTAACAATTGTATGAAAATGATGTACTTAAATCTATTTATTCTGATATAAAGCTAAGATATTATTAACTATAGGTAATACCGGCTGGTGTCCGCAACTCCACATCAATGCGCGTATTTTGCGTACGGATTATTAACTATACTATATGTTTTACTAACACAAGAGTTAATAGAAAAATACAAATTAACAATTTATATAAGCACTATTTATGTTGAGATTTTAAACATAAATTAATGTGCACACAAAGTACAAATACTGACAGCATGTTCTTTACAAATAAACGTGCCGCACTTTACACAGAACTGCCTCGTTCTCCTATCGCGTTTCGTTGTTTTCACACATATCTTGCACCTTCTCCTATTCTTATAATATGGTTGTACATTACTGCATACAAGAGAAAATTTGTTTTTCCTCTCTTCTAAATCGTTTATCGGAGAAATTAACATTCTTTCTTCATCTGCTTCTAGTAAACTTAAAGCTAAATCTTTAATAAATAAGCGTCGCTGCGAAACATTCGAGTTTTGAGAGCACCACAACACTTGAGCATTTACAGAGGCAATATTCAGCAATGTAAAGAATAAGGACAATGTCCAATCATTTGTGTGTTGCATTGTAGTGTAGTAATTCATGAGAACATCCACAACTTCTACAGCCGACTGATTCTTCTTATAAACCGATACAACTGTAGTGTGATTTATATGACCCTTCCTGTAATATCTAGGCTCATTAGTCAATACATTAACTGATTTCCCCTCAGTATTGACATAAGATGTCAGTGATACTTCATGATCAATAAATCCAGACATGAATGTTCGACATTTCCTGTATTGTGATAGGAATAGTGGGGGAATCATATCACTGCTACGGTTCAAGGCTGCAATAGAATACAACTGGTACTCATTTCTAAGGCTATCCATCAATGAGGGAGATGTGAACCAACTATCCATAACAATAGCTCTGCCAGTTCCAGCTAAATGCTGAACCAACTTTTTCGTTATCTCTTCGGCGCCAAAATAAGGATCAGTAATGACGTCTAAATTGCTCATATAGAATGTGGATGGATCAACTAGCAATACCATTTTTATGCCCCGCTTCAGCGGCTTCTTATCAATATCGTATCGAAATGGGCAAGGTCCATAAACTGGCACGATGATCTCATCAATAACCGCGACATTCTCGATCTCGTGAGATGTTCTGCAATTCATGGCGAAGATTTCGAATACTTTACGCATACGCTTCATTATGTCGAACTGTATAATGCTGTCGTCGTATTCTTTATCGAAGCTCATGTTTTGAAGCAGGAATTTAAACCTTTCGTATTTCATGACATTTCTGATGCAAGGAACACCACATTCACTGTTCCAAAGGTCACCACTTTTCTGATGCGTCGGCCGCATTATGCCGTGCAGATACAGAATACCGATAAGCGTTTTAATTTCGCTGACACTAGTTGACTCTGTGATACTTTTCCCATTTGTCACAATATTGTCATTAGTAGAAGCAACAATCAATTCTAGTAGGTCATCAGTGAATAACAACTGCCACGCATTTTTTGGTTGTGAACAATGTTTACGAACTTCTGATTTACGTTTCCTAAGTTTGAAAGCTTCTTTGACTCTGGCATTATTTACAGAAGTTGATAGTTTTGGAACTTTTGATATAACTTTTTTATTTTTGCATATGTAACCACTTTTGCAATCAACATAATCATCATCAATTTCTGGTTGGAGTTCGGCTTCTGTGTCTGAGTCATGATCAGAATGCTGTAAAACATCGCACTCTTCCTTTGCCTGCAGAGAGTCAATCACCTCATTGTCTTGAACCATGTCCAAAATTGCATGGACCCGATGCCAATCCATTCGCGGGTCCACACATTTCTGTGGATGAAATTAATTCAATTGAACTATTCTCGCATGGGTATTCTTCACACATTTAATTGGCCACAACATTGCATATCAAATCGCTAACATTTAAAAACATAAAACGACAAAGTATTAAAATCTATAACATAAAACTAAAGTTTGGAATGTTGAAGTGTCATATTAAATGGGAGTATGTGATACAAAACAAGCGCTTGTTACATTCAATGATAAACTATATTGGGCATGTAATCTCTACCTTATCACTTCTTGGTGTGAGCCCCAACGAAGCCAAGATTGGGGGACCTTCAGGTTGCACTTTGTTTGAATAGCCAGCATTCTGAGCATTCTGAAATATTATACAAAATTATTACTTTATATAAATAAAAATAAATAAGCTTATGGTTACTAATTTGGAATTAGTGAGTTCTAGTATGTTAGGTAAAAACAAAGGAATGAGAACAAATTAAGTATACATATAGTTTTTGATTACATCAACTATAGTAAGTGAATGTAAGAAAAGTCAGGGACTTGTGTGCAAGGTATTATGGACTTAACACACCGCAATGTAATACAATGTTTTAACATTACATAAAAACCTGAAAGTCATAATGATGAGTGAAGGTTATTTAATGAATGGAAGTGTGGAACAAGAGGACAACTCTAGAAAAACGTCACTGAGCAACAAGTAATCAGTCCCATAAACTGAGCCATACAAGGAAAACATACACAATAACGGTTAAAATTTCATTCTGGACTTATCATAAACACACAGCATTCATAGCTGGCTCATTATCACATCACACAAGTTCCCTGTGTATAATTTACTTGACAACTGTTCACATGTCCTTGACACCAATGTGTAGCAATGTCTTAGTGCAAGTTGACCTGACCAGAAGTGCTCATAAACTTGCACTGCATAACTCTGCTAGATAACAGCATACCACACCAGCTACTTTGCTGACTCATACATACCTCAATGACAGGATATGAGCCATCAATGACCACTCCATCATCATAAGCCCCATCAGATAGTGGTTCACTTTTTATTTTCACCTGTAAATACATATTTTCACCATATAAACAACAGTCACATAATGCTAACTGACAGTTCCAAGCTCAAATACCCAGAATGATAAACCCACCTCTTCTAGTTGGCTGCCATCTTTTAGAGACTGTAGTTTGTTTTGTGTCCTTTCACATACATTTTTAAAAACATGCCAGTTATTGACATTTTCTATGCATTTCCTGCAGACATTAGTGGGCAGGTCGTCATTTTCGTTTATCTGAAAAAACAATCATACGTAATCATCGTACTGTGGGCAAATAGGCGCTCTCCACGACGCGCTCGTTTCATCAGAACGAACGAGGCGAAACCGCGCCTCGTGTATAGATAGCTACGGCGAGGAGAAACTAAGTAGGTAGGCGTAGGTATAGCCGAGCGCCGACGAGCGGCTACTCCTCGACCGAATAAGTAGACGCGAGTCGAGTGGCAGCCAGCGAGCCCCTCGAGGGTTAGCGCTCGATACACACACACAAGTATAGCGCACTCACGCCGACAGCGACGCTCGACCCGTCCGAGGGACGAGCTGCAGGCTGGTCTCGTCCAATAAATCAATACGCCCGACGGCCAAGCCAACGCGACCCAAACCTAGCGATACGCAGCCCCCTCCCGATATGACCCCCGGGAATAATGCCAACCCGACCCTCATGATATGCGCCATTCCTCGCCGGCTGCACGGAATGCGACGCGACGCGGCCACGAGCCGAGCGATAGCCGTGGTACATTACAAAATGGTGGACGATCTTACGACATCTCCACCTAAACGCGCTGCCTGTCATTGCTCGAACCGAGGCGGATGACGAGTTCTCACGTATGCCGAGGGTCTACTTTCACTCAAAACTTCACTGTATCACTTATTTTACACATTACGTACCTGTACGGACACACAATCCTTGATTTTCAAAGCGAGGACGGGAGGTTCCGAGTCATCCGAACTGGTGGTAGGAAAAATCGGCAGTAATTCGCCTCGAGATGACAAGCACAGTCTACAAACACGATCATAGTTTACATTCATTGTAAATAAACGATATTTTGAAGGTATTAACGCCTTCCACAATCTTTAAAAAAGGGACGCCATGTCACCACGAGCACTTCAACACAAAGCACTGCACATCGTTCTTGCTAGAGCACGAAAGCGGCTGATGATGAGGATGAGAAGTCGATAGGATCGGTCGGGACGGCTGGTTCGAGTCGGCGACCACCTGTCGTTCTGCGCATGTGCGCGTAAAATTGCGTCAGGGTGGCCAACATAACAAACACAAAATGTAGTTTATCTCAGACTTCACAAACCTTTTAAGTGAATTCATATTTTCGTGTTGTGTTATTCGCTACAATTAATAGTGTTTTTGAGTGAGTAACATCTAGGTAAGATGCCAATTTAGTGTAGTTGTAGGCGTATGTCGCCGTCCAATGTCTTTTTAATGACCATGTAATCCTAACATCAGTTTTATACTTTGTTAAAGAATACAAAGCAATAAACTGAAAAACTAGAGATAACTTTGATAATTCTATTTAAAAAAAAGTTATAATACATTATTTAACAAAGAATAGGTACTCCTTGTCCGTGTCTGTTGTTAGTACATTAAAAAGACTTGTAATTTTATTTTGAAGACAATTTTCACGAAATTTCTTAACATATGCCCTCGTTCGAAATTCGCATTTTGCATCAAACGTTTTATCAACAACACATAGAACTATTTGCATAATAGTTCGTAACAATTTAATCTAATAATGTTAGAACAGCAGATGTTATACTACTCGTGCAAAATTGTTTGTAATCCCTGAAACATGTAACAAAAGTAGTTCTATCTCTTTCAAAACCAGTGAGTCAAGGCGGCAGATTCAAACTTCGGATAACTTCGCTCTAGATTTGTAATGGCGGGAGATTACAAATCTCTGACTTTTGTTTGTTTTTATTTTATTAATTAAATTCGTTTCTAAAAAATATTGTTTTGTTAGTACAAACGTGGAACAATACAAATTATAAGCGTTTAATTACGTAATATTTTACAAGATGAAATGACGCTAATGATGCAAAAAAAATTTAATGCCCAAGTTTTCGTAAAAACAAGGTAGTGCCAACTTAATGGGTGTCTTTATATACAACTGAATAGAAAGAAATTAGTTTGGTTCATTCATGGAAAGGTGGGGAGAACAAAATTATGAATGAAAACGTAATGTTTGTTCACTATACGTCATATTAAAGGAAATGAGTTCAAAATTGGGTCGTTAACCCTAAAAGTGGTGCACTTTTTAGGGTTCCGTAGCCAAATGGCAAAAACGTGAACCCTTATGGATTCGTCATGTCTGTCTGTCTGTCCGTCCGTATGTCACAGCCACTTTTTTCCGCAACTATAAGAACTATGCTGTTGAAACTTGGTAAGTAGATGTATTTTGTGAACCGCATTAAGTTTTTCACACAAAAATAAAAAAAAAACATAAATTTTGGGAGTTCCCCATTATTTAGAACTAAAACTCAAAAAATTTTTTTCATCAAACCCATACGTGTGGCGTATCTATGGATAGGTCTTCAAAAATGATATTGAGGTTTCTAATATATATTTTTTTTAAACTGAATAGTTTGCGCCAGAGACACTTCCAAAGTGGTAAAATGTGTGTCGTCCCGTAACTTCTAAAATAAGAGAACGATAAAACTAAAAAATTTATGTAGGTACATTACCATGTAAACTTCCACCGAAAATTGGTTTGAACGAGATCTAGTGAGTAGTTTTTTTTAATACGTCATAAATCGTAAACCGCAATTTACCTTTCATTCAATCAACTCAACTAGAATAATTAAAAAAAAACATTTACTTGCTGCTACGGAACCCTTCATGGGCGAGTCCGACTCGCACATGGCCGCTTTTTTGTTATTTTGTTATGTTGTCACTCTCTGTCTCAGTAAAAAGTGACCGAAATTCTTTAAAACGTAACGACTTATTCGTAGGAGTTATTGTATAAATTCCAATACGTGCGTTGTTTTTGGCACACAAAACATAACCCATTCTGTATTATTTATTTCTGAGCCTAGCCTGTGGGTAGATAGGTAGGTACCTAGATGAGTACATTATTTGTGTTTACCTACGTGGTATGTATGTCGCAGGCAGATTATATGATTCGTCATTAATCATTATACATACAGCGCCGGCCGTTAGTATCCTGTCGTCGTTATGTATACTGCCTAAGGCAAATTGATGACGCTTCTGATCGCATCCATTTCGTCAAGAGTCATGACTCTTGACGGTTATGATTATATAACTTATTATCTTATTATTAAATCATGGTTACCCTAACATTATGTTAGGGTAACCATGATTATTAACAAGTTCGACAGTTCTAACTTAGCAGTAGGTAATCTAAATAAAAATGAGTCCTAACAAAATCATATTTAAATGGGTAGGTAGGTCTTCGATCAATAATATTATTGATCGAAGGGGTAGGTAGGTAATTAAATAAACGGAATTAGTCGATAACAAATCTAACTTGGAAGTAGCACTCGCCGGCCGCTACCGCGGCACCGCTCGCTTCGCTCACTCGGCTCGCGCGCGGTTTGTCACAGTTCTAACCTAACCTAACCCATTTGGTCTGGGTGCCCTACTGGCTTGAGCCGAATTGGTCGCATAGTTACTGCGACCAATTGGGCTCAAGCGTGGTTGGTCACAGTTCCTATACAGATCCAAGTACCTATTTAATTCCTACATTATTATGTATGCAAGGACTTTGGATGGAAGTTCCCTTCAACTCAAGTCACAAGTCGTGTCTAAATTAGATACTGGGCCGGTTTTGATAAATAGGGTGCCAACGTGCCGTTCCCATTCACTGGGGTTCTGTAGGCGCGCGTCTTGGGGTCTATTATTCCCCTTTGAGCTTCGATCAATAACATTGAGCGTCCTTTGTAGCGAAACTGGTGTCATGATAAGTAGGTACTGATTTTATTATTAATTGTTAGCTTATAGCTTCCGTTTGGGACTTTGGTAGCGTTCGGTTGGTGGTTTGGTGAACTGTCCATGCTCGTCGTTTCGTAACAAGATTCGTTCGTTTCTGATAATATTTTAAGCGATGAACTTTTCATTCAAAATGCAAACCTCCACGTAGAGGTACGGTCAGTAGGTACCTAGTCACTTTCACCAGAGATAACCAGTCATACCTTAATGCCCTGCAGGTAAGTAGAAATTAACCACTTTGAATATCTCGCTAATTCATACCTGCCCAAACATAGGATAGGACACCGAAAACGCTCCGATTTTAGTCGCACAGATAAGCGTGTTGGTGCATACTTAATGGTCAGAAAATGTATGAATAGAAAGTGCTTTGTCAAAGAAAAGACTTATAACCTAAAAATAAAATAGTAAGTATCATGATAAAACAATCGTAAAACAAGTCTCAAAAATAGTACCTACATTGTTACCTTATGGGTGCAAGTCTTTAACCCGAGGTAAGCACTGTGAATTGTGTTCATTACGAATACAAGGATAGTAAAAATAAAAACATAAGTAGTTACATAACAACTAAAGAAAAAATGAGCCTGTTCTCTTATGAAATCAGGCGTTACATCCATATCTGAATCAGATGAACTCATTGTGATAAATACAAATCTCTGCTATACGGAAGTACCTATATAAACAAAACTCTACAACTCGAAAAAACTAATGAAGATCGGATTGCCGCTTTCGCGCCTATTTTTTTTTCTTTGGCCGGCTACTATCTATTCATTCAAAAACGTTAAATATTTTTCCCAAATCTATGTTATTTAAAGAAATAAGTAGTTGAAAGTAAACTATAATAGGTAAAGTCATTTAAAAAAAACATATTCACTTTATGTTATTTAAATTTTACATCGCGCTGTAATTGAGTGGCTGTATAGAAAGTTAGAACATGGTTCAATAGAAATGTGAAAATAGAACTATAGTTTATTTTTTATAATTTGACAGCTGTCAGTGGAAAACGATTCTCCCTATGGCTGAAGGATACCTATTACTTTCAACCCACTCCTCAGGCAACTTCAGACCTATTTTCCGAGTATGAGTAGGTAATAAAAAGTAATTTTCGTCGCATAAGTAATTCACAAAATTATTGCATATTTTATGTACCTACCTAATATTGTTTTATAATAAAAGGGATTTCAACCAACTAAAGACATACTTATCTAAAAACTATTCCACCGAGCCTAATTTAATTATAACTGTAAAATTTCTTTTATTTTGGTGGTCATTCGATTCAATTAGCATCAAACGCATCGCTGTTTTGAACCATTTATTGCCGCGATGCGCTATTGTCAATTACCTAAAAATTTGCTTCTTACCGCGCCTTAATTTCATAGAATAAGTCTCGCACCGACCAGCAGCAGCATAACACACTAACAGTAGCATGGCTTTCATTATGACAGTTCAACAACATTCATTGCGTTATTTACGTTGTTGAGCAGACCAATTTTTCGAACATATGAATCAATGGATTAGCATTATCCTTCAAAATGATTCAAATTGTGATTGATACTGTTTAAAGTACTGTATTACGCAATTAGGGTGCAGGGAAGCATGTAAAAGGAAGGAGACCTATAACACTATACCTACTCAGCAGTCAGAGGGACCAGGTTTGCCATATTGCCATTTATTTTGATGATACCTACCTAACAATACTATGCCTATAGGTACCTCCTAGGTATATCTATCTCTATAAATAGGTATGGGGTAAATAAAAATACTTAATCATAATACCTATTATTTTATTTATTCTGTAGGTACCTACCGCGTGTCACGGCGTGTCGTTTCGTATTCTGGCATGGGTACCTACCTACTTAATGGATGGAAGCTCGTCTCTGACACCCTTTCTTTTTTATAAAGTTACTCGTGTTCCTACTTCGATATGTATATTTTTATCAGTGATCGGAATAGGTAGAGCTAAGTTATCTAAAGTTCGTAAAAGAACAGAGACAAAGTGGAGACGCTTTACGAAAAAACATTTTCTCGGGACTCATGTCCCGGGTTTCGGAAGACAGCGAGTTATGGCTATTCTAGGAAACGAAAACATGAGGCGGACCCAGTTCTTTATCTGAATTAATAACAATAGAAAACGTATCAACTACTGGTTTTTGTGAACGTTCTCCTTGTTTTTGAAGACGGTTAAAAAGGAAAATGAACTCAATTAAGGTACCTACCTACTGTATTAATAATATTAATATTAAACGTAGGTACCTACTTAAGCGATGTCCCGAAACTCTAAACAAATATTCCGAAAAAAATAATTAGTCGTTGAACTTTAGGTACCTTCCTATATTAGTTCTGCCTATTCCGATCACTGATTCTTATTATACTTACTACTAGGTACTAATAAGTAGCTTTCCTTTGACTCGCCGGGGCGCGGCGACGACGCGACGCCTCGCTGCCTCGCTGATGTTTGTGGTTGTTCCTTTCAGCAGCTTGCAGGTCATTCTAGTCTATGGTAGTGCCTGTCATACGTCATCTCCCATCGAGAGCCTGCTACTCGAACTTGAAACGGAAAAACCTACCAACTAACAAAAAAAAAAAAATAGCATTTTGGTTTCAGTGCGGAAAAGTCTTCAGTAACACAGGAAGGTAGGTACTAGGTACATACAGTCCCATTCAACAGTAGTAACAATTTGACAGTGACACTCACAGAACTTATATACCCTGACGGGGTGACACTACTTTTATGTCATTGCAGTGTGGATGGTTCGATGGTTACCGTAGTGTTAGCGAAACCACTGACGTGTAATTGACTGTACGGCTGTACCTACCTATAAATCATATCGACAGCCTACAGCCATAGTGGCGGTCGTTAAATAGATAACCTCCGAAAAGCATCAATACAAGAATTTGAGCAGTCAAGCTTTTGTTTCTTTGCTTATGTTGATTTATAAAAGTGTCCGTGAAGTTTCTGGCCTGTTTTCTCCCTAGGAACCTACTACGCTTTGGAATGGGCAACTATCCTCATCTGACTGACGGACCCCTGCCTGTACTTAGGTACTTCATTAATTTAATTGAAATAAATGTTTTGGGTTTTTGTTTTTCGCCACTATTTATACCTACTACCAACTGTCTGCACCCTACAATCTGTAAGCATTGTTATTTTAGTAAATAAATAATGGGCACGAAGTAGATTAAAAAAAAATCCTGCTTGTCTACCGTAGGAATGCTCTCTAATGCCCGTTTTCAGTAACACTAAGCGCGCTGATAGATTTTCAACTTTCCGCACTACGTCGAGCGTTGAAAATCCAATAACACGCTTTTATTTAGGCATTAATTTAGGTGTCGCCAACAAGTAATAGTGTTCTGTGGTCGCCAATAAGACAGGACTCTAGTAGTAGGGACGGGCAGTGCATCATACATTAATGTCAATGAGTAGACCGATATCAAAGGTAAATGAAGCACGCCTTAATTATTTGGATTTATTTATTATTTTCATCACAAGCAACATTCAACGCCACACAACACATAATTTGCAACGACAATAGAATATTATACAATAAGTACTTTACAAGTAAATAAATTAGTTTTTTATTCACTGTGTTTGTCATCATCCTTTAAATATTATACCTATGATTATAGTAACAGTGAGAATAAATACAATTAATTTATCAGAAACGATTATCAGTATAGTTATGTTGCAGTAAAAATAAGAAAATAATTACGAGCTTTACAAGAAAAAAAAAATTGTGTACCTACCTAAAAGTATTTAGAACGTAGTAGGTACCTACTCTTTTTGTACTTCATATTTCAGAAGCAGAATAGAACACAGTGCGGAACGTGCAAACCTAAGTGCAGACCACCTAGGTTTGCACCTAGGTTGCAAAACCAACTTCAAGCCTAAAAAGGCTTAGGTACCTACTTACGAAGTCGCAACAAACAGTTTAGAAGGTCCATGTAAGTAGAGTGCCCGGTTCACATTATTCCAGTCCAGCGATCCAAACCAGCGCTGGAATCCCACTGGAATGAACTCAACCCAAAGAACAATTTATCCCAGTGACTGGATTGACAGTCTACTTTTTCGTTCCAGCGCCACTGGATTAGTATAGACGGCTAATACAGTGCTGCATTAAACGTTGAACAGTGAACAGACATTGTTGTTTTTTGTCTGATTGACTCAATGACTGGATACGATACGATATGATCCAGTCTAGTACTGGACTGGATTGACTCGCTGGATTATCTACTGGACTGGAATACTTAATGTGAACCGGGCATGTAGATAGTATAGTCGAATAAGCTATTGGTAAGTCGCGAGCATAGATACACGTGACGTAAGTATTTTATAGTGATAATAACATACTACTTGCTTTTTATTGAAACCAATTATGACATAGGTCTTTTCTCGAAGTTAGTTTTATTTCACGTGAAAAACGCTTTTGTATTTTGCATACCTGGAAGGTATTTATGATCTTGACTGTACCTAAAAGCTTACGCTTTTTGACTTTTCGCAAGCCGGGCTTTCCGCTTCATCGTTCCGTTCAATATTCTCCTTTACGTAAGTACAACATTATCTGTCTATGACATAATACTATGCAAGATTACTATGATGTCCTCATATTTTAATATCTGTAGGTAAGTAATGTTTTATTTGTCATAGATACATATCTGATTTTCGTACGTAGGTATTGTATGAGTTCAAATAACAGCTCTTCGGTACGAGATTGATTCTCTTTGAGTAATTTTCTTCGATATGTTATTTTGTAATTCCCTCTAATGCCCTACCTATATATAATTAACACACATTAGTTTATACATATATTTGAATATATAGCTATATCAGTTATCACAGGGATAAGGGTTTGTCACTTAGTTTCAACTTTAAAATATATGTACCTACCTAATTGTGGGGCTGTCATTCGTAGATCTTTGACAGTTCTTACGGGTATTCAGAAGTCCAAAAGTTTGACAACCTTTTGTCTTTCTAAAGGGTATCGTGTTACCCGGTAGGTACCTGGATTGTGGAGGTCAGATAGGCAGTCGCTCCTTGTAAAATACTGGTATTCAGCTGCATGCATGCGGTTAGACTAGAACCCTACCCTAAAATAGTTGGTAAAAAACTAGGCAGTTTGATGTGGGATGTTTAGATTTAGAACTCGAAGAAGTTCCAATAAGGCAATCGGCAACCATAGATAGGTACGTGATTCTTGGTAAGGAAATGTTCATATAATTTAATAAGTAGGTATACCTGATTTCAAAACGAATATGTTTGAAAGACTACAATATTAATAAATGTCTTACAAGTTTCTATAGGCTCCACTTAAGAGCGTTTCAAGTAACCCAAAACGGCAACTTTATGAGCAATCAATGAGCGTAATATAATCGTCCACGTAGTCTCAATGAAAATTGGGCCACTTGCCATAGACATTATGCTGAATGTGTTGGTGACATCTTCCCTCAGTAGGTACTGAATTCTGACGTACACCATCAGCCATCGACCATCGGTCATTCATTATAGATTTTTTCCTACAAAACTTAACTTGATATGAGTAGATACACGGTGACGTATGAAACCGCGTGGTAGATTTTCCGTGAGAAAATATGCAGTTGCCACGCTAGCTTGTTTTCTTTTCTCGGAAACAATACGTGTTCCAGCAGTTTCAATTATACACCATACGATATCTTATTAATCGATTAGTTATACAACTACCAATGTAAATATTTTCCAATAAATATATTATCTATATCAAAGTACATTTTACAAGCATTCTCATTATAATTTAAAATAAACTAAACATTAAGTTCAACTAAACTTCGTTATGGAATAACAAAACAAAATAGACATCAAGGGTAGTTCTTTGGGAAAAACAGGGAAGGTATGAAAGGAAATGCTTAGGTATTATACAGTTTGGTGTTTAAGTTACGCCTTTTTATACATAGGTACTTAATAAACATTTATTTTTAAACAGTAAGTAGGTACCTTATCAAAATTACAATAGGTAGAAGTCGGTACTTTAGACTATAATAAGACCAATTTATCTTTGTTACATCATAGAACAGTCCAACGCATGCGATATTTTCAGCTTTAAAAAAGCATCTCCTAGCGCACACTCACTTTAACACGTCTTCTCGACCGACACAGCATTAACTTAACAACTGACAAATTAAAAGTTCACGAGCTCTTGGTCCACATTCTGAATTTGAATTTGCCGCGAAATTACGAACATGGCGGGCACGAAGACCGTTGTTCCTGTGTTGGCTGCGCGCGCACCGCCAGCCTCGAGGGGTCGACGGGGTTCGCTTTCGCTACTAAAGAGCGTGCCACATGGGCAAAGGCAGCTTCGACATTCAGTCCGGTTTTGGCTGATGTCTCCATAAACGACACTTGGTATTCTCTCGCCAAGCGTTGTCCCTCCTCCCGCCTCACCGCCCTCTCTAGGCCGCTGTCGGATTTGTTACCTGCAAGCACAATGTTACTCAACCTCCGTGTCCATTCATGTGACCTTGTTCAGAATTGAGGGGACTAGGTACCGTATTGTTGGTGGCGGTTATGGCAGTTTCTTTGTATTACCTACCAATGCCTACCATAGGAATAGCATTCATATTTTTTTTACGTTGTTGTAAGTATTCATCTGCCTGGATATTTAACACGTGCAATCATCGTTAGAATAATTGTTGTCTTGTAAGAATTTGGCTGGCTGCAAAGTCAGCGACAACATGTAATACCTACTGGAAGCCTTTAATTAAGCTGTCAAAAGGCAACGATGATTTGATTCTGGAGCTTTCCCAAGATATTTAACCATCTGGGAAAGGCATTGAAATAATAGAATATTGATAATGATAAATAATTAAATCACCTAATAACATGATGACCACGTCGTCCTGCGCATACTCGCGGATCTCGCCGAGCCACGCCCGAATGTTGTCGAAGCTGATCTTGTTGGTTACGTCGTACAGGAGCAGTAGGGCTGGTGGACAACAGCTTTAGTATAGTTATTCGAGATAAAAAACATATTGGAGGATGTTGGTAGAAGTAGATAGAAATACATTATCATCATCTCAGTCAAAAAAGGATGTCCACTTGCGGACATAGTCTCATAGGTTCTGTTAATGCAGATGAACATGCGTAGGTAATGAGTAATGACTAGCAGGTGCTCCAATTCTGTAGCATATTCTTAAGTTGGTACACGTAAAGACAGAGACAGACCATTAGGGAAGGATCAGTGCATTTTTTCTTATTTTATTTAAAAGAAACGTGTCTAACATCTGTGATCAATTCTTCCAGTCAAAAAACTCTTGAGTTTGGGTTTGTTTTATTCTCATCTTATTCATTAAACATCTGTATAAAACATTGAAATTTTAACGTTGACTGACCGCAAAACATAAGTACAAATAGATTGTTGTGGATTACAATGAAAGACAAGTAATGACGAAGATTATGAACCACTTTAACCCAAGTCTGCTATCATCAGCAGTCATTATGTTAGAATGTTTGTTTGCACAAGGGTTGCACATTATCGCACAGCACGATAGTGATTTTGACTAGGTACCTTTAATAATATATTTTTACCAGACTCGCGTTCTTGAGCCGGTTCACTTCCTTCATCATTATCATACCTTTAATACCTGTTACCAAAGGCAAACAAATTCAACAGACTCACACAGTCGTCTACACGACACAAAAATAGTGGCCTACCATGAATCAATTAACAACAGACCCGATAAGGACACCAGGCTCTTGTGTTAATGACATACATGATGTGGCTACGACTGGTTGAGTGTGGCCCGATCTAGTTAGGTACACACCGTGTGTGCGAATGCGTGATCCGGTTTGCCGTCTCTCACTCTCAGAAACGGGTCGAGGCCAAGCCTTGGCAGCTCTTCTATGCTCCTGTCATACATGTAATTATGTAGGTACCTAGGTGACTTGGTAGCTCCACACATGGCATTCGATGAAAATGTAACGATAGGTACTATAATATATGGAAACTGGGAATTGCGTTATAATGCAGCTTAAAAAACGTAGAAACGATATCTTCGTGACATTTCACATTCACATTGTGCGTAGAATTCTCAGAAGTCGGTGCCGTCACGCCATGTGGAAGTTATCAGCGGTCATGGGATGAATAGGATTTGGATTGCAAAGTTATGCCGATAGATGGCGTTGCTTGTTTCGAACAACAGGACAGAATTACGAAAAAAAGTTGTACGAAACAATAAAGCCATTTTCTTTAACATCTAGGCGTTTCTTAACTACTTAAAATATATTACCATGTGCGTCCCTGTAGTATGCATGTGTTACGCTACGGAAGCGCTCTTGTCCAGCAGTGTCCCAAATCTGAAGTTTCACCTTGATGCCATCCACAGTCACTACCTTATTCTGCGAACAGATGGCGTTAGCTGTATTAAATTGCGTGGAACATTTATGAATAGTTCGTTCGGACATTCTACAAATTACAATAAAAGATGGGCAAGTTCTTGACGCAAATAATTTGTTGTGATAAAACATTAAGAAATAAAGAAAATATGCCACAAACTTATCGAGATTCTTATTGTTTATTGAAATTGACAACAAATTGTTCATAACAATACTTAGGTATTTCACAACCGTCTGTCTAAATAAGTAGGCGTATGCACCTATCGTTCTAAAACAGTAGACAGTTCTTAATCATAAAATAATTACTTAAATTAAATCAGAGTCACTTTTTCTCGTCTCGTAAAACTTGAACATAAACTTGTTATTGGCTACTCAGGCAGTTTTTCTAGCCTACAAAGACAGCAGCAATAAATCAAACTGCAAAAACCAAACAAGCAGAAAAAAAAGACCTATGCAACAATAAATCACTCAGGCGAGCAGTCGATTCAATCACAGCTGTCATGGGCAAGGGGCGGGAACGGAAAAAGCGCGCCAAACTTCGAACACCAATAGCGTTGCGGCGAACCGGTCGCGTGCAGCCACTCACTGGCCCATTTGAACTTGGAACCCTTGACGGTCATTAATTACTTTTTTTTGCGAGAATTAAAAATGATAGCGGCTTTATTAACTTTTTGCCTATTGATATCGCAACTTTTTTGCGCTTCGCTTCGTTGAATAAAACTTGATAGACCTTTTTGCTGAACATTAAAGTTGACGTTTTGAATTTTTATTACGTACTATTCTTGTTTGTAACGTTGATGAGTAGGTGGACATCTCAGAACAATAAATTGTTCTGAGGTGGACATTTAGTTTCGTTTAATTAAAAGTTTGTCAGCACCTTTTTTTTTTTTTTTTTTTTTTGAGGATGGGAAATCATCAAATGACTCCTCCCGCTCTGGGTGGAGCGGAAGGGAGTGTCAGACTCTTACTGACTAAAACCCACCCGTGTTCCTTCCTTGGCCCTTTATGTTCCGGGTCAGCGGTACCCCTTTTGGATGATCCCGCTTTCCGTTTGTCAGCACCTTCAATTAACTTTTTTGTGAACAAAAAGTTCAGAATTTATTGCTGGTATTTTTAATAAACGCCGACTTTCATGGTTCCTTTTTCTTTAAATGCCAAAGGTTAGGTATTAGAACGCAGGTAGATTACAGTCGGCACGTGCTAGGTGAGTCATTGTACCCGGAAGTCGATGCCGACGGTGGATATGTAGTTTCCTGCGAGGAATGTGCCGTCCCGGAAGCGGACTAGCATACAAGTCTTGCCGACGCCGCTGTCGCCAAGTAGCATTACCTGTGAAGATTACAATGAATTTTTTAATGAAGATCTTAAAGAATCGTAGCAATCGAAATAAAGTCATCAATCATTTTATAGGTAGGTTACCTATAAAATAAATTTTACCTACAGTTTTTACGAAGTTTTTGTAACAACACGGTTCGCATACCTACTAAGTAGGATAGGTATTTAAAGGTACCTGCCTATTTTAATTTTTGACCAATCAAGTCTTGCTTGACTAATAGGTAATGGGACACAATTAATCATCTTTTGATGTGCGACCTGCGGTCCTACCCGCTGCATGAACAAGTTAATGCAAACCTACATAAAAAAGCTGAACTGAAATTCCAAAAACTTTTCTTAAGTAATGTTAGGTACCTACCTACTTAGGTACCTATAATATTATGTATCTTTTTTATTTATTTTATTTAAGATGGGTTTGCTCTTGACTTTAGTCAAGGTCAGTGGTGACAGAGACAGAGTCGACGGTGGAGTGAGCTTACCCAGAAGAAGCCTGTTCACTCTCACTTTGAAGAGATTAGGGTTGTATGTATAAGAATTTAACTTACATAGGTATAACTAATACCTACCCTACATCTTAGTCAATATAGAAAATATAAGCAAGGTACCTACGTATTAATAAATATCTTTACATAGAGAAGTCCACGGTTACTAATTATTAGACAGACCATAACAAGATAGACATATCCAATTTTAGCTGACCTCGCATTGTATTGCTTTTCGTACAATGAGAAGTCAGGATAAACTGGAGATTTATACTTAGCTTGACATAAATGTCGTCGTGCGTACAAATATCTAACATAGGAGGTAAATATGATTTAAATGTCATTGAGCATAGTTGGGAAGGTTGCGGCGGAGGCTCAGGCTTTAATTAGTTCAGTCAGTTTCTGGGTTTATAAAGCTCACTGACGGATAGTAAACAGTTTAATTAGTCCTATAAACGTATCACGTAGGTAAGTAGGTACTTACTTAGTTAGTAGGTAGGTACTTGCGTCCTGAGTTAGATATGGCACAACCTAAAAAGAGGTTTTGATGGTGAGTGCGTAGATGGCGTGATGTGGAGAGGATTTAGCCTGCATGGCGTTTCCATGCAACCTCCGCGAGTATTCTTTAAGTTGTTTTTTTTTTTATATTTTGGGGTAAACACTATTTCGAATTTAGGACATTAGAAATTACCTATTAGAGACTCAGCCAAGAGGGCTGACAAACCGCATCATTAAAATCACGTGCTCTGTGCGCATCATCATGTAAAATAGGTAGGTACCTAAGTAGGTAGATTGAACTATAGAAATAATTATGCAAGTTAAGAGCGCGCCTAAAGCCAGTAAAATTTTAGTAGTAGGTATTATATATAGTGCGTAGTATGCGCCAAAACTGTTATATCGTAATAAATCCAAAACTAAAAGGAATTACATAAAATGCCTAAGCACAGCCTTTACTCTTGTATAAATATAATTAATTATCAGATTTTTGTCGCAATAGGCATTACCGTATTGAGTACAAAACGGAAAAATATGAGAATTATAGGTTACTTCGTGATTTTTTTATATCGAGGAAATGTTATTATTTCATGTTTTTGATCAAAGTGAACCCTCGGAAATATCATGTAGTTATTCATACATTTTTATTTTAAGATTTAGTCCGGAATTTTTCATGTAAAATCAAATATAAGATTGGTAATTTTGCTTTATAGGTACGCGCTCTTAAGTAGGTTTGATTGTCTACAATTTCTGTTCCATACAACAGATCAATGTGAAGCTACAATTAAGCACCCAATGAGTAGCATATGTTTTTAACCGACTTCAAAAAAGTAGGAGGTTCTCAATTCGGTTGTAAATTTTTTTGGTTTCCTCCAATTTCCGTTATTTGTAAACCTTTTTGGAAAATAGTTTTTTTTATTATTTGAAAGGTTATAATTCCAAATTGGTCCCATATAAATTCGGTCAAGTTCTGATGAGTGGCTTTTGAGTCACCTTCAATACCTAATACGTATTTTTTCCACTTAGTGTAGATATGTTGATGATGTTGTAATAACTTCCTGTCACTGTTATTTACATTGCAAGTAGCGGTATACTTATTACGACTATCAATAGGTACCTAGTCGGTGGCAAAAAACAAAAAATAAAAACTAAAGACCCCGACTTCCGAAATTAAAGTTATTTTCACTTTGTAGTGTATTTTTTTGGAAGTCGGTGTTTTTTTTTAATAAATAGTTTTTTTGCTGTTACACATTGATACAATATTATGGAGCAAAGATTGTAGACATTGAAACGATTTTTTATCGATGTGTAGGTAAGTACATATTTTTGAGGCTGACTGTACCTACTTAGTATTTTAGATTACATAAGAGCGAGGATGTGAATGATGACCATGAAGTATGAGGATCGAAATCACGATTTTAACTTTCGACGAAAGTAATGTGGGTAAGTAGGTAGGTAGGTACCTATCTAATAACATTTTGAAGTGTATCTAAGTATTTGATGCAGGGACAATGATTTAGAGCAATTTAGAGATAATAAACTCAAAAAGCAAAAAAAAAAGCTAAAGCAACTTTATTAGTTCTTAGAAATATTGAATAATCTAATTTTTTTTTTTTGTAAACGTTGCCCCACACTAGGAATTTCTCCTGTATCGTTGGTGCGTTTACAAACATTTAAAAACTCACATGCACAAACAGCCAGACCCGGAAACAAGTACTTGCAGGTCATATTTGTATGACCTGCAAGTACCTACTTGTTTCCGGGTTTTATTTGTTCCGTGCGGGGATCGAACCCGCGACACGTAACGCAGCAGTCAATCGCTTAACCACTGCGCCAACCGTGCCGTCTAATTGAAATAGCTTGAGGGTTTTCTTCGGAGAAACTGAATTATTTTTTCTTTTCGTCACGTCTTTGAATATTTGGTCTACCAACACTACAGTCGTTGCTAAGGGTGCGTCCAGATTATGTTATATAACCCACCATTTTTTTTATATAACACGTCCACATCACTTAAGGTCTCTGCACACAGCGGGCGCGGCGCGGCGGGACGGGACGGCGACGCGACACTGAGCAGTTGTAATGTACTAGATATTACGGACGACGACGCCACACAGAGAAACGGTTACCGTCGCGTCGAGCGGGACGGCTCTGTGTGGCGTCGTCCGTAATATCTAGTACATTACAACTGCTCAGTGTCGCGTCGCCGTCCCGTCCCGCCGCGCCGCGCCCGCTGTGTGCAGAGACCTTTAACATTGCTTACCTCTCTATAGAAACATGCTAAATAACTGTTTTATATCATGTTTTTTTATAGTGTGGACACACCTTTAGGACGTGTTATGTACGTTCGTAATATATAACATAACATCACGCTTGAATTCACCGAAGGGTAAGGCAAAAGTGTTCCTATAGTACCTACATCCAAATTTCGCCATTTTGTTGTAAGTTCCATGTACAGACGCCAGCAGGTCAAGCTACCCGAAACTGTCAAATTTTCCCAATCAACCTTGAACCTTAATGCTTTAGCGATAAAGTTGAAAATCTATTAATGAAATTTGACAGATTGTAGTAGCTTGATGTGCTGGCGTCTGTACCTAATAGGGGGCGAGCTCATAGCGAACAACCGGAGAGAAAGCCCTCCAGGCTGCTATTGAGAAATTCCGGATGGAAAAACCCAACAACCCTGCCCGATCCGGGAATCGAATCCAGGACCTCATGCTCAGTAGTGGCGCTTGTGACCACTAGACCAACGGGGCAGTTCGGTAGGTTTTTAATACCTATATACAGGGTTATTAGTAAAACACCATCAACCTCTTAAGGGGTCTTGTACTCATCATTATGAACAACTTTTACTATGGGACCAAATATGAAATCGCGAAAAAAAAACAGCTGTTCCCTACATTTGTGTTTGCAGAACTCGTCAAAATGTAGGAACCAGCAGATTTTTCGCGCGATTACATTTTTGGTCCCATACTAAAAGTTGTTCCTAATGATGAGTACAATGGCCTCTTAGGAGGTTGATGGTGTTTTACCAATAACCCTGTATAAAGTACACATGCACATCAAGATATGACGAAATCCATAAGAATATTGTAAAACTCTTTAATAGGTACGAACATTATAATTAAGTATGAGCCTACGATCCGAATGTACTTAAGTATGTCCATTATTTATCATCGTTGCTCATAAGTCTCCTAAAATTTGAAATCGACCTTTTCTGTCCCTTTCCATGATCCTTGTAAATTAACAATAAATAAAAGAAAAAAAGTTTTACTTACTTTTCCAAAAACATCATATTTGTCTTCTTGTTTAGAGTGTTGTTCCCAGGTGTCTGTAGGAGAAGGTGGTTCACTATGAGGCATTACACCAGCTTCCGCCTCACTCTTCTCATCATCTTCTCTTGCTTCTGGCAGGTTCCTGGCCCATGTTGGCCTCACTCTGCCCACCACTACTCGTTTCTCCATCTGCCTATTGTCTGTGGCGTTTGAATTCCACATCCTTTGGCTTGGATTTGAGGGCATCACCAAGAAAGTCTTCCCTTTTTTATTCTCTTACTTCTTTGTTTGGTATTTCGAAAAGTTTATTCTTGTATAGTCCATTTTTGATATCACTTTTTCGCCAATGTTAGATTTATTTTACTGCTGTTTTAAGAACACTAATCAATGAGATTCCAGAACAATGATATTTCTACTTTCGGCAATCGTCGCTTTGTCTTCATTTACAGATCTGTCTAGTTAACAGCTGTTAGTTTTTGATCACAAGCTCTAAAGATAAACCAACAGATGTTTAAAGAAATAAGACTAGATTTCATCAAGCTGTTTAGTTTAAAGTAATTGAATATTTTAATCAAATTAAAACTGTCTGTAAAGTATACATTAAAATCTATTAGTTTCAAGAGCAAAACTAATACAGACAGACAGAATAACAATGTTTAAGTTTTATATAACGAAGTTAGGAACAATCTGAGTTTTAAAACTGCAGATTTAATTTTATTAGTGGAACAAGGGATTGTTGTTGGAACTTACTAAGACAATAGTGTTGTGGAACTTGTTACAGAGGATAAAGTAAGTGCTGTAAGTGTCGGTATAGTTCTCACTTAGATGACAAAACACAGATAATATTGAGAAGTTTCCATTTTGTGACAATGTATACCTACGTAAGTGCATGCAATTTTCTTTGTTGGTTTCATTTTACTTATCGTGTGTCGACTCAATACCTACGTAGAAAAATCTCTACAAAAAAATCTTAAACCTAGATGAGCGTTTCTATTTCTATTATTTCATCTGTACCTATTGCTGCCTTATGTGCAAGAGATCTTATACTATACATATTTGATTGAGCCACTAATGCGAAAATTACCTACCATTTGTTATATCATTAACTAAACGTGCTCATTAACTCATTAATCTATCTTTCCTCTTGACATAAATCCAGTTCTGTTGATTGTCTATTGTGATGTATCTCTCTCGGGGATTCGACAAATGTTTGCTTAACTCCTATTTGTTTAGTAGCAAACTTCAACAAGATTTGTAATATGTGTTTGGTGTTCGTAATTCTGTTTCGCGCTTCCAGTTAGGGCTTAATACGAGTAATTACGCTACAAAAGTAAATACTCTTTTATTGATTAACGTCTCGGTGCTATAATAACGAGGAGTTATTACAGTACCTACCTATATAATGTTTTGTTGATAAAGAAGTTCTTTATCTATCTAGCTAGGTATATTAATAAAAATTAAATGCTGTTCGTTGGTAAGCGCGGAACGGCTGGACCAATTTGTCTAATTTTAGTTTTAAAATGTTCGTAATAGTCGAAATGAGGTTTTAGGGAAAGAAACATTGTAAAAGTTTCCCGGAAAATATTCAAAATTGAGAAAATTTAAGAGAGAAAGAAAAAAAGAAAAATATTTTATTTGGGACACGCACAGGCAATATAAAAACATAAAGGAGCATTTACAACTAACAAAATTAACATTAAAAATAACAATAACAAGAAAATATAAAATAAAAGACCTGTGCGAGACCAAAACGGCTCCTATCTCAGCATAATGCTGGAATATTTAAAAAATAAATACCACAGCGCTGGAATTCTGATTGGGCCCGCTGTGAACATCCCTTTTTCTATGGAATTTTTGTATAAACTCAAGACTATATTAAAATATTGGCAAGACAACGTCTGTCGGGTCAGCTAATCACCAATAAAATATAAGTTTATAAAATATTGTTATTTCAAAGAATACAAGTTAGTTTACCTTACAGGTTTAGATTTCCATCCCTTGCCTTTCTTTTCATTTCCGGGCCTATGCCTATCAACCCTTTCCTCCTTTACAAAGGTAACCCCTAGGCAATGTACCTTTTCGTTATGTCCACCCAATCACAATAATCCTAACCTGCTTATAATAATATTATAAATCTGAAAGGTTGTATGTTTGTTACTCAGTCACGCAAAAACGGCCGAACGGATTTGGATGAAATTTGGCGCAAAGATAGTTTATAACCTGGATTAACACATAAGATACTTTTTATGCCGATATTACGTTCCTGTGGGATAATTTCCGGAATAAGTTCTTAGGATAACCTCTTAAGTTTCTATGAATTCATCGCTTACTTCAAGTCTACCTTTCAAAAGATTCCAATCACAAAGGCACTCATAAATATTTCTTTGTCAATTTCAACAAAACACTAATGGCTGGTTTCATAAAACCCTCTTCAACATTTGCTCACAGAATATATCCTTTATTTACCCTGTCATCAAAAAGGGTAAAATCATGAATTTATAATGCGTAGTGATTTCCCGCTAACCCCTAAGCAACTACCCTAAGCTGTTTATATTCATGCAAAGCCTTTTTTCTTTACGTCTTAAGGACCTGATCCCCGATGGGCCATTAACATTTTCGTTTTATAGGGAAACCAGGATTTAACAGGGAAAATAATTATAGTTTAGTAAGTAATGCTGCAGGGTAGCGTTCTTAGGCCTTTGTTAATTCTTTAGATAGGTATTTGAATGTTAACTTACACTCAAAAACGCCGTGTTTATTTCTTTTTCCTCTAATAACAACAAATTTGTTTGTTATACCTACCTACTGTTTTTAGAAGCTACTTACAAAAGGTTGAAAAAATATGATGATTTAGTTGCCGTCGAGTTTCTTGGTTCTTCATTTTTTTATTTATTTTCAACCTTCAAGTCTAAACACATTTTAAAGAGAAAATATTAGATTTTTTGTGTGTTTGTTGGTTACGTTTTCACGCTAAAACGGCTAAACGGATTTGGATGGAATTTGGCACATGGGTAGACCGTGACGTGGTTTAGGACATAGGATACTTTTTATCCCGATATTATCACGGAATCGAGACTTATGTGGGTGAGACCGTGAGCCGCAGCTGGGATTTAATATTTTTGGAATCGTGTCCTCAAGCCCACATGGTCATGGTACCTACTATTTATTTTTTACATTACTTATTGAAATAATAGGGGTTAAAGTATGAAATTGCCGTTTTATTGTATTAGGTACTTCGAATTGACATAGAACCTTCATGGTTTGAGATTTTTGAGTGAAACTTTTTTCACATAAGTTCTTCTTTTAAAAAATGTGCAACATTCGATTATCGACTTTCAGTTGTTTTTTTTTTATTCAGCTTAGACAAGAAAGATGGATACTTCGAAAATTCGAGTTATTTTTGAATACGAGTTCCGGCGCGGAACTAACGCGGCAGAAACATCTCGCAATATCAATGTTGCGTTTGGAGAGGAGACTGCTAATGAACGCACATTTGAAGAAACATTGATTTGAAGAACGAACCACGTGGAAGACAGCCCACACAAGCTAATGGGAGACCTCATACAGCACGAGAAACCGTTTTAATGAATAAATATGCACTGCAATTAGAAACCATTCGTCACCCTCCGTATTCGCCAGACCATGCTCCAACGGACTACCATTTTTTTCGTGATTTGGACAATTTTCTACGTGATAAAAAGTTTTATTCTCAGGAGGCAGTAGGTACAAAATGCTTTCACACAGTTTGTCGAATCAAGATCACGAGAGTTCTATCGCAAAGGCATAAATGACCTTCCTATTAGATGGCAGCAATGTATAGATAATAATGGTAAGTAATTATTTTGATTTAATATTAATATGTTAAATAAAAAAAAAAAAACTAATATCAATTTTTCAGTACAAATCGGCAATTTCATACTTTAACCACTAATATAATAACAAATGCGAAAGTAAGTTTGTTTGTTACGCTTTCACGCTAAAACGGCTGAACGGATTTGGATGAAATTTTTTACACAGATAGACCATAATGACTTGGGTAAGGACATTTCATCCTGGATTGCACACGAAGTCCCGGGCAACAACCAGTATATTATAAATAAGGATAATACTATGGCTATTCAAGAGCTTAATAAAGCTTAATTCAACAAAAGCATTATCCAGATTCTGGCAGTATCGTGTCGCATCACTACACTTTAGCATAATGCGATGTAAGCTAATCGGCTTACCAACTCGATTCCCGTGATTAGTAATACGCCATTACTTTTCAAGTGTAAATAACGAAATGGAAATTATCTTCTTAAAATAATAATAACACTTTAGGTACGTACCTACGTGCTTAAAGTCTTAAAATAATAATAATATGTATATAAAAAAGGAGGGGAAGATATCATAGGTCATCCAAAAATTCGTCCGCATTGCTGGTTAACAAGAAAACTGCCCAAAACCTAAACTTATACCTATCTATTATAATTTTCTAATGTTTCTAGTGCAACCGATATAAGTAAATCTTTATTATCAAAAAGCCAAATACAATTTGTCCATCTCAATCAACCAAAAACTCCAACGTCAAGAAGTACAACGTGCATTATTTGAGACAGAGTGAACGTCTGTGTCTTTGCTAGTATAAACTTTGTTACAGACACAGGCGCTCTTATAGCTCATTGACGATTTGCTGCACTTAGCAGAAGCTTTGGTAAGCATCTAAGCATAAAACTTAGTTTAATATAGGTACTTTACACTTATTAAAATGAATTTAAGCATAAGGAATGAGTGTGTGTGGTGTGGGTGTTTGTGTGTGTTTAGTTGTGTGTTTCGTATAAGATAGATAGTAAAGGAGCAAAAAATCTGATTTTTAGATGCGTTAGTAAGATGTTTTTGCAAAGTGTTGTTCAGTCTCGTCGTACGTTAAATTTTGGAGAAAACTACTAACTACAGTTTTACATTTAAATTTAGGTAAAGAATATACGTTACAGGTTTCATTTATAGTGTTATAAAGGTGGCTGCTAAGACACGGGTAGCTTCGCCTCGCCAGAGCCGTTTTGGTGGTGACATGTGGGCATACAGCTAGGATATTTATGTCGTTATTTTGCTCTAATAACCTTGGGTCATAGGTCAATGATGAGTGTACACGTAAGGTGATGTTAAGTGCACAGAGCTGTCGGACAGTGAGTACAGATATGTATTTATACAGCTGGGTAGTCGGGTACCGATAAGGTTTGTGAAGCATGACTTTCAAGACAGCTCTTTGTGCCCTCTCAAGGCGAAGCAAATACGTTTTAAGTGTACCACTCCAGACAGATATGCAATAGGTGAGAAGTGACTGAGCTAAGGCCAAATAAATAGTTTTTAACAGTCGGTCGGCCACTACTCGTGTTTCCTCATAGGAAACATTCGCTTACGAACACGCGTATCTGTCACTGTCACACTGATATTTGCCGACACGTTTGGTGTAGTGGCTACAGTGGCTAAGTGTAGTCAGCGAAACCAAATGGTCCTGGGTTCGAATCCCGGTAGGGGCAAATGTTTGTATGATGAATATGGACATTTGTACCCGAGTCATGGATGTATATTTATAATATGTATGTATTTACGAAAAAAAAAAACGTATTTAAGTAGTGTATCAACCATCTGGTATCCATAACACAAGCCTTAAGTGTTAAGTGCTTAACTTGGAACTAGATGGTGCTGTGTGCAATGTCAGGCGATATTTATTTATTATTTATTTATTTATATGCTTTTGCCAACAATATGGTCAACATCCTAATATTGTGTCACTGAAGATCTGTGTTTAGTTATAGGTATGTCATCCGACCACAAATGGTTGAATATCAATGCTCGCCTGCATATATCTGCATCAATAGGTACAGACATGATGCGTTCCACAGTGCTGGGTTTGACATAAGATAATTAAGCGTAGGTAAGTGTTGAGGGTTATTCAACCATAAATTTGTTAGTAGCAGCCTGGAGTATCGATTTGTGCTCGATTGATGGCATTAGGCTTGCCCCCTATAATAATATATGGGACTAAAACATAACTGGAGAAATGTGGGTACACCTCTGCCCAACCCTTTGCGGAACACAGGCGTGATGTTGTGTTATGTGTAGAGAACAGAGGGATCTATGGATCTAAGCCTCAACGCCATGTAAAGAAGATCTAAAAAAAAAATATTGCTAATTTTTAAATTTAAGAAATGAAGGAATAGTTTTATTAACACTTAAGTGAAAAAGTGCTCATTATAAAAAATAAAAATAAATGTTAATATGTACAAAAAAAGGAGCTACGTCTCCGTCCGTCTACGTCGTAGGTAATATATAATATTATGTCTTGTAAACACATATTTCTGTGAATAAACACTTTTTCATTTTCATTTTTTTTAATTGTAGAGTAAACAAAACTGCACTGAATAAGGTGATTTTACAAACAGAACACCTGTGTAGTACTCGTAAGTAGTCGTAACATAACCTAGGTGTATCATCCGAATCATAATATCAAATGAAACAGGCCTAGAATGTCCTCCATTAACCGACATACTTAGATAGTTTGAACATGTTGAGATATAAATTAATAAAAGAAAACGATCAAACTTAAAAAAGGAGTTTTCGGGTTATTTGCGCCCCTACCTACAGAACGTTACGTGGCAACAAAACAAGGGGAACACATGGAAAAACGATGTAGGGTAATCAAAGACCTAGGTAGGTAGGTGGCTCTATAGAGCAACAGCACGCGAATAAAAATATTATGTAAATTACATGGGGCAGTGTATACCTATATACCTCTGCCTGACCCTTCGAGTAAACGAAGGGTAATTTTATGTCTTCAAAAATAATGCTAAATACTGTTTTCCAAACATAATCAACCTGAAAGGTTACTCTTGGTCTATTAATTTACAGTTATATATTCCTACGACATAATTTTGTTAGAAGGTACTACCTCCTCGGCTCTCCGCCCTGCACGTCCCGATTATTCTCAATCATAATTCCCGTGCCGATGGTTCGCAATCAAGCCGCTTCGATAAGACTGGGACAGCCTGATCTTCAAGTATCTACAATTGATTTGATTACACATAGAGTATGTAGATCCTAACTTAAGCTGATAGTAATAACACCAGCTACTCCCCGCGGTTTACCCGCATAAGTCTCGATGTCGTGAGAATATCGGGATAAAAAGTATCCTATGTTCTAACCTTAGTCACGTTCTACCCAGGTGCCAAATTTCATCCAAATCCGTTGAGCCGTTTTAGCGTGAAAGGGCCTACTTTCGCATTTATGATATTAGTTAGGATAATAGGACAACGTACCTATAGAACACAAAGCGTGGTAATTTATAAAAAAAAAAAACACTTCAGTCATATTTTGGTTCTACAAATTCGATTTCGGGGTCCTGAAGCTCTACTTGTGCGCTAGAAAGAACAACTAGATACTAGGCTTTCAATGATAAATAAAAATAGGTACTAATACATACACATGAACAAGCCAGTCTCTATGTACCGTTTATCCAATAAATCTGGATATTCATTTAACTATCCTAAGTACCTTTATTCTTGGTAATAGGAATCTGCCTGTTATTACGAAAAGCAAAATCGTTTACTAAATAAATATGAACATCAGCCACTTGTAATATCTAAAGATAACAGAAATATAGAATAAAGTGATATTTCAGCAAAATGTAGATATAGTTTATTTGTCAGGCAGAGATCGTCGGGGGTTAGAGATGTTACAACGATGATAGAATTTAAACAGCGAGCTAAAATCTTGGAAATATAATATTAAAATTTAGTTACTTTATTAGAGAAGTTGTCGCTTTGAAAATGAAATGTATCTATCTAGCTTTGTATCCTAGACAATATCGTCTAAAATGGCGTACTTATTTTCATTATTTGTGAACTCATTAGACTCTAATGAGTTCACAAATAATGAAAATAAGCACGCGTCTACAACAGTACTTATACTTACCAAACAAATAGCTGATATAAATTGTTTATTTAAACTTCTCGCACACAATAAGATACAAAGGCGGACTTATTGCCTTGGGCATTCTCTACCAGTCAACCGACGGTGGTTAAGAGATAAGGCAGGTGCTCAGCTTAAAAGGAATTAATAATATGATAAGAGATGAATAATACGATGAGTGGTGGTTGATATAATTTCTAAGATCATGGGATGCAAAGACCATTTATTCATATTCTGTGATACCTACTATATTTTGTGAAATATAGGCACCTTCATTGCATAACCCCACTAAACTCATTCAAGAGGAATCTACCTATTTTATGACACCAATCAATCAATTAGCCAAGCCTCTCGTAATCCAATGATAGTAAAAAAACTTGACATAAAATACACAGGAATCATGATTTCCTCATTCCCAGAACTATCCTTTTTACCAAATCACTAACTGTATTCCAAGTCGATTTACTAATATAACTGATACGCAAATACTACACAATATTGGAGACAAAGACTACAGTAAGCCTTCAGCAACCGTTCAGCCGTTTGTCCGGATATTGAAAGCGCTCATGTACTACATCTATGCACTAGATTGCAGACTCAATCCTCTATAAAATATCTTCTTCGTAAAGGCTTTGAATCAAAACAAGGAGTAAAGATTTATATTGTACTGTTGTATTGGAACTCGTGTTAGCTTGAACAAAATGATTGCGAGCATTTTATTTCTTTTTCCGAGAAACTGAATAGTTAAGGGGACTACATGACCTAAACGCAAGTTTTATAATGCCTAAAAGTATATGATCCACTGCAGTAAACCAAATTAGAGAAATATATGATATTCTTCAGGATATAATATGCTAGTTAGATAGTGTGTTGAAAACATAATACAACTAATTTGGTACGATAGAAAACGTCACGAAGATACCTCAAAAAAAATATTTTAACGATCAAACACCCTAATAATAAACATGCAACCATACTGTTTTTTTTTGTCAGATTGTTCTTCAAGAAACATTCTAACGTGATAGTGTTTTCATTGTTTAGTCCAATCAATAGATTTATTGTAAATAAGAGAATTGCTTCATATTTTGCAATAAATTACAAGCTTTGTGTCATCGCGCTTCTCTTTCATTTCTATGCAGTCCGACAGTGACCGCGCTTAAGCTGTTGTCAGACCCTTAACGGAGACTTCTATTTGTATTAGAGCTTCTTGTTCCTACAAGTACCAATTACTGCTGGCTAGCAACAATATTTTATGAGTGCTGGTGGAATTACAAACATAAGACATGTCGACTTTTTATCTGGGTTTTTAGAGCGTTCGCAGACGGCATACAATCGTTGGCCGATTTTTGTAGGAGTTAAATGAAAAAGCAGATATTAAATGTATCACAAATGTATTAAATATATGTGTGTTATGTGTATGTAGTAAATGTACACGTCCTATAAAAACTAGCTCTTAAAAACGTAGGGCTAAATAATCGGACCGATTAAAGGACCCATAAAAACCCGTGTTCGAGCGTGCTCAAGGTGGTCATGCAATTAAAATAGAAAATGTAGGTAATTTTACTCACGTACCTACCTACTAAGGGGTTTGTTCATAGAGGTTATTTCCAAAGTATACCCCTTATTGTTAACTCACTGCGTGTCACTTGTCAAAGCACCCTCGCTTTTGTCACCCTATGAAACTCGAAACAAATACAAAGTCGGACAAAGTTTGGACTGGCTTGCTCGCTTGTCAAGGTGCTCATATTAATTTATTTAAGTTTAGAATCAGATACTCCACAATGTTGAGTGACGGTTAGAACAGCTCGTATTTGAATTTTGATTATGGAATGAAGACCTACTCTTGTTATACTCGTAGGTTAGTAAACTGGCGAGAAATGCACCTATTGGAAATGGATTACTGCCTGAAGCCTCACTGCGACAAGGGATTGCCGATTGCTTAGCTAGAAAATATAGAACTCCTTCCAAGCTTTTATTACCCTTCAAGAATACAGCTGCGGCAAAAATATTTAGTGGACTAACACAAACAAAATTCTTTCAAAAGATAGCTCTAAGATTCTTATCATTTTATTTCTCATTTAGTACATTTGTATTAGTTTTTCTTCTGGTCCTATTTATCTATAATATCCTCCCCTCCTTTCACAAAAAAATCTTATACTAAATAAACTCACAAACTATTACCTAAAATAAAAATATGATAACATAAACTATAACCAAATTAGAATCTGGCGTCCAAAAATTCCTCCGTATCGCTGTCAACTGGTAATGTAGTACCTAAGAGACTGGCGGCATTGCCATGTTGTATGGCAATGCTTATGCCTCTGACCAAGGTAAAAGCCAGCACTTGTTCACGAGAAGTGTCAACCAGTCGTTTGGGGATTTCGTTGAACAAACTGTGAGCACTCGGACTCCACGGCCCGAGGGTTTCATCCCAAAACGGCTCGAAAATATAATTACCGAAAAGGTTATTATACTATCGCCGCTTGAGGGTTTCCGCAGGCGCAGCAGCAGCGCCAGCACAGCACGCCGAGCCAGGAAGATGGGATGGCGCAAGAGTCACACACGTTGCGTCCCACACTAAATGCCTACCCACCTTCCAAGGAAATAAAAACATGACGTCCGGTCTCTTGCCATCGTCATGTGCCAAGCCATTAGGTTCTAATACATCAGGAAAGCCGACGGTGACAAGAGCTCGTCGGAAGATGTCATTCATGTTTTCGTGCCGAACTAAGCGGCCTGCACTTCTGCTGCAAGACAGGCCGTGGTGTCCGAGGCTGTTGACAGCTTCGCCACCGTGTCTGCGATGAGGAGAACAACAAGGACCTCCTAGTCGCAGGGAAGCAGCGAGGCGAAAAGTAGGGTCGTCGTTTTTCTTCTAACTGAACAGACAGCAGTGCTGCTGGGGAGTTTGTTCCTCCACTTCTTTTTCATAGCTAAAGCACTAGGACGTGGTGAAGGGCGGGCGTTTTGGGGGACTGTCTTATGTGATTTTGACGTTCAAAAAGTGCTGATTCTCAGCCTAGTTTGAATAAATGTCTTTTGATTTTGAACAAAGTGCCTATGTTCGACGACGGTATTGCATGAAGCAGACACGTTAAAACCTTTTAATCACGTTTTACTCGTCCAATAAAGGACAAAAGTACGCAATCTGCAAAATTACAGACTATATTATTGAATTCTCCCGCGAATTTGCATATTTAATTTTACGCTTGTTATCCCGATTTCAGGATCAGCTGATTACAACGTAGGTACCTATATACTGTCGCCCCTCACCCTATGGCCTGGTTGGAGCTATTTTCGAGTGTCCCTCTTTGTGTTTTGTCACTTCCTTTGCAAACTTTACTTAATTAAGTACCTACCTATAGCTTAAAAGCTTTTGGAAGTTAATTACGAGTGTGTGTGGCATATTAAATTAAATAATTTAATAAAACCCAGCTTATCGAATGTTGTACCTATACCTAGAGTATCTTGGTGTTTTTATAATTATATTTCCTGTATCGCTTACATTTCCCGCTGGCGGCAAAAAATGGTTTTGATTTTAATTTCTTATGTAACCGGAAATTCAAAGGGAAACGTTTTAGTTGATTTATAAGGTTCTGTCCGTGTATCCTTGTTGTTTGATCTTTTTTTCATGTTTTCAGGACTTTATTGCTGAACATGGGCTTTTCACTGTGCGCAACTGAGAGCTATTTTTCATCTCTATAGTAGCTTGCTGTATACGAATACTAGACTAGTTTATCCCGCGCAGAAGTCTAAAATTATCCCACGGGAACATACATAATACCGGGATAAAAAGTATCCTATGTCCTAACCCATCGAAATCCGTTCAGCCTTTAAGACATGAAAATGTAACACGCAGATAGACAGACCGTCAGAGTAAATATTCGCATAATAATAATTCGCATTTCAAATATTAGTATGGATCACCAGACCGATGAGATGGGGCCATTTAATTTTAAAATATTGACCAAAAAATGGGCTTCGTCCATACTGATCCCTAGTCCCAACTCGCCCGATCCGTATATATCTACCTACATGAAGGCGCAAAAGTACTGACGGTAAGAAAAGTGCTTGTATCTATGGTTTGTATTTATTTTTATTCGGTCATCACAAATCACCGTTTTTACAATAATTAAGGCTTTCTGTAAAAAAAAAACACAATCTGTAACAATTTAAACTATCGCCTAAAAGAGGAAAGTAGAGTGGGCCCACTGCTTCAGTCAATGGTTCCATCGCATGCGACGGTGCTTAGAAAGGAACGGAGACTACTTCGAAAAGCAATAAAAATATTAACAGGCTTCTACATCATCCTGCTTTTTTTTAAACTTTCAGTGTGACCAACGTAGGTACTGAATACATAAAATCAGTTGCACTGGGGCAACATGGTAATGTCAAAAGGAAGGGATGCTTCATATCTTAGAGATCTTAAAACCCATTTTTCTTCATAATAAATGAACGAGAGAGAGAGAGAGAGACAGAAGCTCTATGTAGTTACCAAAACCCGCTATAACAAATGCATCAACGGATGCCACCGACTTTTGCCCACTGCGGTTATTGAATTTTATGACTCTTGTGTTCGGACATTAGGCTTATTGTAATTTTTTTTGGAATTAAATACTTCCTATAACTGTGTTGTGTTGTTCACACTCTTTTCTTTTTTATAATCTGTTTTTAGAAGCGGTGACTTGTAATTGGCTGTCAGTCTCACATGCAATTTTTTTTATTCCGTTTTTTTAGCTGTAAGTCATCCATAGTATATAAATAAATAAATTTTATTAAACTGTAAATTTAATAATTACTAACTACCTACTTATTTGCACGGAATCTAAGTAAGTTTTTATGTTAAAAAATATATAGAAAAAGATCAAGAGCAAAATTTATACGTGTTATGTTTTTATTTTCTACATCGTAGCACTCTTTCAACAAACTGTACCATTGCAGCATTAAGCATATAAAAAAGCGGGCGAGTTGGGACTAGGGATCAGTGTAAACGAAGCCAAACTACTACATATAAAAAAGGGGTCTTGAAAGGTCTACCTACTTACAAGAATTAAACATCATTTCATTTGATTTCATTACACATCATAATTATAATTTCATATCATAGCAAACGGTTAGATGTGTGATCAGCAAAAAAACGTCAGTAGCTAATTTGAAGAATTTTAATTAAACCTTTATAGACCAGAGTGTCAAAACAATTCAGAGTGTCCCGGCTCAATTTGTAAACACTGCGAAATTAAATTCTATTACAGAATTACTTTGTTTAATTTAATTAATTAATCTAAGCTTTGGTGTGTGGGGCTGCGAACCGCAAGTATTTCGGTCTGTTTGAAATACGGTTTAATCGTATGTTAAAGCTTTGAGTAGATAAGTAATAATCCTACTACATAATATTATAAATGTGAAAGTTTGTATGTTTGTTACTCAATTACGCAAAAACGGGTGAACGGATTTGGATGAAATTTGGCACACAGATAGTCTAGAATTTGGATTAACACAGGATACTTTTAATCCCGGTACTACGTTCCCGTGGGATATTTTCCGACACCTACGCGGGTTAAGCCGCAGGCAAAAATGATTACTTGATAATAATGTAGGCTCCTCTCATAATATTTATCATACTTATTAAAATTAAAACAATTCGTAAATAAGTATAAGTACCTAGTCATTAAAATTTCTATTTACGATTTCTAATAACACTACCGACAATATTTACACAATTATTCATTTAATTAAACTAATCACAACAATTATTCATACCTACAACATAATAAAGTACACCGATACATTTTCATCACTTGGTCTAAGTCGATAATCGGTAGTTAACATCTTGATTCATAACTGACATGACCCTCATCACATCACTACTGCCCCCGATAAAAAAAAAGACGCATCTAACATTTTTTCCAGATTTGAGTTATATACATTGCCGGAATCAGAAAAAAAAGGCGCATCTGCCTGTATTTTTAATATTTTTCTAACTTCCTCCAGTGCGATATTAGCACAACAAAATAGGGCGCTTCTGTTATTTTTTTTCACCTGATTGAAGATGAAAAGTCGAATTTATGTGAAACTTAATTAAATAGTCGCATTTACGTAGATAATGTCCTTTTACTTTATAGTTTTTTTTTAGTTCAGTAATATAAAAGGCGCATATTGGTCCCTATTTCTAAGAGGAAGTTAATAAGACGCAAATAAGCATTTGCGTCTAACGCGCTTATAAAAAACTGCTTCCACATTAAGAAAAAAAGACCACATCTGACCACTTGCGCCCTATTTACTTCGTAAAATTGTTTTAGTATAGGCGCATTTGCCCTATGCGTCTTAATACGTTACGTTGAATAAAAAAATATAATATGATACATAATAAAAAAGGCGCATGTGTGCAGAAACGTCCTTTTTTCCTAGAATTGTGAATCAAGCGAGGGGGTTGGGCGGGGTATGTTTAGTACGGCGCCTGACCAGTTTCTATGTCAGTTGCGCCCGTTAGTACTTATACTTATCTATCATAATATGATAGATAAGTATAAGTACTAACGGGCGCAACCATATTATGGTTGCGCCCGAGTAGGTTGTAGGAGCACGACGTGTCGCCGTCGCGCAATTTTTCTCAGCGTGATTCGTCGTAACA
Organism: Brachylomia viminalis; assembly: GCA_937001585.2. Taxonomy (NCBI): domain Eukaryota; kingdom Metazoa; phylum Arthropoda; class Insecta; order Lepidoptera; family Noctuidae; genus Brachylomia; species Brachylomia viminalis. The sequence continues at coordinate 8,305,158 of OW443304.2, forward strand.
AAGTAAGTATTTTTTATTTGAAAAGTTTGTTCGTTGTTTGTGTGCAATTTTATTCAACCGTAGTGTGCCAAATAATAATACGAATTGTTAGACTTGTTTTGATAGAAAAAAAAACACCAATGTCTTACTACTACCTAAGTTATGCACATAATGTATCTATATATTATATTATAAAAATAATAAATTAAAGTAAGTAAGTACTACATTCGGATTTAGGTGTATGAAAATGATTAAATCATTAACATTTTTATTAGGTACCTACTTACATTACCTATATCATTTCTTTGAATAAGATTTATAATACATTAGTGGTACATAACTGAAGTAAGCTTTTATTGAGTTATTCTTATTTAATTGTGTGTGTTTTGTGTGATCATATTTAATTTTCGTTTAATAAAATTAAAGTTTGATGTGCGTTATATCGCTTGCAAACACTTAACGTGCTATATAACGCTTTTTTTAGTGCATTCTAACACTATTAACTGTTGTTACAGGTAAAATTAACATGAAAAAAGGTCGATGCTTTGAGTTACTTACTAAAGCTTTAGCTTCCACAAGTACGGAAAGTACAAATAGTACTTACTGCAGTAGAAAATACAGAGCGTATTTCGCTGTATCCCTTAATTAACGACCAACACCCTTACCAAATAAGCCATGGTGAAGAAATTAACCACGTCTCTACAACTGACAGTGTTCTACCGGATAAAGTCTGCGATAATACCACCACGCAAGCCCGCGCCTACGGTGGTCGGGAATCGGCCTGCGATTCCCGACGTCCAGGGCGTCTCCTGCGGCGGCTAGGGGCGTAAGGGCGCGCATTTTGCATCTCCCTCACGCGTTCCGCCTCCTCCTTCGCGAACATTACTGCTTCGCAGAAGGAGGTGACGGCTTCCCAAGCCCTCTCGCTCCGTACCATGGCCTGGACCAGGGCCGGACGCGAGAGATCGCCACCGCCAATCGCCTCCACGAGGACACGGCGGTACTCCGCCCAAGCTGGGCAGACCTCCACCGTATGCTCCACCGTGTCCTCCGGGCGATCCATACAATGGTGACACCCGGGCGTTTCCTCCCGCCTTATCCGGAACAGGAACCTCCCGAAACAACCGTGTCCGGTGAGGACCTGCGTCAGGCGGAAGGTGAGGACGCCATGGCGCCTCTCTAGCCACTCCTCAATGAGTTGTGGCGTGCCCAGCGCTGGCTTTCGACAATCGCACTCTCCATGCCGCCCTGAGATCCCGCCGGAGCTCTGTCCGCTGTACCGTGATTTCTCGCGGCAGCGGAGCTACGCCCCGGTGTTTCGCCTCCTCGCGCCACTCCCAAATGTGCGCGAGGACTTTTGCCTCCAGATCCCATGGCGGTAATCCGGCAAGGAGGCTCGCCGCCGTTATTTTCGTTATTTTTTTAAGACGTGTTTGTTATAATAAAGATATAAAAGATAATTACAATAGATCTGTATCTATTTAAGACTGATTAAGCTAAACTTTGCTCAAGTTTAAGCTCGTTATAATTTACTGTGCCATGGACAGCATTTTTGTTTATGTGGGTCAAAAGAGTTTCAAATAAATACTTGACTATATCAATGGTGTTTTATTTACAAACAATAAATTAGGCTATGGCTTATATGATACCCAAGAACCTACTGTAATATTTCAGATATATTATCTTAGATAAAACGATTATTAAATCATTTTGTAAGCATTTTATCTAAGCCAAGGGTTATCTACATACTTTCTAATTCTAAAGAAAAAAGGCGGAAATACCTATATGCGCCCATTTTTGTTAAAATCATATACTAGGTAGATAAACTAAATACTTAGAAGAAAAGTACAGCCAATAGCGTTTGAAATTTAAAAGACGCATCTAGCCATTTACGTCTATTCAACCAAGTATGTAATATTTTTCTTCGTTTTTTATGCTAAGATGAAACGGTTTTTTCATTATTTTTAATATAATAATTAAATAAATTCATATTATTTATTAAACCAAGTTAAAGCCTATTATAGTGGGCATAATTTTCAACTTTTATTATGTAAATATTTTAATTTACTCGAAGACAGCAAACGATTTCCCGTTTCAATAATTAAAACATTTATTTCTCCGTTTTTACTTTTTGTTAGATACGTCTTTTTTTTTATCGGGGGCAGACTAGTCGTTATGTTTTATAGCCGATAAAGCAGTACAACGATCTATTGGCGCGTGGCTTAAATCGGAACTAACACCGCCATCTTGTTTTTAGGGTTCCGTTCCCAAAGGGTCCCAACGGAACCCTATTACTAAAGCTCCGCTATCCGTCCGTCCATCCGTCTGTTTGACAGCGGGCTGTAACTCATGAACCGTAATAGAGAGACAGTTTAACCCGTAATACGTGAAATTTTCACAGAGTGTTTATTTCTATTGCTAGATTGAATACATGACTTACTACTACTGACTGACTGACTTACTTGTACTTTATATATGTTAGTTTTTAAGGTATATGTCTATGGGCCATTGTAGCCTGAAATAAATAGTTTTATTATTATAGCTGTCTGTCGGTTTCGAGTATATTTTATATAATATGGACTACGCAAATGTCCTGTAGATCTGGAAGCGTCGTGAGACGGGTCGTTGAGCTCCCTAAAATAGGGCTGAGCTACACGATGACTGATGCATACATGCCGTCTGTTAGGACAGGTCAACTCAAAGCTACAATGGCTCTTTCTTCAAAAGGCCCTTCCAGACATGGCCCTGCATTGTTAGACGCACATAAAATCCTAATAATATAATGTTTGGACTTTAAAAAAGACCATGACCTCTGAGTTTGTTTCGGCATTTCTTCTCAGGGATCAGTCAGCTAGGAAATGCCGGTACCATCTAGTTTTAAATATTGACGTGAGATCTACTTACAGAAATAAACATTTCATTTCATTACAATTAAAAAATACAATATATAAATTATGTTTATATTTATTATTTATAAAATTCAAGTGTCTGTAATGTCAAAATAACAGCTTTTTTTCTAAATGCATATGAAAGCATACATGGTGGTATGGTGTATGGTATGGTGTATGGAGGTACGGTAGGTAGATGATTTTTGAAAATGGTTAATAAACTTCTTCCTTTAAATTTTAACTGTCTGAGGTTTTATTTAGAACATTTGGATACATTGCAACTTTGAAAGGTTTGTTAAGGTATTGGGTATCCAACAGAATAGCAATGAAGGCTATTCAATTTGAGAGTTTGGAAAAAGCGATGTTTATTGACGAGATCAGGTAAATTTTCAAAATTGGGTTTCCCGAATCGCAAGAATTTTCGCCTAGGCTTCAGGCTTATTTGTGGTAAATGGGCCACACTATCACGTCCCGGAAGGAATACGTCAAATTACAAGTAACCCTGTGTATACTAGGAATATTTTCCTAAAATAGCGTTTTATGAGGGGAAACGTTTTTTATTTTAATTTTAAAGGCATAAAGTTGTAGTAAAATCTCTTTGGCTGTACTGTTTGTATCTGGCAGGTTTTGATACCATTAATTAGATGACATTTAAAAAAAATATACTACAAAGTAAAAACGAATTCCCGCCTTTCTTCAATTGTTTTTCTGTCCGCCAAAATGAGTGAATCTAACGAACAAATTCAATACGTTTTGAAGTTTTATTACAAAAAAGGGAAAAATGCGACACAAACCGCGAAAAAGATATGTGACGTTTATGGAGTCAACGCAGTGTCCGTTAGAGAAGCACAAATTTGGTTCAAGCGTTTTCAGTCCCGGAATTATGATGTCAAAGATGCAGCTCGCTCTGGTCGCCATGTTACGGATACAGTCGATGCTATTTTTGAAAAAGTGGAGCAAGAGTGGAAAAACAGTATTAGTACACACATCAACACGGTCTAGGGATATTTCATACTCAATTAAATAACTCGAAAAGTACTGGCCGCATTGGAATCTTTTATACACCGATTTGTTTGTAATTTATCTCAAACTAATTCCAAATTCAAATTTTTGAAAATTCTTTTGTTTCGGTGGCATAAAAATGTCTTGATGTGTAGGAGAGGGAATTTTCATTTGTGCGAAATTTAGAAAACAATACGAATTACGTTTAGTTACAGTTTTTTTTTTCATTTTTAAACGAAAGATAAAGTTAAAATTGAGGTATTGTAGCCATGCAACGCCAACATTTGACGAGGGCGGAGATGTTACGAGCTGTGGGAATGCTGGAAGCTGTGTCTGTTCAGCGTAATGTTGCTGAGGCCATAGGGACCCACCAAAATGTAATTTCAAGATTGTGGACACGCTATCGTGCCACAGATGAAGTAGCGGAGAGGCACCGGGGGCCAAGTCGCATCACTACCCCCAGACAAGACCGATTTTGCAAATTACTGCGTCAGCTCAACCAAATGCAACGGCGACTCAATTGGTCCAAAGGCTGCGAGTGGAACACCAAGTGCTTGTGAGTGGCCAAACTGTAAGAAGGCGACTGCATCAAAGCAATCTACGCTCTCGTAGACCACTCCGGGTCCCACCTTTACGGAGAGGCAATCGCAGACGACGATTAGAATGGGTTCGGAACCACGTGGACTGGGGCCGTGAGCAATGGTCCAATGTGCTGTTCACGGATGAATCCAGGTTCGGCTTCCATCCAGATTCACGAAGGACGCGTGTTTGGCGAGTTCCTGGACGATGGAGCCGTCTTCAGAACCCTCAGGAAGTTCACCCATACCAAGGAGGAACAATTATGGTTAAGGCAGGAATTCGTCTTGGAGGACGGACGGATCTCGTTTGGGTGCGGGGCAATATGACGGCAGAACGATACGTCCAACAGGTGCTGGGGCCCGTAATCTTGCCCCACAGAACACAAATGGGGCAAGATTTCCTGTTCATGCACGACAATGCCCGGGCACACACGGCGAGAACGGTAGCAGCTTGGTTACATACACACAATGTTAGGGCCTTAGACTGGCCTGCTCAATCGCCAGATCTAAATCCCATTGAGCATGCGTGGGATATGCTGCAAAGAAGAGCTCTGAAGGAAGTTCCTGAAAATCTGGCTACAGAAGATCAACTTTTTGCGCACCTCAGAGGGACATGGGACAATATTCCGCAGCAAGACATTGACAACCTTGTTCTGAGCATGCCGAATCGTTGCCGATGTGTTATGAACATCATGGGCGCTTTCTCAGACTACTAACTTCAAGTTTATAAACTCATACCCTAAGTCTGATCTAGCAAAACAACTTTGTAGCTTGGCGGTGGTTCTGAACCCATAATATAGAGTATTGTGGGTTCGGGATTCCTGCTAGGTATGCTTTTCTGGTGTCTTTTGTTTTATGTATATAATGTTTAATGTTAAGGATATATATTGTACAAGGTACAATGGGGTTGACGTATCCTTGTGGATAAAAACCCCAAAACTATAAATAAAGACAAAAAAAAAAAAAAAGTTTATAAACACAAATTAAATGTTATTTCTATTTTTTTCAGTTTTTACTCACAAATTAAAAGTTAATTCATATATACGGTTTCCGTCTATGCTTCATTTTTTTTCCATAAAATCCTAAAATTTTAATCGAAGTACCTTAACCATTATTAAAAATTGGTAGAATATTAAATAACGTATCTTTTAAATATATACATGTCATATAAATAATTAACACATTGATAGTAATTCGCTTTTTTAAAAATATCCCTAGACCGTGTTGATGTGTGTAGTTACGACATAGCCGACGCCACACAGAGCCGTCCCGCTCGACGCGACGGTAACCGTCTCTCTGTGTGGCGTCGTCCGTAATATCTAGTACATTACAACTGCTCAGTGTCGCGTCGCCGTCCCGTCCCGCCGCGCCGCGCCCGCTGTGTGCAGAGACCTTTAGGGGTTGACTACAAAACAGTTTTGACCCATACAAAAAAGCTAGATATTTGGATGCCACACGAGCTCTTAGTCTGGAATTTGTATAATATAAAAAATACGAATTACCTTTTTCCCCGACCTAATATTAGGATCAAAGGATCGTTTGAATAAAGTTCATAAATAAGTTATCTTTATGGAGTTATTGATGAAACTTTATAAGATTAGCTCTCAAGATTCTTGGAAATATTGGATACCTTTATACATCATCGGTTGATATAGTTCATACTGATACTTAGGTAAATACTGATTAACTAGCCTATGCCCGCGACTACACCCGCGTGAAGGTTATAAATTATCCCACGGGAAAGTAATAACAGGATAAAACGTATCCTACGTGTTAATCCAGGCTTTATATATATATATATGCTCATCTTATATATACTTATACATTATCTGTGTGCCAAATTTCATCAAAATTTATCCGTTCTGCCGTTTTTGCCTGATTGAGCAACAAACATCCAACAAACTTTCTTAGTTAGCTATAATATTAGTAGGATAGGTAGTTACTATTATGCGTCATTGCGTTTTTATTTCACTGAGCACCAAAACTCATTAAAATAAACAACTTTTATTCCGCGTTTTTTGCAAATAAAAAAAAACATCTCTTTGATCTGAAAGGTATAACTTTCTACAGGGAATTGTTAACTTTATCCTAGTATGAAAAGGCGTCATGAATGCCAAAGATATTTTTGTTATAACGAGGATCACATCGTCCTAAAGTTATTTTCATCATTAAAAACGCGCTGTATCTATCCTTCAAAAAGTCAAAAGAGAATTCAGTCATGCAGTTTTAAGTATCTACGAAGAGAGACACACCAACTAAAGAAAAAAAATATAGATTGTGTGAAAATGAAACAGCTAGGAGAGAAGACACTGAGATGACCACTAACAAAGATGTACCTAGGTAAATTACCTACATTCCTATCTAGTAAATGGCAAATTTTTCGCCTGAATACATTGAGTTATAGGCTGGATAATGCAAATAATCCATTGTCTTTGAAAGTCACATTGCCAGATCGACAATGATGCCCATAGAGTAATTATTTCCATGCGGATGAACCGAGGGTCACTACTCAAGTATAAAATCAATTTCTACGCGAGTGAAGCTGCGGGGAACAGCAGTTAAGTAGTTATGTTTGTACCTACTAAGCTTTGTTAGCAGTAACTTCTGGTATAGGTAGTTGGTCAATTTAAGCAAATTAGTCAGTGTTATGTGAATTGTTTTAATTAATGGCATAGATTGAGAAGAGCGATTTATTTGAGGCAGAGAGTGGGTACCCAATAACATGTATCATCCTCTTGAATTAATTGTTATTTTAATGAGAATTTGAGCAAACAACAATCATCAATACATCGGTCCTTGAAGGCGGTAGGATTCAAAACAGCATCCGAATTGCGTAAAACACGTAACCACGTATGTAAGTCCATCAATGCCTCTCAAATAATGCGCAGAAATGAAAATACAATTACTTTTCAAAATCCATGACGAACAACGAACAACGATAATTTTTCCCGCGTTAAAGTGTTCATAATTATGTTTAAGTTTTTTTAAATAAACAGCTTTCTATTTGCAAGCCAGTTCGAAATTTAAATAAAACCTTCTTTTAAACGCATTGATCATAAATAAGTTTGAAAAATTCGTCTTGTCGACAACGTAGATTTAAATAACGCAGTGAATGTTGTCGAATTGTCAAAATTAAAGGTATTGCAATTGTTAGCGTGCTACGCAATTAGGTACCCCGCGGGTAATGAAGTAGGTACCTAATCTAAACTCCAAGCAAAGTTTTTTTTTTTTGTTTCAGGGTTGGAAAATCCTCATGGATGTCCGCCGCACTGGGGCGGGGGGCGGCCGGCGGGGTCTGTCAGACTCTTACTGACTAAAAACAACCCCGGTGTTCTATCTCACACCTAACGCCGGGGGTCGCGGGAACTTACGATCCTTCCGCAACAACTCCAAGCAAACTGTCTCTGTCTCATCTCGAGAGGTTGAGAGTCTCAACCTCTCGAGATCCGAGATCTATAAACGTCACTTAGCACGAGCTTTGGTTTAGATATGTTCCCGTCTCTATCTTGCAGTCGTAGTTTGACAGTTGTGCGACAGTGACAGGAATAACGCTTAGCAAAGTACCTACCTAAGTGATAGGTAAGGGGTGCTACACACATGTTCGGATCGACATGACATGACAGGCGGCAAAATCGAATATAATGTTCATACGAGTAAGTATGTGATTATTTAGATACAGCTACCGTAAATTCTGCCGTCTGATCATAGTGGAGAAACGGCAACTTTTAGATTATTGCAAAAAGTGCAAATACAATTTAGACCAATAACAACTGGTAAATTTAATTGAATCTATTTTGATTCATTAGTACCTTATTTACGTAATATGTAAGGTAGGTAAGGTAAGACATTATAATAATGATAATAATATGTACATGTATAAAAAAAAAACCCGCCAAGTGCGAGTCAGAAGGTATGTAACACAAAAAAAACACGTTTCTTGTATGGGTTACCCTTTAATTTTAAACTTTATTTTATTTTTATTATTTGTTGTTATAGCGGCAATAGAAATACACACTCTGTGAAAATTTCAACTGTCTAACAATTACGGTTTATGAGATACACCTCGCTGACGTCTGTCAGCGAGGTGTATCCGTCTGTCTAGACGGATAGACAGCGGAGGCTTAGTAATAGGGTTCCGTTTTTCACTTCGGGTACGGAACCCTAAAAAGAGGGAAATGAACCATAGGGCATCAAAAAATTCGTGTGTCGCGTTCGCGCGTAGACATAATTTTATTAAATGTAATCGCGCTCGCACACGTCATACTTTTGTATGACCTACGTTTTGTAGGATGTATATAGGTATGCGTTGATACATTTGATCTTTCTGCGAGCGAGTGCTCGCAGAAAGATCAAATTATTATTAATATTATCAAACTAGGGAAAAAGTCGCTCGCGAGTTGTGCAGAACGGAGTTAGCCGACTGGCACGAGCCGAATGAAAACCGACTTTGTGTAATAATTGATTCGGGTCGGCTTTGTTGTTCAACAAAAAGGTACTGGCGAACCGAACGTGCTAACCCGAACATTGTGTGTATCACTAGCATCCCTGAAGTTTATAGATCTTGGCATAAGTATGTAGGTACTCAACTATATTCAAGATCAAGCTGAAGTTAAAGTAGGTAAGTACGAGTTGGTCTAATTGAAATCGAAACTCGAACAAACAGATTGACCAACTGACAAATAAACGATAACTGTGTGTTTTATTCAATAAAAAGCTGAATAATTTAAAATTGCACGAAACCATTCGCAATATTGAATATTTCATACCTGAACTAAAAATAAAAGTTTTCCTTTGACGGGGAAACCTATTCCGAATAAAAATAAATAATGCTCTTTTACTTTGTCATGAACATGCGCGGAATATGACGTCACGCGAGAGTTACGTTTTGCTCCTATTTTCAGTTCGTTAGCACTTTTTAATAATAAAGTTACGGATTCGCGGAAAATACTGTGATTTAACTCTGTATTCTCCGAAGTACTGTCGCTAGCACATCAGGTTATAATACGAAATTGTAAAATTTCTCCAAATGATTTTAAACCTTAAAATGTTTGAGGTTAAGTTCATAATCGATTGATGATATTTGACAGTTTGTGGTAACTTAACCTGCTGCTGTGTGTACATCCACATTTCACCAGAACTTATGCTTAGGTAACATTTATCTTCTATTGCCATCAACCGGGCATAAATCCAAACTCCGGGCTGCCACTAAGAAATAAAAACGCGATTTGGAAAAATATTTAATAAAAAAATCTATCTTTAATTTTACGTCTTTTTCACATGCTTTTTTTTTGCAATTTTTATTTTTATGGAATATCCTTTCAGACATTCAAGATACAAAAAAAATGATTTTGAATTTTTTGAGCTGCCCGTTGATGCCGTGGTTGCAAGCGCGACTACTGAGCGTGAGGTCCTGCACTCGATTCCCGGGCCGGGTAATATGGGTTTTTCCATTAGCAATTTCTCAGTTCTTTGGAAGGTTGGAAGTTGGCGGTGTGATACCCCCGTGCCTCGGAAAGCATGTTAAGTCGTTGGCCCTGCGCCTGCTCTCTCTCCGGTCGTGTCGGATTGTCGTCCTATTGGATTATGAGAGTGAGGGAAGAGAGAGCGCACCTGTCTGCGCATACACTTGTGCACTATAATATCTCCCGCGCCGAAGACTAGTCTCCGTTGAGATTGGCCGCCATAGCCGAAATACGGTCTGGAGAGACTAGATTTGGACTATTCTGTATATATTATGTTGATGCGTTGCAAGTGTACCTACTTGTTGTTGACCTAAACGTCTAAAATTTTATTTCCACTTAAGTGGTAACTGAAATTATTTTTCACATCGAAACTTCTATTTTATGTTTTTTTCATTAGAACATTTTTCTTGAAATAATTTGTTTCTTTTGTATTTTATATAAGAATTTTGACATTGTTCCCTTCTCAAAAATAATTTCTGTGTAAAATGTAAAAAACTTGAACAAAAGAGACACAAAAGTTTCGAACAAAGAACTAAAGAACTTAACAACAATACGAAATTTTTTAGGTCAACATCGTTATAAATCCAAATAAAATAAATTCATGATGAAAATCGACTAGTTAGAAAAAATCTGAGCTATCCTTCGTTTACACATAAATTAGTTGATAATCCTTGTTATGCAGTTTGTAAAGTAATCTATAGTTCGAAAGTCATTAATAGTTCATCAACATTATGAAAGCCAATCAAAAGTTTTCTACTAACTATTAAACGTTTTTAACGATACAGGTTTCCCAGACAAGTAAATATCAATCTATTAAATGGTTTAGTCGAGTATAAGTAACACCTACCTTTAACTTTTGAATTGAAATAAAATTATCAATAAACGCTATTGATTTGTTTATACCTAACTAGTGACTCATCCCTGCTTCGCACAATTTTTCATCATCAACATCGAGGTTTATTTTAATATGTCATTTTAATTTTAATGTATTACCCACCTATCCACACTAGCGGCCCCGACAGACGTTGTACCGGGTCCAATTGTGAATCTAAACTCATTCTCGAATCCACTTGAACACACACAAAAGTTTTCATCAATATTGGCCCAACCGTTTAGGAGGAGTTCAGCCACATACACACACACAGAGGAATTATAAATATAAAGATAAACACTTCCGGAATAAATTCTCTAAACGGTTGTAAAAACCGCATCAAGACCCATAGTGTACCTAGTTAAGAAGAACAAAGCGGTCACACAGACAGACGAAAAGCGACTTTAATTTATATTAGTTTAAATACACAGGGTGGCAGGGATTTCGACACAAAACTTTTTACCAAGGATTCAGCTGTATAAATATAATAAATTTATACAGGGGCCGTACTATGACCTGTTAACGCCATCATGATTCCGTTGAGAAAAAGAGATAGTGCTATCGGTCATGTATAGCTCCGTCTCTCTTCCACGCTGGAACAATGATGGAATTAACACGTCCTAATACGGCCCCAAGTCTGGAAATTTATACAGTGCAGGTCTGGGAAAAACTTTTTTCGTATTCTATAGGTATAAAGTTCTAGTAAAATCTCTTTGGCTGTACTGTTTTTATCTGGCTGGTTTTGATAAAGTGGATGTCATTTTAAAAATAAAAACAAAAAACGTCTTCCCGCCATTTTTCAATTGTTTTTCTGTACACGTTTTTTTTCAAGCGTTTTCAGTCTGGGCATTTTGACGTCAAAGATGCAGCTCGCTTTGGTCGCCCTGTTACGGATAAAAAAAAAACTCAAACTCAAAGCATTTATTTTAAACAAACCAATTACAGGCACTTTTGAATTGTCAAGGGGTCGGTCAGTCAGAAAGATGAAGCTAGTTGCCCATTCCAAGGCGTAGTAGATACCTATGGAGAAGAACGGGCAAGGAACTCCATGGACACTCTTTTAAATCAAAATATTGTTACAAAAAAGTGGTTACATCATTCATGTTGTAATTATACATATTGTGAGAACGATGTAGAAAGACGTGCACGTTAAAAGCGTTCGTAATAAAAAGATAAAAACAATTATGGAATTAAAATAAGCCGTGGCAGCTAAGAAATGACCAGTGCCTACTGACGCGGACGGCGCCCGTTCACGAACATGACGTATGGATCAGCACCATTCAGCTCAACCATTTTGAAGGTAACTCAATGATCCAATACAAGTCAATACAATAAAGTCGAAGCCATTTTTGAAAAAGTGGAGCTAGATCAACATATTAGTAGTTATGACGAAGCTGAAGAGTTAGGGGTTGACCACAAAATAGTTCTGACCCATTTGAAAAAGTTTGGGTATACAGCTAGATATTTGGGTGCCATACGGGCTCTTAGTCTTGAATTTGTATTTAAATTACGAAATAACTGTTTCCCCGACCTAATCTCCTAATCTTACTACATATATATGAATATTAATCAAAGCGGTGGCACCTGTTTGGCTGATTCTTTTTTTGTTGTATTTTATTTGCCAGGACAAGGTTTTTAGTAATGAAAATATTTGAAAAATCGGACAGAAAGTGAAAGTTTTTATGGAAATTCGTAATTTTTGCCTGTATATATATATAGGTACGTGTAACATAATTAACGCAAAACCTCATACACCCCAATTGGAGTATTGAGTTAAAAGCATAATACAATGACCAAAACAATTTTTTTTAAAGCTATCTGTTATTAATTTATTATTAAGAAAATCATGTTCACCCTAGCATTACTTTATGCATTTAAAATTGAGTCTAGTTGCCTTGAAATAAGAAGTAATTTTTTTTGGCTTGATTTGCGTTCAGTATTGCAAAATACATAAAATTTAAAAAAAAATACCTATATTAATAGATACTGAAATCGATTCAGTAGTCAATTATGAACTTGGACTACTTTCAGGACTTGCGTTTATTCTGTTACACGTTCATATTATTATAGCAAAAACTCCTGAGACAAGATACAGACTTCGGGTTTTTTTTTTTTCTGACGACTGTGACACAGTTTATACTAGTATAGTCGTCGACGTAATCTCTTATAAATATGTATTTATTGCCATGATTTTGTACATAGACTTATTATTATTTCCTTTATTTCATTAACATACATATAAATTACATTTTTAAATATTTTTATAAATAAAAAGATACCAAAAACATTTAAAAATATAAAAAATAGTAGCCCACCGGTATCGGGAACAGGGTCCAAGCTACCGGCGGTCAGGGCTCCAGAGAGAGAAACTTCCTAACAATGCGGGCCGTGTCCAGAAGTACCGCTTTCTGAATCAAGCCCTTGATCCAGCTGCCTAACGAGAGCCTCCTTAGGTGTTGGTCGAGGCTCTTGGGTATTAGCCCATTGGCTGTCACGACTATCGGCACAATGACCGCTGAGCCCACATCCCAAATGTCGACAACCTCGTGAGCCAAGTCAAGATACTTGATTTGTTTATCTTTCTCGGCTTTCACGAGGTTCTCATCATGCGGGATGGTTATGTCAACAATCATTGCGCGTCGCTCCAATCGATCCACCACCACTATATCAGGCTTATTGGCAACAATAGTCCTGTCAGTGATGATGGATCGATCCCAGTACAATGTGATATTACCATTTTCGAGAACTGGGTCGGGCACATACCTGTAGTACGGTACCTCCGATTCCACAAGGTTGTATTTCAGAGCAAGCTGCTGATGGATTATCCTGGCTACAAGGTTGTGTCTATGCAAGTACTCTCCGTTAGCTAGACGAGAACACCCGGAGATGATATGCCTGATTGATTCTCCCGGCCGGTGGCATGCCCGACAGATGTCAACCGTGCCGTCTTTCACAATAAATCTCCGGTAATTGTTCGTCATCATAACTTCGTCCATAATTGCACAGACAAAACCTTCGGTTTCTCCAAAGAGGTCACCGAAACGCAGCCAGGCAACGGACGCTAGTAGATCTACATCCGGTCCATGTAGGGCCCGGAAAAAGCGTCCGTGGAGCTCCTTACTCTGCCATACCTCCATGCGATCATTAGTGTCAAGCACTACAGGTTTGCGCCAGTTCTCTTTAGCCAAGGAGAGCGGGGTGAGGCCCTTGTCCACCGTGACTACATCTCGATGCATACCCACGTCGGTTTCTAGGAAATATTCCCTGAGACTGCATATCTCGCGATTGTGGAGGGTCTTAGCGTTTAAAAAGCCTCGACCTCCACACTTTCGCGGGATATACAGCCTCATTACCGATGATCGTGGGTGATGCATTCGATTTGCAGTCAGCAGCGTACGGACCCTCCTATCCAGGGCGTCGAGTTCGGTCTGAGTCCATTTGAGTATGCCGAAAGAGTACATCAAAACCGGCATGACCCAACCGTTGAAGGCGCGCACCTTGTTTCCGCCTGATAGAAGACTATTAAGTACTTTTTTCAGGCGGCCAAAGAAGCGTTCCTTCAACGATTGCTTCATGTCAGTAACATTGATGCCTAACGTTTCCGACATACCCAAATACTTATAGGTTTCGGATGCGGAGAGGGTTCTAAGGTTTGTGGAATCCGAGAGTTGGGTTCCCACGGATTCAACAAACTCCCCTCGCTTTACATGCATGACCGCACATTTGTCCACACCAAATTCCATCCTGATGGCGCTACTGAAAGTTTGAGTTACTTTCAGTAGCTCCATCAGTTGCAAATTGTTGGGGGCAAAGAGTTTTAGGTCATCCATGTAGAGGAGGTGCGATATAACCTGACCACCTCTCCTCAACCGATAGCCTAGACCTGAATCCTCCAGCAGTGTGCTTAGAGGATTCAAGGCTAAGCAGAACCAAAGCGGACTCAAACTATCGCCCTGAAATATGCCTCGCTCGATCCTTATCGGTTCGCTATTCCCATGAATATTTCGACATCCTGGATAGTGAAGGACCGTCCTCCATTGCCGCATACATGACATTAGGAAGGTGCGAAGAATTGTATCTACTTTATACAACTCTAACACCCTCACGAGCCATGTATGCGGTACCGAGTCATAGGCCTTCTTATAATCTATCCAACATGTCGACAGATCCTTTCGGGAACGACGAACCTGTTGGCTAATGGTCATATCAATGAGGAGTAGCTCCTTAGTACCGCGGGACCTATTCCTACATCCATTTTGAGAGGCAGACATGATGGAGTTGGTGTCTATATGTTTGTTAATTTTAGTTCTCAAAATGGATGTAAGAACTTTATAGACCGTCGGTAAACACGTGATCGGCCTATAATTCTTGGGTTCCGCGGTGCTACCTGATTTATGAAGCAGGTGGGTAATTCCTGTCGTTAGGAATTGGGGTAGCGAACCAGATTCCAAAGTTGTCTGAAACTGAGATGCCAAGCGAGCGTGCGATCTTGTGAACCATTTAATCCAAAAGTTGTGCAGTCCATCCGGCCCTGGAGACTTCCAGTTGGGTAGTGGACGGACTGCACGAGCTACATCTTGGGGGCAGATGGTAATAGCCCCCATTTCTGGTATCAGATCGCAGGCTCGCTCGACTTTCCGAGTCCAATCACCTTCGGTGTGACTGACAGGTACCGACCAGATGCTGCGCCAGAAGGAACACATGGCATCATCATCCGGTAGGCACGTCTCAGTCACACCATGGTCCGGTCGCTCCCAACCCCTATAAACCCACCTTTCATCGCTCTGGAAGGTGCGATTCTGAGTGTATCGTTCTACTCGCCGCCTATACCGACGAATACGGTTTGCCCATGCATACACTTTCTGCTTCAGGAAGTCGATGCGCTCTGTGACACAAGACATATAGTCTTGGGGACTGATATCAGTCCCTGAGAATGCCCGTCTCACAAAGCGCATCACTCTAGGGCGAGTATTGCCCTCCTTGAAGCAGATTAGTTTGCCGATGAGCGTCCTGGCCCCACCAATACGACGTTCAATTCTGCACTGCCAAGCTGGTACGTTTGGTTTCGGTCGTGTAGCTCTAGTGTCATTTGCAAATTTGACGTGAGCTACACGACATGCTGCTACTGCTGCGCAGTACAGAATTGAATGAATATCGGTGAGGTCTTCGCAGGTATCAAAATAGTTTGATAACTGCGAATCCAGGACCGCCACCAGCGCCCTATTTTTGTTATGCATGGGCAAACGAGGTAAGCGTGGCCTAAGTTCGGGCGGCATGAAGCGATATTCCTGAATCGCATCCTCCAAAGCACTCCTCAATTGCTCATTGCACTGACTACTTACATTTGTAGCCCTATCATTACTCCCTTCGTCAGCATGCGTTATATTGGGTTGCGGATGTACAACAGTCTGCGACTGGGGGGCGATGATATGGCCACTCTGCATTTCATTTCGCAGGCGATCAAGTACAGAGTCGTCCAACATATGATTACGCTGGATGACTCGCACCTGATCCGACAGTCGTTGTGCCGAAACGTTGACAGCTGGCTCAAGCACCTGAAAAAGAGAGAGCATCCGAACACGGTACGCGGTCAGATTGTTTCCCCCCTCTGTAGCCCCATAGTATGAGCGCATGACATTTTCATTAATGGATCTCGTCCATCTCATGCGCTGCACACTTCCGCCGGGAGCTGGGACCCTATCAGAGGCCGTTGGGCCTCGAGGTCCTAAGCCATCCGGCGGCCGGCGTCCTCCCCGTCGACGAGCAGGTGGTGGCGACGTGGGCGGAGAGAAATACTCGTCGCTCGAGCTCGACGCAACTGCCGCGGCCGGTGTCGTCACAGCGCTCACAGAGGGGCTGGATACCGGCGGCGGCGAGGCGGAGCTGAGCGAAGAGTCCGGAGGTGGTGGTCGTGCTTGACGTGCGGCTTGTCTCGTCAACATGCTATCTTAGTTTTCTTCGTTTTATTTATTTTATTCATTGTTGTTCGGAGGTGACAACTGTCATGTCACCTCCGAATCGGCAGTTTTTGATATAATTTATTTTCATTTTGCTATAATAGGGTCTCTTTTGTGGTTTTTCACTGGGTATCTAAACTATGGATTAATTTTGAATAAAAACTTTAGTAAAACTGGGTTATTACGATATATATTAAAATTATAAAAAAACTGAAAAACAAGACGTTTTGTTGACACGGTGTTGCCATTATTATTATTATTATTATTACGATGCGATCATTTGAAGATATTAAAATAAATGTAAATAAAGCTGAATGTTCACTGTTGACTGCAGCAGGGCGTATCGGGGTTAGCATGTAAAGATTTTTAATTTTCCGGAATAAAACTGCCGAAACCTTAAAACCCGGAAGCGGTAAGGGTGCTTTCCCTTTGGAGATTTCGAGTTTTCGTCACAAGGGAGAAAGAAACAGACAAACTCGCTTTCAAGTTCTAAGTATGAATTAATTGTTTGGCATTTTCGACTGTTTGAAAGAAGCCAGGGCTGAAGGCAATGGAGTCTGTTTGGAAAAAAAGACGATTTAATAACACTGTTACTATAGAAGAAGCATGATAAACGTACCTATCTACTTCCATAAAATAGCAAAGACATAAATGTATTATAAAATAATGCCACCTGTAACACAAAATATACCATTCAAATACACATCAATAGGTACTGGTTCGCGAACACGTATATAACAAACCCCATTGATTAATGGATCTTACAGCTTGTAGCTTTCCGATCCCTTTCCCTCATCACTTTACAAAGACTTGCGAAGACAAAAAGGGAAAAAAAGGGCAATAATGGACTGGAATCGAAAGGAACGGAGCGGAAATGTCAAGGCTTCGTAATGAAGTCAAATAGACGTCGACGTCAGCCTTCATGTCAAGATGACGGCTAATCTTGTTAGTAGGTACAATGTTAGCACTTAATTCCGCTTTTGTAAACTCGGTTTTATTGGCTTTCTTATTGATTTGGTGGGTTAAATGGTTTTTTTTATTAAGCATTTTAGTAACGTGGTTTGCATTTTGAAAACGAAAGATGGAACTTTGGTAAGTATTAAAAAAAAATCTTATTAAAGTCAAATTAAATTTTAAATGAGAAATGTGAAAAGTTAAGGAACACCAGAGGAGACTCTGGTTTTCTTGTATTTATTTTTATTTTTATTTGAAGACAATTTTGAAAACAGCAAATCGATGTACGAAAAGCAATGCCTGCTTATAATATTCAACGCTTGTTCAATTCATTTGTTCATTTTCTCGGCTTCATTAGCAAGCTCCATCTTGAGCAGAGTTATTTCTGTAACTATGTACTTTCATGTCTATTATTATGTACATAGCCTGGGCCCTAGATGATATAATTGGTGGCCCATAGCAGCCGTTTGAGTACCTAACCGTTTACGGGCCAATTGTAACAGTTAACTGTTGCCTAATTGTAACACGTTTAATAATAAGTTCTAGTAAGGTTTTTATTTACATACGAGCCGTATGACCGATGGCATTTCCCATCGGGGAAAAATTACATTTAACCCCTTCAGGGGATGCATTTTCAAAAACCTTCTTTAGTGCTCACTTTTGATAGGTATATGTAGCAAACTCTTGTGAAAAATTTCATGCTTCGAGACCAAGCGGCTTAGGTTATACGTTGTCAGTAAATTAATACATTTTTCTCAAACATGCTTGGAAATTTGAGTATTATTTTGACAATCTTCTTCGAGATAAATAGAAATAGCTGTACTGGCCGAATATATGCGAGCAGCGGCCGGCAAAAATTGTATGAACACCCATAATCTGTCGTGGTTTAGCCGGCAAATAAATTACATACCTAGTAAACTTATAACTATCGTGTAATTTAAAAATGGAACGATCTTTTACTCCGAAACATGGCAACCAAGGAGGTAGCTTATCAAAGGTTTTATTTAAATATCGAACTGGCTTGCAAATAGAATGCTGTTTAATGAAAAAAAAAAACAAATGAACACGCGGGAAAAATGTATGTTGTTCGTTGTTAGTCATTGATTTTGAAAAGTAATTGTATTTTAATTTCCACGCATTATTTGAGAAAAGTACTATACAAGCCTTGGCCACAACTAGGCATTGATGGACTTACTTATATGTGACTCGGCTTCGCCTCAGCCCACATTTACACCTTCGTCCATCAATGCCTTTCTGCTGGCCGCTGCAGTAATGTAGGTACTATTAGGTTTTTATTAAGTCGATTTTTCTTTTATTTTCTCTTAATTGTGTGTAGCCATAACTAAGATACGAATCCATCTCCATCTGCCTAGCCTTTTCCCCAGTATGTTGGGGTCAGCTTCCATTCTAACTGCATGCAGCTGTATACCAGTATTACTCATGGAGTGACTGCCTATCTTACCTCCACAACCCAGTTACTAGGTAATACGCTACCACTTGGTAAGACTGGTCGTCAGACTTTCGGGCTTCTGACGACCCGTAACGACTGTCAAAGATCAACGAATGACAGCCGAGACTAACGGCTTAACGTGCTTTCTGAGGCACGGAGGCGTCTTTGTATGTTAAGTTTGTCACGTGCGGCTGTTATTACTTACTTAGCCACAAGCGCTTCAACCAATCTACGAATATTGCATTTTTAGAAGCCTTCAAAAGTTTCTTTCACTAGCACGTGGTTATATCAGGCCACGCAAGTGAATTATTCTTACAATTTGATCAGTTTTCAAATTCAAATTCATTTATTGGTGTGATTTTTGGTACATTTTACATGAGATCTTAATAATAAATAATTAGTTCCTCAAAAATCTACCTTAAAGGTGAACACTCTTTCACATAGTCAGTCACTATTATAAAAAAAAGAAAAGTGAACACAATAAAATAAAATAATAATTACAATATAACCCAAAATAACTTAAGACAGAAAAGACAAGCAAAAACATTAACAATTAACAAAATTAACAAATAATGAATGGAATTAAAGATAATGTCAATAATAGAATATAAAAAGAATAAACTTTACAATGTCAATTACTTAATAAATATTAATGTCAAATAATTTATTTATGTATACCTATTATTTTTATTTTTTTATTTATTCTTGCTTTTTCTTGCAAGAACCAGAACGAGATGATCTATTTTCCAAATTCCTTTTCGCTAATCGGAATATGACAGGGTTTTTTTTTAAATTGTGCCATTGAGAACGTAGAATCTTACAAGTAACATTTTATTTCAAACGATTTGGATATAACTATTCGCATTAAGTCTTTGGGATAAAATGGGTGATTATGATAATTGGAGGCTCCGGAAGTAGATACCTACATATTTTCAATAGCCTCATTACAATAATCATTACCTATATACTATCGGAAATTCGCAGATTATTTTTTAATACTTACGATAAGTAAGTAAGGAGGTGCTACCAGCTACTTTATGTATTTCCGTTATGTTCTACGCAAGAAATATTCATTGGTAAATATATTAATGTCTACCTACCTATGTAAAAAAGGTCAATGCACTTATTATTAGAGATGTGCCGACTATGACTTTGGCCGACTAGCCGACTAGTCGGCAGCAAAATGGCCGACTAGTCGGCCGACTAGTCGGCTAGGCCGATCATTACTTTCGGTAAAATCCGGTAAAATAATTTCGGTAAACTTGTTTTATATGTATAATATACAAAGTACACATAGAACAACTTCCTATTTCTAGGTTGTAGTGTAAAGTAAACCTACCTACTTATTTCTAATATTTTGTTAAAAAAGTTTGTTGATCCAATTGATACTTACTTACTATACTTAGATACTTCTAGTATTGTTTTATTTTATTAATTTCGAGATTGAATAACTTGGGGATGTCACAGGAAGAGTTCCTATTTTTTATGTTATAATTGAACCTACTTATTAGTAATAAGTAGGTTCAATTATAACATGGTAATAAGTTATTACCAATAATTATTTGCTTTAACCTATATTTTGTTATTTTATAAAAGACTAAAGGAAGAGTTCCTATTTAAATTTTCTACCAATTATTAAATTGTATTGTAAACTGAAACTGTGATTCTTATAATAAAAAATAACAAGAGTAAAGATACAATTTCATTTCAATCACTCTATTTTTTAAGCATATTAACATGAGTGAGAAGCGGGCCGACTAGTCGGCGGATTTAGCCGACTAGTCGCCGACTAGTCGCCGACTACAAAAATGGCCGACTAGTCGGCTTTACCGACTAGTCGGTACATCTCTACTTATTATCTATGTTAATAATTAGGTACATTAAGCTTTTAAATACATTGAACGAAAAAAAAAACAAAATAAATTATTCAAAATTCAACTTAAACCTGTTACTTTTTAAGTTGGATTTTGAATAAATTATTTGGTTTTCTGTCATAATGATCCGAATTTTGACCGAATGGCCTATGTTCTTTAAAAGGATGTAGGATTGTACGATATATATAGGTAGTAGGATTAGTATTAATATTAAGTGGGGAAAAGAGTTCTTTCGTATTTTATATACAAATTCAAGACTTCAAGAGCTCGTGTGGCTTTTTTGTATAGACAGACAAGTGGGTCAAAACTGTTTTGGGGTCGACCCCTAATTCTTCAGCTACTAATAAATCTTGCTCCACTTTTTCACAAAAATGTCATCGACAGAGCGACCAGCGCGTCAGCGTGTCTGTTAACAGAGCGACCAGAGCGAGCTGCATCTTTGGCATCAAAATTCCTGGACTGAAAACGCTTGAACCAACTTTGTGATACTCTTACTGACACTGCGATCAGTCCATAAACGTCACATATTTTTTCGCGGCTTGTCTCATTTTCCCTTTTTTTAATAAAACTTCAAACTGTAACGAATTTCTTCATAATTAGATTCACTCATTTTGGCGGACAGAACAACAAGTTTCACATTAAATCCAATTTTTTTTATTTTTTATTATTTTGTATTTTCGTCTCACGTTTTCTCATTTCACATCTGACATTGGCAGAATTGTCGACATCGGCACCATTGCCATAGATAAAAATAGAATAGAATAGAACAATAGAAAAATGGCGGGAAATCGTTTTTACATTTTTTTTTATGTCATTTATTTAATGGTATCAAAACCAGCCAGACAAACAGTACCGTCAAAGAGATTTTACTACAACTTTATACCTACATAAAAAGTACGAAAAAATCTTTTCTCTGACCTATCATTTATAGTTGTAAAACAAAACAAGCTACCTATTTATAGCTTCACTTTATATCATAGTCAATTCATTATACTTAATAGTCAAACGTTCTTGTATCTATGCAAGCGGAATCGTTATTGCTTTTCGCGTTTCCAATAACCTATTATCGTTTGTCGCAAGTTCCAAAGGCATATTTCATTGCTTGCTCCAGCCACCCGACAAAAGTAAACAATCAACGTTTTGCTTACAAAACACGCAATGGAAATATTGGAAACTGCTCTGCTTCGAGGAACTTTTAATCAAGTCGAAATATCAATTTACGGTAGCTTTATGAAAAACTCAGTGTCTTCTTTCATGTTTTTATGAAGCTTTGTAGATGGCGGGGTGAGTCTGTATCTATTATTGCGTCTTTTTCCTGTTTGGGATTGCTTGGTTGGTTTAAGTATGAATATTATTTTGGGTTTATTTGTTTCTACAGCCTACGGCTTTGTTCGCGAAGATTAGACCAATATGCCCAAAGCAATTTCTCAGATTAGACGCGAGTTCTTACAACAGTAGGTAGATAGGTAAATAAAGAAATATTAACCTTCGCTCCGCCCAGAGCGGGAGAAGTTATTTGATGATTTCCCAACCTCAACAAAAAAAAAAACCGGAAGCGCCAGGTTACCCGCGAAATTCAAATTTTCTTACGATTTTAGCAATTTGCCAATTCGCAAGTTGTAGGTACCTATGTTGAACAAAATATGATTCGCGACCGTAACAAGTAAGTATGTATTTACAGAATTATAATCATTAATATTATCAATACAACCTTCTAAGTTCATACATCTAAGCCTATTTTTTTTCCCTCTCTAGGAATTTCTCTTGTATTGTGCGTTTACAAACATATAAACTCACATACACAAACAGCCAGACCCGGAACAACTACTTGTAGGTCATACAACTATTGGTTTCGTGCGGGAATCGAACCCGCGACACGCAGCACAGCAGTCATTCGCTTAATCACTTCGCCAACCGTGCCGTGTATTGATTGATATTTATGAAATTGTCATTCATTAAGATTATTATTTGCTCAACAAACAACCTGACACTGAACAAATTGCAAAAAAACGTAAGAAAATTATAATTAATCGGGCAGGCGCTTCCCCTTAATAAATACATATATTCTTCTGATCATACATAAGTATGCAATTACTTAGGACATTTCTTGGAATCTATAACTATACATATATAATAGATATGTATTATAAATCGAAGTCGCTTTTCGTGTCTGTTTGTGTGACCGCGTTGTTCTTCTGAACTACGCAACGGATTTTGATTCGGTTTTCAGCATAATTTAAAGAATTTATTGCGGAAGGTTATGTGCTTATTACATTAAAATTAAACTAAGATATAATAAATAAATCTTCATGTTTTGTCAAGTTAAGTTGTAACGACAATGCAAAGCCGCGGGGTAGCACGGCCTATTGTGATAGGCTTTAGTCACACATTTTTATCACACTTTGGGAGCAAAAACCGTGATAAAATGCGCGATTCAAGCCTATCACAGTGGCCGTGCTCACCCCGCAGGGTTGGTGACGCTAGTAAATAACATAAAAAAATCAATCACTAAAGTTTGTCATTGTTAGGTAGCGAGACATAAGTATTGCTTACAGGAATAAAATAAAAACCAAAAGCTGTTTTATTTTCAGATGTGAGCGAAAAGTACAATAGCATTGGAAGCAGACTAAAAAATAGACGAAAGTGAGTACAAAACATTCTTTTTTACACTACTTAAACGGACGACTGAGAGTTGAATAACACGATTTATTCAACAATAGATAGGAATAATTATCGCAAAAATGAAAAAAAATATGGTTAAATGAAAAGTACTACCGTGTATTAAAAAAAGCGGCCAAGTGCGAGTCGGATTCACACACCAAGGGTTCCGTGCCCCAGTATAATACTTATTTAATTTTAACACTTCCTTTTTTTAGTTAGAATACGATTGTATGTATTGCTATTATCGAGCAAAAACGCCGAAAAGAACAAGTTTCTTGTATGGGTTTCTTTAATGTTAATTTAACTTACCTAATTTTATTTTTATTTTTTGTTGATATAGCAGCAGTACTTAGTAGGTAAGTATACACTCTGTTAAAAGGTTCTCTACTCTACTCTACTCTACTCTGTTAAAAGATCAAGTGTCTATTTCTACCTATTACGGTTCAATAGGTACCTACAGTCCTGTGACAGACGGTCGGACAGCGGAACCTTGGTATTAAGGTCCCGTTGGCACTCTTTTGGGTACAGAACTCTAAAAAAGAATGATGGTGGTTAAGGCCCGGCGCCCATTATCGGCATCGGTACGACTGAGGATTTTAGGTGGCAAATAGCAATATACTATAACATAATGGCAATAAAGTAGAAATTTCCGTGATATGTGGTCGTAATAACAAAAATACCGCTTCGGTATGCTTGAGGCTGGTGTATCGGCAGCCTTGAGAATGCTTCGGGATGCTTCGGCATCCTTCGGCAACCTTCGGTACGCCGCCGGCGCCGAGGCAACACTCGGGGGATAGCTTGTAACAACTCTGAGACTGTTATGATGAGAAATACGATATTGAGACGCTTCGGCAAGCTACAGGACGGTGCGGCATCCTTAAGGACGCCTCGTCATCCCTAAGAACGTTGCTGCATGCCAAAGCATAATTGCCGATAGTGTGCGCTTGCATGTAGGATGCCGAAGGATCCTTTTCCTTGCCGATGCCGATAATGGGCGCCGGGCCTTAAGATAAGATGAGATAAGATTTCTTTATTTGTTTAAACATTGTATGCAAGATATTACATCATCTATCCAGTCCAATCATGTTTAGCCGTATGTATTGGCGTAGGTACAAATATTTCCTTATCATTGATAAAAATAAAATTTTCAATAAGAAAAATCTAAAATTGACCTAAAATAGTCACTCACAAAGTTTATATATCTAGGTAAAAGAAATTATTTTATGTTATAATGTCAAAAAATTCCATATTCTTATACATTTAATATTAATGTCAGGAAATAGATACAATTATTTAGGATCAAAATCTTTTTCAGCTATATACCGTTCGTTCCGTTCGTTTCGTTCGGTACCTATCAAGTAACGATAACATTCTCAGTTTTTAGTTTCATTTACTAAAGTATTTACAGTAACTTAATTTTTCTGTGATATAATCATAATTACCTCTTCTAAAGGCCCGAAAACAGGCGCGATGCGACTCCAGTAGAATAATTTCTATGAAAACTTCATGGAAATTATTTTACAAGAGTCGCGGCGCGCGGCGTGGCCCTGTGTCTGTTTTAAAACCAAACAAAGGCTTTTATTTACATTCTCGCAATAAACTTTACGTCTGTCTGTCTGAATAACTACGAAATAAATCGAATTTAAACAGATCTACAGACGTTTTAAATAATTTTAATGTCGATTTCACGTAATACAAACCAGTTATATATTTTTCAACACATTTGCTCAAAAAATGCATTTACGAAGCCTGTAGGTACCTATACCTACATTGTTCGAAAGTTAAAAATTACGCACCATACAACGGAACGGGCGGTAAAATAGGTACTCTCACCTAAGTTCATGTTTTACCGCCCCCTTCGTTGTACCTATAGCGCCGTGCGTATTCTTTACGGGTTTTTTAATTACTATAAACAATTATATAAGATTTTTTTTTTTAAAACGTTGCCCCACACTAGGAACTTCTCCTCTATCGTGGGTGCGTTTACAAACATTTAAACTCACATACACAAACCACCAAGGAGTTTTAAATTACGAGAATAAATAAGCTGTATGATCGAACCTCCTTGGATGCGCTTTTGCTCAATACGTATAGCTCACTTTAGTATTAAAGAGAAAATGAGACGAAAGATGCTTTTCGACTCGACTATTGCGATTCAAATTTTCACCACGCGCACGTAGCGCCTTTTGGAAATGGCGCCATTTTCATATTAGAAACGTCAAAGATTGTTATTGTTGCGACTTTCTGACTTATATTTTTATAAACAAAAGTTTGTTTCATTGTCTATTGTACTGTTTTCTCGCAAATGTGTTGAAAAACGTTGTATGACACACGCGCGGAAATTGGTATTTACAAACTCGCGACTATGGTAAGCCCTCGACTCTACTCGTTTGTAAAAACCAACTTACCGCACTAGTTTCATGAATAACTATTAATATATTTCTTTGGCGTGTGCTAAATAATTTAATTGAATGTTTTATTTCGTAATGTTAATTACTTACTTTACTTAATTTATTAATTGTATAGAATCCACTTCATCTAACTGAACAGACAGCAGTGCTAGTAACTGGGGAGTTTGTTGCGCCACTTCTTCTGCCCAGCTAAAGCACTAGGAAGCGGTGAAGGGCGGCCATTTTATGGGACTGTCTTATGTACTTTTTACCTAAAGGTGCTGATTATTAGCCAAGTTTGAATAAATGACTTTTGCTTTTGATATTTGTTCGGTAAATATTAATTATTTATTTTATTTATTTATCTTTTTGACCACAGTGTAAAAAAGTCAAATAAAGTAAAATAAAAAATCATTAAAAACATATAATTATAATATAAAATAATTCGCAAATTCAAAACTACCGCCTCCGCCCGCGCCTCTCGCGCTCGACTTAGGGCTCTCTCTTTTCTTCAATTCGCCTACTATGCACGTTATTCGTTTTAATTTCATTGATGCGATGTTATGATCTATTACCCCGGCACATGACCTCTGCACTACATTGCTCCAAGATGCTATTTTAGAAAAAAACAAATAAATCAATAGATATCTAATAACGTTTAATGAAATTAAAATATATTCATAAAACAAAAACGCGAAACCGTATACGTGTGTTAAGTTAATGTCGCCATTAAAGCGGCACGCTGAATCCAAGTAGTTTTTTTTTTCAAATCTCCTTTAATAATAAAGCATTAGGTTTCGCACTCAAGAGTCCAGCAAACTTACTTTGCAACTGGACGCCTGAGTCAAGTTGAACGATTTCATTATGTCCGACAAAGCAATCTTGAAAAGTAAGCCAATACTTTTATTCTGCTAAGATTTACATTTTTAAAGTACCTAATGTCCGTTTGTGATTTTCTTCAATAAGTTGATTGCTTTCAATAGGTAGATACCTTTTTCAAATGGTGGTAACTGGTAGTTAAATTGCTTTGATCTTACAAAAAGCCAATGGAGAGTATGGCTTTTTTACGACTTTGTTACTCGTAAAAGTTTCATCACTTAAGTACCTACCTACGTGTAGGTACACGTACATGCGTCAGATTTGGACACACCCACACACACTTGCCTGCTAGTTATCTTACGTATCTTATAGCCAACACACCTTCATAGACAAATAAGTAATAATGGGTAAATTGGAACTAAATAGATAAACACAATCAAAATCCTCTAATTGGCATTATAAACGTTTAGAATCTACAATACCTACATCCTTAAGGCGACATTAACTGCCCGCGCCCTTGAGCGAGTGGGAGGTGTTTGCGTCGCGCCCCGCGACTAAAGTCAGACAAAGTCAGTGATACACTGGTGCCGATTCTGTTGTACACCGAACTAAACTAACTAAACTATCACTAAAATTCCTTACTTTTGGCTATGAGAATCTTAACGCTATTCTGCAAAATAAAATCTCTAAATTTAAAAATAATTTTGACACATCTAAAATCAAATTTGACAATTATTGCGACTCCACGTGGTACTTGTTTGCCGTACCACGTGATCTTTTTTTAGAGCCGTAGGCGCGCATTATGTGCGGCCTCGACTTGTTTTGTATGGAATTTTTTACTTTTTGTATGGAAAATATAAAAAAATATTACCAACATGTTGAGTTTTATAGGTTTACGGGTTGCAAAGGGGGTCGAAATTTTCATTATTTTTGCGATAGGACACACCGTTTTCGAGATATAAGCAAAAGAAAAGAAAAAAAGATACAGTACTGTTTTTGCATCTGAAGTCGAGGTGTTGGTGTGAATTTTAGTTCATGACAACTAATTTTATTCCACACCTTTTTAATCGCGATTAAAAATAGTCAGATTTAGTTAAGACAATCAAAATTTTTGGTGAAAAACGTAAAATTCAGAATAGCAAAATTTCCATTTTCACTAAATTATAATCTCAGTGCCATCTTAGTGCTGTTAAACTAAAATTTAGTTAAGTTGTGTCACTTTAGTCAATTTCAGAATGGGAAATCGTCGTTTGACAGGAATAAACTAAATTTTGGTGATTTTTAGTCTAGTTTAGAGAATTTTGTGACAAGAGAATCGGCACCACTGCCGCCCGTCGCCCGCCAGAGCCCCACTTCAACGCGCACCAAGATTATTCGAAAAAACAACCCACCTTGATTTATCAAACACAATACAAATAAAAGCCGTATACTAAAATATGGGTCATTAAATTGTCTTTTATATGATTAAAGTTTCATGTAAATACGCCCCATAGTTTTTGCGTGATTATCGTTTTTTTGTCCACGTTAGACAATACTTTACAAGATGCATATTATTATCTTCTACCTATCTAATATTGTAAAGTAGGTAGATACCAAACTGTTATACTTAACACACAAACAACGTCAAGATAAGACAACGGAATTATATTTAGAATAATTCAGTGGGTATGTAGGTAATCCAAGAATCCCGGTGTTTTTTATTAAATAAATATTTTGTAGAAGTCGCTTCCATACTATGCACCCGACTTATGAAATCGCGGTGTTCCCGGAATCCAGGGTTTTTTTTTAAGAAGCCGCGTCCATACCTTCATATCTTAAAATTAACTTTAGGTAAATATGCATCCGAATATCCGATCACTAATCATAACTTAACATCACGCCTGTAGTCCCCGAGAGGTTCAGCAGAGGTATATCTGTATTTACAATACCTACACTTATAAACGACCACCCTTAACCACTCACCAATTATCGCCTTAACAAAAAACATGACTCATCAAAAAACGTGAAACGCCAAGCCGATTTCACAAAACGCAGTAACAAAAATCTATAAAGAGACTACAAAGGTTCGATCCCCGCTGTTGTTCGTCCGTAAGCGATAATTAAACCAATTTGGGGATAAAACCCGTCCACAGGGGACGCTGTCAAACTAGTGGTACTATACTCACTGTCATGTGTGAAGTTCTGTAGCTATACAGCGTGTATCAGAAATGTTTTGTCATATTTAAGGGTAAACTTACCCTTAAATATGTAATCGGTACTTGTACCGACCATAAAACTGAAAAAAAACCTCCGTATGACCAACATCGTAATAGCGAAAAAATTATCAACTGTCGCATACAAAACAAACAAAAGCTACTATAATATAAATGAATACATGAATGATAAACTGTGACTGGAATAGCAATGGAATTTAAATATTTAATTGAGATTACTTCTACATTTGCCAATTACATTCACGCATATAAAATAAATAAATAATTAATTCAATTTAAATTTGACTCTATTCTAAACTCTAGTATTGTATAATTATTATAATCTAAATACATTTAATTTAATTAAGAATTATGAATGTTCTAAATGCTATTATTTATTTTATTTTACTTTAATATTTTTACTTTTAATTACTTACTCACACTTATGTTGCTGTGCCCTTACAGGGTCCATAATTGTATCTTAGCTTTAAGCCTATTTTAACAACTCAATTCACATTATGGTATGCAAATAAATGATATGATATGATATGAAACTTCGATACCTACTCGACCCAAATGCATAGGACGGACGGCTGATATTTTTTTTTTGTTTTGACCAAAGATTGACTGGTAGAAAATGCCTATGGCATTAAGTCCGCCTCTGTACATTTGTGTGCTTATGTAAAGTGTTAAATAAATATTTTTTTCGCGATTTCGATATTGGTCCTATGGAGAGAGTTGTTCATTTTGATGGTCTGTACCCAAAGAGAATATCTATAACCTAGTCTTTGTCTGTACCACACCTTTTAGATACATGCTGTATAGCGCAAAATGATGAGTTGGGTAAGATTCTCTTTTGACACAGTACCTATTTGGTAATGGCAGGATTTATTTTGGGAACATCTGGAAAGCCCGAAGGTTTTGTCACGTTGTTGAAAACGCTCTTTCTTGCAAAATGGATCGCTGGAGCGTAATCTATTGTCGCTTCGTGAATATTCACGTGAGCGAAAATGTGAAAAATAGAATCATTTACACAAAAAAAAAACAATTCTTTTTCACCCTGCAGTCCCTTTTTTTTTGAAGTCAGCTGTATTTTTTTTTATTTGCTCTAAGAGATTTTATTTTTAACTTTTTAGTTGTACTTACTACACACAAATTCATGAAGGTAGCACTACTTACTGTGTGAAGACAAGAACATCATAAACAAAAACTTAAACCTATTCTATTTTATTGTGTTTGGGTGGCTAAAGGCTAACAACAGCTAACTAATACAGGAGTATTAGTTAGGTATTTACTTCGAACAACAATACCGACTAGATATCGGGTCAGCGCAAGAAATACGTCTCATACCAGCGCACTTCGAGACGGGAGCTCTTATTTTGTTTATTTCGCTTGAAACACAGCCAATGTAAACACGACTTTATTACTAGGTGCCATGGTTGTAATCAGGTAGAACTTATAAAGTTATAACTAATACAGGAGTATTAGTTAGGTATTTACTTCGAACAACAATACCGACTAGATATCGGGTCGGCGCAAGAAATACGTCTCATACCAGCGCACTTCAAGACGGGAGCTCTTATTTTGTTTATTTCGGTTGAAACACAGTCAATGTAAACACGACTTTATTACTAGGTGCCATGGTTGTAATCAGGTTGAACTTATAACTGTTTTAAACTTTTTTAATTCACGCGGACAGCATTTAGCTTTGACTTTGTACGTGACCCGTTATCTAGTTGGTATTGTTGATCGAAGGGTAATTAGGTTAGGTTAGGTAGTCGTTATTGTTATTAGTAATTAACTGTTTTTTTATTTTACTTCGAAGGTCCTAGTTTATCATTTCTGACTTCAAGTTACAGTTAAATCCTGCTAGGGTTGCGGGAAATTCCGAGAGGGATACCGTGGCCCCTGGCACTGGCAACTGAAGGAACACGGGTGGGTTTTAGTCAGTAAGAGTCTGACACGCCCTCCTGCTCTTCCCAGAGCTGGAGAAGTTATTTGATAGCAGCCTTCAAAAAAAAAAAAAGTTACGGTTAAATAAACATAATGCAGCATTGCAAATGTAAGCGGGCACGCCGTTTATGCCTGGAGGCTTTTATTTAGGTATTAAGTTCTGTTTACGTTTTTATTATTTATTTCTGCTTGAATATATTTTCAATGTTCTTGTTCGTAGGTTTATTAGCGTGTTTAATTATTTACTACTGTATAATAATCCAGTTCTTCTAACTGAACAGACAGCAGTGCTGCTGGGGAGTTTGTTGCGCCACTTCTTCTTCCCAGCTAAAGCGGTGAAGGGCGGGCGTTTTTGGGGGCCTGTCTTATGTCAAACATTTATGTGCATGAACATGTCTGTTTGACCTGTGTCTGGGTGTGTATATGTATATAAGTATGTATATCAGTCATCAGGTTACCGTAGTACAGGCTCTGCCTAGTTCGAGACCTGAAGACCTTGTGTGGATGTTGTTTCATATTATATTATTATTATGTAATTTTCACGTTCAAAAAGTGCTGATTCTCAGCCTAGTTTGAATAAATGACTTTTGATTTGATTTTGGTAAGCTAACTCAAAAACTACACGAACAAAGTTAATAAAATGTATATGGGACCAACGCGCAGCTTTTAATGGGCTTCCTCTACCTATCAAATAAAAAAATATCGCATAAATCGGTCCAGTAATCACAGAGAAATCGGTGTACCTACATGAAAAAAAAAAGCAAAATCGCCGAATGCATAACATCCTCCTTTTTTGAAGTCGGATGAAAAGAAGATTGATTGCCTTGTCAAACAAATCAGCATTGCATGATTTATTGAAGGATCATGTTATGTAATACCTAACATAGGTACCTGTAGGTACAGTCACAGATCAAATAATACAAGTAGTCGACAGCACATCAGAAAGATTATACGAAACTGTCAAATTTCTCCAAATGATTTTAAGCCATGAAAGTGTTCAAAATCGAATGAGAAAATTTGACAGTTTGTTGTAGCTTAACCTGCTGCTGTGTGCACAGATTTGATTGTCTATTGTTATTTTAGCCAACCTATGAAAGTTAACAGAAGTATTTTTTTTTGTAGGTTTTTCTTTTTTAGTTTTTTTCACAGCGGTAACATAATTTTCAAACTCAAAGGTACAGGCACTTTTAAACTGTCAAGGGGTCGGTCAGTCACAAAGATGAAGCTACTTGCCCATTCCAAAGCGTAGTACGTTCTTATGGAGAAGAGCGGGCAAGAAACTCCATCACTTACACGTTTGACAAAGCCTTTGAAAATCCGATTGCAACGTACTTTTTTCCTCATACGTAATTCTAGTTCTTGTAAGTTTTACCATTTTACGGTTCCGTACGGCCGAATGACAAAAAACGGAACCCTTATAGGATCGCTCGTGTGTCTGTCTGTCTGCCTTTCTGTCCGTCTGTCACAGCCAATCTGCTCCGAATCTAATAATAATATGAGACAACATCCACATAAGGTCTTCAGGTATATTAATATCAGTCATCAAGTTACCGTAGTACACTACGGTAACCTGATGACTGATATACATATCTACTTATATACATATACACACCCAGACACAGGTCAAACAGACATGTTCATGCACACAAATGTTTGACTTGTAATGTAATCAATACTTATAAGTATGCCAAATTTCAACTTAATCGGTCCATTAATTAATGGACCGATTAAGTTGAAATTTGGCACATATACTCGTATGTATGAATTTTTTTGTGACCCAAACACGCACGTGCAACGTAAATAACTGAATTTTGAATAAAGGGTACCTTTTAGGAGGCAAATAAAAAAAATAAGAAATAAGTTTTGCAAGACTGTAAGGTCTCAATTTTTTTTTTATTTTAACAAATTCTTTTAAAGTTATTTTTTGGTCTCTCATCTCATATTTAAAAGAAAATTTTAAGCGATTATTTAACTAATTTGGTTTGACACAGAGTGAGCTGTCCGACCTTCTTGCGTAGCATCCCTAGGGAAATCAAGATACACTAGGATTTAGTCTCTGTTTTTAATGTTCTGCAGGCTTTGCGTACGTTCGTTGTAAGAAAAATAGACTTTTTTTAATAGACGATAGATAGGTACCTATACTTAAATAAAAATATAAAATAAAAGCCTTATATTCCATGCAACACAAATTGCAGTATATTTACTTTGAAAAATATGCAACAATTCAATTTAAATAAAATAAAAACTTTATTTTGATTTTTTGTTAATTATGTAAGTAAATTTAATTACTTAAACTTTCTGACATAATTCACATGGTTTTATAAAAATAAGTTAATTCTGTATTATTTAAAAAATATAACATTTAGATAACTAACGTACAACAACAGCTAGCTAGACTTACTACATAATAAATATAGAAGTTGTGATCAACGAATGCACTGTCCATCCTGTCTTAAAAGTCGATTTTAAAATTGTTACCTAAGTAGATATGTAAAAAGATTAAACCACACTGTCAACATGTACCTATAATAAAACAACCAAATTACATATTCATAAAACAGTTTCATTCAATTATTGGTAAACTACGAACATGACACAGTGCGACAGTATAAAAGTAGATCAACATTTACAGCACATGTATGCGTAAGTAGGCTAAATGGCTAAAAATAAAACATTTCCATAACACCGAGCTATGATGAATGCCTCCATGAGCAACAAGAATTAACTCCACATGAATTGGCTCAATGAATACACGGCTATTTTTAGCCGAAGAGGGTTAAGTGCGGTCACCATCGCTTACGAACAAAGTGAGACAATTACTGAATTTTGTGGTCAAACCTGTTTACTTAGGGTTGTGTTTGTACCCACAGATTGGACAGACTTTCCGATTTTCCGATGTTTGTGTATTAGTGTCATCACAATAGATGAGTTATCTAATATTGGGTATATTGTCAAGATGCTCATATTTCGGACAGAGAAGAGAACATAACGAGGAGGACCAAATTGTGTCTTATAATCATGCAAATTAATTTTCACACACATTCTCCGACAAAAATTACACTGGATATTTCATCAAGCTAGTATGTAACAGGTAAAACTTAATTCAAACTTTGAATATAAATATTATATTATTTTATTTATTTTTATTATAAAATAGTAATCAATTGTGATTGCTATTTTACACAGATTTTTCTACATTGCTTCTGTTTAGGATCCATCGCAGTACGTGGACTTAGAAAACCTTCAAAATGCAAGATCATTAAATAAATAGGCAGTAAATAACAGAATTTAAATTCAAGCGATATTCTCGGCCAAACCTATAGACATATAATCTTCACTGACATTTTTGATGTTCAGACGTTCACAGTATAATCAGTTGGATCGGACAAAATTATTAAACATTGCGCGTTGTTGATAGTCAAAGTGGTTTTATGACAAACACTGTGATCGATTTATTCTCAACCAGTTTAAGTGAGAAGGGTAAATAGGTATTTTTGTGTTTTATTACGTAGTAACTAGTTTAATTTTTTGACTAGATGTTTGTCGTGTAAATCTTAAACGGTTTCTTTGCTATTATTTACAACTAGCCGAAAAAAAGGTTTTGCCGAAACCTGTTCATTTAGTTTAGTCATTTAAGTATACCCAGAAAATTAATTTCGCTCGTGTTTATTATTATGACTTCATTGCATATTTAATCAATATTAATATGGCTAGAATATATTTAGATGTTCGTTAAGCATTTTACTGAACAAAAATCAACCTACCTTGCCTTTTTTTTCTTTTTTATACCTATTTTTCTTTCCTTTTTTCCCATATATGTTGGGCTCGGCTTCCATTCTTACCTGATGCAGCTGAATACCAGTATTTTACATGGAGCGACTGCCGATCTGACCTCCACAACCCAGTTACTGGGTAATACGATACCCCTTGGTAAGACTGGTTGTCAGACTTTCGGGCTTCTGACGATCTGTAACGACTGTCAAAGATCCACGAATGACAACCGGGACCAACGACTTAACCTGCTTTCCGAGGCACGGAGAGGTCTCGGTATGAAAAGGTGGTCACCCATCCACTAAGCGAACGCGGCAAGCGTAGCCTAACCTGATCGATCGAGCCGTGTGACTGTTATTACTTAGCCGCAAGCCCCAAGAAAGTAAGTACCTACGGAGAAAAACTCAAACTCAAAGCATTTATTTCTAATAAACCAATTACAGGCACTTTTGAATTGTCAAGGGGTCGGTCAGTCAGAAAGATGAAGCTAGTTGCCCATTCCAAAGCGTAGTAGGTACCTATGGAGAAGAACGGACAAGAAACTCCATGGACACTCTTTTAAATCAAAATATTGATACAAAATAGTGGTTACATCATTCATGTTGTAATTATACATGTGAGAACGATGTAGAAAGACGTGCACGTTAAAAGCGTCCGCAATAAAAAGATAAAAACAATTATAGAATTAAAATAAGCCGTGGCAGCTAAGAAATGACCAGTGCCTACTGACGGCGCCCATTCACGAACATGACGTATGTATCAGCATCATTCAGCTCAACCATTTTGAAGGGAACTCAATGATCCAATACACACGCCACCACCAGCGACACATTTGAGTGAGCATGACATGATAATAGCTTCACACGAGCTTTAATTAATAATAGTATTGATCGAAGCACACGAGCATTATTTTTTGAACTAACCTTTTTCAATTATTTCTCTCAAGTATTTTACGGAATAATCAGGCAAAATAATCACCATATAAAATTATGAAAATATTTAATGATCATGTCTCACAATACACATATTTGTAGTCACCCTTGAGAAGGGAAGATCCCTTACCGCTTTAGCGCAGTGTCCCCACGTGGACGCGAACGAATGGAATTGATAGCAAGCACTATAGCTTTTAGCATATGCTTTTATTCTATTAGCTTCAGAATTATTTATTGTATAATGCATGCGTTTTTTGCCAATCATGTTTAATTTATTAATTGAATACCTACGTCGTTATGGAACGATATAAAATGTTTGGATGTCTATAAATATAGACTTGGTCCATTTATGGACTGTGAATGTAAAAAAGAAATTTCGGAAGTCGGTGGCAAAAAAAGAAAATACAAAACCAAAGACACCGACTTCCGAAATTAAAATTATTTTTCACTGTGTAGTGTTTTATTTTTGGGAGACGTTTTCTTTTTTGTTGTATACGTTTTTATTTTTTACTCTTTAGCTGTGTTACATACCCTACACGAATTCGTATAAGTACCAGTACTTGCTGTGTAAATAACAGTGACAGGGAGTTATTATAACATCATCAATATACCTACACTAACTGGAAAACCACTTATTATTAAAGCTAACTAAAAATTCACCCAAGCAAAGTTAATAAAATGTATATGGGACTACCCCTGAGGCATTCCATATCCTATCCTATCATTAAAAAAAAAACGAAATCGATCCACAATTTCCGAGAGATATCGCGTAACAAACATACAAAGAAAACACATACAGACGAATTGAGAACCTCCTCCTTTTTGAAGTCGTTAAAAAGAAATGTGTTTGTGCTTTTAATCAATATTAAAGTATGTGTAGTGTACCACAACCACAAGGTAGACCGTGCTTACCATTTTAATGACTGGAAATTAAATCCAATATGAATATTTGCATGATACTATTGTAATTACATAATATCTTTATTTTTGCACAGGAAATACCCACACAATGGTACACAATGGTCCAGAAATGCCAATGCTAAGTTAATATAACCAGTTTTACTACATTTCAGCTTTTACATAATCAGCCTATAATGTTCCCACTGCTGCTGGGACACAGGCCGCCTCTCGGTGAGAGGGAGTGGGCCGTAATCCACCACGCGGGCCCAGTGCGGGTTGGTAAATGTTACATGTTTTCGAATTTTTAGTTCTAAGTCATGCCGGTTTCCTCACGATGTTTTCCTTCACCGTTTTGAGAGCAGTGGTGATGAAATAATTTACAAAAAGTAAAGCGCCTGTCCGGGTTCGAACCTACGACCTACATACAACACGTAAGTCGCGGCCGTTTCCACTGGGCCACCACTGCTTTCATTTCTGCTTGTATGTAACAGAATTACTTAGGTTCCGAGATATTTTTTACATCTTTTTATTTTATTCGTATGCAT
Organism: Brachylomia viminalis; assembly: GCA_937001585.2. Classification (NCBI taxonomy): domain Eukaryota; kingdom Metazoa; phylum Arthropoda; class Insecta; order Lepidoptera; family Noctuidae; genus Brachylomia; species Brachylomia viminalis. Next base: position 8,342,336 of record OW443304.2, read on the forward strand.
AATTTTATCACACGTCCTGAAAAGTCATCCCTAAATATAGAAAATTTCATTACTTATGGTAAAGGTCAGCATGCTATCAAATTCAGGGAAAAGCGTCTATATGATTTATCAAAGGTCAAAACATACCCTTTAATTTGATGACACGAGTTCACTCCGTCTGAGATTGACTGAATTTTAGTCAATACAATACAAGAAAAGAAAATTGAAAGGCGTTTACCTTGACATTTCTCAACGAAATGTGTGAATATAATCCTGAACGAAATAAATGTGGATACGTGAACCTGAACGAAATAGATGCCCCGCAAAAGATTAAAAAGATATTTATTGTCAATAAAGTGTTAGCTAGTTTACTCTTACCTACCTACGAGTACCTATTACGATTTGTTTACTAATAAATAAAGTGATATTTAACTTTAATTTAATCGAATCAATGTACAAGGCGGGGCAAAAGTAATGTCATAATGTGAATTGGCTGCCATTTCATTGGAAATGAAATTGAAAGAAAGAAAACTAGGTTTATTTGTCACAGAAACAGAAATGGGTTCTGTTTTCACGGAAAGTTTTGTTTAAAAGAGTATTTATGCCATTATTTAGAAAAAAAAATATCGGGCAAATGACCACCTCCTGAGTTGATGCTCATTTGTGCTCGTTTCACGGCAATAAGAATTGGTCCTCGCAAACATCCTCAAATTGGTGATTTTTTCTTTAATGGTGGCATTGCAAGGTTAGTGGTTTTTGTGGTAAACGCGAAATTTCAAAAATCCCCAAAGAAAGATGTATGGTGCCGTCAGATCTGGCGATCTGTCGGACCAGTTCAAATACCCAAAACTGGAGATCAAACGGCCCCGAAATTGGTGTTTCAAAATCCCCATCGTTGCATGAGCTGTGTGACTATGTGTATCGCTCCATGCAATTATCTATCTGTTTACCTACAACAATGATGGTATATAGTAACCTCATTGACCTACAACATATATGTATCAAATCACAATGACATTATAACGCCATTAGTAAAAATTATGGCATTTTCAAATTATGACTTTACTTTTGCCACATCTTTTATTAGACAAAAAAAATGAAACATATAGCCATATTATAGCGGTTTTTATGCCAGTAATCTAATTGTATATTGATTTGATTTAAAATAGGCTATGCAACCTTCATAATAAATTAGTTTCCTTTGTATGTGGACGTCCTCGCTTAGAGCTTCTGGATAATACATATAAAACATCTCATTTATCGAACTAATAAATAAATTTAATAAGTATCAAAAATACAGTTCATTTTGATAATAAGCTGGTTGATAATTAATTTAAGTTAATTTGCATGCTTTACAAAATCATAGATTGTTTGCTATAACTAATAAAAAGACATTCAATTATCTTTATCTTCTAAAGCTATTTTAAATCGAATTGGATTTCTTCATTCATTTAATGTTACCAATTTAGATCAATCTGATTTGAATGTTAAATAGCACTAGATCATTTTCTTGATTAATATTTGGAACTTAATTAAGATGATCCACATTGTATGATGTGCTCCATGCATGTCACTGTCGTATTTAGGAAGGGTGCTTTGAGAGCAGGACTTCTGTCATTTAACATGACATGTTTTTTTTCTTTTTGTTTTCTGTTTTGTCAAGTCTCTTTTTTATTATTTTTTTATTTGTAATGTGCGTTTTGTTTGTGCAGAATAAACATTTTTTCTTTCTTTTGTTTCTTTCTTTCATTTCATCGGACCATGGCCTATTTGGACGATCATTGTCACACTGCTGTTTTTGCAACGCGTACTGACGCAAATGTAGTCCATCTTTATGAGCACTTGTCATCATCATCTGTCTAGTATTTTAAATAAAATATGTTGGGGTCGGCTTCCAGTCTTATTGGTTGTAGCTGAATAGCAGTTTTTTTCATGAAGCGACTGCCTATAGAACCTCCACAACCCAGTTATTGGGCAACACGATACCTCTTGGTAAGACTGGTTGCCAGACTTTCGGGATTCTGACGATCTGTAACGACTGTCAAAGATCCACGAATGACAGTCGGGACCAACGCCTTAAGTACTTTCCGAGGCACGGAGGGGTCTTGATAAGATGGTCACTTATCCACAGACCAACCTCGGCAAGCATAGCTTAAAACCTGATCGATGGACCCGTGAGGTAGTTATTACTTAGCCTTTTTTTACTTTATGAGCACATATATTGTATTTTTCATTACTCATACTTACTCAGAAAGTAGGTCTGAAGTTGCCTGAGGAGCGGGTTGAAAGTAATACTTTTCAGCCCTAGGGAGAATCACAAGTCACTAAATGCGTTTATCAGTACCTAATAAATCATCATTCTGTCTCTTTCATCTTCAAACTATTGCCAGAAGCCGACAGATGTTCTAAATACGTTTAGCGCTAAACTCATTTCTTGTGGGAGGGGCTAACAAATGGTTTAAAAATATGACATAAATAATATGCATGTATGCTTCAGTACCTACTCTGTACCTAAAATGTTAGATTTGGAGTCGTTCTGTGTAAAACCAACGTCACTGGTGAGACTGGCCACTTCTAAAGACTATTAAGAACGTTAATTATGATAGTAGTAACTGAATTATTAAGTAAATAACTCTTCACTTTAAAAGCCTTTGGGCTCCAAACTTTGAAGCTACTGTAATTATGTACCTACTCATGTTAATATTGATTGCCGTCTACGTTTACATTGAATATAATTTGCGCAAAATTATTTGGAACAAGTCGCCACATTCGACTAGAATTGTTTAGACGGGCGCGGCGATTCTCTAGCTTATAATTACCCCTGCCTATTTAACTTTACGTTGAATTAAACTTTACATACAATTAAGTTGGAAAGCTTTTCAAACTCGCGTGGATTTATTGTTAAATATATTATATTTAACTCCACATCTCCGAGTGTTTAGAATCCTAATAATAATACAGGGTGGCAGAGACACCGATGCACAGACAGTTACCTTTTTTCTTTTTTGAGTATGTGAAATCATCAAATAACTTCTCCCGCTCTGCGTGGAGCGGGAGGGCGTGTCAGACTCTTACTGACTAAAACCCACCCGTGTTCCTTCAATTGCCTGTGCCAGGGGCCACGGTAACCCTATCGGACTTTCCCGCAACCCTGGAAGGCATCGGCCCTAGCGGACCCCATCATTGGTCTTTGAGGCGCGCGTGGAACACAACGTGCCGTCGACCCGGGTCTGGTCCTTAAGGGACGGCGAGCTACCCATTGCTCGCCGTCCGCAAGCCCGCGCCTACGGTGGCCGGGAATCGGCTTGGGATTCCCGACGCCCAGGGCGTTTCCTGCGGCGGCTAGGGGCGCGAGGGCGCGAATTTTGCCTCTCCCTCACGCTTTCCGCCTCCTCCTTCGCGAGCATTACTGCTCTGCTCTGCATACAGTTAGACCCCGTAGGTATTGCACTTTTCTACGAAACAGCAGATTTGTTTTGATAACAGTTGAATAATTTCTACGCTGGGGGGTCTAGAATCGTTGTGTTGAATCCACGGTTTCAGTTTGCGTATCGATGTATGCAACCCTGTATGAGAATTTCATATAAATTAATTATCAGACTGAAGCAGACAGCAACGAGCAAAACTCACACGCTTTTTATTTACACAAAACAGCTTTCGGTACATTAAGAGATGTGATCACCCCGGGCAAAGAGAAAACCCCAAAACAGGTCAAAGTTTAACTTCGTTTTGACTTCACAGTGACACAACATCGATTGATAATTAACTGACACAAAGAACCCACATTATTTCCCATTACTCTACTCGAAACATAGTCAATAACGGTACACACAATACTTAATAGTGTTTCGAGAGTGCCATCAGCCATGCCAGTGAAAGGACGTGATAATTCACTTCGATCATATCTGGCGCCACGCTGAGTTCATTTGTATGGCGAAGCGAGATATTTGTATATAAATCACTTTATTATACGGCCTTATTCAATTAATATGGGCACTTCAGGACAGAGGTATTTGGCTGCTAGTATTAAATTAAATCAGTCCTTTTGGGATTCCGTAATTCAAAAGGAAAAACCTTATAGGATCACTTAGTTGTCCGTCTGTCTGTGTGTCAAGACCCTTTTTTTCAGGAACGTGTGAAGGTACCAAGTTGGAATTAATACCAAATTCGTAAGTCTACGGTCCATGGGTGTTCTAAAAAAATCAAGCTTATTAGTCAACGCAATGAAAACATACGGCTATTAATGCGACATTATTTTGATAGGTACTCGCAAATAAATTAAAACCTATAGGGTTCTTCCAGTTGGCCTAGCTAGAATCATGAAATTTGGCGAGAAGCAAGATCTTACAGCATAAGTAAAGGAAACAAGGAAAAAGTCCGAAATCGTTAATTTGTGGTTATATCTTTTTTTTTGCTATTATAAACTTACATTTGTAGTTGGAGAATTGACCGTGACGAATATCGACGTATGGAATAACATGTTTATCAACTACAATGTTAAGTTTGTTTTTGGGATAAAGTCGTCTCAACTACGGAACCCTTCATTGTGTGTGGTCTGACACGCACTTGGCCGGTTTTTTCTTATGTGTGGATCGTGCATGTCCATATGGATGATACTCGTATCACACATTTATAACCGAAACGAGGCCATCGTCTTTCTTTTTTCTAATGATTAAAGGTACAAGTCAGGCAGCAGCACAGGCAACGTGTCGCCGCGACACTACTGATTTCTATAATTATATTCCTATGAAATACCTTCCGTAGCTAGCGACGCACCGTTTTCATAGAAATACATAGAAACCAATTGTGTCGCGGCGACACGTCGCCTGCTGCTGCTGTCTGCAGTCGGCTACAAATTATTATACCTTAACTTAACAATGTAGGTTATTTAGAATAATTAACTGTTACAATGTAAGTTTAGCCAGGAATAGGAAGGAAGCCAGCACAAAAGTATGCACATAGGTACATAGCGTGCATGTCATTATGTGATGACAACAAACCTACAGAAGCACTTATAAAGCTGGCGTCAGAAGGTTGGTACACGATTCCAATTAGTCGTATCCTATGGCGAAGAGCCGTCAAGAAACTCCACGGTTACTCTTTTAAAAGTAATTAGCAGTGACAATGTTTTAAAATTTTGGTAAACAAGATGGAAGAATGTCAAAGATTGGTATGTCACAATACTACTTAGTGCAAGAAACTGGCTTGTGTATTCCTGGATTTATTCACAATAATTTTCTACCAGCAGCTAAATAAGTACCTACTAGCTTTGGCAGAACATGTTTGCAACTAATTTCCTAAAGAAGTATTATGAGGAGGAATATTCAGGTTAGTTTTCCATACAATATGTACTGAGCCTCACACTCTCCGGATCCCTGGCTAGGTTTACAGCAAAGCCTTCTGAAACAAAACTACAATCCTCTCTAATGTTTGTAAGTGTAACGATTTAGATAGATTTTAAACATTTTATATTGGTAAGTCTACGGTGGTTCACAGATCTGATCTTCACCTTACCTAATGCGTTACACAATTTCAATCACCATCCGAGAGTTTTGAATGATATTCATAATTCATTGCTTCATAGGTTTGAAAAAATCGTCACCTCAACAGCGTAAATAACGCAATGAACGTGGGCGAACTGTCAATATGAAACCCATTGCGATTAATTGTCATTTTACGCAATTATTTATTTATTTAACACTTTAAGCACACAAATGTACAGAGGCGGACTTAATGCCATAGGCATTTTCTACCAGTCAACCTTTGGGTGATGCAGAGACAAACAGTGGTAGGTGCAATTTATAATGATAATTTAGGATTAAATAATTTTAAATATATAGACACGTATAAACTAGTTTAGTCTATAAATACATATAATATATACCTAATTATATATAAATATAAGCACAAATAAATATACATAAATACACGAGTATGTTAAAAACAAATAGGACACACATCAAACCTACTCATCATAACACTGTCGGCGACGACACCTGGCTTGACTTGATCCTTACCTCGAACCCTTCCCTCGTTTCCTCCCACGGTCAACATGACGCCCCTGGCTTTTCTCATCACGACATGATTTTCCTTTCATATATCCTGAAACCTCCAAAACCTAAGCCCAAGATCCTGTACAGGCGTTGTTTTGCGCGGATGAATGCCGAGAAGCTCAAGGAAGATGCGTCTGTGGTCGATTGGGAGCCTATGACGGAAGCAGCTTCAGTTGACGATAAGGTTGCCATCTTAAATGATGTTATAGTCAACCTTTATAACATCCATGCTCCCGTCAAAAAAGTTAAGTTAAAACGTCCACCTGCACCATGGATGACTAGAGGTATAAAGATGGCAATGCGACGTAGGGACCGCGCATTCCGCAGATTTAAAAGGGATCGTACTGATGAGAACTGGACATTATTCAAGGCTGCAAGGAATAGATGTAATCAGATGATACGCAATGCTAAACGCCGCCACATTCTTGACACTATCAATTCTTCCTCTTCTGCCGATATTTGGAAATTTCTTGGAACTCTTGGTATCGGCAAGTCGCGACATTTAGATGTTCCTAGTTCAGTTAACTTAGACGATCTCAACCAGCATTTCTCCACCGTTTCTATCATGGATCGGTTAACCAAGCAAAACACTCTGTCTCAAATTTCTGGTCTAACGCGTCCTCATAATAATCCTTTCATTTTCATTCCAGTTGAACCGGGAGAGATCAGAAAGATCATTCTCTCCATCAAATCGAAAGCGGTGGGATGTGACAATATCACCCGTGGTATGATCATAACTATTCTGGATCAACTCCTACCCGCGATTACCCACATTATAAATTTTTCCTTATACACCGGAGAATTCCCTTCCCTATGGCGCAAAGCCTATGTTCGTCCACTACCTAAGGTTTCTAATCCCTCTCTTCCTACTGACTTCCGTCCAATTTCTATCCTTCCCTTCCTATCCAAAGTGCTTGAGGCCTGTGTCCACAAACAGTTCTCCAGCTTTGTTCATCGTAACTCAATCATTAGTCCTCTTCAATCTGGGTTTAGGCCTGGGCACAGCACTGTCTCCGCGCTCCTTAAAGTGACTGGCGATATGAGGGCAGCACTGGAAGACACTAAAGTTACTGCTCTAGTGTTGGTTGATTTCTCGAATGCCTTTAATACCGTCAGTCACGACATCCTGTTAGCCATTCTGTCATATGTTATGGTCTCTCCCGAAGCACTGCAATGGTTCTCCTCTTACCTTCAGGGACGTCAGCAGTCCGTTCATGTTGGGGATTCTTCTTCTTGCTGGTGTGACTTGGAAGCTGGCGTTCCTCAAGGCGGTATACTTTCTCCTCTTCTATTTTCTATTTTTATTAATCTTATAACTTCCGAACTTCAGTGTGCGTATCATCTGTATGCAGATGACTTGCAGTTGTACTGTCAAGGGAGGGTTGATGAATTGCCTGACGTTATCGGCAGATTAAATTGGAACTTGATAGCCATAAAAACCTGGGCTGACAGATTTGGTGTAGCTGTAAATCCTGCGAAGTGTCAGGCGATCATCATTGGTAGTTCTCGTAGTATTAGCAAGGTGGATGGTACAACCTTGCCACCTGTCCTCTTTAATGGTACGATCGTTCCTTTTAGCACTGACGTAAAGAACCTAGGCTTGCACATAGATAGTACCCTGAACTGGCGTACTCAAGTCGCTAGGGTAAGCCAGAAGGTTACCGGCACGCTGCGGGCTCTGTACAGACTGAAAAATTTATTACCATCAAGTACGAAGACAATGCTTGTGCAATCCTTAATTTTCCCTATCATCGACTATGGTGATGTGTGCTACTATGACCTGAATGCAGATCTCCTCGACAAACTTGACCGTCTTCTGAATAACTGCATTCGATTCGTTTTTAATCTGCGTAAATATGATCACGTCTCTGCGCATCGGTCGCTTCTAAAGTGGTTGCCCATACGCCAGCGCAGAGAGCAAAGGGCGCTGACTACCTTATTTTCATTTCTTGATTCTCCCTCTTCCCCTGGTTATCTAGCCCCCCACTTTCAGTACATTTGCGCCAACCACAATAGAAATCTACGTTCTTCACACAATCGTCTTCTTCAATGTCCCACTCACCGCACAGACTTCATTCACTCTTCCTTCTTTGTTCAATCTATCTCTCTGTGGAATGCACTCCCCCAGGAAATCAGGATGGCAACCAACCGATTATCCTTTAAAACTAAAGTTCGCGAGCACATTCGTAAGAAGCTAGCGGTATCATCACAGCGGTAATGTTTTCTCATTGTTTGTCCAATTTGTACGTTGTACGTAGTTGTTTTAACATACTCGTGTATTTATGTACATTTATTTGTGCTTATATTTATATATAAATAAGTTATATGTATTATATGTATTTATAGACTAAATAAGTTTATACGTGTCTATATATTATTTAAAATTATTTAACCTAAAATATCATTATAATTTGCACCTGCCACTGTTTGTCTCTGCATCACCCAAAGGTTGACTGGTAGAAAATGCCTATGGCATTAAGTCCGCCTCTGTACATTTGTGTGCTTAAAGTGTTAAATAAATAAAAATAAAAACACACAATGAGAAAACATTACCGCTGTGATGATACTGCCAGCTTCTTACGAATGTGCTCGCGAACCCCCCCGATGATATCTAATCATAATAAAACAAAAGCATCTCATACCTAATGCGTATTGATTTTTAGTCCTAGATATGTAAGTACAGCCAGGGAAAATAACTGTTTTAAGCAAATTGACACCCTACGTCAATTTGCCGCGTTATAACCATTTTAAAGAATGACAGCTGTGATTTGAATATAGGTAAGTACGGACAATTCAATTTCGTCAGTTCGCTTAACAATTTAAATAAATCAGGGAAATCCCTGACATTACATTTTTGACGTAACGTATTTGGTTTTTAGTCGAAGATATACATCGACTAACGATCCGTAGATGACAAGTTAACTTTAATAAACATATCTGAAAACCGTCGTCTTCCATAATAAATCAAAAGCTAAATTATTTAGCTTCATTTATTTCAACACAGAATTAAAAGTTTCATCATTTCACAAAGGCGCGGGCGGTTTGAAAGTCCCTGCGATAGCCTCAAGCTTTCTAAGAACTTGTTGGAAATCTCCAAGTTGCTCTTACTACATCGTCAAATTTATTCGGATTTTTTTCCATAATTATTATACCTACGTTAGGTACTTTATTACTTGTTTAAGTAGCAAGCAAGTTATAAAAAAATATTTGTAAAGAGGAAAGTCTTTGATGTTTAACGGCTTGCCTAATTGAATTGTAACGTGCAGAATTAATATAGAATCGTGGGGCCGCCCGGCCGTAGGCTTTATGTGACGTGCAGTTAATCAATAAGCCGCGCCGTGTCATTCAACGACTATTAAGTAGTTATATTAATTTTATTGTTTATAAATAATCAATAAACGCTTAACCATAAACTGTAGTTTACTGACACAGCTCTTAAATATCAATTAAATTATCCTAACCCTAACTATAAATACGAAAGTAAGTTTGTTTGTTACCTTTTTATGTCTAAACTACAGAACCGATCGTCATGAAATTTTGCATATACATTGTCAGGGGTACAGAAAAGGACATAGGGTACCTTTCATCCAGAATAAAGTAGGTACTGTTCCCGAGGGAAAGAACAGTATCTTTCGACGGTTACAATTGCTTTAAGGCGCTAGATGGCGCTACGTGTCTTACGTGTATGACTTAGCTCACAGAATAAGCAAGCTGAAGTGGCAATGGGCCGGCCATATTAGCCGTAGAACTAGACCTGTTCTTGAGTGGAGACCGCGAATCGGCAAACGTAAGGTAGGACGCTCTCAGGCTAGGTGGAGCGACGATCTTCGCAGGGTGGCTGGTAGCAGCTGGAGGAGAGTTGCCGAGAAACGAGTTAAATGGCTTGCAATTGGAGAGGCCTATGTCCAGCAGTGGACCCCTGTGGGGTGATGATGATGATAATAAAGAAATCTGGATGTTTTGTAAAGTCGTAAAAACCGTGCTAAGCAGGGGCGGGTCGCTGGTACTTTGTGAAGACAACCACATACCTGAACAGCTTATTTATTTTTATTTTATTATAAACATAGACTTAAATAGCTTCTCATTAATATAGAAGAGAAGTTATTTAATTACGAAACTTTATTGTTATCTAAATAAACAGATGTCACAATACCTAATTATTTTTCGAATAAACTTGAGAATTTTGTCCTCCAGTTTTGGATTTTGCAAAGAGCTCTTGGTATTTTGACGTAATTGTGAAAATCGTGGCATTTTTAAAGTCCTAGCTTCTGCCCGCATCTTTGTCTGCGTGAAATTTCTGGTACCCCCTCCCCACCGCGTCGCATCGCATCGCCTGTCAGCGCTATCACTTCGTTTTCGCTTAGCGTTCTTTCTCACTTTTCTTCTTTTTGCTCTACTCCTAAGGGTCCTAGGGTGATGTTAAATAGCCTTTAGCCTTCCTTTAGAATTGGGCTATCAAATGCAAAAAGATTTTTTAGATTTTGAAGATTACTATCTACATACAAACTTACAAACAACCATACAAATTTTCCCTCTTTATAGTATATAAATTATTATTATCTCTATTATATATTTATTTCTACGAAATAAATAGAACAGTAAAAAGTTAATATGATGAAAGTATAAAGTATTAATGTTGCCAAAAAAAAATTTCGTTTTACATACCAGTATTTACCCTTTAAGTACATAAGTGAAAAGCAAAATGCATTTTCAGTCTTTCATTTATTTATTTTCATAACATCTGAATGATGATGAGATGAATCTGAATTGCAAATTAATATTTTCATACGAATATATTTTTGTTTTAAACTAATTGCGCAAAGCGAACCGTGCGTGGGCCAACCAATTTGTAGCGGATTGTACCAAAATTACTTTATATTCAGGGATGCTTTGTTGGTAATAAACAGCCTGTACGAAATAGGTAGTCTGTCTTTAAGGTGTCACCAAATTGTATGCTTACTGTAGGTACCACAAATTAAGTAATAATGGTCCTACCATTATGGTTTTAGGGAGGAACGTAATAATTTATTACACATCTTTTTATAATTGCTACAAACAGAGACTGTGTCACTGAGTGTTGCATTTTGTGCAATCTTATGTTTTTTTAATATGTAATATTTTCATTTTTTTTGTAATCATCTATGATTTGTAATGAATAAATAGAGCTGAGATTAAAGTTCAATTTGAACGTTTGTGTATTGATGTAAAGTTTATTAATACGATAAAAATATATTGTACCTACATTGGATAAACTTCTTAACTAACAAACTAATTCATTCAGACACATTAAATAAAAAAATAAAATATGGCGTCGAATAATTCGTCCGCAGCGCTGCCAACTGCTAATGTTTACTCTATATTAAAATAATAATAATAATGTAATTTAATTTCAGAGCAAGTTTTTAACATTTTTACTCTTTCAGGCTCACACTATCCTCCTAACGAGCGTCAGTACGTTGCGTTACATCAGCAGTTTTGGCACTGTTATAATAATTCCGAGCTCAGCTTGGAGCATATCTGACGTTCAGAACTTCGAATGATATCAAATATCAGTTTTAACGAAGGTCTTTGAGTCTTTGGACCAGTGATAAGTTAGTCCGATAGGAAACGCCGGGCTCAACTAGTTTAAAAAAAATATACATATAGACGTTTGAAGATTACTAATGGAAAAAAAATATTTAAAAAAAAATGTTCAAAATAATTAAAAATTTAGCTAGAAAAAAAAAAATATATATATTGCCTGTGTATGTATTGAATTTAAAATGTATAGAATGCTAGTGTTATAAATAGTCATTTACCTACCTATACTTTAGTTGGCTACACAGTAGATAAGTAGTTAGTTACTTCTTATGCAGTTACAAATAGTTTTGTAATTAAAAGTTCAATAAAAAAACATAGGTAGGTACCTAGTATATTCGCTAAAAATCATGTAGGTAAATTCAAAATGTTGCCCATAACTTTTGCGTGAATTGAAAAACATATATCAAAGCACAAATAACAAGACGAAGTGTTGGATTTGTAAAACGTTTCATAGCTGTTAAAAGTTGTTAAAAAAACATATTTCACTCTTTCATGTCGTATAAAACAAAACACAAAGAAAATGATAGTAAATAATACATTTTCTTAAAGTTAATTCTCATTTTCTCAATGGTATTACAACAGTAAGCTCTCTAATGTAGGTACACTTAGAGTGAAGACGCACTAAGTAAGATCCTTGAAATAACTACTTTCCTAATGCCATCAAAGGAATATGAAATGTTATTATTCTAACCTTTTATAAGGGTATCAATACATTATTTATTTATTTTGGAAGAAGTAAATTTAACAAAAAACTAGTAAGTAACTGAAACCTCATTTCAATCAAGTTTTAGTTTTCTAACCGACTTCAAAATGGAGGACGAGAAACCGAAGTGATGTGTGGTACACACTTATTTAGATATTTTGTCAATTTTCTCTCTCTGGTTTAGTTATGTAAGACATTGTCCTTAATAAGTTATTCAGCAAAAGATACAAAGCTTAATCTATCAATGTTTATATCCTTTACGAAGCAATATTATGTCACTAAAATTTTGTTACAAGTTGATATCGTTTATCTCGCGCAAAAACCTCGCCACGCTCATATTCGTGGAAATGAACCAAAACAACAAACAAAGGACGCCAAACTGAATACAGCAGAAGAGCCATTGCATATACGCTGCAACGCCAGAATGTTTTAATCAAATAAAACCCCTGTCATGTGCGAGTCGTACTGGCAAACGAAGGGTTTCGTAGCATAAAATAGGGCACACAAAACGCTCAAAACGCTCAAACGCTAAACGCTTTTAGCCCTTGGATTTTGAATTTTTATTGCACTAACTTTTGTAATTTCAATCAAATTTCACAGATCGCCTGTCATAGACAGACAGTAGCTTAATACAGTAGGTACCCCCGGGCGTTAACTACTTATAATCGATACATCGAGCTCGATATGTCAACTCGTTCATATGTCACCGTATAATTATGAACATCGTTAGTTTTTAATCTCTCTCGCGAGATTATAAACTATCGAATAATTATTGTGAACTGCAACAAACCATTTACAATTGAACGCGTTATTTTTCGATCGTTTATAATCTGTCCATGGCAAACCGGTAAATTGTGAACAGAGGGGCAATTCCCGTATTTTTAAGACCGTTCGCATTCTAATCTCAGTCTCAATCTGTCAAAATTACAATCAATTTACATACATTTTTGACAGGTTTTTGACATTGATTGTCGCTGAGATGAGATTGCGACTTGAATTTGAACGTTTTTTAAGTACGAGAATTGGCCTACTGGTATCAAACTTGCGTGCGACGGATCGCACCTTGCGCTATGACATTGAGCTAATAATGAGACATTGTAAACCCTGTCAGTAAGTGCACGTTCGATCATAATTTGACGGTTTGACATGGATAGATTCTACAGGGTTATTGGTAAAACTTTTACTATGGGAACAAATAAAAACCGCGAAAAATAAATCAGCTGTTCCCTACATTTATGTTTGCAGAACTCGTCAAAATGTAGGGACCAGCTGATTTTTTTTCGCGATTTCATATTTGGTTCCATACTATAAGTTGTTCATAATGATGAGTACAATGACCCCTTAAGAGGTTGATGGTATTTTACCAATAACCCTGTTTAATATAGAAAATTATTTATCGACAGTTTAATACTACTCGCGAGATAGATTATAAACTAACGATGTTCACAATCATACGGTGACATCTTATCTACGTAGGTATGTACAGAGTGTACACTTATAATTATTTTTAAGTGACTAAGACGAACTTTTTCTAAAACTGCATACAGTCTCATGTTTATGGCCTCGAACAATAGTAGGTTCCCGTCCCGTTCGTTTTGAATAAGTAACCCTAAAAATTGTGTTTTTTATCGATAGCTATGTTGGTTCAACTTTGATAAAGCTTCAATGTCAGCGTAGGAGTCGTGTGACGTAAGACACTAAATTGATGCGAGATCGATATCTAGTCTGGACCTACTAATAGTCACCCATCACAAATGTGTCTCAGATTTGAAGCTCTATCTCTAATAAAGGGAGATGCACTGCGAACATTGAACTTAAACTGTGTGTGGGTTTATCATTCTCTTGCTCCAATTTATTTGTAGCCGCCGTTGCCGGTGCAATTTTTCTTAGTTCTTGTTCCATACTTCTCTATTAGTTATCATTTCAATAGTCACCCTCTTTCTAGCCCTATCATCTTTCTAGTCCTATCATCTTTCTAGCCCTATCATCTTTCTAGTCCTATCATCTTTCTAGTCCTATCATCTTTCTAGCCCTATCATCTTTCTAGCCCTATCATCTTTCACACACTCAATCCATCGTTTTTTTGGTTTTCCTCTACTCTTAAAGCCATTGACACTCTCCTTACGATATTTCCATTTAGGTATACCGATTGCTATACACATAGTGCTAGCGCTGTGCAACGATGTGGGTACCGGGGCTTAAACAGTGTGGCGATCACAAATTGGGTAACATTTGCGTAGGGCAGTCTAACGGGTCGGGGACATTGGGGAGACGATTGTGGGCAGCTACCTCACGCATAATCGCTTTACGTGAAAGTACAGGGTGGCAGGGACATCAACGCGCAAACTGAAACCATGAATTCAGCACATGCTTCTAGACCCCCTTTTTTTTTTTTTTTTTTGAGGGTGGGTAATCATGAAATAACTTTTCCCGCTCTGGGCGGAGCGGGAGGGCGTGTCGGACTCTTACTGACTAAAACCCACCCGTGTTCCTTCAGTTGTCTGTGCCGGGGGCCACGGTAACCCTTTCGGACTTTCCCGCAACCCCGGCAGGCATCGGCCCTAGCGGACCCCCTAGCGTAGAAATTGTTCGTCGGTTATCATATAAAATCCGAATAAACTAATAAAAATGCTCTTCAACTATCCGCACTTAACATCAACGACTAAAATATACAGAGACACAAAAATAATGACCATAAAGCTACTTTACATTTATAACTTATAATAACACATGTATCTTTATCAGAAAAGTTCTTAACAAAAACATTCACACAAATATCACACTTACCCAGTATAGACAAGTTAGTCAACAAAGTACACGACGAGCAAGTTTACTAGTTCTACCAAAAACCAGGACCAACTATGGCAATAAAATGCTTACATTTGAAGGAGCACAGCTATATAATAAGATACCCTCACGCATAAGAAACCTACACTCATTCAATGCATTCAAAACTCAGCTTAGCCTGTATACTCGTATAATTGCAAACCGGACATTACTTGAAAAATGAATGCGTTGGGTGGGTCGAGTTTCGAGTAGTTTTAATTAGTTTGTGACGGATGTTGTCGAACCTAATATTAGTATTTAATTAAGTAAGTAATAGTTATTGTTCTCAAGTAAGCGACATGTAATGTTTTTATTGAGGATAAAGTTTCTTTAAACCTAAATCTGCAGTTTCATAAAAAAGTGCAATATATACCTACGCGGTTAAATGTATGGGAGAGAAACATTATTTAAAATAACTGACGACAAATTTCAACGCAGGGGGGTCAGATGTTCAGAATCATGTACTGAATCTATGGTATCAGATTGCGCGTCGATGTCCCTAGTGCCACCTTGTACAGAACAGAGGCAGAACGCGTGAGGGAGAGGCTAAATTCGCGCCCTCGCACTCCTAGTCGCCGCAGGCCGATTCCCAGCCACCGTAGGCGCGGGCTTGCGGACGGCGAGCAATGTCGACGACGCGTTGTGTTCCACGCGCGCCTCAAAGAGATATCAGCAACAATGACGGGGTTTGCTAGGAACGATGCCTGCCAGGGTTGTGGGAAAGTCCGATAAGGGTTACCGTCGCCCCTGGCAGAGGCATCTGAAGGAACACGGGTGGGTTATAGTCAGTAAGAGTCTGACACGCCCTCCCGCTCCGCCCAGAGTGGGAGAAGTTATTTGATGATTACCGACCCTCAAAAAAAAAGGGGGGGGGGGGTTCGGAATCATTTACTGAATCCATGGTAACAGTTTGTGGGTCGGTCTCCCTGCCAACATACGTAGTCTACTCATTGAACATGTCTGGGTAATGAAGAAATGGAAGGACTGGCGACATGTTTAAAATGAAGGTTTAATTTTGTTGTCGTCCTTCAAAACGTATATTAATTTGTAGTGATTGATCTTGAGAATCCTACTAATATTATAAATGTGAAAGTTTGTATGTTTGCTACTCAATCACGCAAAAGCGGCTGAATTTGAATTAAATCTAGACAAAGAGAAATTTAGGCAGACGGGTGGACCATGACTAAGTAGTTTAGGACATAGGATACTTTTGATCCCGGTATTCTGTTCCGACGATTTCGTTCCGAAGATTATTTCCGACCTCCACACGAGCGAAGCCGCGGGCAAAGGCTAGCTTGAAATAAATAAAGAGCGAAAATAAAAAAGGGGTGCGCCAAAGTTCACCAAAATTTTCAACTCCGATAATTGGAAATCCGAAAATGTTCTTCCTAACATTTTTCATCCTAACAATCACAATTCCTAACTACTCTGTCTCTAATGTTCATAATTCCGAAGCATTCAACTTCATAATGTCAGTAGCAATAAACATCTATTATACTTTTATTTGTTTCCCTATATTTTCTCAACATAACCATCTTTTATACTATTATTCAAAGTCATATCTTTTTTGTTTAGATTTCTTTTTATTCATAATAATCAGTATTATATACATTAATCATTGTAAGCCCTAATTATCACATGCCATAATTATGATATGCCATAACATAATTTGCCATCGACATCGGGTGTGTAACGGTTGTTTATATCAAGAGAAATTGGATGCAATTGGGACTTTAGGGCACCCCGACTCGGACAGGTTAGGTTAGAAGGGGATGGCGGGGTCGTGTGAGCGAGCGAAGCGAGCGAATAGACCCCGCCATCCCCTTCGTGGTTATTTTTTTATAAACCACACAGAAGTAGGAGCCCCGCTAAGCGGGGCTCCGTCGACCTAGCCCACCATCAACCATGCACAGAAAAAAAAACCTAAAACTATAAATATCATCTTCTACCCACATATATTTTTTATAACACTTGGTAAATGTTTCTTTCTGAGTATGAGTGAAAATATTATGGTAATTATGTTTAGGGATAAAAGCGTTATGATAAAAAACAGTAGGAGTTTAAATATATTTACATTAATGATATTATTAATTAAAATTTTCGGAAACATGAGTGTTATGAACATCGCCGGTAGCACTACAAATAGTATGAATGAAAACTTTAGGATGAAAAATTTTAGGAAGAGTGATCATTCGGATTACAAATCGTTAGGAAGAACAATTTCGGGTAAAGAACTTTAGTTGAGCCAATATGGACCCATAAAAAAGTCCCCATAAAACGACAATACAGAATTCGACTCCTAAATATTTTTCTAATATTTCTCAGAGGTTTGGAAAGCTTTGAAACAACAGTTTCACACAAACACGGAAACGAAAAACAACACCAGATTGCTGAGATCAAACGTGGAAAGATTGAGGCCCGAGTTCACCAACTACAACATAACCATTGATTACGTAGCCGTTCTGTTAGCATTTAACAGTCGTCTAAACAAAGCACGTTTTTTTCGAGTTCACCATTTATTTCTAACCAACGGTTAAATAACCAAACGTTTTTGAATGAGTGAGTCGAAAATGACTGAATGATCGAATGGTATAACATTTTTTTTGTGAATGTTGAAAGTCAACGTCAATCAATTTCCATTGTCAAACTGTGTGATCAAACTCAATTCATAATTATTTCGTGCTGTCGTGTTAGTTTTCTTTTATAATCAGTAAATATGCAAGATAAACGCAAACGTACTGTAAATTCGTACCGTAAATTATCCAAGAAATCGGTAGTAACGGAACTTGTAATAAAGTACAGAGACATAATAGAAAATAAAAAATCGGACGCTAACAACAAATGCCATAAAAGCAAGTGGTTGGAAGCATCTGGCCGACGAATTGGATGCTCTTAGCACACACTTCAAACTTACTTTTTGGGAAAATATCAAACGCCAAACAAAAAAACAATCAACAAGTCGGAAACGGGAGCTGTTTATGACTGCTAAGCAAACGTGGTAATTAAATTACCTAATACTTTGTAGTTCCGGATTGTCGCGATATTTATAACGTAACACATTATTTTTAGGTGGTGGAAGACTACCTCCACCTCCTCCGAATGCCAAACTTCACGTCAGGTAGCATAAACCAATGGTTAAACTGAGTTGGCTAGTTCGTTTAAGTTAATGATCCGATTACAGCACTTAATCAATGGTTAGTGCTTGGTGAACAGCAAAATATTGTTAAACACCCGTTTATGGTTTAAACCTGTTTAAAATTTAACCATATGTTGGTGAACTCGGGTCTTAAAGTTCCAAAGTAAAGCCGTTAGAACAGAGTTTAGGAAACGGCTCACCAACAACTCAGCCTATCGCAGTCCACAGCTGGACATAGCCTCTCCCAGGCTGCGCCACAACACCCTGTCCTCCGCCTTCCGCATCTAGTCGGCCCCAGCCACTTTCTTGAGGTCGTCGGTCCATCTAGCTGGGGGGCGTCCCACGCTACGTTTGCCGATAAGTACGCGGTCTCCACTCCAGATCCAGAGATTTGGCGGCACGGTTGGCGCAGTGGTTAAAAGCGATTGACTGCTGCGTTGCTTTTGTTGAACCAATATTTGTATGACCTGCAAGTAGTTGTTCCGGGTCTGGCTGTTTGTTTATGTGAATTTAAATGTTTGTAAACGCACCCACGATACAGGAGAAATTGCTAGTGTGGGCCAACGTTTAAAAAAAAACAAAGATACAAATCGATCGAAAGAACGGCGAAAAGAAATAATACCATAATTATTTATACGAGTACATACTCCGGCTTAAACTGGAAGGATGCTGGGACAGTAAAAAGGTAAGTTCAACAATAATACTAGAGTGAAACTAGTAGGTACTTACTTTCTTGGGCTTGTGGCTAAGTAATAACTGTTATTACTGTTACAGTCGCACGTGTCGATCGATCAGGTTAAGGCTCCGTGCACATAGAAAACCCTCTTTTGTCAATTTCTTATCTAATTGTGAGAGAGCTGGAAATAATTTGTGGCTACTAGTTACAGCTATATACCTACATATAAACATAATGCAGCATTGCATATGTAAGCGGGCACGCCCTTTATGCCAGGAGGCTTTTTATTATTTATTAAGTTCTGTTTGCGTTTTTGTTTTTATTATTTATTTCTGCTTGAGTATAGTTTTAAATATTGGCGTGTGCTAGCTGACATATGGCAAATAATTTTAATATTTTTGTGTTTCGTAATGTTAATTTATTTATTACTATTATGTATAGAATCCAGTTCTTCTAACTGAACAGACAGCAGTGCTGCTGGGGAGTTTGTTCCGCCACTTCTTCTTCCCAGCTAAAGCACTAGGAAGTGGTGAAGGGTGGGCGTTTTGGGGGGACTGTCTTATGTGATTTTGACGTTCAAAAAGTGCTGATTCTCAGCCTAATTTGAATAAATGACTTTTGTTTGATTTTGATTTTAATTGAAACATTATGTCTGTGTGACTACAAAAGTACAGTTTTCGTGGCGCTAAACCATTCGTGTCAGTCACAGCACCTGTTAATAGTTTCATCACTTTTGCGCTCTCGAAAATATAGTTTTTTGTGCCTTTGATTTACTAAATGAAAATATTGTAAGTTTAATCATAAAATATTTTTTTTATTTTATTTTAAAATTAGCTGAAGATTAATGTGTGATTTTTAAATTTCTTGAAACTGCTTGCTCAATAATAGGAAAAATACATTACTAACAGGGTTTGTTTCGAAAAATGGGTTTGTTCAACATTATTTTTGTGCTATATTTTGTATGGAAGTTGAAAAAAGTGGTCTAGCCACGTGCAAGTAGACCATATAATGATGTTGATGTAATTTTGTAATATTCAAAATCAAAAGTAGTTTCTAGTAAAAAAATTATCAAACGTCAGTCTCGCGTCATTTTTTGGAAAACTTGTTGCGAATATTAGTGATTTTCCATGAATACTTAACTTGTTTGAAAAATCCCTTTCAACTACATGCAAAACAAAGAACTCAACTTTTTGAATCACAAATCATTTTGTTTAAATAATGTTTCCCTTTCCTACAAATAATGCACAGAATTGATTAAAATCAGTCAATTTCGTGCACGGCCCCTTAAGCTACGCTTGTCGCGGTTGACCCCGGATGGGTGACTATCTTTACATACCAAGGCCCTCTGTGCCTCGGAAAGCACGTTAAGCCGTTTGTCCCGGCTGTCATTCGTGGATCTTTGACAATCGTTACGGGTCGTCAGAAGCCTGAAAGTGTGACAACCAGTCTTACCAAGGGGTATCGTATTACCTAGTAATTGGGTTGTGGAGGTCAGATAGGCAGTCGCTCCATGTAAAATACTGGTATTCAGCTGCATCCGGTTAGACTGGAAGCCGACTCCAAAATAGTTTGGGAAAGGCTAGATGATGAGATACTTACTTTCTTGAGGCTTTTTGTTTGCGACATTGAAGAGCCTTACAAAGAATTACGGCCAAGAGGAGCAGCAACCTTCGGGGTAATTGCGTGAGACACATAAAATGACAATTGATAGTAACGCCTTTTATTTCGACAGTTCAGCCACGTTCATTGGGTTATTTACGTAGTTGAGCGGAATATTTTTTAAAATAAGCACTGAATTAGGAACTTCCTTGCAACGCACGAAGGGGTCTCGATATGTAATAGTCAGGATAAAAAAAAATATTTAGTGCACACGAAAGACATAGCACAACACACAAACGCACAATTAAATGATAACAAATTATATGAATATAAAAACAAGGTAATGCCAATATACAAAAACATACTTAAAGAGTTAAAGTAACACTATGACAAACTTCAAACCAAGTAATGGATGGTCACCAATCCACGAACCGACCGCAGCAAGCGTAGCTTAACCTTCAATCCACCCGTGCGGCTGTTATCATTTAGCCACAAGCCCCTCCATTTTTCATTAAATTAATTATTAGACTTACATTCAAATACCGCAAACCTAACATCGAATTAATCCTTCAACTCCTAATTTATACCTAATAATATTTTAATGAAGTAATATTATTCAAGGATTAATGATAAGGTAATCAAATAAGACATTATTAAATCTGCGCCTGATTAATACTTAATTATTAAAATATTATTTTTTTCAGAGCTGTTAACATTTTGAGCATAACTCGAAAATAAATGAAATTAAATCTGAGCTAATTTCAAAAAGGTTCAATTTTAATGAGGCCGAATCGAAAATTATTTTAGCCTTGTGAAAATTTTAATGAGTACCTACGTTATTATAGTACCTACATAGGTACCAGATTCGTGAAAAAAAAACACAAATTCCTTATACAACAGTCGAAAGACTATTTCGATGCATTATTTATTTACATTTTCTGTATGAGTTTCATAGCGAAACTTGTTTAGACTGACGTGTAGAATCACCCCCGTGACGCATGCAGGTGACTATATCGCCACCCTGTATAACCAAGCAAGCAATGCCCTTCATCGTCATCAGCATCATCAGCCTATATTCGTCCACTGCTGGACGTAGGCCTCTCCTAGTGAACGCCACTGAGCCCGATCTTCGGCTCTCCTCATCCAGTCAGCGCCAGCCGCCTTTCGCGAGTCGTCACTCCACCTGGCCGGCGGGTGTCCCACACTACGTTTGCCTAAACGCGGTCTCCTCTCTAAAACTCGCTTTCCCCAACGATTGTCGGTTCTGCGAGAGATGTGACCAGCCCATTGCCAGTTTAGCTTGTTTAGTCTGTGGGCTATGTTGGTTGTTGGTTGCAATGTCCTTAAATTACTATAAAAGCACTGCTGTCTTTTTAACATTGCACAGGCCCAAAAAAACAAAACTTTGACTGTCACAAACACATATAACATCATGCCTGTAATGCCCTGAGGCTTAGGCTGAGGAGTACACTCACATATGGCCAGTTGTTTCGTTCCTTTTTATGTTTCAAACCCCTCTGGCTACGCAAAATGACTGATTTGTGTTGATTTTCGTTCATCCTTGACTACTGACGTTAATTTGAAACGTATGTTTATATAATATTAGGTCGGGGCAGAAGTTCTTTCGTACAATTTTTTATACAAATTCAAAACTAAGAGCTCGTGTAGTCGTGTGGCACCCAAATAAGTATCGAGCTTTTTTGTACACCCAGACTTTTTCAAACGAGTGAAAAATGTTTTGTGATCAACCCCTTACTCTTTAGCTATGTCGTAACTATGAATATCAACAAATATCTTTCTCCACTTTTTCAAAAATGGCAAATAAGTACTCTTCGTAACAGGGCGACCAGAGCAAGCTGCATCTTTGACATCACAATTTCCGGAAATCCGGACTGAAAACGCTTGAACCAACTTTGTGCTGCTCACTCTTACTGACACTAATAAGTGACGTTTATAGAAACGTCACATATTTTTTTCGCGGCTTGTTTTCGCGGCGCGGCATTCATTTTAGCGGACAGAAAAACAATCGGCGGACGGCACGGTTGGCGCAGTGGTTAAGCGATTAACTGCTGCAAATTATCAACTGTTCTATTTATAACTTCCATGCCTACCCAAATGTATGGGACGGCTGGCCATTTTTTCGCTGTTAATTACGATATTGGTCCCATGGAGAGAGTTGTTCAGTTTGGTTTCATGAACACATCAAATTGAGTACATACCGCAATCCCTTCGGGTCCTATCGGGGAAAAGTTTTCTCGTAATAGAGGTATAAAGTTGTAGTTGTAGTAATCTCTGTGATCTGGATGTAAGGGTTGTATCTGTCTGGTTTATTAAAAATGAAAAATTAAACTTAAAAAAGATGTCCCTCCATAACTTTTTTTTTTCTATCTTTTGTTTTTTTTTTCCTTTGATTTTTTTTAAACGTTGCCCCACACTAGTAATTCCTCCTGTATTGAGGGTGCGTTTACAAACATTTAAACTCACATACACAAACATCTAGACCCGGATCTGCAGGTCATAAAAATATAAAAATATTTGTTCCGTACGGGAATCGGACCCGCGACTCGTAGCGCAGCAGTCAATCGCTTAACCACTGCGCCAACCGTGTCGTCAATGCGTCGTGGTCTACAAAACGAAAAAAAAAAATGCAAATAAATAATCAGGATTGGAATGGAAATAGAAGTTCTATTCCCATCATATCGCTGTCGTTGTCCCATGTTACTTGGGGTTGGCGCAACACAAATTGTATGGCACTGATGAAAAATAAGTTTTTGTCGGCTGGTCTGATCATAATATTCTGAGGTCTATAAATATTTATACATGAACTAAACTTTCAATCTTTACGATCGTGAAAGTTCGGCTTACTATGGGAATAAAACACTTCCGTTCAAAATTAATGAAGACAGTACAGCTATTTCAATATTAATTCCTTTAACTACCTCATTATTATAATTGCAAAGCTTTTATCAATCAAAACATATAGCAAAACAATGGGCAATACATCAAAAACAAACCACTCAGTGACGGTATTGGAAATCGATGGCCACTGGTTTTGTGTAAATTAATATGAGGGGAGAATTACTCCCAGCGACTAATTAATAGGGGAACAGATTACAGGAACGTCAAATGTTATCTGAACGGTTAATTTAAGTGTTAAGTGGTTGCATGTTAATCGAGAATCCCGATTTAACTTTGTGGTGGCCGAGTCTTGAATTGATTTCTGCTAATTGGGGAGTTGTTTTGTTTCCAGATTAATATACCAAGTTTAATTTGATCTTGTCGGCTTGGATATAAGACTTCTACATTTCTAAGTAGCCTTTGGCAACGTATGCATCGATATAAATTAGGTAAATTCAGTCAGTCTAGTAGTTTTAAGGGTTGGCTTTTACCTTGGCTAGGCATTGCCATACAACGTGGCAATGCCGCCAGTATCTTGGGTACATTACCTATTGGGATTTTTGCGACGCCATATTTTACCTTGTTAATACATTTAGTAAGGTTAGGATTGTGGCGGCATCTACAACGCAACATGCGAACTACTCATCATCCTGACGTCACGCAAATTCCTACACCGCGCAAGCAGAGTTTAACGCGCAGCTAGCATATACAGAGTTGATACGACCGAGGGGCTTTCCTTTAAACTGTCTATACTAGGTACCATTTTCAAGCTCCGTACCAAAAATCAATTAAATAGGAGCAGTAGTTTAGTCGCAAATGATTTTTTAAGTTTTTGCTCCGTTTGAACACTATGTATCTTTCCTAACAGCTCATTATGTCTGACGCAAGTAGGGCTTGCAATCCGGATATCCGGATATTCGTATTATATGGATATCCGCTGATTTTCAAATCCGGATTTTACTTGCATCATGATCCGGATTTTTCGGATGTTACGGATAGTTGTATTTCTCTTTTAAATATTAAATAAAAAGCAGTCATCTGTAAAGTACATAACTGTTATTACGTTATTTATAATTTTAATATCAAAATAAATGTACAAGAAATTTAAGACTTCGATGGTGAAGAAGGTTGTTATTGTTATTGTTGTTATTGTAGCTACAAGTAATGTAACTGGTCGTAGAACTGAACTGTTGAAGAAACCAAGATTATAACGAAATAATAAAAAAAAATAAGAAAAGTAGTCAAGAATTCAAGATGTCTAAAAAATCACCTACCATGTCTGAGGTGCTTTATAAATACACCGCAGAAGGAAAACTAAAGAATGTATATAACCATTTAAGAACTTCCATGAAAGAAGATTCTTTAGATAGTTTAAGCTTTTTAAGATCATATTTCCAGAATTTTGATAAAAAATAATTTAAGAAATTCGTAATTTATATTATAAAGGGTAATTTGATTATTTTGTTTTATTATATTTGATTTATACCTAGGTACTATTGTTGTTTAATAATTGAGCTGATTTGCCAGGGAAAGAGATATTTTTATTTAATTATTATGTTTAAATAGGTTGATTTGATGGGGATGTTGTGATTTGTGATAAATGTAAGATCTCGTTTTTAATTAGAATTGTTTTTAGTATAAGAAGAATAGATACAAAATGATCTTTGTCATTTTGCGTGAGAGACTGAAAAACGTGTCACAAAAGCTTATTAGTATTATTTATAATAAAAACTAAAAATATCCGTATTATCCGCATTATCCGGATAATCCGGATAGTAAAATATTAATATCCGCATTATCCAGATAGTAAAAATTTACGGGTATTGCAAGCCCTAGACGCAAGTCACAAGTACATCCAAATATTTTCGCTAAAAATATGGCTATGCAAACAAGGAAGCACTAAATACAGACACACTTGCACTTTCATTACAAAGGATGGTTGCGTTTTACTCTGATTTGTAAGGTAATTAAATGTTTGAAAAAAAAAACTAATTTTTGCTGCTTTTTATTTTTATACCGTATCGAATAAATACTAAACACGTATAGTATACGTAGTGTAATTGAATGCCCCTCTGTCATATTCACTCTGTATACAGCGCCCCGACATCAATCGTCGGGCAGTTGCCCACCAGACACGACACCCGTCTGGTCGGAGGATCCCCCCTTTTTCATGGAGGTATGAGCGAACTTTACACACTGTTCCTCGTGCCTCTATTGGATATTATATTTTGATTTTATTTATTTCTTAGATATAAGTTGTTATTTATGTACCTACCTACATTTCCTTTTAATTCTGAATCTAAAAGAAAGAAGATCTTAATTAAGATCTTATTCTTTAAGATCTTAGTTAAGATTGAGCCAAATTATTTTTGTTACTTTCACGTGCATGTACCTAACTTAAGTTTTTGCAGATATGTACCTATGGATTGCTAATATTCCAACCGACTCCCTTAAATAACGATTGAAAGCTTTTACTCAAGTCTCTTTCTGAGACATCAAAGTAAGTAAGTAACTTCACTATACAACACATGTAACACCGTATGTATAGGCACATTTATTTTGTAAATTTAAGAGCGTTTATGAGTCCTTATGAGTGGCAACGTCGCAATTTTGTGTCTTAATTCGTGGTTTTGTATCATTTAATCGGAGCTATATTTTAATAATATGTCTACCTAACTTTTTAGAGTTACGTGAAAAGTGTGTGTAAAAGGTAAGAAACCATTGCGTTTACAGTTCTATTTATATGCAAATAATACATTGGAAACTTGCAGGGGTTTTATTTTCATTGTAAGATAACTGTAAGCATTACGGTTACTTACTTTTTAAACACTTTCACGTAATTCTAAAAAGTTAATTAAACAGATTTTTAAAATATATAGCTCCGATTAAATGTTAAAAATTGAAAACCACGAAATATGACACTAAATTGCGACGTTGCCACTCATAAGGTATAAACGCTCTTAATTACTGCTATCATGATAAATTATGATTTTTTATGTAAATTCAGCTCTTTTGAAGAAAAATTTGGTTCTTCTCTAATTTTAACCCTAATTTTTAACACACCATCAAGTTCGAGAGCGATTTTTGTAAAAAAAACTTACTACTGAAAATGGTTAAATTTACATCGTTTGCTATTTTAAATAAATCCTTATGTTTCCATACAAACATGCATATTTTACGTCACTATGTCAGCGCCGGCTGTCGCTGAAAACCAGCGCTGGGGCTCTGTCTTGCATAGGGTCGCGGCATAATGCTGGGCGATAGCCGTTTTGCGTGGATGTGACGCATGTTTCCCCCAACCTTTTCTTATTTTTTGCGTCATGTTTACCGCAAATAAACGCATTTTCTTTCTTTCTTTCATTAATATACAGCAAGGTAGCGGTAGCATTTTAGTAGACTAAGCAAGAACACACATTGCGAGACATGTGCTTCGCAAGCGATGCGACGACGCGACGCACGCCTTGTAAAGTGTGTATCCACCTTTAGAGATACGATCTTCATGTAAGTTACATTTATTTAAATGTAGCAGCTGTTCCATATACGTAGTAACACTAACCAAATTCGATTCTAAAAGATAATGGAACAAACGGTAATTATTATGAGAAAATGTTTGGTAGATATGGAGGCCAGATGTTACTCCAATAGCAACCGAGAAATATGTACAGACTAGACTATCCAGAAAAAAGGGCAAGATAATATTATAGAAGGATGAAGTGTGAGAGTAGCAGTATTTCTTCCGTCATAATTGACGAACAGTCTTTCACAACACCTGTGCCGCTGAATTCGAACGTCTAGGTTAGATCCTCAAATTACTTAGAGGTCTTTGTTTACCCTTACAATGGAAGAGTACTGTCTGGCTAATTCTGGCAGTTTGGCTAATATCATTACTGCAACAACCTGTTACCATAGATTCAGTACATGATTCTGAATCCCCGTTGACAGTTTTCGTCGGTTAAGTATAAAATAAAAAAAAACTGCTGCTGATACAAGGTGTAACAGAATACAGAATAAACGCAAGTGCTGAAAGTAGTTTGCTCATAATTGACTACTGAATCCATTTCAGTAACTATTAATATATGTATTTAAAAAAAAATGTATTTTGCAATACTGACCGCCGATTTAGCCAAAGAAAATTAAATCTTAATTCAAGGTAATAAGACCAAATTTTAAATGCATAAAGTAATGATAGGGTCAACACGATTTTATAATTATACATATAATATATATAATAATTTGCTTGAAAAGAAAATTGTTTTGGTCATTGTATAATGCTTTTAACTCAATTAACGCAAGACCTCATACACCCCAATTCTCTAATTGGGGTGTATGAGGTCTTGCGTTAATTAAGTTACACGTTGCATAAACTGCTACAATGATATTTAGGCGCTTGAATAACGTTGCAAGGGGTGATGGTAAATATTTGTGCAATTGTTTTCTAAAGTAATATTTATTTTATATAGAGAAAATATATCATTTTTTGTTTATTTGTTTCACTTACACGCTAAAACGGTTGAACGGATTTGGATGAAATTTGGCACACGGTTATACCATGGCCTGTAATACGACATAAAATACTTTTTATCCCAATATTACCACGAGATCGAGACTTATGAGGGTGAAACCGCGGTGCGCAGCTGGTGTGAAATATATTGAAAAAACAAGATGGCGACGTTAGTTCTGATTTTGGTTACGCGCCAAAAGTCTTTTCACAGCTATAGGTACTGTCGCATAGCTCGTGCCGACATGAAAGACTAAAGACAATGATGATTAGAAACAAAACACCACAATTTCCTTAAAGCAATTATTAAATAACAACAAGCCAACGCAACGTATCAATTGACCCACTTTCAACAGGATATTAATTTGGCTCACAACTATTGATTATCTATAAATAGTTGTAAGCCAATACCTATGTAATAAAGCCCTTTATATAATAAATAACCATTGTATATAAGCCAATCTCGTGTATATACATTGCGCTAGCAAGATAAACCGAATATAGCTGCTGTTGCTTTGATCGCAGCTCGCAGGTAAATAGGTACTTGCATCCGAACTAAGGACTAATTACAAGTAAGATGTGCTCCGTTAAACTTGGTAAATACACACTGGCAATTGTATATTAAATGTCGTGTAGGACGCACGTTTGTTAAGACTTACTGAATAAGTTAAAAAAAGTAACTTGTTAAAATAAAATCACTGGCATTTTTTTTTTAATGTGAGACAACATCCACACAAAGTCTTCAGGTCCCGAACTAGGTAGAAGCTGTACTGTGTTATTATTCATTTAATTGAGTAAGTATGGAGTTTCACGAATAATTTGACTGAATTTACACGATCCCGGCCATTCCTGGCCAGGCTTATCAAAATATACCTATATTAGCTCAAACCGAAACGACTACCTACTGACCTAGGACAGACAGGTAACCGATCTCATGACTCCCCAATATGAACGGCAAACGGAGAGAAATGCTATCATCACGTTGGGCTAAAAATCGTCATCACGACCTGCCTAGCCTTTTCGGCTTTCCGGAGAGGTCCCCAACTTTTTTGTCTCATAGACCACTTGCCATGTTTTTCGGATTTGGGTAGACCCCTTTTTTTTCTTTTTTTTATGGTGAGAAATAATCAAATAACTTCTCCCGCCCTGGGCGGAACGGGAGGGCGTCAGACTCTTATTGACTAAAACCCACCCTAGTTCCTTCAGTTGCACGCGAACCCTTTCGGACTTTCCCGCAACCCTGGCAGGCATCGGCCCTAGCGGAACCCGTCATAAAAATTTGGTACTGACATCTCTTTGAGGCGCGCGTGGAACACATCGCGCCGTCGATCCGGGCCTGGTCCTTATCGGGCGGCGAGCTACCCATTGCTCGCCGTCCGCAAGCTGCGCCTATGGTGGCCGGGAATCGGCCTGGGATTCCTGACGCCTAGGGCAAAACCAGCATCACGACCTGCCTAGCCTATTCAGCTTCCCGGAGAGGACTCAAACTTTTTTGTCTCATAGACCACTTGCCATGTTTTTTGGTTTTGGGTAGACTAAATTTAGCTTAGCTAATATTGCATTTATGAAAAAATTTAAATTAAAAAAAGTTTTTATTTTTCACTTTTTAGTTGCGGTACCTACCTAACCAACCTCACAAAAATTTGTATCCCACTACTTGCTACCTATGTAATTTTGTTTAAATCAAGCTTGAATACTATGTGCTACAAGACAACTACTTAGCTTCCAGTCTCGAAAAAATATGCTACTAACTTCGATAAAAAATGTGGGTGTACCCTGATATACTGAATACATCTGCGTAACCCTTCCGAGTGTACAGGCGTGATGTTATGTTGTGTGATTGCGCAAACAATGCATAATTATGCGATAGCAGCAATCACGGTCGATTTGCTGTAATTTTTGAAGAGTTCCGTTGTCTGTCTCCGAAACTGATCATCAGATCTATATGAAATTTAAAAGGGACCATTTCAAAACCAAAAAAAGAATTTTGCAATTCCGTCTATACTTATATGCCCGAAAATACATACAAAAAAAACATCCGTATTGAGAACCACCTCCTTTTAGAAGTCGGTTAAACAAGCTGACAGTTCATCTGATGGTAATTTGTGCCAATCGCTATTATACTGGTATATCAGAGGCCGCATACAGATGCAAGAGCAGTGGTGACCCACTTGTACCTAGGGGAAGTTAAATTGTTTTAAACATGTTTTAAATAAAAATAAATAAGCTAAATTTCCAGAATGTGTTTTACCATTAGGCGTATTTGGGAAGACTTTGGTTTGATCGATAAAGTTTTAGTTTAGTACCTAGTCATCGTTCAAGCAGTGGTGGCTCAGTGGTAACGGCCACGACTTACGAGGTGTAGGTCGTACGTTCGAACTCTGACAGGAACTTTTCTTTGTGTAAATTATTCATTCTTGTTCATTACCACTGCTCTCAGAACTGCGAAGGAAAACATCTTGAGGAAACCGGCATGTCCTAAATCCAAAAAATCGAAGAAGTGTGACATCTATCAACCCGCACAACCCGCACTTGGCCTGCGTGACCCACTCCCTCCCACAGAGAGGAGGCCTGTGTCCCAGCAATGGGAACATTATAGGCAGATTACGCAATTCAGATACGATATAGAGAAACAAAGCCATGGCATAAAAAAAATGTGCATAATTACTCTGGTTACGTGTATCTACCCTTCAAACTGGAAAAAGTGAATTCTATCGAGGACGAATTCTCATAATTATCTCTATCTATATCTTAAGTAATATTTGTTTGCATCTACATTTCCATTTCTACGAAATCGTCAAAGGATACGCAAAGGGTTATGAAGATGTCTAATTAAAAGTACATCCATCTCACAGTCCTGTGGCATTTACTCAACTGTAGGTTGGATAGGTGGCTAGGAATACTTTCCGTCTTATTACAAAACACGATCTAACTTTAACCCGAGCCTAAACCTTCGATTCAGTTTTTGTATTTGCAACTTTATGCCGACTTTAGTAAAGTTCTTAATACAAAATTGACAATCTAAAACCGGACTAAGCTGCCAGTTTTGTAAAAGGAACTGAATTTCGATTTCTGTTAGGTTCTTATTTCAAAAACAGGTTCGATGGTTTAAACGATGTCAAAAGAAAAACCTTGTTTTGTAATAAGACCGTAGAGTTTAGTAGCGGAATTGTAGCATGTAATATTTAATAATTAAAATACAAATTCTTATCACATTCAGCGATACTCAAACAGGAAGACAAACACAATTTTGGTCTGCTTTTGTGAAAACAAATTTCCAGGACATTAAATTGCTGGTTGGACATAAACGTAACACATTTAATAGTAGTTTCTGAAACTGTTGCATAATGAGGAGTATTAAAACACGGAGTGTGTTTTCTAACAGTTTCACGCGAGTATGCGCAGTTTCATACACTATCTATAAATAGAAAATCAAAGTTTCCTACGAACTTCAATACAACATAACGTATGAATGGCGCCAAAACCCAGCACGTCGTCACCGTATGTGCTAAAGCTTGCGCTGCCACAGACAAGTAAAAATTGGAATCAAAACCTTTTTGTAATGCTATAAAAATAGCGCGCCCCGCACTGGCATACCATTAGAAAAAAATATTGATGGAAACTCCTCGGTGATGTTAACTTCTTGGATTTGCCCTGTATCGTTTTGCTAAAAACAATGATTTATAACATTATTTTGTAGAGAAAAGGTGTTTTAGTAGGTACGATTATATTTTTAAATTTCAATATAAACTCGTTTTGAAGTTCATAATTCGAATTTTCTTATATGAGCGTAGATAGGTAACAGTGATTTAATAAACACATATAACATCATGCCTGAATTCCTCGAAGGGTGAGGCATAGGCATAGGCATTACCTATACTATCTCCTCTTGTAGTCCTTACATACTATACTTACCTATACCTACTTCAAAATCTATTACAAAAAGTTATAACATACCTAACCAAACACTAATATCAAGTTTCACTCGAGTAATAGACTCCAGTGATCTAAACAAATATCTAGACTACTCAAGTAATTAATTCAAAGTCCCCAAGTTCTGAGGTTTAGCTGGAATTGGGGTCGTCGGGTACCACCGGTACTTGTGTTGCTAAACAACAGGCAACAAACTGTTTCATAACGAGTCAACATCATTATTGCAAGTTGCAATAATGATGTTGACTCGTTATGAAACAAAAATCTGAAATTACAATGTTGGCAGTTGCAATTTGCAACTGCCAACATTGTAATTTCAGATTTTCACGGTAACATGCAGTTTTGGTGAATTAATTTAGGTAGCTTTTGTTTACGGTGTATTTACAGAGATTATTGAGAAATTAATTAGTGGTAAGTAGTCGCCTCGAAATGGAATTGTTCACATTGATGGACATGCTAAAGTACTAGACAGATAGGTGTCGCATCGAATTCGCATTTACATGTATCCAGTTTACCCGTTGATTATCCAAGTCATTCCGTTCCGAATTTAATGGAAATTTTCCTTCGACATGTTTAGAAGGACACTGAACGAGACACAATAGAAGTTTTATTGCTAATACCTACGTCTTTGGGCGTTTAGTGTCCCGCAAAGTGTTAAACGAAAAATCTATCGGAAAAAGTAAAATGCAACACAGGTAACTTGATAATTGATGTTTCATTAATTTTAAAGAGTTGGAACGCTTGGTTCAAAGCTAACCGTGCAACAAGAACAATTAAACACTTCTCGCTCACTCAAAACTTCACTCACTGGGTCCGCTGCTATAAATGAGAAACTCACAGACTCACAGGGAGTTGTTTATATACTCTCGAAAACATTAGAAATACTTTCCACATAAACTGAAGTTTTATATTTGTGAACATCAATTACGTAAATGTAGGTCACACAAATTTATTTGAAGAAGAAATAATACTTCGTTCGTGTAGATAGCTAAGTGAAACTAGACATATCAAACGCCTCAAAGACGTAGATTTTAGGTACAAAGTAGGTACTTTGAAGGAAAAAAAATATGGTCTTAATTAAACCCGATGTTCTTTCTTTCAAAGTAGTTCCATTTATAGGTCTTGTATAACACAACTAGCGGTCCCGTTATCCAATTTGCCGGGCCCTTAACGAATTTTTCTTTTCATAGAAACATTTTCGGTCTATAACGAAGATTAAAACAAAAAATAACCGATCCAGCCGTTCTCAAGAGATGCGATTACCAAGGACCAGCAATTCATTTTTATTTTTACAACGTGTAACATAATTAACGCAAGACCTCATACACCCCAATTAGAGTATTGAGTTAAAAGCCAAAACAATTTTTTAAAGCTTATTATTATCATTATGAAAATCGTGTTGACCCTAGCATTACTTTATGCATTAACAATTGAGTCTTATTGCCTTGAAATAAGATTTAATTTTCTTTCAAAATACATATTTTTTTAAATAAATACCTATACTAATACTTACTGAAATAGATTCAGTAGTCAATTATGAGCAAACTACTTCCAGGACTTGCGTTTATTCTGTTACACCTTGTATGAAAGATAGATGGATACATAGATAATATTTAGTAGCATCGAAACTAAAACCCTTTGCGGATAACATTGTCAAGTAAAGCAACCTAATTAAAATCTTGTTTGTACAGGATATTAGAAGGGTCTCAAGACCATCCCTTAAGTTCTAAATAACAGCAAACAAGACCCAAAGTCGATGAAGGTTATGTACTTTGATCGATATCTTGTAAAATGTAAACATTAGGAATAAGGACGTCAAAGAGTGGCTTATATTGATCGTTGCCTCATTACGACACGGATCAAGTAATGGAGCTGGACAATTTAGTCTTTTAGACACAACACAAACCCGCCTTTGGGACCTAGATTTAGTATCCTAGTTATGAAAAACTATCCTTTAGGTCGAAATGGTCGATTGCATAATGCACCTATGCATTTGTCTTACATAACATGAGATGTTACACCTTCGGTCAACAAAAAACATTCCAACATTAAATACAGTTTTGTGTAATAGGTATTCATTGATTATTTTTTATCAAAGTCAAATATCCCTTGGTTTCTTACCTTGTTATTAGATAATTATAGGTCATCCACGGTAGATGCTAGTCTCAATATATTTTACATATCTAGTATTTGTACAAAAACAAACGAAATCCAAATATAATTCCGAGAACAGAACCCTCAGCTTACCCTATCAAAAACTCTCAGTTGCTTTGTTTGTTTTGTCCTAACCCCAGATTAATTAATGGCCAGAGCCAGTCCCCTACCAACACCTGCCGTATGATGCCGAAAAGTAATTAATTGGTTAAGCAAAAAAAGAAAATATTCACTTTTTGTTGTTTGTTCGCTAAAACGCTTGTCCAAACTGACTGTAGCAATACCGACTCCAATTTTTGTTACAATGGAGTTTTAAAGGCAAGTTTTAATAGGTAAAATTTATATTTCATGCTTCATATTCCTTTGAAGTATTGTTTTCCGGGAGCAAATTGTAAAAGTATCTCTCTCTATAAATCTCATATAATATTTCTGTATAAAGTAAGTAAGTAGTAGTAGTATCATATAATGTAAGTAGATGATTCAATAAGTACTTATGTCATAATATCATGGGAATTGATAAATTTACATTGGGAATAAATTTTCTGTTTTTAGTAATACATGTCTGGACTGCATTGCTTCGGAATAAATAACACCATAAAATACACACTCGCGCAGAAAACTGAAATGGAAACGAATAAAATATAATGGACTCCATTTTCCTATTATACAACATCGACAAAAAATTAAAATTTTTAGCACGTTACTTGGTCAAAAAGGGATGGATATTACGTCATAATAAATTCAAATATATTTAAAATCCAAATTGAGTTTTCTCCCCGTGTCCGTTGCGTTTGTATTTTTCCGGGCTTATGACGATACCCGGGGTTGGCAAACCCTGCTTGTTTATTTGTTTTAAGGGGACGACTACATGACCTAAATGCACGTTTTATAATGCCTAATAGTATTATGGGCCACTGCAGTAAAGAAAATCAGAAAATATATGATATTCTTCAGGATTTAAGCTAGTTAGATAGTGTGTTGAAAACATAATACAACTAATTTAGTACGATAGAAAAACTCAGGAACATACCTCAAAAAATTTATTTTAACGATTAAAAACCATACTAATATACATGAAATCATTCTGTTTTTTTTTTCAGATTGTTCTTCAACCAACATATTAACGTGATAGTGTTTTAATTTTTTACTCCACTCAATATATTTTTTTGTAAATTGAGAATTGCGTCATATTTTGCAATAAATTACCAGCTTTGTGTCATCGCGCTTCTCTTTCTAATCTATGCAGTCCGACAGTGACCGCGCTTTAGCTGTTGTCAGCCCTTTAACTCAGTGCGATATCTCGTTTCTGTAAATACTATTTTGTAACGAGTCAAGCGTTTGTGTGAGAGTCTCGTAGCTAAATAATAACAGCCACACTAGTCGATCGCTTTGCGTGGATGGGTGAACCATCCATTACATACTGAGACCCCTTCGTGCCTCGGAAAGCCCGTCAAGATGGTCCCAGCTATCATTAATCGCATCCTTAATAGAATACTGACCTAATAGAGCTTGAGTGAAAGTTAGGATTTCTGCATTCTTTTTTGCTCAGAAACCAAAAACCATTGTTTAAATCAATGGTTTCTGGAAAAGTAGGATTATTTACACATATTTAACTGTTCATTACATATTTATTATATTGGCTAATAAGCCGACTAGAAGAGCGTTTATACCTTATTAGTGGCAACGTCGTAATTTAGTGTCATAGGTATTTCGTGGTTTTAAATTTTTATCATTTAATCGGAGCTATATTTTAAAAATCTGTTTAATTAACTTTTTAGAATTATGTGAAAACTGTGTAAAAGGTAAGAAATCGTTGCGTTTACAGTTCTATTTATATGCAAATAATACATTGGAAACTTGCAGGGCGTTATTTTCATTGTAAAATAACTGTAAGCATTACGGTTACTTACTTTTTAACCACTTTCACGTAATTCTAAAAAGTTAATTAAACAGATTTTTAAAATACAGCTCCGATTAAATGATAAAAATTTAAAACCACGAAATATGACACTAAATTGTGACGTTGCCACTCATAAGGTATAAACGCTCTTAAACGGCGATGTCCATGAAATCTACTTTTTTGAGTTATGCCAATATTCTATTAAGCGTGCGATTTGTAGACCCTTCAGTCGTTACGGGTAGTCTGACGCCCGAAAGTCTGACAGCTTGTCTTACCAAGGAGTATCGTATTAGGTATCCAGTTACTGGGCTGTGGAGGTCAGATAGGCAGTCGCTTCATGTGGAATACTGGTATTCCGCTGCTCCCGGTAAGACTGGAAGCCGATCTTAACATAGGTGGGAAAAGGCTAGGAAAATTATTATGATGTGTCAAGGGTTTGTGTACGTTTTAAGAACCTAAGTAGGCGGGTATACACCGCCAGAAAAATTATTTGTAAATCGAATTGACACACTACGTCAATTTGCTGTGTTAAAGCTTACAGAGAAAAACAATACCAAAGAAAGGACATTTGAGTAGGCCGCATAAATGACTCAAACTGCCAGATCATGGTTAAACTAACTGAGAAAAAAACAAAAAAAAAACAATGACCGACATAGTTCTCACATTCTCAATAATTAAAATAATATTGAATACTTTAAAAAGTAAATACTCATGTCATAGTATATATAAAATTCATCAATGTCAATGTGTATATAAAAATCTGGACATAATCTTTGAGGACCATGTATGAAATGACCATGTATATGTATGTGTCTGAAATGGTCTTTTGAGGAAAGAACCACACAGATTGAGTGGAGCTGTCCAGTCAGTGCACGCATTTGTCAGTAACCGTGCAGCTCAACCCAGAGCACAAGGCTATTCATACAACTGTCAAAGAATGACAGCTGTGATTTGTAAACACGGACAATAATTTAACTTGTTAGTCAATTTGCTTAACCGCTAATTTCCCGGACGTACCCAAGTCTGGGTTTTCATTTTACCCTGATACGAATTAAAGCAGCTGCGTCCTTCAAAGGGGAAGATTCTAGCAATAAGAAAATCTTACTTTTCAACTTGAAGTTGGAATTGTACTTTATAAAAAAAAAAATGGGAATACGCTCGGCCACTTTTGCATGGGAATTGTCAGGAATACTGTGATGCATAGCTTTATTTTGAAATAATCAAAAAGATGAACCCTTTTAACACTTTGCGGGTACTAAACGCTCCCCAACATAAACAATAAAACTTCTATTGTGTCTCGTTCACTGTCCTTCAACCGATTAAACACCAGACACAGTATTAGGTATATTTATTTACAAAAAATGTATTAACAGCTTGCTATTTTTAAATATTTTTCGTTTGGGGGCGGATGTTTCAGTCACTGCGATACCAATGTTTGATGGATAACCTCAATGTTGACCGCGAACAATTTGACGCATGAACTAAAGAGAAAATAATCAGAATTGTGCCGGTTTCAAACCCTAAAACTTTTTGATGTAACCTACATATTCATAAACTGAAAGATTTTTATATACTCGCAATTTTCTTATTCTAACTAAAAGAAAAAGAAAATGGGTTTCTACTTGTTTTATACGGTAAATCGTTTTCTAGGAAGGTTTTCAAGCATAGTGTGATGTGGCTAGATATAGAAAATAAAGTGTAGTTACTTATACGCAAAAACAAAAGAAAAACACTCATGACCACAATGAAAAACTAGTTCTTTAGAATTCTCGTCTATATTTCAATAAAAGATGTTTACACACTAAAATTTTTGCATAATAGGTCAAATACATCTACACTACAATGACCCACAAGTATAGGTAGCATTCAAATTATATCACATTAGCCATTGCATCGTCAGGGTAATCAATCATCATCTGGCTAGCCTTTTCCACTATGTCGGGGTCGGCTTCCAGTCTAACCGGATGCAGCTGAATATAAGTTTTTGCACCTCCACAACCCAGTTACTGGGTAATACGATACAGACTAGTTGTCAGACTTTCGGGCTTCTGACGACCCGTAACGACTGTCAAAGTTCCACGAATGACAGCCGGAACTAACGGCTTAACGTGCTTTCCGAGGCATGGAGGGGTCTTGGTATGTATAGATGATCACCCATTCAAGGACCGACCGCGGCAAGCGTCGCTTAACCTGATGATCGACTCGTGCGGCTGTTATTACTTACTCACAAGCCCCACAATAGGGTAATCAATACTAACCAAAATCAATGAGAATCTACTGTCTCATTTCAGCCCACAAATAAAACCAACATTTAATTGGAATAATTTTATTATAGGAACATAGGCTACATGCACTCGTGCGTCCCTAGGGGAAACTCGTCCCGAACTCGCGACCCGCCCGGCGCGCGACAGTGCGCGACATCAATCGAGGCGGTCATTATTTCGATTTTGGTAAAAATTGCTCTCGATACATTTTATTTTTGAAGAAGACAAATCGTAATTACAGGTGTTCTACATTAGCTAACAGGTAAGTGTCAATTTTTTTTTTAGAGTGTGATATTTTTTAGATTATGTTATTATTATTACAATTCTCGCTCCAGGGAATGGTGGCTTCAATGTCCAGTCCGTCAGCCAATGGTGCCACGAAGTATGCAAAAACGGCAATACGTGTCATCTGCGATGTTTGCCAAGTAAAATTGCGTTGGGTGAGATGGATTTTCAAAAGATTTTATATTTAATTATTATCCAAAAAAACAATTGCTTTATTTCGTTTTTTTGATTGTTTGTAGTTTGTACCCCCCCGTCACTTGTCCCTAAAGTTTCATTAGAAAACCAGCGTCCGAAAGCATCTGTCTGGCATT
This sequence comes from Brachylomia viminalis, assembly GCA_937001585.2. Taxonomy (NCBI): domain Eukaryota; kingdom Metazoa; phylum Arthropoda; class Insecta; order Lepidoptera; family Noctuidae; genus Brachylomia; species Brachylomia viminalis. Next base: position 8,381,131 of record OW443304.2, read on the forward strand.
AATGCTGAAATTAACCTTTTTGGCGCAGCCGTGAGGCACACACTATTGTTGTTAAAACATTATTTTCACTTTTGATTTTGTTATTTGTATTTTGTGTTTCACGAACTGTGTCCAAATAAACGTTATTCTTTCTTTCTTTCTGTTTTTATGACGATAATAAACCATTACGAGTTTCTTAAAAATCAATATTTTCAAAATCTATGACATCTTAGACCACCAACCTATATGCTAATAGGAATAATATGATTGAGAGAATTTCTAATCATAACTACTAATTAGCAGTCTTCTATGATGATATTTGTCGTAGGTACCTATAATAAAACCTATAACGAAGCGAAATAAAAGTTCCTTACTTACTTACTAAGTCCACAAGCAATACAATACGAACTAAGAAACAAGATCTCGTTAATCTTTACAAAACCTAGTCCCAATAAACTTGTACATTTTCTGACTGACGATGAAGACAAACATTGTAAGCAAACCTGGACTGAAAATTGGCAGTAGCGAAATGGCCTTACGAGTAGATAGTAAAGAAAGAATAATAATATACAGACTAATATTTATTCTGTGCTAAAACGGACACCGCATATCACAGATACACACACAGAGACACAGCGAATCCTAGTGTGAGTTCCAGGAATCAATGCATTCGAATGTCATTTCTTAAACAATAAACTATTCTTGTAATCTGCAAAATAAAAAGGGCATTTATTTAATCGAACCTCTAATAATTCCCCATTTTAAGCTACTAAAAATATAATGATTGAGCCTCTTATTGCGAACCTCAAATAATTGAGATTCTTAAAAATATCTACTAAAGAGACAAGTAACTGCGCCCAACTGTAAGAAAAGTCAGAAAGTTAAAGAGAAGGCACTGACCTCTATATTTTAATAGAGGTCAGTGAGAGAAGGTCAATTATTAATAAAAAGGTGTGTATCACCAGAAGTGCAAAAACTTTTTTGAGGTTCGTTAATTTAAAAAAAAGTGTCCATCATTAGAAAGTCAATACCTAAGTTTTTAGATGATTTTGTATGTAAGTACCTAGGTACCTAGTGGTTTTAGTAACTTTAAAGACACAAATACTGCCAAAAATCAAGTTCAACTCGATTTTATCAGGTAACCTCCCGAATGATAATCGGTTTTGATAAAACGGCTCTTTATAAGCCACTAATTATCGTACCTAATGGGTATATCGAGCGTAAAATCGCAAACTAATTAGAATGTTGAGCAAAAGCACACACAGCGTTAGAAGTTCGCACTGTCGGTTATTATGGTACGTGTCGGTAGATTTTAAATGACGGTAGAAGGATATACCTATGTATAACGGAGAATTACCTAAATGGAGGAGGACATGCCGTCTTGATTACTTATAGATATTTTCAATATATCTTCCTCCTTAACGTTTTCGGGGAGTATTGAAAGAGGGTGTAGTGATCAGGTAGGTATCTATTTTTTTTGTTTCCTTTTTGTTGCTCTCCGTACTTTGTTGAGAGGCTGCAATATCGTTAAGTGTTTTTCCATTAAAACGATTACTTATGGATCGCAGAAGAAATAAAATGAAATACCATTTTATTTTAACATCTTGCTCTATTCTGAATAGTTAGTACCAACTAGGTACTACATAATTACATTTATTATGTCGAGGTACCTACTAAAGGACGCCTGCGATCCTTAGGTAATCGTTTTAACGGAAATACACTAAACGATATTGCAGCCTCTCAACAAAGTACATCGAGCAACAAAAAGGAACCAATAAAATAGATACCTACCTGATCACTACACCCTCTTTCAATACTACACGAAAACGTTTTCCAAAAATCCCTGAACAAATTCAAAACATGATTTTACGTCAGCAATTACGTTAAAGTCCTAAACACTAGCCTACATCCAAGGGTATTAAGGGTGACTGGGCCCATTGAAAGACTATCGCCATTTTGTGTCCCATTTATCCAACGAGCTACGCGAATGTTCGGCGCGGATAAGCGAAGTAATAAAACTGATCAGTATACGTGACACTAGGTGATTTTCGCGCACTGTTGCCCTCAAAGAATTAGCGTATACATCGGCGCGTCGGGTAAACGCGTCCATGAATAAACTAGCACCGAATTGCGAGGTAAATTGAGGCTAGAGGGAGTTATTAAAGCGTGGTGTATATGTCGCAGATGGATTGTCGAATCTGCTGTTTTACACAACCATCAGCCGTTTTACAAAACAGCTCCGTTTCGTGCAACAGCCAGTTGGATTGTCATTGCGTAACGTTTAACAAACCTGTTACCCACGTTTGAACGTAATGCAGAATGTCTTATCTGCAGTCACAATAATCGTTTGGTATGGCTTCTAATGCCGAATCGGTCGCAGTAACTAATCTAGGGCACACTTTTTTTTTGGAGGTTGTGAGATCATCAAATAACTTCTCCCGCTCTGGGCGGAGCGGGAGGGCATGTCAGACTCTTACTTACTAAAACCCACCCGCGTTCCTTCAGTTGCCAGCGCAAGGGGCCACGGTAACCCTTTCGGACTTTCCCGCAACCCTGGCAGACATCGGCCCTAGCGGACCCCGTCATAAGCTAGGGCACCCTGACCAATTGAGTTTAGGTTAGGTTAGAACTGTGACCAACTGATCGCGAGCTGAGTGAGCGTAGTGAGCGGTGCCGCGGCAGCAGCCGGCGAGCGCTACTTCTAAGTTGATCGCAGTTACTTGGCTATTCATTATTTTGAGGACTGACTTTCAGAAAACTCTGAAGACTTTATAGGTATTAAAATTGTCCTAAAAATTACTGTTTTCATTTATGTTTAGGGTAATTTTCACATCATAATGCTCATTTATTTATTTCTGTTTCGGATACCATTATTTGTGTTGAGAAACACAGAGCCCACGAGCGTCATAATATAGAACAAAATTTTACAATCTGACATTTCATTTCACGCAATTTTACATAACCTCTAATCACTTACCCACTGCATTGATAAATGCAAAACGTTTATGCAATTCTGCGTGCTAGAGTTCAGACTGAGCGGTTTCGTAAAACGGCTAGTGGTTACGTAAAACAGCGGATTCGACAGTCCATCTGCGACATATATATTATATAAACCTATTGAGTGTAGCGACTCGCGTGGACATCGGACATGATAATGCCTTTGCGCGTTATGATACTAGAGATACTACGACGGGCTGAGCCTGGGCAGTCAGATTCGTTACCGTACTAGCGGACTAGTTAATCTCTTGCCCACAACAGGGGCGCTTGAATTAGAGCACAATATGGCGATACGAGACAAAAATAAGTGGCCATCGCGAAATATGCAACAATACTTTTAACAATAACCTAAGAATAAAGATCAGAAGGATATAAGCAGAGACTTTGACAGAAGCTGAAATGTCTTCTTATATGCGATGAGGGCATTTCAAGATGGTTTTTTTTATAGTTGCTTACCTTTCTTTTCCAAATACATAATCTTATTGCAGATGATGGTGAAGATGGCCGGGTTTTCTTTCAACACACATTACCGTCACTGTACTTACCTTTTGTAGGATAAGATTTAAAGTAATCTTCCTACTCTTTGCTGAGCTTACAATTTTTTTAGGGACAGTCATTATCTAGCCACTACTTATGCTGAGAGCCTCGATGAACTCTCAATGGCTTATGGTTTTGACAAAGGTAGGTATTTTTTCTTGAGTATTCAAAGGTTTGTGAAATACCGAACCGTTAGCACTAATAAGTTTAAGTCTGGTATGAATATCAGAAGCCGATTAACGAGCTAAACTTAACCAAACCAATACAAATTAAGTTAAGGAGTTAAGAGATAGTTCCTTCCCAAATTTCAGTGAACAAGTGAGCAATGTTGGAAGTTTCGGGTAGCTTTAAATTAAAATAGTAGCAATGCATTTGGTTTAATCAAATTGGTCTGAAGTTAGCCAGTGTTGATTGAGGTCCACTGTCAATAGACGTCACGCTATACAACCGGTGAACCAAAGGGAGCAATAACGGTCTCGCTCCGGTGAAATAAAAAAGGGTTCACGCTTTTGTGACTTTTCAGATATTGGCAGGGTTGTTAGGTAGGCAGATATTGGTAGTTATGTAAAATAATGCAATAAAAATCTAAGTTCAAAATGACGGCTGTATTTTCCCAAAATAGGGTTTCACATTTTGTCATCCGCCAACTACATATATCTGTCACAAATCTGAATGGACATACAAATTTTCTAAAATGTGAAACAAATCATGACTCTAATTGTGATGGATTTTCAATTGAGTCGAGAACACATACCTAGTTTACAGCGACCGATTAAGCGGCTTAAATGCATTGTGTCAATGCCGGTGCTTAGGTATTCAAGACCCAATCTGTTGCGTAGTGGCGTCGTAGATGAGATTAGAAAATAGATCCCTATGTACTTTGTTCAGGGATTATGCAATCTCGTTAAAACTTAAAAACCTACAAGTTACAAGCAAACTTTAAATTGGCCATAGTTCCTACTTGAGAGCACGCGAAATAATTTCAAGACAGTGCTGTGACTCCTATAACTGCCAAATTTTCAAAGTTTTTCCAAAAAAATATTTTCATGTCTAAACAATTTGCAAAATACACAGCAATATGAATAACAACTTGCATTTATTAGAAGATAAAATAATCTTTCTACGAATCACATCCTGTAGTCCTGTCACATCACATCCTGTCTATCAGTATGGATAATTTAGTAAACGTTACGTGAATCGTTTTTGTAATAACGAATAATTTTAATTCAAGTAAGACTTCCCTTTTTCCACTAATTAAGCTAAATAGCGATTTTGTTTTAATTAGCATTGTTATTAGCTGCCCGTAATTGAGCGTATTTTCGTTCAAGGAATCGATGTCATTTCATTTCTCATTCTCTTCATCAATGAATATTATTATGGTCCTACCTACTTTTATTATTTTTATTAATTTGATTCATACACAGTACTTATTTTTTTTAGAAAAGGAAATTAGTTCAAAAATAATAAATATCTGTCACTTAAAACAAAAAAATATTACACACTGTCGAACGGTCACAAATCCTGGCCCTCAATAAATGACGCACTCGTAAAATTCTAAATTCAAGTCAGTTTAGGGGCGAAAACTTGTCGCGATTTTCCCGCTCAAAAATGGCGCGAGCACTCGCGGCCGATGTCACGTCTCGACTGGTTGAGATCCGTTGAATTGAAAGGGATGCTGGGACCCGGGCGCGCCCCCTCCCGCTGCTTGTCGCCACAAAAGATGTATAAACAGAAGGCCTGTTTTATTATCTTCATGGTCGAAAATTATCACTGCACAAGCTTCGGCTTCTGAATTCTGATGATCCAAATTTCAAGTTTCATTATTGCTGTCATTTATATTCTTTGGAAACAGTATTGAGGGTGATAAGACTGATCGACATAGGGCGTGTCATCTTTCTACACCATGCAATCCTTTTTTTATAAATGATTTATTGCTTTATTACAGCTAGCCGAGAAAAGGAGCCCGTTTCCCAAATCCCATGTCTTTTTATATAGCAACCGGCATCGGATGGAAGTTTTCCGGCAAATAGAGATTTGCATTTTCTGAACGCTAGGTATGTCATTCAATGAGTTTGCGTTGTTAAAAGTTGTTCTTCTCAAACTTCCTTATCACACCCTGTCGCTCTGTGCACGGCATTGAGCCACTAGCCTTTATGCCCCACGCAAATTGGATGCGATTAGTACGTACCGTGGTATGAAAATGCTTTGATTACGGTATACCCTTGAATTTAATTAAAACTCAAACTCACGTATTTTATTGCACTTTTGCGGTAACTAGATGTTATATTCCAGGGGCAATTCTGTCAGGGCGCAGCAACTTACGTAGCATTAAAATTTTAATGACTTTACATTCAGTAAAAGATTAATAAAGAGAAAATACATAGGTCATTTTCTAGTTCTAAATATTATTTATACCTAATAAACTAAGATGACCCGACAGACTTTGTCCCGTCAAAATTTCAATATGGTTTTGAGTTCATACAAAAATCACATAAGTACTTAGTAAGTAAAGTTCTTTCAGTTTTGACCGATTTTTTTCATTTTTCGGGCAACTTTTCCAATTTTCTTTCTGTAAAACCCTATCATGAAAATTTTGAAACCAATAATAGCCAAATCGGTCCTGACGTTCTCGAGTGTTACGCTTACTTACGAACTGCATTTAATTTTTTATAGACCCTAAATATTTATAATAAGATGACCCGACAGACGTTATCCTGTCAAAATTTGAATATGGCCTTAGTTCATACAAAAAACCCATAGAAAAAGCACTATCACTGTTGACCGAATTTTACAATTTCTCGGACAACTTTTCCAATCTACTTTCCGTAAAACCTTATTTCGGACTACTTAACATAACGAAAATTTTAAAACAAAGAATATCCAAATCGGTCCAGTCGTTCTCAAGTGACACGCTTACCAACGGACAGCATTTCATTTTTATTATACATATACAAGGTGTTGTTTTGCATCCTCGTCAAATTCGAGGAGGTAACTATGCTAATGATTCTCGACACGAATCAATAATAAAATAAGTAGGTATTTATTTTTATTTTTTGTATTTTTCGGAAATCGGCATGTGTAGGGCCCGTGTGATACCGCCCTGTAACTGCGCTGTAACTGTAACGCATGCACACAGCGACATAGTCGTACGACACTGCCTACCGCATACGCAACGGGGCGATTTTGTTCTTTGAAAGTGGAGTATTCTGAAATACTGTCAAACTTAAATACCAAAAAAAACAAGTATGTATTAATTATTGAGCAGGATCGTAATTTTATTTGATTATTTATGTCTTTCATAACAGCCTCCTGAAATTTGACGAGGATGCAAAACGACACGTTGTATATTCTACATAACCATACGTATTTAAAGATTTTGAAATATATCTTTAGCATAAACTATACAATGCAAATTTCTATACAGGGTGGCACTTGGCAGGGACATCGAACCACAAACTGTTACCATGAATTCAGCACATTATTGTAGATCCCCTAGCATAATAACTATTCAGTTTGTTGTCAAAATAAATCTGTTGTTTATAGAAAAGTGCACTACCTAGGTGGTCAAAATGTATGGAAAACGACGCGAATCGCACGCGACACAAAGGCACCACTCGTTGCGCGACAGGCGGTGCCTTTGTGTCGCGTTGCGCGTCGCACCTGTTTGTAGGAGCCTTAATGAGTAGCTACTTTTGGTAATGAGTAGCTACTTTTGGTAATGAGTAGCTACTTTTGGTAATGAGTAGCTACTTTTGGTAAAGAGTAGCTACTTTTGGTAATGAGTAGCTACTTTTGGTAAAGAGTAGCTACTTTTGGTAATGAGTAGCTACTTTTGGTAATGAGTAGCTACTTTTGGTAATGAGTAGCTACTTTTGGTAATGAGTAGCTACTTTTGGTAATGAGTAGCTACTTTTGGTAAAGAGTAGCTACTTTTGGTAATGAGTAGCTACTTTTGGTAATGAGTTGCTACTTTTGGTAAAGAGTAGCTACTTTTGGTAATGAGTTGCTACTTTTGGTAAAGAGTAGCTACTTTTGGTAATGAGTAGCTACTTTTGGTAATGAGTAGCTACTTTTGGTAATGAGTTGCTACTTTTGGTAAAGAGTAGCTACTTTTGGTAAAGATAGGTCGCCTACAACTGAGCCAAGTAACGAAAGCTCTAGAACGACTTAAGGCAAAACGGTCAGCGGGGCCGGATGGGATTCCTTCTTTTCTAATTAGGGACTGCCGCGCTGTACTAGCGAAGCCGCTTCTTCATTTATATAATCTGTGCATTGATTCGTCATATTTTCCTGAGTGCTGGAAAATCACACGTGTGATCCCAGTACCTAAGGGCGGGATGGATTCGGACGTGAGTGGCTATAGACCAGTGGCAATTCTGTCAGCACCAGCAAAGGTTTTTGAGTCGACCATACAAACGTGCATATTAGGCCAAGTATCTTGTTTGCTGTCGGATGCCCAGCACGGATTTCGACCGGGTTGTAGCACGGCCAGCAATCTACTGAACTTTATGACGTACGTGGTTCCAAATGTTGATGCGGGAGTACAAGTTGACGCTGCCTATTTTGACTTTAAAAAAGCTTTCGATTTGGTGGATAACGACATATTATTATGTACTTTTGGTAATGTGTAGCTAATTTTGGTTTAAACATACAGAATATGTAATTAGGTACATTGGAAATGTGTGGGCGTTTGTTTTACGCTCGCAGAGTGAAAGGAAACTTTTGCAGAAATTTAATCATTTAAAATTAAATGGTGTTTAACAGTTTTCAGTTCAGGGTTTTATGTTCAGCGTTTCATTAATTACGAGTTGCAGGTCATAGGTTCGAACCCAGACAGGTGCTTTACTTAGTGTAAATTATTTCATCACCATTGCTCTCAAAATGGTGAAGGAAAACATCGTGAGGAAACCGGCATGTCCTAGAACCAAAAAATTCGAAGACATGTGACATCCGCCAACCAGCACTGGGCCCGCGTGGTGGATTACAGCCCGCTCCTTCTCACCGAGAGGAGGCCTGTGTCCCAGCAGTGGGAACAGTATTGGCTGGTTATGCTGTTTAATTAATTAATTAAGTGTTTAATGTTATCAGCTTGTTTTTATCGTTTATCTAGCATTAGTAAAAGTAGTTGCGTTCCTAATGGCCAAAATAGCCCAAGTCCTGGGGCCGTACTATGACGTGTTAATTCCATCATTGTTCCAGCGTGGAAGAGAGACGGAGCTATACATGACCGATAGCACTATCTCTTTTTCTCAACGGAATCATGATGGCGTTAACAGCTAGAAGATAGAAGAAAATATTATATGAGTGACTTCTACGGGTGCCTGTCTAGAAAAGAAAATAAATTCATTTCTTCCACATGGGACTCGCCTATTCTCGCATAGATTTTTTTGTGTTTACCGTAACAGATGTTTGTTTAGGTACTTCCAATTTTAATTTTGTTCGCATTTCGTTTTAAATGTTATTAAAAATAATTAGCCCTATTTATTCTGCATATCTTTGCGTTGCAGTATTTTCAGTAATTTACAGAATGTCTCTTAGTTCAGTGTTAAAGTTATTTATTTCTCCTCCAATATCACGTTCATCAAAAACTCTTATTACGTAGGTATATATTCTATGTAGATAGAGTTTTCGTCGACAGACACCCTTTGAGCGAGCTCTTTAAATCACTTTCGAGTTCTTCCCAGGACGTTATTAGAAAATGTACAATATTTAATACAGTTAGGAATCTCGACCCTTTGCATAAATGTGGCGGCGTGCTTGTTTTTATGACATTTTTATGGCAAAATGGCAACAAATTGTGCTTTGTGCAAGTAAGTATAACCAGGAATATAACTTTAGTGGGTACGTTTGTTAATTTATAAAAAAGAAAACGGTGACTATTTGATGGAAACTCAAAGGCATTTGACACATTCCATTTGTTAGTTCAAGAAAGTAACAGATAGCTTATTTTTATAGCTTAATATAAAGATCGGTGTTGGTATTACATATTACATAGGTAGATGAAAAAAAAAACCCGCCAAATGCATAATGTACTCAATTTTTTGAAGTAGGTAAAACAATTATAATTAACTAGGGTTGCTTGGTAATAAAACCTTATAGGTACCTACGTGTATATATTTAGATAGATACTTTTCCTGTTTATTAATATTGAGGCTTTTCCTCCGTTGGGCATTTAAAACCACTTCACATGATTTCAATGATGGATCTTTTTAAACAATGGGTTGTTTAAATACTTCGAAGAAAGAAACTATTGTATTCTTTATAAAGATTACAAGAGTACCTACCTACACATAAAGCAAGTTCTACATATTTACGCATAAAAAAACCAAAGAAAGAAATCCTATAAAAATCACAAACTTTATAATAACTTGTCGTTCTCAATACCGGAGTTCCCCCAGGTGAAATTAATAAAGCTTCCGAATATCTCAATTTCGGCGAGTCTTCGGTAAACTCTTCAGCAAATCGAATATTTTCGAGGATAATTTACCTACTTCGGCTTCGGGTTAGATAAATGTCCTGTTTTATTTATAAGTAAATGGAAAGCGATTTGGATGATGCTTAAATAAATTTGCTAGTAGCCATAAATACTTAGTAGGTATCTGACAAATCGAAAACAAAATTAATTATTGATTAATTCAACGTTTGGATATGGTCTGAGATACTTTTACGTTGTTGACATTTTGCTGACGATTATATTGACATTTTGCTGGCATAGTATTTAGAACGAGGCTTTATTTACTTAGAATCTATTGTTGAAACTGAGCAAAGTTGGTCTACCAGAAACATCAAATAGACAGTATAAAGTAATCTTCAGTTTTCCAAATTTACCAAAAAAATATGTAGGCATAGAGACAGGTAAAAGTAATTCTAGGCAAGTACTTTTTTTCAAACATAAAACTCCTTTATAACATTTGTAGATACAGGAAATGAGTATGAAAGTTCCTGGAAACTAAAAATAAACATACCTATTTCAGTAGCAATATTTACATACCTACCAATGTCGCTTCAGTACAATCTAATAAAAAACAGTGTTTTAGCAGGAAAACTGGACGAAACTCGGAAAACGTACAATCAATTACTGATTCAAGTAAATATGATTTATTTTACCGATGTTCGAGTGGCTGAGACACCTCGTGTCGCTGCTGATCCGTCATCTGTAACTGTTGGTCCTTAATAACGGGCGTGTACGTGCTGGTGTTTGAAAAATAATACTCGTAAAATAACGCACGTAATTTACTCCTAAATGTCGCAACAAAACCTAACCATAAAGTTTAATGATTACTATGATTATCACCGATTGAGTCAAATCACAATAATTGTTAAACTTGCATTTAGAGCCAATGGACTTGTGCGTGAGCACCGCGTGACGATCGCATCAAAAATCATTACCATCGTGCGCCGTCATGACATTCACAACCCCAATCGGTGTTACCCGCTCAAAATAAAAAACACCACTTAGGAAATAAATTCTAAACCACAGAGTAAAAATAATCGATAACAACTTTTAAAAAGTGTTACATTACCGCGTGCCTTATGACCACGCGATGGAAGTCAAAACTTACGACTGGAGAAGTATAAGCGATTCAGCGTCACCGACAGACTGGAGCCGGGTATACCCGTTTCAGCGTCACCGACCCGAGTTGACAGTTCAGTTAAGTTCAATGCTCAGAAAAAGCGCAAAGTGCGCGTGAAGATGTTTTCACTTCAAAAAGGGTTTTCTTAGGCCCGCTTGCACCAGAAATCACTAAATGCATTGAACGTTATTTATGGTTATTCAACGTGGTATTTTGATAGTAGGTCGTAATTTATCAGAAAATTTTGCATGCCCAAGTGACGGCAGGGCATGGAGAACATTATCAAAACATGTATAACACGTAGGTATACCCCTACCCATGTTGGCGAAAAATTAATGCTTTGATTTGAAAACGTTAAACGTATTCAAAAACATAGTAATTTTGTCTCTGTTATCTTCAAACGATTGACAGACCTGTTAGGATGTTTCAAATTCATTTTAAACCCTGCTCAGGTAGAGATTCACAAATGAATCAGAGTGCAAATGTGGTGCTGTTTCACAAACAATGGGGCACTTATGTATTATCGTGTCCAGCGTGTCCTGCTGTCTACACGCTGCAGGAGCTGATGGACACTACTGAAGGTGCCAAGCTTGTAGCCAAATTCTGGGCTCACTCTACATATCTATATTTCCATCGACACTAAAAAATAAAAATAAGGATTCGTTTATCACTAGGTACCTAGTGATAAACGAATCCTTATTTTTATTTTTTAGTAAGTACGTGATTTATGGTGCAAATGGGCCATGGAGTTGGAACTCTTCTACCATCTTTAAATAAAGCAGACATAGAAATTAAGTTATCTATTAGAACAAGGTTAAGTTATTATATCCTGAGGATTTTTAATAATCCTATAAAGCACAGAGTCAACAGGAAAAGACTGAAACATTTATACATATTAATTAACTTTACCGGTCCCGGCTACAGCCGCCTGTTATCCCGAATATTATATTCGTCATAAGGGTGTTCCTTATGACGAATATATTTAACGCTTAATAATGTACGAATATGAGGATTCCATGTAATTAGTGAACATTTAAGGAGAAAAGGACAAAGTGGTTTAAAATACGTAATGTCGAAATATTCCAGAAGAACAAAAAATATGTGGAAAGTGTTTTTTTTATATTGGATTATCTTTTTTTCAAGTAACATATTATTATATTCTATGTAGGCTTCGAGACTCTCAAATAGATTAATGCAAAAAGAACGTTATTAGAAACTTAATAGAGATATCAATATTCGATATTTTAAATGACTTTAATGATTGTGTTAATTTAATAGGTTAATAGGTCTATTTAGATAACGTACTTAAAAGTAGCATTTAAGTACATTATCTAAATAGACCTAAACTTATTAAATACGTTGTATTTCAGCATTTAGTAAATAGCTAAGAGTTAGTTTTTTTTTACCTATGTTTCGATTTGAATGTAATATTTTGCTCAATAATTAAGTTTTCAAAGACTGAAGTGTTCATCGACTATAATCGTTGATCAGATAAAGTTAAACAAAACAAAAAGTTGGATTTTGAATAATTACTTTACGATTATACTTATATTAATAGGTACTATGTCGAAACTGTTTGTACTCCCCGTCACTTGTCCCTAAAGGTTCATTAGAAAACCAGCGTCAGACAGCATCTCAGCTGCATCTGTCTGGCATTAATGCTGAAATGATCCTTCTTGGCGCAGCCGTGAGACACACTATTGTTGTTAAAATATTATTTTCACTTTTTATTTTGTTATTTGTATTCTGTGTTTCACGAACTGTGTCCAAATAAACGTTGTTTTTTCTTTCTCTACAGGGTGTCCCGTAAATAATGGATCAAACGTAATGGGTAGGTAGCTTACCTCATTTCAAACAAATAATTTGAACAGTTAAAAAAAATCGGTAAGGTAACCAAGATATTTTTTTTTTCGAATTTTACCATTTTCTCTAACAGCATTCAGTGTTTTTAATGCTGTCGCTGCAACTAATAACATTTTTAGGTATGATTTTTGTCAAAAACTTCTGAATAGCTTATTGTTAATATTTTCTTTTTCAAATATAATTTTATTTGCCTTAGAAAAAAAATGTACAATTGATTTTTTTTTCAAATCGAAAAAAAAATTCTTGGTTACCTTACCGGTTTTTTTTAAACTTTTCAAATTAGTTGTTGGAAATGAGGTAAGCTACCTACCCGTTACGTTTGATCCATTATTTACGGGACACCCTGTATACTGATCCAGTACGATTGACAAAAAGTGCACTTAGTAATATGGACAAGGCTAATTTAAGGGAGACTCGTAACTCTATCGGTTTAAGTCTCCCCGCAGAAGACGAGCGCGACGCGACTATAGTAGAATCATTTCTATGAAAACTTCATGGAAATGGTTTCACCAGAATAGTGTCGCACCGTGCGTCGCCTTACACCAATTTTATAATTCAATGGCCACAGCGAAACTTCGGCTGCTTCAAGTGAACTATCTAACTTATTAGTTAGTGCAGTGAGCTGTATTAAGCTCAAACTATAGCTTATGGCGTGAGAAATCTTCAAGATGATTCGAATTCATACTAATCCATACTAAGTGTAATTATTGTTAATTAGTTAATAATGCGAATGTAGCACTGCCTGTCTGTCGGTATATCTGTTACCCTTTCACGCCTCAACGGCTGAACGAATTTAAATGAAATTTGGCACACGGATAGACTGGGTTAGAACATAGAATAGCTTTTGTACCGGTAGTAGGTACGTTCCCGTAGGATAATTTCCGACTTCAAAGCCACGGGCAAAAGCTTGTTGCACACACCTTCACGCCTTCTCTCCGTAGGCTCCTAGATCTGTGCGTACTTGTCAGTTAGTTTTAATCATGATCTGGCAGTTTGAGTAAATTATGCGGCCTACCAAAATGTCCTTTCTTTGGTGTCGTTCGTCGAATCGTTGAGCTTCTTAAGTTCTGAGTTGAGCTGCACGATTATACTGACACATGCGTGCACTGACTGGTTCCACTGAATCTGTGTGGTTATTCCTCAAAAGATCATTTCAGACACCAATCTACATGGTCTTCACATTTGTCTGACAAGATTATGTCTGGACTTTAAAAGAGACTGTGACCTCTGAGTTTGTTTCGGCCTTTCATCTCAGAGTAGTCAGATAGGAAACGCCGACCTCATCTAGTTTTCGAAATATGATTGACGTGTAAAAGTGTTTGTACAAACCTACTTTCAGAAATAAAATCATTTATCATTTACAACATAATATAAAATTACTGCCGGCTTCAGTAAATAAAAAAATGAAGGGTAGAAAGGAAAGACTCATTTAACTAAAACACATTCAGATCAATTATCATTAAATACTAACTGTGGCAAAGACTTTAGGAGTGAAAACAAAACCATTACCCGTTTCGGGTTCCATTAGGTATCAGGATAGATTGCTCACAGGATAAACGTTAAATGTGAAAGTAACCTCATCTAGTTTTTAAAATATGATTGACGTGTAAAAGTGTTTGTAACAAACCTACTTACAGAAATAAAATCATTTATCATTTATCATTATCATTTATCAAAGCTTAAATCCAAACAACGTATCTAAACCAACAACAATCTAATCATTGTAACGTACAAACGTTTTCCATTACTCTAAATGCATTTACCGTACCAACTCGCACACAGGCTACGTTGGTTTCTATTATGGAGGTACAGTCGATAAATGAGTTTGGGTTTCAGGCAACTAATAGACTTCTTTGGAATCAATGTACGTCTAAACGCCGACCGACACTACGCCAACAGACTGAACACCGACCAGACATTACTTCGACGCGACTCTTTGCCGACAGGGCATAATACATACATAATCAGATACTTACTTTGGAAATCGATTATGCGAAATAGGTTAGGTTCCAACCGCGGCAGCGGCCGGCGAGCGCTACTTCCAAGTTGCTCACAGAAATGTTTTCCTATCAGCGAAGAGTCCCGTCGAAGTAAAGTCTTGTCGGTGTTCAGTCTGTCGGCGTTTAGTCGTACACTTCTTTGGAAAACGCAGAAGCTGTTGTACGTAGACAATGTTCATTTTCATTGCGTTTGTTATTACAGTTAGTTTTCATACTGAAGACACACTAATGCCCGTTTACACTACTATCAGGTGACACCTACATTAATTCCTAAATAAAATAGGGCTGTTGGATTTCAACGCTCGGCTCAGTGCCGAATGTTGGAAATCCAACATCGTGCTTTCATGTAGGCTATAATTTAGGTTTCGCCTAGTGGTAATCAAAACGGGTATCAGACTAGAATTGACTAATCAGGACTTGCAACATGGTTACGAAAGTAGTAGCTGTTGCCATAGGGACGTTCTTAGCGGGATAGGCCCTCACCAAAACCTAGTATGAGTAATTTTTGGAAAATATCGGTCTCACAGAACACCTCCTTGTTAACGCCTCTACAGCACTAACTGCCACTTATAAATATACAGTATATATGTACATATATTTATATGTTAGGTAAAACTAGGGACATACTTTAATTAAGGGAGTGTAGTATGTAGATGAAAATGAACAACTTTTGCTAAGGGGCCTACTCTAAAATATGAGAATTAAATCTGTAGTTTCCTACATTTTGTCAAGTTATTCGAACAAAAATGTATGGAGCGGCAGATTTTTTCGCGATTTCAGGGTTGCTGCTATCGCTATATTTTTAATTTTCACTACCTTTAACCCCCTCGTTTAACCTAACACATGTAGAATCACTATTGACAATCGTGCCGTCAAAAGTTGTATTTACCAGCCTGCCTACATATTTCTTGTTTTGAGTGTACCTTCCTAAGTAGCTATGTAGGGTGTAGTCGGCGTTGGCAACATGTCCCGTCAACAGGGGGTGTGCACGACACGTTCGGTCGTTTACACTGAATGCACAAGGGAGGTAGGTACCTTTATACCCACTCGGGACAGTTTTTAGGTGAACGGATACGTTGTTGGACGGCGATTTACTGTCGGTCTAGGGACTTTTATTGGCATTTGGCTGGTATTGTTATTGTAATAAACTAATAAGGTTACCAATTATTCGTAGGTACCACTTGACATTTAGAAAGGATTTGTTGAAATGACCTGTCTTTGTTGTCTGGTTATTTATAGGACAATAGACTGAATTTAATTTTATGTTTAGGGTTAGTTATAATATAAATGGGTCAGATTTCTGGCAGCAGCTTTGCTGAACTGACCGTTACGTGTCATTGGTTCTGGATTAATGATCTTAATAGATATTTATAAAAATGTAGGAATATCAGATACCGGACTCGGAGAAAGTTCCATTCTACGTACCTACCTGCCTAAACTATGTAAGGTCCAGTTTTTTGACAGCAGTTTTAACTCGATGACTACTGCGCTTGGTGTTCAGGATTTGGGACAACATATTTTTCTTTTGTTTTTTTTTTTTGGTTTTGTTGACAAGTCGACAGGGAAAAGAATATCCTTAGGGGAAACTATGCATCTTAAACTTTACACAAACCTAGGGGAAGTTAAATGTATGTTTTAAGGGACAAATAATCGCTGAATTTCAAGAATGTGTTTTACTATTAGGCATTTTTAAGAATACTTTGGTTTGATCGATATAGTTTTTGTTTAGTAGGCGTCGTTCGAGCAGAGGTGGCCCAGTGGGAACGGCCGCGACTTACGAGTTGCAGATCGTAGCTTCGATTCCAGGCAGGCGCGTTACTTTGAGTCAATAATTTAATTACCACTGCTCTCAAAATGGTGAAGGAAAACATCGTGAGGAAACCGGCATGTTCTAGAGTCAAAAATTCGAAGACATGACGTGGTATTTACCAACCAGCACTGGCCATTGCGGGGCAACGCGGTGGATTACAGCCCACTCCCTCCCACCGAGAGGAGGCCTGTGTTCCAGCAGTGGGAACCTTAAAGGCTGATTATGTTGATGATGAGTTTTCTTATTTTAGTAATTAAATGTTCATAACGGACGTTTGTGGTTTTCAAATTACACCCGGTGTATTACTTATTTCTCCTCCACATAAAATGTTCAAAGATGTAAGCACTTACCTTTCTGAAAATAAATGTATTGGAAGTTTTATGTCTAAACATTATTTTTCTCCGAAACTCGGAAACGAAAACATGTTTTGTTACGTAACTACAGAAAACGTAGTGGGACCGTAAAAAAAATATTATGTAACAAAATAAGTAAAGATTAAACATGTGTAGGACTTACCAATTAGGTAGGTAGGTTACACAAGGGTAATCCTTAAGCACTTTATAATTCAAGTTGTTTAAATGATCTTAAATTATATTATTCTTTTTGTGGCATATTTTCTTTGTTTTCTTAGAATTTACTCTTACAACATGTATGAGCGTTGGACACGAGAACACAAGTACACAATACCTACAGAAGAGCCTATCAGCAGGCTCTATAAGGTTCTAAACAGGTCTGAAGTGCCTCTAAAAATCTCACACACAAAGCATGATCGATACCAATTACTGGTTTCATTTTACTGCGAACTTTTAAAGATTACCTTATTAGTGTCCAACCTGTGTCAGACACGCATAAATTGTAGCACTGAATACAATGTCAAACCCCGTGTCCTTAATACAAAGGATGAGCGATCTTCGCTTGAATACACGATGGTTGAATTCGAACGCACCCGTCGTCGGATGCGTGTTCTGGTTCGCCGAACAAAATTAACGATAAGATCGCTTGTATTAAGATACGGTTATACACATTGATTTACGGGATATCAACACATGTCAGGGGTGCCCGGGACATGATAGGGCCGTGGCACACACAAGGAAGGCACTGAAGCTCCGTTGCCGGCCCGGACTCGGACGTATGTGAATGAGTTCATATAAAATGTATAACGATATTTCTGACTGAGCACCGTCCGTCACGTCCCGGGCATGGCCCTGTTATGTGTGGATAGATGTGTATACGTCATATACAACAAGCTAGCTAACATCCATCAATCAACTGATAATTAGCCACAAAACGGCGACCCGCTCACTCGCGTTCGATTTAATTCAAATACCGAATACTCGCCCCCAATTTAAAATCGTCGCGCTCGTGTTATGGCGAATTTATCATCAATTGATACGTTCACTCACCGTAAATCCGATTCCGACGGTTGCAGAGAAATTGCCAGCTTGAAATTTTCCCGTTTCAAACTGCACTAATAAAGAGGTTTTACCCACCCCGCTGTCACCGAGCAGGATCGTCTGTGAATAGAGAATCGAGTGATAATTGTTTAGGAGTTGAGTTCGGATTATTGGTTCATCGGGTAGACGTAGCTTTTATTTATTTTTGAGTGTGGGAAATCATCAAATAACTTCTCCCGCTCTGGGCGGAGCGGAAGGGCGTGTCAGACAATTATTGACTAAAATCCACCCGTGCTCCTTCAGTTGCCTGTGCCAGGGCCCACGGTAACCCTTTCGGACTTTCCCGCAACCCTGGCAGGCTTCGGCACTAGCGGACCCCGTCATTGGTGCTGACATCTCTTTCAGGCGCGCGCGGAACGACCCGGGCCTGGTCCTTATCAGACGGCGAGCTATCGGGTAGACGTAGACACGACACCCTACCGTCAATTTCCATTAAATGCCTTTCAGCTATATCGGGTAGACGTAGCTGAAAGGCATTTAATGGAAATTGACGGTAGGGTTTCGTGTCTGCATCCAAAATGTAACTATATTTTGGAATTCATTTCAATGACATTCAGAAGGGCGATTTTTCATTTCTTATCAAAGTCAAAGTCAAAGTATTTATTCGTGTGCTTTTTGGTGATACAACAGGTCTTACAGTAATTTTATGGAAACTCAAAAAGCTACCCATTAGGCATACACGTTTTAACAATATCAGAAATTAAAATTGATTTACATTGAAATACAAACAAAAATGTCAAAATTGATTTACATTGAAATGCAAACAAAAGAGAATTGATATATTAAATAAAAATGTCAAAATTGAGATAACATCATATTAGAATACCTACAATTAATTATTATTACAAAAATTAAAATACAATCAGTTAGTCAAGCATAAATATATAATTGTCAGTTTTTACACTTTGTCAAGAAGGAATTCGCCAATGGTATAGTAGCATTTTTCAATTAAAAAATCATTCAGTTTTCGTTTAAATTGTATCAAATTCAAATCTTTGATAGCATTTGGTATTTTATTATATATTTTTGGTGCCATGCAGATAATGCTTTTATGCATAAGGGCCGTCTTTGAGGCTCTTAGACATAGTTCGTGTCGATATTCCGGTCTTGTTGATCTATAACGTTCCTCAGAAGCTTTTTTAAATAATTTACTGTTTTTCTTGACGAACAATGCAGTCTCGTATATATAAAGGCAAGGTAATGGCAATATCCTAAGGGATTTAAAATGAGGTTTACAACTATCTGTTTGTTTTAAATTACACATCGATCTAATGCACCTCTTCTGAGCTTTAAAAACGTTATTTTTCTCACATGAATTTGCCCAAAAAATTACTCCGTATCGTAATGTGGAATCTACATAGCCATAATATGCAGCTATAACAGCTGCCTGACTTACGACTTTCTTAAGCTTGAATAGAGCAAAGGCGAAGCGACTTAATTTTTTTACGAGGATTGATGCATGTTCTTTCCAAGTCAGTTTAGAGTCAATAGTCAAACCTAGAAATTTTATATTTACATATAAATGAACTGTGTTGAGAGTCTATCATACTAACCTCTAAATAGACTCCCGGACTCCTTAATCGAGCCACGCTGCATTTTTTTTTTTGTATAAAGCTCTATCTATGACTTCTAAATGGTCATGGATTCAAATTTGGATCAATGTTAACACCAAAATGATCGCCAGTATGTCTGCTTCAAAACTGCTTAAAAGCTTTTTAAATCTTATCATTATTTTGATGTTTTAGGGTGTGATTACTTAAGTACAGACGCCAGCACATCAAGCTACTACAATCTGTCAAATTTCTTTGATAGATTTTCAACTTTATCGCTAAAGCATTAAGGTTCAAGGTTGATTGGGAAAATTTGACAGTTTTGGGTAGCTTGACCTGCTGGCGTCTGTACATGAAAATGAACGGCGGCTCCGGAGGACTCCGATAGTGTAATTTACATACTCATATACGATATTTTTACCATTTATATGTTTTATAAAATATACCTACTTAAATAAATATCAAAAGTAACTTCTGATAAAATAAATATTTATGCCATTGAAATACCTCAGTACCTCGGCGAAATCCCTCAATTGACTCCCACGTTACATCAAAAGCTTAGCGATCATGTTTTTCTTTCATTTCCATTTCGTTATCGAAACAAACAGCTGTAAAAAGGGGAAAAGTTACACGGTTTCCTTTTTCCTCTCAAATATTTTTCATGCGAGAATTTGTTAAATATCAAGGGCATAATAACATTTTTCCATGTATTTGATACTGTATTTAAACATAGGAGTAAATGGTAAGGATACGAAATTCCCAGTATTTCAAATTTTCCTGTAACAAAATATCTGGCAACGACCAATCGCTGGTTTGATCATTTTTTTCTGATATTAACTTCTCAATAAAATTGCAGGTTTGCAAACGAAGGCTGTTTTTTCTGAGACTTGATCAGCTTTTTGCTTTGAAAAAAGTTAATTAAACGCAACATTTTAATTAACCGAGCCCTTGTTAAAAACTCGAGTTTGAAAGAAATGTTTCTTAATGCACACAAAACTGTTCAGATGTTTAAAAGTATTTTCTTGCTTGCGCTGAATTATACAGAGAACCTTCTGGTAAAAATCATAGACATGTTACAACCACCAACTGGGCCCGCGTGGTAGATCATTACAGGCCACATCCTCTCACAGAGAGGAGGTGTGTGGGCTGATTATGTAAACACAAACCTCCTGTTGTACTGTACAAGGTGACAGGGACATCTGCGCAACCTGTTACCACGGATTCAGTACATGAACCCCCCCAGTTGAATAAAACAAAAAATAACCGATTAAATATTTCAACGCACTGGCTTCCGAATCATGTACTGAATCCATGGTAACATGTCCCTACCACCCTTCATAGTACATACTAATTCCATACCTCTCTGTCATAGACAGACAAATGAGGGATTATTCCAGAGCCACTAATAGGTCCTTGCATCTGCTCTTTCATCATAAATACCAAGATTTACTTCTATCGCCTAGCAATTTAGGTCACACAGTATTGCACCAACTAATATATACAATGTTTTGAAGGTCCCTCGAAGGATTAAACCAGGTTATGAAAGCTCTTTGCACGCCATCCGTCCGCTGTCGTAACTCAATAACGGAATATCGTGTACAGCGCTCCGTATTTGTAAAGGGATGGCTCGGACAAAACATTATGAATCCGTGAAGGATTTATATTTTTCGTGCATCTACACACAGCTTTATTTAGCTTTTATTAAAAAAAAATAACTGCATTGAATCGTTCACAGCAGAAGAAGAATTCTGTGTACAAATTAAGAAATATTCTCGGTGTATTAAAATAAACCATTCATTGAAGAGTCGGAAATAGGAAAAACAAATATTATGTATTTGTTTTTCCTATTTCCGATATTTTATTATACATATGAGTGGAGTGTATTGAAATATGATTGTAATATTTGGTTGGTAGATTTGGTAGTTTAATAAAAACACATTATATTATAATAATAATACATCCCATGCCGATTTCGGCAACGGTGACTGTTTTAGTTTCCGACAACTATAGGTCGTTTGCGTGTACTCTGAAGTGGCAAATGTAATTGATTTGATTTGACTGTAAAGGTACATGCACAGTGCGGACACGTTAGAATGCCATTGTGGTAGTGATCTCGCCTGCTGTCGAGATTACTCGAGATGTCTCCTCCACTGGTATTCAAAGTCATAAATATTTTATTTGCTAAACGCCTCCAAACAGGTATATCCTTTGCTAACACCTGCCAGAGGTATCTATATTGCATCTCTACAGATGTCTTTTCTGAACGTCTTAGTATCTGAGGAACTGGTCGCCTTGTTTCCCCCCACCGTCCTTGAGTTCCTCTCGTCCGTATCCTCCTTGATCCAGTGGACGACTGGAGCGGGGCTGGATGCAGTGCCTGGCCGTACGATAACTATATGTCCCCTACCGCCGCCCCTAAGGCCTTCTACTATGCCTAGTTGCCTCGCCACCAGATGTGGATTGCCAATGGGGCCGAAACGTCAAAATTTGTAATGGCCGCTTTCGAAGAAAATAAATAAAGTGCGCGCAAATAAGTCTGCGCGCGGCGGAAACAATCGTCTGCCGCCAACTCGACGTTTATATCAGTGTGTTCTGTGTTTTCTAAAGTAAATCACCATCATTATGCCGAAAGTGAATAAAAGTGCTGACAGGGATAGAGTCTTGAAGGTCAAACACGCGCGCAGGCTTATCTTGCGAAGACTTAAGCTTTTTGCGAGCCATTTGCCAGTAAATAAGAATATAAAATAAAAAGTTTAATGGCATCTGCGTGTTTTTCGATCTAAAACAGCCAGTGAAATAGGTGTCATATTGAAAGAGGTTTTATTTTAAAATTTAGATAGATATCTACAAGAGTATTTATCCATCTGGATAGAATACTCTTCATTATGTACGCCAAAAAAACAAAGGATATGTATGTAGAAATTTTACAAGGGCTGACATAATGGGCGGTCCTATCGCTAAAAAGTGATCTTATAAAGACAACCTTTAGATGGATTGGATTGAGGGAGAATAGACATAAAAAAGTTCGTAACTTTTTAAGCACATCTGATATGCGAAATGTTCTCTTCTTCTTTAACAACGACGTATAATTTTATTGATTCAATATTAGTTTCCTACATGTAGATAGCCATACCTACCTATGACGTGGTTTTACACGGTCGTGCAGGGTACACGTTCCCCGGCCGGAGCTATTAAAATATTCCCAAATGAAATATTTTTTCTTTCTTTCTTTCATTAATTAACATAACAAAACATCACGCTTGTATTATACGAAGGGAAAGGCAGCGGTGTACATATAGTACACCCCACAGAACAGATAAAGAGGTTAGAAGGGCCTTGTGGGCGGGGCAGGCACGCCGCACTTATGAGCAAACGCTCAAAACCCAACCGAAATTTGTTTCACGGGCTAACAGTCGCGCTCATATTGTGACAACGTACGACGCTCCGTGAAAAACAAAGAATTATGCCGTCTTGCGCTATTATAACGTGTCGGAAAAGAAGACAGGTGTGTAGTGTAGCCCGGGAAGGGATTTCTTTTCACCGGTAAGTCCAAAAACCTTAAAATACAAGTGATATTTGTAATTATTACTATAGTATTATGTAGTTTGTAGATAAAAACGATACAATCGCAACAGTAGTTGCAAAATTATACATTGCTTGCAATGCATGGGTAGCATCTTGTACTAGATCAGTGATCGCGCAATGTATTGCGTTCACTGCGAACGTCGCGTACGCCTAGCCAAAGCTGAAATTCGGCGAAATCCATGCTTATCGATAGTGTTGTACCAAGTTGTAAATAATGTCGATATTAAGTATGTGTGTTTGATACAGCTGATTATTATCAGTAATATTATAATTAAAATAACTTTGTTTACTATCACCAATTATTGTTTATAGTGCGTTTTTAATTTAGTTTCTGAGTAGGTTTTCAATCTCCGGAATATTAACAAACATATGTTGACAGCAAAGATTTTGCGCAGCTTCGTCGGAACTGAATTATTTAGCAACATTAGTAATCATCAGGTTGGATTATATCCTACTGCAAACCATGTTACAGACCTAACTAAGGCTATTATTGGAAAATATATTAATTTAAGATTGCACTTTATTTTGAAAAAATCGAATTTAAAAGATAGCAAAGCGCATGTTACTTAATAAATTCGTATTATTTCAGGGACAATAATAAAATCAGCATTTAAATTGAGTTTAAATTATTGTTCAATTTTAAAATACCTATTCTAGTATTTTTTAAGTGAAAACTTCTTTAGGCGCGTTGAGCACTTTTTTTGGTGAACAAAATCATGGAACTCGCGTCATCGTCACCGAACGCTTTCCATGAGCTATATCTTAGAGCATTTAGGTAATATGTATACTATGTATATATGTGTACTTTTTGGGTGAACAAAAAGCGTGAAACTCGCGTCATTGTCACCGCACGCTTCCCATGAGCTATATGTATACTGTGTATATATGTACATAGATATATCTCCTTGCGTTATACATTATATATATATATATATAAATAAATTAGCAAAAAACCAAAGAAAATTTGAATTTCGCGGCTATGTTAGATGTTCCCCCTTAATTTGACAGTATTAAGGAAAAATTTAAATCTTCATTAAAAGAGGTGAAAGACACAATTAAAGGACTAGAAATAGGGACCAATAGATTCATCCTTCATGGGGTACTGTTTAAAATGTTACAATAAAATACCTCCCCACATATTCCAACTGAATGAAACGAAATTTAAATCTTGTCTAAAACGCACACTATACAGCCAAGCATATTATAAGTTGGGGGATTATATCGCTGACAAAAATGCTTGGCTCAGCGCTGGTCCTGCTCTACAAGAGCGCCTAAACGAATCGATTAGCATTCGAAAATATTGTGAGCTGATGAAGGTTGTACAATCTATCTTTGCATTGTATAAATTCAATTTCTTAGTATTGTATAATTGCATAGCACGTGTGAGCACTATGTACCTATTATAAAACTTACTGGGTTCGTCTTTCATTGACTTGAATGTGGCACAGGTAATTTCTTAGCTGCCACGGCTTATTTGAATTGCTGAATGGTTTTTATCTTTTTATTACGGACACTTTTAACGTGCACGTCTTTCTACATCGTTCTCACATGTATTATTTCAACATGAATGATGTAACCACTTTTTTGTAACAATATTTCGATTTAAAAGAGTGTCCATGGAGTGTCTTGCCCGTTCTTCTCCATAGGTACCTACTACGCTTTGGAATGGGCAACTAGCTTCATCTTTCTGACTGACCGAACCCTTGACAATTCAAAAGTGCCTGTAGTTGGTTTATTTGAAATAAATGCTTTGAGTTTGAATTATTTATATGTATTTAGGAAGTCCACACTAATTGTCCCCCTCTTCCCGGAAATATAGAGAAAAATTGCTAACTTATAAATTACAGTAATTTTATCGATATAAGTAATCGACCTTTTGGTCGCCGTAACATGCGTGAGAAATAAATTACCTTTTGCGCGTGAGTGAGTGTACGTCAAACGCAGTGTTTGTATTAGTGTGACAACCAATAGCAAACTCACTATCTAAGTGCGTGTGGTTTATTTGTGTGTGTAATACGCGTACGTATTGGTCTCTTGCTTGTAGTGGAGTTAAGGAGTGGGAGACAAGCGGCGACACGCGTTCTAATACAAATCAGGAACTATTTCCTTTCTAACCTGTTTTATCTGTTCTGTGGTACACCCATATTTGGCCAATTATTATTTATTTATTTAAATGCCTTAAAACTATCATTACAGGTCTTACAAACCTAATGCGATAGCTAAGTCACACACACAAAATTATAAATAAGTCACAATTACATCTCAGGATCATTATGTTTAAGTCCGATGTAATAGGGGGCGACCCTATTGCCATCAACCTGACTTGCGACCACTGGAACAACAAGGCAGTTGTCGACGAGCATAAAATAAACAAAACCAACATCAACAACGTGTACCCACTAACTTACCTAAAAAAATATATCAGAACGTAATTATTTTACTTATTGACTCGTAAAAGAAATATAAAATGTAAACATCTATTTAACTTTGCCGTCAACAAATTTCGGTTCTGTAACCTCTCGTGGTATTGCCAAGCCAACCCACGCTTCAAAAGTTCAAATTTCTAATTTGAATATTTTTGTTGGTAGGTATTGGATTTTTTACTCCCACGACATTGAAAATAAGACGCGATAAATCTTCATTGAACAGCACGATTCAAGGCTCCTTGAATTTGGCGCGACACGCGACGCGTCACAAAGGCACTGACTGTCGCGCGATGAACGGTGCCTTTGTGTCGCGTGCGATTCACCTCGCGTGTCGCGCCTGTTTGTAGGAGCCTTAAGTGAAATCGTATTAATTTCACCGGACTTGGCAACAGGGTAGTAGGTACAGGACCCGCGTTCTACCAAAAATCCTAGGTCATTTAGGCCCACTTGCACTACAACTTACGAAATGCGTTAAAAACGCTAAACGAGTTTAAAACATCGTTCTGTTTCTGTCAATCGCTTGAAGATGACAGTGACGGAATGATGTATGTTGTGGTCTAAGCAGGCCTAAGTGCTGACGGCCGCGTTGTGGGAAAGCATGGAAAAATTTTGTATACGTCATACCTACCTAAAAGCAGATTACGGATATCATTAGGATTATTTTTGTTCGTTCTCTTCTAAGGTTATTCTTATTTTTTTTGTATTTGTTTAAAGTAATTTGTAGATATTATTTTGTACAGTTACGAGCAGTAATAAGTATACACTTAACAAAATCTAAAAGCGATTTCCTCGCAGAATATTGATTGCAACTTTGAAATAAGACCTATTTCATAACAGTAAAGGTCCCAAAATACTATGTTCTTAACAACATACAATTGCAATCAATACAGTAGGAGAAAATCACATTTAGAAGTAGCTAAGTGTATACATATTAGTGCTCGTGACTGTACTCTTACTGTTTTGCTTTTCATTTTGTTTTCCTTCATATTATTTTCGTGTAATATATTTTGATTTATGTAATGTTTTCGTCCTAGTTTCCAATAGATTATTAGTGAATGATGTGGTCTCGTACAATTATTGTAAGTGCATACTTGTATGAGTCCGAGTTCTTGTAAAAGTGCATTTAATTGTGTAACCTCTATTGGAGATCCAATAAATAAATATATTAAGATTTTTCACACGAAGTAAAATGAATTACGTCATTAAAAATTAAATGGATGTGATTAGTGAAGTTTGAAGATGCATAAGCATCAGTCATCAGTCCCGTATGACCTGGACTGAACATATTTTAAAAGCAGCCTTTACATCAGAGCATACCTACTTGTACGGATAATGGATTTAAGGGAGACATTCATCGACTGGCTTTTTATACCACCATACCTACCCACTTCACTTCTATTCTTAATTATCTATTCGTACCTACAATTCACAGAGCACGGAGCCTCAGCGGCCGCTGCTAGAGGCGGCATTGTCAACATTTTCCATAGGAACCAAGCAGGTCTCCGTTTACTCGCACTACCGACACAAATCACGTAGGTAGGTATACAGGGTTATTGGTAAAACACCATCAACCTCTTAAGGGGTCATTGTACTCATCATTATGAACACCTTTTACAATTGGACCACATATGAAATCGCGAAAAAGAAATCTGCTGTTCCCTATTTTTTTTTTTTTTAAGGTGGGGAATCATCAAATAATTCCCCCGCTCTGGGCAGAGCAGGAGAGCGTGTCAGACTCTTACTGACTAAAACCCACCCGTGTTCCTTCAGTTGCCTGTGCCAGGGGCCACGGTATCCCTCTCGGACTTTCCCGTAACCCTGGCAGGCATCGGCCCTAGCGGACCCCGTCATTGGTGCTGACATCTCTTTGAGGCGCGCGTGGAACACAACGCGCCGTCGACCCGGGCCTTATCGAACGGCGAGCTGCCCATTGCTTGCCGTTCGCAAGCCCACGCCTACGGTGGCCGGGAATCGGCCTGCGATTCCCGACGCCCAGGGCGGCTCCTGCGGCGACTAGGGGCGTGAGGGCGCGAATTTTGCCTCTCCCTCACGCGTTCCGCCTCCTTCTTCGCGAACATTACTGCTTCGCAGAAGGAGGTGATGGCTTCCCAAGCCCTTTTGCTCCGTACCATAGCCTGGACCAGGGCCGGACGCGAGAGATCGCCACCGCCAATCGCCTCCACGAGGACACGGCGGTGCTCCGCCCAAGCCGGGCAGACCGCCACCGTATGCTCCACCGCGTATCTGCTGTTTCCTACATTTATGTTTGCAGAACTCGTCAAAATGTAGGGACCATCAAAATGTAGATTTTTTTTTTGGGTTTTTTTATATATGGTTCCATAGTAAAAGTTGTTCATAATGATGAGTACAATGACCCCTTAAGAGATTGATGGTGTTTTAGCAATAACCCTGTTTAAACAGACTGAAAGCTTTGAATGACGGTCAGTGAAACCGTAACAGAAGTTGCGCGTTCAGCGCC
The DNA here is from genome assembly GCA_937001585.2 of Brachylomia viminalis. Lineage (NCBI taxonomy): Eukaryota > Metazoa > Arthropoda > Insecta > Lepidoptera > Noctuidae > Brachylomia > Brachylomia viminalis. Next base: position 8,409,385 of record OW443304.2, read on the forward strand.
ACGAATTTTTTATTAGTATTGACGTATCTAGACGCTGCGGTGGTTCCATGCTCTGTGGTACAATTCGTATTCGAATTGTTTTACAAAACAAGCAAAAAACAATCAATAGACGATGCTCCAACAATAGACCTATACCTCCATTTAGAGCTGTATGGAGTACTTCAATTAATTTGTATGCTGAGCCAACAAGATTAGCAGACAATGCGCTGCGGTCTGACGAAGCTGAAGCGAAACAAGGGGTGTGCTATGAGCTGGAGGTACCGCTTAATTATATTGATTGTAGGCTAGATAGCAGAAGAATTACCAGAAACATTGGAGACTAGCTAATGTAAGAATTGAAACGAGGAAAAAGTCTTCGAAAAAGATATACCTAGCAGCCTTTAATAGCATAGTGTCTGAGATTCAACCAAATTCAATCGCAGACAAAAATCTCGAACAGGGGACACGGGGGGACGCGGGTACAGGGAAAACATACATATTAATTTAATACTGATAAATGATACATTATTTTATTTCTGTAAGTAGGTTTGTACAAACACTTTTACACGTCAATCATATTTTAAAAACTAGATGAGGTCGGCGTTTCTTATCTGTCTACTCTCAGAAGAAAGGCCGAAACAAACTCAGAAGTCACAGTCTCTTTTAAAGTCCAGACATAATCTTCGTCAGATCATGTGAAGACCATGTATATTGGTGTCTGAAATGGTATTTTGAGGAAAAACCATACAGATTGAGTGGAGCTGTCCAGTCAGTGCACGCATGTGTCAGTAATCGTGCAGCTCAATTCAGAACTTAAGGAGCTCAACGATTCGACGTACAATACCAAGGATAGGACATTTGGGTAGGCCGCTTAAATTACTCAAACTGCCAGATCATTATTAAAATTAACTGAGAAAAAAAAATTGCTATGACCCACATAGTCCTCACATTCACAATAATTAAAATAATATAATACTTTACAGAGTAAATACTCATGTCACTGTATGTATAAAATTTATCATACTGTAATGAATTTCGCAATTCTTCGAGAGAGTCACAGAGTAACGAGCGCATGGCGACGCTTCGCCACGCCACGCCACCAGCTATCGGAGCCACCTATTCACGTTGTATTAAAAAAAAGTTGTATAAAAAATTGCTCAAAATCAATAATCTCATTCATATTCTGTCAATAAGGTCGCAAATGGTTCATAAATTCCAGTGAAACACTTCATTATACATTTTGTTAAGTAAATAACTATTATGTATGTGCGGATACCGGGTATGATACCAACAGGTAGGCGACCTATACAAACAGCATGATCTCATCCCAATGACGCTGACGACCGCAGTCAGGTCGTTCAACTATGCACCGAATAGAAACACGATCGTTGAGAGAGCTACTGATTTATTGGGAGTGGAACTTGAGTGTTGGAGAACTAATCTAGTTGTTTGTGATAGTTAGAATGATTAATGAAGATCTAGATCCTGGTGAGATAACAGGATTTGAATTTTATTTATTGTTTTGACCCTTTAGAGGACAGAAACAAAATTTGTAGTTGACCAGTCTATCTTTAAGGTCGATACCTTAAAGTTAACGAGTCGGGTGGTTACAGAAGATCTACACATTTCGTACAAATAGGCGCTGCACAAATAGGTAGGTGTTACGGACCCCGAACTCACCGTAGGATTACGTGAATATAGACGATAAGGTAGAATTATGTATTTGAATCCTGTATACAGTAGCATTACGTTGTATGAAAATATCTAGAAAAAGTAATCATTGTGATTGGTCGCGGGTCTTGCCTCCGACGGGTCTGGACAAGTCGAAACCTGTCGGAGACCAGACACGAACCAAAATGGCTGCATTGGTAGATCGCCAGATTTTATAATAAACTTTGCAGTAGGGCACCCACTACTTGCGCCTATGTGCCAGACTATAATAAGAGGCAAAAATCCCACGCAAAACAGCCCCTGGCTGGAGGCTTTGAGTTAGTTCGAAGGCACCACAGGATTGACCGGCTAAGCAGTCACGGCCTCTCAAGGCCAACTGGGAGATGCCATACAAAAAAAAATAAACAAAAAATGTAAAACACAGTTCGTCGATAATAGTACTACGAGAATAAACCAGAACAAGTAACCAAGCCTTTCATTGAACAAGAATAAGAACAAACATACAGTCCACACCTCTTTTTTTTTTTTTTTTGTGGGTGGGAAATCATCAAATAACTTCTCCCGCTCTGGGCAGAGCAGGAGGGCGTGTCAGACTCTTACTGACTAAAACCCACCCGTGTTCCTTCAGTTGCCTGTGCCAGGGGCCACGGTAACCCTCTTGGACTTTTCCGCAACCCTAGCAGGCATCGGTCCTAGCAAACCCCGTCATTGGTGCTGACATCTCTTTGAGGCGCGCGTGGAATACAACGCGCCGTCGACCCGGGCCTGGTCCTTATCGAACGGCGAGCTGCCCATTGCTCGCCGTTCGCAAGCCCGCGCCTACGGTGGCCGGGAATCGGCCTGCGATTCCCGACGCCCAGGGCGTCTCCTGCGGCGGCTAGGGGCGTGAGGGCGCAAACTTTGCCTCTCCCTCACGCGTTCCGCCTCCTCCTTCGCGAACATTACTGCTTCGCAGAAGGAGGTGACGGCTTCCCAAGCCCTCTCGCTCCGTACCATGGCCTGGACCAAGGCCGGACGCGAGAGATCGCCACCGCCAATCGCCTCCACGAGGACACGGCGGTGCTCCGCCCAAGCCGGGCAGACCTCCACCGTATGCTCCACCGTGTCCTCCGGGCGATCCACACAATGGTGACACCCGGGCGTTTCCTCCCGCCTTATCCGGAACAGGAACCTCCCGAAACAACCGTGTCCGGTGAGGACCTGCGTCAGGCGGAAGGTGAGGACGCCGTGGCGCCTCTCTAGCCACTCCTCAAAGAGGGGACTTATCGCCGCAATTGTGGCGTGCCCAGCGCTGGGTTGCGACAATCGCACTCTCCATGCCGCCTTGAGATCCCGCCGGAGCTCTGTCCGCTGTACCGTGATTTCTCGCGGCAGCGGAGCTACGCCCCAGCGTTTCGCCTCCTCGCGCCACTCCCAAACGTGCGCGAGGACTTTTGCCTCCAGATCCCATGGCGGTAATCCGGCAAGGAGGCTCGCCGCCTCACCGGAGACCATACGGTATCCCCGGACCAGCCGGATTGCCATGACCCTTTGGGGCGCGTTCAACCAGCGGGCTGGCCGCCGCCTCAAGGAACGCGCCCACACCGGTGCCCCGTAAAGGGCCATGGACCGCACGACCCCCGCGTAGAGCCTCCGGCAGGAGGCGTTTGGCCCCCCTAGATTGGGCAGGAGCCGCTTTAAGGCAGCCCCGGCCCTTTCCAGTCTGGGAGCCAAACGTCGGAAATGCTCCACGAAGTACAGTCCACACCTCTACAGTAGGTATTCATCACAGTTGGTCTACGGCATTTCAAGTCCAGTTGGACGAACAAGGCTCCTATAACAGTGCGAAGAAAATAATTGAGACAAAAGAAGACCAAAGACAGTTAATTGTTAATCGTATTTAACGACCCACATGTCAGTTATAGCAAGACAGACAAAAATGCTGACTGAATACTTTACACATTTTAGGTAAGAAAGTAAAAGAAGTAAATGAATAAGCCAAGGAACTGTCTAGCCAGATCAAAATCTAAAACTTTGCGCAGATACATAAGTTGATTCTAGTAAATTCAGACCAATTCCTGGAAATTTTAAACAATTATACTGGCCGGAGTTTTTGACAGGTCTACTGGTACCCAAAGGCACGTTAAGGTGTCCATGTCTCGCCATGGATTACAAGGCTTTGTGGTTAGCCTTCGAAGATGGTTAAGGCTTAAGGAGAAAGGTATATTTTCATCAAAATTGAATGTAATTTAAGATTAAAGTAACTTAGTGTTATTTTACTGTACAGAAAATTCTTGCTCGTTATGTCTTAATAATAATGACGTCACAGACCGACTAAATTACGTCGAGGGAACATAGATGTTTTGTTTAAAAGATCGAAACTAACCTCTGTTTGACTACAGACAAATGGCGAGGAAAACAAAGAAAAAAATCCCCGAAACAAAACGTGTAATAACACCGGCAAAACCTACCGTTGGAACCTGAAACATCTCTCAGACTACTTAATAAGAAAATTTTCCTCTTTCATCTGCCTTTAATCTTGACAGTTCAGCAACTTTCATTGCAAGTTAATGAGGAGTCGAATTTTTCAAACATATCAAGCAATAGATTGGGATAGGGAGTAGGTAATGGTGGCCCAAATAACTTCATCACCACTGCTCTCAAAACGGCGAAGGAAAACATCGTGTTTCCTCACGGCATGTCCTAGAACCAAAAATTCGAAGACATGTGACATCTACCAACGCGCACTGGGCCCGCGTGGTAGATTACAGCCCACTCCCTCTCAAGGCCCGTGTCCCAGCAGTGGGAACATTATAGGCTGATTATGCTTAGCAATAGATTGACAATTTCCTTCAAAATCCTTCGGGTTGTGATTGAAGATGTCTTACGCGGTTATGGTGCTAGTTAGCTCACCTTGTGTATAATGACATCATCGTCCTCCTGCAAGCGGGAAGGTGTGATGGCCGGGGGATAGTAATCCCTATAACCGGTAGGAGAGGGCGTGCTTCGGTATGCGTAGTGCGCGGGCGCACGTAGCGTGTCGTCTTCAAACACATCGTCACTCATGCTGTCGTCTGTCGCCATTTGCTGTAATAGATGAAAAAGAAAAATGTGAGTAGGTACCTAAATTAATAAGTTGTGTAATCTGGCGTTACTTGTCCGAAATCCATGACAATAAGTTGGTATGCTAAAATATTTAGTTTTAATTCCGAAAAAACTAGATTAACACTTGGATGCAGAATGCAGCATCAAAAATATAGCAGAAACTAAATATTTATAAACAACATTTTTAATGTGACATGTACAGGGCAGGGCATACATAGGGCGATTCACGGCATTTTTATGATCGATTTGAGTTTTGAAGAGATCCATGATTAAGACACGGTAATTTTTAACAGCAACAAACAAGCTAATAAGGTTCATGTCACTATATACAAGGTGTAACAGGACAAACGCAAGTCCTGAAAGTAGTTTGCTAATAATTGACTACTGAATCCATTTCAGTAACTATTAATATAGGTATTTAAAAAAATAAAATAAAATTACAATACTGACCACCGATTGAGCCAAAGAAAATTAAATCTTATTTCAGAACAATAAGACTCAATTTTAAATGCATAAAGTGTCAACACGATTTTCTTAATAATAATAGTTAGATTTAAAAACAAATGTTTTAGTCATTGTATAATGCTTTGGGGTGTATGAGGTCTTGCGTTAATTATGGTACACGTTGTATATAAGTAGTAATTAAACAATAGGGTTAACCGTGTTTTTATTTATTCTTTCTATCATACTTTAACACTTTCCGGGACAGACCGCCTCTAAACGTTATCTCGGTATATCGTTACGTGACGGTACGGCTAAGGGCGTTGAACTTTATTTCATGTAATTTGGCAAACCGTCGATAGCCGTTGCTTGCCCATAACATTCCTAGGAAGCACATGATCTAGTGTCACATCACGCGACTTTATTCGTTCGTAGGTGTCACGGCAAACTCTTTTCCAGTCATTTTTCAACATATACATACGCAGAGCTTGTGCACCAAACCAACACGTTCACACCGCCGACAGGCGTAGTCATACCATACAATCTGCCCATAGGCGTCAACGTCTGTGGCCGTATTTGCTGTATCAAGAAATCAAGAATATAATGTAATATGGTAGTACGGCTGTAGACGGTATGATAAAATGTATCGCATTTTGAAGTGTCATATCATGACATTTGCAAAATAGTCAAAGTGTCCCGGAACGTGTTAAGCAAGGGCTGACAAAATGGAGCCCAAACTGTGCCGGACGCACCTAATATCTCGAGGAGGTTCATTTGATGCCTTAAAGGTACAGTTTCCTAGAAGAGTGGTGGCCGCTACATAATGGCCGCAGTGACGGCCGTCATGAAAATAATGGCAGCGGGGTTTGACTTTACGGTGTCGAAAACGCATTCTAGGAAAACACCAAATAAATAACGTTTCAGTGACGTCATTCACCAGTAAATTGCAGACGCTATGTGGCGGCCACCGCTCTTCTAAGGAACCGTAAGCCAGTCTGTTTTGCATAACACCGTCATTTTACCCTGATACAATTTTTTTGTGTTCTCGTGACTTCGTTGTCTTTTACTAATCTCCCTTTAGCAAGGCTACAACCTATTTATCTCCACATTATTTTTATTACAAAGTCTTTCCTTCAAACAGTAACCGGATTATACCTCATAACAGACAGCTCTCCTCATTAGTGAGTAACAAGGTGAAAGAAAAAGTTATTGTTACAGTATGAAAGATTGTTATACTGTGCGTGTAGTCTTGAATGTTTTCTTGCCTATATATTTTGGATTTTTTTTCTTTACTATTATAAATAGGTACACGGTGACATTTGAATCACAGTTTTGCTAGAACAAATGTTGTTCAGACCATGGTCTACAACCATTCCATAGCATCCAATAGAAAAAAAAACGTCATTGGTTTTCGAAAAAAACACAAAAAAGGCAATGTTTAAATCTTATTAAGAATTATCGTTACGCCCTACAACACAGACACTGAGGCTGCGACGCGCGGCGCTCGCGTCTTGAATGCAATATCGCTACCGTGATGAGTACTTTGATGTTACGGTTAATGTTACAAACATTATTTACACGTTTGAGCAACATAAGGCTAATTTGAGAACCCCTAGATTAGTTTGTTTTAATAACATATTTGATGATGTAGGATTGTAGTAGACCATGGTCTAAACAACGTTTGTTGCAGCAAAACTGTGATTCAAATGTCACCGTGTATATACTATACATACTTATACTTTATTTACTATACCTACTATGATACTTATACTACACTTTATTTACTAGACTATGAAAATAAGGAACATTAACTTAAAAAAGTAATAACGCTTTAAGTTTTTATGTTGTCTAGTGATAATATGGCGACCATTAATAATAATAAATAATAATAATAAATATAATAAATATCGTCTGACATTGCACACAGCACCATCTAGTTCCAAGTTAAGCACTTAACACTTAAGGCTTGTGTTATGGATACCAGATGGTTGATACACTACTTAAATACATTTTTTTTTTCGTAAATACATACATATTATAAATATACATCCATGACTCGGGTACAAATGTCCATATTCATCATACAAACATTTGCCCCTACCGGGATTCGAACCCAGGACCATTTGGTTTCGCTGACTACACTTAGCCACTGTAGCCACTACACCAAATGTGTCGTCAAAAAAATTAATGTAGGTAAGTACAAAATAATAGTTGTGACAGGTAGAAGGTGCATTCTTATTAAACTCATAGAAACAGGTGGGGGTGGCTGTACAAACCATCAAAATTATTATTATTATTATTTATTTCATATGTCAGATTACATTGATCCATAATGGTTAGTAACAACAGGAGCTTAAAATGTATGTTAGTAGGTACATAATTAAATATAAATAACAATTATAATTATAATTATAGGATGCCAATTTGATGCATTAGAATTCGATCCATGTGTATTTTTTATTTTATTTTACTTACTTTAATCATTTCATTTATTTTATTTTAGTACCTAGCTATAAAGGTTTACTAACAGCCTCTATACGTAATAATAATGCATGATGCTGAGCGATAGAGGTTTTGCGTGGATGCGACGCATGTTTCCCCAAAATTTTTCTTACTTTTTGTGTTTATGTTCTTTTTTGCGTCATGTTTACCGCAAATAAACGCATTTTCTTTCTTTCTTTCTAATATATCCTGTTACCTACTATAAATCATTATGTACAGGACAAAAAATTTACCAATGCCGAAACTGTAACCCTGAACTCAGCATACGATTCTAGACTCCCTATCGTAGAAGTTTTTTATCTTTTTTTTTTTGTTTTTAAATGGTGGGGGGAGAATCAAGTTTCCCACACAGGTTATTGTTTTTCCGGTATATAACGATAGCCTCTGACTTACACAAAGTTAACCAGCATTCTCAGAAATAACGTATAGGTAAGTGTGTTAAGAAGTGATAAGAATTATCATCTTATCACTTCTTAACACACATAAACGTTATATTGAAGTCACCCCAATAGACTGACACAAATGTACGCACGGCTACAGATCAAGCTATACATTTGCAGTATAAGCTGATCTCGCATTGTATAGGATTTCCTTACAATGAGAGGTCAGTGTAAACTGGAAATGTATAGCTTGATGTGTAGCCGTGTGTACAAGAGAATGTTATCTCGGTTGTGTCAGAAAAGAATTGTTTTCAGCATTTTCTTGAGAAGAAACGTGTAAGATTTCTTTAGTTCCCAGTTGGATGCTTGGAACAGGAAAGAAGAACTGAGAATTTATTTTCAGTAGGACCTATAGTTTTTGTACAAGTCTGGCTTTATTGACTCAACTCTTGCTTTTCGTTGGGAGCTTGGAGGATAATATAATAGTGTAAGTAGGTACTTATATAAATATTCTTTCAAATATTATTTGCTTCCGAATTAATTTCCCTGACTTGACAAACTTGAAAACGTCAACGCTAATGATAAAATAAATGACAAAAATTTAAGCAAAAGTCTGTAGGAACATATTTTCCACAACATATCCTTATCCTTATCGTGAAAAACTTCATAACAAATTCTGTATTTAAATCTGATTTGGTAGATCCAAATTTTCTAAAATCGGTCAAATCTTCCAACACTTTATGAGAGAACTTAATTTTAATGATTTTCTCATTTCGTCTATTTATATGGAAGTTATTTTCATATTTCCTATTGAATGTCAAAACATCAAAGTGTTGGTTTGAAAGATACCTTTGCTAAAAATCTCATTATAAGAGGGACACCGGTCGGTTCTCAAGTTGGGTGCCATTCCGTATTTTGGATATTTTGAATGACACAGAAAGATCCTCTTTTGTCAATTTCTTATGTTATTGTGAGAGTGCTTGAAAAAATTGAAACATGTGGCTATAAAAGTACAGTTTTTATGGCGCTAAACTATTCGAGTCAGTCATTTACTTTTTAATTTTAATTGTGACTCTAATTTTTATTTTTCATTTTCATTTTAATCTACATCTTAGTTTTAAATTTAATCTACATTTAATGTTTATTTTCGTTTGTGTGACAATGTACCTACTTAAGGCGCGGACTGACTACGATTTTAATCGCTATTACCGCACTCACACAACCGCATCTGCGCGTTTTACGGTAATGCACACACTCGCAAACGCTAACACGGGCGTTTGTGTGCTCAAGGAAAGTTGCATAGTATACGTAAGGAAATCAGATGTTTTCTGTTGAATATACTTACTTATGACGTGCGTTCTAAAATTCGATGTAATTACAGTGTCGGTTCATAATATGATACAATAAATAATTACACATAACAATTAAAAAAAAAACAAATACTGTTTATTTTTATTACAGTACATGATAAACAGGTCAAATATAAACATTCCGAATTTTACCCGACTGCTCTAGAAGGGGAATTATGCTTTTCGGGTGTAAGTCAGTATCAGGGATGGAAGGGTTAATTAAATGGGTAGTTATGCCATTTCAAACTAATGTTTGTGTTTTAGATAGGTACTTAGTGGGTGCGGTAAAAAAATAGAAAATAAAACCAACATAAAGGCCCTCGGACCACTTAAAAATCACATAAACTCTAAATAAATGCAATAATATCACAGCTCCAAAGTGACAAATGCCATAATGTTTCTAAGAAAATGCGGAGCCGGGACGGAAGCTAGAATTCTGAAAAATTTAGACGATAGAGGGATCATCCACGGGAATGGAAGCTGCTGCTGGCTGAATATTAGTTGGTATTTGCTAAAATTGGTAAAACAGTGCGTGAATTGAACTAAAGTTCTGTGGCGGACTACTAAGGCTACTCACTGCCTAATAATGAAGTGAAAATTCAGTCTCAGTGGAAATATGGGCAATAAAAATAAAATGTTGCGAAAGAGTTTTACAAGAAAAAGACGAAAAACTCGAAAAAATGATGGAATGTTTGGGTAAGTAGGATGATTGGATGAGTAGGATGATAAAAATTGCTGTGTAAAAGATAAAAATATAAAACCAAAAACTTGGTTATTTGAATTTTTCACATAAATTTTGAGGTTACTTGAAAAAAGTGTGAATCCAAAAGTTGTAGATCTTTTTATTACCTACAACTTTGCTATTACACTTTTTCCATAAGACTTGTAGTTTTGCCGGAAATCGAGATAAACCGCTTTTTACCCTTAAACCCCCACTTCCCGACCTCGGATCGCCCGTAAATTATTTTTCCTTTCATTTTTGTTATATTCTCTTTCTTTTCCAATGGGTTTCATCCTACTATGACTTTTTTCGTTTTCAAAAATTATCGGCACTGGTCTAATGACTCAATAAATATTATAAAAATAATCTTACAAAAGAATCAAAATGCTTTATATATAACTAGTGCAATATTTATATTATTATAATAATTACGAACGCACTCTGATTTATCTGCAAGTTTGTTTTTGTTACTTATACCTACTATTGCAATATGGCTATCGCCTCGATGGTTGCTTCGACCAGAGACGTTTGCACTAGGCGCATTCAAATATGCATTCTATAGACATCAAAATAGAGTGCACCTATTTGTTTTTGGATTTAGCAAAATGTTTGTAGAAATTGTCAATACCGTTTCTATAGATTTATACAGTTTCGTAAGTAAACTAAACTAAATACAAATTTCAAATGTTATGATACAATACCGTAATCATCCTACTTACCCAAACATTCCATATTTTTTTCGAGTTTTTCGTCTTTTTCTTGTAAAACTCTTTCGCAACATTTTATTTTTATTGCCCATATTTCCACTGAGACTGAATTTTCACTTCAATATTAGGCAGTGAGTAGCCTTAGTAGTCCGCCACAGAACTTTAGTTCAATTCACGCACTGTTTTCAGTCATAAATTACTTGAAAACTACAATCGAATTATGCACAGAGCGTCCGGTGCCAACTATCCAAGTCGAGCGCTGCCCGACGAGTAAAGTATGACCGCGTAAACTATTGTCACCACTATGGAGCGTCAATAAGATTGAAAATTGAAAATGATATTTGTGTTGAAATGTGACGTAAGCTGCGAATGGGCATTTATTTTACTGCTTTTCTTTAGATTATTTAAAATATAGACATAAAATTAAATAATGGTTTGGTTAAAGTTTAAAAAAAATGGAAAACCTACTAAATTCTTAAAAAAAAAACTGTTGTTATCGCTGGAAATACAGAGATCTTCGACGTCAAAGTTTATTTTTGTCCTACAACTTCCCAATTTTTTATTGGGAATATCAAACTATTATTTATTATTCTGTTCGGTTTAAATTCTTCTTTATACCCTTCTCTGTTCACTGTATTTTTCGCGTTACTTATTTTTATTACATTACGTCATACTCGACGTTCTAAGAAACCAATTTTTGGGAATATTGAGATAACACCGCGCCTTAAGGATCTTAATTGTTATCTGAAATAAAATATTTGATTTTATTACAGCACCTGTTAGTAATGCTTTCATCACTTTTGCGCTCTCGACAATATAGTTTATTTTGCCTTTGATTTACATAATAAAGATATTGTGTTATCAGAAAAATAAATATTTAACTTTAAGAATAGCTGAAGATTTAAGTGTGATTTTTATATTTCTTGAAACGGTTTGTTTGATAATAGGAAACAATACATTATAACTGTATTTTTTTCGAAAAATTGCTTTTTGCAATATTATTTTTCTGCTTTATTTTATATCGAAGTTGAAAAAAGTGGTGCAGCCACGTGCAAGTAGATCACACAATGATGTTGATGATATTTTTATGGTTCCAAATGCCAAATCAAGCGAATTTTATAGTTAAAAAAAATATCAAATGTTAATCTCGCGTAATTTATTTCAAAACTTGTTGCATATATTAGAGACTTTCCATGAATAGTTCATTTGTTTGCAAAATAAAGAACTCGACTTTTTAAATTCCAAATAATTTTGTTTAAATTCTTTTCCTCTTTCTCACAAATAATGCACAAAATCTGTCGATTTCGTGCTCGGCCCCTTAACGGCAAAACAGAATATGATACGTAGCTTTACTACATTTTTGGACCCACTTTAAAAATGACTGTACGCAAAAACTTTTTTTTGCGGGAACACCTATGCGGGGCTCACTGCGTAAATGGAAATATTCTCGTATGAAATTGAAATCAGAAACACACATTGTTAGCTGTTAGGTATTTAACGACGCGTTAGGTAATTTATAAGTAAAACAATGATGGTTGTAGGAAGGAATTAAAACCATTTTTTTTTTGTATGGTATCTCGCAGGCCTTGAGAGGGCGTGACTGCTTAACCGGTCAATCCTGTGGTGCCTTCGAGCTAATTCAAAGCCTCCAGCCAGGGGAAATTAAAACCATTTATTGGGGGCTTATATTCATACAAAATTACCAAGGCACAATTAGTGGAATTTGAGTAACAAGTAGTATATACAAAACAACCAATCAGAACACAGTTGAAATATCATACGATGTGCGGCGCGCAGCGCGCGCCCTCTTACAACAGTTTAGGTAATCATTTAAGCGCTGACGTTGTAAATACGTATTATGTGGCGGTGCGCCGCTCGATAGCTTAGCGTAGCGGCGGTATGCGTTTGTGTACGCGATGCGTGCTGCTACAGATACTCTTGTACAACTCACAAAACTTTGTAAAGTTAAATTCGAAAAAATCAACGTATAAGTACTTTCACATAACACATTAAAGAACTGTTACACTGTACATTATACAGTCAAGAGCAAAAGCGGGCCGCTGCCACGGCATGCGGCACCGACCGCTCGCTTTGCTCGCTCGGCTATCGCGCGGTTAGTCATAGTTCTACTAACCTAACTTAACTTAACCTATTTGAACGGAGCGCCCTAAAAATGAAATGAAATGAATGCGCATAAATGAATTGAATTGAATAGAAAATGCCTATGGCATTAAGTCCGCCTTTGTACATTTGTGTGCTGAAAGTATTAAGAGGGGTAGAGGGGGTAATAACTGAGTTTAGATGTGTGATTATGGTTTAGACATGACCACAAAAATAAAAAATAAATATACCTACCTGAGAAAGTTTGATTATTTCTCTCGGGAGTGCTCTAAATAAATACCAATATTTTTCTTGTATTTGAGTGTGTGACTCTTCAAACACTCAAATACAAGAAAAATTGTGACAGCCCTCTTAAATAAATAAACCACAAACCAAAAGAAACCACAAAACAGCGAAAAAAACAAATATTAAAATAAAAAAAACTCATTTGTTCGAATAAGTAGGTACATACCGTACACATACTTATAAAATTATAAATCCTTTGAAGATAAGAATTTAGTAAACTGACCTTTATTGCCTAGCCCTCTCTCCTAGTAACGTAATATAGGAAAATATGAAGTTTCCATTTACGCCAGGTAGCGGCTTATAACTGGATAGGTATGTACTAGATACGTAATAATATGTGACAACATCAAAGGCACGGCTATGCTTCGTATGACTAATTGACTATCTATGCACTCGTAAACACGAGCAGCTACAGTTTTGTCGTGGATCGTGGATGGATCAATCTTGCTAGATATTTATAAGTATTGCTATTTATTTATAAGTATGAAATCATGTGTTATTTATTAGGTATTTACCTATGTCGAAACTGTTTGTACTCCCCGTCACTTATCCCTAAAGGTTCATTAGAAAACCAGCGTCAGACTCTGACAGCATCTGTCTGGCATTCATGCTGAAATTATCCTTTTTGGCGCAGCCTTGAGGCACACACTATTGTTGTTAAAACATTATTTTCACTGTTTTATTTTGTTATTTGTATTCTGTGTTTCACGAACTGTGTCCAAATAAACGTTATTCTTTGTTGCCACGTTCAACGAAGAATTATTATGCAAGGTTCAGAGAAACGGTTAGATATACTTAATTAATTGAAGTTCTTACCTAGATATTGCGAGCGTAGTGTGATTATGGTTTGAACATTCGTCATTCTAGCCCATTTTTTTCAGCACCCTAGTTTCAATTTGAGAACTGCTATCAATCCATAAAAAAGTATAATACTCTGGAGTCAGTACCTACCTAACGGCTGACTTGACATTAAGGAAATTTTTACAAGGTCTCTCAAACTCAAACTCTAAGCATTTATTTCAAATAAACCAATTACAGGCACTTTTGAATTGTCAAGGGGTCGGTCAGTCAGAAAGATGAAGCTAGTTGCCCATTCCAAAGCGTAGTAGGTAGGTACATTATGGAGAAGAACGGGCAAGAAACTCCATGGATACTCTTTTAAATCAAAATATTGTTACAAAAAAAGTGGTTACATCATTCATGTTGTAATTATACATCTGAGAACGATGTAGAAAGACGTGCACGTTAAAAGCGTCCTTAATAAAAAGAATAAACAAAAAAAAAAACAATTATGGAATTAAAATAAGCCGTGGCAGCTAAGAAATGACCAGTGCCTCTGATTACCGAGTTGAGTTCTTCGAATCTCTAAGAAGTCTGTCTGTAGCGGTATCTACACCGCCACATGCGAACTACGCATCACATTGACGTCACGCAAAATCCTGCATCCCGCAAGCACTGTTTACCGCGCAACTAGCATATACAGAGGGGCTTTCCTTTAAACTGCCTATAATAGGTACCATTTTCAAGCTCTGTACCAAAAATCAATTAAATAGGAACAGTAGTTTAGTCACAAATGATTTTTTAAATTTTTTGTCCCGTTTGAACACGATGTCTCTTTCCTAATATCAGCTGATTATGTCTATCTATATGCATAGGTCATGCACCTTAAAACGATAAATCTGAGTATATCCTACGATGCGTTGTTGCCGCTCTGACGCAAGTCATACAACCAAATATATTCGCTAAAAAGATGGCAATAAATACACACACACTTGCACTTTCATTACAAAGGATGGTTGCGTTTTACTCTGAAATGTAAGCTATTTACGAGTAGTTTGTTTGAAAAAAAAAACTAATTTTTGGTGCTTTTTATTATTATACCGTATTGAATTAATACTAAACACGTATAGTATACGTAGTGTAATAATTGAATGCCACTCTGTCATATCAACTCTGTATACAACGTCCCGACATCAATCGTCGGGCAGTTGCCCACCAGACTCAATACCCGTCTGGTCGGAGGCTCCTTCCTTTACTATGGGTATGAGTGAACTATACACCCTCTTCCTCATACCTCTATATGTCCATTGACCACCATTCTAAGAACCGGTCACCGCTCTCACTGTCTGATCCAGAACAACATTCAACTAGTTTCAATAGAAAATAGTCCTGAACTAGTGCCTACAGAACTACCTAGCAACCCAGTCCAATATTGATCAATTATCGAAGCCGATGTTTACCTGAATAGGTACATCTGCGCGGCGCCGTTATTAATTCTACTTTAACCGAACAATTGTTTGCCTTATGTGTTTGTTTTATTGAAAAGTAAATGAACGAGGCGTATCGAGATATTTGTGTTTTAAAAGCAATCGCATATATGCAAATCATGGAATTGTATTTTGTTTTCTCATTTTGCAAAAAGAAAAAAGCATGAATTGTTTTGTTTTCTAATAGAGGAAGAAGAAGCATGAATAAATGCATGCAATCAATATCATATTTTTTTTAAACTGTATCCATTTAGGAAAGTCTCTTCCATTTTTGTCGTCATCATCATCATCAGCCTATAGCGTGTTGGTAGACGTCACATGTCTTCGAATTTTTGGTTCTAGGACATGCCGGTTTCCTCTCAATGTTTTCCATCACCGTTTTGAGAGCAGTGGTGATGAAATAATTTACACAAAATAAAGCGCCTGCTGGGTTCGAACCTACGACCTACAACTCGTAAATCACGGCCGTTACCACTGGGTCACCACTGCTCTCGCCTCTGCCTTTTTTTGTAACCTGAACGAAATTCATATCACCTTGTTTTTTTTTTTAATAATTGGCTATTATTCTATTCTATCCTGATGGTGAACGACGATGCGTCGATGATGAGGACACTTGCCTAGAATTAACATTGACTCCAGACTTGGGAACTCAGGTAATAGCTAACACAGACTCCGGCAAGGACTGCCACTCCTTAGCCGTATACAGGGTGGCTGGAATATCGACGCGCAAATCGTTACCACGGATTCAATACATGAATCTTAACTCCCCTGCTTTGAAATTTATCGTATTTATAAAAAAATTGATTTCTCATACATTTTGACCGCGTAGGTTGCGTAGGCACTTTTCATATTCATATTAATTTATTTGCGTTCCACAAGGTAAAACATGGTGTTAACAAACGGCTTAGAGCTAAGAGCCGTTGTAGACCCTGTCAGGGCATAG
Organism: Brachylomia viminalis; assembly: GCA_937001585.2. Classification (NCBI taxonomy): domain Eukaryota; kingdom Metazoa; phylum Arthropoda; class Insecta; order Lepidoptera; family Noctuidae; genus Brachylomia; species Brachylomia viminalis. The sequence goes on from OW443304.2 coordinate 8,425,835, forward strand.
CAAAATCTAATTCTTACTTACAAGCTAAAAATTAAAATTAAAAATAAAATATACACAAAACCAAATAATTAGATACATTCGCAAAAAAACAAAAATAGAATGAAAAAATGTCAATATAGTTAAATCTAAAAAGTTAAAAATTAAAAACGTCAGTCGTACACATCCAAAATTTAAAATTAAATTAAATGTGAAAACTAAAATAATTATATATAATTCACAAAACATAACATACAATTAACAAGTATATAATTCTATTGATTGGTAAGCAGGTAGCTAATTCTTGTGTGTCTATGAAACAGCATTTTTTTTTTGGATAACCGACAAAAAAGTTTTACGCTAGGAAAATGTGCTGAATTCATGGTTTCAGTTTTTGAACGTCGATGTCCCAGCCGCCCTGTATCCGTACAATTTATAAGTAGTCAAACTTTCTACTTTGAATCTACCCAAAACCTGCGCTAGTATCCCTTCATTGCATATCATATCGGCAGTAAAGTGCCACAAATAAAGCTATCACCCTGATCGTCTCTGGACAAGTTATCAGATGTCCCACGGTACCATACAATAGGGAGAAGACCCAGCGTAATGTGATACGGATCTATACCCTTTAATGGGACACGTGAGGGGTCCGCACGTGGAGAATCTAATTGTTTTACAGTCTGTAGGTGTAGGAACGTTGTGGCAATTATTGTTTTGTAGTTCTATAGACGTACAGAAGAGGCATAGAGCTCACTTATTGAAGTAAACAATTCTAGTAGGTTTGTTTTGGAATTGAGACGGGGGCTCGTGGCTAAATAATAACAGTTGAACGGGTTGATCGAACAGTTTGAGCTACGCTTGCCACGGTAGGTCCGTGGACGGGTGACCATCTTTACATACCGAGAGGGGCCTCGGTCAGTGCCTCGGAAAGAACGTTAAGCCGTTGGTCCTGGCTGTCGTTCGTGGATCTTTGACAGTCGCTACGGGTCGTCAAAAGGCTGAAAGTCTGACAGCCAGTCTTACCAAAGGATATCGTATTACCCAGTAACTGGTTATGGAGATCAGATAGGCAGTCGCTCCATGTAAAATACTGGTAGCACCTAGTTGTGAAATGGCTAGGCCGATGATTATGTTTAAGAATGGAGATATGAAGACAGTGCCTGTACATCGGCAGGCGACATACAATTATCCTTTCAGAGGATCCAACCACCTTTTATGAGCAGTATCTACTGCTTTCTAACACACATTAGGTACGTCTGTATTCCCTAAAAGGTTTGGTCAGCGTTACTTTTGAAACACCCACAATTATTAGTCAGTGAATTTTAAATTCCATGTTTTGAGTTCATTGCCAAAAAGGCTGCTAATTCTGCCTTTTATTATCCCAAACACGGCCTCGTTCAACTTAATTTGGCCTCTGCTGAGAATCCTTAATTAAAAACTAATTAAGTAATTTTTGCTCTATAAAATCCATAAAATATATTAAAAAAGATATTTTGAAGGTACCTACTCTATTTATTACCTTGCAAACAAAAGAGCGTTTCATGGAAAGCGTTTTAACGAGAGATTTACTTTTATATATATTGTTTGGAAAACTGATGGCAGCGCAAACAGCTAGCGGCGGATCCTATAAGTGAGTAAAGTGACTGCCTATTTACATGGAAATGATCCTTTATTTTTCAGGGTTTTGAAAACCTAATACATATTTATTTTACGCTGGGGCATGATTATCCGACGCTGATAGCCATATATTGTAAATGACAGTTTTCGTACATTCGTTTTAGCACATTATGTACCTACTTTATTATTATTTTTGTACAAATATCGTATTTTTTAAGACGCCTTAGTAGACGTCATAATGATTGTCACGACGAAATCAGTCAGGTGCCAACTTCTATATTGACCTAATAATACCTATAAAAAATTTGAGCTGTGGTACATTCCAAAGTTTTCTACTTTTATGGTAAAACATAAGATTAGGTAATCTAGTGCTGTCGAGATATTTCCAAATCCAAGAAGATCCTTATCATAAAAGAGCCAAGTTTCAAAGGGATTCGTAGCCTTTTTGATTAAAATATTCTAGTGTAAGCTTAGAGGATCCCATATCCTCGGTCCACACTCCACAGCACCGAAAAGTTAACAACAAAAATCTTAGCCCCTTCTTAGGTTGACTCTGAAGTGTCGTGATTGACCGATGTAATGAACGCCTGGAAGGTGGCATGTCTGGATACGGTTCAGCCCAAGAACCTGTTTTCCCAGAGACAGTGGGTTGAAGCGCTCGGCAGGTTGCTACGGGATAACCTCATTAATACGTCCACCAATACTACTGAGCGTGTCCGCCTACGGGCTTTGGCAGAATGGAAGTCGGGCCTCTGGCTTCAGGCGTTACCGTCACCCAACATAGCCACTATGCTGGGTGACACCACTTTCTGGCTCGCTACAAATCTGAGTCTGGACGCTCCTTGCGTGATTCCACATCGCTGTCAGTGCCGTGAAAAAGTCGACCTCCTCGGACACCATGGCCTTTCCTGCAGCAAGAACTCTGACCGGTTAGCACGCCACGCCAGCATTAATGACATCATCCGTCGTGCTCTTGTCACCGCTAGGGTGCTAGCTCTTTTAGAACCCAATGCTTGGCTTGGCACGCGACTATGAGAAGATACCAGATGGAATGACTATATGGCCTTGGAAGTTGGGTAGGCCTTTGGTGTTGGATGCATCCTGTGTCGACACCCTCCCGCCATCCTATCTTCCTAGCATGCCAGGCTGTGCTGGAGCGACTGCTGCAGGTGCAGAAAGCCTCAAACGGTGCAAATATTTGAGCCATTTGGGTTCAAAACACTAGATCCGAGTGCTCATCGAGTATTTTGGGACATCGCCAAGCGGTTGGTCGATTCTTCACGTGACCAGAGGGCTGGCTTATTTTTAGGTCAATGAATCAGCATTGCCATCCAATGTGGCAATGCTGACAGCCTTTTGGTCAATGAATCAGCATTGCCATCCAATGTGGCAATGCTGCCAGCCTTTTGGAAACTTTTCCCACTGGCAGCGATGCGGACGAATAACATGCGAATGCCCAAAGAGCTCGTCAATTTTATTTCCTTCATTTGCTTGTAGGTACATAATATGTGTATATTATACATAGATGCGCACGGCTACAGATCAAGCTATACAATTCCAGTATAAGCTGATCTCGCATTGTATAGGATTTCCTTACAAAGAGAGGTCAGTGTAAACTGGAATTGTATAGCTTGATGTGTAGCCGTGTGTACTAGCTGACCCCGCGAACTTCGTACCGCTAACATATTTTTTTCTTTAAATTTGCTCTCCTTATGAACCATCCTCGTACTTCCAGGAATATTTTAAAAAAAGAATTAGCAAAATCGGTCCATCGGTTCTTGAGTTATAAAATTACAACGAAAAGTGGCATTGATTTTTATAGATAAGGATAATATATATTATATATTTTTGTGTTAGATTGTATATTGTATTTAAGATTTCTTAATAAGCATGTAAATAAATGTATATAATTTGGTTGTAGAAAAATAAAGAACCACTCTTGATAATTATTTTTATCCTTCTTTGTTGTAATTTTATCAAACCCTTTTAAAATTGACCTTTCTGCGATATGTTGATCCTACTTTATCTAGTTATTTTTATATCAATAAGCTTTTAAGTAATTAGCCATTAAAATCATATTAATGTCCCGACCTCTAATGTCGGAACCATGAATACATTCATTGCTTATTTTGAGATATCGAAATTAGCAAATCAATTTTAGATTTTACTCTCACTACATACCTACGGATAACTTTTATCTCGCCATTATAAGTTTTTGTCTGACCTACTAACTTGGGTGGGCTTATAAAAGTAAATATTTTTTCTAATATCTATCTTATTTATTTATTATTTATGTACACACAATAAAATACAAGAGATATGACATAATTATAAATTGAGTACAAAGGTACTGCTTATTTCTTAAGAAATTTCTTCCAGCAGACCATCGAAAGGAGAAGTAAAAAAGAAACGTAGACAATAGTGCGTGAGAACAAGAAGAGAAAAATATGAATGTGTGAAGTCTAAAGCTAAAATATTAAATATACCTTAATAAAAATAATTAACATGTAGACTTAAATAAATACATAATGCTAAAATATATAGGGCACGCCACGATAGCGGCGGTAAGACCCCTCTTTGAGGAGTGGCTAGAGAGGCGTCACGGCGTCCTCACCTACCGCCTGACGCAGGTCCTCACCGGACACGGATGTTTCGGGAGGTTCCTGCACATCATCAGGCGGGAGGAAACGCCCGGGTGTCACCACTGCGATGATCGCCCCGAGGACACGGTGGAGCATACGATGGGGGCCTGCCCTGCATGGGCGGAGCACCGCCGTGTCCTCGTAGAGGCGATCGGCAGCGGCGGCGACCTCTCACGCCCGGCCCTGGTTCAAGCCATGGTCCGGGGCGAGGGGGAGTGGGAGGCAGTCGCCTCCTTCTGCGAAGCAGTCATGCTAGCTAAGGAGGTGGCGGGACGGGAGAGGGAGAGAGTCTCCCGTCCAAGCCGCCGCGGTGGACGCTCCGGGCGTCGGGAGCCGCGTGACGACTCCCGGCCACCGTAGGCGCGGGCCTGCGGGCGGTGAGTAATGGGTAGCTCACCGTCTAATCAGGACCAGGCCCGTGCTGGAAGGCGCGTACGTGTTCCACGCGCGCCTCAAAGAGATGTCAGCATCGAAGAGGGGGCCCACTAGGGCCCAAGCCTGCCGGGAAAGCGGGATCATCCAAAAGGGGTACCGCTGACCCGGAACATAAAGGGCCAAGGAAGGAACACGGGTGGGTTTTAGTCAGTAAGAGTCTGACACTCCCTTCCGCTCCACCCAGAGCGGGAGGGGTCATTTGATGATTTCCCATCCTCAAAAAAAAAAAAAAAATGCTAAAATATATAAACATATATATATATAAATACTCACAGTATAGAGGAAAGGTAATGCTCTTTTAATCGAAATTTAAATAGAGAAATAGTATTTAAATCACGAATGCTAGGCGGGAGTGCATTCCACAGTCTTACAGCATGGACAGAGAAGGAATAAGAATAGTAGCTGGTTTTGTGAGGCTGAGATTTAAGGACTCCCCGCGACTTCATCAGCGTGAAATTTCGGCCTCCGAACCACCGCGCACCGCGTCGGACCTCATCGCCCACACGCGCTCTTACTTCGTTTTCGCATAGTGTTCTTTTCGGCTTGGTTTCGTTTTGCTCGGCTCGTAAGGGTTCTAAGGGGTAAGGAAAGGGCGTACTGATAAACCGCCTATGACCTTCCTTGAGAATTGGGATATCAAATGCAAAAAAAAACAAATCTGATTAGTACCTACCTAGTTTCTGAGATTAGCGCGTTCAAAAAACAAACAAGCTCTTCAGCTGTTTTATATATTACCTATTATAGATTAGACACAGGTGGCCCGACAAGTAATGCCCGAATACCTTCTTGCCCATTGCTCTAAGTAGATTTCCAGCTCAGGTTGATTGACTCTTTAGTTTCATTAAAGCATATTTAATTTAATAATAATAATAATTCATTTTTATTTCGGACACAAAAAGATCCATAGAGTGTTAGTAACATATTAAATAGCTTATTATCTAGTGTTAGTACCAATTGACCTCTGCACAAGAAAAATTACGATTGGAGAGCTATAGCTCTCCGCTACAGTTCTCAGGATGCTGTTGCGACTGTCTCACTCTCCTGAGTAGCGAGGCACTTTTTTTACGAATGATCGCGTGAAATCCGTCGGTACGAGCCTGCGCAAACATCCCCGACGCACTAATACTGTGTTGGATACCTGTTTACTGGAAGCAAACACGATATTAAAGTATTTCTATTTTCTATATTTTATTTGTCTAATGTTTTCCAATCTAAGAGACATAACCTATTTTTTTTCAAGCAGACTCACTAACGCCATCTATCATGCGATCTCGGAAAGTCGTCTCAAAGTTTCAGTGGAAATGTTCGCTGAATTTCAGGCTGTCGCCCGTGTCGCTACGTGTCACAAGCTTCGCAACGTTTAGTTCAAGATATTTCTCCAAGATGTCAGAATAACATTGAAAGTATAATTTGGTACTTGCCTTAGGTACATTTGAACTACAGTACTTTTGAAAACTACCTACAGCAAATAAAATGTAACGGTACTTTTTGTGTTTTTAGTTACATACATACAAAAACTCACACCTTCGTCTCATGGGAATGGGCAGAACCTACAGAACGCGACCTGCTGCAATCCTTACATACTTCTGTGTTTATATTTTTTGTAACAAAAGCAAATATTCGTAACAAAGTAGGTAAATTAAAATGACGAATTAAGTTTTTCCTAAAGAAATTACTAGGTACTTACTTCGCTTATGAGCTTTAAGTCTAGGTCCTAAATATAAACTATACCATACACTACACAAACAGACAAACCCGTAGTCTCATATTAGTTTGACTAATGTAATTAGTTATCGTGATTAGGTAGAATAATTTAATCAAAGTTCCGTTCACTCAGGGATTTTCAGCTGCCAAGAATTCGGATATTAAATTGTTGTCCCTGCAGATTCCAACTGGACGCAACCGGCGCGGCTGTCCACATTGATTTCATAAATAGGTACCTACGTCCTTAAACATTTTTGTATGCTTGTTAACGTCATTCCATTGTTTTAGATCTTTTTATTAAAGACGCCTTTAAAGTGTACGTCTTTCTCGCTAATTTCAACATGGATGACATATGTACAGACGCCAGCACATCAAGCTACTACAATCTGTCAAATTTCTTTAATAGATTTTCAACTTTATCGCTAAAGCATTAAGGTTCAAGGTTGGTTGGGAAAATTTGACAGTTTCGGGTAGCTTGACCTGCTGGCGTCTGTACATCAATATTGAAATTATAAATTTGAATTGTGAGTTTAAAAAAATATATTGTTGACGTGTACTTACGTAACTAATATTTTGTAACAATATTTTGATTTAAAAGAGTTTCCGTGGAGTTAAAAGTGGTAAATTGGTTTAATTGAAATAAACGGTTTGAGTTCAACCATTCATTTTGTTCTTTGTTTTGTCAATCGAATTCCTATGTTTGGCTTCATTCTTTGTTTTTATAACAACGTCAATGTGCAACATGTTGGTTTACAGAAAAGAATATTTGCTTCTTTTTTTCGGTTTTCCTATTGAATGTGCGCTTTTAATATTTCTAACGTAACGTTACGATATTGTCGTGGACGTCCACGTCCATAAAATGTAAGGAAATACGTGCACGTTATAACGTTATCGTGGACTGAAATTTAAAAGCTTCTCATTATAGGTGTTTTCATACATTTTACTTCTATGTGTTATCGTAACACCGTGGACGTCCATCATGATATTGTCGAGATATAAATAATTAAAGCGCACATTTTACAAAACAAAGGTAAGTAAGTACTTACTTGAATGAAAACCTGTTCAAGTTTTTGTTAACGTATACAAGGTGGAGACGACAATAAATTAAACTGCGTATAACTAATGATGTTCCCAGCCTGCATACAAAAATTCTATCAAATATATCCAATAGTTTAGGCACTATAGCTAGTCAAAGATAGGCAAAACCCATAGTCGGCCCATCACTACTATTTACTTAGTTTGTTTGAAAAAATCACTTTTGTTATTACGGTGTTAGGATTAATTTGATAGTTTCAAAATACTCCTATGCAATTAGTATTGCCAGTGTTTTCATTTATTGTCTTATTGTTGTCTGCGCATTGTATAAAGTTGTCAAATCTCGTTGTTGAAATTACAAGAAGAAATCATAATGTATTTGAATATAGACAATAACATAGATGGATCCAAAATAAATATCTAGTCAAGAAGATTGTAAACATTTTGAAAAAGTGACAATAAGTTTTTTAGTTGGTCGCTTATAAAATAAACACAAACTCTGTTTAGCATTCAGGAAAGTACGAATATTGTGGTTGAGTAATATAACAGCCGCACGTGTCGATTTATCAGGTTAAGCTACGCTTGCCGCAGTTGATCCGTGGATGGGTGACCATATTTACATACCAAGACCCCTCCGTGCCTCGGAAAGCACGTTAAGCCGTTGGTCCCGGCTGTCAGTCGTGGATCTTTGACAGTCGTTACGGGTCGTCAGAAGCCCGAAAGTCTGACAACCAGTCTTATCAAGGGGTATCGTATTACCCAGTCACTGGGCTGTGGAGGTCAGATCTATAGGCAGTCGCTCCACGTAACTGGTATTCAGCTGCATACAGTTAAACTGACAACTATTTTACTTCCTATCTGTCTTCCTTACCAATTACTGGAACAGTTACAGTTTACGAAAAACAAAGTTTATTCTTAATAAGGATATAACATGTCTTAGGTTGAAAATTTTCGTTGGTTATTAAAACAATATTGCTGTTCCATATTTTTTGACCGCGTAGGTACTTAGGTGTTGCACTTTTCTATGAAAAAGCTGACGATTTTTTTTAAATAACCGACGAAAAACTTCTACTCTAGGGGGACTAGAAACATTAGCTGAATTGTGTGGTTACAGTTCGCGCGTCGATGTCGCTATAAAAATTTATAAAAAAAAATGCAAATAAAATTCAAATTCAGAAAGTTCGTACTCTCATTCCGTATTCAAATAGTTTACGCCCCATCACTAAACTCTGATAGGCCTGATTTTATTATCCACCCAATATGCATGTAAAGTAAAAAGAAAACGACATTTCCATAAAATTTAATTTTTGGCACGGGTCGAGTGCTCCCCTGTCTCCCCTCGTAGAATTGGGTCAATGTCGCATGAATCAACTGGTGAGGGTGATGAGGGGACTGCTGGCAAAGTAATTGTGTAATTTAGATTGACAGCATTGATTCCTTTTCTGTTGGTTCTGTCATTTACCTAAATGATTTGTGATTTTTTGTAGGATTTTAATGTACTTACATACTTTGATGAAGAAACGAAGTCTTTTTTTTGTTTTTTTAAGCGCACTTCCTGCTCTTTTTGAACAGCGAACAAAAATGAACCGTCATGCTCGGGTCGGTGACGTTGAATCGGGAATCCTCGGCTCCAGTCGATCGGAGACGCTGAACCGCGTAGGTATACCTACTCGGCTCCAGTCGCAAGTTTTCACTTCTATCGTGTGGTCATAAGCACGGGTCTCCCTTGTTTCACCGAAAAGAAATTGCCAAATTATCACTTCCCAAACAAATTTCCGCATAAGTAGTTTAATTTGCCAAATTATTACTTAGCAAAAAATCTCTTCTCAAATAATTGTAACGCAAACCTAATGTTTGGCAAGTGAATGTTTAAACAATAACTTGTTTACCAACCAGTACCTACTTTTACCAATTTTTATGTAGTCAAATATTTCAGTTGGAATACTTAACTCATTTTACGCTAAATAAAATTTGCCAAATATTAATATTAACTATTCTGGTAGTATTTATTTTTAGTTAGTAGCATTTTTTTAACATAATTAACCTCGTCTAACTATTTCAGTTTCAGGTAGCCGGTTTCTAATCCATATTTTTTTTCTATTAATCTAGTCGTTTCTGGCACTCGCCGGCCGCTACCGCGGCACCGTGCACCGCTCGCTTCGCTCGCTCGGCTCGTGCGCAGAAGGTCACAGTTTTAACCTAACCTAACCTAACATTTTTTTTAAATAATCAACGTAATGTAACTTGCTCCTAAAGTAACCATAAAGGAGAAAGAGCAAAATGGTCTATGAGCGGCCAACAACGAAATAGGTATTAAATGAAAGTACTATTACTAAGGACTAACTTTTACTATGAACGTAACATTGCAGCTCATTTAGAAAAAAAAATACATATAGGTAAAATACTTAGATAATAAGTGCAAGAAAATGTGCAAACCCATTTTATAAAATACTTATTAACATTAGTTTATGTCTTCAAAAGTATTTCAAAACGTTGTCAGCATACCGTTTACAAGACTCAGCTCAACAATGGGTTTACTACATGGACTACCTGAGTTCGAACGGCCCAATCAACTTCGAGTGCAAACAAAAGAGCCGAGGTGTGGGGTGCGTGTGCGTCACTCGGCGCAGTCCTTCGCTTACCCTTGTGACGTTGTGTACCGTGCGCTCATCTACGGATTCTTTTTCAAACGTTTTGACCCTGGCTACCCTCTGGACTGTGTTTCTTCCTAACCTGATAACCTGGCTATTAACTCTGAACTTCTGTACGTTTGTGCTTGTGTACTTGGACTCTGGACTTGTGTACGCCAACGGAACATTATTGAAAAATGGCAGAAAATCGACCTATATGTGTTTTGTGCAATCGATCAGTGGTTAATAGAAGAAGGTTAGAAATAACCCATGCTCTTTTTGAGGAAAATGCTGCCAATGCTCAATATATTATTGAAGCTATAGCTCCACAGCAAGTAAGTATTTTTAGACTATTTTTTGGTTGTTTTTACCCGTATGTACGCACCCTATAGCGGTGATGGCCTCATAATATTGTGTCACGATGTGCATATGCGACACATCGTTGGGTGAAGTGTGGGCTCTTTATTGAAAGTCCACGTTACAGTTTTGATTGTATTTTTATGTACGTCCTTTTAGTGAATTATGTTATTTCCTTAAGCGTATGGTTCTTTTCTAACAATACTTAAGTTATAGTCAAAACAGATCTTCTCTCTCTTTTACACACATGGTGCATATGGAAACAGAGCCAACGTTATCTAGCTTCGAAATATAATAGAGGCCAACCACTCATTAACAATGCGTATGAGCATGACTCATTCGTCACGTTGAAAAAGAGCTCGGCATGTTCTACTATACAACACATGATTTAACTGAAACTGCGGTGAGTTTTAAATACTATGTTATAAACTATTTTCCTTTTCAGGTTGAATACAACGGCCGAGAATACGTTTGTCGACCCTGTTAGCAACGAGCTCAACGGGCTGTGCAGCCAAACAATAACCCTGCCCCGCACGAATGTGTTCTTCAAGTGGAAGAATATTCACGAGTGCCTAGCACCTCGGCAAACTGTATGTTTGACAGATGCCGTAGTGTTTCACGTCGTCGAATGCCTGAGAATGTAAGGATTACTCTTATGTTACATTCTAACTTATTCATACCAGACAGTGCCAGAATATGTGATGCACATTTAACATCAAATGATTGGGAAGAGCTCATTGATAGTCCAAATCTCAGACATGATTTTAACAGCTCTCATTTTGTGCAAATACTAGAGCTTTTTAAAAAAGCTGTTTTAAATAAAAATATTCTGGACTTTGAAGATATTGCAAATATGGATCCTAATGAGATTCATATTCGATTGGGCGTTAGCAGAGATCAATTCAATACAATCTTGGAACAAACGCCTTCTTTGTCTGAGTCAAACGCCAAAACAAAACTAGCCATTTATTTAATGAAGTTGCGAACTGGTGATAGCAACGAGAGATTAGCCACGCTCTTTAACATAAGTAGAAGGACTCTAGAAAGGCATTTAAAAACCGCGCGTGATGCTATATCTCTGGATTTTAAGCCACGACACCTGGGACTCGACCATTTAAATAGAAGAATGGTCGCTGACCGTAATCTTATTGTACCAAACGCGTTATTTGGAAATCCCGAGTCTTCTCCAGAAGAAAGGAAGGCAGTAACAATCATGGATGGAACATATATTTATATACAGAAGAGCTCCAACTTTTCGTTCCAGCGACAGACCTACAGTCTACACAAATACGAAAATCTATTAAAACCGTTCTTAATGGTGTGTTCCGATGGGCATATAATTGATGTTTGCGGGCCCTATGCTGCTACCGACTCAGATGCCAGTATTTTGGAAAGAATTATAAATGACGAAGAAGGCACATTTCACTGGTTTTACCGGGCTGGCGACATATTCATTTTAGATCGTGGGTTTAGAGACGTCTGTGGCGATTTGGAGCGATGCAACTACAGTGCCTATATGCCAGAAACCAAAGACCGCGGTGCAGACCAGCTTACTACTGAACAGGCCAATAGAACTAGGCTGGTAACTCTATGCCGCTGGGTAGTGGAAGTTATAAATGGCAGGTTCAAGCGAGATTTCAAATTGTTTAGGCAAGAATATTTTAATCGCGCCTTAAGTCACATGTTTGAGGACTTTCAAAACGCAGCGGCACTCATCAATGCGTTCCAAACACCAATACAAGATAGTATTCATGCATCATCGTTCGTAAATATAATTAATGAACGTTTTGAAATACCGAACCTCTTAGCGGACTATGTTATCCGTCATAACATAAATAGACAGAGGGCATCATTTGAAAGACTCAGCAGCGACCAACCTATTTTTGAAGACTTTCCGGTTTTTTCTGAAGAAGACCTAATTCTGTTTGCACTTGGCACATACCAAATCAAGTTGGCTCGCAGCTACTACGCTGAACACTTAATTGAAGGCTTATACAATATCGAAGTATACCGGGAGCGACAAATAAGTCAGCTCAGAGATTTTATTGAAGAAGAAGATATTTGGTTATTACGTGTGCGAATACAATCTAGACATGTAAGGTCCAGAATATATTATTCTTATATTGTAATTAACCGACAAAGACAAAATAGAGAAGCAATTGCTCATTATTATTGCAGTTGTTTGAGTGGAAGGCGCACAATCGGTTGTTGCGCACACGTTATGTGTGTAGTGTGGTATCTGGCATGGGCTAGACATCAAGACGAGGATATTTTATTACCGGCATCAGAACTCAGTGCTATTATTGTACATTAAATGTATGAATGTGGACGAGGCAAAAGGAGTATGTAAGGATCGTAGCAAGTGGCGTTCTGTGGTTTCTGCCTACCCCCATGGGAAAAGGGCGTGAGTTTATGTATGTAAATGTATGTAAAATAAATGTATTGAAGTAAACAAGTCATTTTATTTTATTTCCTTATTTTTAAGACTAAATCTTAGTAATTAATACGCTAAATCACAGGCTTACATATCTAAAATAAAAATGTATTTAGTTCCATTAATAATGACACTACAGATATAAAACTTCTTGAACCCGTTATTGTAGGGTGATATTAAACCAAAAAAAAATAAAATGTTCCTGGCCGCTGATAGACCAAGTGCCGTACGATTTTGCCCATCCTCCTTTTACTTGTTTCAGACAAATTCAAGCACATAAACTTACAAAGAATTAGGTACGCAAATGACATAAAATTTTTGTCTAAAGATTGTTTGCTGTAATAAATCATTTGATTAGAGACCAAATTGACGACACGGTTGGCGCAGTGGTTAAGCGATTGACTGCTGCGTAACGTGTCGCGGGTTCGATCCCCGCACGGAACGAATATTTGTATGACCTGCAGGTAGTGGTTCCGGGTCTGGCCGTTTGTGTATGTGAGTTTAAATGTTTGTAAACGCACCCACAATACAGGAGAAATTCCTAGTGTGGGGCAACGTTTAAAAAAAAATGCCTAAATGTCATTATCCTTGATAATATTCTGCCAAGTAAAAATTTTACCAAATGAAAATGTGCGTACTAAAATCATTCGAAACATTGCATTGGTGTGAAAAAACGTTGCTAAAATTTGTTTGGGTAGTGAAATTTTGGCAAAATCTTTTCAGCAAAACGGCAGGATCTCCATAAGCACACAACCTCTTTTTTATTCAGCCAACACTATCCCACCGCGCGCGGGGTAAAAGGCCTCCCCCCAAATTATTCCACGTATCATTTTCCTAAGCCACCTCGAACGTAGGATAGTCTATTATTAGATAATCCTGTCTCTAGAAATATAATAATAATATGAGACAACATCCACACAAGGTCTTCAGGTACCGAAAACTAGGCAGAGCCTGTATTACGGTAACCTGATGACCGATATACATACTTATACACACCCTGACACAGGTCAAACAGACATGTTCATGCACACAAATGATTGACTTGTCCGGGGATCGAACCCGGGACCAGCGGCTCAGAAGGCAGGGTCGCTACCAACTGCGCCAACCGGTCAGTCAAGTCAAGGTATGGCGTTTGCGAGCATAATCTGCATTATTCTGATATTGCATCTCTGCAAGAGAAGCTCACAATAGCCGTGTGTAGTTCAGGTTATTATCTAATTCATGCCTCAGAAATAATATTATCAAAATAAATTGTTAAGAGTAATGCAACGGTTTGCTTACGAAAATGTAAGTAGGTATATATAGATATTCAATAGACATTAATCTCAATAGAACACACACACACACACACACAATATGTACCTATGTCACAACATTTAATTAATTCTCTTAATTTATTAGAACGGATACACGCTTCCCTATGTGTTTGTTGTTCCAGCGTATGGCACTCGGGGGTTGCAATTGCAAGTGTTGCAACTGAAAATCAGCGTCACCTTGTGTTGTCATCTGACACAATGCTGAGCCGAGGCCCTTTAGGCATTATAATCTTTGTTTTCTCGGTGTATTTATTTTGCTTTATTGCCAATAAACGCATTTTTATTTATTTCTTTCTTTAGATAGAGAGATAGATAGAATACCTACTCTTTTCTTTCAACTACGTAATGTCTTCATTAGTCACTACAAAACCGATCACAAAGGACGTATTTTTTGCTTACAACCAAAACAGTGCAGAAATGTTATATGGAATCTCATGGTTGCACTGTTTTTTTATTTTTTATTTTAGTAGATAAAAATTTACCACAGAATTTTCAGATTGAATGACTCCCATTAAGTTTAATATAAAATGTAAGCATAAATATTAAAAAAAATAGATTAAAAAGATACTGGCTGAAAATAAAAAGAAAAAAAAAACAAATGGCGCGCATTTTGAAACAATGTAAAACTTTGATACTTCATTAACAAGAAAAGTTTTAAAAAAATGTAAATAGACAGCGATAGAGACATGAATTCAACTCCAGAAATTATTATTCACAAATAAACCAAACAAATACTAGAATAAATGTAACAAGTAAAAGTGCAAAGGAGATGTCCGCCTTTTGTATGGACGTTGGTTTTTTATTCCGAGAAAAATCTAACCAGAACGAAACTAAGCCTAAATAAAAGCTATAAAAATATGGAACTTGGAACCACTGAAATTATATTTTTGGACCCCTCCATTTCTGAGAAAAATTATAAAATATTGAATGTTGGTACATATAATTTTTTCTATGATGGCAACCCAAATTAAATCTCGCACACACTTTGACAATGTCTAAAATATGGATGGGATTTTTTTTACTGGACGCGGCGTCAAGTCCGCTGCAAACTGGACGGTAAACTTGAACGTGTATGGCCAGCGTAACAGTTGCAAAAAGAGTATAAATCCGACTCGTAGCTCCAGAGATTAGCGCGTTCAAACAAACTAACTTTTCAGCTTTAATAATAGTAGGTATAATTATTTAAAGCAGTACAGAGGTAAATAATCTGATTCGTTTCGTATAAACTCGCAAATCTTGAAAGGTTTGATCGTTTTACGAGTAAATTCACACTAACTTATAAAACGATTTTTCTCAAAATTAGAGGGGCTTAAAAATATATGATATAGTTAGAAGGACTAGTTTTTGGGAGGTTTATCCAAATGTATTTGACTTATTCTGGTGAGAATTATTAAATAATAAAAACCACTTTTAATAATTGTAAGTTTTAAATGTTTGAGGAGATGAATTAACCTTGTTTTCAATAACTTGAGTTTTTACTTTGAGTAGGTATATTTTATCACGGTAGGTAGATTGGTAGTTGAAAGAAAAGTAGATTACGCACCTTGCTCAAGTGAGTAATAACACTCGTGCATTAATAACTCGCTTTGCGCTAGATGCAACAATCTACATGTTATTTTTTATGTCTGTGTTGTTGTATAAATTCACTGTTTGCCTATTTCGTGCCTAGTAATGTAGGTACTTACAGTCTCTCGGGGAATGCTAAGAGCACATTAGCACATAATGTTAAATGTTATCGAATATTCTAAATACCATCGGCGCGCATAAAATTTGCATGAATCAGGATAAAGCAAAGGAGTTATTCGTCGTAGAACGTGGCTTTCTGTAGTTTTAAAGGAGTTATTCGTCGAAGAACGTGGCTTTCTGTAGTTTTAAAGGAGTTATTCGTCGAAGAACGTGGCTTTTCCTAGTTTCAAAGGAGTTATTCGTCGAAGAACGTGGCTTTTCCTAGTTTTAAAGGAGTTATTCGTCTTAATTCGTCGAAGACCGTGGCTTTCTGTACTTTCAAATATTAAGCAACTAGCTTCTGCCCGCAGCTTCGTCCGCGTGAATTTTTTTGTTCCTCCGACCCACCGCGTCCCTTTGCATCTCGCACGCGCGCTATTACTTACTTCGTTTTCGCGTAGCGTTCTTTCTGACTTTTTTCTTCTTGTTCGGCTTCTTAGGCCCTTTTTCCACCGCCACGTCAACGGGACGTTAACGGGACATCAATGATGACGAAATGACGGCGCCGAAGTAGCGATACATACATTTTACTATGGCTGCGTCTCGACCGCACGCTGTCACCGGGACGTGACGGACGGTTTGAATAATATCGTTTCTCGTTGACTTGGCAGGTCGACAAATGGCCCAAGGGTTGTAGCGTAATGTTACGCTATCACCTTTCTTAAGAATTGGGCTATCAAATGCAAAAAAAAAACTAATTCGACTGTTAGTTCCAGAGATTAACGCGTTCTAACAAACAAACAAACGAACTCTTCAGCTTTATTAAGTATATTAGATTGTATAGATACACGAACGTGTCGTAAAAACCATCCTTCTTATAAAAGTAGAAACATTTGTATGTGTAAGAGACACTTATTTCTTTGACATCGCTAACCCAATCGTAAAAGTTATTTCATATTTTTCCGCAGTTCCATGTTCAACCGGAATTCTGAGATGTCTTTTTTCCTTTTCGTATAATATCTTACAACATCACCATCTGTCTGGCCTTTTCCCAGCTATTTTGGGATCAGCTTCCAGTTGACTGCCTATCTGACCTCCACAACCGAGTTACTTGGTATTACGATACCCCTTGGTGAGACTGGTTGTCAGACTTTCGGGGCTCTGACGACCCGTAACGGCTGTCAAAGGTCCATGAATCACAGCCGGGACCAACGGCTTAACGTGCTTTCCGAGGCATGGAGGGGTCTTGGTATGTAATGATGGTCACCCCCATCCACGGATCAACCGCGGCAAGCGTAGCTTAACCTGATCGATCGACACGTGCGGCTGTTATTACTTAGCCACAAGCCCCACGATAGATATCTTAGATATATCTATCGTTATAGATAATTTCTTACATATGACTTTTAAAAACACACATCAAAAGTGTCTAGGGATCAAGCACGTTTTTGCTAGTTACAACCAATCAGGTTTTTTAAATATGTTTTTGTAACTCCTATGAATGTTTTGTTTTGTAAATTTCGTCATTTGAAAAGGGAATAGTGAATTTTGGTCAAAAGATGAAAATTTTCTGTCAAGTCGTATTCCCATATAATCCTGCAACGGGTTTGAGGCAAAATCAGTAGCATTTCTGCAATACTTCTGAGTGGAATCAATACCATAAGAACATTATTATGGAGACAAAACGTCATTTGAGCCAAGAAGAAATGAATAATCACAGCCGTAGGAATGTTGGAAGCTGGTTCTCGGCAACGTGCTATGGCAATCGCTCTGGGCACTACGCAGAGTGGTATAAGTCGACTTTGAATACGTAACCGCATCACTGGCAGCGTGCAGAGCGACATGGAGGACGAGCTTGCATCACCACACGCAGACAAGATCGTTTCAAACGAATTACTGCTCGACGAAATCGTACAATGACGCGATGATGTTGGTTAACGAGGAATCAAAGCTCTTCAGGGGTTTTAATAAGCGATCAAACCATAAGCAATCGCTTGCATGCAGTCGGTCTCCGTTCCCGAAGGCCGCTACGTGTAATGAGCCCCGCAATCGCAGAGCCCGTTTACAATGGGCTCGTGAACACAGAAATTTGGGCAGAACAAAAGTGGCGTTTTGTGTGTTTTTCTGACGAATGTCGCTTTGGTACGAGGCCAGATACTAGACATACACGGTATTGGAGGACCCCTGGACGCCAAGAACATTTAGAATTATGCCAGGAAGTCCACGCATACAGTGGTGGAACAATCATGACATGGGCGGGTATTTGGACCAGGCGAAAGAACTGACAGCGGCAATCTCAATGCACAAATTTACGCTGAAACGATTGTATCAGATGTTGTCATTCTCTTGCAGATCCAATTTGGTGCTTCATTTCTGCCCATTGTGCACGCATGGGATATGCTTTAAAGAAGAGCTCTGTCAAATATATATTTATCAAATAAGTATAATATATATATTTATTTAATTTCAATAGGGCAATACAACATTTTTTTTTTGACTTTTGATGTGTGTAGAATAATTGATAGAAATAGATAGTTTTAATGTAACATCGTTTAAATATTGCAGGTTTTATCCCCGAGCTAAAAACCCGGATCTCGGTGAAAAACCATAACGAGAAGGAAATCCGTCCAAAATTACCAAATTAGAATTAAGTACGAAGGTACTTGACGTGTAGAAAATTTAAATTACTTTTTACGTATTTTACGGGGTCAGTTAGTAGGTGTTGTAATTAACTTTTTTTTTATATATCCAAAAAGTATGACTATTTATCACCGCATTTGAATTTAAAGCTACGGTTTCCTACGACCAGCGCTGGCCGCCACATAACGGCCGCAGTGACGGCTGTCATGAAAATGATGGCGGCGGGGTTTGACTTTGCGGTGTCAAAAAATGCTCTGTAAGGTAACACACAAACTTACTTTCTTAAAAAAACGTTTCAGTGACGTCATTCGACTTTAATTTAATTGCTGTCACTATGTGACGGCCACCGCAGTCTTAGGAAATCGTAGCTTTACGAATGGTCCCGCAACAATCATATTGTATGGACCCTAGATACATAAGTAGTAAGAATGTATCTGTATTTCTGTTTATAATAATACCAGCCTATTACTGCCCCACTGCTGGGCAAAGGTCTTGTAGTGGTATCTACATCGCCACATGACTACGCATCACACTGACATCACGCAAAATCCTGCATCGCGCAAGCAGAGTTAACCGTGCAACTAGCATATACAGGATGTGGCGTAAGTAGTGGTCCACCGTTCAGGATTCGATGAACCAGATAATTAAGTATAACAATTGAAAATTTTAACCATTTTTAGTAGTAAGTTGTTTTTACAAAAATCGCTCTTGAACTTGATGGTGTGTTAAAAATTAGGGCCAAAATTAGATAAGAACCAACTTTTTCTTCAAAAGAGCTGAATTTACATAAAAAATCATAATTTATCATGATAGCTCTAGTATTCAGCAGTAATTAATAGAAATCAAAATGAAAAAATCATGGTTTTTGTTGAAACTACAAACAAATTTGTAATAAAAGGTAGAAATTTCGCAAATAAAAGACAAAAAGGAAATATTTTCGGAACCCTTGGGTAAAAATGGTTAAAAATTTTAATTGTTATAGTTAATTACCTGGTTTATCGAATCCTGAACGGTGGACCACTACTTACGCCACACCCTGTATACAACGTCCCGACATCAATCGTCGGGCAGTTGCCCTCCAGACACGACACTCGTCTGGTCGGAAAATCCTCCCTTTTCTAAGGAGTTATGAGCGAACTTTACACTCCGTTCCTCATTCCTCTATAGTCTCTTCTCATACAGAGTAGGCACGAGCATTGATCACCACGCTAGCTCAAGACGGGTTGGCGATTTCAAACTGATTCGCGGCATCAGGGGGCCGTCGCAGTTGTGAGACCTGTGGGAAACATAAACGGATACATGATTTAATTTTTCCAATTTTTTTTTTTCACTTTCTCTGTGTTTTCGTTTTGTAAGTAATTATATTTGATTACTAGTTCATTTATTTATTTATAAGTATAAAAATATGTATTATTTATTAGGTATTTACCTATGTCGAAACTGTTTGTACTCCCCGTCACTTGTCCCTAAAGGTTCATTAGAAAACCAGCGTCAGACAGCATGTGTCTGGCATTAATGCTGAAATGATCCTTTTTGGCGCAGCCGTGAGACACACACTATTGTTGTTAAACCGTTATTTTCACTTTTTTTTATTTTGTTACTTGTATTCTGTGTTTCACGAACTGTGTCCAAATAAACGTTATTCTTTCTTTCTTTCTTTCTATATTAACCATAAGTCCAGGTTTACTCACGATGGTTTCCTTCACCTATTTTCAGTTATATCTAAGATAAACTGTCTCTCTTATGCTTACGTAAATCTGAACATCTCCGCATACCTACCTATTTATTGGTTGGCAATTGATGTTAAATAGCACGGAATCGAATCCCACGCGTCGAATGAGCGTCATTTCACCCTCAATTTGTTGAAGAAATAGCTTCGACATTAATGTCGAACATTATTGGCAGAAACGTGTACACTGGGCCGCAAAGGAAGCGGGTCCGTGGTTAGTTATAAAAAATGCGATAACTTTTAAAATATTTGAGCAATCCTTTTAACATAAGAACTAAATTAAAGTTTATCTCATTACAAACATAGGGAGAAGTAAATCCTTTTTATTTATTTTTGGTGATTGTGTTAAAAACCATATAAGTATAAAAATAACGACGATTTTTTTAAATTTTAACTACTTTGAAAGCATTTGTTTTAAATATGGCAGAAATTGATTATTCTGATCAAGTTCAACTATAAACATGCCACTAACCCCTGAAGAGTGCACCAGAATTCTGCCAATGCTTACCTAAGTCGGGCGCAGTAAGCGTTATACAGCGAAAACAGTTGGTGTGTCGCTATCAACTGTTCAAAGAGTGCTCCAGCGATTTGAAGAGATTAGATTCAATGTTCGCAGACCAGGCACAGGCCAAACAAGATGCACGACAGCGCGGGAGCATCGATATAAGGTGTCAACAATGTTGAGAAAGCGATTTCAAACTTCAAACGGCTGTTGAAGTCAAAGATCACCTTCTACGTACTGGAGGAAGTAATCCAAGCTCGTGTACAGTGGGGGCCCGTCTTGTTGAAACAAACTTGAAGCCATTTAATAATCAATATAGAAACGTTGGTCGCGCTTTAGTTTGTCGCGAATGTTGTGTCGCGCTATCGTTCGTTGATCAAATCTTCCGTCGTCTTGTCGTTGGTCGAGAAAACAATCAGTCGCACTAACGTAGGTACCTCGAGCTGGTGCTGTCGCACCACTGATATTCGACATATCGTACTGTCACCCTAAAATGTATCGCGTGTTTGTTTGAGGAGATTTCAGGGTTTTTATTGACAGCTAGCTATGCAATAGTATCATTACCTATTTATTTAATCGGATTAGAGTACCCCAACCAAATGTATATTATAGTTTGCGGTATGTAAGCTAGATATTCCAATGATATAAGTATTGAGTTCATATTTTAATGATAATATCAAATAATATGAGGTAGGTATTAGGTATGTAACCTACCTGAATTTTAAGCCCGATGGGGCTTGAAATTCAAATGACGCAAATACCATCACTAGGGACTTTAGACGTGAAAACGTTTCACGTTGCGGGTAGATATACTTACATTATTTCACTCCGCACATAACACTTTGTCACAACACCAATCTATCTCGTCCGCTCGACGTCCGTATGTCTAATGTAGAATATCAGCGTCAGGTACATTTGCCTGACACATGCTGAGCTGGACTCCCATTTGGTGCAACCTTGAGACGCACACCGCACTGTGTATATTCGCTATTTTCATTCGTAGTATGTCATAGTGCAATTAATTTCTATATTTATGTTTGTTTTTTTTATTTTATTTTTTGTATGTTGGCACCTTGTTTTTATATTTATGTCATTTGTTATAATTTAATTGTGCTTTTGTGTGTTGTACCTACTACGTCTTTTGTGTGCACTGAATAAATGGGTTATCTATCTATCTATCTAAAACCAGTTTGATTCAAGGCTACAAGTAACTATCCACGTCAGATCCAAAAGTACCTGATAAAAAGGTAAACAAATACCTAGTTCAGAAAACGTACCTTATACGTATCCCAAAGTGCCAAGTGTCAAGTTCCCGTAGTGCCAAATGAATAAAAGGGAATCGATACGACGAAGCTAGAGAAGAAGTGCCAAATACCTAATATGAACTAAGTACAAATTGAGTGGTTTGCTTATTTGAAAACTTAAGCCCTAAAATCTAATTTTAAATCACCCTTTAGGTATATAAGTACACGTTTTTCATTTGACCATTTTTAATATCCTCAATTTTCGTTTATCATTTTCCAATTACAATTTAATAATGTTTTTTTAAAGATTAATGTATTGTTGGAAATAGTGGTGAGATATAATTTTTAAATCTTCTAAATACAAATGAATGTATGACTAATTCCCTTCAGTAAGTGATTGCGTAACAATTCAACTGAGCTATTCTGTAACAATCTCACCGTGAAAACTTAGGTGAAGTGAGTTGTCGATAGTGTCAATCCCTAGCGTCAGGTGGAATCACAGAACAGATAAAGAGCTGTTCTGTGGGTGGAATGATAGCTCACTTCACGTACGTTATCAGGGTGAGATTGTTACAGAATAGGCCGGAAGGGTTTGTTAATAGGTACTTTCATCAAAAACTTTTGAAACCTTTTGGAAGCCGATCTATACCTGAAAAGTATGCAGTTAACCACGCTCTGCTACTAGAATATTACCTTTTGTTGTAACCGTTTTAATAAACTAGTTTTAAGGCTAACAGGGACAGGCACGACGCGACTTTTGTAGATCAATTTCTCTGAAGTTTTCATAAGAATTGTTCTACTAGAGTCGCGTCGCGGCAGTTTGCGGGAGCCTTTATACTTTATCTTCTGTTTTATTACATCAGGTTTATTGTGCATCGAAGTGAGCTTGAAGTGAGCTGTCAATATTGTCAATCCCCAGCATCACGTGGAATGACAGGTCACTTTAATCTCACTTCACCTAAGTTTTCACGGCGAGATTGTAATAGAATAGATTGGCTGTTTATTGTTGTTTTTCCGAGAGAAAGAAAAATCGCAACGACGGACAGACACTAAAAACATTCCGAAGATAGCAAAAGATAAGCTACCAAACGCGTAACGAAAGTTTACACGAGGAAGAAAAACAAAAACACTCTCTCTCTCTCTCTCCTGAAGTCGTGACCCGCAACCCATATTTTTATGAATAAATAAAAAGTTACATGAATTAGGCCGACCCTCATTCATAGGGTCATCGTACGACGCCGCCGCCGACGCGCGTGTCATTCAGTAATTTCTCCGACCGTCTAGGGAAAACGGTGTGTTTTATATGACTAGCTATGCCCGTGACTTCATTCGCGTGCATACAATTGGATTTCATGGGTTTACATTTTTTTTCGCGCGAAACAGTAATTCTTTTTCTAAAATAATAGTATAAAAAAAAAAAACAGCTATCTGCCAGTGCAAGTCTCTTCGAAATCATTTCTGCCGTTTCGGAGATTAGAATGAACAAACAGACAGACAGACAATTAAAAATTGTTTTTTTTTGTTAAAAGTACCATAAACACTCATACGCATTTGGTAAAAAACTGTTATTTTGACATTACAAATAGACACTTCAATTTTATTTATTTGTATAGATAACGTAATAAGTATTTACAAGCGGTTGCTCGCGGTTTCACTCATGTCATTGTGATGAACAGATCGAGTTCGAAACTGTGTTCCAAAACGCAAATTGTAAATGTAAACGTTTCAAGACTAAAAGTCGAGTCCAAACTGGGCAGGTAATGTTGCCAGATGGTCAAACTCTGGACCCGATATAAGCAATTGTGCTTAACGAACCACGGCAAGTCAGAGCTCCAATATTGATTGGAGCTCTGACATGCCGAGACTGGTTCGTTGCATTCCGATTAGAAGATGGCGGGACTCCTTAGATATTATCTCCTGTGACATCAAGAATTGGCAAAATGAAGAGCAACATCGGGAGAAATTAAATGAAAAGTATTGTATAATTGCTTAACACGTGTGTGAGTACTATGTAGGTACATACTCTATAGCTACCAGTTACTGGGTACGTCTTTTAATGACTTGAATGTGCGGTGGCGGCTGAGAGTATGTCATGCTCAGTCTAATGTCTCGCTGATGGTGGCGCATGTGTTGGATCATTTAGCTGCCTTCAAAATAGTTGAGCTGAATGGTGCTAATCCATGCGTCATGATCATGAACGGGCGCCGTTAGCAGGGCCTGGTCAGCTGTTAGCTGCCAAGGTTTTTCAAAATTATATTAAAATTTGAATTGTTTTTATATTTTTATTACGGACGCTTTTAAAGTTCTGCATCGTTCTCACTTGCATAATTTCAACATGAATGATGTAATAGTAGATTGGTATACAAGGAGGTAAAATGACCCATTATATACGAGGTAGTTTTACTCCCGAGGTTCAGCGAGGGAGTAAATAGAAACCGAGTTTTAATGGGTTTTTAGCGCCGTGTGTTACACTCTACTTTTCACTACGATTGCGAGAAAATAAAACAATCCAATATAATATGAAATATGTACTTTATTTTATTAAAAATTAAATGTACAATTTGTACAATTCTGGATATTTAACGAGATGTTTTTTCCCGGCAGCTTAATTTCATAAAGATTTCGCGCCAATGTCTTTTTTTTGCTTTTTCTTCTGCAGCCGCAACGCATTGCATGCATTCTACCCAAGAAATCGCCGATTTTAGTTCCATTTTCAAAAATAAAATGAAGTTCTTTTTTTATGAAACAGTAAGTCGAGTCTTTATTCATGATTATTCTACTTATGACTAAAGACTTTGTCGTTTTTGTAGGCTCATTGTCATTTGACACACAAAAATTAAAAAAAAAAAACTTTTTCCCCTAGAGGAAGAATTGCTATTTTTTCTTCGCTCTGGTACGCCACAATGTCGGTCTTTTTGAGCAGGATGAGTGAAAACAATATTTTGTGATCATGTTTTGATTTAAAAGAGTGTCCGTGGAGTTTCTGGCCCGTTACCCTTAGATACATACTACGCTTTAGAAAGGGCAACTAGCTTCATCTTACTGCCAGACATACCCCTTTTTTTTTTTTTTTTTTTGAGGATGGGAAATCATCAAATGACTCCTCCCGCTCTGGGTGGAGCGGAAGGGAGTGTCAGACTCTTACTGACTAAAACCCACCCGTGTTCCTTCCTTGGCCCTTTATGTTCCGGGTCAGCGGTACCCCTTTTGGATGATCCCGCTTTCCCGGCAGGCTTGGGCCCTAGTGGACCCCCTCTATGATGCTGACATCTCTTTGAGGCGCGCGTAGAACACGTACGCGCCGTCCAGCACGGGCCTGGTCCTGATCGGACGGTGAGCTACCCATTACTCACCGCCCGCAGGCCCGCGCCTACGGTGGCCGGGAGTCGTCACGCGGCTCCCGACGCCCGGAGCGTCCACCGCGGCGGCTTGGACGGGAGACTCTCTCCCTCTCCCGTCCCGCCACCTCCTTCGCTAGCATGACTGCTTCGCAGAAGGAGGCGACTGCCTCCCACTCCCCCTCGCCCCGGACCATGGCTTGAACCAAGGCCGGGCGTGAGAGATCGCCGCCGCTGCCGATCGCCTCTACGAGGACACGGCGGTGCTCCGCCCATGCAGGGCAGGCCCCCACCGTATGCTCCACCGTGTCCTCGGGGCGATCATCGCAGTGGTGACACCCGGGCGTTTCCTCCCGCCTGATGATGTGCAGGAACCTCCCGAAACTTCCGTGTCCGGTGAGGACCTGCGTCAGGCGGTAGGTGAGGACGCCGTGACGCCTCTCTAGCCACTCCTCAAAGAGGGGTCTTACCGCCGCTATCGTGGCGTGCCCTGCGCTGGGTTGCGACAGTCGCTCTTTCCATGCCGCCATGAGATCGCGCCGGAGGTCCGTCCGCTCCGCCGCGATTTGCCGCGGAAGCGGGGTTTCCCCCCGGTGTAGTGCCTCCGCGCTCCACTCATACAGGCGCGCGAGGACTATCGCCTCCAGATCCCACGGCGGCAGTCCGGCAAGGAGGCTTGCCGCCTCGCCCGAGATCGTGCGGTAGCCCCGGATCAGCCTTACGGCTACCACCTTTTGGGGCGCGTTCAGATAGTGGGCGGCTCTCCGCCGCAGTGAACGCGCCCACACCGGGGCCCCATATGTAGCCATGGACCGCACGACCCCCGCGTACAGCCTCCGGCAGGAGGCGTTTGGACCCCTCAGGTTGGGCAGGAGCCGCTTGAGGGCGGCCCCAGTCCGTTCCAGTTTGGGGGCCAAACGTCGGAAGTGCTCCACGAAGTTCCACCGGCTATCGAGCACGAGTCCTAAGTACTTCATCGTGGACTCGACGCCGATGTGAACCCCTCCTGCCGTTAGTTGGGATCCCGATGGTGGCCTGTTCCGGGGCCCATGGAAAGACATGGCCTCGGACTTGTGCAAAGCCACCTCGAGACCCAACTGCCGGATCCTCTCCACGACTATCGCAACCCCGCGTGTCATCGCGTCGGCCGCCGCCTGATGCGACCTCCCCTGCGCCAGGACCAGCGTGTCGTCAGCGTAGCACACCACGCTGACGCCATCAGGGAGGTCGGCCCGCAGCACCCAGTCGTAACCGATGTCCCACAGGAGCGGCCCTAGTACCGATCCCTGTGGGACACCGCACGACATCTCTCGCCGGTTCCACTCCCCATCGCGACCGGGGTAGATGACGGCTCTGTCCGTCAGATATGCCTCGACTATTCGACGGAGGTAGGTTGGCACCCGGTGATACCGGAGTGCCTCCCCAATGCAACTCCAGGGCAGGGTGTTAAATGCGTTGGCGATGTCGAGTGACACCGCCACGACAACCCCGCCCCGAGACACCGCGTCCCCCGTCGTGAGGGCTCTAACGCGCATGATGGCGTCCACCGTCGAGCGCCCCTTGCGGAAGCCGAACTGACTATCCGCAAGATCCGGCCCCGTCCTCACCAGGTGCCCGACGAGGCGGCCTGCAATTACTCTCTCAAAGAGCTTGCCGACCTCGTCGAGCAGCACAATGGGCCGGTATGCGGACGGAGAGTCCGCAGGGCGCCCTGGCTTCCGAATGAGGACCAGCTTCCCCGTCTCCCAACGGAGTGGAAACTGGCCTCTCTCCATACATGCGCTTAAGAGCGCCTCCAGTCGAGGCCCAAGAGCCGTCGAGGCCAGGACCCAGGCTTTCCCTGGCAGGCCGTCGGGTCCTGGGGCGGTATTTTTGGCCTTCAGCCTACCTACCGCCACTCTCAGATCTACCCCGGTCACTTCAGGGGTGTCGTCGTCGTCCGCGTGGTCCGCTTCAGGCACCGCGAGCGGCGGAGCCATGGGCGGGGGGTATGCTCCCCCCGTGAAGGGAACAGAGCGCTCACCACCTCCTCCACCAGCTGGGGGCGGAGACTCTGCGTCAGCGGGGGGGCCCAGGTGCGGAGTTTATTCCGCACCATTTTGTAAGGGCGCCCCCATGGATCTCCGTTCAGAGTCTCCAGCAACTCCTCGCGGGCCGTATATTTGGCCCGCTGGACAGCCTCTTGGAGGGCGGTCTTCGCCGCTCTGTATCCCTCGTACAGCTCCGCCTCCGTCGCTTCCGCATCCGGAGGGCGGATGCGGAGCCTACGGTGCCTGGAGTACAGGTGACGCACTGCGACGCACGCCTTGCGTAGCGTCTCCAGCTCTTGCGACCACCAGTACACCTGACGTCGGGCGCTTCCTGGACGGACTCGGGGCATTGCCACGTCGCAGATCTCGGACATGGCCTCCCGGAACCACTCCGCCTCATCGTCAATATCGGCAGGCCTGTCCGGTGATGACACCCAGGCCTGCACGATCGAGGCTTCCAGGAGGAGCTCCCGGTCCATCTGCTTCAGCGCCCACCGCGGACCACTCGGGGCCTGTTGGACCGGCGCGCTAGAGGTCTGGGCGGAGACGTTGAACCGGATATACCGGTGGTCGGAGTAGGTCTCCACCTCCTCCATGACGCGCCAGTCAATGACACGCTGTGACAGAGCGGGGCTGGCAAACGAGATGTCCACCACAGACTCACCCCGCATCCGCACACACGTGGGGACAGAACCCCGGTTTAGGACGACCAGGCCTGTCTCCAGAGCCCAGTCCTCCACCATCCTGCCCCGCACATCAGTGTAACGGGAACCCCAAGCCGGATTTTTGGCGTTGAAGTCCCCGAGCACTAGCACGGGGAAGCGATGGTACCCGGCGACGACGACACTTAACTCTGTTAAAGAGTTCTGGAACTCGGCGAGAGTTCGGCTCGGAGAGAAGTACACTCCCACTACTACTATCTCCCCGAACCGTGCTGCTACGCACCCCTGTCCCTTCGTGACACCTTCGAGGGATGGGGTGCCGGCGGCGGCCGACGAAATTATGGCCACTGAGCCGCTCAGGTCCTCAACCCAGTCATCCCTGGGCAGGACAAAATACGGCTCAGCGACCACGGCAATGTTAATCGACCACTGCGCCATGCTCTGGAGCAACAGGTCCTGAGCGCAGGCGTAGTGGTTGATTTTCGCCTGGAGGAGTCTCAATGGAGCCGTTACTCCTCCATTTCAGTCTCCTCCCGGGTGGCGGCAGTGGCGGCGGCGGCAACAGTGGCAGTGGCACTGGCCGCGGTGACGGTGGTAATGGCAACGGCGGCGGAGGGCCTGCCTCTCCTCCTGGTTCCGGTGGGTGGAGCGCAGGACTTACTGCCCGCCCGGTGATCGGCCGGCTTGCCAGCACCCGCACATGCTGCGCAGTGCGGCGCGGCTTCGCATGAGCCGGCCTTATGTCCGGGCTCACCGCAGCGGAAGCACAGAGTGCTGCGGTCCACCTCCGAGGTGCACTGGACGCCAACGTGGTGCCCCACATGGCATCGGAAGCACCTCAGAGGTCTGGGTTCCAGCAGTTTAACCTGCGCCGAAACCCAGCCCACCAGAAGCCTTTGGCCCTCCACAATCTTTTTGGCCGCCGTCACGGGGCAGCTTACCGTTACGGTTCGCATACCCGCGGGGCCAGACATACCCCTTGACAATTCAAAAATGCCTGCAATTGGTTTATTTGAAATGAATGATATGAGTAAGTTGAGTTGATTTGTGAATGAAATGAAGTTCTTTGTTCTGTAAATAGGATATCGGAATTCCTTTACACGTCATTTAAAAAAATTAATAAGCTAGATGGAGTCGACATTTCCTATTAGACTACCCCTGAGAAGAAATAGCGAAACAAACACCGGGAGCTGTACAACAAGGTGTAAGACTAAAC
This sequence comes from Brachylomia viminalis, assembly GCA_937001585.2. Lineage (NCBI taxonomy): Eukaryota > Metazoa > Arthropoda > Insecta > Lepidoptera > Noctuidae > Brachylomia > Brachylomia viminalis. Next base: position 8,455,007 of record OW443304.2, read on the forward strand.
GCCGACAGACACTACGCCGACAGGGTCATAATTATACATAATCAAATACTTACTTTGGAAATCTATTATGCGAAATAGGCTAGGTTAGGTTAGAACTGTGACCTCGAGTGCGGGCTCGGGAGGCACGGCACTCTTTCGTTTCGGGCGATGCTTGTGCTCTCGTTGTATGGTTGCTTCGGGAAGTACCTGTGTTGCATAAACAGGGAGCCGGACTCCCAGTGTCACCACTGCGTCGACTGTCGGGAGGACACGGCGGACGGGCACGGCTGGCAGAGCGTGCCGCTTGGCTGCTGGAGGAGGCTGCGGAAAGGGAGAGGGAGATCTCGTCCACTCACCCGGCCCGCAGCAGGCGCACTAGGCATCGGCGGACAGCGGACAACGCCCTCTTCCAGCCCCCCTAAATGTGTCCAGGGCCGACGGACTCGGGGACGTCCATCGCTACCCACACATCAGGACCCGAGGTGGTGGCGCATAGTGTTCCACGCGCGCCCCTCTTAGACGTCGCGGGGGGGAGCCAAACACCTCACCCCCCCCCCCCCCCCCCCCCCCATACTTCGATAATTATATTAACTTAATGCGATACTTCCAAGTTGCTCACAGAAATGTTTTCACATAAACAAACTCACCAGTAAATCAAACACGAGATCTGTCGGCGAAGTATCTTGTCGGCGAAGAGTCCCGTCAAAATTAGGTCTTGTCGGTGTTCAGCCTGTCGGCGTTTAGTCGTACACTCCTGTACAACAAATCCGAGGCACGTATCTGCTTGATTATGGGTAACAAGAAAAGAGATGTAGATAGTATAGAAATAACATAACATTCAACCAAAATCTATTATATTCGCCGACAAAGAAAACATGTCATGTCTGATTCATCTATCATTCTTTGTCCGCTATTGGGCTTACGTAAGACGTTTCCACGGGCCCTGCTGACCTAGTCAATTGTTATTTTGGAAGACACGACTCTTGTTTGAAATTGTATTAGGGGCAGTAGATCCCTAGAATATTTATTCGGATGTTGTTACATAGGAATTTGTGTTTAGGAGGGTTAACTTTTGTCTTGTTATTCTTAAAGTTAGGTCAACCAGACGAGATAAAATATTTTAACAACCTGACTTTTACTGAGTTACATTACGATTGTCAGTTGGTCGACAACGGCTGTCGTTGTGTGATTCGTGGTACAGGAAAGCGGTCGGTACAGCAGCTTTTGATCCGTCCGGTTAATTTCTGTTTTGATTACGTTCGAAGTGATAAAAAAATCGATTTCTTATTTGTTTTTTTGTTGTTAATCCGTTATTGTTAGTTTTTCTTGTTGATATTACTGTTATTGTGAGTGGTTGTTGATTTTAATTATTGAATCACACCCTAGCAGCTCTAGACAATCTTTGAAAGATATGAATTCACTACGGAATAAACTTTCTTTAAATAAAAATGTTATGAACCCCTGAAAGTTTGCCCACACGTTGGCCTTACTTTAAAGTTACATGTCTAAATACTAAGAAGATAGCTAACTACTGTTTAAGATTAAATATGTAATGGATGTCACTGTTTGAAAAAAGCCTTTACCCAACTGCATTGGAAAGTTTTCCGAAGTTTCAGGCTAGTATTCTTAGGCCATTGAAATTATTTATTTAGATCGGCTTGACTACTTTGAAAAGGAAGATCATTAATCAATCTGCCTAGACTTTTCCCAACTATATTGGGGTCAGCTTCCAATCTAACCAGGTGCTACCGAATACCAGTATTTTACATGGAGCGACTGCATATCGGACCACCACAACCCAGTTACTGGGTAACGCGATACTTCATTTGGAAATCTGACTATCCGTTACGCCTGTCAAATATCTACGACTGACAGCCGGGACCAACGGCTTATCGTGCTTTCCGACGCACGAAGGGGTCTCGATCAGGGATTGAAAACCGGTACGAATTTGGGTTCCGGTTCTTCATTTCGGTTCTTAAAAAGGTTATCCTTTTCGGTACGGTTCATCATATCATAATCAGCCTATAATGTTCCCACTGCTGGGACACAGGCCTCCTCTCTTCGAGAGGGAGTGGACTGTAATCTACTACGCGGGCCCAGCGCGGGTTGTAAGATGTCATATTATGTCTTCGAATTTTTGTTTCTAGGAGAGCCGGTTTCCTCACGATGTTTCTCTTCATCGTTTTGAGAGCAGTGGTGATGATTATATACACAAAGTTAAGCGACTGCCTGGGTTAGAACCCAACGGGGTCTCGATATGTCTTTGAAAAGGCAGAAAAGACCTAAATATGAATGTATCTTTTATCATTTGTTCAAAAAAGACACGATGTTCGTATGTTCAAAGACAGGTTGGAGGTAATTTAATTCACCGGCCCTCCTACGCTGCGAATTTTATTAAATCTTGAGCTATTAATGTAACATTGTGACAGATTTTTCCCGAAAATCCTACTTATCTTCCGAGAATTTGAAAGACGTTTTACATTTAAGCCTAGATAATCCGCCTACCTACACAACATATATCTAGCTAGGTACTTATAATTTCTAGAGCCTTATTTCGATAGGACAGAAGCACAGAGCACAAGTTCGGTGCCCTGCGCCGGCAGCGATTAGAGACGCCTTTACAAGTAATATTCGTGTCCGAATTCGGCGCAACTGAGCGCAAGCTAGCTGTCACAGGGCATTGTCAAGTAGCACAGTCACGATCAAATTCGAATGATCATTGTTGACGTAAAACCAACCAACAATTTAACTCTTATCCCATTGTAATAAGTTATACTTAGGTATAGGTACGTAGGTAAAATTAATTCCGAGAGTTTGATCAAACTCTTTGCATTGTTTTTAATATATTCCTTAATACCTACAATAAGATAAGAGTTAAATTGTTGGTTGGCTTAACGTCAATATGAATCATTCTTTGGTCGTCGTGAATACGGGGGTCACACTGGAAGTTTTTAGAATAGGCCAGTAAGAAAAGCAGCCGATGAAAAATGTATTTATATTTCGAATTAGGAACTCTTTGGGAATCTGTAGATGTGTAATGAATTCATATTATTATGTCAAATGTTTTCAACAATTTAAAAAGTGTCTGACGTGCGTCGAAATGGATTTGACTTGAGAAAATTTCCGTTCAATGATTTATTACGATTTCGTTACGGTTTTACTCAACAACAATGTTACGATAGACTTCGATTAGCATTTCATGCCCCATCCCCTGCCACTGTTTACAGCTGGTTTAATGAGTTTAAACGTGGTCGAAGCAAACTCACTGATGATTCGCGAGAAGAACGTCCTTCTACGGCGACTGCTGACGATATCGTGAATGCTGTGCGGCTAATGATAGAAGCTGATAGAAGGGTGACATATCAACAGATACGGCCAGCTTTAGGCATTGGTATGAGTCAAGTACAAAAAGTCTTACATGAACATTTAAGCGTCAGAAAGCTTTCTACTAGATGGATACCTCATAATTTGAAGGAAGATCAAAAACGCCGTCGTTTGGATTGGTGCTGCTTAATGCTTGAAACGTATGACGACGGTGACTCGAATACTGCTGTACATGACATCGTCACAGGTGATGAAAGCTGGATATATTTTTACGAACCCGAAACCAAAAAACCACCTGCGCAACGGATATTTACATTCGAAGATTTGCCCACAAAAGTAAAGAACGGCAGAAGTCAAGGGGAAAAGATGATTGCCCCATTGATTGGACGGACGAGTCGTTTCGCAACAATTGTTCTAGAAGATAAAAGACTGTTACTGCAGATTGCTATGACAGTCATTGTTTACCAGTTGTCTTGAAAAATGTTATATAGCAGCGCCCAAGAAGCACGATTCTCCTCCACCACGACAACGCTCCAACTCTCTATCTAGACTATCGAATATTTGTCCGAAAGTGTGGAGTTAGTAAGTCGTCCTCCTTACAGTTCCGACCTTAGACCTTATCGGTCTTATTACAAAACAAGGTTTTTCTTTTGACATGGTTTAAACCATCGAGCCTGTTTTTGAAATAAGAACCTAACTGAAATCGAAATACAGTTCCTTTTACAAAACTGTCAACTTAGTCCGGTCTTAGATTGTCAATTTTGTATTAAGAACTTTACTAAAGTCGGCATAAAGTTCCAAATACAAAAACTAAATCGAATGTGTAGGTTGGGGCTAAAGTTAGATCGTGTTTTGTAATAAGACGGTATGACTTTTATTTCTATACAAAAATAAAAGAAAAACTTAGAGGATTTCGTATTACGAACCCTGAAGATATCGTGGTTGCGTTGGAAAAAGGCGTGGAAGAAATCTTAGGGATTTCTTCCACGCATTAGATTCCACGCAGAAGAGGGCCCATTGCTTCAGTCAATGGTTCCATCGCATGCGACGGTGCATAAAAAGGAACAGAGACTACTTCGAAAAGCAATAAAAATATGAACAGGTTTCTACATCATTCCGTTTTTTATTTTCTAAAAACTTTCAGTGTGACTCGCGTAACTATGCTACTTTAGAATTTTCAGTTTCCATGAGTAATCAATCGGTGACGTTCACTAGGCTGACACGCTTGATTTGTATGAAACGTGTTAACAGTGGCGCCTCTAGCGGCAGTTGGCGAGGCGTCTCCGTAATCTGTGGACTGAAGGGTTTCAAACTTAAAGCGTCGAAGAGAATGTTCAATTAAATTATTCCTTCCTATAATTTGATTTTGAATTGTAAATTCAGCCGTTTATTTGCAGATGTTCGTGGCTTTGCGAGATCCTATCGGATATCCAGCACTGCATCAGTGATTTGGTTAATGACTTCAGAATTTAGTACAAATTGAAATTTATTCAAGTCTATAGGACTCAATCCTAACTTGCTAACTAATATTATAAACGCGAAAGTAAGTTTGTTTGTTTGTTACGCTCTCACGCTCACAGCTGATCGTATTTAGATAAAATTTGGCACATAGATAGGCCACGATCTGGATTAGGACATAGGACTTTGTATCCTGATATTCCCACGGGACTTATGCGGATATAACCGGGGGAAGCAGCTAGTCAATAATATAATAATCTTATTTTAGTCTGTTTTTGATACTTACATACTAAAATGCTTTGAAAAAAAACAAAATAGAATCTATGAAAGTATAAATTTACCTAAAGCAATAACCGTTTATAATAAAAACGTTTACCTACTTTGTGTGTCTAACAGAACGGTTCAAAGTGCTCCATGGCCATAAACACGCTGTGTAATCTAACCTAGCCTTTGTAATCGGATGTTTTACGATTGGCACTGTCGTTAACCGAGGTCGAATTGTACGAGCCACAGGAATCTAAATAAATAAATAGAAGGAGCACTTTCACGTAAAAGCAAGCGATGCTTCCAGCTCCTCAGATGACACAATGTGTGAATAATATCGGTTACATAGTGATATATCGGTTATATGGTGGAAGGTTCCCGAGGAATGTAAGTACTTAGCTAAGTATTATTCTGAGTTTCGTCGTACCACTCCAGTCCTCTGCCAAAAATGGATCTCTACGAAAACTACAAAGACCTGTAAACGGGCAGCTCCAGTTTCACAATAATTATGCCATTATAACCGTGCTGGCAGATCGATCACCGATCCTCACTGGTGATGGTGATTGTAGAGCAATGCACATGGCGGTTTTTTTTCTCATGTTCTTCTGAGATCGGTCCCTGGACCATGAGCAGATGTGTTGTTGGATTTGATAGTGCAGAGTGGTTTCTCCAACGAGATTGACCTCTTTCCTCTTTGATTTTTTTTGTGCGTGTCCCAAATAAAATATTTTTCTTTCTTTCTTTTCTATTTCATGGCAACATGTCCTAGTTAGCATTAGCAAGGTCCAAAACGGCTAACCTTTTCAGCCGCCTTTTATGATCCGGCTTTGTAAGCGCTTTAGCCAAAGGATTTGGATGATTCTGAAGGCGTGATCTGTAGCTGTATGCCCAGTTTTTCGCTTCCTGATGCACTGTGTTTTGGTTAAGGTATTCATAAACTTCGCAGTTTCTTGTAAACCATGGTGTATTTATGATGTTCTTAAGGATGACATTTTGAAATCTTTGGGGCATGTTGATATTAGAGACACTAGCAGTTCCCCATAGTTGGATGCCATATTATGTCCAAATTGGCTTTAAGATGGTGTTGTACACCAATAATTTATTGTCTATCGACAGGACAGAATTCCTTCCAAGGAGCCAGTATAGGTTCATAATGCACATGAGGGTGTTGCTACATTTATTGGCAATATTTGCAAAGGAGTTTTTGTTTTACCTGGACAAGGCATTGCGCGAGATGGCACAAGACCAGAAATAAGGACGTGCGATGAAGAAGACCTTCACTCAGCAACAGCATTGGGTGTCGACGAATCGAAGATGGTGAACAGAAGAAAATACCTACTAAAGATTTTTTTTTTTTCATATGAGCAAGAATCTAGCGACTTCACAGAACTGGGAAGGATAGCACCAAAGGGAGGAGGCCTATACTCCGTAGTAGGTGAAACATCCACGCTGCCAATGATGATGATGATACTAAACAAGAATCTTGCTGTCAAATAGCGGTATTACAAATTTTGCCAAATAGATTTAATCGGCATGTCCATAGATAGATTTCTGTTGAACATGTTGACATTGACATGGATGACGGACGAATACCTATTATAAGTACTTTTATATTGTTGAAATTGGTAGATATAATACATATTATTATTATTATGATACAATTGTAATTCGTGATATCAATTGGCTAACATCCGTCGTAATTATTGTTTTATTTTATGATAGTGAACATAAAACTTGTGGTACCTATTGTGTTATTTTAATAGCTAATTTATTTAACCACGGTTTGTTTTCATAAAATTTTTATGTTTTGTTATAAACTAATTATACTAAGTAGGTAGCTACCTACACCACCTACCTTCTCATGCTGAGGTTGGATTAATATTAGACTCCGTCAAAAGCAGCACATATTTTTTTTTTCAAAATAAGTTTTTGAAAATTATGACACTCGCTTATAGAAACTCGCTTGCCCGAATTCAGATCAACCCGATAATTCATCTTCCCAGAGACAGTGGGATGAGCCGCTTTGCAGAATACAAAACAATTTACTTAACACGACTGCTACTACTGCGGAGCGTGCGCGCCTGTTTGCTGTGGGTAAGTGGGAGTCGGGTCTCTGGCATCATGCACTACCGTCGTCGACGACACTACTTTCTGAGTTTCCGCCTCACTGCTTCCCTACGACTAGGAGCTCCTTGTTGTTCTCCTCGTCGCTGTCACTGTGGCGAAGTTGTCAACAGCCTCGGACACCATGGTCTGTCTTGCAGCCGAAGTGCGGGCTGCTTAGCTCGGCACGCGAATATAAATGACATCATCCGACGAGCTCTTGTCACCGTCGGCGTTCCAGCTGTATTAGAACCTAATGGCTTGGCACGGGACGATGGCAAGAGACCGGACGGCATGTCTTTATTTCCTTGGAAGGTGGGTAGGCCTTTAGTGTGGGACGCAACGTGTGTCGATACTCTTGCGCCATCCCATCTTCCTGGCTCGGTGTGCTGTGCTGGCGCTGCTGCTGCGGCTGCGGAAAACCTTAAGCGGCGAAAGTATAATAACCTTATCGGTAATTATATTTTCGAGTCGTTTGGGGTTGAAACCCTCGGGCCGTGGGGTCCGAGTGCTCACGGTTTGTTTAACTAAATCTCCAAACGGCTGGTTGACACATCCCGTGACCCAAGGGCTGGCCTTTACCTTGGCCAGAGGCTTAGCATTGCCATACAACGTGGCAATGCCGCCAATCTCTTGGGTACATTACCAGTCGACAGCGATGCAGAGGAATTTTTCGACGCCATATTTTGATTTGTTAATAGTTAGCTTAGGTTAGGTTATTTAAATTTTAGTCGTCCCTTATGTTGTACAAGTAAATATTAATCACTGAATATTAATTTTGATCAGTGCGTCGTCGTAGGGCCGTAGTTGTAGGAGTTGAAGTAGGTATATGCTTAGAGGCACTATGAGCAGCAATGAAAAACAATAATACGGTATTTTTTTTTTATGACAGTACATTTTTGTCTGAAAACGGCGTTCTGATAACTACCTTTTGTATTTCAGAATCGGTATACGAGGTTTCGAATACCAGATTTTTAAATACCGGTATTAATACCGTTAGTATAGAAAATTCCAATACCGGAGTCCTGTTTTTTTTTTAAACGTTATATAGTTTGTTTGATTTTAAAGAACTAACAAGTTTCACTAAAAAACAATAATACACCGTTTTTTAAAAATAACATTAAGTATCAAACAAAATCTCTTTACAGAAATGTCACAAATTTACAATTGTTTCGGCTCTTTCATCCTGAAAATGAGTTTTTGGGAAGCAAAGAGCATCTTAACTTTTAGCCGAGAGTGAGCTTCTTAATCGGTTGCACAAATATGTAACCGAGGAAAATGTTCTCTCTGCCTCTACGCTCGTAGATGGAACATGCTTAGTAAATATTTATAATTATACCATGTCAATATACCTACATCTCTCCGCCGCCACCATAATTGATCATCTCAACTCTTACAATCCACTCTATATTGGCGCTGGAAGAAGCTTGGGGCTTACCTAACTTCCCTTTAGAGTTTTAGCTTCTATTTCTGCCTTCAGTGGGTTTTCAATGATTAACATTTGAATGCAGGCGTGACAGAAGAATCCCCTCACTGTCCCTATCATCAATAAAGGAGTGCCGTCTTTACTTTATGTGCATTCTGAGAGCTGAGGCAAGGTTTCCGCTAATGACGTCTGCTTGATCTAGTTTTCGCAGCATGAATTGAAGGCAAGCATCAGCCGTCAAAAGTGTAGCATCACGGCGACAAAGTGCAGTGACGGTTGCCTTGATGACTAGAGAAGTTGAGACTTGACTTGAGGAACCGCAGGATAGCACTTCTATTATTCTATGTACCTGTCAACCTGCTAACATAATACCGTATGTGTGACCGAGAGGTAAATACAAAGACCACCATTTTTAATCCCATTCTGATCAAGTAGTAATGAAATATATCTAACTGTCTATATAAATGAGATAATTCAAATACGCAGGTTCTAAAACATAATTTAAAATTGGTTGGAAATTTTAAGTGCAATAGAACGAAATTGCGTCACAGGAGTTTCCTATTGAAAAAAAAATAGCAATACCGGTATTCCAGAATTGGACACTTCAATACCGGTATTAAATAATGCCCAAAAATGTCCGAGGTCCCGGTATTGGCCAATACCGGTTTCTCGGTATTGGAAGCCCTAAATAGAAACCATTTAGGTTCTGAGATGCATGGCCCTACGACGCACGTAAGCGCAGTCGTGAGGGTCCCGCTTCGCGGGACTTCTGAATGGTTTAAAAAGAATTACCACCTTCCAACCTAACCTGTTCGAGTCGGGATGCCCCGAGTCCCGACCTCGCTTCGCTCGCTCTTGCATCCTAAGTTCTAAAAGCTCTAAGTTTGATATCACTTTTACGACAAACGCCTGGTCGGAGACAAAACTTTTAGAAATGTTTTCTATAGACAATGATAACCCGATACTGTAATAAAATTGGTAAATCTAAGGAGATTATTTTAATTTTTTTTAAGTCCTGCGCCCCTAAGGGTCACTCCAACCCTAATTTCTTGTAAAGGCTGATTTACATTCTTGCATTATTAAAGTAGTGAATCAAATCCCTCGACGTCTGTACCTACGTGACACTTCACAATGAAAACCGTCACTTTGGACTGACGTTTGGACACAATAACCTGCAGTGCGATTCTATAACCAACTCACCGTGAAAACTTAGGTGAAGTGAGCGTGGAGTCAGTCAGTCAGTCCCACTGATGCTAGGGAGTCAATCCCTAGCATCAGTGGGATGACACTGACAGCTCACTCCACGCAAGTCTTCACGGTGAGATTTTTACAGAATTGACCGGCTGATATACTTAGTTGAACTAAACTCGCTACATATCTACTAATGTAATTGTAAATCAGCCATAAATCGATCTAGTAATACAGGCAAATAATGTATTTATCAAGGACTGGTTTCCATCCGACATTAGTAGATGAACAATAAATGACAATCCCGTAATTACAAGATGTCTGGACTGTCTCCCATTGCTTTCCCGACGAATTATCCAAAACAAATTAATCATTTATATAAGTAGTTTTTCCCTTTACCTCTAAGTACCTACCTATGTAAACAACAATCCTTCGTGGCTGTCGGATAACAAAATAGATGAATAGTGGAAATAATTACTTAGTGTAAAAATATAGAATTTCAGAGATAACGAAGTTTAAGCTACGAAAATTGGCTTTGTAGACAAAGTTAGAGAAAACCCTGCACTTAGTTAAGCTAGGGCATTTGTTAGCACTTTTCATTATTATTGTTTTGTTTGTAATTACTTCCTCCATAACGTGTCGTACAAGTGTTTGGTCTTGACAGTTTTTTTCATGTTATTTTCATTACATGTCATGTTTTGACAGTTCTTTTTTGTAGGTATTACGAAAACATAGATATTGAAAAACATATATTTACCTACTAGATATGTATAATGGCCAATAAATAAGTATTTTTCCGTATCCCTTTACCTCTCTAAGTACTTATTTCGTCTTTAAATACTATACCTACTACTAACTACTACTACTACTACTATACTATAATACTATCTGTTTTTGATAATAATGATTTTGGTAGATACTCACCAAAATTCTATTTACACAATAACGACATGTCTCATTCACCCTCGTATTATAATAATTCTCATAATATAATAACACTCACCCCGTCAGACACCGGTAACCCCAATATGTGATAATAATTTATGACCAATTATTATCTAAAAGCACTATATAAAAACCAATATCTTCATACGTCTATTAAACGTTTATTTATCATCGGAACTGATTACCCTATCCGTGTATTTGTATTGAATCCATATGGTAACCATGGTCACCAAAGCATTAAACTTTCACCATGGAATGCTAACGTGGCCGTGGCCTTGAACTATTAGATAATAGGAACCGGTTTTGCATTACTATGAATATTTGGGAGCACGTAATAAATATTTAAAAGGGGAAATGTGAGAAGGGGAGGTGCCGGTGGAGGAAAGCTCCACATATTTTTGGGGAGTAAAAATATATTCGTCGCGTATTTTTGCGGCTACAATGAGTATAATTCTAAAGATAATGAATTGGTAAAAATATATTTCTCGCCTGTGTTAAATACCATCGTATTATATTATGGAAAAAGACTTGATAAAAGTTTATCACTTCACATATAAAATAAATATTAAAAATATAGGTTAATACTTACGCTCATTCTCTGCAACTAAGACCGGCGACCGTTGCAGATCATTTACTTAACCAAGTCCCAACACTATCATAAGACGAAGACAAATGACGGTCGCACTGCACAACACATCCTACAACTGTCCACATCCAGACACAACCGAATATTGGGCGAAGCGAAAACGTCCCAAATCTAAGTCACAATACACACCCACCCCACAGAATGAAACACACAATATAAACGAAAAACTACGTCATCCTTCGACGCACTAAAGGCTCATGTCCAAAAGAAACTGTGCATAGTCGATAACATGATCTGTCCGGGTCAAAAACTGAAATTTTGAGGTTATCTAAGGGATATATTATGTAGGACACATTGAGAGCAACCCCGTAGCTATAAGGTCGAGAATTGCATGCCATTTTGTAGGTGTGTGCGAAGTTCAACGTCACCGAAGTGCGCTTGTGTGAACTGTTGCCGTGTGAGGACGGTGTGTGTGGGGCGGAATTTGAATGTGTGAGTGACTGAATTAATGTGCACAAGGGGTGAAACTTTTCATGATGAATCTCCTCTTGCTTCATAAGATATTCTTAAAGTAGGTAGGTAGGTATTTTTTGAGGATGAAATTGTTCCAAAATAAACGATTAAGTCTATATCCCAGACGTCAGCTAGATAGACGTCATTACGTCAACATCGGCTGTCGCTGGAAACTTGTGTAGAAACCAGTTTTGTGCAAATAAAAGTTTTTTTCGTACCACTTGCTCAAAAAAGTGACATTCTATGCCACAAAAAGCGAACATAACAATAGTCATTTATAATCTGTTAAAAACAGGGAAAGAAAATTGTACTGCATTTCATTCATCCTCTAGGGGGAGAATGTGATTTAAATTTGGAATACTTACCGAAATTTATACTGAACTACATCTGTGTTTACACCATTGAGTTTGTATATTAAAGCATTATACATATTTTTGAAAAAGGATTACGCATTTATTATGCAGTTATGATTATTAAATAAAATTACGAAAACCGACGAGGCCGTATGAGCTTGATGCCTTTGCTTTTCCGACAAAAAATATTAGTCTAGGTGTTGGGGCTGTGATCTCGTCCCGGTAGCTTGGGTAGTGTGTGGAGATAAATGATGAATACTCCGCTCTGAATGACTGGTTTATTTATATAGTAATGAAATGAGTACAATGTCGGACCGCGACGCGACAAAAAAAATAGCGATTCGCTCCTAATGGCTGCTGCGGTCGTACTGGCGGTCGCGCGCAGCTAGCGGCGCAGGCGACGGCGGGCGCGCGGCGCGGGGGCGCGCGGGTTAGCTATCGCTCTCCTCCCGCGTCCCGCTCATGCGTGGTCGGGGCGTGTATGCGCGCCAACAGGCTCCCCCCGTTGGAACTCGTTCCAAGGTCTGAAGTGGGCAGCAGGCAGAGCCTATTGTAGGCTCGTCGAAGTACTCCCGAAGCCGTCCTGACGTCAGCGACGCGTGTGATGCCGTCGGAGCCAGGGTGCAGCTTGATGATGCGGCCGAGGCGCCAATGGTTTGGTGGGAGGCGGTCATCCTTGACCACAACCAGGTCTCCCAGCTGCAGCAGCCCCTGGTCATGGCGCTGCCATTTTGCACGTTTCTGTAATTCTGAAAGATATTCTGTCTGATATCGGTTCCAAAAATGAGCCACCAAGGCTTGTGCTCTTTTATATCGAGGCAAAGTACTGATCTGAGTCTCTTTTTCTGTGTCCACCTGACTGGGCAACATCATGATCGTTCGTCCAATTAAAAAATGAGAGGGAGTCAGTGGAGTCATATCGTTGGGATCAGAGGACAATGCAGTAAGAGGGCGTGAATTTAAAATCCCTTCAATTTGGATTAATGTTGTGTTTAACTCTTCGTAAGTTAAATGGGCTAGGGATAGAATCCTTTTAAGAAGGAGTTTAACTGACTTAACTGCGCCTTCAGCTAAGCCGTTGAAATGTGGGCTATAGGCAGGAGTGAATTTGAAATTGATTGCCTGCTCTGCTGCACTTAAACTAATGTCATTACACCTTGACCTTAGAAAGGTCGAGAGTTCATTGTAGGCTCCTACGAAGTTAGTACCGTTATCTGAGTATATGTTAACAGGCCGACCTCTGCGAGCGATAAATCTGTTTAATGCAGCTAGAAAGGCTTCAGTACTTAGATCAGTGACTAGTTCAACATGAACTGCCCTCACTGCCAAGCACACAAATATACAAATGTATGATTTTATAAGTTGGCTACCCCTACCCTTTCTGTTGGCAATTAGAATAGGCCCAGCATAATCGACAGCTGTGTTACTGAATGGATGCTCACTATGAACGCGTTCTTTAGGCAGATCCGCCATGATTGGTTGAATAGTTTTGCCGGCGAATCTACAACACTTATGACACTCATGTGTGATTTTTCTGGCAAGACTGCGACCACCTATTGCCCAGAATCTTTGTCTTAATGTAGCAAGCAGTAATTGAGGTCCTGCATGCATTAATAATGTATGATAATGTCTGAATAAAATTATTGTAACATGATGAGAAGCATGAATAAGAATAGGATGTTTAACATCATAAGTATAATTTGAATTTGATAATCTACCTCCAACTCTTATTACATTTTCATGTGACATGAATGGGTTAAGATTTAGTAACTGTGACCTTTTTAATGACTGGCCTTTCTTTAATGTAGAGTATTCATCAGAAAACAGATCTAGTTGAATAAGTTTACATAAAAGTAATGTTGCTGAATTTAATTCACAAATAGTTATAAATGTTGTAGATTTATTATGAGGATGTCTACAGTTGTTTATGAAACGTAATATGTAAGCAGTGACACGTTGCAATTTACTAAAGCTTGAAAACTTATGAATAAATTTGGTCTCTTCATGAACAAGATTGCACAGTACTTTAGTTTCTGGTAGGTTGATGGGTATGGTATGGGTTTGAGTTGGCCATTGTGGTTTTGGTTGTGATAGAAATTGTGGTCCTGCCCACCACAGTTTAGAGCCTTCCAGATGGGTGGCATTGCAACCTCTAGAACCTATATCTGCTGGATTTATTTTGGTAGGAATGTAATGCCAATCCTTTGAATTGGTAGCATCAGTTATTTCATTGATTCTATTGCAAACAAATGCCTTTAAAGATGACTTTGGTGTTTGTATCCAACCCAATACAATTGTGGAATCACACCAGAATGTCCATGTATCAATGTTTAATCTGAGAGCATTTTTAACCTTGGTTGCTAAGCGAACAGCTATTAAAGCTCCACTAAGCTCTAACCTTGGTACAGTCATGCCCTTTAGAGGCGCTACCCTGCTTTTAGCCATGACAAGATGGACCACAACGTTGCCATCCCTTGAGACTGACCGAACATAAACACAAGCACTATATGCTTGCAAGGAAGCATCACTAAAGGTATGTAGTTCATAGCGTACAGCTTGGTCGCATAGAATGAGCCTTGGTATAATAATGTTAGTTAATTGTGACAGTGACTTCAAAAATTTCAACCATCTTTCTGCTAATTCAGGTGGCAATGCATCGTCCCACGCAATTTTTGAAGCCCACAATTCTTGCAACATTACCTTGGCCTCTAAGATGCAAGGGTTTACAAGACCTAATGGATCAAAAACCTGTCCCACTGTTGACAACACAGATCGTTTGCTTATTTTATTCCTTAAAGGGTCGCTAACTGTTGCAAAACTCAAAGTGTCAGCCATACAAGACCATCGCAGACCTAATGTTTTAGCATGATCATCATTGACTAATTTGAGCAAATGATCATCAATGTCACCTTTATTTATGCTGTTTAATATAGACATGTTATTTGAACGCCATTTTCTTAAATGAAATTGACCTTTCCTTAATTCCTTAATGACTCCTTGACACATTTGTAGCAATTCTGTTTCTGAGTTGTAGCCTGATATAAAGTCGTCCACATAGAAGTCGTGTAATATTGTTTCACGTATTAGAGGAGAAGAACACTCCTGACCTAGTTGCACTAGACACCGTGTAGCCATGTATGGAGCGGCTGCAGTGCCATAGGTTACCGTATTTAGCTTGTAAGTATCTACTTTGTGAGTGGCGTCAAACCGCCACAAAATTTGTTGAAGGCATCGTTGCTCTGGTGCTACCAGTACACAACGATACATTTTTTCGCAATCAGATGTAACAACATATTTGTGTTGCCTAAATCGGATTAATATATCTATTAAACTATCTTGGACTGTAGGTCCCACATACTGTATGTCATTAAATGACAACTGTGATGTAGTCTTTGCTGACGCATCGAATACAACTCTTAATTTAGTAGTTAAACTAGTGTCTCTAACTACACCGTGATGTGGCATGAAATATGAACATTTATCGGTACTATGATTGGCTAAAGACATATGACCGAGGTCAATGTACTCTTTGATGAAATTTGAGTATTTTTCTTTGTACAATGAGTCACGTTTGAACTTTCTTTCCAAAGACTGAAACCTAGATAATGCTTGTTCGTATGAGTCACCTAATGTTTCTGGTGACTGTTTTAAAGGGATTTTTACAACAAAGTGACCATCTTTCTCACGAGTGGTTGTTTTTATAAAGCTTTGTTCACACTCATTTTCCTCCTTTGTTGTTGTACGGGGTGATGAAACGGATTCTAATTCGAAAAATCTATCTAATTGTTGTTGAAGGTGGCCATCATTTAAATAATTGCAGTGAGCTGTGTTTGAGTAGGTGGTGGGCTTATTCCCTTTAGTTTCTTGTTTATGCATCACACCTGATACCAACCAGCCCACTCTTGTATCAATGAGAACTGGTTTGTTCCTGCCTAAAGACATACGTTTTGTACCTAATATGTTCCAAAAGATTTCAGCATTCAACAATATGTCTATTTCTGAAGGAATATTGAAACTAGGGTCAGCTAATTTTAAGTTCTTTGGAATGTTCAGCTGTGAGATATCAAAACGTGTGGTAGGCAGTAATTGAGTTATCCCTGGTACAATAAAGCAATCAATGAAGTTTATGTATGACTCGGTGCGTGAGGATATAGTCAAACTAGAACGTTTAGTTACATAAAATGATTGACTTAAACCTTCCACTGAAATGGAAGTAGACTTAACTGGCAATTTAAGTTGGTTACTTAGCTTCTCTGTTATAAAGTTAGATGTGCTGCCATTATCCAGTAAGGCACGGACAGTGTGTTTTCTACCATTACAATCAATAATGTCTATGAGTGCTGTAGACAGCAATACGCAACCATTATGTGTAGATGACAAGACAACGTCAGTTTGAATTGTTGGATCTATATTTGAGTGGCAATCTTCCTGTGAAGCTAACACAACACATTTGTCTTGAGACACAGTAGAATCGGACTGCTGTGGAAGTGCAGGTTCGTCAGTGTGCAGTGTGGTGTTATGTTGTTTGCTACATACTCTGCATGGCCCAAATTTGCAATCCTGAGGTCCATGTCCCTGTCTTAAGCAATTGTTGCACAGGTTGAGCCTTTTAACTTCTGCAATTCGACCCATCACAGACAATGACATGAACTGAGGGCACATATAGATAGGATGGTTTTGCTTGCACCGCGGACATGTGAATGGTTCCGTTGTTCGTTTTGTATGTTTTTGATTAGCAATGAATGTTTTTGGTTTAGCATTTGAAGGTTCACTGTGCCTACGAGTGTTCCTATTGGTATAATCGATTGTTTCTAAAAGTTCAGCACGCCTTTTAACAAAATCGATAAATAATTCTAAAGTGGGTATTTTAATTTTTTGAATGTTCAGATGTTCTTTCCATGTCCTGTTAGTTGTACTGTCTAATTTTTTACACATAACATGAATAATGATAAGATCCCAATTTTGAATGTTGACTTCTAACATTTTTAAAGACCTAAGGTTTTTATTTACAATATCTATGAGGCTCCTCAATGATGAGGAAGATTCCTTTGTAATGGTTTCAAAGTCAAGTAATGCATCAATGTGATTGTTAATAAGCAAGTTGTTATTTTGATAACGTTCACATAACAATGACCATGCTGTATCATAGTTATTTTCAGAAAAATCCAAAGAGGTAATAACGTTCGCAGCCTTGTCCTTTAATGCTGACCGTAAATAATGAAATTTACTAATTTTAGGTATTGTACCATTAGCATGAATTAGAGATACATAAGTGTCATGAAATTCTAACCAATTTTCATATTGCCCAGAAAAGGTAGGTAGATGTATCGTAGGTAATTTTAAGTTTAAGCTTGGCCCACCTGCAGTGAGGACAGAACCTGTTACTGAATCCTCCAAGTTGTGCTCCGCTTCCACAGAGCTCGGCCTGCCAAGCACCTCTCGAGCCTTGCCAACTGCCGCGAAGTACTGTGTCTCGAAGCGCTCGCGTTCACTATATTCATCTTGACACTCAGCATCTGTAATGTCCGGCAAACTTTCGATTTGAATCTGTATGGAATCATATTCGCCATAGCATTCTTCAATCTTTTGCAACCTGGCACCAAGCTCACTGAGTTGAACATTACTAGGCTTGTCACATGTGCACATGATTAACAGATATTTCTCAAACTGTGTAAGTTTAGCTTTATAAGAAGCACGTTTCTTTCTTAATTCCTTTAAGTTAGGCATTGCGAACAGTTAATTAAAATGATATTGATAACACCAAGCCGTAGGTATGCACACAATAAAACGTGAAACTCTCAAAGTAGGTAGGTGTAATGACAGCAGGTTATACTTAAATGCAAGCGTGCAGATACAGGCAAGAAGCGGGTAGGCACGCTCGGACAGGCAAGCAGCCACTGTCCGACTTGAAAGCAAGGGCGTAGCCCCGGTGCAGGCGAAACCAGCAAGCAACGCGCGACACGTGGCGTCGTTGCTCTGCTCGGCGCAAGTCCTGTTGGAATGCGATAAAAATAATGATAAGTAGGTATAATGTTAATTTATAACGAGTTCCTAGCTAGGGACGGGGTAATCACAGTTTTTAATGAATCTATAACGTCTCTAATGCTGAGAATGCTATAGTGAGAATAACAGTCACGTAGGTACTGTGTATGAAACGCAATGATCAACAAATTAATGACTGTTGACGGTATTATGGGCTAATTAATGCGATAGCCACATTATGATTTTAACTTTGAGAAGATAATTGGAACGAACTCACAAGAATAATGCCCTCCAGGCTATAATATTGCTCGTTGATCCACGTGTAGGTACTCCGACGTCTTGTCCTGTCACCACGTTGGCACGGCGGTATTCTGTGACGGGCTGACGGCGCGCGGCGGGCTGGGCTCGTTTCGCGACAATGCCACGAGGCACGGTCGGCAGTTCGGCACGCTAGACGGACTTGACTCGTTGAAACACGACGTGTTGACTCGAAGTCTCGCTCGAACCACGGGATGCTAGCTGCTGCCTTGAGGTTCCACGTTGTTTTTCCAATTCTCTTCAATATCTGGGCTTCGAAGGACCAATGTTGGGGCTGTGATCTCGTCCCGGTAGCTTGGGTAGTGTGTGGAGATAAATGATGAATACTCCGCTCTGAATGACTGGTTTATTTATATAGTAATGAAATGAGTACAATGTCGGACCGCGACGCGACAAAAAAAATAGCGATTCGCTCCTAATGGCTGCTGCGGTCGTACTGGCGGTCGCGCGCAGCTAGCGGCGCAGGCGACGGCGGGCGCGCGGCGCGGGGGCGCGCGGGTTAGCTATCGCTCTCCTCCCGCGTCCCGCTCATGCGTGGTCGGGGCGTGTATGCGCGCCAACACTAGGAATTTGCCCCGTTTTTGTTGTCTTCAAATACATAAACGTTAAGTTTATTTTAATTTATTTTTATAAATAAGTTAATGTTCTAAAAATACGTATAATTGTCATTATTTTTAATAAATGCTTATCTCATATTATTATTGTGTTAATTTTTTCGCAAATGGTACGAAAAGTAGAGTATTTTCCTCGGTGATAAAGCTGTCTTAGTCTTGGGTGAACTTAAATCCCTCGCTACACTCAGGACTCGTCTTAAATCCCTCGCTTCGCTCGTGATTTAAGTTTTTAACACCCTCGCTACGCTCGGGAGTAAGCCTCGAGTCCTTCATTACGCTCGCGATTTAAATCGTTTCCCGCGACAGAAGACACTGCTTTATCCCCTTGGTTAATAATCTACTATTTTCTTTCTTCTTTTTTTCTGACGGTCTTGGAACTACGGCTGCCACAGCCTGGATGTGAAACGCTGAGCACCCGGTATCGTGGTAAAACTAGGGTGAGGCCAGCACTGGACTGCGATAAGTGTTAAAGTAAACTACTTTCCTTTTACTTAGTTTTAGCTCAATGTAAGCACAGGTACCGTCACATAAAAAGAACGCTGAGCGGCATGGAGGGGAACTGTTATAATATATTATATTATATACTATGTATAACTATTACTATATTTTAGGCTATTGTTTTATAATATAAGTGTCATTGGTAATAAAGACTGACTGGTTGGTGCAGTTGGTAGCGACCCTGCCTTCTGAGCCGCTGGTCCCGGGTTAGATGACAGGGACATGTCAAGCATTTGTGTGCATGAACATGTCTGTTTGACCTGTGTCTGGGTGTGTATATGTATTTAAGTATGTATATCAGTCATCAGATTACCGTAGTACAGGTTCTACCTAGTTCGGGACCTGAAGACCTTGTGTGGATGTTGTCTCATATTATATATATTATTATTATTATAATTGTTTTATTGTAGAATCATAATAGGTACTTTGCTAGCTAATAAGTACTTACTTTGGAATAGGCTGGAATTAAATTAATCGCTCTGTGCTCAGATAAAGGCCCGTACTTTTTACGTGACGGGACCTAGGCTTATACACGAAGTTTGATAAAGTTGTTGACAGATTTGTCTGTGTAGTCTTGTAAATCACTATTTTTCTTATAAATGCCCTTGTTCCAAGTTACTTAGATTCGGCGCAAAATATTTTACTCCTTCCCTGCCAGCCGTCACACATTATCTTCATTTTGTTTTCCTCTTTATCATCATTCACACAATTCATCCATTTTTTCTACGGTCTGTCTCTCCTTTTTCATCCATCTAACTTTAATTTTTTTTTATTCCAAACAATATTAAAGAGCAACCAGTTAGAAATAATCTTACAATATTACTCATATATATGTTATTATTTAACTAATTTTTTTGCCGATACCTAAGTCACTTAGAAATTAATTTAGATCTAGATTTTTATTTTTTGTATTACTTACTTACTTCAAATTTTTGCATGCCTTAAAGGTAGAATGTAGGTACAAGGAACCCTAATAATTGTAACATCTAATTATAAACTGTACCTATATTCTTTGCAAATAAAAAACATTATATTCTATTCTATTCTACATATTCACCACTCTATCTACATCTAGGTATCATAAATAAAAATGTCCCAAAACGTATTTAGCTCAGCGTTGTGAAGAATTTAGGTATATCTGTCTCGTTAATCCAAATCCGAGGAAATATCATACCGTGTGTACATTGCAGCTGAAAAACATCGATCCAAGCGCTTGAAGGGTACACCCTACTAAACGAACTCACCCGATTCTCCCTCCAATCTTCCTGTCTTGGCCTTCGTCTAATTTGATACAATAGAAGGAGAGACAACATATTTCAAAGCGACAATTGTCATTATCACCGACAGTGTTTCCAGTAGTAGGAACTTCCCTCTTTTCATTTGTACGAGTAAAATAAACACTCACACATTGAAATTAGCGCAACAGTGTTTTATCTGTCCTAAAAAGATTCGCAAGTAAAAAAGTAACTCTTTTGCCTACGCATAGGACTGAAAATTCAGTGCCAAGTGACCAAGTAATTGTTAATTGAGGATAAGTGAAAAATGTGGGAGAGAGATGGGAATGGAATATGAGCATTAGATAGAAAAGGACGTAGATGCTCTGATAGTAATTCTTGTATGTGTTGTATGGCACTAATGGTTCCGTGCGTGACTTATCTTTATTTGTACAATCCACCACGTCCGACGTTAAGTAACCATTAGTTTGTAGAGATGAATCTCATTGTACTTGCGAATGTGTTGGGTCTGATTAGAGTGTCAAACTTTTTATTTCATACGTGCCCCTTCTTCTCTAAGTTGTTGCTAAAGAAGTTTGTTTACTAATAAAAAGTCTCGCGAGTTTTTGTTGTCTGGCTTCTTATGTTTAGTTAAGTACCTATATTGTTTTAGTGGTTATCTTGAAGCGTGGACTAAGTTAAATAAAATATCCTACGCAAAATCATCTTCATTGCGAGTTTTTTTTTTTCTAGGATTTTTTTTCTCTCAATTCTATCAAGGATCTTGATTTCTCAAAAAAATAATGTGTTGCGTTAATCTTAAAATAGGTAGGTAGGTACAGATCCTCACGTGTATTAGGTAGTATCAATGCGCACGTCTCGTACCGAGACTTTATCTGCCAATATGAAACGTTCTAACAGCGCACAACTCAATTTATTTTTATCGAAATGCACTTGACATGCGCGGCTGACCTCCGAATCGATGCCTCTTTGTTATTGTTTTGTCTCAATCTAACATTCCCATCATCCTATACATCTGTCTCATCTATCAAGGTGACGTTAACGTCATTTTCGTCCAATGGAAAGCGACACGCGCTGGCTTGGTAGTTCGCATTTATTCTAAGAGATGGCGCTACTAGTTGTTGTTTAGACGTGTTCGTGTCGGAATGCACGCTTGGCAAGATCACTAATTGATTTTTGACCTTTTCATTGTATTGGCTTTTGTAATAGAGCGATTTAATTACGAGTTGATACGCGATGGAGCATGCACTAGAATAGTAATTACCTACTTGTGTGTTATTGTATCTTTTACGTCCCATTGCCTTAAATTGCCATACCATACCTTATGTATATTGTTATGTTTCTGAGGAGTTAATGATTCGAAAATTCCATTATAATATGTTTAAAGACTTGATTATGCTGTAAATGGGGATCGGATGTGCTTAGTAAGTTATTTTAGTACCTTCTGACCCAACAAGAGGTAAATAGGTACATACGCACGAAAACGTAATGACTTTAAACGGGGTTCGAGTCTGGGCTTTCCCATTTCGGCATATAACGACATCCAAAGTTTCAAACCGTCAGAGCAATGTTCTGTTTCAAACCAATAAATTTTGTTTTTGAGGTGTTAACAGTCTGTTGTAGTTGCTTTCCTCAAATGTGGAAAAATTTAAATTTATAAATTTTTTATTTAATTTTTACCCACTCCTTTAGAATAACTTCAACTGAAGTTTTTCCCATATTTTCGTGTATCTTGTATTTAATTCATAATTATACTTATTCTTTCTTTACGTTACCAAATAATTTTACCTCGCCAACCATCTGATCTTCGCAACTATTTGATTAAAGTTTATTCATAGCTGCATAATGCTCATCTTCCCAATATTTTGCTGCAATCTGCAGCTACCAAGCCAGATCGTAACTTATACCTAACAGTCTTTAGAAATGGTCTCACACACAATTAATTTCACGTCTCCCAAAACCTTTAAAGAAATTAATGAGAATATTGTTGTTCCCACGCAGAACACACCTATCTATCTTCTCCTTTACCAGGAATGTATCTTCATCTTCTTGTCTGATAAGTCACGTAGATATTATTACGAAGATGTGATAACATCACTTGCATAACCTCAATTATCTCGTGAAACTGGTGAGAAAGTCTTATCGTTAGGATTTATAAGGAGTGGGTAACCAACAAACACACCTGATCTACCTACTGCATGATTAGATGAATAAGGAGTGGAACTGTTTATACCTACAGCATTAAGCAACATCGGGAGTTCGGGACACAGTAGAAACAAATAGAAATGTTATTGAAAACGAACACCCGCAAAATTCACACAGAAAAAAACCAGCCCTACCTAGGTAAAAACAGCCAGTGAAAATGACTCGTCTTCATCCATTTTTTTCATCTATATTAGAAGAAAATTATCAATGAGAATGCTGACGTTTTTTGCTGTCATCCTATCCTAACCTAATTCTGCTATTAAATCGAGTTTTCACTCCTCTTGCTCAAAAAGACCGACATTGTGGCGTACCAGAGCGAAGAAAAAATACCTAGCGATTCTTCCTCTAGGGGAAAAAGTTTTTTTTTTTTAATTTTTGTATGTCAAATGACAATGAGCCTACTAAAACAAAAAAGTCTTTAGTCATAAGTAGAATAATCATGAATATAGACTCGACTTATTACTGTTTCATAAAAAAAGAACTTCATTTTATTTTTGAAAATGGAACTAAAATCGGCGATCTCTTTGGTAGAATGCATGCAATGCGTTGCGGCTGCCGAAGAAAAAACAAAAAAAGACATTGGCGCGAAATCTTTATAATTTTTCTCTAATTGCAAATTGAATTGGTAGTGACCGTAATTAATTGTATTGGATTGTTTTATTTTCTCGCAATCGTAGTAAAAGTAGAGTGTAACACACGCCGCTAAAAACCCATTAAAACTCGGTTTCTATTTACTCCCTCACTAAAGCTCGGGAGTAAAACTACCTCGTATATAATGGGTCATTTTAGCTCCTTGTATAACAATCTACTATTTTATGATATCCATTTAATTGCTTTTCAAGAAGCTTCAGACACTAGGTACTTTCGTTTTTGTTTCAGAAATACTCCTCTCTTTTCCCAAGCAGTTAATCACATAAGTAGTCGACATGACGACATAATCAAATAAACTTGAACCATGGGACATGGAACCATATAGGGAACCATAAACAGGACTATACAAATTCTCTAACGTATCGAAATGGGACCGTAACCAATAAAACAGGAGATGGCATCGTGTATAGTGTATTTTTATAGCTATCGATAAAATATTATAGCAAGTATAAAAGAAATACCTCTGAAATAACTCTGTTGCTAGGTTTTCTGAAGCTGTTGTTGAGTCATCTCTGGCGTATCTATTTGGTATTTTCTTATTATCCAGAATATGGTTTTCTATGTGATTTGTAGTATTTTAGCAATTCGAAAAAGATAGAGATTTAGACTTTAGAACCGAGAAAATCGATGCCATTTTTTTTTAAACGTTGTCTCACATTAGCAATTTCTCCTGTATCGCTGGTGCGTTTACA
This sequence comes from Brachylomia viminalis, assembly GCA_937001585.2. NCBI lineage: Eukaryota > Metazoa > Arthropoda > Insecta > Lepidoptera > Noctuidae > Brachylomia > Brachylomia viminalis. Next base: position 8,479,341 of record OW443304.2, read on the forward strand.
AACATTTAAACTCACATAGGTACACAAAAGCCAGACCCGGAACAACTACTTGCAGGTCATACAAATATTTGTTCCGTGCGGGGATCGAACCCGCGACACGTAACGCCGCAGTCAATCGCTTAACCACTGCGCCAACCGTGTCGTCTTCTTTTGAATTCTTCTTCAAATTGTTTCTTTCAATGTCGTAGCGGCATTATTTTTCTCCTTTTTACGGCTTTGGGTAGGTAAGTAGGTTTATGAGGCGTTCAGCGATGGAAATGAGCATGGTAAAGTCTAATGGATGCACAGAGGACCCAATGATATTTATGCAAGTTCCTTCTAATACTTACTGTTCGTTGGGAAAAGTTTTGTAGGTAGATACTAATGGTAAATGCTTCTTCTTTTTTTTCTTCGTCGTGTCGATGGCACGACACGTTAACGTACGGCAACTGGCTGATATTGTGTGGCTTTAATGCCGGAATAAATTTTGTTTTTAGAGATGTTAACCGACTTCAAAAAAGGAGGAGGTTACTATTACGCGATAAGCGGTAAGCGATGAATTGATTTTGATGATTATTTTTTTTTATTGGTAGGTCCACTTCAGAGGTGGTCCCATATAAATGTTATCGAAATCAGTCGAGCGGTTTAAACAAAATCAACAATAAATTATTTTTATATAAAAAAAACTGTATTCGAACGGACGTGGACGTGTAAGACGATCGTTTTCGAATGGGTTATGGGTTATGGGTGGGGAATGGTTAGGTACCATAAATAGTCTAATAGATAGTCATAATAGGTCCGCTAGGGCCGATGCCTGCCAGGGTTACGGGAAAGTCCGAGAGGGATACCGTGGCCCCTGGCACAGGCAACTGAAGGAACACGGGTGTGTTTTAGTCAGTAAGAGTCTGACACGCCCTCCCGCTCTGCCCAGAGCGGGAGAAGTTATTTGATGATATCCCACCTCAAAAAAAAAAGGTACCTACCATACTAAAAAGAACTTTAATTTCAGAAGTCGGTGGAAAACGCTAAAATACAGATATAAAGACACCGACTTCCGAAATTAAAGTTATTTTTCACTTACTACTTATTATAGTGTTTTTTTTTAAGGCGGTTATTTTTTTTTCTAAAATAGTTTGTTTTACTGCTATACTGCTATGTGCTTGAGGAATGAAGTCTTCACCACAGCGAGAAAATTTAAAGACCCTAGAGAAGGCATGGACAATAAAATTGGACAAACAGAGGAGTGGGAAATATAAGGACATCTTTGCCAAGCAAAGACAAAAGCTTGTAACGTGACATTTAAAGTTTCTTTGATTACAATTTGAGCTAGTATTGACAAAATGCAGTCTATTTAGCGTGTTATTGAAAACATTCGAGATTTTTTTTTGTTTGTTTTCCTAAGTATTAGGTACCTACACTTTTTATCCTCTTTCTCTCCCAATTTTGCTTTGTTATTTTGTTCCACTGCCTACTTTCTGTCCAATACAACAATAACAATCGCTTAACAACCGCTATCCAAAGCTAAGAATTACCAAAACTCAGACCCGTGACGGAGTAACTGTAACCCTAAAATCAAATACCGTACTAAGGATTTTTAATTGAAAAATTACTCGAGCACAATAGCCGGAAACACGGACTAAATCCAGACATAGCCGCGGGCCACAAAAAGGCCCTTAAAAAGATATAAAAAATCAAAATGTATTGGAGCGACCGCCTACCGCAGCCAAAAATAGACTACGAATAAATACAAACCCCCTTACAATTTAAAGAATGTATCCAGACAATCTTCAAAGTACTTTCAATTTTATTTCTGATGCTGTAGAGTTTATTTCACGTTGTTTTTGGGTGGAACTTAAGTTGTTCTGGTGTGTGTAAGTCAAGCATCCGTGTTTACATGTCGGCAGAAGAAATTATTCCCAGGACGTGTTCAGAAGTAGGTTTTAAATAACACAACACACGCGAGCTTTTTTGGGCCACTCTGATAATAATACGGTGCCGGATTATTTGGCTTTCATACCATTCGAATTTGAATGAAATGCAATAATATTATTTGATTTAAAGTTTTTTTTTCTTGTATACAATAAATTATCATTATCACCAGGCTAATTGCAAAAGTCACATCTGTTTTGCATGAAATTGGTTCAGCTCTATTTGTACTTAGTAAGTACGCGGAAGTGCTTTGTTATTAATATCAAAAATCATCATCATTTCTAATGGAATGAATTATACATACCTACCTACAGCAACTAATTCGCATGTATCCTACTGATTTTTGTAAGGGACATCTGTCATCAAGTGATCATCCTGGTTGTCTACAATGCTGTACCTAGGTACCTACTACTCATAATAAGTTATCACTAATTCGCTTCATATAGCAATGCATACCTAAGCAGAGAAGAGTGACCAATTCTTCACGATTGAGAACGGCATTCTTAGTTACCTACTAAACGCAATTAGTAGTTAAGTAGTGTTTTGAAGGCAACTCTTGATGGCAAAAGCTGCTTCGTACAAAGTTAGACATATCTTTAAATACTAGGAACATTGCCTTTGCATTCACTTAACTAAGCTTCAAGGAAAAAAAAAGAAGTCTGCCGTAAAGCAACGCCCCGTCGCCCGAAGAACTGCCAAACTTAAGGGGCAGTGGGCAGGGAACATTGCTCGCAGAACAAATGGCCGATGGAGCCGAAAGCTGGAGTGGCGACCGCGTACCGGAAGACGTAGCGTTGGAAGGCCTCGGGAACAAGGTGGACCGATGACCTTGTGAAGTCCGCAGGAATCCGCTGGATGCGGGAAGCACAGATCCGGTCGAAGTGGCGAGGAGTTGGGTCTATGTCCAGAAATGGACGTTCTTCAGCTGAAATAATGATGATGTTGAACGCCTCGTCTACAGTTCGCCACTTCTTCATTTCTTCAATTATCTATTCTAGTATTGCAGGTCCTAGTTGATAACTTCCGTAACAGTTAACCATCGCAGCAGTGAATTTTATAGAGCTCATCCGAAAATGAATTCAATGCAACCATGAAATCTCGTAGGTACTAGGTCGGGAATTCGGGATACCGTACCAGATAAATATTTCGTAAAAAAATATATTTGATGGTAGGTCTTGAAAAACTGAACACCGTTTAATTCATAAGGTATGAAATTAAAAAAATAAATTAACATATAATACACAATTTTTTCTTAGTGCGTCGATGGTAAAAATAATTAATTAGACAATAAAACATGAAGAAAATTGGTCATAGAATTTATTCAATGTTTATTCATTTCCTTTAGTACACCGAGGTAATAAGTAATGTAATTAATTTTGTGTCAAAACTATCAAGTAACGACTTCATTTATTAAATTTATAGGTACGTAGCTTTGGTAAGGCTCATAAATATTACATGACAAAGTTAGTAGGGAGCCACAATGTTGCATCTTCGATCCTCGAACCGTCTTCGATCCTTCGTTCGTTGCCTTTACGTGTGGAAAATTAATTTTAATTCAGGCCTGAGTTAAGAGTTAGCTATGAGTAAAAACTACGTATACCTAGGTACGCATGTGCTTTTCATTTTTCACAGCCCTAATTCGAAACAGAAATAAAATGAAGGAAGAAATAAAGATTATTTGCCGTAAAACATCACGCAAAACACAAAAAAGAACAACTTGGGGGACAATATGCGTCACATCCACGCAAAACGGCCTTCGGTGAATCCACAGGAATCTGATTAATAGATTTAGATTACTGTGGTGAAATCATTGCGGATTCTGAAAATTTGGCTAGCTAGCTATACTTACCTAAATAAAAATCTTGAAAAATCTGCTAATCGGAGCGAAACACTGGAGCTGTGTTTATAAAATAGGTTTGAAATTACACTTCTTTCTGACTTTTGTTTTTCTTTCAGTTAGGGCATCGAACCCTATTATTTGGATAACCAAAATTGCTTGAAACAAATTTCCTTGATTTTTAAGTACTTAATTGAACTTTAACTTGAAAGTGTTGAACTTCTGAATTAAATAATTGTTTATAAGTAACTTGGGGAAAAAACTCTTAGCAATTACCTAAACAACTTCTTTCATTTCTTTTCAATTACATCCATATACAAACTATTACAAAGTTCTATTAATCATAATGTAACCCGTTTCGATATCGAAACACGTATTTCACTTAGCATTCATTAAAACGTACACACCATGTCACGAATTTACGATTACAACATTGTCTAGCTAAAATATACAAGTCACATCTCATAACACTTCCAAAACATGATAAAAATCATAACAAATTGCCCAATTGCGTAACACGTAATCAACAGGATTTTATTCTCGTTTATAAAGAATGTGCGGTCGTAAAAAAAACTATAAGATCTTCAGTAATTATACCTAGTGTTTGTATCGTGAACACCGCGACAAGGTCACCGCGTACAGCACTGAGGATTGACAACGTCGCGTGACGGGGGAAAAGAGATAAATATAGTTTAAACCGGTATGTTAGAAAGAGATGTTAATATTCCTATTGTGCATTCAGAAGAGAACGGATGTTGTGGATCGTGACCCGCGAGAAAGCGGCCGATACAAGCTGATTTTTTAAGAATAAATTAGAAAGGAATAAATCGTATTTTTTACTTCACTTCAAGTACTGTAATCTAAAATGAAGGCTATCAACCTTGATGTGTGGTTTTGTGCGTAAATAATTTTAGGCCTAAATGATGTGGCGGATATTCGAAGCAAATTTTCTTATTGATTAACGTTGTATTGGTACCTAATCAATCAAAGATTTTTCTGTGAAATTAGGTCAGTTATTTTAAGATTATTACTATAACTTATTACTGCTAGATAATAACGCCAAAATTTAAAAGTAGGTAGGTAATTGATAGGCTTCCGAAGCGTTTTAATTAGCGAAACTACTTTCTGGTAAGAATAACATGAAACAACCCTTATTCTTTGCTATAAATATTGTTTTAATTAGACAACTTAATCTTAAAATAACACAATCAAATAGATTTATTGCTATGAATCACGAAATAAAATACATACTTAACGAGTTCCATTTTTACAGTAAAACAAAAGACTGCATAGTTTCTTTACTGCGATTATTCATAATTTTATCTGGCAATAATAACCTTATTATTGCTAGATTTATTACTACGAGCAACATTAATAATAGCACTTGTTTATAACAATATTACGGATAATAATGAAGCAATAAGTACCAGGCTAGCAGCGGAGCGCAGAATTCATCAGTCCGTTCATTTAGGCCTAAATATTCGAGTAAGCGTAGGGCGCGCGCTCTGAAGGGGAGCGACTTTGTTCAATAATAGCATTACAAAATTTAAATCTGCTTATATTTTAGTACACTAGTGAGATTAGACATTGATTTTAATTGTAAATTGTGAATAATATTGGTGTAGTATCGAATTCAATTCCTAATACCGAGGCGACTCGGAATATTTAGAGAGTAGGAGCAGGATTTAGGTAGTGAATGCATTTTTTCTTATTTGAATCGATTTAGTGATGTTTGATGTAATGAACAGAACAACAATAGAAGAAAACCAAGGAAACGTAGGATGCATTGTGTAAAATATGATACCTATGTCTAAAAAATGCGTGAATAGTAGATACCTACTTCGATAAATATCGAGATGACGGCAAATCACAGACAGAGACTTAACAGAAGAAAAATATAGGTACATAAAAGTGTTTTTTTTAGAAAATGTCAGGAGGTCCTCCTCCAATTTTCTTGAAGGGCAGATTTGTTGTGAATTACAAAAGTGATTTAACAGCCTCCGAAAATAATAAATTTCGTAGAAGACGGACATGGGGAACATTTTCCGTTATCCTTGCTAGTACTAGAATTAATTAACCCGCAAAAATGGTACCTACTACAGTTTGTTTACATATCCAACGGTTGAATATCGTAAAGATATCTTAGCTAGTACTTAGGTATGTTGCCATTCAATTGAAATAGTCCAACTTTTTCAATTTCACTGGAAAGTACAGCTCTCTCTAAACATCTGTGATTGAAATCTGTCATGTTCAAATTTCTTTTAAGGGTTAAGTCCTTGCCGTGCTTTGAAATGAAGACACTGAAGACAGTATTCGAAGAAGTTTTCTTATTTTGGAAACAGGACGTCCCGAAAAACCTAGAAGCTGCTCCAAAAATATTCGGAAAGAGATTCTTAAACAGAATGTTTATCAGAAGACTGGAGAGTTTTTCATACACAACTTCATATGAAACCTAGGTACGTAGGTAATAGGTACAGCTCGTCCCGTCATATTCTACGGGGTCTTCCGTGACGCTTTCTGGGTGTTTCAGGGTTCCACATAGTGGCTATTATTGCCCACCTTAGCCCTGGCAGCCTTTGCCCAGCTGTGGGGTGATACAGGCTTACAGTAACCAGTAGGTCACTGTTAGCCTGTTTACTTATGTTTATTTGTTATCAGCATGTCCGCCACGATTTCTTCGACGCATGATTGGCGGTTCTAATGGGTTAATAGATAATATCCAAGCCTCTGTGTCCTGGAGAAATTGGTCGAGTGCGCACGAGAGTGGGTTAGGGATTTAGGTACTTAGTATGCGCCATTGGATGATTAGATATTAATAATTCTATTATCAGTATGTTCTTTTAACTATAACATTGAAGCTAAGTAAATTATTAGAGCGACGACCTACCTACTTAGAAATTAGCTAAGTATTTGTGACTGGCTGAAATGTTTCATGGCGGCATGGTTTGTGCCAAAACGAGAGCAAAAATACTACTAATAATAACTACTAAATAAACTAAATAATAGTAACTACAACTAGTACTCTATTCACTGCAACTCATCATCTGCCTAGCCTTCTCCCAAGTGTTGGGGTCGGATTCCAGTCTTACCAGATGCAGCTGAATACCTTTTTTTTTTTTTTTTTTTTTGTGGGTGGGAAATCATCATATAACTTCTCCCGCTCTGGGCAGAGCAGGAGGGCGTGTCAGACTCTTACTGACTAAAACCCACCCGTGTTCCTTCAGTTGCCTGTGCCGGGGCCACGGTAACCCTCTTGGACTTTTTACCTACCAGTATTTTGGTGCTACTGCTAAATAAAATTAATTACTAAGAAAAAATAACTGAAAATCGATCTTGACTTGGTTTCAAACTAATCAACGTCTAACTAATAAAGTAAGTACCTACTTACTTAATCTAATCTTCCACAAAAGTAAACAAAATATCTCAGAATGCAAAATATTAATTACTAAGCCGTTGCTTCCATAACATCACGCTTCCCTCTTCCCTCTCGGAGGGATATGGAGGGCTGAGGGGGATGAAGGATGAGGGATGATCGACACGTAGTTAAACTTTGTTGAACACGGCCTTATCTTTTGTGCAACTATTATGGGTGTTAGGTTTCCGTGGTGAGATGATCAAAGTTGAGGGTGCGGTATTTTTTCCTGAGGTTTGTTTGTTTATGAAAGAAGGTGGCAGATAGATATACCTACTTGCCTGGTTTGTAGCGGTATCTACATCGCCACATGCGATCTGCGCGTCAAACTGACGTCACGCAAATCCTGCATCGCGCACGCAGAGTTTACCACGCGACTACCATAGGTATATAAAACTTACCGACATCAATCATCGGGCAGTTGCCCACCAGACACGACACCCGTCTGGTCGGAGGATCCTCCCTTTTCTATGGAGGTATGAGTGAACTTTACACCCTGTTCCTCGTGCCTCTATAAGTTAAAGATACAATAAAGGTGGTTTGTGAGCCAAGGAACTATAATTTTAAAATATAAATTTTCATGAAATATTTACAAAATCATTTAATAACAGAACACTATGGTAAGTACCAGGGGGTCTAGGAACAAAAAATCCGTAGTTTCGGCCGAAATTGCGGGCGTTCCCCAGTCCGTATCACCTACGGACATTAGATTATTTCGGGGCCCGAACTAAGAATGAATGAAAACACGATTTGACAGTTGTCCTAACTCCCGATGTGTTTTTTACCCGTCCAAAAATGTTGATAATTCGGGAGTAGGGTTAATTTCGAAGTATCGAACTACTTTCGGCCTGGCTTGTATCTTCGTTGACGGGCTATCGACCCGAGGTCGTTCAAAGTCACGTTGTGTCGATGATATCGTCAAAGTCGCGGGAAAAACCTGGAGGGAGACGCACGGCACCGGGAAGTATGGCAGAAAAGGGGGAGGCCTATACAGTTACCCAGCAGTGGGTGATCCCGGGCTGAAATGATGATGATGTTAGGTAGCATAGTGTTAAGTTTTGTCTTCTATATTACTTACAAGTAAAATAATTAAAATTCTATCCAATAATCAAAACATAATCAGAAAATTGGATTAGGCAAAATTTTAAAAAACAATTTTACTTCATTTTAAATAAACGACATTTTTAGTCTCAACGATCGTGACACGATTTTAAATTTAATTAAGTTAAATAAAAAGTTCTGATCGGGCGGCGGCGTGTTCTAGGCACTTTTGTCCGTTTGTTTGGTTTATTATTCGATTCGCATGAGTTTACTCGCCCAAAACGGTCGAATAGACACTTTATTTTTATTTAGGTAGGTACTGACTTTATTTTATTTATTAAGCAATTGACAATTGCTCTTTCACTTCTGTGCGCTAGTGATTTTTTTCTTAACTTTATTGCATAAAATTCAAAACGTGCGAATTGCCTAAAACGTATTTCTGGAGTTGTCAATTCGCCCACAAATTTATTAACTTCGTGCGAATCGCCTACAGAAAATAATATATTATTATTAAGTGTCGATTCGCCCGTTTCATGCGAGTAATTTCGTGCGGATCGACTAATAAGCCGTTTGTTTGTCTTTGCTCCTAAAACTATTCAACGAGTAATTGTGGTCAAATTTCGAAATGTGGCATTTTTACAGGCTGCAGGTAGGTAGGTATTTTGCTGAACTTCTTGTAAATATCGTAATTATTTTACGCCCACAAAGCTTTTCGGCCTTTGTTGAATAAAACTTATCCATTTACCTACGTTACCAATTTATCATCTCTCTGGTGATAATGTACTTATTGAGAAAAAATAACTACTTATAGTGTTTTTATATTACCTACAGCACTACCTATTCGTTACGGTACATTGCACACAATGAAAATAAAAATAATAATACTTACTAGTTTATGTAGATAGGTAATACACGATCGATAAAACCTATACGAGTAAGAAACTACTTAATATTTTCATGCGAGTATTTCCTTATCTGGAACAAAATTCTCGGAAAGCAAATTGATTAATCAGCTAATGTATTTTTGCTCCGTGGTATTTCCTAGTGTTGCACCAGCAATGCGTGCGTAGCATTGTAGATGGCGCTACTTGTCTATTTCTGATTTGTTATCGCCCGTGGGATGTTACCAAGAAGTCATTCAAAGATACACATAATATTTTTGTTTTTTTTTAATACGACTTTAGTATAAAATTGGATAATTGTGACCATCCAATATAATTAAGTAGGTAGCTACGTTAGGTATAGGTACCTACAACTGCACATCAATGGTAACTTGCACTAAGAAAACCGTTTTTACTGCTACGACATAAAGACGCTTACAATGTCAAATGAATACCGCTGATATGCGGTTGCATGTACCAAATTAATTTAGTTTCCATTAATGTTGACAGTCGACTTGTCGTGTTCGTTTGTCGTTTGATCATACCCGATAACCTTATTATGCGTTCTCGACGTAGGTAATTCAGATTTTTGTAGCATCTTCTCTGACGCCTACAGTTATTTACGATCTTAGGTACACTTACACAGTATTTATAATAATCTAATCTACCTAAATCTTTCCTCACGGTACCGCAACGACTACGTCAGGTGACGAACAAATAATTTTGAAGTCGTGACATCTAAAATATTTCTGACTCATCCGGCCGGGTTAAAGGCAAACCTTGCGGTCGATACTACGAAGGGTGGCCCTCCATGGTCCCTTCTATTTACATAACTGATTGGTTGTAACCAACTGCACATGCTCATCCACGCATAAAGGAACGTTCATCTAAGGATCTAAGGAAAAATCGTTAGTTCCTAATCAAGACCGGTAGTTAGACAAGTACCATCTTTGGGAACCCTATGTCTCTGCTGCAGCATCTTGAAGAAAGAAGATTTTGAAGTTGGTTATCGACGCCTTAGAGCCAAAACCTCGTAAGTGTAAAAGAAGTAACTTTTCAGGAGGAAGAAAAAAATGGTGCTGTAACATTTTTGTACGGCGTCTTTTATGTTTTTTTATTAATTAATATGGAAATTAAACCCGCTCTTATATCCAGAACTGTTCGATACTATAAGATTGCGAGTGCGTTGCGAGGTTTTCTTCCTCGAAGCGCAATACAATAAATTTGAGCAAAAATGCATTCTAGAGGCTTTCACTCTAAGGCGACGCGACGTTATGAAAATGAAACTAAATAAGTACCTCCTAGGTATTTCTTTTCATTTCCTTAACCGAATTATATTGAAATATTCTTTTTTGAAAGAAACCGACAATCTATCAAGTGATTTAACAGATAATGTATATTTGTTATCTTTTTTTTAGGGCATTATCAGACGCATCATGTCCATACCCAACTTTCCATAACTAACATTAGTACTAGGTACACACAATGTCGTTGTCGTAACTCTATTGTGTGTGATGGTCACGACATCGCAACGATCTATCCAAAATTCCTCCCGAATCGTGTCGTCTAAAACCCCTGCCACCCTCCCCGTGGGAGGTAATCCGCTGGGTCGATACGCCACCCTCCACAGACGCCCTTCTTCCAACATTGCTAGGTACCTACCTACGTGGCCGATTAGCTCTGTCCCCCCCTGTGGGTGTTTCTTTGAATTACAATCGTTAAACTCCGTAATGAAGCGAATTTTGAGAAGTATGAACTAACATCTCGTTATTTTTAATCAGATTTGTTGGAGTTTGTACTTTTTGCGAGGAAATCAATTGGTCTTTGAAGTAAATTGAGGTTGTTTGGTTTTATTTAGTCACGGTCATTTTATTTGAGGACGTCTCATTATTGAATAAATTGAAGGATCTCTGGTTTTCTTTGTTTCCTGCAGAAAACTTAAGAGCGGACAATCCGTCATAATTCCCATATAAACGGTCGTAGGTGATTACGGCGTTATAATAAATAAATAAAATAAAATTCATTTATTTCGTGTAACTAGACCCTTATATGACAATTTACAAAACATATAACGCTAATAATATCATATAATAGAATAAAATAATACAATTCATAATAAATGTCAAAAATCTAAATAAAATAGAATGAGATAGCATTAAAAATTAAAATTACGATACTTTAATACATACAAGACACACTGAAGGATTAATAAAACCTAACAAACGGCCTTGCCGGAACATGCCTGCTGCAGCAATGCAGCATGTAGGGGCAGTCCAGCCTGTCAGCAGTTATCGCCAGGATTGAGTTGGAGCTGGCGCGCACTCTGCGCGCCAGAGAGATGCTCCGTCTGCGCATAGTCGCGTGGAAACAATATGTATATAAGTATGTATATCAGTCATCAGGTTACCGTAGTACAGGCTCTGCCTAGTTCGGGACCTGAAGACCTTGTGTGGATGTTGTCTCATATTATATTATTAAGTATTATTATATTATAAACAGGCGGTGCACTCCTCCGCGAACATGCCCGAGGCGCTGCAGAACCGAGGTAACCCCACCACAATCCTAAACGCATTATTGTAGAGGTCGCTAAAAAACAAAAAATAACAAAATTGTAAAGCCTATTTATGCTTAGTTTTTTGATTATTACAAAAAAAACGAACCATGTCTATTTTTATACATTTTGCTTACAACGGAATGACGAAGAGGGAAAGGATTTCAAAATATCTGCGGATTGAGCGACCGCAGGATCGTCTATTTTCGTTATTGGGACGCGGTTTGGAGATCGATCCATAGATTGGTATATATCGACGATCGATTTATATCTTGGATCATGGATTCAATATTAATTTCGGCCATAAGTCCGTCAACGAAGATACGGGTCCGTCCGATAGTAATTCGATACTTCGGAATGAACCCTACTCCCGATTAATTAACCTTTTTGGACGGGCAAAAACACATCGGGAGTAAGGACAACTGTCAAATGGTGTGTTGACATTTCGTCTTAGTTTGGGCCTCGAAGTAATGTTATGACAACGGATCTCGTACTTAGATAGTACCTAATAGTAGGCCCCTAAACCGGCCATTATGCGGCCTAATCGAAGCATGACCCGACTCGTACTCACCACCTAAACATTAATCACTGCAGCCCCCGATCGAAATCCCACAGCCACTTGGCAAATGAATTGGTGATCACCGATCATACATAGATGCTGGAAACAATTCTTCATGATTGGGTTCCAGCTTTCGATTTGATATTTAAATCCTAAATCCCACAAACTGCGTATTTTTTTGCTGCCTCTTATGTTGTCCCCAGGAACAGGGGTGCAGTTTACATTTTAAGTTATCAGAAGGCCAATTCTCATATTTAAAAATGGATGTCTCGGTGACAATCAATGTCAAAAACTTGTCAAAAATTTTGAGAAAATCGGGTTTTTTTTGGCAGATTGAGATCGAGATCGGAATGTGAACGTTCATAAAAATACGGAAAATGCCCCTCTGACAGCAAACAGGCTGACCCCCCGCCCCCCGCACCCCTGATGCCTCTGATGATAAGCAGTCTCCACCCCCTATGGACAACTACTTTACCTACTAGAGACATCACAAATGCGTCTTGAAAAATAACCTTGAATATATAACGTACCTTTCATTTGTCTTTCTATTCCCTGGTTCTTCATCCTTGCCCGGTAACTCTCATGGATCTTGTACCATTTCAGCATACCTAAATCACTCTCAATCATCTTCATTCGAATATTCTCGAGTAAATATATTTAATTGATTCCGTTACAACTTCTTTTACCTAACCTTGTGACTCAACCTTAGTCCCCTTCCACTGCTTAACAAAATACCTATAATGTATGCAGTGTACAACAATAAGCTCATTTGGTTAGCAACCAACCGTTCAAAGGTTGTTTTTTGTACTCGCCAGGTAAAGAAGCCTTAAAAAGGTGCGGGTTTAGGTTACAATATCTACCTACCGGGTGCCGAACATCCGAACTAAGCTTTTTGAAAATAATTCTAATGGAAACTAATAAATAATCAATAATAAAAACAGAACAGAATAGGTACTCTACAATATGAACAACATATAAGTTACAGTTAAAGATAAAAAAATAAGCCATACTAGAAAGGTCATGGAATATTACCAAATGAAAAAACGAAGACGAGGGGATGTGGAGATGAATTGTGGTACTTGCCACGTTCTTCAAATTGGTGATCATAGAAATATGAATTGATCCTATTGCATCAATCAATCAACATCTAACAAGCAAAATCTAAGTAATCATCAAAAATCTAACAAACAGGTGAGGATCTGTCTAAATCTGCCAAAAACTAAAAGGATAACAAAGAACATGAGCAAAATGTAGGTTCTTAAACGTCTGCCGCTGATCATGACACGGCCTTCCTCTTCTTCCTGCACTTTGGCACGAGTAATTGAATATCTCAGGAGATAGGTGGTGAATCAGACAGAAAGAATGAAAGAAAATCAGATTTTTTTGTAGTAAAGATGACGTAAAAAAAAGAACATCTGTAATTGTTAGGTTTCTAGAGATAATTTGAAGGTATTAGGTCTCGTAATGGGCCACTTGGAGAAACAGTAATAGGTACCTACTCTACGGAAAAATAACGGAACCACTGGAGCCAAGGATTGGACACTGGAACCATTATATAGTTACCTTCGTTAGAAATGCTTTCATCACAATCAAAATCAAAAGTAATTTATTCAAACTAGGCTCAGAATCAGCGCTTTTTGAACGTCAAAATGATAAAAGACAGTCCAATGAAACGGCCGCCCTTCACCATCTTTCAGCCGAGAGACATCCAGTGCTGGCCACAGGCCTCTCCCAAGCATCACCACCTCGACTGGGCACGTGCTTTCCGCATCCAACGGGTTACTGCAACTATATTTATAAAAATAATAAGGTATAATTTTATTTCTCAACAACTTAGTAATATTTTACAGAAAAGTTTGGCAATATTAATTACTATGAGACACTCGGCTCCAAGAACTGTACCGACGACCGGTAATCGTCGGTACACTTCTTGGAGCCGAATGTCTATACGCTGAGCCTTCCGGTAGGTATTACGCGGCCGTCATCCCAGAACTTTTCGGTGCCATCGACAAAAAAACCATCCATTCCATTTCGGCATCCGTTCTGCGAGCAATGTGTCCCGCCCTCTGGCACAGCCGCTATTGTTGCCGATTCTCTTGTTCACAAACTAAACTAAATTTAAGTTGTGTGCATCTTTTTCTTTCTATTTCATTAAGAAAAGGACAGAAGATAAATATACGTAATTCGATGTAATTTTAGTAGTCAACTTTTTAATCACGTCTAAACTTGTATGGAGTACGACTAGTGTCAGGCGCTGATTAATTTCACAGGACTAAACTAAAATTTATCTTCTGTCCTTTTCATAATGAAATAGAAAGAAAAAGATGCACTCAACTTAAATTTAGTTTAGTTTGTGAACAAGGGAATCGGCACCATTGTCTCTTTTTATAATTTCTCGCAGCTGGTAATCGGGTGCATAGCTCACAAGTCCTTTGCCAACACTTTTTCAATAACCCTGTCTCATACCTAATAATTATGCCCAAACGTTTAGGTTATACCACACTGCAAGCCGTTGTTATATACAAGGTGTAGTTGAAAGTAGTTTGCTCATAATTGACTACTGAATCAATTCCAGTAACTATTAATACTTATAGGTTTTTTTTTTTAATTTTATGTATTTGCAATACTGTCTGCCGATTGAGCCAAAGAAAATTTAATCTTATTTCAAGGATGTAAGACTCAATTTTAACTGCATAAAGTAATGCTAGGGTCAACACGTCATAATAGATGGCTTTAAAAAAATGTTTTGGTAATTGTATTATGCTCCTAAGGGGCTGACAACAGCTAAAGCGCGGTCACTGTCGGAATGCATAGAAAAGAAAGAGAAGCGCGATGACACAAAGCTGGTAATTTATTGCAAAATATGAAGCAATTCTATAATTACAAAAAATCTATTAATTAGACTAAAAAATGAAAACACTATCACGTTAATATGCTTGAAGAACAAACTGAAAAAAAAACCAGAATGATAGCATGTAGGTAGATATATTAGTATGGTTTTTAATCGTTAAAATAAATTCTTAGAGGTATCTTCGTGTCTTTTTTTTTGTACCAAATTAGTTTAGTGTATTATGTTTTCAACACACTATCTAACTAGCATAATATCCTGAAGAATATCATATATTTTTCTGATTTTGTTTACTGCAGTGGATCATATACTTTTAGGCATTATAAAACTCGCGTTTAGGTCATGTAGTCCCCTTAACTCAATAGGTAGGTACTCTAATTGGGGTGTACTTACCTATGAGGTACCGTCAAATGGGGTTACTTTGATACTACGGGGTTACTTTGATAACAACTTTAGGCTTATGAAAAACTTAATTTTATAATAACTACAACGCTATAATACAAAGAAACTATCAGTAGTGCCAAGTACTGATAGTTTATTTTTTAACTGGTGTTGTAGATAGACATGTTTGACTTGTCCGGGGATCGAACCCGGGACCAGCGGCTCAGAAGGCAGGATCGCTACCAACTGCGCCAACCGGTCAGTCAATGATGATGATGATGATTTTATTTAGATGACTCTTGAACACATCCTTCTAGCGGGGATGTTGACCACCATGCTTCCGCTTACCTTCCGCCAGCTCAGAGTAGAAGACCAGGTTAATATTTAAATAGGTATAATATAATAACCCTGTAGGTATTATAATAATTATATTACCAAAACGTTTAGGTTAAAACATTCTGCAAGTTGTTGTTACAACATAGCGGAAATAACCTGTTATTTTCCTTAATGTTGGTTAACAGTTCGCCTGCTCTTTTCCTAAATTTTTTACTGAAATAACGAATAGGCATCAATTAAGGCCAGTTGGTACCTACCTACTGAAATACCTACCTACCTACTTGTAGTTATTAACTATCAATGGTCATTATTTATTGTACAATATAATAATATCTATGCGGGGGTATAATTATATTGTGTATAACGCATGCGCTTGTGTCTGTTGAACCTTTAGCATAATATAAGTATAATTTTTATTTGTAATTATGTTTAAGGCGTATGAGTAGGTACCTACCTAGCTATCCCGAGGCGCCAGATAGTTTTTTAAATGGGATCGCTATTTTAATAAC
Organism: Brachylomia viminalis; assembly: GCA_937001585.2. Classification (NCBI taxonomy): domain Eukaryota; kingdom Metazoa; phylum Arthropoda; class Insecta; order Lepidoptera; family Noctuidae; genus Brachylomia; species Brachylomia viminalis. The sequence continues at coordinate 8,495,604 of OW443304.2, forward strand.
TGAGTTCAGGGTCAGTCGCCATCTCCGTCAAATAATAAAACGAGTGCCTAATGCGTTGCGCATGCGTGGCAACTTTGGTTAATTGACGCAACTGTCAACTTTTTAAAAGGTTTCCGCTAACGGTTACCAGATACAGCAACGGATGCTGAGCCGGCTGTCGCTGAAAACCAGCGCTGGGGCTCTGTCTTGCATATGGTCGCAGCATAATGCTGAGCGATAGCCGTTTTGCGTGCATGTGACGCATGTTTCCCCCAACATTTTCTTATTTTTTGTGTTTGTGTTATTTTTTGCGTCATGTTTACCGCACGCATTTTCTTACTTTATTTCTTCAGTTTCTTAAAATTATATGAAAAACGTCATAAACAGGTACCTACAATGGGTACAATAATATAGTCTTTATTATTAGGTACATAAGAATGGATACAAATTGTGTGAAGTCCCTGACACTCGTGCTAGGTGGTTGACCTGTGTAACAAGCGCCAGTGCCCTCTTCCGGGAGGAAATACTTTTAAAAGCTTATGCAACAAGACTAACAATGAGTTCAGAAATAAAAACAAAATGAATACCTACAAAATAACAATGAAAAAGAAAATGGGAAGAAAAAGCCTGTAGATGAAATTGTGTGTAGGTAGGTAATGGGTGTAGTGTGCGTTCGCGTTTGTGTGTGTTTGTGTATGTGTAAGTGTGGTGGCTATATATGGTTGCAATAGGTTGCCAGTTGTCGAAACTCGAGGATCAATGTAAAATTGATCCGTCTGTGCAGCGCTTCAAATTCACACGTTGACTCCATTATATAGCCGTAGTCGTGAGTGCTAATGCCGATGCAGTAGCGGTGTCGGCTTGTAAAAACGCTAAATTTCCTTGTACCTACAAATTTCCTTGTACCTACAAATTTAACACAAAGCTAAATGCATAACATGTACTCGTATAATCAGCCTATAATGTTCTCACTGCTGGGACACAGACCTGCAGAGTGGGCCGTAATCCACCACACATTCCCTGTGCGTGTTGGTAGATCTCACATGTCTTCGAATGTTTGGTTCTGGGACATGCCGGTTTCCTCGCGATGTTTTCCTTCACCGTTTTGAGATTAGTGGTGATTAAATTGTTCACATAAAGTAAAGGGCCTGTCGGGGTTCGAACCCACGTAGGTAACTCGTTAGTCGCTGCCGTTACCACTGGACCACCGCTGCTCTTAGCAAAACAGTACGTACCTATCAGGGAATATACAGCGTGGCGCTGCTATGGTGACCTTAATTTAACACACATATACGTTTTCACATTTTCGTTTCATGACAATTTTTTATTTCCATTAAACGTTATTATTTACAGATTTATTAAAGAATTTAGGAAATAGCATCTTAGAGCAACCTGTACTTAAAGAACTGTCGCGCAGCGGTCATTTCCCTCGGTCACGGATCATAACTTCGCATCAATGAAATTAAAACGAATAAGCAATACTATTAGGATGAAACAAATGCATAGAGTAGGCGAATTTAAGGAAATTTCCTTTGTTGGCGAGCAGCGCAGGCGACGCGCGCTCTCCCTTCCACCCACCCGCCGCACCGAACACGAATTCTTTTTTTGCTTTTCTAGTGCTAGTCGAACCCGTGTCCTTGACGCACTTATTTACTCTAGTGCGCATAATTACGTCGCGAAAAAGACTCTTAGCTATTGTTTTATTTATTTCTTTTTGTGTAATTAGGATAGTAATTAGATCATGGTACTGCGATAAAGACACTTTGATTGGTTTTCGTTTTCTTATCTAGTAGGTACGTTTACACCTCTTGCGATACGGACGCATTTATTTGTGCTATTAGTGCTTGTGTAAACTTATGATCGTGATGGCAGTGATTAGTGATGACAGTTATTACTAATAGTAACAAGAGAGGGTGATGTGATAAGTGTTTGTACCACTTGCGCCGCTCGGTTTCTTTGATAATATGCCGTCAAAGAATCGGACCGATCACGAGTAGGTACAAGACGCGATGCGCGGTTGCCAGCCCGCGAACCGACACGTTGCCGCTCCGAGTTAACGTAAGCGAGCTAGGTAAGTAATTTCATGAATGAATTTTTGCAAGGGTGATCCCAATTTTAATGACTTTTTTATTATTTAGTTTGTTTGAAAAATTTTTTTTTTCAGTTTACGTATTATTTTAACCTATCAATATTTATATGGTTAATGGGCACTAGCCCTACCCGTGTATTAAATTAAAGTCACCGTTGTAGCGCCACATTGTAGAATCAGAGAATCTCGAATTTGTTCCACTACTTAGGTACCTACCTACCTACATCAAACTTGATAGATGGCATTTCATTTTAAAGCTAACGCCTATTAAGTAGGTGGGTTTTACCAATTTATCACAAACGCTTTATCATCATCATTTCAGTCTGGAATTACCCACTGCTGGGTAAAAGCCCCCTTCCGTTTCTGCTGTATTACCCGGTTCTGTGCGTCCCACATCCAATAGGCTCATCAACCGATCAACTCAGCCTATTGCCGTCCACTAATGGACATACTTAGGCCTCTGCCAAGCTACGCCACAGCACCCTGCCATCCGCCTTCCGCTATAGGTATCCAGTCTATCCCAGCCACCTTATAGGCTCATGCTGTAGTAAAATACTTAAGTAGGTACCTATAAGACATCAGTACCTAAGTTTGTAGCAGGACCATTGACCAGGGTGTGCGCGTGACAATACTCAAACGTGGAAGCAATTTTTTATATAGATACCTAGGTACCTATGCCAAGTTCGATAAAGGTAACTTATGATAAAAATACATAACCTACTTAAATATAAGCTGTATGCGGTATTTCATGATCATCATTCTGGCGAAAGACGTCTACTGCTGAACATAGGCCTGAGGCCTGCCCCCCCCCCCCCCCCCCCTCAAGCAGAAGGACCGATAAACAAATCCTTGTTTTTTATCAACATTTTGGCTGTCTAGGATTCCGATCAAATCGATTCTCAATTTTACCTTAGGTATTTCGGTTTTTTATCAAAATCTTATCAATCCTACTCATTATTTTTTTTTATCCTGGACGTTAAAATCCATTGATGCCAAAACCAGTAAGTTTCCACTCACACACAGCTATCAATCAAACTATTTCAAGAGAAGGCTGCTCGTGTTCAAGTACAGCTAGAACGCCTTCTAAAAAAGGGTGTTACAATCCCCTCCAACGTTCAATGTCCATACCAGAAGTGGGTGTGTCACATTTGTCCTAAAGCTGGCATTCAAACTCACAAGAACTCGAAATCAAACCCAATTCTAGAACCGCTACTTAGCTTATGGTCAAAGCAACTCGCGCAATTTCACACCATTTTCCTCCTACTCATATCCCATTAATAAAGGCACTTTTTCCCTATAGTCTCACAACGTATGGTAGATTCTTGGTGCCACAGTGTAGCGGTGGGGTCTAAAGCGAGGCGCGCACGCCCGCGCTGGCGCAGGGCCACTCCCTGGGGCGGCCCGCGGCACTCGCCCCGCCCCGCGCCCCGCCCCTCGGCCCTTCGGCAAGGTACTACTGCAGAGTGAATGGGTTTTATAAGTTTGACGTGATTTTGAAGAAGAAAGGTTTTGAGTGATTCTAAGAGAGATGTGAAAGGAAGGTGCTAGGGTGTAAATGCGTCTGTTTGAGTTTTCGTGGCCAGTTCGAAAGTACAAAGGGCTTTTTGGAAACTACTTACACGTTTTAGTAAGGTTGCTGTTTAGGTAAAATTAATGTTCGGTACTCGTTAGTTTTATTTTGTAGGTACATCTCGCTTGGCCTTAGTTTAGTACGTAAAACTTTTGAGGTGTTACTGAAACGATATTTGTGCCATTAAATCGTCACCAGCTTTACAGCAACTTTGATTTTCGGAAGATTCATTAATTATTTTCACTTGATCTCGTAGTGGCGCCATTAGCTTTAATTTTTTTTAGGTATCAAGATCACGCTACTAATAAATTGTCGATGTGGTTTGTAATATACTTTGTAAGTTTACGTTTCTTTGTAAGTACCTATCTATGCGAAGAAATGGCATCATCATTCACAGTAATACCTACCTTGGCAAATGGCTACCGTATACCTAGAAGATAGATTATTTGGAAAAACTGAGACAATTGCATATTAAAATATTCAACACCCGAAGGCGTAAGGAGCGCATAGACAGACTGCAAAAATATTGGTAGGTAGCAAGGGAATCAAAGCGAATCATCATTAGATGCTTGACGATTAGACTCGTCTCAGTGGGTACCTAGACCTAGACCTATTTGGCCAAAACCCTTTCTTCCTGCTATGGCAGTCTTACCAACTGAATGCAGGTAAATGCAGTATGTTGGTGTAACGTTTCGCTCATGGGAGGATGCATCGGCCCTTTGCTCACATTAGCCGCCTGACTACCTCCATGGGAATGGAAGGCGTGGCCTATTCTTTGAAGGAATTGACACGACTGACTTCGGTAACTAGTTAGTTAGGGGTTCATTAGAACAGAGTTTGTTTTTTTCATGACGTTTTAGAATATCTGTAAAAAGGAGGTCTTCATGTTTATCTTCTTCGGTTAGTTTTTGAGGGTTTGCGTTTAAGCTCGCAATTTTTACCGCGGAGTGTTTGGTTTAGCATTGGTGCTTGGTACCTCTTTATCGGGAGTTGTTGGGTAATTTGATGGCTTCACTCTTTGTTTTTTTTTTTTGTGTTGGTATTTAGGTATATGGACACTGTTTGTTTTTATATCGCGGTGTAGGTATGACTCTGGATCGAAGTTCCCATTTGTGGCGTTTTCCTTGGTCCGTTTAGAGTGAGTTTATGGAAATTAGTAGAGTCATTAAAGGAGTAGTTACCTACTTACCTACCTATTTTTTTTATTTAAGTTGGGTTTACTCTTGACTCTAGTCTAGGTCAGTGGTGACAGAGACAGAGTCGAAAAAAAAAGTACTTAAATAAATAGAAAAGTCGAGGTTTCCGAGAGTTGAACCGCAGTAGGTAAATAAGTACCTACTTAGGTAAGTAAGTAGGTAGGTATCGGTGGAGTAGGACGTACCTACCTAGTTTTGTGGTGGATTAGGTGAAGCTCGTTACGGATTGATTTTTGTTTTTATGTCGTAGAAAGAACAAAAATTTCGCAGGTCTGCTGGAAGAAATTTCTTAAGAAATAAGCAGTAGGTACCTTTGTACTCAATTTATAATTATGTCTTATCTCATGTATTTTATTGTGTGTACATAAATAATAAATAAATAAATAAAAATAAACGTTGTCTGGAAAGATTTTGGCTACCTACATGATTGATACTTACTTAGACTAAAATGAATTCAGGTGAATCCTCAATTAATATCCCATAAAGACTGATTTAAAAATAACAATAGATAAACTTATAAAAACGCTGAAATATTTGAGAATATATTGATCCGATGATATTGCGGAAAAATCTGTTTTCGTTAATTCAGCTTCAACACACTGTCGAAAGACGTTACGTCTACTGCTGGATAAGACCCGGCCCCTGTCCTAGACATCGCCACAACGACCGATCCGGTGCCTCCCGCATCCAAAAGATTGCCTCAACCTTCACCAGGTTATCAGTTCTATAAACCATGGTCTACTACCACTTAAGCTTGACAATTCTTCGGGCTGTGTCAGTTAAGTAGGTAGGTACCTTGGTTCTTCCGCGATTCTCCTCATTCGAGCCGAGCTCTTTGATCGATTTTGTGCCTTCTTATCAGGTCCATTGGATCCATCAGGTAGGTGAACGACCACGTTTCAGTGCCGTTTCCGTATTACCTACGAAATATGTCCTATATATTTTTTTCTAAATAGATCCAAGCTGCATTCGAGTTCTCGTCTCGGTTAACTTTTCTATGGCGACCGTTGCAATGTATTTATGGCCAATGCTTTCAATTTCATGATTGACTCTCATGAGTATCTTCTAGGGCGACACGGCTCCTAATTGTTAAACGTAGGTACCTAGCCTAGTGCAGACCTTGTCAAGCTATCAGGGTTAACAACCCAAAAATTCTACTATTGTGGACAGACCACTTTGTCAACGTTATACATTTCGTTTTTCATGAATGCGTAGAAACTTTTCATTCTCGCAATAATAGGTGGCGCTGTTCGCAGCATTTCGTATTTAGAATGTGACGCGTTCTTTGTTTATTTTGTAGGTTTCAGACGGTGTTTGGGTTTTTTAGTTTAGGTACCTACCTATTGTAATTTGTCATCTTCTTTATTTTAGTTTCTCCCTTTTTAGTCCTTGGGTCTACGTTGTTTGTCTGGGCTGAATATTTGTATATATTTGCTTGAGGTTGGATTAAAGCTGCTTATTCTTTGAACTGGAACTACTTATGAAGTAAGCATGGAGGATGCCAGTGCCGACCCTGTCTAATTTTTGCCAGTAGGTAAAACCTTCGGTTTTTATTCGTTTATCTTGCCGAAAACAAAAAAGCACTTAAGGATTTACCTACTGGACACAATTTTCGAGTAGAAGGTTGGTAGGTGCTCATGAATAAGTAATATAGAACAATAAAAAATAGCAGCCCTGCGCAATTAAAAAACATAAATGGGCACCCATTAAAATCGTAAGCACACAAAAAAAAGATCAATATCTAGAGAAAGATAGAAGATACCTATTAGTACAAAAGATAGCACAGACAACACAAACATTAAAATCTTCCATTCCCTATTCAAAATTTCAAACCTACACACACATTCACAATGTCCCCGGCCCTAATGCGAGAGCGAGACGGGGAGAAGGGGCGTGGGCGTGTCCATCCACAAGTGGTGAGACAGCAATACATCTCTTCGAGTTTATGATATCCTGGTACCCTGACGTCAGTTTTACCTGCGGGAGAAACGCGCCGGGGCCGACGAGTGGCGTTGCCGTTTTGGATTAGGATATTTTTTTATGAAATGTTGAACTTATGTATGAATAAATTGTGTAAGGTTTGCTAAAAAATTAATGAGACACGATAGTTAAAGATTTAATTTCAAAATTTTATCAAATAACGTTATAAAACTAAAGCCGAGCATGATGAGATGAATATTGTACGAAACTTGTCGTCTTTGTGTAAAATTTTAATTAGAATATATAATTCCAGACAAAACGAACACTAGATTATTGTAAAAACAACACAGAAATAGATGTTTGTTGAAACAAATGAGATAAAGAGACTACAAATTCATCAAAAGACCGTCATGAATCTGTTCCGATTGATACCACATATTCACTTATCAACGATTCAATTTAGTTTAACGGGTTTGGTGATGATAGACTTTGGTTTAAATCAGGTTCGATGCAATAGAGTTTAATCATAATCACGATAAACGTATTTTTAAGTTCCGTCGAGGTAATGATTTCTTTCAAACAATCTTGAATGGAATTGATATATTCCATAAATAGAGTTAAATATCTTCCAATTTCTTCTTAACACGTTGTATTTAAAGACACAATTTGTTACGATACTATCTCTATTAATATTGCTGAACGGGTAACAATAATAAATAACAGAGTTGATAGAATTGCTGACAGCGCTATTAATAACCAATTTATAGTTATGCCTCCCCAGAAAATAGATAGACCTGTTACCTATAGTATCTTGTTTATAAGACTTGTAGACTTAGTTAATTGTGATATTAATGAACTAAGCGTTTCTTTTAATAACAAAATATTATTTACACTTGACTACCTATTTGATATTTTGCGTTAAGTTTAGTCGATTTTTTTTTTCTGAAATGTCAGCGTAGTGAATGAAGCGTTCTGAAGCTGCCATGGATATGTAATCAATATCGGCATTTGCCTTATTTATCACAGAATCCACAATGGAGAGAGTTGTAGGTATTAGCTAGATGAGTCAATTTACGCTTTTGGAAATTCTGTTTTGAATTGGCATCAGAAACATTAAGGAGGAACCTGTCGTTCATGCAAACGTATATCCATAGTAAGAATTGGCTTTAAGCTCATTTAAACGTTGGGAAACGGAGTGGATTTGTTTTTGTTGTAGGCCTTTATAAAGAAGAAATTAAGATAAGTGGGTGTTGGAAAGTTCTTTTTAAAATAGCAGTCGTAACCCTCGCATAGTTGACAAAATTCGACAAGGGTAACTCACCGTCTGTGTATATTTTGGCCCATCCAGCTTACGCATATGCTTGCTTCGTAAATAATTTTCGAATGTCTAGTGAAGTGTCACCGCAAGGACTTCCCATCCATCTTAGACTTAGCCTAAGTAGGTATTTGTGTAGTTGCGGGAGTTGCTAATAGCCAGCACGCGGAGCATTACCACCGTAGAAACGGCAGAAACGAAAGACAAACGACAGATTGTAGAAAGATTTCTACGGCGTGATGTAAAAATGAAGAATTGTCTCTTAATATAGAAAGAGAAATGTGTATTCTTCGTAGATATAGAATTAGTAATGCTACGCGTGTTGAAGCTACTTTAAAATACCGATGTTTAGCCGTTAGACTGATTAAGGCAGGGCAGTCGTCAAAGGCTAGCATGGTGGTGATAGACTTAAAAGACGTTGATCATTCTTTTACTAATAGTAGGTATAGTTATTGTGAACCAGGTGAAAACAAGTTAGATAGCGACAATGGTGACCGGTTTAAGAAACTGGTCTTTACATACGACAATCAAGTTGGTTTACTTGTAACGGACGTCTGGATGGTGGACGGTGGTCAGCCGGTCTATTTTGTAAAAATGTCATCGTGAACACTTAGGTGGAGTGAGCTTGAAATGAGCTGTCATTGCCATGGTACTAAGGATGAGACAGTTGACAGCTTACATCAAAGGTGAAATATGTTCGCTGGAGTAGGTACCTAATTAAAGAAGTAGTCGGCACATATTTTTGGCGCAGGTTTAGTACCTATTTGGTAGGTATTCTTATATATATGTATTTTTTTGTTTCATGTCTGCAATGCTGCTGCGTGGAAGATGTTTTCAGTTTTCAACAGCTACGGTTAGTTACCTACTTAGTATTGTAGATTTTTCATTCGGCAAAAATTAGGACGTCTGTATATCGTGTTCATCAGTATTACTTTTTCTAGTTTTTTGTCGTTGTAGCTAGTAGCTTTAATGTTAGGTAGTTTCTAGCCTGGCAAATGTGTCCTTGCTGTGCTATTAATTAATTGTTCTGGATAAAACTGCTATTTTTTTTTACAGTACCTGGAAAGCAGAATCTGCAAATAGGAAATTAAAGGCACATGATTGCAAACAGAGCTCGGTTGTCCTCAAACAAAATGAGCTATGAAAGAGCTGTAGAGGATATTTACTCCGCAAATTAATTCAACGCGAACCTGGATAAAGCATTACTAATTTATTACAAGGAGATGAAAATAATAGACGCTACGAGGTGTGTTTATCGCAATGCGGATATCACACCAAGAGAGTAAATAAGGTGCCTCCAAATGTAAGGTTGGCATACACGAGCAATTCGCCAATGCCGCAAGCGCCACTCGACCAAAACAAACGTCACGTCAGTCATAAAATGCGTTTCTCACTCACAAAACGTGCTCGTGTTATCGTGTACATGAATTTATTAAGCAGTCAAGGTGACGATCGATGAGGTCGCGCCTGCGCTGAACGCGCCATACCACGTGGCTGTCAACAGATGGCGGTAGCTACCACTGCGCATGCCTCATAATATTGAACGCACGTTCACATAGACACCGTCCGTCCATACACACTGGAACACTCTGACATAAATCATATGTTGTTCGCGCCTAACCATACGGCTTCAAATTACCTCTGCGGCGCGTAATGACGCAAGTGAAACGTGCTCCTCAATTCTCAAGCTTGTTGTGACGGGTTTTAAGTACAATTTAAATTGATAAATGTTTCTTGGAGTAACAGAAGTGGACGAGTGAGCTAAATGTCTCACAGCAAGCAACCGTGGACGTCAATTACCGTCTTTATCTGGTTGCCGTTTACGGCACCGATACCGCTTGTGGATTCAACAGAGTAGTTCCACATTCCTGGTTTCAAGATTTTAGCGGCTTAATATGAGTTTAAAAGGAATTAGTTGGAACGAGGAGTTTTTTATGTCCTAGCTCTATGTTGCTTTGATGTTAAATCTTTGATAGCCCGCTTTTCAGAAATAAATAATCGTGTATGTATCTAAATTGGTCGAATAAAAGTTAGTATCGTGCCGTACTTATTAGAAAAAAACTTTTCGTATTAATACTATTAAGTAACACAATAATTATGGTTTATTGAATTCTGAGATTAGGGATTGGTGGACCGTGGATTTTTTTTTTTTTTTTTGAGATTTAATATTGGTTTCCGATAGACTCTTTTGAGATATATTGCTGCAGTAAAAGGATAATTTAATGTGACAATTTATGTCCTGTTATATTTTATACAGGACACAAAATTGTCACAATGTAGGTATGTACCTACCTACAATCAGGGCACAGATAGACGGAAGGTTCAATATTTCCCTAAATTCTCATTGAACATGCTTTTTGAGTTATATATCAGAATGCAGACAAAAGGGAAATGAAAAAGGCAACGCAATGAAATCAGAAGAATACTTATTTCCAAATAACGATGGATGTGAAATAATCATCATCGAAAATGAAGCAACAGCAGTCATATCAAGAACAAAACATACTGCTCATATGAAGAAAAATCCGAGTCATTCGAAATAAAATACGACGTTCACGACGTTATACAATACAACAACAATAATACAAGAAAACAACAAAACAATAGAAGAAAACTACAAACAAAAATACTACCAGAGACGGAAAACAAATCAAAAAACTTCTCATCCCAAAATTCACAAAGGAATACTTACTAAAATAAAAATAAGTACACATTCAGCAATGAATGTGAACCAGGAACTGTGAAATGGCAGTCACCAACCAAACTCCATACTTAATGGCGGCTGTAGGAAGTCTGCAAAGTTCTACGAGCGAACAATTTATGTGTTGACTATGCCAAGTTTGTCCGTGACAAAGTTGAAGCAGTTAATTTAGAGGCTTGAAAGTATTTTGCATTTTTATTGCACGAATGAAATTTTCATTAAATTGTCGTGTTTGAATTTTTAAGTGTTCTAAACAGTTACAAAGTGATTGTTTTAGTTGAGTAAGAGGTTGCGGAGGACGATTTGCTTCTTGAAGACCGTTTGAAAAGTGAATTTGAATTTCATAAATATTTATAACACAGTGAACAATAAATACCAAACAAAAAAAAGCAGGGCAAAAAAAGATCATCCATACAAATCCAAATACAAAAATAACGACCAAAACGTAGGTGTGTCCGTTATTGCAAGTCAATAAGCCTTCGGAAGCCAGACGCTTCGAAGAAAAATGTCTAAAAAGAAAGATAAAAAAAAAGGTTTACAAAAAAGTTGGCGTCCCCAATCTGTGCGGCAAAACCAATAACACAGTTCAAAGAAAAATGAAACCCACAAGAAATTAAGTGATGATCAGGACTCGATAAAACAAACTGTAGTTAAAATTGTTCAACTTTCTTATTTAACAAAGAAGTTAATGAGACCGGCGCGTTAAATGCTCAATCGGAACTGGTGACAAGTACCAGAGCGACATAACGCACAAGGAAGTTCTGCGCGAGGCCGACGGAAGCCGGGAAATGTCTCTCCAATATTGCTGCCAAGCGCACACACGATAAAACTGTAGATAGTCGAGTTCTTTCCACAAAGTTATCTGTTGTCGCTACAAATTATATTAGTGTTGAACAAAATGGTTATAATTTTTCGAATTCACTTTTTGTATTGACTCATGATGAGTTTTCAATTATCTCTGGTGATTTGCGGAATGCATTTTTGTTTTAAATTCATTGTTTGTTTCTGGTTAAATGTTTTTATGGCTGTTAATATTAAACTGTTTTTGTTTACTATAAGAAAAATAATGGTTTAGTTAGGTAGGTGGCCCACGCAATTTATATTTTACCTACCAACTGATTAGTCATATGTTTTGAAGTTCTTGGAATCCAGTGAAATTGCAGAGAGGGGGATCGGCAGCGTGTGGGCGGTGTACCATTATTGTGAATGGGAGGCGTTAATTTATTATCATGGCATTTAGCTTTATTTATAACGAATCATTTTGATTAGGTACTGATTCACACGGTTATACCTAACGATATAATGTAAGGGTTCCTATGTGTTTCATGTACTTAGCAAGTATGTCAGCGATACCTAGTTGGTATTCTGTTTTTCGATTGTTTGCAGGTAGTCTATTCAATACTAGTCTAAACTGCTGGCTCTTTCCTCGATTTCCAAATGCTTAGCTGAACAGTTCAATCAAGTTAACCTCTTAATAAATACCTACTATTTGTAATTCTTTTGGTTTCACAATCACACCAGAGGGGCAATTCCCGTATTTTTAAGACCGTTCGCATTCTAATCTCAGTCTCAATCTGTCAAAATTACAATCAATTTAATTGAATGTAGAATTTGTACGTTTTTACGAGAATTGGCCTACTGGTTTAACAGAAAAGTTTCTTCAGTTATGTACGAACAAGTCGTCAATGAAAGATTAGAATTCACGCAAACTTCCGATATAAAGGAAGTTGCCATAGACCCTTTTTATACCTACACCACATTATTTATTTCAACATCCTGCGTAAAAACTTTATTAAGCCTTCAAAACTCTTCTAATCCCAACATTATCAAAAGTTTCTGTCGCCGAAGCAAACAAACTTTCAACATCTGCCGTTTTCTCAGGAGCGTGCCAAGTCCCCCTGATCGCCTTCGAAGGTACAAAGGAACCATGCGGTGCAGAGAAAAGGACCAAAATATAGAAATTAGAGGGAGAGTGAAAGAGAGAGGTAGAGGACCGGAACATTACACAAACGCGTCTCGGTTGACGGGTCCCGAACAAAATGAATGGCTGCGGCAGCGGATTAAAATGCGCCGTAACATCGGAATGAATGAAAATAATAAAAAAGCTGTAATTGCGTAACATGAAGCTAGTGGGAAGTTGAATGATGATTATGTTCAACATGGATGCAGCTTGTGTTTGGTAACCTTGCAAAATGTCGGTCATTGTTCTATCAAGTGCTATTAACGCGCTAATTGAGACGCTGTTTACATCATTAGCACCGTCTTTCTTACCCAGAAACTTATAAAAGCCGTCAATAATGTTAATTGTTATTAAGTCTTCCGAATACCTAAATGTTTATTTGCTCAACATATTGCAAAATAAAATGCAATTAAAGAGAAAGCAGCTATTAATATTTTTAAACTAAGTAAGTCTATTGAGCAACTCTTTTAAAAACTTTTAACGGACATTGAAGCAGTGGTGGCCCAGTGGTAACAGCTAAGCAACATTAACTCCTGTGTAACGAATTTGTCGTGCATTCAAATCATAAAAAATAAATAAAAAAATAAATAACTAAAAAATCTTCAAATCAAAGTCGAAAAAGTCAAGTCAAAACATTTCAATATCTATCACTTTACGCAGTTCATTAAGCTAAAACCACTAGAATCAATAGCACGAGACCACAACATCTATAAATAGGTACTGAATTAGATGGGGTACCTATCCACTAATTAAAATTATGCTGTAAAGCACAGTCAAGTTATTAAGATATCTTAGGTAAGGTATGGAATGTAATATTCGAAATTAATATTATGAAAGCAAGCCCATCTTCGTTTATCGTGCAACATTCCAGTACCTCCCCAATACCAAATACCAGGCCTTAAAAGCATATTCAATTTGAACCCGTCATTAGTGACATGACAAGACGGATACTCGATACATTCCTATCCTTATTGGACTGTATCGAATATCGGCTTCCTGCTAGAAATTAGCGGATATATTGCAAACAATGTGAATATGTCGCCAGGTGAAGTGCAAGTGTTGAGTTCTGGTTTGGCGCTTCTCAGTTATTGGTAAAAAAAACGGTCTTCCGCATGCTGGAATTATCCTTGATTTCGAGAGCCATTTGCGTAAACCGCGGGCGCTAAATGGACACGACCGTCGACGGAAACGTCACAAACGACTCCAACATCTAGAAACCACCTCTCCTCTCCCTACTGAACATATTACGCCTACTCAAATCAGTGGTTTTCTTCGACCCTCAATATTTACCTATATAAAGTGTTTTTGCGATTCGTTTTGTTTTCCGACATCCAAACGAATGGAGCCGTGGGCTCGAAACCCTACCGATTAATTGCTCTTCAATATAGCAATACTCGGCAGCGAGATATCATGCTCATGCAATTATAAATTGGACAAAGCACTGATATTTTGGTAACTGAATTACTTGTACTACTGTTATACAGCTAGGCTGACAGGCTCTATAGCAATACAATGCCGGAAGCAGATAAGCATCAACTTCCTGCTTCATAGTTATGTAATCCTACGTTATACTATAATAACAAGCTGTGTTAGTCGAGGACATAATATTATTGTATCTCAAAATGCCTCAAATATTTCATTGATAGGTATGATGTTATTGATGTTGGTTTATATTGGTACTTGATTAGTAAACCTCCGACTGGATACGAGGACGTTTATTGAAGATTTATTGAAGACGCCTTTGAAGACATTTATACTTTCATGTGTATTCATTTCATTTTATTTTCCAAGCGAATAATGATCATTTCCCGTGAAGGAAGGTAATTTTCAAGCACAACTGGGAAAAGGTTATGTTACACAGCAGACAATATGTGGGCGTTTGTGTACAGACTTCAACTCATTATCATGATGTACTTACATTTCTTAGGCCAGTCTTAGTAGCTTCAATATCTGGCAATTGGGATATTGAAGATGTTATTGCAAATGAATTAACAAATAAAGATAGTAGCGAAAAATATGGACAACCGGAGGCACTTAGGTACTCACGTAGCAAATAATGTAAAAAAATACTTATCATACACAGATAATTAATATTAAATGTCTGAATTGAGGAATGTCGATATTATTTTAAGATTAATCTAATAAGGAGACGTGATTTAATTGTGTATGGGATCGAGATGGTACTAAAGTGTAAAGACAAAAATCGTTAGGGTTCATTGGTTATCGTTAGGTGTAAGAATTTTGTAAAATATGGAACGTGTTCGATGATGAATGATTATTATGCTTGATATTGTGGCCGCTGAAGGTACAAAGTCAGTTCTGTACTTCTGTTTAATACTTTCTGCTATTGTACTGTTATGTGTATCGCTATCATCATCATTTTGTATGTGTGGCCATCCAATAACAATTACTTGGACAGTTGGGCACAATTCCAATCAAAGAATACCAGCAGGGAATTCTCCACACCCAATATCGTTGAAACTAGCAGAATAAAGAACGATACAAAACTGAAACACTTGACAAACATAATTCAAAATAGCTGAGCCTATTAAGACATAAAAGATTTTGTTTTTATAGATCCTTTCCCTCTTTTATCGCGTGTAATAAATAATATTCGAAACATGTGTGTTACATACCGCACTCGCATGTGCTCCCAAGTTCCCGACATTCATTATAAATATATTACGCTGAAGAATTGAAACGTAAGCGCTTTATAATACCCATCTCGGATTTTTTATTAAAGCTTAAACTCAATATTTTGAGACGTCTTTGACGGGAATTTAATATCGTCCGTGTGAGGAGTGTTTATCAAAACAGCTACTGTTCTTAGGCGCATATCTATCAGCACTTTGTTGGAGCTCACCAAACATGGCTTGCGTCACATTTTAAGTGTCTGCTAAATATTTATGGTGTTAGCGACAGCCGGGCGCAATTAGCATGTCTATCTATCATCGCAGGTCCTCGCAGGAAGAGCTTGTCTTCACCGCCGCGCCACTCATGCGCTCCTGGTGTTTAACTCGAGTGTCTGTTGAAATGAATGACGGATTCAGAACATAATTCACGGCGCATTCTTTGTAAATTAAATTGAATGAGCGCTCGTTTAGTTCTCAGAATGTTGGAGTTAAGGAGAATAATAAGTCTTCTTGTTTTATGATTTCCTGATCCTGCAACGCTAATTTTGTTTCTGCTAGTGAAATTATCCGTGTAAACAATTCTGTTTCTAGCTGTACTTCTAATATTAACGTCTGCTAAGTGGTTCACCAAGTAGCAATTTGATTCTGTGAATTTAATTTGAATCATTAATGTTATCATCGTGAGTGGTTTCTGTAAGACATTGTTATGAGGATACGTAACAAGATAGAAACGCAGGACACTAAAGTGAACGAAACTGCATCATGCCCAATGAAACGTGTCCAATAATAAAATCCAATCTCTGTATGATTGTATGTACTTTTACCGTGCGGACTAATGGTGCCGTGTCGGGTCGACGGCCGTGCGATAAGGACCAGCATATCAAATTCAATGCGTCAGAGCGAGAGAGCAAGACGAGAAGTGCTGGCAAATACGGTCGTAAAGTAAAACACGGTTTGTGCTTTTTGTTCGATTTAACTTAGAAGTCGCTTGGAGCACGAGTGTAGGCCGAAAATTTGTGGGAACAATTTCTGTACAAATAAGTGCTGGTAGCATTATCGATTAACGGAAGTAGGCGAATGAAAAGTTGGAGAAAAAATAAAACAAAAATGGGTCTTAGCTCTCTGCCGGGTTGACATCGATAAATTGCTTTTTGTTTACAATGGTGAGAGAATTTCGTAGCTATTAGAATCATGAACGTCTTAGAAGGTAATTGAGAATTAGCTGAATTCAGAAATGTAGGTTCATCTATTAAGACAGTGATAGACGACACTGATTCTTCTAAACGTTTGGCAAAACTCGCAGCAAAACATTCCTTACATGAAACTATATAAACATAATATAGTACCTACATCGTATACATAACCAGTGCACAATAATGAAGTATTGGACACTGATTAAAAATATCCTCTTCATCCAAAATCTCAGCCCTAATTCCCAGAGCAGAAGTGCATTGTTTGGTCCTTGATCCGGCTCATAGGACCACTGATAAGACTTATTCGGGAATTTTGTAACGTATACTAAAATTACGCTCAGGTTTTATACCGTCACAGAGAATCTTTAATCCTGTCGTTCAAACTTTCTAATGAATAAACTAAAGTCCTTGGCCTCTTAAACTCGTAGACATAAACAATAACATTCCAAGGTCAAATAAAACAAACAGAATAGTTTGTTCCGGGATATAGAAACAGTAAAATAGCGTGTTTCTCGTGTTAATGAGAGAATCTATTGGATGGCATGTGAAGATATCTCGTTGCAGGAACAAGAAATATTTTAATTAGATCATTATAATATAGGTAGAGGTACCAATACTCAGACTCATGATAATTGTCTGAATAAATACTATATTAATTATGATTTTTTGTAACAGATCCGTGTATTTAATTGGATGTAGGTAAGCGATATAGGTATCTCTAACAAACGTATAAAAGTATGCCTACCTACTAATAGTTAAATGATCATCACCATAATCAGCCTATTACCGTTTATTGCTTATTTATGTTTGGCAATAAACCGTAATAGGCACCCCACTGGCCCCGGCTATAATAAACTGTAAACTATCCTACAGTCGCCCTCAAATTCAAAGTCAGAGTACTTATTTCAATTAAACCATTTACAGGCACTTCCGAATTGTCAAGGAGTCGGTCAGTCAGAAAGATGAAGACGGCATTAAGTACGACTACATCTCTGTGCTTGAAGTATACAATAAATAAATGAAGCTAGTGTTCTCTGAATCCTGCTGAGTAGATGAAAAACGGGCAACCACTAACCTCAACAAAACCTATCGCAGTCGACTAGTCAACATAATTAGTTAGGTAGGTATGATGTATGCCTCTTCCAAGTTGCTCCCGGTTCGCTGTATTCCCTATCCAGTCTGTCCATAGCCTTTTTAGTTAGCGTCACTTCATCAGACTGCGGGGACGTCCTTTTTTTTATTTTGGGGGGAAACTTTTGAAAGGCGCGGTTCTTTAGGATTCTTACCTCACTAAAATCACCCCTGTGGCCACCATCAGCACATGGAGGGGGGTCCCGGTTCCTCTTAAAATACCAACTCCAGAACCCCCCTGTGCAACGCTTGTCAGGCACATCCTTGGGGAGACTGTAAAGGGGTCTCCCCTGAGCCTCGCAGTGCACAGTAGCACGTGACCTACGCTACATTTGCAAATGCAGCCAGTAACAAACCCCCCAGCTACGTAAATTACCTGAAACATATCCACAAGTAACCAATTTCCCTCGAAACCTTTACTAAGTAATACTACTCCAACATAAAAGGACAATCAAATGTTCTGCCCGTTCTACCCTAATGGCTTTAATAAGTAAACAATGGGTTGGGCGGAACGATGCCTGCCGCATACCTACCGCGAACAGAACATAGGTTGTTGAGGAGGTATTTTCCTGTCGGGGTAAAGGTGAGATGGGTTCTATTCAAATGAATATTGTATTAGAATTACGGAAGATTGAAGGTTTTAAGAAAAAATATTGGAAAATAAAAACGGTCAGTGGAACTGTAAGGCCTTTGGAAGTAAGTACTTACTTAGGTATAGTTTATTTTGAGAAAAATTCTCGATACCCACTTTCATGATAACCATCATTATCATCGCACAGCTGTCCACAGCTGGGCATAGGCCTCTGCAATTGCACGCCACTCATCTCGATTTCCGGCATCTCTCATCCAGCTGTCACCAGCCACCCTGCGAAGTTCGTCACAGGCCGACTTTAATGATAAACGAGCTGAATGTTTTCATGATTATTTTAATGTAACAACGAAAATATAACGTTTTATTTTCATAACATGCAACGAAAAAAAGACAAATTTCGTGAAAATCAGCCGACAAAAGGTGAGTCTCGCCATCTAGCTGTCTAATAAATTTATAAAATAAAAGTCAGATTTCATGAATGTTGGACTTCAAACAAAAACCTTAGAATTTATTTACATTTCTAGGCGAGCACTTTGAGGGTTGAAGCTGCTCTCAGACAGAATTCGCAGTCGAATTACTTATTCATCGAATTTTTCTGTCTCTAAGTAGATAAAGAAATAAATAAAAGTATTTTATTTGCGACACGCACAGGAAATACAAAACAATAAAAAAAGAACATTAAATCTAACAAAATCACGAAAACAATAAAAGAAGAAGATTTATAAATACTTTTAGGTTTATCTATGATTGTAACTAACAAAATAGTGACAACAACAAAAATAAAGACAAGACCTGTGCGAGGCCAAAAAGGCTCCTATCTCAGCATGATGTTGCGATATTTGAAAAACAAACAAATAAGTACCGCAGCAGCCGTAGACAGAGAATGCTATAGACGCCTGCAAAGCGTGTCGCAGAAAGAGACAAAACAAAAATACGTCACACATTTAGGGTTACCGTGTGAGGAAAAATTTACCCCACAATTTAAAATGTCTATAGATGTTTATTTTTCTCATAAATCGTCTTTGAATCAGTGTCCGTTCAAAATACATATTTGGGAACCTAGATATTCTGTAATACAATCGGAATAAATACACCCTAGCTACAGATTCCTAGATATAGGAATATGTTTGATTTACAAATTATTTTGGTACTTATTACGTTTGCATGAACTACGCATGCTCCCTCAACCCCTTAAAAGCAGGAGAGAGTGACGATGGATGATGATGATGTGATTCTAAATACCTACATTTTCTTAGATGATAGTAGTATCTGGCTTTGTGAGTAAATAATACAACTAGTTTATTTTTAATGAGCTTTTATTGATTTTACACGTTATTGTCCTAAATTGTCCGTCAATGGTGCCGATTCTGTTGTACACCGAACTAAACTAACTAAACTATCACTAAAATTCCTTACTTTTGGCTATGAGAATCTTAACGCTATTCTGCAAAATAAAATCTCTAAATTTAAAAATAATTTTGACACATCTAAAATCAAATTTGACAATTATTGCGACTCCACGTGGTACTTGTTTGCCGTACCACGTGATCTTTTTTAGAGCCGTAGGCGCGCATTATGTGCGGCCTCGACTTGTTTTGTATGGATTTTTTTACTTTTTGTATGGAAAATATAAAAAAATATTACCAACACGTTGAGTTTTATAGGTTTACGGGTTGCAAAGGGGGTCGAAATTTTCATTATTTTTGCGATAGGACACACCGTTTTCGAGATATAAGCAAAAGAAAAGAAAAAAAGATACAGTACCGTTTTTGCATCTGAAGTCGAGGTGTTGGTGTGAATTTTAGTTCATGACAACTAATTTTATTCCACACCTTTTTAATCGCGATTAAAAATAGTCAGATTTAGTTAAGACAATCAAAATTTTTGGTGAAAAACGTAAAATTCAGAATAGCAAAATGGCCATTTTCACTAAATTATAATCTCAGTGCCATCTTAGTGCTGTCAAACTAAAATTTAGTTAAGTTGTGTCACTTTAGTCAATTTCAGAATGGGAAATCGTCGTTTGACAGGAATAAACTAAATTTTGGTGATTTTTAGTCTAGTTTAGAGAATTTTGTGACAAGAGAATCGGCACCAGTAACGTATTTCAATAAGTATATTATAGTAATTTGTAAGTACAAATACTTGTACTTTGAAATTATTATAATATACTGTACTTACAAGAATGCTTAAATTATTTTCCATTTCCATATTCGTTTCTTCATGTAAACTGATGGAGGAAGATGATGGAATACAGGCCTTTGATTCCTAAAAAAAATTATTATCTTTAAGACGTTAATACAAAATAGATGTAAGAAGATGTTGTTTACGGAAAAAGATATTTTAAATTCTTGATCGATATTTTGAATCGCGTTCAGAGTTTAAGATAAGCCTGTCTCAGTCATTTATTGCACATACAATGTACAAAATAATAGTTCGCAACAGATAATTGTATATATAACAGTTTTAAAAACACTGAACATATATAAAAAACATATAAAACCTGTATCGAAACTTAATAATTATGTTATTAACTGAATATTTAGCAGAATAGGTACCTACTGTATTCGTTAATAGCAGTGTTAGTTTCTTCTTTTTATTTAACATTTTTTTTATTAAAATGACTGCTGCAAATTTTTGATGATGGTTTTGGTGTCCAATCTGTTCGTCCTGTAGCTACGATCCAATTCCGACGTAAATTATCATATTCAGGAAAACTGCAACAAGCCATTAATCTTTCAGATATACAATTAACTAGCTGCGCCCCGCGCTTTTACCCGCATGTGTCTCGGTTCCGTGAGAATATTGCGATAAAAAGTATCCTATGTCCTAACCCAAGTAATTTACCGATGTGCCAAATTTCATCCAAATCTGATAAACCGTTTTAGCGGGAAAGCGTAACAAACAAACCAACAAATAAACTCAATTTCGTATTTTACATAATTATAATATTAGTTAGGATTAGGATACACACTACAGAATACAAATATTTCCCATAAAAGTGGGCAATAATTTATGGAAAATTGGCAACACCAAAATCCTTAGGTTAGAATTTAATAATGTTAATTTTGTGCTTTTTATCGATGAATTTACGTCTAGGGTACATTATTCACAATGTATGCACACAGTAAAATGTTATTGATAGCCTAGTTACTGATAAAAAGTGCTATACTTACGAATGAAAGGACAAGTCTGGCATTTTCGTTTCACCTATCACTTTTACACCTTAGATCGCTACACCGCACCATGTTTTTTTATTTAATGGTTGAAATGTTAAGGCTAAATTGTTCACAACATAAAATAACATAAATTACTAAACTTAAAGCACATAAAACTGAATTTTACAAGAAGACGATAACTATCTGTCAAACATTGTTTAGCAAAGTACTATGCTAAAACCGTCAAAATCGTGGCACGCGCTGTGAAACAAAAAATCTCATCGTTCTGTCTCATTTCTTTACACGACATCGGCGTAACTTGCTCTTTTTCTTGTGTGAATGCGACAAAACACATCAATTTGTCTATAGCATTCTCTGTCTACGGCAGCAGCATTCTGATAGGGCCCGTTGTGATGAATAAATCCCACTAGAGGACACATTTTTTTAATAAAAATAATAATAAATAAAATAAACAATAAAATCTAATAAAAATACAAAAGTAAATAAAAACTATATTTCTTACGTTAATAAATAAGCCTATTACGTACCTATTATTTTCTTCTTTGAATATCGAAATGTATTTGTAATTAAACCAATCATAACTTGTCTGACTGTGACTATTAGCGATCTATTAAAGGTTTGTGTGAAGGACATCTTGTCAAAAAGCATCACGCACTATCATTATTAATCATACCACACATCTCTATTTAATCCTTACCGTGAAAATCGGAAGCGGAAACCTCGAGTTTTCTTATTATCATCATCATTAGCAATGTAAGTACTGCTGGAGATAAATCTCCAGGATTGCAAGCCAATAAACTTAATCCTCGGCTAGTGTCCAACCGCCCCACGAAGTCCGTCGCTCTACCTAGCGAAGCCTGAGGAAGTCCATCCTAACACCTGCCGATTCACAGGCTCTACTCAAGAAAACGTCTACTACTGTTCTACATCGGTTCTATGGCTAATAATTATGGCCGCCTCATTGTCGGTTCAGATAGCTTATTCTGTGAGCTATATCAGCTACTCTTATATGTTGTCGGATTACGAAAATCAAGTAAAGCAGAGATGTATGTCGGATTACTCCGACCGGCGCGACCACAGGTTGACAATTTTCAGTACAAGCCACATCCATACATATTATTACGTGGGATATCCATTATGTACGACATCAGTAGGTAAATAAATCTTAAACTAAGCGTACGCTATTGTTTACACACGCACGTCAAGTAAAACAAGGCAATTAGGGGTCAGCAAGCGTAGGTACGAACCCTTCTCACCTGCGCGTGACATGAACGGAATGATTAATTTTGGAACTTCTCGATGCTTGACATTTGTTTGGAAGTAATTATAACTGCGTAAAGGTTTTAAATTACTAGTTCTTTTCTATAAAACGTTAAAAATTAGAAATAGGTAACTAATGATAGTGTCCCAGTGGTAACGGCCGCGACTACCGAGAGCTGCCAGGTAGTAGGTTCGAACCCACATAGACGTTTTACTTTGTATAAATTATTTCATCACCACTGCTTTCAAAATGACGCAGGAAAACATAGAGAGGAAACTGCCATGTCCTAAAATAAAAAAAAATAAGGCATGTGACATCTACCAACCAGCCCTGGGCCCGCGTGCTGGATTACGGACCACTCCCTCTCACCGAGAAGAGGCTTGTGTCCCAGCAGCGGGAACATAATAGGCTAATGATGAATAGGTAATATGATTGTTGTCAAATTAGAAAAAGTGGTGGATATTTAATTTTGATTGTGTGGGAACTCGGGAAAATTAACAAAGTGAGCCAGGGTAGGGTCTCAACTATGTAGGCACAAGAGGTTCTAAAACTAGAAAAGTAGTACCTTCTATACCCAAATAGTACAAAATAAGTGGCTTTTAGTGTCTGTCTGTGTGAACACTTTGTTCTTATAAACTACTCGATGGATTTTGCTGCAGATTCTCCATTATTTTGAGAGATTATTCCGGAAGGTTTATTGTGCAACATTCATATTATACTTAAACAAAATATATGTTTTTTCGAGTCGGAAAACCCGTGTGAAGCAGGGGCGGGTTGCTAAGACGGGGCGGGTTGTTGGTTGTTGTTCAGATATAAAGTACCATGGAGCTATGGAATACTAGAGGAGCTACAGATGTCGGAATGACAGATTGTCGATCTCAGATTACGGACAAGTTCCCATTGCTTCAACGAATCCCGAATTTTCAAGTTTCATCATTAAGTAGTTACTTCATTAGTGTGGTCATGAGGCTTAGTTTTTTATTCAGATAATTTGAAGATAATGTTTTCCATCTAAGTTATTTCTGGAGCAATTACTTGGATGATTTAAAAATCAGATCGGAACTAAATATTTTATATAGATTTATTATAGTATAATATACCTATATAAAATATAGGTATTATTACTATAATATACCTACTTATATAAAATGTTTAGTACCGATCTGATTTTTAAATCATCCAAGTAATTGCTCCAGAAATAACTTAGATGGAAAACATTAATAATTATACCCACTAATAGCTTGTATGTCATAAAAAATACACAGTACCTAATTGACAATCAACCCTACATTACCGAAATATAGGGGTAGAATCAATAGAAGGGCCACCTAGTTGACACCGCTTGAACTTTGTACCAAAAAAACTGTGATTGACAAACAATTGAAACTACCGTTCGTTATTCGTAGTCAAGTGGCGGAAATAATAGGTTGGGGAAAAAGTTTTTTCGTGTTTTTTAAGTAGGTATAACAAAACTGTAGTAGAATCTCTTTGGCTGTGCTGTTTGTTCCTGGCTGGTTTTGATACCAATTAATGAGATGGCAGTAAAAAAAAAAAAACAATTTCCCGCCATTTTTTTACTGTCCTTCTGACCGCCAAAATGAGTGAATCTAACGGAGACATTCCATAGTAGATTGTTATACAAGGAGCTAAAATGACCCATTATATACGAGGTAGTTTTACTCCCGAGCTTTAGCGAGGGAGTAAATAGAAACCGAGTTTTAATGGGTTTTTAGCGCCGTGTGTTACACTCTACTTTTCACTACGATTGCGAGAAAATAAAACAATCTAATACAATTACATAATTACGGTCACTACCAATTCAATTTGCAATTAGAGGAAAATTATAAAGATTTCGCGCCAATGTCTTTTTTTTGTTTTTTCTTCTGCAGCCGCAACGCATTGCATGCATTCTACCAAAGAGATCGCCGATTTTAGTTCCATTTTCAAAAATAAAATGAAGTTCTTTTTTTATGAAATAGTAATAAGTCGAGTCTATATTCATGATTATTCTGCTTATGACTAAAGACTTTTTCGTTTTTGTAGGCTCATTGTCATTTGACACACAAAAATTTAAAAAAAAAAACTTTTTCCCCTAGAGGAAGAATTGCTATTTTTTCTTCGCTCTGGTACGACACAATGACGGTCTTTTTGAGCAAGAGGAGTGAAAAACATTTTGAAGTTTTATTACAAAAAAGCGTAACAAGACACGATAAAAAAAATATGACGTTTATGGACTTATCGCAATGTCAGTAAGAGTAGCACAAAGTTAGTTCAAGCGTCTTCAGTCCAGGAATTTTGATGTCAAAGATGCAGCTCGCTCTGGTCGCCATGTTACCGATAAACTCAATGCCACTTTTGAAACAGTAGAGCAAGATATATACCTAGTAGTTACGACATAGCTGACACAGACATAACACACAGAACAACAGACTCATCACAAACATTTAGCCAAAATCCCCTTTTAGGATAAAATCATGTAGGTAATTGTGTGCAATGGCTTGAAAGGGTGATAGGAAGTGACGCGTGTTGTTTCGAGAGGGTGTGTCGTCCGTGCGATGCGATTTATTTCGAGTGTTCGACACGCGACGGTCGCAGTGCAGTGTCTGCAAAGCTGTTGTTAATTCACACTTTATTGGGTTTATTTTAATGGCTTGTCTGTTTTCGGGGCTTTTATTGCATTGATTTCGGGGTGTGCATGTGGGTACATTGTTGTGGATGGGATGTTTTTATTCGTGAATAATTTAAGAAGGAAAGTCTTAGTTGACATCATTTTATTTTAATGAGAGTTGAGCCAATATTACGCTTCAATCAAATATGATAAAAAAACAGGTTAATGTAAAGTTAACAAATAACTCACTCACCGTAACCACACACTAGTAACTTTGGTCATAAAGTTTATTAAGTAGTAAGCACGCCAACATTAGCACCATCAATAGTACCTACGTCAAAATTAAGACTAGATTTTAGTGTACCGAGCTCTTCGGTCGAACTAGATATTAAGCCGGAAAAATAAGACCACAAATAGGTAATGTTGTAGTCTTATTTTGCGACATAGTTTTTTCAACCTTATTGCTTAGAAATCATGTTTTATTTTTCCATAAATATTTTGGTAGGTACTTATTTGAAAAATACGTTTACTTTTCAGTCAAAGTAGAAAATGTATTGCAAACGATAATAAACTTTATGTTTGAGTGTTAAGGTTTATAATCAAGTTACTCGTATATCCAATCGCGGCCACTTTAGCGATGTGTTTTTGTTCCTAATCCTTAATCTAGTGCTATTGCTGTTCGAAGATATAAGCATGCCCGAAGGGTCGCACCTAACCTAATTGGGTTTGGTTACCTATCTCAAAAAAAAATAAAAAAACATGATTTTAAAACTCACCTACATAGATAATTATTTAAATATGATATAAAGTTTGTGCTAGAAGCATGAATGAAGTTTATCTAAATTGAGGTGAAATAATTTAAGTACCTACCAGTGCCTAATGTACTTAACCCACTTCTGAGTTGTAGGTACTATCTATCATACGAGTATCTGTAACATTTGAAACGTACTTTGTTAAAAAGAAGTACCTACTTACCGTAAAACGGGGTTAATAGGGACGCAAGGGTTAATCGGGACGAAACTTTAAAATTGATTTTAACGTGGAAATAATATAGTTTGTTGCCAACAAGGGCACTTAATCATTAATCATAATACAGTAAACACATTAACGAGTCCTTTTTTGCAGGAAACGATATTATTTCAATGTTAAAATCCATTTTTAAAGTTTCGTCCCGACTAACCCCTGCGTCCCGATTAACCCCGTTTTACCGGTATTGTGTTAAATTGATAAAACCCTCTTATTTGACTACAACGTATGGAACCCTAATGATCGCATGCGTGTTTATCCGTGTGTAAATTTGAGATAACAGTGCAGCGGCACACAACCTAAGGCCGGCTTTAATGTGCGACCTTCAGACCTTTTTATGTGAGATTCGAAACATAGAAGAATATCCGTTATTCATGTTTTTAATAAAAGGGAGGAAGTGAAGTGAATTTTAAATTATCTAAGTGGCTATCTACTTTTCGTTGTTCGAGAGCTGAGTTTTTTTTTCGTGTCTATTTTTTTATGTCGGTGTAGGTACTTACCTATCTTGAAATACTTGTAACTTATTTTAATATCATCTTAAGTTATTTTGTGAAAGAATATTTAAATAAAAACACCATTTGTTTACTGGTCAGTTATTGAAAAAAAATATTAATAAACTATTAAAATTCAATTCAAAATATTTCATTTCATACTAACCAACATGGGCACTTATGAAAGAAACGTCAGAAGCTAGGTGCACGGTCCCAATTGGTCGTTTCCTATGGAGAAGAGCCAGCAAGAAATTCCATGCTTACTCTTTTAAAAGTTATTCTCTTTTACAATATTTTTAAATTACAGTGTGTAGGTAAGAGAAGACAGTGTAGGCAGGCCTACACTGTTCAACAAGAGTACTGGGTTAGGTTATGTTAACTAAGTATAAAGTGGTCAACGAATCGAAGCATCCAAGTTTCTATAAGGCTTCAGTACATTCACAAACTGGAAAATAATCTAAATATACGTATAAAAGAAATGAAAATAATAATAAAAACCGGTCAAGTGCCAGTCAGATTCACACACGAAGGGATTACGACAAGGCAAAAAACGTCGAAAAAAACATGTGTCTTTTAAGGAGGCCCCTTTTATTTTTTATTAACTTTATTTAATTTTTATTATTTGTGTTATAGCGGTAATAGTGAGTACACGTTGTGAAAATGTCAACTGTCTACCTATTACGATTCATGAGATACAGCCCGCTGACAGAGAGGGATGGCCGGACAGCGGAGGCTTAGTAATAGGGTTCCTTTGGGTACGGAACCCTACGGAAAACTTATTTGATATACAGGGTGTGGCGTAAGTAGTGGTCCACCGTTCAGGATTCGATAAACCAGATAATTAACTATAACAATAAAAAAATTTAACCATTTTTACCAAAAATCATCATTCATTTTGTTTTACAAATATCGCTCTTGAACTTGATGGTGTGTTAAATATCAGGGTTAAAATTAGAGAAGAACCAACTTTTTCTTCAAAAGAGCTGAATTTACATAAAAAATCATAATTTATCATGATAGCTCTAGTATTCAGCAGTAATTAACAGAAATCAAAATGAAAAAATAATGGTTTTTGTTGAAATCACAAACAAATTTGTAATAAAAGGTAGAAATTTCGTAAATAAAAGACAAAAAGGAAATATTTTCGGAACCCTTGGGTAAAAATGGTTAAAAATTTTAATTGTTATAGTTAATTATCTGGTTCATCGAATCCTGAACGGTGGACCACTACTTACGCCACAACCTGTATATGATTTTCATAACACCTGTTACAAATCTGAATGAATATCAATGTCCACAAAAGCCACAAATGAAGAGTTGAAGTTACAAAGTTGCTAAAGCTAGTTAGTCTTGGTAGGTACACGTGATTTTACGTAAACTTTTCCAATTGTTGTTTTTTTGTGGAGCGTCAACGTAAATATTACTTACCACTTGCGGCTCGGGACAAAGGTTGAGCGCCACTGAAAATAAAACGCCGAGTGATGTCATGGTGTGCACCGTTTGGTTTCTGGGGCTGTTTTCTATATTTAATTAATTAAATAGATACTGTAGCCTGATATGGACACGTCCTTCTAGTTATATCAATGGAATCTAATCCGGTTCACTAATAGCGATCACATTAACGCGGTAATTGCAGTTTTATGTAAGCGATTACATCGAGTAAGTACCTACCTACCTTCAGTTAATTCAATTACTTGATATAAAGAAGACAGAAAACAGGCGATCATTGTCTTGAATGACTTTAATAAATAAACGACAAACGTTTACCGTTTTTATCCAGTAAAGCTATATTTTTTTTTTCTCAATATGATTCGATGCGGTTTCTTTAGCTACCTATGTAATAATAAGCATAGATACTACCTACTATAAAAAAGATTGATATTCTCACGGCATTCTCACCTGACATTTAGTACAGAAATTATTTTATAATTTGCACTACTTAATTATGTATAGGTACTGTAGCCTGGTTCTTTTATTTGGAATTTTATTTTATTCAGAATTTTGTATAAGCTTTTAGGTACTACCCAAATGCCCTTTCTTTGTTATTGTTCGACGAATCGATGAACCCCGTTGAGCTGCACGATTATTGACACATGCGTGCACTGACTGGAAAGGTCCACTCAATATGTGTGGTTTTTCTTCAAAAAACCATTTCAGACACCAATCTACATAGTCTTCACATGGTCTGACTAAGGTTATGTCTGGATTTTAGAAGAGACTTTGACCTCTGAGTTTGTTTCGGCCTTTCTTCTCAGAATAGTCACATAGAAAACGCCGACCTCATCTAGTTTTTAAAATATGATTGACGTGTAAGTGTTTGTACAAACCTACTCACAGAAATAAAATAATGTATCATTTACCAAAGGTAAAATTATCAAACCTATGTAATTTAAAATAATTCATAACTCATTTGGTACAAGCGGTAAGATCAATAAATATCATAAATAAATACCTACTCGATTTCCAGCCGGTATTTCCTGTATAAGTGGTTAATTAGAATAAATTATAAGTTTTAAGAGCGCGGCGGAGGATATAAAATATTAATTTTATGCAAACTAATAAGCTACTTACTTATTCTTAATTTATAATATCGATTGACTGGCGAAACATCTATATAAATACGTTTGAATGCAAACTGAAACTACGTGAGACTATTTTTTATTCGTATAATGAGGTAGATAGGTCCAGAAAATGAATAATAGTTATCGTGTACCTACTTATATAATTAAAAATTAAGTGCTGTTCTTTGGTAAGCGCGTTAACTAACTACTTGAGTTGACTACCGTTTTGTTTATTTCATTCCTTTTAAAATGTTCGCAATAGACCAAATTAGGTTTTTATAGAAAGAAAAATTCGAAAAAAATCCCGGATTTTTTTCAAATTCGTGTAAAATGCACGTCCATTTTCTATGGAATTTCTGTCAAATTTTGGACCGCTGTGTTTGGACCGCACACGGGTCAGCTAGTTAAGTATAAATAAAAAAGCAGGCAATAGAATAATTATATTTTGTGTTTATTGAAGTAACATAGGTATATCAATATACAGAATACACGGATTTAAATTACTACCAGTTAGATCAACGATGGGAATTTAATTAAAATTAAGTATTTGTTTCATAATAATAATTAATAATCTGTGATAGATATTGCCGTAAATTGCTTACAGTTACGGTATTTTTATCTCACGAAGCGACGCGCGCTTTACTTGTGGTAACCAAGTCTACAAACACGCTGTGAATGTGTGCGTGAATACGAGTAGCGTCAGCACACACACACACTTAGATAGATAAACCATTTATTCAGTGCACACAAAAGACGTAGTACAACACACAAAAGCACAAAAATTATAGCAAATGACATAAATATAAAACAAGGTGCCAACATACAAAAACTACTTACATACTTCTGACTTCGCCATTCTATCGGACGGCACCGAGAGAACCTGCGCTTACAAACACATTCACAGCGTGTTTGTAGTTTGTACACTTGGTAACCACAAGTAAAACGCGCGTCGCTTCGTGAGATAAAAATACTACACGGCAAAACACGTTGACACTGAATGAAGTATTCATATTTTGCATGCACTACATTCGATACCAAAATACAATATTTTTTTCCTAGAACTTAATTTTTTTTTCACTAATTATATATAACACACATATAACATCACGCCTGGAGTCCTCGAAGGCTGAAGGTTTAGGCAGAGGTGTACCTATAGCATACCCTCATTTCGCCAATCTGCATCTATAATAATATTTCTACGTGATAGGCTACCTAAAAACTGTGGCCCCTATAATAAATAGATTTTTCCTGAAATGCCATAAAAATACTGTATATTTATAATAGGACTACTTAATTATTATTTAATTCATTATTCTACCAAACTATGTGAACATCAATTTTACAATAATTTGTAATAAAAGGTAGTGTCTCAAATCTACACACACAAAATATTTTCACTAGGTACTAGATTATGTTAACTTATCTATTAACAAGGACATCATTCTCCATATGCACTTATATACTAGATCAACACTTCGACAGTCCACAAAATATCAAAATAAATGCTTCAAATATTTTCTATTCCACAAATTAAAGTTTAACACGGTGCAGCTTCGCCTCAATCCAGTTAACTGAGAGTCAGCGATGTGTTTAATTAGTTAGTTCACGAACTTTCTGTTCCCAGTAACTTTGTTTTCCATTGAAAACATTCAGTTAAATTGTGGCTGTATGTGTTTTCCTATGTTTATTTCCTAATTATAATACTTCCCTTAAGTAGGTAAGTACTTGATGCTTATAAAATACGAACAACGTCAAACAATCATACGGCAGATGTAAACATACATTAAAGTATATAATTTTTCCAATATTCCTTTTAAGACATTTAAAACAAAATCACCGCGGTGGACTGTGCAGGCTCACTAAAAGAAGAATGACTCGAATAGAAGTAGAGTTTTTTTCAAAGGGTATCACAAGATTCACTGGAAACCTGCTGGTCTTTTGTAAAAATCGCACCATGAAAACCTAGGTGAAGTGAGTCGTCAATAGTGTCAATACATAGGCATAACGTTGCCAATGACAGTTCACTTCAAACTCACTTCGTCTTCACCAAATTTTTCACACGGAGAATTTTACAGGATAACCGGCTGTTGGCTATCCAACAGTTTATTCAGTGGAATCGAGTGATAGGCGTCGTTGTCATCCACTGATCACATTGACATCCTCTTCCTCTCCGATTTTGAGAATGGCTTTCTGAATCATCCTCTTCAGTCGCTTGCGAGATTCGTGGGAGCGGAGCGTACGGAGCTCTGAGGCTACGAAGTCGCCGAATATCTGGGGATAAAAATAATTGTCATACGCCTGGTAAGTACCAACATGAATGAGCAAGGTAAAAGTAGAAGACAATTTGTGTCGTACGGGAATGTAACAAAACGAGTGCTATTCAATTATTATTAGGTACATTCTACATGGCGTTCAGCTAACAGAACACGCTCCAACTTTTTCATCACTCACACTCACACACTTCACACGAACACTCCTTCCTATAACATGTCACATTGACTAGTTTTAGTATACGGGAAACCATAATAAAATGATGTACTTGGGGCGGAGACCTGGTGGCCTGAAACACAGGCTTCGGCTTAGCTTAGGTACCAATATTTCTCTTTGAGCCCATGACTGGACAATATTGTTTTTTTGTTATTATTTTATAAGGATATTGTGGTGAGGAAATAAATAAATATTATTATTATATAATATAAGGCTTTAAATTTTATTATTTGATACCAATCCGTCAATAAGCACAAGTATATAAAGTTCCGGAAACTATAACTAATCTATCTGTCAAGTTCCCGGAATCTCGTCACATTTAGTTTTGTTTCAGAAACAATGGAAATATTCGCACTATTAAATTGAAATCATGCAAACCAATAATTCAGAACTCGGAACGGCCGGAATTTGATCGATGGACGGGCTCAAGTTGATCAAATATTTATTTGGAATGTTCAAAATTAACTGTAGGTTTGACCGACGGATATTTGTCCCGGGTCAAGTTACTGTAGGTACTTTATGGTGTAGGTTTTTAAAATACAGGGTGAAAAATAACATTGTGTGAAACATCGAACTTCCTCTTACTTGACATTCATCAGCATTAAGTCCAGGCCTAATCCTTGGCGTAGGTTCTTCAGGCCACAAAAGAGGATTAGCACTGGCTGGCATAGGCAGGGGAGCTGATGCTGCAACCCTGAGGGGCTTGTGCAGTCGCCTGCTGGGGCTGCTGCAGCTGCTGTTGCCGTTGTTCAGGGCCAGGGCTGTATGCGCACGAGCAGCCGCTCCAAACTCCTCTTCTTCATCAGCTTGGAATTCCGCAAGCTGGGTGAGAGAAGTTTTGTGTAAGTACGGTTCACTTCAGCTGGGATCTACATATAGAGTGGACATAAACAACATGTAACATAATTAACGCAAGACGTCATACACCCCAATTTGAGTATTGAGTTAAAAGCATAATACAATGACCAAAACATTTTTAAGGTTAACTATTAACAAAATCGACAAAATTAATAAAATCGTGTTGACCTTATCATTACTTTATGCATTTAAAATTGAGTCTTATTGCCTTGAAATGAGATTTCATTTTCTTTGGCTCAATCGGCGGTTAGTATTGCAAAATACATAATTATTGAAAAAAAAACCTATATTAATAGTTACTGAAATCGATTCAGTAGTCAATTATGAGCAATCTACTTTTAGGTTTATTCTGTTACACCTTGTATATTGCTCGAGCTAAGTAAATACACTACCTACCTAAGCGTTTAGGTACCTATACGTGTCCAGTCTACCTAACCTTTTCTAAAGACACGACACGACACGATTGGCGCCGTGGTTAAGCGATTGACTGCTGCGTTACGTGTCGCGGGTTCGATCCCCGCACGGAACAAATATTTGTATGATCAGCAAGTAGTTGTTCCGGGTCTGGCCGTTTGTGTATGTGACTTTATATGTTTGTAAACGCACCCACGATACAGGAGGAATTCCTAGTGTGGGACAAAATTTTATACAAAAAAAAAAAAAACTATGTTGAGGTCGGATTCCAGTCTAACCGGGTGCGTCTGAATACCAGTATTTTACATGGAGCGACTGCCTACCAGACCTCCTCAGCCCAGTTGCTGGGTAACACCACCTTGGTTAAACTGGCTGACAGACCTATAACGACTGCCAAAGGTCTAAGAATGACAGCGTTTCATACGTCGTGTATACTATGAAATGTATTAATGTTCATATTCGTTTGAAACGCTTGATCCCAGTCGCTTATAAGAATATGCACATTAACGTCACGCGAATAAGGTTCATATTCGTATGTAACGCTTACTGTACTTAGCTTGAGTAAAGTCTGAGTTCGCTATAGATTCTAGTCGGTCAAGATTTAGAATTCTTTTGACCAAAATAAGTTGACAGCCTCATTTAGTGCTCGCAAGTCTGACTGCTAATTGCAGGGTCACGAGTTCGACCCGAAATACGGTTAGGTTAGTGTTTTTTTTCTTTATTTTTGCTGTAGGTTATTGTACCTTAGCTTTATGCCATTGTAAGATCCTGTTAACATAATGGAAACACAAAATAAAGATATGAATATGAATCCGGATTCTGGATTGATAGTAAATATATTAACTAGCAATAATATTGTTGGATTTCAAAGGGGAATAAACCCAATGGACTTGAAAATATTCCGAGAAACTAGGAAAATTCCAGGGTCGAACGTTCTAACAGTATCTACCTAATTACAGTAAAAACAAAAAAAAAAAAACTAGAGGTGGCCCGTGATTCCGTGAATCATATGGGTAGGTACTCTAGACCTGATGGAGATCGTTGCTACTTGTGGCAGAAAAATAATGTTTCAAACGATGCATGCAATTTATTAATGCCAATAAAAAAGGCTAAAATCTTATTTTTATGTAGCCATAATTATTTAACCAAGTTTTTCTTAGTGTAACAATATAAGTAACAATATTTCCAAAAAACAATATTAATCAAATTAATTCTATGTGATACCGGGTCTTAATGGCTACAGGGTCATACCTGCGGGGTAATTCCGTAAAACACTTGGAAAATTGGAATGAAAATTGCGTCTTTCACTTTGACAGTTGAACAACATTCATTGCGTTATTTACGTCGTTGAGCAGACGATTTTTTTTACTTATGAAGCAATGGATTAGAAATATCCTTCAATATATTTTGGATTGTGATTGATAAATGAGATATTATTTTATTTCTGTAAGTAGGTTTGAACAAACACTTTACACGTCAATCGTATTTTAAAAACTAGATGAGGTCGGAATTTCCTATCTGACTACTCTGAGAAGAAAGGCCGAAACAAACTCAGAGGTCACAGTCTCTTTTAAAGTCCAGACAAAATCTTGGTCAGATCATGTGAAAGCTAATGTAGATCGGTGTCTGAAATGGTCTTTTGAAGAAAGAACCACACAGATTGAGTGGACCTGTCCAGTCAGTGAACGCAATTGTCAGCAATCGTGCAGCTCAACTTAGACTTAAGGAGCTCAACGATTCGACGAACAATACCAAAGAAAGGACATTTGAGTAGGCCGCATAAATTACTCAATTGAAAGTGTAGGTATGTTACGCAATAGGGGTGCAGGCATACCCACGTATTGTGTTGTTGCTATCAAAATCTGTTTACATAGTTGGGGTTGGTACCTCCATTGTATGGTAGAATGTAATAATCTGAAAGGTACTGTAGTGATCGACTTATTTGTACTTGTCTGAATTCTAATATTTCCATTTAGAATGAAAACCGTACAGGGACTTCGTCTAGCAAATTAAATGGCCCAAAATTGCACCCAAACTTGTTTTTTTTTTTCTTGAATATCAATCACCTAGTTCGGCCGCCGCGCCGCGCCGCCGCAGCCGCGGCGCCCGCCGTAGCTATTTCGAATTTTACAGTCACTTGTTTTCTACGAGAGTCTTTTGAATTTTTCAGCATATCCCAAAAAAGTCCTCTGCGTCAGAACTCACTGCTACTTTCTTTTTATTGCAACATGTAGTCGTAGGAACTTAGTGAATTTTGCAATTTTTTATGATTGTGCCTTCTTCATTCTCTTCTCTCTCGTCCACTTCTGGAACCGATTCAATTGGTGACGGCACGGTTGGCGCAGTGTTTAAGCGATTGACTGCTGCGTTTCGTGTCGCGGGTTGGATTCCCGCACGGAACAAATATTTGTATGACCTGCAAGTAGTTGTTCCGGGTCTGGCTGTTTGTGTATGTGAGTTTAAATGTTTGTAAAAGCACTCACGATACAGGAGAAATTCCTAGTGTGGGGCAACGTTTTTAGAAAAAAGAAAAGAAAGTAAAATAATTCTTCATTTCCTTCTATTTCTGTCTTCAGTATTTGGAGTTTCTATTAACGCAGAAGGACTGGTTCCAGGAGAAAGTTAAATGTTCACAGTTTCGTAATTTTTTTGTGAATATGTAGACGCATCATTGGAATTAGAAATTAGAACTATCAATGTCTTCTTCATTAGCCACATATTGTAAACTGCTACTCGAAGTCTCATACAAAGGATCTCGACTCTCATCTAAAAGATTTGGGGTCTCATCTATATACTTAATCTTCCTCTAGAAAACTCATGTGGTTTTGCCACACCCAGTAAAATAGTTGTCCTTTTTTCCAGAAGTGGTTTTGCTCGCAAAGAGCTTGGCTTCTGTACGTGCCTCTTAAATTACACTACTATTCCTTAAAAAATAACTAAAGTTATATTACCCATGTTTCATTAGGTTGCGCAAAATATAAGTAATAGGAAGTAGGTACCTACCATCATTATCTCTAATAATTTCTAATATAGTCTAATGCCCACACACACCTAAAACTTCTTCGACTTCGTGACGATGATTCCATTTTCGCACTGGCCGCTCTGTTCAGCGCTCGGCATAGCTCCGAGAGTTAGAAATTCAACAGTGCAATAATATTTAGGTAGGCATTCATTTAAATGTCTGAAAACGAGCTTAAGTACCTAAAACTTTTGAATACATAGTTTCTAAATAAAAGGAAGTAAGTACCTTAATAATATCTAACTGAAAAATAGAGGCAATACATAAAAAAATAAAACAAGTGATTTGAGGTTTTTTTCACATTAGAAATCAGCTAAGTATAAACAGAATGTGTCGGTGCGTTTTACCACGAAAGAAACTGATCGAAAATGTTCCAAAGCAAAACACAGAATAGGAGATAAATCGTATATCGATGAGCAATATTTTCTATTAGGTACTTAAAGTATTTTCGATATACCATCTTTGTTAAACTCCTGTTCGATTTCCCGCCAAGCTTGTGTTTGTTCGTCGCTTTTAGGAAAGTGACGATGGCGATGTCTTATTGGATAGCGAATCGGCTATTTTTGACCGCCTCATTTAATTTTTTTGCCATATGAATACCATCCATTATGTTGAAAAAAAAACAATGAGAGACTAGACGATTACAAAATGGCGGACCTACACTTGGCGCGCTCGCTGTCATCGAACAGCGACAACGATACCGCACAGGAAAGTCATAGACAGCCCCGGATTTACGCCTTGACACACAAGGCACCGGCGCGGCGGCGTAGGGGCCCAACCAGCCAAGGGGCCCCAAAGCTACGTCGACCAGGTAGCTTGCCTGCCTAAGGCACTTGTCTCACCGGCAACGATTAACGAGTAACGAGTAGAGCTAGAACTAGAAACGAGTTAGCGAGACGCGGGGAGCGAGTGCGTAGTTCCGATATTTGTGTAGCTCGGCTATAAGCGAGTGTGCGAGTGAGGCGGGCGATTACTCGCATCACTCGCTCGCGGCAGTGTAACGTGTACTTTCAGATACGCACTGTAGAGAAATGACCACTGGTTGCTCTCTAGGCGTGAGTTCTAATCGCTTGGCGAGTATCGCCGAGCGAGTGTTATCTTTCATAGCTCTTGTCGCTCAGCGACAAACTAGTGAAGCGAGTGCTCGCCGGCAGTGTGAACAGTCAGCGATCAACTGTTTGTATATGCATCTCGTTTGTTCACACGGAAAGTATATCTATTGTACGTTTCTTGAGCGAGAAAAAAGCCGATAGTTAGTCGTTTTCTCGTCGTTGGTGGGACAACTGCCTAACGGTAGGCGGACATGGCAAATGCTACAGGCCCCGCGCTTTTGCGCCCGTACTCATATCGTGGTACCAATAGCACCCGTAGGAAAGAAAAAGAAATCTGTCCTCTCCGAGGCGTGACATCTTAGTTTGTTAAACTTTCTTACATATGTTGACAAAGTAACTCCTATTACTGTGTGAAAAAGAAACCTAACCTATCCGAGCTGTTAAAAATTTCGTTCGCATCCAAACTACTCTTAGAAAGATGACCGTTCAAGCACTGCCAGCTAAATAAGTTGTTTGAAGAAAGTAGGTTGGTTCAAGTAGGTAACTTGAGTGTTAAGAAATATGAGGAAAAGAACGTCTTTGTTTAGAAATGTCGATTTATGACGACCATTGAAGTCAATATGGTGACATACATAGCGTAGACTCAAGACTGCATAATTTCTGATATTAATTTATAGTCGGTAATTAAGTTGGTTAAAAATTTTACTTTCTGTATTTATTTGCTGAATGGGGCCTAAAATGTCAAATGCCTAGGGGCTCTCGGTCCCTAAGTCCGGGCCTGGTTTATTATTTAATTAAATACTTACCTGTTAGATGGCGTTACTGTTACTATCCAGATTCCTTGTGACGGCGCGCGGCGCGCTGTTTCTTCTCCACCTAGGTATAACGCTATTCATTCATAACTTCTGCGAATAATTCGATTCATGACTTCCGGGAATGTTTCCTTCAACTCCTTTTATGTACTTAGGTAAGTACTTTTCGAAAGTTAGTTGTACGGTAAGTTGATGCCGGAATGTTTATGTACTTTATAAAAAAAAACTATTTCAGTACGTAGTTGTAGTAAGTAGGAGGTAATAAGAATAATTGCTTTAAATGTATTTTGCTTCACTAAAATGTTCGCCGGCTACAAAGGACATCGTCGAAAATGGCCCTAGGACCAACAAACACCTGAAGGCCAATTCCCGTAATTAAAAACGTTCAAATTCAAGTCGCAATTTCATCTCAGCGACAGTCTAATGTCAAAAATTTAGGTAAGCGCTATACAATTTTTGACAGATTGGCACTGAGATTAGAATGCGAACGTTCTTAAAAATACGGGAATTGCCCCTCTGACTTAGGTACACACAGAAGCAGGTCAAGTTACCACAAACTGTATTTTAACAAAATTTTCTCATTCGATTTTGAACGTAACATTACACATTTTAAGGTTTATAATCGTGTGGAGAAATTTGACAGTTTCATATAACCTGATGTGCTGGTGACTGTACATAGTACTTAATTATAAATATATTGTTATTTAACGTTCATAATGTGTGCAGCATTGTGCGCTCACTCATATTCAATTCGTATTCGTGCTTTTCACGAATCTACTTCGATCTGTAAAAGCTGACTCGATGTGAGAAATTCACGAATATAAAAACGAAAACGAAGCAGTGCACAAACTACCAGAAGGCTATTTCGAATTGAATTTTAACGAATACAAACCGAATACGAGGTTATGTACAAACACCCTAAGTGAGATGCATTGTAATATTTCAAATAGAACACACTGGGTACTGAACGGTATCGGTTTTGTTTAAAATTTAAATAATATATCAATACGGATCTAATGTATGGGCATCCCTAATCCTTGTCATGTCATGTCATTGTCAAATAACTCAACTGTCAAGTGATTGCGCTCGCTCGCTTTCGGACCAAATATCCTCCAGGAT
This sequence comes from Brachylomia viminalis, assembly GCA_937001585.2. Lineage (NCBI taxonomy): Eukaryota > Metazoa > Arthropoda > Insecta > Lepidoptera > Noctuidae > Brachylomia > Brachylomia viminalis. The sequence goes on from OW443304.2 coordinate 8,534,770, forward strand.
AATTACAGGAGCGCATTTCTTCGTGGTTACATTGTGTAATGATTTCAATTTGCTTTATTTAACACCAAACAAGATAGGTAAGTACTCATAAATAAGTACTTAAATGTTTTACTGAAACTCTTAGCTTAACTAGCCACATACAGGCAATAGAAATAACATATAAGTGACAGCCATCAAGCATTCACTAGCATGTATTTCTAAGTATTGAAAGGATTGTTTCTAACTAAAGATAACCTCAAAATGTTTGTTGTCTTTTTAAATAAATTCTTTCTGCAACTTGTCCGTCATTAAACATTGTCTTGATGAGCATATACTTGTAATTTAGAACACGCAAAGTAATTTTCCTTCGCTGTTGTTTCTGGGGCGAAATATGTATGGATGCAGAACAATCTCCTTTAAGAAATAGGTAACCCAATGTTATGCTTAAGGTAAAATGGGGTTAGTGATAAAGGTCTAAAATATGTGTATTTTGTAAAGTAGGTTACCTTACCTAGAAATAACACTTTAAACACGTCACATACTTACTTATAAGTAGGATCAGGTCGGTGTTTCCTAGCGAAATTGTTTTGTAAATTAATAGATATAAGTTACTTTATTCTAATACTTTATTCGAATACTTGGCATCTACCATGGATGAACCAAAAAAGTCGGACGGAACTCCGCTAAGACAAAACTGAGGTCCGTTTATGTGCGATTAATAGGTCTTTGCCTATGAAGTTCCCGTTTTTCAATACTGGCCATTTGAAACGTAATTTATGTATGGCTGGCAATAAATTCTAAATTGAAATAAATTTTATTAATAAAATAAGAAATACTATTTTCAAATTAGGTAATTTGTTTGTTGATTAGTGTTTTGTTTTCACTACATTTTGTATTTTTTTCATCAATATGGAGACGATAAAAATACGATTAATTATGAATTACGTGTACGGAGTGAACACTACAAAAGAACGAACGACTCGTTATTGGTTTGATCGCTTCCGACATGGAAATTTTGATCTAAAACATGAACCCCGTGGTCACCCGAATACTAAAGACAACAACCACGAATTAAAGGCGATAGTGGAAGTTGAAGATACTCAATCTACGGCTAAGTTAGCAGCAGCATTCAACGTTAGCATCAAAAGAATATTGGTCCATTTGCGTCAAATTGGCAAGGTAAAAAAACATGAGAAGTGGGTAGGAAAACGTATGTATCCGCACGAACTGAACGATCGCCAGCGCGATGCCTTTGCCTTGCCTTGCCTTGCGTTGCTTAACAGACACAGGAACGAAGAGATTTTGAACCGCTTTGTCATGGTTCAGCGACTAGGCAATGCCCCAAACGAAAACATACCCTTAAAAAGTCATGGTCACTGTTTGGTGGTCTAGTGCCGGTATAATTTCTCACAGCTTCTTACCAAATGGCACTAGCATTACTGCGGATGTGTACTGTGAGGAACTGGACTCAATGCTGGAGAAGCTTGCAAATCTCCGGCCAGCCCTGGTTAATCGCTCGTCCCCGCTGCTTCTACACGACAATGCTCGACCTCATACGACACAACTGACGGTCTCTAAGCTACAAGACTCTACATTACCGACAGACTTCTACATTTACAAAATTTGGATAACTTCTTGGCAGGGAAAAAATTCAATACCCATTGGCAGTACAAAATGCCTTTGAAGAGTTTGTTGGCTCCCGTACACCTAAATTCTTCAAGAAGGGCATCGAAAAATTACCACTGCGCTGGCAGAGATGCATCTATAGCATAAGTGCAAATATTGACTGATAGAAATAAAAGATATTTATATAAAAATGACTTTAACTTTATGTAAGTATAATAGAAGAACGGCAATTTCATAGGTTAAGACCTAATATTTATGTGTACATAAGTGTTGCCGTTTGTGCGCGTAATGGCTGACCGACTAATGTGCGAATGTGTGCGTGGCCGGCCTGTACGTACAGCGAGCTGGCCGACTTGTGTGACACGTTTTTTGTTATCGAATATCTTTCAGACTTTTTTTGTTCGTCCATATTAGGTACATGTAAAGTTTATAGTTTCCATAGGTCTTTATTATAGTAGGATATAAAATTAGTTAGGTACGTGCACCGTGTGAAAGCGATTGCAAGTCAGTACGTTTTACATTTTAGATTGTAAAGTATTACTTACAGTTTTTACAAAGGTAACACTTTGAGTAGGTACGGAGTTTCAATAGAATAAGGTTAAAATTCGCAAACCGCACTATGCGAGGAAGTGTTCCATACGAATATAAACCTTATAATAATGCCGATAATGTTCATAAATTCGTTTAAGCGAATGTTAACAAGCGTTTCATTCGAATATGAACATTCAACTCAGCCTATCGCAGTCCACTGCTGGACATAGGCCTCTCCCAGGCTGCGCCACAACACCCTGTCCTCCGCCTTCCACATCCAGTCTGTCCCAGCCACATTCTTGAGGTTGTCGGTTCACCTAGCTGGGGCGCGTCCTACGATACGCTTGCCGATACGCGGTCTCCACTCCAGGACTCGTCTGCTCCACCGGCCATCGGTCCTTCGACAAACATGGCCAGCCCACTGCCACTTCAGCTTGCTTACTTTGCAAGCTATATCGGGAACTCCGGTTCTTTTCCGGAAAATTTCATTCCTGATTTTATCCTTCAAAAACACTCCGAGCATAGCCCGCTCCAATGCACGCTGAGCGACATTGAATTTGTGGACCAGCCCAACAGTCAGTCAGTGTTCACGTTTCGGCGCTGTACGTTATAACGGGCAGGATGCACTGGTTGAAGACCCTTAGTCTTCAAACATTGCGGGATTGGCGACGAGAAGACTTGACGAAGTTTCCCAAACGCTGCCCAACCCAATCGGATCCTTCTGTCCGCTTCTTTCTCAAAGTTGTGTCTACCGAGCTGGATGAGTGATGAATGATGAGCTGGGCGACCCTTCGATGTGGATTGGACTCGGCAAGACGTGTGAATTGTACATGACTTTCGTCTTGTCCAAATTCATGCCGAGGCCAACCCGCCAAGAGACTCCATTCAGGCTGTGCAGCATCTGATCTAACTGCTCCAGCGTCTCTGCCATTGTGACGATGTCATCGGCAAAGCGAAGGTGTGAGATGTATTCGCCGTTCACGTTGATTCCCGGGCCGTCCAGTCCATTCCAACGTCTTGAAAACGTCCTCCAACGCATTGGTAAATAGTTTCGGGGATATCACATCCCCTTGTCTCACTCCTCTGAGCAGTTGGATGGGGCTGGTTTTCTGATCTTGAATCTGGACAGTCATCGTGGCAGCGTCATAAAAGCATCTCAACACTTCGATGTAGCGCCAGTCAATTCGACATCGTTGCGGGGAGGCCAGAACTGCCCATATTTCGATGGAGTCGAAGGCTTTCTCGTAGTCCACAAATGCCATACACAGCGGTTGGTTGTACTCCTAGGTCTCCTGTACAATTTGCCAAACAGTATGGAAATGGTCTGCGGTACTGAAGCCTATTCGAAACCCGGCTTGTTCTGGTGGCTGGAACTCATCGAGTCTCCTGGCGAGACGGTTCGTCATGACTCTCGAGAACAGCTTGTATACGTGGCTCAGAAGCTCTATAGTTCTTCAGCAAGGTTTTGTCACCTTTTTTGAAGAACAGAACCATCTCACCTCTGCTCCACGCCTCGGACGTTGTAACCTCTTGGATGACGGACTTAAAGAGACTCGCTAGCTCTTTCAGGGCTGGAGCCCCGCCCGCTATAAGGAGCTCTGTCGTTATTCCGTCACCCGCAGGTGCCTTGTTGTTTTATAGCTGCTCGAGAGGCACCATAATCTCGCTCTGGCCGACATCCGGGATGTCCTCCGTGTAGTGGCGCGTTATTTCGGCTCGGTGGTCATCTGTACTATGTCCCAATGGTTTCGCCATCCACGTTGAGTAAAGGTGTCCGTAAAAATCCTCGACTTCCTCGAGTATCTCAGACTTTGAAGTCACGATCCTGCCATCCGCAGTTCTCAGTCTCGTCAGATGGGGCCTCCCTAATTGCTGAGCGAACACTTTCGACCCTCGGTTCTGCTCAGTCGCGACCTTTATGTCGCGGGTGTTGGAGCACCGAAGCTCGCGTCAGCTTTCTGATCTTTAGGTTTAAGGCCCTCTTATCTGACGAAGACGGCTGTGTGTCCACACAGCCGTCTTCGTCTCGTTCGTAAGAGGGACTTATGAAGGAAAGACGACAGTTGCCGTCCGGCAACTGTCGTCTTTCCTTCATAAGTCCGAGAGTCTCCAAGGAAAGTTTGGACACCCTACTTTTTCGCTGCGACGGGAAAAGTCTGCGGGACATGTCGCGTAGTGCTTTGACCACCTCGTCACCAATATGAACATTAATGCTATACAAATAATGTTCGCTCGCTTAGCAAATACAAAGTTCGGTTTGTGAATCTTAACCTAAAAGCCAATACCTCGCTTTGTATAGGCTTTTCGTACAGTGAGAAGTCAGCTAAAGGTCGCTGCACACAGCGGGCGCGGCGCGGCGGGACGGGACGGCGACGCGACACTGAGCAGTTGTAATGTACTAGATATTACGGACGACGCCACACAGAGCCGTCCCGCTCGGCGCGACGGTAACGCCGCGCCCGCTGTGTGCAGAGACCTTTAAGGTCGCTGCACACAGCGGGCGCGGCGTGGCGGGGCGCGGCGTGGCGGGGCGGCGACGCGGCGCTGGCGCGGCGGCATCGGTCACACTGCGGGCGCGATCACGTCAAAAACACCTATATTTTGTATACATTTCTACTAAATGTACGTATAATCTTGTATTCCCGCTCGGCGCGGCGGCGGCGTGGCGCGACGGTTACCGTCGCGCCGAGCGGGACGGCTCTGTGTGGCGTCGTCCGTAATATCTAGTACATTACAACTGCTCAGTGTCGCGTCGCCGTCCCGTCCCGCCGCGCCGCGCCCGCTGTGTGCAGCGACCATTAAGGTCTCTGCACACAGCGGGCGCGGCGTGGCGGGGCGCGGCGTGGCGGGGCGGCGACGCGGCGCTGGCGCGGCGGCATCGGTCACACTGCGGGCGCGATCACGTCCAAAACACCTATATTTTGTATACATTTCTACTAAATGTACGTATAATCTTGTATTCCCGCTCGGCGCGGCGGCGGCGTGGCGCGACGGTTACCGTCGCGCCGAGCGGGACGGCTCTGTGTGGCGTCGTCCGTAATATCTAGTACATTACAACTGTTCAGTGTCGCGTCGCCGTCCCGTCCCGCCGCGCCGCGCCCGCTGTGTGCAGCGACCTTTACGTCGTCGTGCGTAACTGTCTATCTACAATAAAATAATCGTCCGGAAACCTATGTCGACTGTAGAGGAACAATTCCTACGTGACTTTAAAAACAAACCTTAGATGACTCCCATAAGGTCTTAATTTGTTTGACCTTGCCCGCCTATTTCCTCGCAGCTGGTTTTCGTTAGAAGGCAGCCACGTGATTACGTACACAGAGGCACGGTAATATAGACCTTGCGACAATGATGCTAAAGTTCAGTTTTAAAGCAAACAATGGTGCTTCATGAAATTTTATTAAGAAAACAATATTAAGCCGGTTCGTAACATTATATAAGCCATTGTTGTCTTACTACCTTTAGTTAAAAATATAAAAACACACTTTATTTGTAAACATGAACTACGGGGTTCAACAATTTTCATTGCGTTATTTACGTTGTTGAGCAGACAAATTTTTCGAACATTATAAAGCAATGGTTTAGCAATATCCTTAAAAATTATTCAGATTTTGATTGATACCTAGTGTGTTACACCATTAGGGTGCAGGTAGGTTATAAATTAAATTATGAATTACGATAAACCAGCGGGCGTCTTATTGATTACTCACTGAAGGTTGGTTGGTAGGTACTACGTTATAGAGTACCTAGACACACGCAACCCGAAATAGTGCGAGCACGACTCGCTCTTGACCAGTTTTACGACTTCATGTTCGAACGGCAAAAAAAAAACTGTCTATGCTAATTCCTGCTTAATCTGTCCCAGAAACGTCATTTTTCTGTGATATAAACTAAACATCAAAAGTCAAAACAAACATGCTTTATGAAAATCTTAATGATCCCTAACAATAATTCAAGTGACAAGCTGATGATTTTATGTGAAACTCTAGTTTGCAATATTTGAACATCCGTTAATCAAATAGTAACAAATTGCAACACATAAGTATCGCTTTTGATAACAGTCAAGCGATAACATCCTAACACGTTGTCATTCCGCTGTCATATAAAACAACAATGAAAAAATCGAGCGCGCTACAGTTTACCGTGATGTTGTGAGACATCTACTTACCTCCAAATTAACTGCGTCAACTGTCTCCAGAGGGTCGGTAGAGGGCGCTCGCATCAGAAACGAGAGGGCGTCGAAGTACTCCCAACCACTGCGCACAACTTGGCGTCGCTTTATTTTCCGCAACTCATTGTTGAACTGTGTGCGCAAATTGTGAATCTTCCTGCTCATCTCCTCTGATGTCGTCCCGAACATATCCGCCAAAAACTCCAATCTCGTCTGCCGCGCGTTCCGATCCCTAATCAACGGATTCTTTGTGTCCCACAGCTCCTTACACTCCTTCTCCATAGTCTCAATCAACTTCATCGTGTTCTCAGAGTTCCAGTGAACCTTAAATTTCGCACTATCGAACTTCATATCTCGCCTCGAATACTCCCTCTCACTCTCAGAGTCCATTTCTATTTTTGGAGAATACATATCGAACGAATTTGAATTTGAATCCATTATGAATGTCGCAATTGACGTTGTAATATCGAAAGCGCTCTAGCGAGACTGAGGGGCACGGCGGGCGAGATCGGCGAGACCGGTGTCTGGCGGAACGGCAACGTCGCTTACGTAATAATAGCCGCGCGACGTTGCGAGCCGGAACGATAGCGCGTGCATTTGCGTTGCATAGCACTGATTTCAAGGCGCTAAAGAGTAAAGAGCTGAACCATATAACCATATTAGTGACTATTAGCGCCAGGTTTATTAACAAAGGAAGTTTTGTTGGGAGTTTAGCCGGCACTGTTGAAAGTGGGCTAAGTAGATACAAACTGCGATCAAAAAGTGAAAGCGCGGGACGATAGTACGAAACGGAGATGTGCCTTCGGAAATGTGATATTTATCGAGTAATACACGCTTGAATACGAACACTATAAGAACCAAACTAGGTAACTAGGAACCAACATGGATGCATAAAGGTACCTAGTCTTATATGGATCGGTTAACAGTTGACTCGTAGTGAATATCAGACGAGAAATAAAGATTTAACGAGGAACACGTGCTGTATGAAAGTCATCAAACCCGATCGTTAAATTGTGTCCTGTTTATAGTTTAAGCAGCGTCTCGTCTGTTGATATTCATCAATAGTCGAGACGCATTCGACTATTGGAGTTAGAAACAACGCTACCTACATACAATATTTTTATAATATATAGACCATACAGAACTGACAATAGTAGGTAGTTTGGTACCTAGGGTTCTTCTAAGCAGAATGTGACTAATTGAACAGCTAGCAATGCAAATTTTAAAAGCAACAAGTAAGTTTGTACAAAAGTTAACACAAACCGCAAATGGTACTATAGATTGCCCTGAGTTGTCAAGCTGCTTAGGATTAGTTACACACTGCAAAATGTTTCGCAAACCTAGCCTCATTCCAGGTCCGCGTACAGGCAGAATTCGTTTCTGATCCGTGCGAGCAGAAGTTTTAATAAACTGTCTGGTGAACATCATTTGGATATATTCAATATTCGTTTCTCGGCATTTGTTGGTAACAAGCTTTTCACGGAAAAGTAATTGTTTACTTCAAAATTATTTGTATTGTCGACCGTGTACAATTTTTTTCCTAATTTATGTAAAAGGTATTTTGTACCGACATTCATATTTTTATCTCGTTTTTTAATTTTGGTGTTTATCTGTGGAAACTTGTAAATGGCCTTCAGTTTCATATTGTGTAAGAACACTGTGTACTATAGCTGTAAATTTCCCGAATATAATAAAATAAAATAAATAAACATCACACACGGGACCACAAGCCCACAATTTTTGAAATTAAAACCAGGCACTAATTAACTTCGGAGAACTTCTAGGCATTTCATTAAATACCAAACTGAGCTGCTATCACCTCAAATGAAGAATGTAAGGTCAGCAAGCAACTAACCACATTTAAAATAAATAACTCCCGACTTCAACAAAACAAATAACAACGAACTACGTGAAAACATTGGAACGGGAAAATTCAATTTCAACAGGAAAACCACTCTTGCACTGTAAAAGACAGCTATTTCCCTTTGAGCTCGTTCCCTTTTCCTTTTCATTTCACATCGATATCCGTGTAAAATTCCTATACAGGATGTAACTGAGAACATTCCCGGATATTCCCGGGAAAGCGGGCAGATCAATGGGTAGTATCCAGTGAAAATATCGGGACGGGACCGGGCCGGGATGGGATACGGCTAGGGTTGTTCAATATTTATTTTGCAAGCCATTTATAATTGTGGACGTTGCTTAGTATTTTGAACTATTTCGATGTTTATAATTTCAGTGTATTTAATTGGCACCTGTAATTAAGTTGGAATACTGTTACTAGTACTAGTAATTGTTTGATTTGCTCACAGTGCCTACTTCTACAGCTAGACATACCTAGATTCATTGAACATTGTTGAGCTGAGCTAATTGATTTCTAAAAGGAGAAATCGATTAAAATTTTCAATTAAGAGGATATTGTGGTCACGTGGTCGATGGCGTTCATTCCATACTAACTTATTACTCGGTTTTCTCCCTGATTAATGATACTAGTAATCATATTATTTTACTATATACTTAATGTATATCTACCACTGTACCTATGTTTTGTTCTTTGCCGTAATTATATTATTAACATAATTTAGACCCAAAAATAGGAGCGTTAACGTTTGTTTTCCCCTGTTTTTAATTAGAATGTTTTTAACATCAGCACATTTGAAATTCCTTCACAACATGCAAACGGGAGCATTATCCCGGGACAAAGGCGAAATTAAACGGGACGCGTTACAAGTGACTATTTAAATGACAAATAAATACTCGGGACAAAGGGTTACAACGAGCGTAACCCCGTCATTACTCGGACTTCGGTGCCATAATCCCGGGGACAAAATTTTTATGACTTTTGTTATTTTGTGAATCACTGTCATTATATCTGTACCTATACGGGTTATTGGTAAAACACCATCAAACTCTTAAGGGGTCATTGTACTCATCGTTATGAACAACTTCATGGGACCAAATATGAAATCGCGAAAAAAAATCAGCTGGTCCCTACATTTTGACGAGTTCTGTAAACATAAATGTAGGGAACAGTTGTTTTTTTTTTTTTCGCGATTTCATGTTTGGTCCCATACTAAAAGTTGTTCATAATGATGAGTACAATGACCCCTCTAAGAGGTTGATGGTGTTTTACCAATAACCCTGTATACAAGTTGGAGACAACAAAAAATTAAACTTCGTATATAATTATTGTAATGCCGTTCCTAGTCTGGGTTGGAAAATTCAATCGAATATATCCAATAGTTTAGTCACTGCAGATAGTCAAAGATTGGCAAAACCCATAGTCGGACCATCACTAGTACCTATTTAGTTTGTTTGAAAAAAATACCGACTTCAAAAAAGGAGGAGGAGGCGGCAATTCGACCGTATATTTTTTTTTATGTGTGTTCGCTGATAACTTTGTCGTTTTTGAACCGATTTTGGTGATTCTTTTTTTGTTGGAAAGGAAATATCCCAAGGGTACCATGATAAGGAAACCAGGATCTGATGATGGCATCCCAGAGAAATCGAGGGGAACCTTCGAAAATCGTAGTGGCGACTAGTGCGTTTGTTAATTTTTTTCATTAAGTATTTTAAAGCATTACTATTTAATGAAGGTCTGGGAGTCGATCTGATGATGGAGGCGAAAGACAGCCGAGGGAACTCCTCATCGATTTACAGCAATTAAATGGTGTATGGGCTTGATTAATTTTTATTGATGAGAACTTTACACCTAGATGGGTTGTGACTGTCATTAGGGGTCTGATGATGAAGACGAAGGACAGTCAAGCGAACTCCTCAACGTTTTACAGTAGCTACCTTGTGTTTGGACTTAATTCATTTCTATTGATGAGAACTTTACACCCATTATGGGTTATAGGTGCCATTACAGGTCTGATGATGGAAACCATAGACAGTCGAGGGGATTCCTCAACGATTTACAGCAGTTACCTTTTGTTGGGCTTACTTCATACGATTCGATATGCCAAAAAGTTCAATTCGCAAAAAAAAACTATTTTACAAAAGAAGAACCGACTTCCAAAAAAAACACTACAAAGTGAAAAATAACTTTAACACTTAGTAGGTATTGTGTTTTTTTTGGAAGTCGGTTTTATTTTAGTAAAAATCTTTTTTATTTCGATGGTCGAATTATTTGATTTGATAGTTTATAAAGGGGAATTATAAAAAAAACTAAAAAAAAAACTTAGTGACTGATGATGAGATACCTACGGTCTACTGTTTTAATAACTTGGGCGATATGAATTTGAATAAGCGAAAAATTAACTAAACTAACGACGAATATTGATTAAAATCCAGAAAGAGCACAAAAAAAAGGTAAGTTCTGCAACAGAAAAAAAAACACAAGTATACAACATTCAGTTTGCAGAAAAAAAAGGGTGACAGGACTGGCAGGGATATCGACACGCATACGTGTTACCATAGATTCAGCACAAATGATTCCGAACCCCCATTGTGCATTAAAAAAATTCGCTAGGAAAAAAAATAAAAAAAAACTGTTCCATACATTTTGACCGAAAAAAATCAGTTGTTTCATTGCAATACCTAACCTACGCTACACTTAACTATGAAACAGTAGATTTTTTATTTGATAACTGACGAAATATTTCTAGAATCATGCGCTGAATTCGTTGTTGTTGCGCGTTGATTTCCCTGCCACCCTGTTTATGTAATTTTAATTTTGTAAAACAATAAAATTTATAAGTACCTAACTAATTATTACTGGCTAAACCATATAACAATAGGCACTGGCCTTCTTCAAAAATGTCTAAATATTAGGAGTATTTTTTAGGTACTCGTGTGGGTTGCACCAAGCCCTACGTTATAGTTTTCGTCAAAAGTTAGCATTATCAGTGCACCGTCGTGTAAAATTACCAACACCACCAAAACTCATCAATATAATAAGAAAAATCAATATAATATAAATAAGAAAAATCATAACAAAAAAAATACACACAGAAATTACTTATAATTATAAAGCGAATAATGAAGTGCAAACGCGATCATCACGTCGCGTCGGACAAAATTAAATGACCTAGTACTGTTACACAGACCTAGAACAAATCACGGAAAGAGAAATATTAAACATGAAGGATTACAACTATACCTACAATTCACTGCCAAAAAACATTAAAGAAGCTAACACTAATTTATATATTTTTTTTAATGTTAAAGAAACACATCTTCGACGACTCCAACATATATAGGTACCTAAATAAAATATAATATTATTATCTAGTACTGTATAGTGTGCACTGTGCTTTAGATCAGTGCTGATAAAAATAGCGCGCTCGATGTGTACGCACGGCTACAGATCAAGCTATACATTTCCAGTATAAACTGATCGCGCATTGTATAGGATGTCCTTACAATGAGAGGTCAGTGTAAACTGGTACTGTATAGCTTGATGTGTAGCCGTGTGTACAACGACTCACCAGCTTTATTAAACAACTTTTATTACTAGCTCACTGCACGACGAGTGATCTGGACTAACTTAATTACTACCTACGTGTTATCATTAAAACTCTGTTTCTCATTAAATGATAAATGATTTTATTTCTGTAAATAGGTTTGTACAAACACTTTTACACGTCAATTGTATTTTAAAAACTAGTTGACGTCGGCGTTTCCTGTCTGACTACTCTGAGAAGAAAGGCCGAAGCAAACTCAGAGGTCAAAGTCTCTTTTAAAGTCCAGACATAGTGTTGGTCCGATCATGTGAAGGTAGGTCGTAGATCGGTATCTGAAATGGTCTTTTGAAGAAAGAACCACACAGATTGATTGGACCTGTCCAGTCAGTGCACGCAATTGTCAGCAATCGTGCAGCTCAACTCAGAACTTAAGGAGCTCAACGATTCAACGAACAATACCAAACGTGAAACGTCATTACGTGATTATGTAAATCTTTGAGAAATAAATTATATTTTAAACCGTAAAAATATGTAAAAGTTAAAGTTTAAAGGGTGACAAGCGACAAGGTGTCTTTTACCCCAAAATGTACCATCAACATAGTCGACGCATCGGCATGATCACTTTTAAACATTTTTCGTTTGCACGAAGTGCTCAGTCGGGCCCACAATTTTGTATTAAATTGATAAAATAAAAATAGTTTTTTTTTTTATTAAAAGAAACACATGTTTTAACCTTTTGCCTGGACAAAAAATATTTGGTACTTCCTTCCTTGATTGGTTGGTCAAATTGGTCATGGCGGGGGTTGGGTCTAGTCGCTGTAAAGAAGATGCGTCGACTTTGTTGATAGTAAGTACCTACGTGGGTATTTTTTTTGTCAAGGGCTTGTTGCTTGCTTCCAGCTTGTTGTCATCTCATCACGCTTTCAAAATTAACGAAGATCAAACTACAAATTTTTTCGGCGGGATTATTAATTAAGCGCGTCGCATTTCAATTCTGCTGCAAAATATTGTAGGTAGGAAACAAAGTTAAGTTAAAATATAATAGCCATTTTCTCATTTTCTTCAATACAAAGCGAGTAGGTATTGCTTTCATAGTTTTTAAAATATTATTTCATCGGTTCCTCGTTCTTCCAACGTAAAAATACAACGTTAGGTTAACCTAAACGCAAGTTTTATATGATCCACTGCAGTAAACAAAATCAGAAAAATATATGATATTCTTCAGGATATACGCTAGTTAGATAGTGTGTTGAAATCATAATACTTACAACTATTTTGATACGATAGAAAAGTCACAAAAAAACCTGTAAAAAAATATTTTAACGATTAAAAACCATATGCAATCATTTTTTTTTTCAGATAAGTAGTTATTTAAGAAACATATTAACGTGATAGTGTTTTCATTTTTTTGTCCCATCAATAGATTTTTTGTAAATAGAGAATTGCTTCATATTTTGCAATAAATTACCAGCTTTGTGTCATCGCGCTACTCTTTCTTTTCTATGCAGTCCGACAGTGACCGCGCTTTAGCTGTTGTCAGCCCCTTAAATACAAACTTATGTGTTATATACATATTATAATAGGTTAAAAATAACACATGAGTGAAGTTCCAATTATGTAAAACTATAGTTTCACATTCTGGTGTTTGACATATATTTTCAGAGAAAGAAGTGTTAATTTTAACAAGGTAGAAGCTTTGATTATAAATATTTTATAATCAAAGGGTAGAAGTTACTTGATTACAAATCCTTGCAAAAAAACACATTTTCGATGTGCTTATACAGGCGCTAGGCGGGTCAAAACAAAATAAAATCAAGCATGGGCCAACCTCAGACTAATAAAAGGGCCAACATTGAAAAGGAATTCAATGCCACACAAAAATGATGCTTGGGTAACCGTCCGATGTTGAGCAGTTAATTTTACAGTTATTTGTGTCGTCATTTTAACTATTGTTAAAATGGTGCAACCCGTATTTCGCTTAACGGGAGATTTGGCGGCTGACAATGCATTGGTTATCGTAAAAGTTACTTGGTGCAACTCACTCAGAATCTAACGATGATTATTCTGCCGTCATAAGAAAGAAGGCCGTAACTGATACTTAATTATGTAAAAAATGAGTTATTAACATACTTACCTATTTATTGTTACGCTGAAGTCCACCCTCAACACAACATATTTATAAAATCTTAAGTAGGTATTGCAACACCCTCGAATCACACAATAATAGGTAACTGAATCTTCAAAATTACTTCCGTAATTTTTTTCTCTTAAAAATTTCACATCGAAACTCCTTTACATTTTCAGTACAGAATGTGATCGAGGGATTTATTGGACAAGACGAACAAATGAAATGAGACGCGTTAGAATTGACCAATTAAACGACAAATAAAATACAAGAGAGGGACAGACAGACACGCTCGGGGTACATGCAGTGTGGCCACGTGTAACAGAATCTGTGAGACATTCAGGTATGTATTTGGTTCGGCATTTCGAATGATTCGAATAATTTCAGTTTATTTATTCGTGTAATTATCTTACACCCATCTGATGATAATTCATCTGGTTAGCCTTTTCCAAAGTAGGTATGTTGGGGTTGGCTTCCAGTCTAACCGGATGCAGCTGGAAACCATTATTTTACATGGATCGACTACCTATCTGACTTCCACAACCCGGTTACTGGGTAATACAATACTCCTAATTGGTAAGATTGCTTGTCAGACTTCAGAGCTTCTGACCCTTAAGAGCGATTATACCTTATGAGTGGCAACGTCGCAATTTAGTGTCATATTTCGTGGTTTTCAATTGTTATCATTTAATCGGAGCTATATTTTAAAAATCTGTTTAATCAACTTTTTAGAATTATGTGAAACTGTGTAAAAGCAGGCCTCCGTCACTCCATGTACTTGCGCGCTATAATTACCTACCGCTCGAGCGAGCGCTCTCGGACCGCTTGCGGTCCAAATTCGGTTCCCTGCGATTGCTGTAGGATCGCGCGGTGCGAAGCAATCACAACTGTACGCTTGAGCATTTAGGCACATTTTAGCATGCAGTGGTTGTTGAGGCGACGGAGTAGGCTATTATCTCAATAGGTATTGGAAATTTTCTAATGAGTGAAGTATCTGTTACGTAGTAACTATTTAGTAATCTGTGGTAAAAGGTAAGAAATCGTTGCGTTTACAGTTCTATTTATATGCAAATAATACATTGGAAACTTTCAGGGCATTATTTTCACTGTAAAATAACTGTAAGCATTACGGTTACATACTTTTTAAACACTTTCACGTAATTCTAAAAAGTTAATTAAACAGATTTTTAAAATACCTATAGCTCCGATTAAATGATAAAAATTGAAAACCACGAAATATGACACTAAATTGCGACGTTGCCACTCATACGGTATAAACGCTCTTAAAGACCGTCAAAGATCCACGGATGACAGCCGGAACCAACGGCTTACGTGCTTTCCGAGGCACGTTTGGATCTTGGTATGTAAAGATGGTCACCCATCCGCGGACCAACCGCGGCAAGCGTAGCATAACCTGATCGATCGACCCGTGCGGCATTTATTAGGTACTTAGCCACGAGCCCCTCAATTATCTTACACCCACGATGGGTGTAAATAAATTAAATAATAATTGTATTATTATATTTTTTCCTGATTTTAAATAACATGACATTACATCACACCTGTATTTCGTGAAGGTTTAGGCAGAAGTGTACTAACTTATAGCAAAGCATTACGAAGTAACTATTTAGTAATCTGTGCTTATAGTACGCACGGCTACAGATCAAGCTATTAATTTCTAGTATAAGCTGAACTCGCATTGTATAGGATTCCCTTATAATGAGAGGTCAGTGTAAACTGGAAATGTATAGCTTGGTGTGTAGCCGTGTGTACACCCACACTTCGTCAGTTATGACCAAAGACTACTATAGTATACTGGCAAGTTATGACTAAGTCCAAGAGTACGAGTAATGGAGGCGAGTCTATTCAAGTCTATTGCCATCTATCATAATCTAGAGTTCGGCCTGCTGCTGAGAAATTCCAGATGGGAAAACCCAATTACACTTTGCCTGATCTGCGGAGCCATTGACACACTTAAAATATTGATTGCTATGCCGACCATTTTGACAATTCGATAATATTCATCGCGTTATTTACGATGTTGATTCAGATACTTTATTTTCTCAAACATGTGTGTATACATACAATACAATGTATGCAAGATGTAATAAGTACATGGAGTTGTGCTAACATGTTTACCTGTCACGGTGTGCAAATATTAAACCGAATTAGAATTAAAACATTTTTAACTACATTCATTAACATTGACAACGCTGACATAAATAACAAATTTAAATAAATTTATTCATTCATAATTAATTCATATACAAAATTGTCAAATATTCAATTAACAAAAATAAAAAAAAAACAAAATAATGTAACGTAGATCCAAAATATTCAATACAAACATCATTATCAAATTCGATATAAATGATAAATGATTTTATTTCTGTACTACTTACAGACTTACTTTGAACAAACACTTTTCCACGTCAATCATATTTTTTTTTAAACTAGATGAGGTCGGCGTTTCCTATCTGACTACTCTGAGAAGAAAGGCCAAAACAAACTCCGCGGTCACAGTCTCTTTTAAAGTCCAGACAAAATCTTGGTCAGATCACGTGAAAGCTATGTAGATCGATGTCTGCAATGGCCTTTTGTGGAAAGAACCACACAGATTGAGTGGACCTGTCCAGTCGGTGCACGCAATTGTCAGTAATCGTGCAGCTCAACTTAGACTCAAGAAGCTCAACGATTCGACGAACAATACCAAAGAAAGGACATTTGAGTAGGCCGCATATATTACTCAAACTGCCAGATCATGATTACGCTGAGAAAAATACAAAAATAAATATAAGAAAACCAATGCCCGACATAGTTCTCACATTCACAATAATTAGAATAATATTATAATAATCTTTGAGGACCATGTAGATTTGTGTCTGCAATGGTATTTTGAGGAAAGAACCACACAGATTGAGTGGACCTGTCCACTCAGTGCACATTAAATTTATTTATAAAAGAGCAGGAGATGAGTTTCGCAATTGAGGTGCAGGGAATCGAACCCAGAACAGACAACAGAATCGCTTGTGTCCACTAGACCAACGAGGCAGTCAGCAGAGGCAGCTGCCAACCTATCTCACATTAAAATTAAACACAATGGATATTCATTTGTAGATACCCTTTGAACTTGCAGCCTACTGCTAATCATAAATTCATAACACATCAGTGCTTCGTTTGCAGTTTCGATTCATGTTAACAATGAATGATGAAACTTCGAGCTCCTATTCCCAGAAACCGTTACTGACAAAATATTCTTTGAAATTATTTAATTTCCAAGAAAATGAGAGCGTACTGACTGACTGGTACACTAATACGCTCGTGTAGGTATTAATAATGTGTTCAAAACAATTTCTGTGAAATCAATATTTTATCCAGGAAAACCAATATAGAATAAAACTTAAGCATAATGCTTAACCAACACGCACTGCGCCCGCGTGGTGGATTCTGGCCCACTCCCTCTCACCGAAAGGAGGCCTGTGTCCCAGCAGTGGGAACATTACAGGCTGATGATTATGATGATATGCTTAACGATGTTCGTGACAGTTCTTGTTCTGGAACCTTACGAAGAATTATCATTAGGTAGTGTTATTGTTTCTGCATCAAGAAAACCTCTTCCTTTCTCTGCGGTCGTCGGCCGATCACGAGGATACTTGGAGCCTATAAGTGCAGGATGTCAGCGCTGCCTGGACTTCAAGGAGAGATCTACCCTCACACCGGGATAATCCTACATAGGTCTACACCAGAGTTCCGCAAACTTTTGAGTCTCATATATCACTTGCTATGTTTTTCGGTTGACTTTGTCTGTAGGGAGATTTAGAAGAAAACAACAACCTACGATTTACAGGTCGTCGTCGACCCCTGCGGTCTATATAGACGACTTTGGGTATCATTGGTCCACACCCTCCTTCAAGACTTCGTATCTAGCGATAACGCCCATCATCTGTTAGTTTGCAAAAAACAGGAATGAAACGTTGGAACAGTTTCGAAAATCAAGACTAGGTCTGGAAAATAAATTCTGGAAAACGAGGAAGGACATGCTTTTCCGGTGGATTAACTAAGACTGTAGATAATACTGATGAACCAGAATGAGCCTACAATTCGATCAAAAGGTTAGTAAGGCATGACTGCAACCTATAATATTTTAATCATAACAATGGCTTCACTACAGTCGCAACCACAAACGTCGGTCGAGTGTTTAATCAATTATTCCATTAGCTTTATATCCGCAATTAACTATCCAATGGCTACCGCGCATACGTCAATAACACACGCGTTATTGTTGCGTTCAAAATAGTATGTTCTGTTATTAATAAATTAATGAAGCAGCTCTGTTTGATGATGATTGGATTATTGTTGGTAACTATAACCCTGGCAATAGAATAATTCAGATTTGACAGCTATCAACACACTTGTGTAGTGATGGGAAAAACAAATCAGTTGCTTTAAAAACTGATTCTCGAGACATATCGATTTACCATACTTAGAGTTTGTAATCGAATAATTATCTACATTGCTTAAAACATTCTCAGGGCATATCGTTTTATTACACGGACTAGTTTCTAATATTTAACAGTTATTTAATAGATAAATCCTAACTAAGTTTAAATTTGGGCGAGGTTCAAAGCCAAACCAAGACATAAACGAAAACCCAACATAGGTACTGATTTTTTTTCGCTTTTTGGGTGTGTGAAGTACATTGTCTTCCAAAAGACCGCTTTTGAGAGTACGTCCTCTTAGACATGTTGACGAGTTCACACGATAACACCAAAATCACGTAATAGTTAATCAAAGTCCGGAATTAGCAAGCCAAGGTCAACGAATATAACAGAAACAGTCCAAAAGTAATAGCCGAGTCAGAAAATACAACAATAAACAATAACGCAAACACTTCTAAAGCTGCGTCTACGCAAGGCGAGCCGAGCACGAGCGGAGCACAAGCGGAGCACGAATTCAAATGGCGAGGCGTGCTCGTTCGAGACTCCTTAGTCTGTCTACGCTACGCGAATTCATGCTCTGCTCGTTATCAGCTAGATAACGAGAGACTACGCGGAACATTGACGAATCATTGACGTGGAGAGAAAATTTGAGGTTAAAATATATTTTTCAATATCATGGGGTGTAATGGCAATGGTTTGGTCAGAACCTAACCATTTTCTCTAAAGACATATTAAATATCAAAATAAAGCTAGAAATATATGTGATTAGTTTTTGTTTTTATATATATAGTCGGTCAAAAAACGGCATAAAACGTTCACAACACTACGGCAACGAACCAAAAGACATGTCATTGTAATAACGTCCCGTCGGAATATTAATCAACGATTAATTCGTGTTTATGAGTGAATTTTTCCAATAAAAAGTGAACCTTGGTGCTTACGAATGATACTCATTGATAGAGTGTATGGTTAGCATAGTAATTAATTAGGATTATGAATTTGATTTTTCGATTTCTTACGTAGACGTTCGTACAAAGTTATCGCGGCATGTATAATGAGAAACATCAAATCAGCATTGCGATTCTGTAACCATCTCACCGTGAAAACTTAGGTGAAGTGAGCGTGGAGTGAGCTGTCAGTGTAGTCCCCACTGATGCTAGGGATTGACCAAGCATTACATGTACAATCATAATCGAGATTTTAATTACATTTTTTAGTGTTAGTTCTGTTGATCTTTTTATATTATTTCAAGGCTAGTATTTAAATGATTAAATACTATTATTTAGAGTATTTATTTTAATAAAACGGCAACACAGAAATTCAGTCAGAAACTAGTTTAGGAAAAAAAATAACTTATTTAAGTTTCCGACTGAATTTCTGTTTTGCTCTTTTATAAAAAAAAAAACCCGTTAATAGTAATTTTTGCCACTTAAATACTAGCCTTGAAATAATATAAAAAGAACAACAGAATTAGCATATTTTTTTTAAAATAAAATCTCGATTATGATTGTACGTGTGATGCTTGGTCAATCCCTAGCATCAGTGGGATGACACTGACAGCTCACTCCACGCTCACTTCACCTAAGTGTTCACTTCACGCCTTTACAGAATCGACATGCAGACATCTTAGATTGTCACGAGTTTAAGAGTTGTACAATATTGCTTTGATTTTGATGAATGGAAGAATATTTAGAAAGAAAGAAAGAAAATGCGTTTATTGGCATTACAGCAAAATAAATACACCTTAATAATTAATACTAAGTATAAAAACAGAATACAAAAATTATAATGCCAAACGGGCCTCAGCTCAGCATAATGTCAGATGACAACACAAGGTGTACCACCTGACGCTGATTTCATATAACATAACATAACATCAAGCTTGTAATCCCCGAAGGGTAAGGCAGAGGTGTACCTAGGTACACACACACTTCGCCAGTTATTTTAAAGTCTCATATAGTAGCAGGCCTCGAGCCTATTGCCGTCAACTGGGCTGGTACTGAGAAATCCCAGATAAATATATAAATAAAAATAAATACATTTATTTCTCTTCCACAAATAAATACAAATGAAAAACTTAATTCTTAAAGATACTTAAAAATATTATACTTTTATGTATTTATTTGTGTTATTATTATTATTATCTTGTTAAAAGACTTTGTTTTTCATTTACTCTGTTGTCTCGTTGTATATAATAGAAGGCCGGCTTTTGTCCATTTTTTTATTACAGACATATCCCACAAATTGTATTCCAAATCCTGGCCACTTACGCAATAGATATCTATCGCACGTCCCACTTACGTGCAGTTGTGTCCCGTGCAATGATTATGACGTGTGGATGTTGTGTCCACCGAGTTGTTTGTCTAAGGCTACATAATTACACATTAAACTGCAGTTAATTATATGGATGTCAATCACGCAATTGTTCTATTGTCACCAATAGCCATCGATTATTACATTGTTATGAAGTGAAATGATGTTTATTTTTGTAAGTAGACCGTTTAAAACACTTTTGCCTGTCAATTATTTTAAATTAGATGGCGCTGGCAGATCCTATCTCAAACAACCTCAGATGGTATGGTCTCTTTTAAAGTCCAAACTTTATTTTATAAAGATACTTAATAGGTGAGTGTAACAATGCAGGGCCATGTCTGGAAGGGCATTTTGAACAAAGAGCCATTGCAGCTTTGAGTGGACCTGTTAAGGCAGACGGCATGCATACATTAGTTGTCATTAAGCTCATCCCCATTTTATAATAGGGAGCTCAACGACCCGTCACATGACGCTACCAGATCTGCAATTGAATGCATTATCCCCTCCATTAATGAATGTGTATTACAATGTCAGCTAGACCCTGGGATAACGACAGGAGCATCAGTGTTGTCAACCCTACTGTTTTAACAGTAGATCTAGTGTTCTTTTAATGGCATCTCTGTTTTCTGTTTTAGTACCGTTTTTTTTGTAGGTACTTTAGTGCCATCTAAAGAAAAAATCCAAAATGTTTGTTTCTTGCTTTTCGTGAGGGTACAAACAAGGTCTACCGTCTACTGATTCTGGTGTTTAATCCAAAACTTATAAAAACTAAGTGCTGACTGCTGAAGGTATGTATTTTCGGATATGCATTTTTTTAAATTATGTATCTTATTATAAACAGTACAATTATTGTTCTAAAATTACTATTTATGCATTATTTTCTACTGTTTTTTTATGGTTGATTTGCTGTTCTAGTTAGTTAGAGGATGATGATGATGTATTATGCCAATTTCAAAGTTCTCACAAAAGTCAGCAAAAGTGGCTTTGTGAGTCCTGAAGTCTGACAGGCAAACTAAACTGAATATACCTACCTAACGAGTGACACCAATTATCTAGGATTCTAGGTAAAGGCACCAATTTATAAATTCGACTTACAGTCGATTTTTCCAACACCAGATAATTTTATTCGCGGAATAGTTTTGATAGTTCTTCCATACTTAAACTTCCAGACGTTAATTTTATTCCACGAATAAACACTATTTGTCGATTTAAAATCAGCCCGTTTTGTTCTCAACCGCCACTTGTTTCATATCCTGCGGCGTGTGTACCTATAAGGCTAAGCGCGCACTACGATTTTAATCGTTGCGATTTTTAAACTGCGAAATAATATTGCAAACGAAAATAATTTTTCTAGCGATATCCCCATCGATTTTTGACCGCAGTGCGCGGCCTCTAGTACATTGGTATTGTTCACAGATTTGCGATTATTATCCGCAACGATTAAAATTCGTAGTGCGCGCTTAGCCTAACAGGGAGTCGATTCCCGTATTTTCAATACTCAATCTGTCAAAAATTGTATAAGTAGCGTTTACCTACATTTTTGACATAATATGACTGTCGCTGAGATGAGATTGGGACTTGATTTTGAATATTTTTAATTACGGGAATTGGCTTTTGGGTATGTCAGTATTCTCTGACAGCTCTCTGTCTATAAACAGTTAAGAAATAAGAAATCAATTTGCCTAGCCTTTTCCCAACCATGCTGGGTCAGCTTCCAGTCTAACCGGTTGAAGCTGAATACCAGTATTTTACATGGAGCGACTGCCTATCTGTAGGCCAATTCTCTTGCTTAAAAAACGTTCAAATTCAAGTCGCAATCTCATTTCAGCGACAATCAATGTCAAAAACCTGTCAAAAATGTATGTAAATTGATTGTAATTTTGACAGATTGAGACTGAGATTAGAATGCGAACGGTCTTAAAAATACGGGAATTGCCCCTCTGACCTCCACAGCACAGTTACAGGGTAAGTAACACTATCGTGTTTAACGTGATCTTTGACAGTCTTATCGAAGGGTATCCCCTTCGGTAGGACTGTCAAAGATCTTCAAATGACAGCTGGGACCAACGACTTAACGTGCTTTCCGAGACAAGGATGAATCTCAATATGTAACGGATGATCACTCATCCACAGACCGACCTTGGCGGAGCACGCGGAGCTTAACCTGCGATCGTCCTGTGCGCTGTTAGTATTTAGCCACGAGCCGCTCTCCCAGCCAATAAACATACCTATAAATTAACAACTAGGTACCGCTGTTAATTTATGACGCCCTGATATCGTAATCGTTAATGTCTTCCACTAAACTCATTAACTCTGAGTGTGAACTTATAAATACCACACTTTCATTATACTGCATAGGACATACGGTGTTCTTGAGTTTATCGGTAGCAGGCAGCACTTTACATTTTATTGTTATGAATAGCTTTACTAATAGCTAAGTTGTTTTTAAATAGAAAAGAAAATATGGCCAATAAGCCTTTATAAACCTTATCTTATTTTTTGTGTTCATGTTATTTTTTGCGTCATGTTTACCGCCAATAAACGCATTTTATTTCTTTCTTTCTTAAATAGTAGGCTAGCCAAACCTCGGGATTGAGTCTGGGGGCCTACTCTCTAAGTCCGTCAACGAGGATACGAGCCCGTCCGAAAGTAGTTCGATACTTAAATGTAAACCGTACCTACTCCCGATTAATTAACTATTACGGAAGGGCAAAAACACTTCTGGTGTAAGTATAACTGTCTAAACGTTTTGTCTTAAATGTTTAGTTCGGGCCCCGAACTAATCTTATGTCCATAAGTGATACCTACCTACGGAGTAGCAACTCCCGTTAATCCGGCCGAAACTACGGATTTCGTGCTTAGAGAGTAGACCCCAGGATTGTCCGGATTTGGACACCATGTCCGCACTTTCATCCGAACTCGTAATTACGTCCGGATTTTTAATATTTGTTTGCACGAGTCGATTATATTCTTCGTCAGTACCTAGTCATATTTATAATAATATTTGTATTATTTATGCAGCATAAGCAGTATATTGTATGGTCTTTTTTATATTTTAATAAATACATCATTATTACATATACACACACACATATATTTGTCCCAAAACGATGGGACACTTAATATCATGTCCTGCGTGTCCTATCAGCTGCACGTTACAGGAGCAGATTGATGGACGCTAGTTAGTCATGGCGCCAAACACGGAGCCGAATTCTGGGCCGAGTCCATTTAGATTGCCATCGATACGCTAAGAGAATAGATTACATAATTAATGTTAAGAATATTACTTCGGCCCCTCGTAAGCCTTCCAAAGGACCGGGACCCTAGGATCCCGAGATTTTTCAAAGACATTTAAATAATAATAGTTTTCTTTATTCACACTTCAAGGTCACAAAATCTGTGGAGCCCTGACTCTTGTACTAGGAGTTCCTGTATCACAAGAGCCAGACCTCTCAATTTACAGGGAATATGATGTAGAAGCACGATAGACATTTTTTTTTATAAATTACAGTTATAGCACTGACTTGTAAAGGAGAGTAACCAAATATGGGCTACCATTTTGTTTTTGCCGTAAAAATAAAAAAAACTATTAAAACATTAACCATTTATTGACGTCAAAGTAATCACACATACATTTTTAAAGAGCTAAGTAACAATCTTATGTTCCTAATATTATAATATATTATTAAATGGAGCATTAAACAAAATATCAAAATAGACGCTAAATATGGAACAGGTACTCAAAGCTGTCTATGTTGATTTTGAGTTTTTTTTAATTTACATATCCATCTCAATTTCTCTGAGACTGGAGACTCTCTCTCCTCTCCTGTACACACAAAAGTGTCTACATCTACAGTACCTACTTTTATTTACTGCAAGTTTTCTCAATTTATACAACAAACGCTTGTTTAAAAATACGAAAAAAAAAAACTCTGACTTCGCAAAATATAGTGCATAACGCCGTCTATTGGTGAGGGTAAGCTGGCAATTAATGCACAATATTCTGTCCAAGTACCAAATTTTTTTAATATCGTGAGATAGGACATCCACTTGTTGCATGCCATATCACGACATCATTTTTCTTCTCGTCAAATGATTTTAATGAGAAGTGGGACAGCATTTAAACAAGCAGTCATTGATATGTAGGTATATTCAATTCATCACACATTGACAAATACCTACATTATGACTTAAGGTATATGAATGAGATTTATTTGATATTATACAGGACAAATTAAATTATGTAGCGAAACTGTGCAGACGTAATGGGTATCGATATCTAATCACGATAAAAATACCAAAAAAAGATTTGATGTATTTTTTAGGGGTCAACGACCGCTGGTAATGTTGTTACTTAAAGTATGATTTGAGAAAATATGTTTTATCATGTTGAGACATCGATACCAATCACGTCTGTGAAATTTACACAAAAAATACTGATATTTATTTATTTATTAAAACTTTATGCACAAGTAACAACTGTACAAAGGCGGACTTAATGCCTTGGGCATTTTCTACCAGTCTACCTTAGGGTGATGCAGAGACAATACGTAGTAGGTGCAAAAATAACGAAGCATTCAAAGCAAGCAAGTGAATACACGAATTTTGGTCTATGAACTCACAAAAAAATCATCTGATTAATTTCTTTTTTGTTTTATCATGTTTAAATATCGATATCCATCACGTCTGTGCAGTTTCGCTAGCTAATTTAATTTGACCCTGTAGATGAAACCTATAATTTTGTATGTTGAATACATCATGAGATGCTAATTAGTTAATGTACTATTATTTTTGTCATCTAACAAACATTATTGTTAAAAATTAAATAAAAAGTTATTCCCAACTCGTTTTGAAACAGTTACATAATAATATGATGACCATTACAACAGCACTCCTTTTACTGAAACATGAAATATCACTCACCCCGGTCCCAAACAACATCTAAAGAAAAACTTTATCATTCTAATACTAGGAAAAACCAAACTTTAATAAAACTCAAATAAATGTAAAGTCGAAAACTTTTACTGCGGGACTATTCAAAGTCCCACAAGTGTCGTATATTAATTAAAACGAGACGACGCGTCGCCACCCCCCCTCCCCCTTGAGGGATACCCTGCACCCCCTCGCTACCCTCGTGTGCACGAAGGATAGCGAGGGAGAGTGCCGGATTAATATCTAAATAATGAGGATGATGCCACGCCCTCACTATGCAGCGATAGCAAAAAAAGTGTATGAATTTAGAGTAGTTTAAATAAAATAAATGAAATTAAAAGAGAATTATCGACGTTGCTTTTTGTAGATATCTGGAACTCTTCAGTTCCCAGCAAAGAAAAGGACACCCTCTGTTTTCTCGCGTGCCTTTAATTCTTTAGAGATGAATAATAAATGGATCATGCGAAATGGTTACCCTGCAGCTACCTCTAACGGCGTTTTTGCTATCCTATTTTAGCGATTATGAAAAGGTTTAGCAGTAGACAGGTATAACAATATTAATATACTTTAGGATAATTATAAACAAATCCGAAAACAATGGTCATGACTTCAGCAGATCTCGCAATAAAGTTAATGTGAAATTTGTAAAGTAAGGTTTAAACACAGTCTACCAAAAAGCATGCCGTCTGTTAATATTTATTTGTCAATGGTTTGTAGGGTTCCGTAATAAAACAGGAACCCTAAGGGCCAGCCGGCCCACTGGCGGCACGGCACGGCAAGGAATTTTTATTCTACGCATAATAATTTTGCTTATATGTATGACAATAAAATTGAAATTTCAATGGTGATGCCTAAGGACGTCGTGGCATGCCTAAAGATACCGCGGCATCGTTGCCGTTATAATTTAAATTTTATTGTCATACTATTGAGTTACATTTCTATTCGCCGCATAAAAACCTCTTGCCGTGCCGTGCCACCAGTAAGCGCAGGCCCTAATAGTTTCGCCAAGTGTCTGTCTGTCCGTGGTTTAACTCAGAGACTCTTGGTAGTAAAAAGCTGCAATTTGGTGTATGTATATTTAACTATGCCAAATTACAGGTTTTAGTTATCTAAAGTAACTTAGTTTTTCATTTTTAGAAAGAAGTTCCTGAACGCTGCTTGCGGTAGGAGTTGACTGGTAGAAATCGTCACGTAAGGAAAAATTGTTATGCCCCCTCCATGCGACTTTCTCTCTCTCTCTCGGTCTCTTTCTACGTTTTTTTTTCAAAAATGCTATGCAATACAAACTTATTTTTGCGATCGATAAAAACAACATTGTGCGTACGTAAATATTTACCCCAACTACGGAACCCTGTTCGGTTCACTGTGCGTGGTCCGACATGCACTTGGCCGATTTTCTATCAGAAAAATAATATTGAAACTAAAAATAGGTAAGTAATCCAACTTTTTTGCAGACCATCCCCAACCATATCTCTCGAGACAGCTCTTGACATCGGGGGCGAACTCGAAGCGAAGCGACGGCGACGGCGGAAAAAAATGTCGTTCCCTGTGATTTACCACCTGTCACCCTGCCTACCCAGCACCACTATCTGGAGGATAATGTTCACGCTTCGATTGATGAGCCCCGATATTGGATAGGGTTAGCTGTTAGCTCCTTCTTTATTGATGGTAGCGAATTGGTGTTGATAGAGGGTTGATTTAGGTATGCGAGGTTCGAGATTTGTCTTGGTTGGATTCTGTTTATGACGTTTTTAGGGCGTGAAATCTATCTCTAAATGTATTAGTTCGTTATTCTTGGGGAAGACCATAGGCTGATCATAATGTTGATCGCTGTTAGCAAAATCAATCTGCCTAGGCTTAAGCCCAACTGTTTTGGGGTCGACTTTCAGTCTAGCCGGATGCACCTGATTTCCAGTATTTTACATGAAGCGGCTGCCTATCTGACCTCCATGATACCCTTGGTAAGACTGGTTAGGAAAAGATCTTAGTCATTAGGTGTTCAGAAGCCCGAAAGTCTGAACTTTTGGGCTTCTGAACACCCGTAACCACTGTGAAAGATCTATGAATGACAGCTGGAACCAACGGCTTAACGTACTTGCCGAGGCAAGAAGAGGTCTCTATATGTTACGAATCCCATCCAAGGACCGACCTCGGTAATCGTACCTTCGATAGACCCGTTCAGCTGTTATTATTTAGCCACGAGCCGTATACCGCTGAACACTGTCATCGTCATCATCAAAATAAATGTATTTTGTGCTGGACGAGTAGCAGACGTGCTTCTAATTCGCTGCGATACATGTTCTTGAAAACGTAACGGTATAAGCCATCAATCATATCTTAAAGTACTATCACCTACGTGTCGAGATTTCTCTTTGAGAGCCTGTTTTCCACAAGGCACCGCTTGGATGTGTGCAATTTATCAAACGCTTGACAACTTTATTCTTTGCAGATCCACCTGCCAACTTTGCTAGCTTAAGCATACTCAGCCTATAACATTCTGACTGCTGGGACACAGGCCTCCTCTCGGTGAGAGGCAGTGGGCCGTAATCCAATCCACCACGCGGGCCCAGTACCTACGGGTTGGTAGATGTCATTTATGTCTTCGAGTTTTTGGTTCTAGGACATGCCGATTTCTTCACGATGTTTTCCTTCACAGTTTTGAAGATGATGTGATGAAATAATTTACAGAAAGTAAAACGCCTGTGCGCACGAGAGGAAACCGTCCTAGAACAAAAAATTCGAAAGACAATTGACATCTACTAACCCGCACTGGGCCCGCGTGGTGGATTACGGCCCACTGCCTCTCACCGAGAGGAGGCCTGTGTCCCAGCAGTGGGAACATTATAGGCTGATGATGATGATGGATGATGATGAAAGCGCCTGTCTGGGTTCGAACCTATGATCTACGCAACTTATAAGTCGCGGCCGATACCACTGGGCCACCACTTCTCTAACTTAGCTAATCTCGACGAAAACATACAGAATCAGAAATACGTGGAGAAGTCATTCTCATCGTACACCAGAACTTTAAATCATAAAGGAATATACTAGTAAATTAACAACCAGCTTTATCTTTACACCTCTCTGCTTGCTGGACGAGTTGTATAGGCCCCAGGCACCAGCGTACCTATCACTAAACCTGATATATGATACGTTATCGTTTGTACCACTTTATCCAGTAACTACGCAGATACGAGGCTTGGGAAAAGATCTCAATTAAAGCTATGCGTGCAGTTTGTTGGCGAATTCCTAAGCTTATAAATAGATATTCTAATGTTTATGCCTAGTTTCTGAGATCCTCAGATTAACTCTTAATACAAGGACAAGTACCGATGTGACGTTTTCTGGACAGTTGTGACGTCGACGAAGGAAAACATCGTGAGAAATCCTCGACTTTTACTTACGTAATACAGGATGTAAACAGTACAGGTTGAAAACTTGCGCCAACTTGACATAGGAGGTTCAGTAACTATTACTTAATCATTATAAATATCATTTCCCAAAAATACATTCTTTAAAAAAAATCGTGTAATGATCGTCTGAGATAGTGCAAACTAAGTTATTGCCTTCAAGTAGACACGAATTATCGTAATACTAGCAAAAAAAAAAAAACAAAATTAAAGTATCAATGTTAGCGGGCGCTCGAAGAGCAATCCATTTATCGCAGAGTCCAAGTTGCTAGCGGACATTTACCTAATATTGACCGTTCCTACGAAAAAAAAGGCGCGACGACGCGACGTTGCCAAATCGCTTGCCCACGCGCACGTGTGTGCATCCCTTTCCTTTCTTTCGGCCGAATGACATAGGTACTTTAAATTTTCTGTATAACACGCTGAAATATATATTTTAATTTCAACGCCAACATGAGCAAGTGTAGTGATCAATATTCGTGCCTACTCTGCATGAGAAGAGGCTTTTTGTCCTGCAGTGGGACAAAAATAGGCTGGTATTATTATTATAATATTAGTACGTCGCAGTTCTGCCCTAATTGTTAAATTGTTTCGAAATGCAATGTGTCATGTTGACGAACCAATAGCTTTTATATCTACCCTACTAGAATCTACCCGTGACTTCGTCCCCGTGTAAATTCTTGTTCCCCCGACCCACCCCCTCGCATCGCATCGCTTGCCCACACTCTTACTTTGTTTTCGCTTAGCGTTCTTTCTCATTTTTTTCTTTTTGCTCGGCTCCTAAGGGTTGTAGCCTGATGCTAAATACCCTACAGCCTTCCTCAAAAAATTGGCTATCAAATGCAAAAGAATGTTTTCAAATTCGAATTCGACCGTTAGTTCAAGAGATTACCCCCTACTTACAAACAAACAAATTTTACCTTTTTATAATATTAGTATAGATTTATCTATAGCTAAACTCCGGTTAAGTAAAGATAGGCACAGTCACTGAAATCGGGTTTTAAGAACTTAATTTAATGGTCTAATAAATTGTCTACAACCAACACTTTTAGAACTACACTATAACATAAAACAGTTCTCCAAAACGCCCGCCCTTTAGCACTTCGTAGTATTTTAGCAGGGAAGAAGTTAAAAGAACTTGATTCTACAATAGTATGCGACGCGACGTAATTAAGACTACATAACAATGAGAAAAAAAACGGATCAATCGATAAATGAATCCACTCATCCCTAGAGACGACGCAGAAGCCTTAATTTAGGTATTGGTGGAAATGACCAGCACATGGCACTGAGCTCCAGTCTTTCGTCATTCTTCTTGCTGTCTATCAAAATAAGCTGATTGCGGTTGCCTGCAGATGCTTACATTTCCTATTATTAGAAAATCCCTAATCTTCAAAATGTTACTATGGTTTATGTAGGTAACTCAGTCTAGTCTTAGTCGAGACAAATTATAGAGTTGTACAGGTAGCTACATACTGGTCGGTCAACATTTGAGTAGGTACCTAGGTATTCAAATACCATATCATAACATCGTTTCTTCTGAGAGTAGCCAGATAGGAAACGCCGTCCTCATCTAGTTTTGTACAAACCTACTTACAGAAATAAAATCATTTATCATTTCAGACCATTTCAGACACCGATCTACATGGTCTTCACATGATCTGACCAAGATTTTGTCTGGACTTTAAAAGAGAGTGTGTCCTCTGAGTTTGTTTCGACCTTCCTTCTCAGAGTAGTCAGATAAGAAACGCTGACCTCATCTAGTTTAAAAAATATGATTGACGTGTAAAAGTGTTTGTACAAACCTAATTACACAAACAAAATCATTTCTCATTTATCAACACAATACTTGGTACTAGTAGGCACCTAGTCACCTATGAAAGAAGGATTCAGATGAAAAAATAAAGTGATGCAATTAATGCTTCAAGCAGAGTGAGAGCAGTGGGGTAATTACGGAACAAACTGACAGTAGGAATGGCTTTCATTTTGACACTTCAACAACATTCATTGCGTTATTTACGTCGTTGAGTACACACATTTTTCGAACATATGAAGCAAGGGATTAGCAATATCCTTCAAAATGATTCAGAATCTGATTGATTCAGAAGTGTTAGGCAAAGCCAGCTTTCTCAAGCTGATGAACCTACTTTCGCCTGTATAGTATCTATCTGCTGGCGTTGTTAATTGGATAGGTAATTCTCATCTGGCTTAATCAATCTGCCTAGCCTTAGCCCTTTTCTCTATGTTAATGTCAGCTTCCAGTCTAACCGAGTGCAGCTCAATACCAGCACTTTATAAGGAGTGATTGTCTATCTGACCTCCACAACGCAGTTACTGGGTAACACGATACCCCTTGGTAAGACTATTTGTCAGACTTTTGGGTTTCTAACTACCCGTAACGACTGTCAAAGATCTACGGATGACAGCCGGGCCTGGCTGGCTGGACGTTCCAGATCTGCTGGATGAAGGTTGTTGGACATAGTTATAGCCATCATGGTGACATCGTAAACGTGTTTCAAAGCAATTCAAATTAGGCCTGTTGACCTCGTATTTGTTTTTACCACTTTTGGCAACAAATTTCATACAATTGAAACTATACTAAAGTTGAAACTATCTAACTGTCACATAGACAAAAGGGCCTAAATACTCTTTCTTCCATTTTTAATAGATTTCTAATGTTATTCTGTTCAATATCTTATCTCATGGCACTCTACATTCGTAGCATAGCGTCGACTTCGTTGAATCTTCAAACGAAGTGAATCAAATACGGTTCGAACATAGATGGCGTTAGCTACACCGTCGAAATGCTTGAGGAAAACTCCAAGGTGACCAAATGTTCTTGGTGTCGCTCGTTTTTTATTTGTCTATTTAACAATAAGTGTTATTTGTTAGTATTCTCAGAACATATTTTTTTTTAATTTATGTGTATAATTTAGTCTGCAGGTTTGAGAATTGTTTACCTTTTCATACCAGAATGTTCAAGAAACATCGTTTGAAAGTTATAGATCTGAGCTATTTCAAACTTTCAACAACCCATAGTCAGATCATCACATATCACCGATAATTTCATTATTTATGAGGACCCTCAACGAAATTCTTTCCCTAAAATGCCAAGTCCGAACCGCATACCTGTCGATCCTTGCCCGAAGTCGCAAAAAACACGAGCAATCTCGAAACACATTTTAATAGCCGTTATTTAGCCGACCGGTGACGGCACAAAGGCGGTTATTTATCGCACGCCCTCTCTCATTGCTTCGCCGAAGCACGCTTCAAAAACAACCTACATGCTCACAAAATTTAGGAAAATGAGCCTTATCACAACGCGTTACAGTTACATTTTAATTAACATTCGAAACGAATACGACGTTCAAATTCAAACATGCGAGACTAGTAATCATTCGATGTCCGATTCCAGTTTGTCTTATCGGTGTTGTTTCTCCATACGATTAACAACCTTAAGCTTTCTGAGGCTAAGTTCAATTTGAGGTTTTGTTTTCCACCAGAATAATATTCATGTTTCGTCTGGAAGTTCGATAATGAATCGGCGTCGGCGACGAACAAGTTCGGTCGATTCGCGCCGTTTTCATGTACAGGTGTATTTCAAGACTCGGACGAGAATTATAATTCGTGCCGCAATTAGAGATTGAGAAGTTTAATTTGTTTTCTGTCTTATTAGGATGATTGATCACTTATTTGTGGGGAATTAAACATGCCAAAGGTGACGTTAGAAGATATCTTGCTGTTTAATCTGAAAGGTGTTATTATGAGACTATTAAAATAATAACATCATGGTGTCCATTAGACACAAATGTTTTGAACCAGCTGTTCATTATATGATATAATAATAATATATGAGACAACTTCCACACAAGGTCTTCAGGTCCCGAACTAGGCAGAGCCTATGGTAGCCTATGGTAACCTGATGACTGATATACATACTTATATACATATACATATGATGTGCACCTACCTACTTTCACGCAAATTAAATTTAGGCTAGTCGTCTATTGTTTCCCAGTAATCTCCATCTCTCTGTTTCTTTCCTCTCTCTCCTTGTCAGAGGATTTCCACATACAAAAGTCAAAAGACCGTAAGTACTGTACAGGTTTCAAACACTTATATCTGGTTTCTGAGGTCCTCCAGTAACTCTGCATAGGTAGTTATTAATTCGACAAAGTTACCAAATTTTTCAATAGTCCTTCCTTACTAAACTGAACGTTCAGAGACAAGTATTGGAACTAGGGTATAGCAATATCGAATAGATAAACTCTGGTTAAGAAACCTCAGAAACGGGGGTTAGCCATCTCGACTTTCAAAGGCACCTTCAAACAGGCGCGACACGCGACGCGAATCGCACTCGATACAAAGGCACCGCCTACCGCGCGATGAGCAGTGCCTTTGTGTCGCGTGTCGCGCCTGTTTGTAGGACCCTTCATGCTACATTGTTACATATAGGCTTAGGTATCCAGATCAAGCTTCCTGCCTTAGCAGAGACCAAAGCAGGAAGCTGATAGGCAGAGGCCTGTCCTATCTAAATTGATATAATATTCTCAGGTTTAACGTGCTATACACAGCTCGATATTGGCGTCTCCAGTGAAAGACACTTTTGAAATCAGCACGAAGAAAGGACTTGAGAAGGTTTATAACTGACTGCTCTGTGAGGTACAGCTGGTACAGCATCAGTCTTTAGGTGAGGCAACAGATGAATTAGAAGACGTTTATTGTTGACTTCCATTACCGCGTATTTCTTCATTTCATCATCATCTTCATAAAAGACGTCCACTGCTATGTCCAGCAGTACTCCTCTACAGCAGGCCTCCCCCAAGCACTGCCACTTCGAACGGCTCTTTGCTTCCCGCATCCATTGGACTCCCGATTTCTTCGTTTCATTCTTCTTTTATTATAAGACATGACAAAGAGATTTGTAAGGTAGTAGTAACCAGATCAAACACTATCCGAAGATAAAGAATGGAGACTCTCTTAAAAAAACAAATCCTTATTGAAAAAGAAACTTCAAACCAAATCCAATAGCATTATCGGATTATCCGACCTTTTCTGCTCCAAACAAGTCAAACAACCGTAACCCGTAAATAAACTAAACCATGAACACATCACGCGAATCTGTCCCGTCGTATTTTTCACGTCTCTAAACGAAATAAATCCCCTCAAAGGCAGAAACCGCAAAATAAAGCAAAACACACGAGGTGCCAACATTATTTATTCACTAAAAAGAGGAATCGGGGGCGGAAGCCGTGAAATTGAAAGAAAGCCGCGTGTAAAAAATAAAGTATAGGTAAATGGTGAGGGAGAAAAATAAATATAAGGGAGTGCAGATAATCTCGAAATAACAGTGAATAATGGAAAACAAGCAACTGAATTAACTTTTAACTCGTGGGCTGCTTGAAGTGTATCAAAAGCGGGAGTTAAAATTTCTCTCTGTTTCACGTTTTTCTGGCTTGTTGCCAGGTAAGCTATTTTAAATTAACTCTTCGTGTCTACATTGACCAGTCCAGCGGTCGTTTCATTCATGAGATCCGAGATGCTTTTAACACCTATTTTGTTCAGGATTGAGGTTGCAGATTTTTGCTGGGTGTAAAACCATTTATTCTTAGGAAAGTTTATGGGGGTGAATTATTTGTTCTGGTACATACATACCTAATTACGGTTATCGTTTCTCAGAAAGAACAAAAAACATTTTCATCCCACCATCTCGGAAAGAGTATTTTTAATCTTCAATATCTGAGTGGAAAAGCCGTTTTTATTCTCTAGAGGATAAAGTAAATTGAATTTAGAACATCGTGTGCACTAAGTTTGTGAATTAAAAAAAACATTAAACCTATTTACTGCTACCTCTATGGTGCCGAATATATCATACAACTTTTTTTTAATTTGTTAAAAACTCAGACTCGGAACCTTCTTGGTGTTCTTTTTTCAATTTGCTTTGTACGCGGTTCTTTACGCGGCATTTTTTCACGTCATTGTTAAACCTTATATTAAAAACAAGAAACTTGAAAACAAGTGAAAAAACTAAAATGAGTGATTCTAGCGACGAGGAAGTTTGCTTGACGCCAACAGAATTGACTGAAACTGTTAATAATGCGCAAATGAGCTTTCTCCCTCAACAATCACGCGAGAAGTATTTAAAACAGTACGATATGTTCAACACGTGGCGACTAGCAAAAGGAGCCAAAACTTTCTCAGAAAACGTTTTGCTGGCATATTTTATAGAATTATCCGAGAACAAGAAAGCAAGCACTCTATGGAGTACGTATTCGATGCTAAAAGCAACAATAAAGATGAAAAAAGACAAACATATCGATACCTATCCTAAATTAGTGGCATTTTTAAAAAGAGCCTCATCTGGTCATCAACCAAAAAAATCGAAGGTTTTCACAGTATCTGATATTGAAAAGTTTCTTAACGAAGCACCCGATTCCGTATATTTGGCGGCAAAAGTAAGTCAGTTGCACATTCAGTATCTACTTAAAGGTCGCTACACACAGCGGGCGCGGCGCGGCGGGACGGGACGGCGACGTGACACTGAGCAGTTGTAATGTACTAGATATTACGGACGACGCCACACAGAGCCGTCCCGCTCGACGCGACGGTAAACGTCGCGCCACGCCGCCGCCGCGCCGAGCGGGAATACAAGATTATACTTACTACATTTAGTAGAAATGTATACAAAATATAGGTGTTTTTGACGTGATCGCGCCCGCAGTGTGACCGATGCCGCCGCGCCAGCGCCGCGTCGGCGCCCCGCCACGCCGCGCCCCGCCACGCCGCGCTCGCTGTGTGCAGAGACCTTTAGTATATTAATCTCAATTAAATAGTATACTTAGTAGATGTTGATAGGCATAATTATGCGTTCATATCAATTTTATTCATTTATCTACTACAATACTCTTTACGTTACAGGTTGTTCTTATTATTGGAATAAACGGAGCATGTCGAACTAATGAACTAACACAACTTAATGTCAAAAACATTGAGAAACATTCAGATGACTTACTATTAATTAATTTACCTAACACAAAGACAAAAAGAGACCGCAACTTCGTCATTCGCAAGGAATACGTAACGATTGTTGAGAAATATCAAGCCTTACGCCCGCCTAACACTCCAATCAATCGATTTTTTCTACAGTATCGCAATGGAAAGTGTGTTAGACAGCCTATGGGTACTAATAAAATTGGCAGTATCCCACGAGAAATAGCAACATTTCTTGAACTTCCAGAACCCCTGTTGTACACGGGTCATTGTTTCCGACGAACTTCAGCCACACTTTTGGCTGATTCCGGAGCTGATCTCCTGTCCCTTAAGCGCCACGGAGGCTGGAAGTCCAATGCAGTTGTAGAGGGATACATAGAGGATTCCATCCAAAATAAGTCTAAAATATGTGAAGGCATCGTAGGAGCCATTACACTGAAAGAGCCTCAATCGGATCCTTGGACTGGCCCTTCTACATCAAAAATAAGCCGTTATGAAACACCTAACCATCTCCCTCTCTCTCCAACATTCACGCCAAGGGAATCCGATGAATCGGTACAACTATTAAGTATGACAGATAGTTTACCGAAAAACAGTACACAAGTGACTAACACCAATATTACAGTACCAAACAAAAATATTACACTCAATTTAAATAACTGTAGCAACGTTACTTTAAAATTTTCTTAATTATACCTTAGTATTATTTTGTTATAATTTAAAGATTATTCTGTAATACTTACCTGTCATAATGTAGTAATTAATACCTAAACTGAAATAAAAGTGTACCTATCTTGTGATTGTAAACGTTTTTTTTTGCATTTAGTCATTTCCTCGCTGAGGTGGAATGAAAAGTTACGTGTTGCACTCGAGTGCAAAGATTTTTCACCTCGTGCTCTTTTGATTCCCTCGCTAACGCTCAGGATTCTAATTTTGAATCACTCGCTGCGCTCGTGATTCAATTTTAGAATCCTTCGCTTGCTCGGTCATCAAAATTGAACACGCGGTTAAAAAGCAACTTTGCACTCTTGTATAACAAATAACTATTAAAAGGCAAGGGAGCACAAGCAAGGTTCCACAGCGAGGTCCGTTACAAGACAGCTACGATACGGACTTCGTCTAGGCCTGCGGGATATTGTCTGCCTTAATAAACTATCATTTCATCGAGCGCCAGAGGCTCGGGGAGTTAGGAAGTGGAAACCAGTAAGTACATCGCGTATTGGTGAGTTTCTGCACTGGATACGTAAATATTCTAGTTTTCTAATTTAAACATTATGACATCATAGGTCATCTAATCTTCATCAGGGCTGTCAAAGTTTCTTTAAGTCTAGAATCTGAAATTTCAATCATTCCTTTATAGAATGATGACTATAATTAAGCTCTTGTGTCAGTCTTATTAAACTACTTATAGATATTACCTAATTACCTTACGAGCCATTCAGCTCAGTCGCTATTGGTAGCTTGAATGGCGGTCAAAGCTATACTTACTTGCTTCAGCACCGTCATCCACGCAGGCTCTTTTCATAACATTCCATTTTAATGTATGTAAAACAATAGGAAAAGCATTACTGACAAATTCTTTTCACGAAAATGCGATGTCTTTTTGTCTAAAAACACAATCTCGATGTTGATGTCTACATCAATCTCTACAGAAAGGTCTTTCCCCAGAGCATTATCGTTTTGTCCAAGTCCTTTCCGTATGCAAACAATTGGAAATTTTATTTACACTTGGCAATAAAACTGATTTCAGAGCTGAGTGGAATATAAAGTAGACGATGTAGTGTTTATGATCTATTTTATGTTTTATTGGGACGTCATACGATGCGCTATCGCTTTGGGTTTTTTAAAGTTATATTATTAAAGTCGTGGTTCAGAAATACGTCAGCATTTGTATTTTCTTGGAAATAATACCCGTAAAGTTGTTACATGGTTGTGAATTTTTAAGGATCGTGTGGACGTGTTTTCGAGATGAGGCTTTAATGTAATATGATTAACATTATATTCAGCGATGGCGTTTTGCGTGGATATGACGCATATTTTCCCCCGACTTGTTCTTTTTGTGTTTGTGTTCTTTCTTTGCGTTATGTTTACTGCAAATAAACGTTTTTATTTTCGCGATAATAGATTTTTGTTTCGGGAGATTCTTTTAACGCCCTATCTTGCTTTCATATCGTTATTTGTTATTATTGAGCATGTTAAGTGTCGTAATACTTAGAAATGTTTTTTTCGTGTTCTGAGTGTGTGCTTTCTTTAACCTAATACTGTACCTAAACCTTTGCAACCTTTTATCATTATTTTACTGTAAGTAAAATAATATTTATCTTTAAAGGTTTTTTAGGTAATATAATATAGAATAGAATTTTCTTTATTAGGGTAACCGGGACTCAACAAGATTGTTAGTAAAACTTACGACTATGTTAGTAAGCACAGACATTAAATAAAAACAAGGAAAACAATACAAGAAATAACGGTGGCTCACCGTTGCGACATCCCATGAGATACGGGACAACAGCGACCCATGTATACACAATCCAGGCGACTCGCAACCATGCTTAAGACACTGTTGGAGCTGGCGGCATGGAAAGAGCGACTGTCGCAACCCAGCGCAGGGCACGCCACGATAGCGGCGGTAAGACCGAGGGGTCTTCGAGGTCTTGAGGACGCCGTGACGCCTCTCTAGCCACTCCTCAAAGAGGTTTGAGGAGTGGCTAGAGAGGCGTCACGGCGTCCTCACCTACCGCCTGACGCAGGTCCTCACCGGACACGGATGTTTCGGGAGGTTCCTGCACATCATCAGGCGGGAGGAAACGCCCGGGTGTCACCACTGCGATGATCGCCCCGAGGACACGGTGGAGCATACGAGGCGATCGGCAGCGGCGGCGATCTCTCACGCCCGGCCCTGGTTCAAGCCATGGTCCGGGGCGAGGGGGAGTGGGAGGCAGTCGCCTCCTTCTGCGAAGCAGTCATGCTAGCGAAGGAGGTGGCGGGACGGGAGAGGGAAAGAGTCTCCCGTCCAAGCCGCCGCGGTGGACGCTCCGGGCGTCGGGAGCCGCGTGACGACTCCCGGCCACCGTAGGCGCGGGCCTGCGGCAGGTGAGTAGGTAATGGGTAGCTCACCATCCGATCAGGACCAGGCCCGTGCTGGACTCCTCAAAGAGATGTCAGCATCGAAGAGGGGGCCCACTAGGGCCCAAGCCTGCCGGGAAAGCGGGATCATCCGAAAGGGGTACCGCTGACCCGGAACATAAAGGGCCAAGGAAGGAACACGGGTGGGTTTTAGTCAGTAAGAGTCTGACACTCCCTTACGTTCCACCCAGAGCGGGAGGGGTCATTTGATGATTTCCCATCCTCAAAAAAAAAAAGACACTGTTGGAGCTGTCCCACACCCTGCGCACCAGGGAAGCGCACCTTTTACGCATTGTTGAGCAAAAGCAAGCAAAGCAAGTTTCGTTAATTTTTTAAAAACGTTGCCCCACGCGCAATCTTACGCGAACATCCCTGACGCACTACAGAAACCGCGTATATCTAGCCCACAGGCTGAACGTGTAAAAAGCAGTACAGTAGGCTCGAAAGAGCGTGATTTTAACAGAAAGTGAGCATCGTGAAAACCTGCGAGCCAGCATGCTTGCTCTAACTGACAACGCCCTCCGCTCCTGTTCAATGTCATCATCGTATTTGAGGTTGAGAGTCAATATATGACCAAGATACTTAAACCTGTAGACTCTCTGCAAAGGTGTACCATAAAGTAACACAGTCGGTACTTACTGAGTATAGATTCTGATACTTATTAGATTTTATTTTAGTTTATTAATAAAGATTCTTGATAGCAAGGTTCCGACAAATGAGATAGAGACAACTTTTTGCATTGCAGACCACTCAAATGCTCGACATAAATCATTTTTTATTTTATTTAAGTAAGTATTTATAATAATATAGATACGTAAACAACAATGTGAAACTTTGAGATAAGTAATCTCGGATGGACGACAAGACAGGCCTGCCGTCCGGAAAAACGCAAATCGATGTTGGTATCGAATAAAGAATGCTCACTTTATTGGTAAAGCTCTAACAAGATGAAATAGCCTGAGAACTTGAGCAAATAGAGGTTTGGATCCGGTTACATTTGCATGAACAATACGACTACGACCACAGTCTGCAATCTTGTTGATTGATGTTAATGCCGATTGGGCGTGCATTTTCATTTATTGCTTCTTTGGGCAATATTAAAAGGCTTCTAAATGAAGAAAGAGCCGTAACAGGTAAGTAATAACTTTATATAAGTAATACCAATGTACAAGGAGGCTATTTATACATTGGGCATTGTGCCCACGGCACCTACCAATATTGTTTCTCTCAAAATGCTTGGAGATGTGAGCATTTTGACAACCTGCTTCGAGATGAATCGAAATTGCTGTACCTACTGGCCAAATACATGCGAGCAGCGGCCGGCAAAATTTGTATGATAATCCATATCTGTCGTAGTTTAGCGGCCAAATAAATTACATAGTAACCTCATATCTATCGTGTAATTTAAAAATGGAACGATCTTTTACTCCGAAACATGGCAACCAAGGAGGTACCTTATCAAAGATTTTATTTAAATTTCGAACTGACTTGCAAATAGAAAGCTGTTTATTGAAAAAAAAAAAAAAACAAATGAACACTTTAACGCGGGAAAGTTATTGTTGTTCGTTGTTCGAAAAAAAAAAATTGATTTTAATAAAAATTGTATTTTGAAAAGTAATTGTATTTTAATTTCCTCGCATTATTTGAGCAAAGTAGGTAGGCTATACAAGCATTGGCCACAACTAGGCATTGATGGACTTACGTTCGTCCATCAATGCCTCTTTTGCTGGCCGCTGCAGTAATGTACTTATAGGCCAGTATTCCGCAAAACGGATAAATTCATCAATGCCTCCATGTAAGCCTACTCTCTCAATTCGTCAACGAAGAAACGGGTCCGTCCGAAAGTAGTTCGATACTTCGGAGTTAACCCTACACCCGATTAATTAACTTTTTCGGACGGGCAATAAGGACATCGGCAGTAATGACAGCTGTCAAGTGGTGTTGTCATTCATTATTAGTTGTCTCGAAGTAATATTATGTCCATAGCGTCGCCTTAGAGTGACAACCTCGGGAATGCATTTTTACTTAAATTTATTTTATTGCGTTTCTACACACATCCTGATCTGATTAATTTGTTCGTTGATAAAAGCGGGTTAAATTTCCGCGGGTAAAAAGATGCCGTACAAAAACTATCCAGCACGCAGTTTTTTCTTCCTCCTGAAAAGTTACTTCTTTTACACTTACGAGGTTTTCACTCTAATACGTTGATAGGTGATACAGAGTAGCACACGCCCGTAACTTCGGCCGAAACTACGGAGTTCATGCATAGAAAGTAGACGCCCAGGTGTTAGACCACGTTCGCACGGACGTAAAAGTATCGCGATTGGATTTCATCGCGCACTGGATTTTCAACTCTCGGTGTTGAATGAAGCACTGATAATCTAACAGAGTGCATCCCAGCGCGTCGAAAAAACACAGTATTGGATTTTCAACCCTCGGCGCTAAACAGTGCGTTGAAGATCCAGTGCGCAAAAAAATCCCGCCGTTATATTTTTTAAGTCCGTGTGAACGTGGACTTAGGGAATGCAGGTAAAATATGAAGGAGGGGATTGGCAGTCGGTGGAGTTTCAACTTGCGTATGCATTAATAGTATTTTGAAACCCAATTCAAAGCAAACTGCAGTAGAATAATTATTTGGTCTTCGTTTTAGTTTCGCTGTCAACTGGACATTTTTTTTGAATAAATTAAGTAAAATGATCGCATTTTCTGACGGTCTGCTTATGACTTAACTGTTCATTTATCTGTCCCTTTATTTAAAGGAGGCAGCTCTAATTGTAAAAATAAACCTACCTAACCTAAGCTTCAGACTGGACCGGAAGCTTGAGACTTAAAGACCATACACAGCAGAGGTTCACACTATTGCTCTGTGACTGAATTAATTCAAAGACTGTGGTAAAACCAAAGGTACCAAACGGAAACCAATTAATTAAATTTCTCTATCGCCCCATAACCATTTAATACGAGTTAGACTAAATTGCTCATTAATTTATTGGCTAAGGAGATAAGATAGGATACATTAAATCAGCTGTACATAAATTGCCCACGCGCATAATCTTAATTTACTAATACCATTACAAAATCACGTCTATTAATCTTACATCAAACGCGTAGGTAACATTGAGGTCACCCATCCTCCAATAGGGTAAGCAGAAACGAAAACAAGTGTTACAATCCTTCAACATTCATACATCTCAAACTCGTATCGAAGTTTAAAAATAGAACGTTGAGAGCTCATCAGTAGTCTGCGCGCGCGCCGACGCGAACCTTCGGGGGAACAATAACTAGCTGTTCGGCCGCCGGTGTCGAAACACGAGGTCGCACGAAGGTGAGCCGAGTGCTAACACCACGATCACGACATACGCACACAATGACATGTGCATATATTTATAACAACCAGCATTCTGGACCCCTGATCGTCTCCTACCCTCCCCTATTTAGTCCTTCTTTGCTTACACTTGCGGGGGATACTATAGGTCATCTTATACTGGCTGGCTAGTCCATGTGTGTGGTATTTACGTATAGCCCCGTCTGTGTATGTACATTGTAACGTCACACACACAAACAAAGCCTCGGCACGCAAAAGCAAAACATGCTGTCGAAAATTGTATGTATGGTCAGCAAACAGAGTTGTTTATTTGATTTTCTTTAAAATACGTTTCATTTACTTAATCGTTTTACCTCCGGTGAGATTAAATTGGTTAGATGAACGAAATATTGTGGTAATGTTGTTGCAGTTCAGTAAGTATCTCTTAAAAAAATAGGATAGCATAAAAAAGTAGAATCTTGAAAATACAAACCAGTCTAAATATGCACCTAAACCAAAATAAACAAATTCTGGATAAGTATAGGATTATTTTTGATTGGAATTGTTCTTTATCAACTTCGCATTGAAACTGCACTTTAGGTAGAACTTATAGCTAAGCATGCTTAAATCCATGATGACTTGTAGATCAAAAAGTCCTACACTATTATTATTACTATTGCACTGACGATTTCATCTTCCCTTATTATAGTGGCGTCTTCCAGCACAGATGGAATCACGTATCATCAAAGTCAAAGTCAAAGCATTTATTTCAAATAAATAATAAAAGGCACTTTTGAACGTCAATATTTACATTAAAATAGAATTGATTCTAGTCGCCCCTTCCAAAAGGTAGTTTCGTATGGAGAAGAATGGGCAAGAAACTCCACCGTTACTCTTTTAAAATGTGTTACAATATTTTGTATACATGAATTATAATTATATGTGAAGACGATGCACCTATAGTAAAATTACCCTACCACAATAGGTAAAAAGAATAAAAAAATGTAGCAATGACAAATAAGTACTTAAGTTAATTATTATGTGATAGATACATGGTGCTCATCATCATCATCATCATGTCAGCCAACAGCAGTCTGCCGACTGACAAGGATCATGTGCCCCATTTACTGCAAGCATCATCTTCGAATTTTCCACCTTGCGAAGATCCACGTACCCGGGAGAAGCAAATAACAGGAAACATTATCATCTCCATGCCATCCATCACTAGATCTGCTTTGCATCTGCATTTCTCATCTACCAGCCACCGTAAATCAATTCCCCAACCAACCTGATGAAAGCAAAAAATAACCAGTTTCCAACTATGTAAATATCTATGCAATAAGCATTCTATTAGACGATGTAGCCGCCCTATCTGACGAGACTGTTGTGGATGCGGCCGACGAACTGACAAGAGTGAAACTGACAAGACGTCAATTGTAATAAACAGCGATAGATAAATGAGAGAGAAGATTTTATTCGATAATTTATCAATAATTTGACAGTACTATATTTATAGATTATTTTGTATTGTATTTTATTAATGATAGAATTGATAAGCCTTCTATTACGTATTAAAATTTTGACGGATTAACAAATGTCACAAAAACTATGAAATGTCACATTTAATATTTTAATGTAAGACTTGTTGGCTATCGGTCCTCCCCAGCGGGCTCAATAGGGCGTCATTTGCATTGGTAATGTGACCGCTTGCGTATTGGTAAACAGAGTGATTTACCGCGCCTCGCCGCGACCCGCGACAACCGCGCCGCCGCGCCGCCGCCGCCGCGCCGCCGCGCTCTCTGTCATAACACTCTCGGCGATCAATCACGTTTGTGTGGTCCGAAGCTTTTCATGTAGTGTTGTTAGGTACTTGGATAAATATTGTAGGTACGTTTTATTAAACAGGACAAACACTGTAGACGTAACTTTTTTGCATAAGTACATATCCTCCTTATCTATAAAAATCAATGCCACTTTTCGTTGTAATTTTATAACTCAAGAACGGATGGACCGATTTTGCTAATTCTTTTTTTTGAATATTCCTTGAAGTACGAGGATGGATCATACGGAGAGAAAAAAAAAAAA
The DNA here is from genome assembly GCA_937001585.2 of Brachylomia viminalis. NCBI lineage: Eukaryota > Metazoa > Arthropoda > Insecta > Lepidoptera > Noctuidae > Brachylomia > Brachylomia viminalis. Next base: position 8,579,206 of record OW443304.2, read on the forward strand.
AATGTTAGGCGGTACGAAGTTCGCGGGGTCAGCTAGTTTATTATAATTTCATAGTACACTCACGTTTACATCTGTCAACTTTCTCAATTACTGTCATTTATTTTCTAAGCAAAGGACAATATAGTTTCTTCTTCTCCTTTCTTTAGACTACACTGGCCTTCGAAACTTAGTACCTACAACACTTAAAATTGCAATACCTTTTAAAGTACTTACACAAGATTGTATAAAAAGCATTACAAAAATAATTTTAATATTTTATAGGTATAAAAACTTTATAGTCGATAACCTTCTTTTAAACAATGGCTGCAAACAACTTTATAAACAAAAACACTCATTTTCAAATTGCTGTGTCACTTTTGACTTTTTTGTTTCTGTTTTTGCTTTCACGTTTATATTTTGATCGATGAATTTTGATTCAAAAGCCAAGTGTTTACAGCAGTTTTGTAGTATGGCCAAATCACGTTATTTGAGTTCAAAAATTAAAAATAGTAGTAATGTAATAAAAATGACATGGAGTATCATTAATAGCGAAACGGGAAGGTCATGCAACCGATGTAGTGACTACAGCCTTGCTATTGATGACAATATAATTAAATCTGATTCTCAAGTCGCCGCGGCCTTTGAAAATTTCTTTGCAGAGATTCCCGTATCGACTACTAAATCTCTAAACTCTTCACCCACTGCTGCAGAGTCTTTACTTAAAGAAAACATTCCAGTTTGTGATTCTGAATTTCATTTCGAATATGTCACTTTTAAAGATATAAGTAAAACCTTTCACACGTTAAATGTCAAAAAGACTGCAGATTTATGGGGTAATTCTGTGGACGTTGCTAAGTCAATTATAAATATTGTAGCACCTACTTTAGCTGTTATTTTTAATAATTGTATTGACCGTGGTGAGTTTCCTGATCTTATGAAAAACAGTAAAATAATACCGTTGTTTAAATCGGGTAGTACATCAGACCCTACTAATTATAGACCTATTTCAGTGCTACCTACATTTAGTAAAATTTTTGAAAAACTTATTTTAAATCAAATGCAAAGATTTTTTAATGTACATAAATTACTGCATAACAAACAGTTCGGTTTTACAAGGGGTCGTTCAACTACTGATGCCGGAGTTGAACTTCTAGGGCATGTATATAATGCATGGGAGGACAAATGCGATGCGTTGGGCATCTTTTGCGATTTGTCCAAGGCATTCGATTGTGTTCTTCATGCAACATTAATCAGGAAACTGCACCACTACGGAATCCGGAACGCCTCTCTGGATCTTCTTACTTCTTATTTAAGTGATAGGATTCAGAGAGTTGATGTTAACGGGAAAAGATCTCCCGGATCGGTAGTAAGAATGGGGGTCCCTCAAGGCTCAATTCTAGGTCCATTTTTATTTCTTATTTATATAAATGACTTGCCTTACCTCATAAAGGATGAACATGATATAGTGCTGTTTGCAGACGACACTTCACTTTTATTTAAACTCAAACGTCAGCAGCTGGTTACTGACAATGTAAATAGTGCCCTCGCAAAAGTAGTTAACTGGTTTAATGTTAATAACCTTCTTCTTAACGAGAAAAAAACGAAATGTATTAAGTTTACGATACCTCATGTTAGACAAGTAGAAACAAGTATTCTCATAAAGGGTGAAGAGTTGAAACCCGAAAATACCACAGTATTCTTAGGCATAACTTTGGATGCCAAGCTTCAATGGGGCCCCCATATAGATAAATTGTCAAAGAAGCTTAGCTCTGCAGCATACGCCGTTAGGAAAATTCGTGGTTTAACTGATTTAGAGACAGCCCGTTTAGTATACTTTAGTTATTTTCATAGTGTAATGTCGTACGGTATTCTGTTGTGGGGAAATGCCGCCGATATTCAGACGATTTTTGTTTTACAAAAAAGGGCAATTCGTTCAATTTATAAATTAAGTCCCAGACACTCCCTCAGAGACAAATTTAAAGGGATTAATATAATGACTGTGCCTTCTCAGTATATTTATGAAAATCTTTTGTATGCACATAAAATTATTAATCTGTTTAAAAAGTACAGTGATATCCATAATTTAAATACTAGGAACCAGCACAAATTTGTTGTTCCTACTACCAGGCTCAAGAAAATAGGTGGCTCGTTTAGATGCCAATGTATACGTTTTTATAATAAACTTCCTAGCCACATTCAAGCACTAAGCCTTAATAAATTCAAATCTTTTATAAAAAGGAAATTATGCCAGAATGCCTATTATACTGTCAAAGACTATATTGAGGACAAAAAGGCTTGGGATTGAGTTGCTCCAATAAAGCACAGGCAATGTTAATTTATTTTATTTCGCTAACTATTTTTACTTATAATCTTTGCTATAAGTATCTATACTTATTTACATATACAATGACACTAATATTTACTATTTAAAGTATTATATTATTTTAAATTATTGTGAATGTGAGGACTATGTGTGTTTTTGTTGCAGTTTTAATCATGTTCTGGCAGTTTGAGTACCTGATGCGGCCTACCCAAATGTCCTTTCTTTGGTATTGTTCGTCGAATCGTTGAGCTCCTTAAGTTCTGAGTTGAGCTGCACGGTTACTGACAAATGCGTGCACTGACTGGACAGGTCCACTCAATCTGTGTGGTTCTTTCCTCAAAAGACCATTTCAGACACAAATCTACATGGTCCTCAAAGATTATTATAATATTATTCTAATTATTGTGAATGTGAGAACTATGTCGGTCATTGATTTATTTATATTTATTTTTGTATTTTTCTCAACGTAATCATGATCTGGCAGTTTGAGTAATTTATGCGGCCTACTCAAATGTCCTTTCTTTGGTATTGTTCGTCGAATCGTTGAGCTCCTTGAGTCTAAGTTGAGCTGCACGATTACTGACAATTGCGTGCACTGACTGGACAGGTCCACTCAATCTGTGTGGTTCTTTCCTCAAAAGACCATTGCAGACACCGATCTACATAGCTTTCACATGACCTGACCAAGATTTTGTCTGGACTTTAAAAGAGACTGTGACCTCTGAGTTTGTTTCGGCCTTTCTTCTCAGAGTAGTCAGATAGGAAACTCCGACCCCATCTAGTTTAAAAAAAATATGATTGACGTGTAAAAGTGTTTGTTCAAACCTACTTACAGAAATAAAATCATTTATCATTTATCACGTAAACTTTACTTATCATATAAAATCCATCTTTCACCTAAAGAATGTGCAAGAATCATATCTTTTCTGGAACTAGGCAAAAGCATGAAAATTGCCGGCAATATTGCAAAAGTTGCCAAAACTGCCGCGAATGTTTCCAAACTTGCCGGCAACATTGGCAAGAAACGTGTAAATTGAAAACATATTTTACTTTATATAATTGCATAGTAGGATAAAATAGCGGTTTGCAGCGCGGTAGTTTTTATGCTTATTTACATTATCCAACAGAAAATTTTAGGTTTTGCCATTTTTTCTTATTGATAAACTAAAGAAAAGAAACATGCTATCCACGATACTTCATTGGTGATGAAACCATAACTACATATTTTAGAGATATCGTCAATTTATTTTTCTCTTTTCTTCTCTGTAACCACACTTGTATGTAAGAAAGTATATACATGTATATTTATACATATCTGTATGTATAAAAGGGTCAAACCTTGCGAGAGGATTTGATAAGCAACAACAAGTTGACGTTTTTAACTGACTTCAAAAAAGGAGGTTCTTTATTCGACCCGTAAGTAGGTATATATATGTTTGTTTGTACGTCCGCGATTTTCTCAAAACCTACTGATACGATTTTGAAAATTCTTTTGACGGCACGATTTGTCAAGTGGCTAAGCGACTAGTGTGGGGTAACGTAGGTACTAACGTAGCATTCAGCATTTAAGTTATCGTAAATCAAAATAAGGTTACAAGGGGTATCTAATGCGAACAAAAAAAGTCAAGTTTATTTCTATATATATACCTACTTTGTTTTTTTTAGTATATAAGTAGTATATTTCTTTAATTTTTAGTACTTATAAGGAGATTTTGATTAAAAACTGTTCATTTATTTATAATATTTTTTTAAATTTATTTATTAAAACATTATGCACGAGTAAAAAAAATACTGTACAAAGGCGGAATTAATGCCTGAAGCATTTTCTACCAGTCAACAGTCAGTCAGTCTTTGAAATATCTCGGGACCCTAGGGTCCCGGACCTTCGGAAGGCGTACGAGGGGCCGAAGCCAACTCGCAGAGGCTCCTTAGACAATTTTAAGCGATGAGGCACCAACCGACGATTATCTCTGTATTCATTATGCAAGTGCACCCAAGGACAACCCCCCGTTGGTGCAGGACTATAGCAAAACTTAGGAACAAAACATATGGGTTTGGGTGGCTACAGTGGATTGGTTACCTAGAACTATGGGAGGACTATGGCCCCTACCTGATCAATGTTTTATTATACACGGAAAAACTGGCAGGGGGTGACTTGCAAACTCAATAATGGGCCCCCGGAAACTGTCGCTAGCACTTAGTGGCGTAGGGACAAGGGGGCGACATATCGCGCTAGAGCGCTCGAGGAGTGGAGCTGTATTCCACGACTATCAGGACAATCCCTGAGCCCGGAAGATGGTCAAAATCCCAACCAGCACTTACTGGAATACTTCCATCCACCGAGCACGTTTGCTCTTGCGAATCTCCACTCAAGCCGGCCAACAAAGGCAAGAAAGAGGTGCGAGCTCCGTTCCCCGTCATTGTTTATTTATTTATTTAACACTTTAAGCACACAAATGTACAGAGGCGGACTTAATGCCATAGGCATTTTCTACCAGTCAACCTTTGGGTGATGCAGGGACAAACTGTGGCAGGTGCAAATTATAATGATATTTTAGGATAAAATAATTTAAAATAAATAGACACGTATTCACGTACGTACATACGTTGTTCACTACAGCTGGCCAATAACGGCAAGCCAGAGATGAGGAACAAGACTTTACCCGGGAGGTAGGGTCCGTGGGGTCGCTACTGCCCAACAGCTTGCCACATGCTGCCCTGCGGGTTTCTGTATCCCTCTTGGTCTGGCTCCTCACGGTAGCCAAAGCAAAGTAAACTCTACCGGCACAAACCTAGAGTTCTGTGTTTTCTTTTATTATCTTCCGATTCATCCATAACGTAATCGTCATCTGCTACATCGTTTTCAATGTTCTCGGCTGTCTTTTTATTTCCGTCATGGAGCCCTAAATTTAAATAATAAATAAATAATACGGGACAACATCCACACAAGGTCTTCAGGTCCCGAACTAGGCAGAGCCTGTACTACGGTAACCTGATGACTGATATACATACTTATATACATATACACACCCAGACACAGATCAAACAGACATGTTCATGCACACAAATGTTTGACTTGTCCGGGGATCGAACCCGGAACCAGCGGCTCAGAAGGCAGGGTCGCTACCAACTGCGCCGACCGGTCAGTCAAATATTTGCTCTCACCATGATCAGTTTTGACAACTTATAAGGTGTCAATCTGTTTCTGGCTAGTGTGTGAGTTCTGCCAAACAACGACCAACCTAACGAGCCCAATCTCGGTAGGTTTACGTTTATCAGAGCGTAGATCCTATGACTATCTTCCAACTCCATCATCAGGCTGGCACAGTATTATCATAATATTGCGTTCTCACCAGACTTACATAAGTATTTATAATTTCAGCACTATCAGACTTCAAGAAATAGATGAAAATCGATATCGATGTTAATACAAACAGATGAAGTTACAAAGAAAAATCCAAAAAAATACAAAAGAACAGTTGTATGATTTATATTTATTTCATTCCCTCTTTATTTGTTTATAAAATTTATAAGTGAAATTCTCAAAAACTATGGGTTCAGCTATCACGAAGTTACCAGTATCCTATTTTAACTTTATCTTCACATATTTGCATTGATAATTATAAATTATCTATAATTAACAATATACCATATAGACTTACTAGTAATACGTTTATTTACACCATTAAATAAAACCTCATGAGCGCATAAACATTTAAAACGGCATTTGAAAAAACCTACGTAATCTGGCAACTTTGGCAACTTTCCGGCAATATTGAACAATATTGCCGGCAATATTGGCTTGCTGGTGACTATGGTGCCCCTTTTTTTGTCTGTTTTTATTAGCTGTAAGTCCTCCATGTACTAAAATAAATAAATAAATAAATATTGGAAACTTTCCTAGCAAGTTTCGGAAACATTCGACAATTTTTATCCCTCAGTATGCGTCGTACTGCAAAAATGGTGGATGTAACAATAAGAACGGTCTGGCAGGTGAAGCGAAGGTACGAACAAACTGGAAACCATCTAAGGAGACCTTGTAATGGCAGGCCCAAGTGCACTAGTACCCGAGAAGACCGCTATATTGTCTCCGCTGTGTTGAGAAATCACCACCTCAATGCAGTTAAAGTCCAGCAACAGTTTCTTCAGACCCGAAGAGATTACATTAATGACAGTACAGTGAGAAGAAGACTTGCTGAAGCAAACCTGAAGCCTCAAAGCCAGCAAGTGTCCCCAAATTCGAGAAAGGACATCGAGTAGCAAGACTGCGTTACGCCCGTGAACACATGGGGTGGAGTGAAGAAGGACGGGCAAGGGTTTTGTTCACTGATGAGTCTCGATTCTCACTATTCACATTCGATGGAAGGCGAAGAGTGACAAGCGACCAGGTCAACGATACATTCAAGCCTGCTTCACAGAAAGAGTCCAATACGATGGAGGCTCTGTACACGTATGGGCTGGCATCTCGAAGGTCGCACAGAGCTAGTGGCCATAGAAAATGGCACTCTGACTGGGTAAAGATACGCTTAGAGATCCTTAATTACTATGCAGGGCCATATTTAGTAAATATGGGTGATGGATCGATCCTGATGCTGGATAATACTGGTCACACACCGCTCGGGTCGTACAAGAGTACATTCAGGAGGTTGGTATCAACTTGATGGCTTGGCCATCAAGAAGTCCTGATCTCAATCCGATCGAGCATGCCTGGGATGAACTCGGGAGGCTGGTCAGAAGCCGCAGACCACCTCCTATCATCCTCAGCGCCCTAAAACTATGTCCTGATGGAAGAAAGGGAGAATATTCCCCAACATCGACTCCGACACCTCGTCTTCAGTATGCCACACCGGCTCGAAGCTGTAATCAGAGACCGAGGAGGCAATACCAGTTATTAAAATGTAAATAAGGCGTAAAACGTCCTTATAAAATGTTGTTTGAGTTTTTTGCCAGTAAGTTAAAAATGGCTATTTTTGGTTTCAATCTTTTAATAAGTTATAAACGTTACTAATGTATAATAAACTATAATTTCATAGGGAGTTGATGAAATTTTCTATAAAACTTTTTATTTCAAAACTCTGACTTCTATAGTTTAGGAAAAATTGCCACTTTAAAAGTGCGGTAGGTACTGAGTTTTGAAGGCCAGTGAATACACCAAATTACGTTAATTTATTTCATTGACATGTGCGATGGCAATAGCCTCGTGTACAAACTTACAATTATGGTCCTTTGGCTTATGATTGTCTACAATCCACAAGGTGATTTTATCTTATACTAGCTTCTGCCCTGCGGCTTCACCCGTGTGAACCCTAATTATTTTTATAAAATAAAAGTAAAAGTTACTCCTCATAATATCAGCTATATCTGCCAGTGAAAGTCCTGTCAAAATCAGTCCAGCCGTTCTGGAGATTAGCTGGATCAAATTGAAAACAGACAACATTTCTAAAACTGTTGTTTTGTTATAAGTAGGTACCGTATAGTTATAGCCGACCTCATCTAGTTTTTAAAATATGATTGACGTGTAAAAGTGTTTGTGCAAACCTACTTACAGAAATAAAATCATTTGTCATTTATATACTTTCATATGCATTTAGTAAAAAGCTGCTTTTTTGACATTACAAACAGGAAACCACTCTTCTGTCTACACTACCTGCAGTCATTACACAGTCATATTTAATTAATTACCTACTGTAGTAATTTACAATGGTAATGTGGCCGCCTGCATATTGGTAAACGGTGTGATTTATCGTGCCTCGCCGCGACCCGCGACCACCGATCCGTGCTGTCATAATACCTAGTTTATGTCGTCTGTAGCTTTTCACGTAATATTAGTTTATGTAACCGCTACAATATATAAAACTAGTAATAGAAACACTAGGTATTTAGATAACCTTTTTCATTAGTACTAGGAAATAACAACGCAAATTATTTATAGTCATGCCGCGCATCACTTTTTCACACTGAATACTCGATACCTTCTTGAATAACCTTTGACTCCACTTTCATGAATAACCTTTGACTCCACCTTCATGAATAACCTTTGACTCCACCTTCATGAATAACCTTTGACTCCACCTTCATGAATACGCCTTTGACTCCACCTTCATGAATACCCTCTGACTCTACCTTCTTGAATAACCTTTGACTCCACCTTCACGAATAACCTCTGACTCCACCTTCATGAATAACCTCTGACTCCACCTTCATGAATAACCTTTGACTCCACCTTCATGAATAACCTGTGACTCCACCTTCATGAATACCCTTTGAATCCACCTTCATGAATAACCTTTGACTCTACCTTCATGAATGACCTTTGACTCCACCTTCATGAATAACCTTTGACTCCACCTTCATGAATAACCTTTGACTCCACCTTCACGAATAACCTCTGACTCCACCTTCACGAATAACCTCTGACTCCACCTTCATGAATACCCTTTGACTCCACCTTCATGAATAACCTTTGACTCTACCTTCATGAATAACCTTTGACTCCACCTTCATGAATAACCTTTGACTTTCGCTGACGAAAAGAACCTTTATAGGTAGGTACCTGTTTTCTTCGGTTTAATTTTTTTTTAATTCCCTAACAACTAGACTAACAGACAACTTTATATGTATAGGTACAGTAATCATTGTACACACGGCTACACATCAAGCTATACAAAACCAGTTTATGCTGATCTCACATCGTACGGAAATCCTATACAATGTGAGATCAGCTTATACTGGAAATGTATAGCTTGATGTGTAGCCGTGTGTACTTAAGGCTATTCTCGACATAGACTTCCCTGACTCGTAATACGTTAATTAATAAATTACCTCGTGATTTGCATTGGTAAACACATTGATTTACCGCGCCTCGCCGCGGGTCGCGACAGCCGCGCGGCTTGTAGTGTCGTGTCATGCTTACAACATGGCCGATCAATCATGTCGCGGTTTGTGTGGTCTGTTTCACATTTAGAGCTTGGGAAAATGTCAAATCTTCGCTCTCATAACTTGGGTAATGATGGGCAGTACGTCTTATTTACCTAATTTAGTACTTAACAATGGGAAATTTTCTATTGTTATCGGAATGAGTGTCTTAAAAATACAAACCTAATTACTTTTAAGAAATATATGAATTATGCCATAGTACATTAAGGAAATGGTACGTTATTGTTTGGTAAATAAATATTAAAAAAAGTAACGGTTAATTAATTAATATGTTCTTAATATGCCTTTATTAAATAAAGGCATATTAAGAACATAATTTTTGTCGTTATATCTACTACTCCTAATAGCACCAACACTACCTACTAAGTATTATTAAGTAAATTCTAAATCTTATTAAACTCAAGAAACACCAAAACTCATCAAATAAATGAACTCAAAGAAACAATATGTTAGTTCCTATTTTTCTCAGTTCGTTTCGTAAATCCAATATTGATAGACCGATTACGTATCGTGATCATATTATAACTGGTGTTCATCCGCATTCTTCGTCTATTCCATTTATTTATAGCTTGTAGCTAGAAACCAGACCTCGTATTGTTTAATTCATACATAAAAAATACATAAACCAAAATATTATAGAACAAACGATAACTTTTTAACTTTTAAATCGTTGTATTTTTCGTAGTGTAAATAATCAGCCATAGAAATTGATAGATTCTAAATTTTTAATGGGTCAATCAAATAGCAATTATTTGGCATGTTAGTTACGTATAGGGTTACCAGCCCTACTAAATAATATTGTATCCTGTTATATTAGAGGATGGAGAAGGAGATGTTATTTTTTGCACGCCCTCATAACGCGAAGCGGTTGAGGTAGCGCTTTACTTCCGACTCGTCAAGGTCAAGCAATTTTATGATCTTCTAATGCCTTTATCACAACTTTATTACACTTATACAATTATATGAGTAGATATACATCGAGAAAAAACTTAAACTAAACTATCTTATGCTTTCTAATAATCATTTTATGTTGCTACTTTGAAAAAAAAACGTGGCGAAAAAAGACCTAAGTAAGCTGATTTTGTATGTACCAACGATAACTCCCGAAAAAATTGATATATCGAGATCAGGCTTTTTTTATTATTTATTTATTTATTAAAACTTAATGCACAAGTAAAAACTATACAAAGGCGGACTTAATGCCTTGGGCATTTTCTACCAGTCTACCTTAGGGTGATGCAGAGACAATACGTAGTAGGTGCAAAAATAACTTAGAAAATATTTATAACTAAAAAAAATAATAAGAATAAATACATAATACATACATACAACAAAAAAATAAACTAAAAACATTATGAGAGTGCCGTGTTTCATATCAGTAGCCTAGATGAGCGTTTTCAGTCGTGCACTTTTGGTTTTTTTTTTTGTAACCTTAGTTTAGAGTGTAATAATAGTACCTAATGAGAAATTACAAAAAAAAAAACATGTTAGTTAAAAGGTTAAAGCTTAATATGTGTGGTTCTTTCCTCAAAATACCATTTCAGACACCGATCTACATAGCCTTCACATGATCTGACCAAGATTCTGTCTGGACTTTAAAAGAGACTGTGGTCTCTGAGTTTGTTTCGGCCTTTCTTCACAGAGTAGTAGGAAATGCCGACCTCATCTAGTTTTTAAAATACGATTGACGAGTGTTTGTTCAAACCTACTTACAGAAATAAAATCATTTATCATTTATGGTGTTACAGGTAAGGGTTCAAAGTAGCAAAAAATATGCGTTCAAAAGTTTTTTTTTAAATATTTTGTCCTACTACCTACTTATATTGTTTAATTTTTTCGCCGTCTACTATATTCTCACAGACAATGGCTTCGAAAATACTATATTTTGATATATAAAAGTTGGCAACCCTGTTTACGTACGAGTAGGTACCTACTCACACACAGTAGTAAACAAAATCAGAAAATTTATATGATATTCTTCAGGATCTAAGCTAGTTAGATAGTGTGTTGAAAACATAATACAACTAATTTGGTGACGAAGATACCACTAAAATTTTCTTTTAACGATTACAAACCATACTAGTATATATGCAATCATTCTGGTTTTTTCTTTCAGATTGTTCTACAAGCAACATATTAACGTGATAGTGTTTTAATTTTTTTGTCCGATAAATAGATTTTTTGTAGAGAGATTGCTTCATTTTTTGCAATACATTATCAGCTTTGTGTCATCTCATCGCGCTTCTCTTTCTTTTCTTTGCAGTCCGACAGTCACCGCGCTTTAGCTGTTGTCAGCCCCTTATCGCAACAGCTTACTAGGTAATATAGCGGGCTAAAGAAGCCTCAAGCAAGTAAAGAAACGAAGAAGCCAGTTCATTGGTCACAATAACGGAAAACATTTCATCAAAATAGAAATAAAATAGGGACAAAAATAAGAAAATATCAGTCAACACTTAGTTATAGATGCGGCTCATCCTGGACAGTCAGATCAGTAACCTACCAAGGTAGGTCAACCAGCTAGGTAGGTAGTTGGGTCTGACAAGCTGGCTGTAGAAACTGTCCACCATAAAAACATCGTGTTATCGCTGAAGAAGATGTAGGAAACCCATGAACGGAACGAAACGCAAACTTTATGATGAGCATCGCTTAGTTGCAGTTCCTAGAAAACGTGTTTATTTCTTCTCATTACCACTTCAACTCCTGAAGAATCAGCAGTAGTGATCACCAGAAAAGTGCCGATAGAATGAAGCTCGACGATTCCCAGAAAAATAATTCAATTACTTTAATACGCGCGTGGAACAGCGGAGGAGTTCAAAAAAAAAAGCAGCCAAGTGCGAATCGATCTCGCACACGAACGAAGGGTTCCGTACTTAACACTCTTTAATTTTTAACTTTGTTTATTTTTTTAAGTGAAAACTTCTTTAGGCGCGTTGAGCACTATTTGGGTGAGCAAAAATCATGGAACTCGCATCATCGTCACCAAACGCTTTAAATGAGCTATATGTATACTGTGTACTTTTTGGGTGAACAAAAAGGTTAGGTACTTAGTTTTCTCTTCTATCGGCAGTCCCCAAAGACTGCCCCGCATGTTTTCTAAACTTTCATCAGGCACCAGCTCTCATAATGTGATTTTATACACTTGGGAGGAAATAAATCGAGCCACTTCCTTTTTATTAGGTTTTATTTGTTGTTATACCGGCTATAGTAAGTAGTACTGTTATGGTTCAAAAGATACAGCCCTGTGGCAGATGGACGAACCGACGGACGACCGGACAGCGGAGCGGTCCCGTTGACATCCTTTAGGTACGGAACCCTAAAAACCATGGTTTTCACTTCCCTCCATATTAAGCAGGAGACAAAAAGATATTACCAATTGAATAAGTACCTGGATTACTTTCTCAAATGTATGTACATATATCTAACCAGATACCTATACAACGTGTAACATAATTAACGCAAGACCTCACACACCCCAATTAGAATATTGAGTTAAAAGCAATCAATATACAACGACCAAAACAACTTATTTTTAAAGCTAAGTATTATTATTAAGAAAAACGTGTTGACCCTAGCATTACTTTATGCATTTAAAATTGAGTCTTATTGCCTTGAAATAAGATTTAATTTTCTTTGGTTCAATCGGCGGTCAGTATTGCAAAATACATAATTTAAAAAAAAAACTATATTATTAGTTACTGAAATCGATTCAGTAGTCAATTATGAGCAAACTACTTTCAGGTCTTGCGTTTATTCTGTTTTATACGTGTCCTATTATCCGGAATTAGAAAACGTGTTTATGAAAAACGTTTCTTTCGAACGAAGCCGCAACTCAGCTAGTTTCCTGAAAGCATTTATAAATTACCCTTCCTATTGCTGAACATCCCACGCTTATAAAACGTAGTATTGATTATTGCCTGCCAGTTTGCCACTCGGTCAAGTCGCTCCTTTTGTTACCTTCCTACTTATTTTCTTCCGGGCTTTTAACAGGAACTTTGAGATGGCATACTTGAAATATATCAATAATAGGTATTGACTCAAATAGGTACTACCTGGTTCCCCAGAACAGTCACTACCAGTCAGTCTGTCACCACTGACCTAGACTAGAGTCAAGAGCAAACACATCATCAAAAAAAAAAGTATATTAATTGACCAATCCTGCTGTAAAACATAACTATGTTGACGAAGTGTAGGTGCCAAGTAAAGCACTTCGTTTTAATCGACCTATACATGTACCTCGTACATCTTCGAATTATAGGCAGAACAGTTATATTGTGCGCGCAAGCAGAAATTTCAATGATGTAGGTACCTATGCAAGGAATATAATTTTGATCCATTCGCTATTAGTGTGAATTCGGCCAAAAGGCACTTAAGAGCGTTTATGCCTTATGAGTGGCAACGTCGCAATTTAGTGTCATATTTCGTGGTTTTAAATTTTTATCATTTAATCGGAGCTATATTTTAAAAATCTGTTTAATTAACTTTTTAGAATTACGTGAAAGTGTTTAAAAAGTAAGTAACCGTAATGCTTACAGTTATTTTACAATGAAAATAACGCCCTGCAAGTTTCCAATGTATTATTTGCATATAAATAGAACTGTAAACGCAACGATTTCTTACCTTTTACACAGTTTTCACATAATTCTAAAAAGTTAATTAAACAGATTTTTAAAATATAGCTCCGATTAAATGATAAAAATTGAAAACCACGAAATATGACACTAAATTGCGACGTTGCCACTCATAAGGTATAAACGCTCTTAAGCCTCAAATTTTTCAAGTAGCAATAGGTTATATTATTTGTTTTAGTTTTTATTATTTTCTCTATTATTTCAGTCATATTATTGTAAACTAAGTATTTTATTGTTTCTTATTTTAATTAAGGCGATGTGTATTTTTTTTTGTTTTTGTGCTCACACCATAAATTATTATTATTAGTTTAAGTGAGGATTTGTAATTGGCTTGTTGGTGACTATGGTTCCCTTTTTTGTCTGTTTTTATTAGCTGTAAGTCCTCCATGTACTAAAATAAATAAATAAGAGTTGGTGAAAGTGAAGAAGTAAAGGCTTGATTTTCAAACGGTGAGAAGGCCGATGACACTTAAAAAAAAACAGCCTATTACTATTCCACTGCAGGGCAAAGTTCTCTTCTCATACAATGAAGGCACGAGACGAGTTGGCGATTTCAGTCTTTTATTAACTATACCTAAGTCCAGGTTTCTTCACGATGGTTTTTCTTCACCGATGCCAGTATGTCTAAGATAAATTCAGATACTTTATGAAGTTTTATAATAAAATTATGATACAATTCAGAAACTAGAGGAGGAATAGGTTCATAAGGCGACTTAAAATAAGGTCTGATCTCCAAGACTTTGGGATATGTGGAGTACAATATTGGTTCAGAACCCCCCTTGAACCAATTAACAGATTGAGCCTTTCAATTACTTTCAAGTGTCAACCTTCCTTTCAATTCTTTCAGTGAAACGTGTGAGGTAAATGCCTTTAAAATTGCTATTGCTACACACACGTGACTTGCGGTGGCGTGCGCACAGCGTCTGTCGTGATGTTGACGTCATGATTAATAGAAATGCGGCGCGCGAATCGTGCGCACCGCGCCGGCGCAGTAGAAAGCGGTGCGGTTTCACTTCGAATGCCTCTACTATGGAACACTTCATTTGATATAATCTAATATAATTTTTGATTAAAACTATCGAATGTATCGGTGAGAACACTTCGCTGTAGAATGGAAAGTACTTTATGTATTTAACATATTATATCCAAAATCAACAAGACTACGAGTCGGCATCAATCAAAGCAGCAGTAGATCGATATGTAATTAATCAAATTAACTTAGTCTATAACAGTCTAAGGTTGGACATTGGACTCTGGACAAAGCCCTCATTCAATCTGTTGAACATAGGCTTTCAATATTCGGTACCTATCCCCCCCTCTTCTGATCCACGTTGATGTCATTTGTAACCGTCCATTCAAATTGTCTTAAGGTTGCACTAATCTATGGCTCGAACTCGTTGATGGGTAGCTAATATGCATGCTATTTCGTTTACTGATTTATTAATTTAGTTTTATTTATTAAGTAGGTATTGTTTATTTAGTTTTTATTTTGTTTATTTAGTGAAATAGACGATGATTTATTATGAAAACGAGACGAGCGTAAAATTTCATGAGCAGACCTTTGGGCGTACCTACAGATAATAGGAAAAAACCACTGGATGTATTTATTCAAAATAAAATCATCTTAAATCTTGAACAAATTATCTATCCCTGTACAGTAATAATTTGCCATTTTCATACGCCGGAATTTATTTATTTACGCCCAAAGATGCGTTAAAATATGGAAGTTTCGACGATCATAACTAACCAACCATTTTTTTTTTATGATTCTGTTTCCATATACGGCTAGATAATGGCGAGACAAATTGATATAATTTTTAGTTTTGAACGTACACCGTCAAACAGACTAGTTATCACCATACAACGTTTGTATGGAAGAATGACCGACTAGCGTGTCCTTAAGCGGTCCATTTGGAGGGCCCTCCGATGCAGATATTCTACTATAGCACATTTCTCTGCTTCATAGCCTTTTAACCGTACGCCGATACCAGTTACATGTGAATTTGAGTAACCATGTTTGGACCTGTTGCTACATCGGTAGGTACTAACCATAATTTTTCAGAAGTGTCCTTCAAAGTCCGATGCTAAATAAGCCAGTAAAGGAAAATGGGACAACGTCACGCATAACAAACAAATTAATAAAAGTGCATTGCTCCGAAATTCAAGGCACGCAAGAAAAACCACGGAAAAAATGTACCTATTCCTATAAAATTGAAAACAAAAGTTATTCAATTATGAAGCTACGATTTCCAATTACCTAATATTTTATCGTCCAACCCTCGCGTTGATTGCGGGGGTGGCTCTGACGTAATCAATAAGTTGACGTCAACGTCACGGCTCGTGGCTTGATAAATAGTCGTGGGCAGATAATTATTATTGTTGACGTTGCTGTTACGCAAGTATATTTAATATCTAGTTATGACGTCATGGTTAAGGATGAAGTTTATGATGTCGGTTTTAGTAATATTATAATCTACCCACATTATCACCCACTCTTGTGACGTCCAGAAAATATGAACACAGGTGTTTTGTACACCTCTTATTTATACCTAGGGCAATCTACATACTTTGTAGAACTCGATTGATTCTATGATTTCTACCAGCTAAAACCTACCAGGGTAGGGATGCCGGATTTTCTTATGCAGATACCGCCAACCATAAACACTGTTGCAAATGCATACATCATCGTATACAAATACTTTAATCTACTTACAGAAAATCGTTTCTGCAGACTACATTTATTCTAAAAAAGGTTCTTAATATCGATTCCCTAGTCAGAGGCTGGAAGACGTCTCAGCAAACCTCGTAGATGATGGCGGCACGATTTAGACAGAACAAACGATCTGTTGTCCACGTAAGCCCTAGATCGAAAGAGCTGCAAGTCATGAGGAGAGACCTTTCCCCAGTAGTGGGATGATGCAGGCTGATAGTAACCAACTAGTCAGAGCACTTGGCACATGCGCTACTTCTTTCTGTATTGGTAAGAGTTTTTCCAAATCCATGACATGTGTCTCTTGTCTTGTCACTATAGTAATCTTAGAATACGAGCTAACTAAATCGTTATTTTTAATGTATATATTTTGAATTAAGTACTTACTTCAAATTAATAAATAAACATGCAAATTAAGCGAGGGAAATTCAAATTTGTAAAACGCCACACCATTAGTTAAAACGAAACGTGACGTCAAATACTATGTCAACAAGTTCGTATTGCTTACATTTGTATGGTTTCGCAGGCTTTTGATTAGAAAGCATTAGTAATAACGTGTGTGTTGTGAATTAATTTATTGCTTAAGTGTAATTTTAGCATACTACTAGTGTATGTAGTACTAGCATACTTTATTGCTTAAGTGTAATTTTAACATACCTACTAGTGAGATTAAAAATCATTTAAGACAATGACGAAAGTGGTTTTGTAAAAGCATAATCGGATAATCTGCCGATAATAGATCCATTCATGATGTCGTCTTATTTTCTTTCAAATCCAAATTTTACGTCCGCTGTAGTTAAAGGAGTGAAAGCTGCATTCTTTATATAACACATAATGTACGTTATTTTAGCCATAACACAATCCTAAATATGATGAGGAATAAACATAATCTATAATTTTTTATTCACAACAATGTAAACAAGTTATTGCGATAGGTACCTACTTCATCTCTTTTGATAATCTTACACTATTCCTTACTTACGTATTTTTGCGCCTATCGGGGCTGGAAATAATACTTTATCAGGTCTGTGCACATCTGATAGTGTTTCTGCATTCAGGCACAATGCAATACTTATAAACTGGCTTTTGAGCTTTTTTCATGGTGAAATAAGTGAAGAACGAGAACACCAGAGGGGCAATTCCCGTATTTTTAAGACCGTTCGCATTCTAATCTCAGTCTCAATCTGTCAAAATTACAATCAATTTACATACATTTTTGACAGGTTTTTGACATTGATTGTCGCTGAAATGAGATTGTGACTTGAATTTGAACGTTTTTTAAGTACGAGAATTGGCCTACTGTAGTAAACAATGGACTGGTCTGTCACTGGACATAGTATTTGACGTCATCAACGGAGCGCGCGAAAATGGCGGCGTTTAAACAGCTCAAAATTATTCTCTATTTTAAATATTTTTTTAAACTTAATTACAGCATTTTCAACAGTATTTATATTGTTTACTTTGTTATAACGGTGTAAACAATGAATTAAAAATATAAAATGAATACATGCATAAACCCTATTGTCAAGGAGTCGTGTCAGTCCGAAATATGAAGCTAGTTGCCCATTCCATAGTATGTAGGGGGTAATCTCTGGAACCACCGATCAGATTTGAAAAATTCTTTTTGCATTATTTTGATAGCCCAATTCTTGAGGAAGGCTATAGGCTATTTAACATCACGCTATGACCCTTAGGAGCCGTGCAAAAAGAAAAAGTCTGAAAGAACGCTTAGCGAAAACAAACTGATAGCGCGGACAGGTGATGCGGTGCGACGGGGTGGGGCGGGGGAATAAGAAATTTCACGCGGACGGAGTTGCTGTCAGAAGCTAGTCTATACGATTAATAAAATCGTAGCAAAGTCAAACCTGTACATCAACGGTCTGGGAACAATGCCGAAAAAATATATTTTAGAATTTTGGTCTGTTTCTCTGAATAGGTATAATAAGTAGGTATGTTCCAGCATCACGCAAAAACTACCGGATAGATTTTCTTGAAATCTTGCATACATATTTCCTATTAGTCTGGTCTGTCTATAGGCTATAAACTATTACGCTGGTTGCTATAGGGTATGAGCAATATTGCAAGTTGTTCATATTGAGACCAAAGTTAATAACGTAGTATACAAGAAAGTTTTATAAAAATAAGGCTGTTATTTTAGTATATTGTGGTGTCTTACGACTTCCACGCGAACGAAGAAGCTAGTAACTAATAAGCCAATAGTTCCAAAATAAACGGTCTTAACCAATGCCGTTGTGTACAAGACACTTTAAATCATATTTATCTTTAATGTGTTGTTTGTTCGTGATGACATCATCAGGCAACATTAACGCTTTATAAAAAACTGGCATATCATCGTCGTGTTGTTTTAAGTTGTTAAGGAACGTCATTGTCTCACATTACCGTTATATGAAGTGTTGACTTTTTGTTAATGGTAATACTGCAATTAATTAATTAATTTACTTGTTTGTGTGAACCTACTAATTACTTTAACTTGCTGCAAGTAAGTTACTTCGGCTACAAAAATAAATTCATGGAAGCAAAATAGTGATCAGCCAGCAATTCGGTGCGAAGACGATTACACAGAGTTATTTGTAATACGTCGGCAATCCATTTAGGGAATGTATGTGAGGTCGTTTGCAATCAAATGACCCCTTATGACAGCTATGCAAATGTCAACCATTTTCCAGTAATTTAACATTTTATATTTATTTGAAAATGTCTGGTATCCTATTATATCTCGTTAGATAGCTGAGAAGTTATACATATTTTTGGAATGTTCTGTCGATGAAGTTTAATCGTGTTTTTTTGCAGAAATCCATTTTAGTCAAATACCCTGCTCAAAATTATGAAAATTGTGTACTCTGATTTTAAATATATAAAAGATAATTGTCATTTAATGGTTGATTATTATGTATTGAAGTAGAAACAGATAATAATAATTTAAAAAAACATGCATTGTTTTTTTTTATAAATTTTCAAAGTTGTATACCGCCAAAAAATATAAGTGTCAAATTACTCCGAAATGGTTGACATTTGCATAGGGGTCATAGGGGTAATTTGGTTGCAAATGACCACCCTACATCCCCTTAATGGATTGCCGACATAATATTACCAATAACCCTGTTTAATGCTCTTCCAATACATCAAATTTTACGTCTACTAGACACGGTAAATTATAAGTAGCAAATCAAGCAGAAATATTTTTTACCGTCTTTTATTTAGTGGTCTTTGTTTAAGGTTGATCTTAGACTTTGAGTAAGAAGACTTTCAGACTCATGAGAATGATGACATACGCTGTTTATTTGGAACATCCAAGATATTGTCATCATCCATAGCCCAACTTCAACCACTGTTGGGCCATATAGGGCCGTAGGGATTGGTACAAGCAAAGAGAGACCCTCTACGTCCTTGTGCCACCCTCATCCAGGCTCTATCCAGGATCTGAATATAAGTTTTTTGCAGAGTGTGTTTAAAATTCAGAAGTGAGAATAAATCGAGAACCTCTCGTACTGCTCGGATGTTGAGAATGTTGAGATATCACGACTGACATTATATTTCAATTTCAAGACGGCCATTAAAATAATTAGCCATTTTAGATGAAGATAAATCAAGTATATCGAATTACGGTATGATTGAAGTTGCTCCGAAATAAGGAAATAATCTAAAGAAAATAAATAGGTACTGTAGGTAAGTCTTATTCTAAATAAAGAATTGTCGCAAAAGTTGGGAGACCTAAGCTATGTAACGAAAATTATGAGTTGCAGCCTGATGCAGCAGGGTCATTTGATTGATTGGCATGTTATGTTAAAATTACAATTAAAAGCATGAGTACAACCTACGTTAAGTAAAACGGCCACATAGCACAGTTTTTATGTTGGTTGAATAGTTTTCTTCGAAAATAATGGTGCTGTAGCGGTATTTACATCGCTACATCGCGCATCATACTGACGTCACGCAAATCCTGCATCGCGCAAGCAGAGTTCACCGCGCGACTAGCATATATACAACTTCCTGACATCAATCATTGGGCAGTTGTCCAATGTTTGCTGTTGTTTGTTGTCGGAGGATCCTCCCTTTTCTATCGAGGTATGAGTGAACTTTACACCCTGTTCCTCGTACCTCTGTAGAGCCAAGCACAGATCATATATTTTAAAGGTTATCTTCTTCAAACCTAGACTCTTTTCTACCCGGGAATTATATCAGGAAACTGGGGTACTAACTGTTAGACACCTGTACATACTACTTAGTGTCCTTCGACAACATAAAGATGCATTGGCGTTTAATCAAGGAATAATTATGCTGTTTGCAAGACATATAAAACTAAAACTAGATTTGCACAAAAATTCTATTACTTTATTGGACCTAAATTATACAATCATATTAATTGTATAATTAATATGATTGTATAATTATACACACATAACATATTAAGTATTATAAACATAATACTCATCATACAACACACATACACTGTCACAATGTTCACTCACTCTTTCACTCTTCAAAGTGGGGATTTAAAATTGCAAGACCTCAAAAGGATCTTTGTTTTGTTCTCTTACAAGTACAACGCGCTCAGAGGACACGACTCTTCCAAGGGGCAGTATAATTTACCCTGAGGCTCTACTTACCTTTTTTAAATTAAAGAGAATACTTATGACGGATTTTTCCTTGAAGTCACACTTCAGTTTTAATTTAGGTATATTTTATGGGGTTCATCAAATTCACATGGAATGAGAACTGCCATACACGATTTCTGCACTGAAATGAGGGAATCGTGTCGTACGACAACATTATTAGGGTCTGATTTAACTTTCCAGCATGCATCAGAAAGGTGTCGTCACATTTAATGGTGTGGTAAAGACCACCAACTGACAGTCGTCCCATACGTTTTCCAATACATGCTGTAATATTCTGTAATATAATTCGATATTATCGAGGTTTGCCGTTTACCGACAGCAGACACATCACAATCTGTTTGCGCAACTGCGAAGCCAAAACTGTAGCCAGAGCCGAATCCTCAGTCTGTCGTAGTCTAAAGGTGCTGAATGCCCTTCAGGCTGCCAACTCTGAATGTGATGTGTTTGCGGATGAATGGATTAAAATTATGCGTATATGTCTGGTGTTCTGTGAGAGAAAGTATGCAAGGGAGTCTACAGTTCCATGTTAGTTTTAAGGTTATTTATATTAGTGTCAACGTAATTGTAATTTGTCTCTATGTTACTTAATGTAATTGGTGTTGTACTATTTTAATAATAATAATAATAATTTATTTATTTCAGACCATTGATCCATATAGTGTTAGTAAAATCTTAACCTATTGTTAGTACATAAAAAGCTTAAATTAATGGGCGACATGTACGCCAGTACGCACATGCCTAGCTGCCCATGAAATGAAAGGCCCATCAATTTTTTCCGCCAGTGGCGCCAGTGTAGCCAGTATGTTGTTTTAAGTAACTATAAATAAATAAAAATTAAATAAATCACAAACCATGTGAAGCATCAATAAATTTCCTTGATATCAACCAGTTATATAGCATGGCTTTAGAAAGACACAAGTAGACTCAACACGGGACAAAAATAACTCAAGGAATTAAGATTGACTTCCAGTCAAGCGTTGCACCATCCATCGTGGACCACTTCATTGCTTAGCTGATGATAAGAACGATATCAGGATCTGACCTGATGATGAGAGAGGTCCAATATCTTCATCTGCGTAGCCTTTTACTAACTATATTGGGGTTGGTCTCCAGTCTAACCGAAAGAAACTGAATACCAGTATTTTACATGGAGCTACTGCCTATTTGACCTCCAGAACCCAATGACAAGGTTATAAGTACCTCTAGGTAAGACTGGTTGTCAGACTTTGGGGCCTCTGACGACACGTATCATAATCAGCTTCTAATGTTCCCACTGCTGGGACACAGGCCTCCCCTCTGTGAGAGAGAGTGGGCCGTTAATCATCACGTGTGCCCAGTGCGGTTTGGTAGATGTCACATGTCTTCGAATTTTTGGTTCTGGGACAAGCCGGTTTCCTCACAATGTTTTCCTTCACCGTTTTGAGAGCAGTGGTGATAAAATAATGTACACAAAGTAAAGTGCCTGTCTGAGTTCGAACCTACGTCCTACAACTCGTAAGTCGAGGCCGTTACCACTGGGCCACCACTGCTTTCGACGACCAGTAACGACTGTCAAATCAATCCGATTACTTGTAAAAAAATCCATCCGTAATGCAGTCCACCTGGCAGATATTAAACTCATGAAGTCATCATTCAACTGAAGGCCATATAGCTAGATAACCATCATAATTATTGTCAATTATAGCGTGAAACGTGTAAAATGTACTTACGTGTTTTGTCTATAAAAGAAAGTCGTAAAAGTAATAACCATGCTGGGAATATTTTGGTCACGGCGTAAAGTAAAAATTAACTATAGCACGTAAGCCAAGCGTGGTAAACGTGAATGACTCCCACATTAGTTTTCTGCAATTTTTTAAATATTCATTAGGTACACATAATTGCTGGCGTGTGTGCGTTTTTGTTGATAGAAAGTATTTTGTAAACTTTATAGTTGACTATAGTCCATTAACTATTAGGTAATGCAATGACTGACAAGTCTCAATTAATTGTGCCCCTCTTTGGTAGCTACCTAACGGACCTGTATTGTTTAGACACCCTTCGGAAACGTTTGGAAACTTAAGTTCTGGAATTTAGAACCATGACTTCCAAGACTTCATATCCCGCGTTACACATTTTTTTACCAAAACGCTAAAAGATCGACACGATTTGTGACATGACCTTCTTTTCTGGGGCTAAGTGCTAACTGTCCTTATGATTAGAAACATACTGCTAATGACAAGCATATGATTTATTATCTATCGTTCATCTTCTCCATTTGAAGAGTCCATCTACCACCAGCATGCGTACCGTGACTTGTAGAAATGGAAGTCAAAATAACAGATTGTAGAGAGATTTCTACGGCGCGATGTCAAAATTCAAGAAAAGAACGACTTTTTTGTTAAGAAAGTGATTTGTCTTCTCTTCGTTAAGTAGAGATAGAAGCGGTCATTGTACGCATGCTGTTATATCTTGCGAGGTCTTTCACCGTGCCATCGTTAACGCATTTATATTTAATCCCCGTGGATTTATTCTGTCTACCTTCACCTTTCTAAAGATATTTCAGGTTAGGTACCTGTAGATACCTATACTGTACCGGATAATATCAAAGCTAGTGTATTTTCTCTTTAATTTTATTACGATTTGCTAACAGTCACTTGTCCACAACCAACATTCGCATGGTTCTACTTTCCTACGTCAGTAAGACACCGTCCCACCGCCCGCCGCCGTTGATTAACGAGAAGCAAGTAGAGTTAGGAATAAAAAACGAGTTGGCGAGCAACGAGCAGCGTGTGAGCGGCGAGCGATTTCTCGATGGTAAGTATGCGTATTGCAAAGCGTTAATCTCTCAGCGAGTGTCCTGCCGCCAAGAGAGCGTCGCCAAGCGAATACTCTCTTTAATAGCTTTTGTCTCTGCGACAAACGAGTTAGTCGATGACGGTGTGACCAGTCAGCGATCAACTATTAATATATGTATCTCTTTTACTCACACAGGACTAATCTTTAGTTCGTTTCTTGAGCGAGAAAATCGTTGTGAGCTAGTCGCTTCGTGCGACAGGTCCTTCAGTTCTTACATAGAACCTATTAGGTAATCTTTACTACGTCATCAGCAAAATCGTTTTCTGTTTTTATTATATTAATCAAAGTGTACGATTTGTCGTGGCCATAGTGTTGAACAGCATGAAATCAAGACGTCTTATCGCATCTAGAATCCAACACATCACTGCGCACGATTGGATTCGGTTACGGTCTTTATTCTAAACACGTGTCCCGTTTATTGTTATGACACGTTTTTAATTAAACCGACTTATTTTTTATAATTATGTGAATGTGATTGTTACGCACATATTATCTACAGCGTGTATAAGAAATGTGTGGTCTTGTTTATGGTTGTGGTACAGAAGATCAAATTGAACGAAATAATCAGCTGTCCCATAAATTTAGGTCGTGTAGGTGTTGAAGTTTTGTATGGGACAGGTGGTTTTTTTTTCGCTATTACGATGTTGATCCCCTAAAGAAGGAATTTGTTGTTGTTTTGTTTGTTGTTGTTCTTTTTTGTTGTTGTTCAGCTTCATGTTCTGTACCACACTCCAAAATATGACCACAAATTGCAGATACGCAATTCATAATATCTGCTTTAATCTATTGCTAATGAAGTTCTTAGTCTATAAAAATATTACCTACTATAATCAGCACGCTACGCCAAAGGATGTTGTTATTATCTACACAGGAAGATAGTGCATCCTGTGATTAATTTAAAAGTAAAGGCTCGTTTTTATCGTCTTGGCATAGGTACCAGAATTGTGCCTTTGTGTATAGACTTGCTCATTAGCTAGTGTAGATTTATTACGCTGCTCTGCTTACGGTAATTTGCTGCCGCAGTCAAGTTGTCAGGAGTCATTGTCGGACTACCGATTGCCGTTATTGCTGCACAGTGGAGATGCATTTGATTTCAGTTCTTTGTTATAACTCCTACAAGAGAGAGTGCACCTGTAGCTGTGCACACCCTTGTGCACTATAATTATCTCCCGCGCCGAAGTCTAGTCTCCGTTGAGATAGGTCGCCATAGCACACATTCGGTCTCTGGAGGACTATTATAACTCCGTTTGGATGATTGTTTTGTAAATTATCAGAAGTATAAGCTGTTTTCATTGACTCATTGGAATCATTCATTTTTCTACCTACTATTCAGTTAGAGTACCTACTTATTAATGTCCTCTTTAGATACCTGCATGACAGTCTGCTCACACAGAATAAATTATAGTAGCTAGTTCAGGAGTTCCCTAACTGTGCGTCGCGACGACACCCCGAGGCGTCGCGACGTTGTCCACGGGGGCGTCGCCGCGTCGTGAACCGGTATGCTCACGTCACCGACACCCGACGTAATGAGACGTGCCGTGACGTGAGACGTGTGACGTGCTACAGTTTTGAAGATTCTATCACCTTTTGCAATGTCGTATTTGTGTGAACCTGGTTTTTCTGCAGTTGCAATACAGATCACAAATCAATTTAGGAATGGAAGTGAGGAGAGCTATCTCAAAACTTCAGTCTCGATTTGCGAAGTTATGCTCAGAAAAGCAAGCTCATCCGTCTCATTAATTGTACATAGGTACTGTTTTTCCAAGCCTAGAAAAACATATTTTTTTGTAAGTATATGAAAGTTAGTAATTTTCTATATTCTTTGCAGTTTTCTTTGTATAAAATAATCTAGCTATAGCTGGATTATTTTAATGAGTCTAGCTCCTAGACTCTACATTCTAAAGCTACACGCAAGTATCTTCTTTACAAGGGAGAATTCTTTACAAAATTACAACACATAAATGGAGTCAGAGTATAAAATGATTGAGAACCCTTGAGCTAGTTAGTCAGTTTTATTATTTATTAGCAGTGGTGGCCCAGTGGTAACGGCCGCGACTTACGAGTTGCAGGTTGTAGGCTCGAACCCAGACAGGCGCATTACTTTGTGTAAATAATTTTATCACCATTGCTCTCAAAACGGTAACATGGTGAGGAAACCGGCATGTCCTGGAACAAAAAATTCGAAGTCATGTGACATCTACCAGCACTGGGCCCGCATGATGGATTACGGCCCACTCCAACATTACAGGTTGATTATGCTATTATTTATTAATAAATGCATGAGATGAGGAAATGCCCATATCAAGTAAAATAATGCAATTTGTTCGAAACAAACAATGTATCAGGAAGAATATTAAGTAGTATGCGTTACAAGTGTAGGAAGCTGTGCGAATGACCTGGGAGACTAAATGCTAGATACAATAGCTTTGTTATTGTGTATGTAAAGAATACTTTATTTGTTGAGTATCTAAGAACGATTGAATTGGTGTCAAAATAATACAAAACTGGAGGTAAAAGACAGTATTACCTTAGTTAGTTTTTTCTTCCGGTTTGGAAGACATGATCCGATGGACCACTAATCTAATTGGAAGGATCGACTGACGTTTTTTAATACCAATAGTTTAAGCCATACGAGAGAAGCTAGTTGGTGTCAAGAGTTGGAAAAAGGGGGATGTGGAACTGGATGAGAGGCTTACGATCTACAAAAAAAATAGGGTGATGTTTAAGAAACTACTTACTTACGTTTCTAACTTCACATGGGCATTGAGGACCTTGTGATGTCGAATTGTTCGACCGAGTACACATAGGTAACTTGACACGCTACTCGCTTTTCTGGAAATGGGTTTTTTAGCTTCTCATGAAGTTTCACTACCTAGGTACTCACTATTCTTTCAATATAATTTTTTCTTTCTTATTTGCTCAATTATTTTATACCAACTATCCGCTAATGACCCGCGGCAAGCTCTCGTTACCAATAGCAAACTACCGTCAATGCTCCCTGGGTACTCTGGGTGCCCGGCCTGTTATCAGCTTTAATTAAAACAATTGAATACTTAGAAAAACCCATTGTTTACACTAGAGCGGCGATGACGTAATTTCGCGCGTGCATCAACTGTAAAAAACCGCCGCGCCACGGTATCTATGAGCAGATATATATAACAAAGTGTATATCATTATAATTAGGTGTGTAGACCCAATTAGTCACACTAGTGGTCCATCTTTTCGACTGAAAACAATAGGAGGGCTTTTCGGAAACCGAAAGCCTGACATTCTTCGACGATAAAAAAATTTGTCAAAACAGGCTGCTGCTTTTATTGTTTATCATAACCTATCATAACATCACCCTTGTTCCGCCGAGAAGTTGGGTAGACGTGTACCTAAATAGTACACCCATATTTCGCCATTTATTTTGAAGTCCTATTGTAATAGAGGGCGAGCCTATTGCCACTCACCAGGCACAAACCCAGACTCCGTGCTGCTTCTGAGAAACACCAGAAAGTAAAACTCAATAACACTTTGCCTTTTTTTTTTGAGGGTGGGAAATCATCAATTACCTTCTCCCGCTCTGGGCGGAGCGGGAGGGCGTGTCAGACTCTTACTGACTAAAACCCACCCGTGTTCCTTCAATTGCCTGTGCCAGGGGCCACGGTAACCCTTTCGGACTTTCCCGCAACCCTGGTAGGCATCGGCCCTAGCGGACCCCGTTATTGGTGCTGACATCTCTTTGAGGCGCGCGTGGAAATCCGGAGTCCAGATGGAAAACCTAATAACACTTTGCCTGACCCGGGAATCGAATCCAGGACCTCATGCTTAGCAATAGCGTTTGTGACCACTAGACCAATTAGGCTGGCTTATATTAAGTACTTGTAAAATGCATTCGTACAAAGAATGGTATTGCTTATCAATGATATTATAATGACAGCTGTAGTTTATTCATTTATTCCGTCTCTAATTACTGCGGAATTAACACGAATATGCAGGTGGCGACGTGAGTAATGTGAACTTGGTTCTTATAGGTTACTTTTGTCGCTTGTTCTTTTAATTAAAATTAAAACAATTTGAGAGGAAGGTGTACCTACGTAACAGGTCTTAAAACAATGAGTAAAGGGTATTACGACGCGCAAACTGAAACCATGAATTTTCAGCACATGATTCTAAAAATTTCCCTAGCGTAGAAAATGATCGTCAGTTAACAAACAAAAAAAACTGCTATTTCGTAGAAAAGTGAAATACCTACGCTGTCAAAAAAACAGCATTTTTGTTTTAAATAACCAACGATAAAGGAGATTGTTCTGCATCGATACATTTTTCGCCCCAGAACCAACAGCGAAGGAAAATTACTTTGCGTGTTCTAAATCACAAGTATATGCTCATCAAGACAAAGTTTAGTGACAGACAGCTTGCAGAAAGCATTTATTTAAAAAGAAAACAAAGTTTTTGAGGTTATATTTAGTAAGAAACCATCCTTTCAATACTTAGAAATACATAATAGTAAATGCCTGTCACTAATGTTATTTCTATTGCCTGTATGTGGCTTGTTAAGCTAAGAGATTCATTAAAACATTTAAGTAGGTACTTATGTACACACGGCAGTAGGTCGAGTTACCACAAACTGTCAAATTTTCTCAATCGATTTTGAACTTAACTCTCAACACTTTAAGGTTTAAAATCATTTGGAGAAATAAGACAGATTCGTATAGCCTGATGTGCAGGTGACTGTGCTTACCTATCTTGTTTGGTGTTAAATAAAGCAAATTGAAATCGCTATACAATTTAATCACGAAGAAAGGCGAGCGGGTGTGATGTGAGTGCAATAACTTGACAGTTGGGTTGATTGACATAACATGACAACGATTACGCATGCCCATACATTAGATCCGTATCGATATATTTTAAATCGATACCGTTCAGTGCCCAGCGTGTTATTCTATTTGAAATATCACAATGCATCTCACTTAGGGCGTTTGTGCACTACCTCGAATTCGGTTCGTATTTGTGCTTCATTAAAATACAATTCGAAATAGCCTCCATAATAAATGTATGGTAGTTTGTGCACTGCTTCGTTTTCATTTTTATATTCGTGAATTTCTCACACTGAGTCAGTTTTTACGGATCGAAGTAGCCATCATGCTTAATAAAGGTCGTTTTGTGCACTCACTCGTATTCGTGTAAACACGAATATGACTCATATACGAACCGAATATGAGTGAGCGCGAAATACTGCACACATTATGAACGCGATCTCTGCTTATGAAATGTTTTAGTGAATACTCGAATCTCGGATCAGTGCACGTGGACTCTCGTATTCGATTCGTATTCGCGTTTTTAAAACAGATGATTAAAAATTCCCTAAAACTAATCACGAATACGAATCGACTACAAGTGAGTGCACAGCGCCCATTCGTGAATTTCTAGTCCGTTTTTATGCTGTTTGTAAAAGTGTAGTGCACAAACGCCCTTATGTGTAGTAGTTGTATAGGAAAAGATAATTAATTATTTAGGAATTTATGATGCAATTTTATTGTTGTTGAATTCTTTTCGCACCTAAGGTACTACAGAAGCGTCATACTCAAGAGTGAAAAGGGTTAAAAAGGAAAGTACGTAGGTACGGATACGTATGAAATCAAGTAATCTCGCTCTCGACGTGATAAATAAAAGATTGGGTATCACTAATTGTCATGTCAAATTGTCAAATATAGCAGCCTTTTTGGTGTGATGTCGTAAATCGTTACAGCTCTTTTAATTGTTCATTAAGGAACGCAGAATATCCGTTTCATACGCAATTAGTACAGTAAAATATACTTATAATTACTAAGTAGGTACGTCAGATGTTTGTTGGTCCTAGGACCATTTTCGACAATATCCTTTCAACGCCCCCTGCGTTGAAGGTTCAGAATCATATGGCAACAGGCTGCGCGTTGATATCGCTGCCACCCGTTGATTTGTTGCACGGCCATAGCCCTGTGATAAGTGTAATTGATCACGCTTGATAACATAGTTACAGACAAATAATTAGATAGGTAGGTAGGTACGGTTACAATGAAAGTTGAAATGCTGTTAGAAAGATAAGACAGTTAACAGATGTAGAAACCGCGCGTTTGGTCTATTTTAGCTACTTCCACAGCATTATGTCGTATGGCATTTTACTGTGGGGTCGGGCTGCTGACATTGAATCCATCTTTATTTTGCAAAAGAGAGCTGTCAGAGCCATTTATAATCTACGTCAACGCGAAACTCTTAGGGAACTATTTAAAAGGATTAATATTATGACGGTACCTTGCCAATTCATCTATGAAAATATTATGTACGTAAGAAAAAATCTACATCTTTTTAATAAAATAAGTGATAGACATAATTTTAATACAAGAAATAAAGATAAAATTGATCAACCATTTTTCAGATTAGCTAAAATACATACATCTTTTATGGGGTACTGTGTTAAATGCTACAACAAAATACCTTGTAATATATTGCAATTAAATGAAAGAAAATTTAAAACTCATATAAAAAGTTCACTGTGTAAACAAGCATATTACAAATTAGAGGATTATATCCAAGATAAGAATGCTTGGAAACATGCTGGTCCAGCTCCACGGGACAATCTAGGATCTTGACAAAATTAAAACTTGTTGCTACTTTAATTGTATGGTTTGTTATTTTTATGACATTGGTTTACATTCTGTGACTACTTCAACTCACACACTGACATATTAATTGGTTACATAATTTGGGAAATCGTATACTTTTACAATGTTTGTAAATATGTGAACACCATGTATCTATCATTTAATTAACTTATTTATCATTGCTACGTTTATTAAATTCTTTTTACCTATTTTGGTAGGGTAATTTTTATTATAGGTGCATCGTCTTCACATATAATTATATAATTAATGTATACAAAGTATTGTAACACATTTTAAAAGAGTAACGATGGAGTTTCTTGCCCATTCTTCTCCATACGAAACTACCTTTTGGAAGGGGCGACTAGAATCAATTCTATTTAAATGTAAATGTTGACGTTCAAAAGTGCCTTTTATGTGCCTATTTGAAATAAATGCTTTGACTTTGACTTTGAGTTTTTAGAATAGGCCAGTAAGAAAAGCAGCAGATGAATAATTTATGAAAATTTCGAATTAACTCTTTGGGAATCTGTAGATGTGTTATGAATTCATATTATTATGTCATTTGTTTTGACAAATAGGCGGTAATTTAAAAAGTGTCAGTCGTGCGTCGAAATGGATTTGACTAGAGAAAATTTTAATTAAATGATTTATTACGACTTTCGTTGCGGTCTTACTCAACAACAATGTTACGATAGACTTCGATTATCACTTCATGACGAAACCCCATCTCGTGCCACTGTTTACGACTGGTTTAATGAGTCGAAGCAAACTCACTGATGATTCGCGAGAAGGACGTCCTTCTACGGCGACTACTGAAGATAACGTGAGTGCTGTGCGGCTAATGATAGGAGCTAATAGAAGGGTGACATATCAACAGATTCAGGCAGCTTTGGGCATTGGTATGAGACAAGTACAAGATGTCTTACATGAAAATGTAGGCATCAGAAAGCTTTGTACTACAATTTGACGGAAGATCAAAAACGCGGTCGTTTGGATTGGTGTCGCTCAATGCTTGAAAAGTATGACGGAGGTGATTCGAATGCTGTATATAAAATCGTCACGGGTGATGAAAGCTGGATACATTGTTACGAACCTGAAACCAAAAGACAATCTGCACAATGGATGTTTCCATTCGAAGATTAGCCGACAAAAGTAAAGAACGGCAGAAGTCACGGGAAAATACGATTGTTTCATTCTTTTGAACGGACGGGTCATTTCGCAACAATTGTCCTAGATGATAAAAAGACTGTTACTGTAGATTGGTATGTCAGTCAATATTTACCAGTTGGCTTGGAAAATGTTACATACGTCATTATACATACGTCATGTTCGTGAACGGGCGCCGCGCCGTCAGTAGGCACTGGTCATTTCTTAGCTGCTGCTGGCTTATTTTAATTCCATAATTGTTTTTATCTTTTATTACGGACGCTTTTAACGTGCACGTGTTTCTACATCGTTCTCACATGTATAATTACAACATGAATGATGTAACCACTTTTTTGTAACAATATTTTGATTTAAAAGAGTGTCCATGGAGTTTCTTGCCCGTTCTTCTCCATAGGTACCTACCTACTACGCTTTGGAATGGGCAACTAGCTTCATATTTCTGACTGACCGGCCTCTTGACAATTTAAAAGTGCCTGTAATTGGTTTATTTGAAATAAATGCTTTGAGTTTGAGTTTGTTAGACAGCAGCGCCCAAGAAGCAGGATCCTTTCTCCACCACGACAACGCTCCAGCTCACTCCGCCAGACGGACTATCGAAAGTGTGGACGTCATCCTTCTTACAGTCCCGACCTGGCACCTTGCGACTTTATTTCCAAAAATAAAAGATAAACTAAGAGGAAATCGTTATACGAACCCTAAAGATGCCTGCGGCTGCGTTTAAAAAAGGCGTGAAGATATCCCTAAAGAAGAGGCTCACTGCTTCAGTCAATGGTTCCATCGCATGCAACAGTGCTTAGAAAGAAATAGGAATGGAGACTACTTCGGTTTAAAGATTCTTTATTTATTCTAAAAGAACATACATTGTTCACTTAGCGAATAAATACATAAATAAGGTAAGTGTAGTCCAGTAGCTATGGTTTTTTTTTTTTAATGTATGTAGGCACGTTGTCGCATTTTATGTGCAGGACTAGCTTAATATGTCGTTAACTTAATAGTTTTGTGTTGTTAGTGAAGTACTGCTTGAGTTTGGCTCTAAATATGTTATAAGAGGATGTGCTCCTGTATTGAAAAAAAAAATGAAAAAGTGTTCATTCACAGAAATATTTTTTTAATAATACTTCTGCCAAACTGCAAAGCAGTTTGTTGGCAGACGTAGGTCCCTTTTTGTTTGTACATTTCATATGTTTTATATAAATAGTGACACTTTTTCACATAAACTACTAAGTATTCCTTATGTTCATGAATTTAAACAAAAAAGAAACAG
Source organism: Brachylomia viminalis (assembly GCA_937001585.2). Classification (NCBI taxonomy): domain Eukaryota; kingdom Metazoa; phylum Arthropoda; class Insecta; order Lepidoptera; family Noctuidae; genus Brachylomia; species Brachylomia viminalis. The sequence continues at coordinate 8,612,311 of OW443304.2, forward strand.
ACATATCTGCTGGTAGATTATTATAGAGTTGTACACCTTCGTATTTTATACTTTTCCTGCCATATTGCGTCCGCGGGGGGTGGGTCTGTATTTGGTTGGGATTTCTATGTCTGTATTTGGAAGTTTTTATTGTACTTCGAAAAGCAATCAAAAAAATTAACAGGCTTCTACATCATTACTTTTTTTATTTTCTAATTTTTATGTCGCCAACAGTCTAAGTCACATGCTGTCCCTTTCACTTTAAGGGTTATCGTAGCGACAGAAATACTTTGAGATAGTCTGAAAGTGTCTTATGAGAATTCGGGGATTATATTTAGACGTCCACGTCCCTCAGATTGGCAGGGTCCCGTGACTTCAGGTTTGTGTTTGTATTCGTCAGATGTTCTTCCTTTTGTGTGGATAAGTCACATTGACAGTGTAGCGGTATCTACACCGCCACATGCGAACTACGCATCACGCTGACGTCACGCAAAATCCTGCATCGCGCAAGCAGAGTTTACCGCGCAACTAGCATATATACAACGTCCCAACATCAATCGTCGGGCAGTTGCCCACCAGACACGACACCCGTCTGAAACTCTCAAACTCAGGGAACTTCTTCCCTGTTCTATGGAGGTATAAGTGAACTTAACACCCTGTTCCTCATACCTTCTATAATAGAATGGATAAGTTTTATAAACTCGTCTAATGCTGGTAAGACACAGTACAAAGAACATCATCACCATCATAATCAGCCTATACCTACTGTTCCCACAGCTTGGACACAGGCCTCTTATCGGTGAGAGGGGGTGGGCCATAATCCACCATGCGGGCCCAGTGCGGGTTGGTAGATGTCACATGTCTTTGAATTTTTGGTTCTAGGACACGCCGGTTTCCTCCTGATGTTTTCCTTCACCGTTTTGAGAGCAGTGGTGATGAAATAATTTACACAAAGTAAAGCGCCTGTCTGGGTGCGAACCTACGACCTACAACTCGTAAGTCGTGACCGTTACCACTGGGCCACCGATGCAAAGAACACCATCATCATTATTATCATCACTCACTCTTTCAATACCATAATATCTCACATCCAAAAAATAATTGACGTCGAAAATTTAAATTGAATAGCCCGAATATTAAAAGTCATAATCACCAAGTCATTATGGGGAACGCCGCACGCCTGTTCAAACTAATTCGAGTTAATGAGCGCGACAAAAAAACCGACAAAGGTGTTATGAATAAATAACCACTTAACAATCATAAAAAATGAAAAATAACCCACATTAAAAAAAAGATTAAAGAAGGGCTTTTATTGACTGCGCCTAAGACGTCTCAGTCTTCCTGGCGTAACTCTTGATGCTATCTTGTTCTCGGAAGGTTTGTCTTTTGTCTCTTTCTGGCACGTTTATGGGGTGTTTTTGCCGTCCTTTTCTAACATCAATCGATACCCCTAGACACCCACGACAACCAGTTGTGAACGCCGCGTGGAGTTAGTGGACCAGTGAAACGTTGCTGTTCAGAATATTTTCTTTTTATTAAACTTACACATAAAAAAGTTCAGTTATAAAACACCACTAAATAACCTATCCTTACAGTCAAATCCTGATGATGTAGGAAACGCCGACCCCATCTAGTTTAAAAAAAAATATAATTGACGTGTAAAAGTGTTTGTTCAAACCTACTTACAGAAATAAAATCATTTATCGTTTATCAGATGGAACCTACACAAACTTATATTAAGTCAGATCGCGGGATTAACTTCTGTGCTCTTCCGTCCTGTTAGCAATCATGTGGCTTTATAAACGTCATTGGTGATTAAAATACCCTTTAGGTATCATCTGAAATTCTGCACACTACCGCGTTCAGCGCACTTCCTCTGTAAATCACTTAAACAGAAAATCCAATTTCATACTTAAATCTGTTTATAAAAAACAATTCCCACGAGCCGCGACAATGCCCGATCCGCTCAGCATTCCTATCGATGGGCTGAATGAAATACAAGCAGGCCCCGGCGCTTTGTACTCTTCACAAGAGCGGCAATTTATTTAACTTTTAGAGATCCGCATGCGTGATATAGGTACAGACGAAGGAAACTCATTAAAATTATAGTCATGTGCACAACAAGTGCGGCTGATTTTTTTTTGTAGAGTTTGTGGTCGATTGTTTGGAAAGAGTATCGTGAGAAGCAATTTTTTTTATATAGTTAAGAAAAAGAAAGAAAGGAAATCAATTTATATGACTGGGTCATGGTCCCTGCTGCTGCTGCTGTATGCTGGGTCTGGGTTTAGGCACACAATAGTTAATTAGTACCTTAGTTACCTTAGTTGTACCTATACCTACTCAACATTGTTTAAAATATCAAGGTGAGTTTGACTAATCAATTAATCATACCTGACAAAAAGTTTATTTTTTACATAAATATCTAACAAAAAAAAACTATAGAATTAAATATTCTATAAATATAATATATTTATATAAATAACTACCTTGTTAAAAAAAAAATATTTCTCTGGTCACTTCATCTGAGTAAAACAAACAAAAAACTTTTTGATAGATATTTTTGGATATGCTGTCCAAAGTGTAGGTACCTACTTCAAGCTTGATTCAACAAAGATTCTTAAATTAGGTCTACAATATGTGGGTAGTGCCACTTGAGTAGTTAAACTCGTGTTCATGTGGTAGTGCGATGAAGATAGCCGAAAAAAAACTTTGAACTAACAATGCGAACGAACATTTAGCTGCACTCAGCTGCAGTCATTATGTCGAAAACTCAACACAAAATATTCTACAGAACCACAACATACCTACTGTAAATATTTCAACACCCACCGAATTGAACCAATTTCCCACAGACGACCGACCACCGTGGCTAACTTCCTGTTCTTTTCGTGGCTCTAATTAATTTTATTCTGTTTTTATGTGCCTCAAATTTAATATATCAGACCTATGTAACGATAGCTGTTGTCTATGAAACTGTAAATAGTGTTTCTAGTTGTATTGAATACCTTTACTAATTTAATCTCTTTTATTTAGGAAAATCCTCATGCTTGCCACGAAGACTCCAAGATTAAAAATGTCATAGGTAAAACATTTGTTTATTATCAACTTACGACTTTAATAAAGCCTGTATTCTGTAAATATCTCACCGCCGTGAAAACTAAGGTGAAGTGAACCGTCATTCCACAGGGATTGACACTATTGACAGGTCAATGTAAGCTCACTTCACACCTAAGTTTGTATGGCGTTATTTTTACAGAATAGCTCGACTGATCTTAGACCGAATCCAAATCAAATCAAAATATTTTATTTCACATAAACCTACATGGGCACTTATGAAACGTCAGAAGCTAGGCGCACGGATCCAATTGGTCGTTTCCTATGGAAAAGAGCCGGCAAGAAACTCCACTATTACTCTTTTAAAAATAATTGGCTTTTACGATGTTTTCAAATTATCTACAGTGTTTATAGGATCTGTGATATGGGAGGACAGTGTAGAGGCCTGTCAAATGGTACCTACGTGGTACTTAACAAGATAGAAAATGATGTAGGTACAAATCTTAAGTTTACAAGTTAGGCCTACAACGTTCTCACATTCACAAAATACAAAGAATCTTTAATACCTATATAAGATAAATCAAATAATAAAAAATAAAAGCGTCAATAAAATTCGTTATTGGAACTATTATTAATATTATATCAAATATAGGTATTTGATACGAAGTTTGTAAGTAGATTATAAATTTTTCTACTACCTAAACAGCAATACTCAATTAAAATTAAATAAAAAGTACCTACTTTATTCTACGAGCTATCTACGAGTAGCTACTGGTAGATAGCTTAGCCTAAACGCAAGTTTTATAATGTCTAAAACAAGCATACTATTTGCTTAATTGGATTCTCCCAATTGTAACTAGCTTAAGTTATTTAAGATAAGATGAAGCAATAAACATTTATTATTATTATTATTATTATTATATGATCCGCTGCAGTAAACAAAACTAGAAAAATATATGATATTCTTCAGGATATATGCTAGTTAGATAGTGTGTTGAAAACATAATACAACTAATTTGATACGATGGAACAAAATCGCGAAGATACATCTAAAAATATATTTTAAGGATTAAAAACCAATACAGATGCAGGTTTTTTTTTCAGATCATTCTACAAGCAACATATTAACGTAATAGTGTTTTAATTTTTTAGTTCTGTTTATATATTTTTTGTAATTATATAATTGCATCATATTTTGCTATAAATTACCAGCGTTGTGTGACCGCGCTTTGGCTATTGTCAGCCTCTTAACTAGAATTTAAAATATCCAGAAATGCACCAGCTAACCTAGTAAGTCAGCCGCTATTACCCTGCTAAAAGGCTTATCCCTTTAATTGCTGAAAGTTTATCTCCAACCCGACAATTTTGCTACAGAGCACGAGCATATTTTTGTACAGCTTATTACTTTTTGACCCGGGAGAAGAAGCCAACGGATTAATGTTTCATAATTATCATAAAATAAAAATAAACTAGCGACCCGCCCCTGGCTTCGCACGGTTTTTATGACTTGGCAAAACATCGACATTTCTTCATTATAATATGTATGTAAGTTGATTATTATTAATGTGATAAAAACATAAACCATAAATTCTGCAAATTATGGTGAAAACTGCATCAAAATCCGTTGCGTAATTTAGAACACCAACGCCACAGTATAATAAAGTAAGCAGTATTGCGTCTTCATACAAATCGGCCGAAACGACGTGCTTCGAAATCTCGGTGTACACCCGTATTCAATAGACGGGCGTGAGCCGCGGTTACATAGAGACGCGGACGGTGCTAGACGCTCCCGACAATCCCGACGCTCCCGAAATATGTCACGAAGTTATCGACTGTATTATTCAGTGTATCTATCGATGTTTGAATTCATCAATATCGAAATCAGTAATAACATTTTTTTAATAAACAAATTAACATATTTGTTTTATACAGCGCTGTCATCTTTTATCAATTTGTGAACTAACTTGAGCATTTAGATAATAATGTCATCGTGGACTTTTTATAGGCCTTTTAATGTAACTTTTCTATAAAAGTGTTTTATATTGAAACCCGAATAAATGGATAATATCTTTAAAAAAACACTTTCCGAATAGCTTCGGCCTTATGTACAAAGATGAGTTAGCAAACAAACATTAGAATACAAGCTACCAGATTTGTGAAAAACATTTTAATGTTCAGGACATACTACCCTCAACAAGTCACAAGGGTTTAAAAAAGAATGCTCTCGAGTCATTAAATTTGTCGGACTTATAAAGTACAGTTACAACCCAAGAGACACACTCAGTAGGCAAGCCTAGTGCGTGTTTATTTACAGAGCGGCCGTAGGTAATTATTTCAAGGACACTGCCGAGCCTTAATACTGCTACTTTATTATACTGTGCCAACGCGGTCCCACAGACAGACACGAACAGCAACTTTAATTAATAAATAATACGTACAGATGACCCCATTTATAAGAGCAGAAGCGGCAACATTACATTACGATCATAAATCAGTCTGGTTATTATTGTAATATTACAATAGTTTATGAAAATATTCCTTCATAATCGATTATTACTGAAGAGGGATTCATGATCACTCTCTTGCGTTTATCCCAATTTATTTGTGGTCGGCGCAACGTGTACTTCCATACTTGTCATAATTTCAGTAGTCACCACATTTCTAGCCGTATCATCTTACACAACAGTCCATCCATCATGTCTTTGGTCTTCTCCTACTCTTATCTAGCTATCCACATTCATGCCCAAAACTTTCCTCATGCCATTTGGACTATGAAGAACAAAATTGATTAAATATAGTAGACCCACGCAATCTATTGCCTTTTTTTTTTTTTTGAGGATGGGATATCATCAAATGACTCCTCCCGCTCTGGGTGGAGCGGAAGGGAGTGTCAGACTCTTACTGACTAAAACCCACCCGTGTTCCTTCCTTGGCCCTTTACGTTCCGGGTCAGCGGTACCCCTTTCGGATGATCCCGCTTTCCCGGCAGGCTTGGGCCCTAGTGGGCCCCCTCTTCGATGCTGACATCTCTTTGAGGCGCGCGTGGAACACGTACGCACCGTCCAGCACGGGCCTGGTCCTGATCGGACGGTGAGCTACCCATTACTCACCGCCCGCAGGCCCGTGCACGCAATCTTTTGCCTTAGATATAATGAAGTATCTACTTACTTAAAATGGAATGTTTTTTACTATAAGGCAATCGCGAAGCAGAAATCCGATCATTATCATGCCCTTATTCGTTTGGGCTCGGCGCCGGCGCAGCATGTCTTCTTCTATTCCTTTCTATCAGCTCTCATCTCAGCATTTACCCCTTTTTTTAGCATTAAAAAAAATCTATAACACAATTCATTCATCGTTGGGCTTTTTTTTTTTTTTTTTTTTTTTTTTTTTCCGAGGTGGAAAATCCTCATGGATGTCCGCCGCCCTGGGGCGGACGGCGGGGTCTGTCAGACTCTTACTGACTAAAAACCACCCCGGTGTTCCATCTCACACCTACGCCGGGGGTCGCGGGAACGTACGATCCTTCCGCAACCCCCGATTCATCGTTGGGCTGCCCCAACTTCTATCACATTCATCAGCCACATTAATTCTCAAAACTTTAATCTTTAAAGACACATCCCCCATTCCTCTGCATATTGGTCCGATATTTAAATGACGATGGCTAAAAACGTTCAAAATGATTGACATGAAAGTCACCTCGACTTATGTACGAATAACGTGACGTAGACCCATTAAATCCATACAAATAAAATACAAAACATTTAATTTACATAACATTAAAGAACAAAAAAGTTTACGACTCCCATACGAACTAATTGGTATATATTCCATGGACACCGTCATTTTATGGGTGTTTAATTCATTGCTTTACGGACCTCGCTGCTTGGAGCTGTAATTGACACTTAAGCGGCAATTTTAATGGTATGGTCAATTTTATAGTTTATAGCCATAAACTGAGGTGTTTTAGGGGTCAATGAGATTGATTGGAAATTATTTAATCCTTGTTTCGTATAGATTCCGAGCATGGTCGTCTGTGAATCGATCTGAATCGTTGTGCTCCTTAAGTTCTCAGTTGAGCGGCAAGATTACTGACAAATGCGTACACTGACTGGACAGGTCCGCTCAATCTGTATGGTTTTTCCTCAAAAGACCGTTTCAGACACCAATCTACATGGTCTTCACATGATCTGACCAAGATTATGTCTGGACTTTAAAAGAGACCGTGACCTCTGAGTTTGTTTCGGCCTTTCTTCTCAGAGTAGTCAGTTATGAAACGCCGACCTCATCTAGTTTTTAGAGTTTTTAAAATATGATTGACGTGTAAAAGTGTTTGTAACAAACCTACTTACAGAAATAAATCATTTATCATTTATGGTCTCAATATTTTTTTCCATCTAGGTGACATGAAACTTAATAACCAAGTTTACCAGACAGGTAGGGCTAGTTTAAAGTATTTTTGGCACAACCAACTTTAGATGTAAGAAAGAAAGAATATGTCAGCTAGGGGTCTACCCTTTATAGCAGAACTTTTTATGTCATAATATTATTTTGCATAACAGCGAATAACATAAACTTCATTTCGCTGAAAATCGTTTGGCACACACTCATATAGCATATATTCAAAACTCATAAGATTGTAAGTCAGAATCATCTTTAGGCATATATTTAAAAAGTAGTACCATCATATCCAGAAAGTTCACAGTCAGAATCGTATTTTGGCATACATTTCATATCCATAAATTTTATTATAACCTAACCTAACCAAGTAAAATAGGTAGAATTCGATTCTGGCACTGGCCGGCCGCTGCCGCGGCACCGCTCGCTTCGCTCGCTCGGCTCGTGCGCAGGGGGTTGCAGTTCTAACCTAACCTAACCTAATCTTTTATTGCGAGTATCATCAGCCGTGGAGGCGAGCGTTGAAACCACCTGCTCCTCAGCTCGCGGGCCGCTTCGCCACTCCGCGCCTACGCTGTACCAAATAATCGTCGCTCTAAATAAAAGTTATGCTAAACGAAATTATGCGGAATGTTAACTTCGCCAAAGGTAATTATGGCAAATAAAATTCTGCCATTGTAAATTCAGACATATAAACATTCGGCCAAACAATAATTATGTTAAATAATTTTTATGCCTTAAAAATATTCGTTTAAAGAAGATTATGCCAAGTGTGTTAATGCCAAATAAATTTCGGAGCATCAAGAATCTGCCAGATAGAGAGAACCCGACAGCTAGTTAGTGTACTTCAATTATTAAAACATCCATTTCGTTTTAAGATCTAAGTAATCGTTTATGGTAGTTTGGATAAGGCATGATGTGGTTGACATCTCCATGTGGATGAAAACCCCGATTAAAACAATAAAGATTTAAAAAAAGTTAACCAGATAGATTGTTAATCACAGGAGATAGGAACACACGGTTCACAGCCCTATGAACGATATTATGATCTGTGCTGGTTGTCTGTTTGTGGACAATAAAACTGTCACAGTTAAACTGGGGAGGACTTCTGTGTGTCGTGCAATGAAACACTAAACACTAAAACCTACCTATTTATATTTTGGCGAATCCTATTATTATTATTATCCCCTTGTTTCCATCAATGATGATCAAATGAATGGATTTGTCATCGGGATTATCATCCAGCAACGGATGATTACGCATGATAAAAGGTGAATTAAGAAAATAGCACACTTTTTTTGCCACCAACACCGATCGTTGCACAGCTGTTGCTACTAAACCCTTTAATGAATATAATATGTTCCTGTGGACATTATGAGGATTACAGATATTTGAATAATTAATAAGACCCCATACCCCATTTGCTTGTTGTATCCGACCCTTTTATTCATTATGTTTCCACATTCTTCCAATTTTTTTATGTTTCTCTAAATGGTTTCAGAAATAGACACGAGTATAGTCTATAAAAAAAGCTTAATTAAAAACGCCTCCAGAAGCAACCACACACAAGCCGCGCTTGACTTGTACAGATTGACACCTATCCATCGAGTACCATTAGAGGAACCGGTATGACGTCACAGCTATAAGTGCCGACCACCATGGAGGTAGGTTCATTAGATATAATATCGATACTTTTACTAGGTTATGTTTACTTGGACCAGCTTGTTAGTGAGCATGTATTTTCAATTTAATTGATTAAGATGTTGAATGATTCTTGAAAGTAGTGGCTGTAATTCTGTTTTCTGTATGAATAGGTACAGTCAGCAATATAATTCGATTACCATTGTAACCTTTATACAGTGTCAAATTAAATTAGCTAGCGAAACTCCGCAGACGTGATGGGTATCAACGATACCAAAACACGATTAAAAAAATATGTTTTTTAGGGGTCAACGCTACCGCTAGTACAGCTACCGGTGTCAAAGCTACCGCTACCGCGGGTAATTTTGTTATATGACGTATGAGTTGAAAAAATATGTTTTATCTTGTTTAGATAGTACTACAGACCCAGGTAGATCAGGTAGTACTACAGACCCCACAAATTATAGACCTATTTCAGTACTACCTACCTTTAGTAAAATTTTTGAGAAATTAATTTTAGCCCAATTGCAAAGATTTTTTAATAAACATAAATTATTATTAAATTATTCGGTTTTACAAGGGGTCGTTCAACTACTGATGCCGGTGTTGAACTTTTAGGACATATCTATAATGCATGGGAAGATAAATGCGATGCCTTGGGCATTTTTTGTGATTTGTCCAAGGCGTTCGATTGCGTTCTTCATGAAACGCTAATCAGGAAACTCCGCCACTACGGGATCCGGAACACCGCTCTGGATCTTCTTACTTCATACTTGAATAATAGGGTTCAGAGCGTTGACGTTAATGGTAAAAGATCTCCCGGATCTATAGTAACAATGGGAGTCCCACAGGGCTCAATTCTTGGTCCTTTTTTGTTTCTTATTTATATTAATGACTTGCCTTACCTCATAAAGGATAATCATGATATAGTGTTGTTTGCGGACGATACTTCACTTTTGTTTAAACTTAAACGTCAGCAGCTGGTTACTGACGATGTAAATAGCGCGATCTCAAAAGTAGTTCACTGGTTCAATGTTAATAATTTACTACTTAATGAAAAAAAAACCAAATGCATTAAGTTTACGTTGCCTCACGTTAGACAGGTGTTAACTAATGTATTGATAAAGGGCAGAGAATTGAATCCTGAAGATAGCACAGTATTCTTGGGCTTAACTTTGGATGCTAAATTTCAGTGGGGATAGGACAGGACATAGATAAATTATCAAAAAAGCTTAGCTCCGCAGCATACGCTGTTAGAAAAATTCGTAATTTAACTGACATAGAGACAGCCCGTTTAGTGTACTTTAGCTATTTTCATAGTGTAATGTCGTATGGTATTCTGTTGTGGGGAAATGCCGCCGACATTCAGACTATCTTTGTTTTGCAGAAAAGAGCTGTTCGATCAATTTATAAATTAAGCCCGAGACACACTCTCAGAGAGAAATTTAAGGAGATTAATGTAATGACTGTGCCTTCACAGTATATTTTTGAAAATCTTTTATATGCCCATAAAAATATAAACTTGTTTAAAAAATACAGTGATATCCATAATATAAATACTAGGAACAAACACAGCTTCGTTGTACCTACAACAAGGCTCAAGAAAATAGGTCGCTCGTTCAGATGTCAATGTATACGCTTTTATAATAAACTTCCAAGCCACGTTCAAGATCTAAGCCTTAATAAATTCAAATCATTCATTAAACGTAAGTTGTGCCAGAAAGGCTTTTATACCGTTAAGGATTATATCGAGGACAAAAAGGCTTGGGATTGAGTTGTTCCAATTTTCTGCATACTGAATGTTTTCTTTTATTTCTGTTACATACACTGATAAATTGATAATTATTATAACAGAACGATCAATTATTGTGAATGTGAGGACTATGTGGGTCATTGTTTCAGTTTTAATCATGATCTGGCAGTTTAAGTAGTTCATGCGGCCTACCCAAATGTCCTTTCTTTGGTATTGTTCGTCGAATCGTTGAGCTCCTAAAGTTCTGAGTTGAGCTGCACGGTTACTGACAAATGCGTGCACTGACTGGACAGGTCCTCTTAATCTGCGTGGTTCTTTCCTCAGAAGACCATTTCAGATACTAATCTACATGGTCCTCAAAGATTATGTTCGAATATTTATATACACATTGACATTGATGAATTTTATACATACAATGACATGAGTATTTACTTTGTAAAGTATTATATTATTTAAATTATTGTGAATGTGAAGATTATGTGGATTATTACTTTTTTTATTTTATTTCTTAGTTAGTTTCACGATCTGGCAGCTTGAGTAATTTATGCGGCCTACCCAAATGTCCTTTCTTTGGTATTGTTCGTCGAATCGTTGTGCTCCTTAAGTTCTCAGTTGAGCGGCAAGATTACTGACAAATGCGTGCACTGACTGGACAGGTCCGCTCAATCTGTATGGTTTTTCCTCAAAAGACCGTTTCAGACACCAATCTACATGGTCTTCACATGATCTGACCAAGATTATGTCTGGACTTTAAAAGAGACTGTGACCTCTGAGTTTGTTTCGGCCTTTCTTCTCAGAGTAGTCAGTTATGAAACGCCGACCTCATCAAGTTTTAAAAATATGATTGACGTGTAAAAGTGTTTGTAACAAACCTACTTACAGAAATAAAATCATTTATCATTTATCGATATCGATACCAATCACGAACGTGAAAATCCAAAAAAAAAAAATATATTTCAAGTGAGTACCAACACTAACTGCGGTCGATGACCCTACAGAGAAAAAATCACCAAATTAATATATTTTTTGTTTTGTCGTGTTTAGTTAACGATACCGATCACTTCTGCGGAGTTTCGCTAGCTTATTTAATTTGACCTCTAAATTGATACAAAAAGATTCGCTAATCGGTACATTACTTTTCAGTATTTCATGTAAATAATAGCGAAGAGTTAATAATCTTAAAAATCTGTATCAGTACAGATTAAAAATTTAAAAACACTGACATGTTAATCGAATTTTGTTGCTGACCGCACGTACCCTTAGGTTATTTTAGCGTTACTAAGTACTTAGCAATTAACAGACATGATTTTAATTTCCGAAGACTTAGCTGTAATAGGTAGGTATGCCTTTAATATAAATATATTATCAGGCCATCGTCTTTATGTGACATTATTGTCAATAACTTATTAATTAAAATGTAGTGTCAGACACCTCTTTTTATTTCGAAAGAGAATAATTATGTTAACACTAGGATAATGCTAATAGAATCTACACACAAAACACTATAATATGTGTGTAACAGAGGGGCTCGTGGCTAAATGATAACAGCCACATGGGTCGATCGACGCGGCCGGTTAGTGGATGGGTGACCAGACATTACAAATCGAGACCCCTCCATGCATCGGAAAGCATATTAAGCCGTTGGTCCCGGCTGCCATTAATAGATCTTTGGCAGTTGTTACGGGTAGCCAGAACCCCAAAAGTTTTACAACAAAAAAAAAACAAAACTGGTAAAACAAATTAATACGAAGTCGACTGGCCTACTTTGAACTTCTTTGAAACACGTTTACGATGTCACCAAGATGGCTGTAACTATTTCCAACAACCTTCATCCAGCAGGTCTGGATTCTGGAACGTCAGATCGGCCAGGTCCCGGCTGTCAACCGAAGATCTTAGACAGTCGATATGGGTAGTCATAAGCCCAAAAGTTAGACAACCAGTCTTACCAAGCGGTATCGTGTTACCCAGTAACTGGGTTGTGGAGGTCAGATAGACAGTCACTTCATGTAAAATACTGGTATTCAGCTAGTTTCGGTTAGACTAGAAGCCGACCGAAACATAGCTGGGAAAACGCTACACAGATTAATTGAGAATTTGTTAACACAGAGTTAGCTTTTCCGTTCGTAACCTAAAAAAAATAAACTCCTCGATTCCTATTGCAATTGTAATTAATTAAGCCTACCCATCAGAAAAAAAAACCTATAAAAAGCCCAAACAAAACATCAAACTCATTATTACTTCTCTCCCTTTTCACTAACTGGCACAACTTTCTAACAATATCGAACTCACTGCACTCGCCCTGCTAACTTCGGAACAAAGTTTTGTCATATCGAAGTGCTGAAACTTGTCGTGTTTAGATTTCGTTTGTTTGGTGTGCTATTGTTCAATGTTTCGGAATTTAGTAGCTTTCGGAGTTGTAGGAAAATGGGAAAAGTTTAACGGTAGCTGGCTTTAAATGTTTGATTTAGGCCTATTGGTTGATCTATCGTACCTATATTTTCGTCTTTTGTTGCTTGCATTCTTTGTTATGTCCTTCTTCGTCCATAGTTAACCCGATATATAACTGTGTTCTGTTTATGTTATAAATGTTATAATTGAATGCCATTAGACATAATATACAATATATGATTGAATCGATTAGTTTATCAAATCAAAATCAAAAGTCATTTATTCAAATTAGGCTGAGAATCAGCACTTTTGAACGTCAAAATCACATAAGACAGTCCCCCCAAAACGCCCACCCTTCACCACTTCCTAGTGCTTTAGCTGGGAAGAAGAAGTGGCGGAACAAACTCCCCAGCAGCACCGCTGTCTGTTCAGTTAGAAGAACTGGATTCTATACATATAGTAATAAGTAATTAACATTACGAAACACATAAATATTAAAATTATTTGCCATATGTCAGCTAGCACACGCCATTATTTAAAACTATACTCAAGCAGAAATAAACAATAAAAACAAAAACGGTTACATAATAAAAAGCCTCCTGGCATAAAGGGCGTGCCCGCTTACATATACAATGCTGCATTATGTTTATATGTATATAGCTGTAACTTGTAGCCACAAATGATAAACTAGGACCTTCGAAGTAAAATAAAGAAACATTAATTTCTAATAACAATAACAAAACCATAGTCAGCAAGCTGACCTGTCACCACAAGCAGCACCCGTTCACGAGCATAACGCAAAGATCAGCCATTACCCCCCTCGCCATATTTGAGGGAAGGAGGCAACCCGACCCCCGACGCTACCGCAAGCATTGACATCTAAGGGAGCATGACGAACTTGCTGCCGGTTGCTCAAAAGAATAATATGATGAACTGTCGAGGTCGCTAGCTAACCATATATTGCAATACAACTCATTAAAAAACATTGAAATGAGTAGATTATGTCAATAATAAATAAAAATTAAATTAAACTAAAATGACTAATATAGTCAAATAAAATAAACAATTATATGAACTCGTATAACTTGTCAGTAGGTAAGCTAAGCTAATTTTGGAGAAAGAACATAAACATTGTCTTGAGTTAATCACAGCGACCAACTATTTTTATCGTTTAAGTAATCGTTGATTGAATAGTATGCCTTTGAACAAAGGTTGGATTTTACTTTAGCTTTAAACGCATTAAAAGGCAATTCTAACAAAGAAGAGGGAAGCTTGTTATAAAAGTTTATACCAAGCCCAACAAATGAGTTATGGACCTTATGAAGCCGGTGAAAGGGAGCACGTAGTTTCTCCTTGTTTCTAGTGTTAATATTGTGAATATCACTGTTTTTTGTGTATAAGTGTATATTTTGCCTAATATATAAGATGTTGGCGAAGATGAATTGTGAGGCCACCGTGAGAATACCAATCTCTTTAAAAAAATCTCTCAGAGTAACTCTAGCACCTAGCTGGTAAATTGCTCGTACAGCTCGTTTTTGAAGAACAAATATATTTTGAATATCAGCGGCTTTGCCCCACAGCAGAATGCCGTAGGACATGACGCTATGAAAATAACCGAAATAGACTAGCCGAGCTGTATCAACGTCAGTGTATTGTCTTACTTTCCTGACGGCATAGGCGGCCGAACTGAGCCTTCCCGCTAGGCATGATATATGTGATCCCCACTGAAGCTTGGCATCAACTGTTATGCCCAGAAATACTGCCGAGTCTACAGTTTCAAGTACCTCTTTATCTAAGACGATGTTGGGTCCTAGATTTCTAACATTCGGTAAGGCGAACTTTACACATTTCGTTTTCTTGGCATTGAGAACTAGGTTATTTGTGGTAAACCAATCTGTAACCATTGATAGTGCACTGTTTACGTCGTCAAAATTTTGTCTATTCCTGTCTACTTTAAAGATAAGAGAGGTATCATCAGCAAATAGTACAACGTCACAGATGCCCTTTAAATAGAATGGTAAGTCATTTATATACACCAAGAATAAAAATGGGCCCAGTATAGAGCCTTGAGGTACACCTAACTGAACTGGTAGCCCGAAAGATTTCACACCATTAACATCTACACATTGGTGCCTGTTATGTAAATATGAATCTAATACGTTAAGAGCTTCGTTTTGAATACCGTAATGAATTAGTTTACGCAAAAGCGTGTCATGGTGCACGCAATCAAAGGCTTTGGAGGGATCACAGAAAACTCCAATAGCATTTTGCGAGCTCTCCCATGCGCTAAATATGTGTTTCAGCAGAGCAACACCCGCATCTGTAGTCGAACGACCTTTTGTAAAGCCATATTGTTCATCATGAAGGAGGCTATTTAAATTAAAATGTCTTAGCAACTGCTTGAGTATTAATTTTTCAAATATTTTACTAAATGCAGGTAAGATAGAAATAGGCCTAAAATTGCCAACGTTATTTTTATTACCCGATTTAAATAATGGTATGACTTTACTACTCTTCATGAGGTCAGGAAAAGTTCCTAAATCAACACATTTATTAAAAGTAACAGCTAGATAGGGGGCTACGATGTCGATTATATTACTTACAAGTTTAATTGAGATGCCCCAGTAATCACCAGTGTTTTTTGACTTGAGTGTGTTAAAAACACTAATTACATCACGAGGTGTTACATGTTCGAAGCTAAATAAGCGACTACATTTAGGCACACTATTATGCAAAAGGTTTTCAGCTTCAGATGGGGACGAATTATTACCTATTTACCTACTTACTGCAAAACTGCCTTCATCTACGATTGATGAATTGTGATTCTAGTAACAGCCATATTAGGTATTATTACTTTCATAAAATAGTTACTGGATTTATAAAAACGGTTTTTATAGTAGTAGGTATACCTATAACCGCTATAAAACAATCTACTTATATACATCGAAATAGCACGAGAATCCTCTTTAAGCCATTAAAAAGTTTCCCAGGTTGGCGCTAACCTAATCCCCGGGGGGTTGTCACACATCGGACGCGGTCTCCGATAATTACGCGACGGATTCTGTGGCGGAAAATTAGGGGACTCTCTAATATCTACTGGTTTCTGTTACAAGGTCTTTTAAATTGTAAGTAAGTGCTGAAAATAGATGAAAAATATATTTGATGGGTAATTCAGAACCGCATTAAAACAATTAAAAGCCTAACGAACGGTTCTCGAGATAGTCGTGAAAATAATTACCCACATGCCTAATTACCTTTTTTTTCTTTAGGTAGTGGTTTTTTTTCCTTCCTTGTCTATAATATCCTACAGCTGAGCAAAAATCTCTCCAATTTTCTGAAGTCGATTTAAAAGCATAAAATATCTTTGAAAAAGATGTTAGGTACCTGCCATCTACTCTGTAAAATCTAATTTTTGTAAAAATTACAGAACAGACCGGCTGCATTTTACTTGAGCAAGTATAGAACCCTCAAAATAAAATTGTAACACCGGAGGATTGTACAGGAGGGGGATGAAAAGTTCCCCCAGATTGGCGTCATCGTAATCCCCCGGGATCGCCGCACATCAGGCGCGGTGTCCAACAATTACCGCAACTCGCCGGGAAAAGTAATTTATTTGGTCTAATCTGATTTAAAGAAAAGCTGGGTTCAAAATATAATAATTTTACTAAAGGTTTTTCCTGGAGAAGTAATTCTTTGCAGGTTGTGGTTGCCTCTTCTTCAGAAGTAAAACAAGCCAGAGAGGATCTTTGTATAGGCCATACTAAAATAACAAAATAACTTTATCTGGCCGTCTGTCTGTCTCTTATCGTTTCACGCATCAAACAACTGAATCGATTGTTATGTAATTTGACAGATATGCACTTTGCGTTCTGGAGAAGGACATAGGCTAATTTCATCCTGGATATTTGTACGTATTAAACATTGATGAAATACAAAATACAAGCAGAAGATCTCGCGGACATCAGCTAGTATATTTAGAATATAATGGAATTGATTGTGCCTATCACTGACACGGTCGCGATTCTAACTGCAAAATAGGTACCTGAGAATTCGAAGTTTATTGCAAGGTTGAAGTCTAGACTTCTATAGGTGATTCTGGCTATCACACGTAATTTTACTAGCAATATTCAAAGCACTCGGTAGTCACGTTCCTATTCAAGCAGAATACAAATTAGGTAACCTACCGCATCGCCCCATACTTAAACACCTCATAATTTTATTCACGACTATTCAAGCACTTCAACACGTAGAAATACCGATCACGCTTGTGTCACACAAAATCCCGGGAGGATTATCCCGATCACAGGATTGTTTTGGTCCGTAAATTTAGCAGCGTGACAGCGGCAGCGGCTCGGCGCGGCGGGCGTGAAGCCGGGGTTCGCAGTAATTGGCAGTCCCGATTCACACTAATTAGTGGACACCCTAATTAAAACGACACTTTATTACTTTTGAATTATTTTCAGGGCTATTAACTGGTTAAATTTATTGTGACAACGTGTTTGACACGTTTTTGTTTTGTAAAAAAGTTATTTGTTAAGTTGTTAAAAGCGGTTTGATCAAATGCTTTTTTTTGTATTCTGTTGGGGTTTGTTGTTGCTATTTAATTTATTTTGTCTATAGTCCCCTTGATAAATAAAGTTGTATTAATATTATATGAAACCCTGTCATGTTTAATCTTGAAAACCTATGTTTTTTTTCCACCTTATCTGATTTAAATGCTTTTTTTGTAATTTTATTTGACTTCTTCCTTTGGTGTCGATGTTTTTTTTTATGATAATTACTCCATGTGATTTTGGCTATTTTTGATATCCACGAAATACAAACGAACTGTTGAAACGTTTTTCTCGGATAAGATTGTTGTAGGTGCATAGCCTGAATTAGCCTGAAGTTTTCTTTCTCGTTTCTTTTTAATTTTTCACAAGTTTTATTTTTTTTAGTAACTCTGAAGTTTTGGAGTAAGTTTAGATGTACCTATCGTTATATCGGCTCATTGGCCAAGGTTTGACCGATCAGATAACACATTCCTTAGGTAGGTAGGTATTTATAAAATGAAGACTTTTTCTAATAACAATATACCTACCTATTTATATTCAAAGTCGATTTACGAGTATGAATGAATAAGTGGACGATTATTGAACCTACTACCTGTCTCCCGTCCGTCTCGCCATTTGTTTACACTCGGGGTAACAGGTGGCGCTAGTTGCTATCGTTCTCACGGCGATTTGATGTGTATTCTGTTTGGGAATTACGTCGAAACTACTAGACCGTTTGATATGGAAACTGATTTATTGGACAAGGTATCCAAGTTGGTTGTATGAGTAAAAAACAATGAGAATCAAGTTCGTGCAGTGAATAACAGACTAAGTACCTACTTATGATATGCATAAAATCCGTAAAATGTCTCGAAGTTGTTTTTCGATGATTTGAATGTTTATTCCCTTTTATTTTTTGTTCTATTACTGTTCAAGTGGTTGAGCAACGTCACAACTAGTTTTATTGGACAGTAGGATTTCTTCCCTATGTTTCTCTACAGTTTTTACCTATTTTTAACTGCGTGTGGGACTGATTTGATTGATTCACCATCAGCTTCATCAGCATTTATTTATAGAGTTTTTATATAATACTTAATCGTCTTAGTTTTTTTTTAATTTGGCCTCTCATAAAGACTGCTACAAAATACTACCGGCTATACTTTTAATTTAATTAAGACTTCCACACCAGAAACATCTTTATTACCCCAAAAATCGTTAATCATAATCAATTTACTAACTCAAATCATCAAGCTCACCAACTTTCCTATCGTTAGCAAGGGTGATACCTCCATAATTAGCTTCATTATATGCAGTAGGTAGCGGGTGAGGTCGGGGGAAGTCGGGAGAATAGGGGTAGATGGGGGAACACGAGAGGGGTAGTTGCGGTAGCACGTGCCGGCTGTAAATGACGACTGAGGGTTAGGTTCTGTTTTTAATATGATTAATGATAAAGAAATTGTAGTAAACATACTCTTTGTACATTGTTGTTTCCGAAAGTAAGCATGTCTTGGACTGAATTGTTTAAAACAATATCCATCTAAGCCTTCCTCGGGATTCTTTTGTCAAATACGCGTGAAGTAGAGATATAACTACAGGTAGGTAGGTATCTATCAAATCCGGGAAATATTGCTACTCAGATCCAAATGTTGGCTGAAGATAGAGAATTGGTGTTTTCAGCAAATTCGAGAGGATACTCATCATCATCATCATTCAGCTTCGGGTCTACTGCTGCACATAGGCCTACTAAAAACATTGCCACACCTACCGGTCCTGTGCTTCTTGCATCCAGCGGGTCCCACGATTCTTCATCAAGTCTTTATTCAACCTTCTGAGGGGCTTAGACACGCTGGACCTGCTGAAAAGCGTAGAACGGTAATTCCAAATGAAATCACTTCAGCCAAGGCAAAATTATCTCATTCACTATGAAAGACCGTCAGACCACGCCAATCCAAAATTCGCAAACGCATAGCCAATCTCAAAATCACAGTGCAAATTCGTTTCGGCTTAGCGAGTCGGCACGAATGTGTAACAATAGCTTACTCTAGGGGGCGAGTAGTAATCTGATTTCGAGCCACTTAGCGCCAGGTAAAGTGCTCCGAACGCTGGTTTAACTTGTTTACGAGAATAACCCGCCTTTTATTGGGTTACACTTTGTTTAACTGGTTGTTAAAAGCGGTGGAGAGAGGTTTTTGGGTAGGTAAGGAAAATTGGGCGTTTGAAGTGTGTTTTGGTGAGTAACAACGTTTTTGATATCATAGCTTGTTGTTATTTGAAGAAATAACGAATAATATAGTAAATTAATAAAATAAATATATTGGGCCATATAAAAACAAACTGTTCTTAGGTCTGCTACATCATCATCAGTGATGGCAACATTTTCGTCCCCCGTCTCGCCGCTGGACGACTGGCATTCCTACTTTCAGTCCTTAGACGCCACTGAGTTCCAGATTTACACCACCTTTCCTCAACACGCCTGGCCAGGTGTACTGTCCAACTACATTATAGTTCCATCACTCGTTTTCCAACGCCAGGGACTTTTGTACGAATCTATTTCGCTACATACATAGATACCACTTAGCAAATATTTATTAATAAGTATTACCAGAAGCCGTACAGCAGTGCAGTAAAAATTTGGTAGCGGCACGATTCCGCCATTATCCCCAGGATAACACTCAAGTTCTTTTAATACCCCTCAAATTACTGCACCTCATAATATAACACCATAAAAATAACCAAATTACCACAAATATCATGGCGCAACGCATAGTCAGTCAGTATTCACAGTTCAATCTCGAACCGTATCAAATTCTCAACTTCAGCTCAGCCGTTTTCCAAGATAAATTTATACCCCTACCATTAAAAAATGAACCTTATCACAACGGTATAAGATGTAAGACCTTGGTGGAGTTGGGACTGTAAAATGACTGCGCGTAACGCTAATGGTCCATGAAATTGGCCGTTTGCCGATAAATATAAGACTTTTAGACATTTAAAATGTACTGTTAGGTTAGGCTCGCGATATTTGAGTGAATTCAACGTTTTTTTGATGATATTCTTATTTGTGTTGTTTTACGATGTTTGGAAGTTTTTATGCAAATAGTGGGTCAGGGTGGTGTGACGATCTGATAACGTTTTCAGGGGCAACATAACCAGAGTTCCCACAAAACACAGATTTAGAAGAAGAAAAGGGAGGCCATTGTCCAGCAGCGGGACATAATATAGGCTAACAAAAACAAATCGTAGGTGCGTGTGACCTGCAATGTTAAGTCTGTATTTATAATATTGGTCAAATCAGCTAAAGGAACTGTACCATCTATCTAGTCTTCAATTGATAGAGGCATACTGGGAAATCCAGCTCTAGCGGGAAGCGAGAGACGAGAGAGAAACATTGCCAAAGATTTAAATACAGTAGTTTAAGCTACTGTTTGTCCATTGCAAGTTCTATCTTCAATCAGCCCTTTTGCTGTGCACCGTTGTTGTTTCTTCCTCCCGTTTTTTTGTTCAAGATTGCTTTATTGATAGCTGAAGAAGTGTACAATGATGATACTATAATAGATCAACAGAGTTCTTTAGTAATTTAATCTAATGTACTGAATTAAATACTCTGTCTACCTTTGTTTCTATTTCACAAACTTTTTCCTTTACCTTTATTGCGTTGATTTCTATATTTTGCTTTGTTTTGAGCAATAGTTGACCTGCTGCGTATAACCCGTCAGCCTTCAAAGCAAGAGTGAACAGACATCCTCTGGGTTTGCTCGATCCATCGTAGGCATCATTCCTCCAGGCGAGATCCAGTACACGAGCAGGCCCATTTAACAATTTTTTTTTTCTTATGTTTGCAGAAGTTGTACTTGTCTTTGTACTTTGTCTTTGTGTACATTTATAGCAACATTGACAGCTGCTTCTAAATAGGCGTTAGCTCAATACACTTGTAGATATCATTATTCTTCTTTAACTGAACAATAAACTGATTACGTAATATTGAAATACTCGGGCGTAATATCACATACTATTCCAATTCATTCTAGCAAATACTATACTGCATAGTAAGTATCCCTATCTATATACCTACTTACCTACTGAAAACGAGGACATTGTCAATTGTCATTACAACGGCAACAGCATTCAAGATTATTCATTCGTTATTATCAGCTATCTGTATGTATGTATTTATAAACCAGTACCATTGTTTGTAGGTAGCATGAGCGGCGGTGTTATTAATTTGCGCAAGCGCAATACATTCCACGTTTCAAAACATGCAGGAAACGGCCGTGACTAAATGAAAATATTTCTTCCTCAGTTGTGCAAACATCAGCTAATAATATTATAGCGACCATTTTAATTTGACTTCTTTCGCGCCTAATATATGCACCTAGTTGACACATTTTTGTACGGGACAGAGGGGGGAGGGGGATCAAGATAACTGGTGGTTACTTGGCAGAGCTGAAGTAAACACAGTGATAAGAATACATCACATAGCGCTGATAAGATACGGCCAAACCAATTACAGCCACGAACCATTCGCATGACGCGGTTTAGGTAACCAGTTAGTTTTATTGTTAACCAGTTTGGTATTTTATTTTTTGGTAGGACGTTAGGATAAGTGGTTATATGCTCTACCCTCTTACTGGTCTCATAGTCATGCTCGTAAAATCTCCGTATTATCATACTAACTATTAACAGCCCGCAAATATTCACTACAGATGATACATCTCCAAATAGACCATTCTCAGAGAACGGCTACCCGCTATAGGTTTGTCATCTCACTTGCTTGGTAAAGCTATTGGTAGGTAGTTGACGTAAGCGTGTGTTGTTTAAGTTGTTTTTGCCTGTTAAAGGATGGTGCTGCCCCTTTTTATAACAAAAACAGTCGCTTTTATCGGAACTATTGGGAAGTAAGAGGTAATTAATGATTTCCCGGGAACTACACATAAGGCCAGTGAGTGTTGGTAATACGTCTCTATAAATAATATAATCATCTTATTTATCCTATTGTAAGTTAGGGAATCTGTGTTTGGTTGTCCAATGTCTTATACCTACTTATAGTGTGCCAACTTTTTTTCAACGACGTTGGTGTGTAACCGTCCAGGGTAGCGCTAAATCAGTCGGTACAGCGACGAGCATTCATACCTTGCAGTTACGCAAAATTCAACTAAGCATCTTTCTCGTGACATTAAAATTTTATATTTTACAAGACTTATTTCTTAATAGTGTTACTTATAAGGTTTCGATACTAAAACGGTACGGTACGGTACGGTTTCGGTTACTATATCGTAACTAAAACTTCTATATCGTTTTCATAGATTCAAAGACTAAGTCTTCATCATTAAAACAGACCTGTTATTTGCTCATCTATACAGATAAGAGTGAAAATACGCTTAAAGAATATTTTAAAAGAGAAAAACACAATAATTCACGATTTGAACGAAAGCGTGTTGTTTTACCTGGCAAGCCGCCAGCAAGCTCCTGTTGCTTCTCTTAAATCGTGAATTCATGATCCACAACAGTTTCTAAGCATACTGAGACTATTTTATAACGATTAGTTTCAAAGAAGTCAAACTATAAAGCAGCAAGTCTGGACGAACATAGGTATAAGCAGCAAACGTAACTTTAGGCCTAATTTATCGTTGAGTCTACCGTGTTAACTCCGATTGTCTTCATTGAACAGGCATTTGTATGTTGTTGGAGCTATAAAAAATGTTAGAGAAATTTATGGTGAAAGTTATAAAAACTAAATGTACCGGACCTAGAAAGTATCAAAAGCAGTATAGAGTTGTCATTGTAGTGTAGTGAAATGGAGAAAATACCAAACTTACTATATTCTTATAAAAGAAAGAAAGCAATCAATCAAAAAAAAGTGATGTTGGTAATGCTGAGAAACTCGCAGAGTTTCATTCATAGGCTTAGGTGAGTGTTAATCCATGGCTGATTAGGCCATTCTTTATCGTTGATTCGGGGATTCAGAGAGGCTGCCACCTATCTATGGCTATCAATCAATCAAGTCAGGTCATCGCAGTCCACTGCTGGACATGGCCTCTCCCAGGCTGCGCCACAACACCCTCTCCTCCGTCTTCCGCATCCAGTCTGTCCCAGCCACTTTCTTGCGGTCATAGGTCCATCTAGCTGGGGGCGTCACACGTTACTCTTGCCGATACGCGGTCTCCACTCCAGGACTCGTCTGCCGCACCGGCCATCGGTCCTTCTACAAACATGGCCAGCCTACTGCCACTTCAGCTTGCTTTGCCACTTTGCTTGTCGTTTCGGGCGACGCAGGTGCTCTCGGGGCATGGTTGCTTCGGGAAGTACCTGTGTCGTATAAACAGGGATCCGGACGCACGGTGTCACCACTGCGTCGACTGCCGGGAGGGCACGGCGCGGCATACGCTGGCAGAGTGTGCCGCTTGGGAGGAGCCGCGCTGTGCCCTCATCTCAGAAGTAGGCAGTGACTTGTCGCTGCCGTCCGTAGTCGAGTCGATGGTCGGCAGCGGAGAATCCTGGGACGCGGTGGCTTCCTTCTGCGAAACAGTCGTCTCGCAGAAGGAGGCTGCGGAAAGGGAGAGCGAGATCTCGTCCATTCCGCAGTTCCTAGTTTCGTCAGATGGGACCTCCCTAATTGCTGAGCGAACACTTTCGACCCTCGCTTCTGCTCAATCACAACCTTAATGTCGCGGGTGATGGAGCACCGAAAGTCGCGTTACATCAGTTTTCTGATCTTTTACGAAGACGGCTGCGTGGATGGCAACTCTTGTCTTTCCTTCATTAAGTCCGAGAGTCTCCGAGGAAAGTTTGGACACCTTACTTTTTCGGTGCGACGGGAAAAATCTGCGGGACACGTCGCGTAGCGCTTTGACCACCTCGTGGGCCTTCTCGTCAACAGTGCCTGTGGGTTCCAAGAGGGCGAATCGATTTTCTAGTTGCAGTTGGAATTTTTCGTATTCTAGAGCGGCTTGAAGCTGCGTAGTTCGGAGAGTAGGCCTCATCATGCGGATTCTCTAAGCTCAAAAATTTATACTTAGAGTGCCTCGGACAAGTCTGTGATCAGTTCCGGTATTAAACCTACTGATCACGGAGACATCTCTAAATATATGCTCCTTATCCGTCACGATGAAGTCCATCTCGTTCCTTGTCACGTTATCGGAGCTCTGCCAGTTTCACTTCATTTGGGGTTTCTTTTCGAAGAAAGAAGTAATGAAGAAGAGCCCTGCGACTCTAGAAAGTTGACAAGCATTTGCCCCCTGTGATTCCTGCGCCCCACACCAAACGGTCCGACTTTCGATGCGCCGCGTTCTTGTTATCTCAATTTGGCATTGAAGTTCCCCCTAACAACGTTGTAGTGGGCCTTTGTCGTACCGTGTATTGCCTTTGCAACATCCTCGTACATGGCCTCGGCTGTCTCGTCAGAGCATTTCGAAGTCGGAGCATATACCTGTAGGTATATATGTTGTGTGCTCCCCCTTACACCCCTCTATCTCTATCTATGGCTATATGCATCTAGAATGTATTAATGACCTGGTATAATCTGTTGGTCGTGGTACTTAGGAATTGCTACTGGTTTCAATGGTCACATGAAATCGTCGGAGCATACCTATGGCGGTGTATTTACTCATTTGAGGCATTTGCACATGGCTGGTCCTTTTAACTAGCACGAACAGGACCGATGAGCTACTTGGAAGAATACAAAGAGTACCGTATTATTCCTAAACACGTACAGAAAGTACTCCAAAAACTTTCACACACATAGGCTAATTTAGGTCTCATTTGAATATGAAATAAACCTCAATTCCCTGTACTAGAAATCGTAAACCCACCAGTTTAAACAGCCTTACATAATTAGCACTACATAACTACATTCATATTTACTGCTAACAACTCATGAATATTGCAATCGTCTAATACAAAACATTAATAGTTTTTGTCATCATAAATTATCAGAGCACTTCCCCCCGTTCATACCCTGAGGTCCGTCTACAATGGCATTTAACTGTATCAATAAAATAATTATCCAATCATGAAGCAATTTACTCGGTTTGTCCCTGTTTTGTGCATCTCTTTCTTTCTTATTAATTGCTGTGATAGCGCCCTCTCGCTTGTTACGAAGCGGCTACATTTGAGGACGGTGACACGGTTCGCTCTTGGCGTCTGGGATATAGTTCTGCCAACTTTTTTCTACAGCTTCTTTCACCTTTGTCCTTTCAGCAATACGGTCTATAACTCCTTGTGTTGGCGGTCATGTAAGTTTGTATCAAGTGTACACTTTGGTCAACCAGTTTGCTGTGGCCTCTTGTGCATTTTCTCTAGTTTCAAGGTCTGGTCTGAACGCAAGTAGTTCTCCATATAATTTTCCAAATAAAGAGTTGTAAATTAGTTTGTTTGCGTCAAGCACCTTATAAGACGGAATGGAGAGGCCGGGAATGTTGTATCTACACCTACATAGAAAATTGTTGATTGGATCTCAGGCCGTAAATCCACGTAGGAACCAATAACACACATGAATATTAAAACGAAAAGTATAATGAAGCATGCAAGCAGTAATTCTTTATGAATTCTTCAATTCAATGCTGAGCAAAACCCTCTCAGTAGACCTGTTTAATTAGGAGGAAGAGGTGATGGAATTCTTATTTCCATAATTACCATAGCTGACTAATAGAATCATTACCGCAATAATAAAATAGCGTAATGGAATCATTAAGGCATCCCCTTCATGCATGATATCGTTGGCACTGGTCCCTTTTCTTAACATTACTGAGAAAAAGGAGGCAAGAAATAAAAAGAGGTAACGTGAGAAAATTCTGTTCGGGACCGCGAATAACTTGGAGTCAAAACACTCACCCTCGTAATCTTCAGGTTTGTTTTTAACCCAATCTTCCGCTCTTCCTCCTTATCTTTCTAGAGGATAAGACTAAACTTATCCTATTATTGTTCCTAGAACCCTAATAATCACAAAGCTAAATGCCGTAAAAATCTTACCTAAGATTTCACTCGTTCTGTTAGTTCAACTTACCCAGTTCTTTTAGCGTCATAATCTTTCTCATTTATATTCTACTTGCATAACATACTTCACACCTTAGCACCCCACAAAAGAAAAGTCTTACAGATAACGATGAAGATATATTTCTTCCCTGTTGTTGCGTGATCATCGAATGCGTGTTTCACACCACTATATCACCACACGCAATGAAGAGATCTTAATCACTGGATAGATAATTATGTCTTTAAGTGAGTTTAAGTGATAACCCTGGGTGGTCTTTTAGAACACAATCGAGTTTACTTGGTTGAAAAGTACTCCTAGCTTCTTGCTTGATAATTCAATAAAGGACGAGAGTAAATGTGATTAATCCTATTACATGTGGAAAGAGGACAAATAACCTTTGATAAACTGCGATGTACACAGGATTGAAATAAAAGTATTGATAATTAATTAGCAGATCTACCACATAAAAAAGAAAAAAATATAAGTCTATCAGAAATCAACCAACCACGAAGAATTAAAAAGTTCAACGATCATTGTAATTTTGGCTCAACAAGGGAGCAATAATTTGTGATCGTTATCTGAAGAGTTTATAAAAAGTTCCGGATGCCAGATCCTTCTTTCCTAATTGCAATGATAACTTTAAAAACCATGCTTTCACCGTAACATTTGAAAACAAACTTTGCTCAAAATATAAAAGGAATAGCAAAGAAAGTCCGAATATGGATTGCTGAAACAAAAACGACCATCATTGATCACGGATTGTGCGGGGAGGCTGACAATTGAGAAACGGCCCATAAGCGCGTGATAGATGCGTGTGGCAAAAACTCCAGCACTGGGACGAGATTTCATATACGGACAACCACAATGATGAATGGAAAAGTATATCTATGTCTTTATGAAGTTTTCACGGTAAAACTACAGGAATCTATGGTCTTTTAAGAAGATACATCAAAATTCCATAAAATTGACGGAATTTTCTCTCAAATCGGAAAATTAAAAACTTCATAATGTTAGATGTGGGTAGACAGAACCACGGGTATACTTACTAATGAAATGATAAACGTTTTTAACGATATAAGTAGGTATACATTAATATCGATAATGATAGCTACGTGAACATTTATAATACCTACTCACTAATTAATGATGATAAAAATGATAAAGCTATAAATATACCAGATAAAATTTTAGCAATATATTTATATTGAATGATAGCTTTGCTAGGGTATAAACATGACGTACCTATATATACTAAAACCCGTGACTTTGTATCACGTAATCCATAAGTTAGCATTATTAATGAGCCTAGAATTACGGCTTTATTAATTACAAGTTAAGTTTAACTACTAACTAACTGTCTTCATACATTATGGAGGTAAATAAATCATAGAATTTTATTACCTGCACTGTGTGGTCTTAAGCTAAGTTTAGAACACCCTATATCTTGCCTGGGACAGGAGATTAAGCATCTATTTCTGGGAGGTAAATCACAGCATTCTCCAATACACGATTAAAATATAATATATTTAAGGTATAGAAATCTAGCAGCCACCATATAGAAGCAATAACAGATAACATTTCATACGTAAAGGAGTAATGCGGGTAATCAAGCTCCTTTTTAAGATAAGTACAACATTCCTCAAGCCAAATAAAAGGGCAGCTAATTACCAGACCACCTAAAAGAATATTCTGTGGACGATACAAGTTTTGCTGCCCACTGTTCATATCAATCATTGTTATACATGTCTATCATCTTAATAGTCAATTCTAGTAGTGGTCAACGGATGCTATATATTATAATATTCCATATTGAACCTTTTGTACAATTCAATATGAGTATGGATCAGGATTTCCAACCATCTGCGTCCTTCTGTATCTAGGAAGGCAGACTTCCTAGTTATAATAAAACCTTTTGTTTTGCACATGCTTTTACAACATGACAATCAAATTCGAAACACTGTAGACCGCAGACAGACAAGTCGAACCATTGCTTTATTTGTTGGCAAGCATACACCCATAAACATGTTGAATGTCTTTATTTATAACCAGCTAAGTTCAACGACTAACTGGCCATCGTATATAATGGCCGTAAACGAACATAAATCTCAGCATATGGCGTGATCTGTGAACTAGCATAGTTTATGAGTTAGTACATCGTTTACGCCATTGCAACAATTTATTGAATGGTCGGTTCATATTGTGGAGAATGCATCGAATGTTATAACAAACTTTGTTAATGGCGATAAACTAAAGCTACTGTGGAAGAAGGTCGTGTTAATGTGATCCCTGGCGTATATTTCATTCATGTTGTTATGTTGTAGGGATAGCGTACCTATATTGAAGCTGTTCCGAGATTAAACTTTTGAGTAAAGTGTTCACCGCTGCCTTTGGACATCCTTAATACAAGAAGCATCGCAGAAGCGTTGCTTATTAATGTCATATCAAAAGGGTTTGTAAATATTCCGACACTAATAAATACCCTGCAAACCACAGCAAAGCTGCTTTGCGTCCGGAAGAAGTAGGTACCAATCACTACTTATATCTTTTGCAAGAGCCTTCACAAAGCCTATACCAAAATTATTATCTCTCAGATATATTCAAAGGCAATCAATATCACCTGGCAACAGGAACAAGATTATTTTAACATCATTTGATGATTGCTGTACCGAATAATATGTTGTATCATGCAGAAGATGTTACAGTCAACGCATATAGTATGATCACCTAAATGAAAGTCTACCTCTGTCCTTATCGACGCGAAAGGTATTCAACACGCATCCCGTTTTGCAATGAGTTACAAGCGTGGTACTCATGTCAATTAGACCTACAAAGCGTTTTCTCTTAATTCCGAATACCTTTGATCTCGATATAAAGTGCCGATATCGACATGACTTGGTTTCGATAAAGGTATATTGGGAACTTTATCGATATTGATTGCAGCTTGTAGCTAATCGAGGTGAATATTATCTAAATGAGTTTGTTACTCCTGCAAATTATTAAAATAGCTTTGCTACTGTGTCATCCCAGCTGCCTAATCAGCCTGTCCCTAACGTCCCCACTGCTGAGCACAGGACTCCTCTCGGTGAGATGTAGTTGACCGTAATCTCCCACGCAGGCCAAGTTCGGTTTGGTAGATGTCACATGTCTTCAAATTTTTGGTGTTAAGATACGCCGCCGGCTTCCCCACGATGTTTTCCTTTACCGTTTTGAGAGCAGTGGTGGTGTCCTACTTGCTGATTGTTATTGAATTTATCAATATTTCTACCACGTCTTCTTATGTCTTTATACATGATCTCTACAATTGTTCTTCTCCTGCCATTATCCCTAGTAACGTTTTGCATGATTAAAGCTATTTTTTATTTTCTGTTCAAACACACTACCTACGCATAACGTTCATTCTTTCTTCGCCTTTCCACCATTCCTAGTTTTCACTTCTTCTATTTCTTTCGCTGAATTATGCTTAAAAGGAGATTTAAGTTACCAGATAGTAATTTTATTAGAAAGTCTTACCTAGAACGAAAGACTCCGTTTATTAATCATTTTAATAAAAAATTATTAAACTATTGTATATGTTCATTTACAGACAATGCGCCACGCTTACATACTCTCTATAACTCAACAGTCGAATGTTGTCGAATCATCATTTAATGGGTTATTGAGGCATTAACAGAAACAAGATATTAGGTCCACCGCCACGTATGTATGCAGTATTTGCTACTAAATATTCATTATTTTTCATATTCCTCATTCAAATTCACGCTCTCTTCTTTAATATCCATAGTTGCTACCAACTTTGTTACTATATATTACATCAATTTACTAATTAATCATACAGAATCATACATCTATAATAAAACAGTACCTACTTAGGTGTAATCATACTTTTTTTTAAATATTCCTCATATAGATATAAGTATTAATCGGTACTTTATATAAAGCACCTTCAACAATAGTTGATTTTCCATCCTCACTCACAAACTCACGATGTGTGTCACGCTCTCTCTTGTCTCATTACGCTAATGGCAATTGGGCCATCAAAACACTGCGGACTGCACGCCGCGGACCGTTATCGTGGTTTGCATCCACGGTCGTTGGCCCCGTATTCGCGCACTAACTACAAATCACTTCACAGATTTCGTACAACTAATGGTCAGGGTTATCACGTATATGAAATTACTTTTTTAACTAACTGTGCATGGATTTAAACTTCTTTCATTTTAAGAGCATCAGTGTTTTGCACGTTCGGTACCAATTGCACGTTTATTACCAATGTTTGGTCTTTAGATATTTGTTAAAATTTACAGTAGTAACTCACGACTCATCTACAGTAATAAAACAACAGAAATCTTTATCTAAAGTATCTTAGAAGGGTATGATAAAGAACAGTGATAGCCCTGTTAATGGAGCAATTGCTTTACAGTGAGCGGTGCGGTCAACGTACTTCGTGTCACGCGACGCCGAGCGCTCTAATGCGCTTAGATTACTGCCTACTGCTGCAACCAGACTATCTAGACCCTCTCAACATTAGCTATATTACCCCTGGTGGGTCCAGAACGTTGGGATGGAGAGAAACAGGGAAGGTCAGCGTCATCTGGTCCTTTGAGTGCTGCATTGGCAAGTATTGCGCGAACACTGCTATTTGCTGAGGTTTCGTTCGTACATGCCCTTTGTTGCGTAGTTGTTTTTATTTATATCCATTTCGGGAGAAATTTATGTTTAATGGATTATGTAAATGATACTTTGAGAAATGACGGCAATTAAAGAGTTGGTGATTTAGTCGAGGCAAGATATTTAGTGATGCATGGTGCTGATTGCGGAGTCGAGAATTGAGTATCTTGTTTTTTTATCTTGAAAGAGCTCTCGTTGTGATAGTACATGCAGGGGAAGATTAAGAAACATGTCACGAAGTAAGTTTTGATTATAGATATGAACGGTTATAAGAGAAGAGGGAGACTAAAGAAACGAGGGATGAGGGTGATTTCTGAGATGATCTGAGGATTTCTGGCTATTAGAAATGTATGGCTGAAGAAATCATCCTGTGCCGACCCAAATAACACATAGATTGGGATAAGGTCAGGAGGTTAACGAGAGAGCTCTATGCCCATTGTTTAGCAAGCCATATATTTAGGAGAAATGGATTTATTGAAGAAGTCTCTTTTTTGGTAAAGTAAGCCGTTTAGATTTGAACGTTTACAGTCATACTTTTGTAAAACAACAACCCTGCTATGTAAACAAAGACCAGAGAATACAAAATAATTGCATTAAACACACATTATTGAAAACAATGAAGCTGAACAGTGTGATTCACAAACCAACAACACCGATGACTCAAACACTGAACCACTTGAAGAAAATTGTAACAAAATATTCAATAAACGCGAAGACTTACTTACTGAAGTGACATTTAATTCCTGCTAACACCCTAATCGGCTTACTGCTGTTCTCGACATAGACTGCCCCAGACTGTCCCCGGTAATAGGATTGCGATCCCTCTGGCATTTGCCGATAATTAGCCAAACAACTAACGATCTATTGTCTCCCAATTCAGTAGTTTTGGGATTCAAATTCGCTTTGGAAACGAGTATGTCGTTGCCATTTCTGATAAGTCTATCTAAAATTGTAGAATTTGTGTGATAATTATCATCTTACCCCGGCACAACACGACCTTATATCTCCAATGCCCTGTTTCTGATGTATTCTTTAGCAGTATTAAACTATTCGATAATGCTGTTTATTCAATGTCTTGACGCATTGCGTAATACAATCAGAATAGGAAGAACTTGCAATTATAATTTTGCCAACTAACGAATTGAATTGATTTATTAGACACCAATATGAAAAATGCATGGTGGGTCTACGAATGACTAAAAACAAGAATCAGTAAAGAGACGGGTCAAAGTACAACTGTTATGATTTTAAAATTGTAATTGTAAATTTATTACAATTTAAGACTAAACGGTTTGGTGAGTCATTAAAATACGCGGGTGAATGATCACCGGGGCAGATAAAGCAGTTAAAGATTTGATTTTTGACTGCATGTGGCTAAGTGGATCGGCAAGCGAAGTGGCGTGTTCTCTGAATGAAATAACCATTTATTTTATGAAGGTCTGGTAGACAACAGTGCACGAAGCAGAGGCCCCGAGTGAAACAACGCAACCGTGATCGAAGAAACCCCGAACTTTTTGGTTACTCTCCGGCCAAAGCGAGAACATTTCAATGAATGCTGGACCTTTCGACCAGACAGAGTAGAGTAGAGATAGCAGAGCTTAGTGCATTGAAGAAGACGGAGTTCGGCTCTAGACTTTATCTAGCCTTAATATTTTTTTTGGATACCAATTATGTATGTATGGATTCTTTGTGGTCTGAAAATAAAGGTTTATTTTATCCTTTATTTCATTATATACATACAAATTAAATTTTTAAATATTAGAATACAAAAACATTTACAAATATAAAAATAGTAGCCCACCGGTATTGGGTAAACGTCCAAGTTACCGGCGGTCAAGTCAAGGCTCCAGAGAGCGGAACCTCTTAACAATGCGAGCCGTGACCAGAAGTACCGCTTTCTGATTAAAGCCCTTGATCCGGCTGCCCAACGAGAGCCTCCTCAGGTGTTGGTCGAGGCTCTTGGCTATTAAGGCATTGGCTGTCACGACTATTGGCATAAAGATCACTGAGTCCACGTCCCACATGTCGACAAGCTCGCGAGCCAAGTTAAGATACTTGATTTGTTTATATTTATCTGCTTTCACGAGGTTCTCGTCATGCGGGACTGTTATGTCAACAATCTTTGATTACAACAACAATGATTGATATATTCTCTGAAACTGCATTGTGGAGGTGTGTCTGTGTGTGAGTGGTCTTAGCGTTTAAAAAGCTTCGACCTCCACACTTTCGCGGGACATACAGGACATACATACATACATTATCGATAACCGTGGGTGATGCATTCTATTTGCAGTCATCAGCTTACGAACCCTCGTATCCAGGGCGTCGAGTTTAGGCTGAGTTCATTTGAGTATGCTGAAAGAGTACATCGAAACCGGCATGACCCAGCCGTAGAAGGCGCGCACCTTGTTTCCACCTGTTAGAAGACTATTAAATACTTTCTTCCGGCGGCAAAACAAGCGCTTCTTCAACGATTGCTTTATGTCAGTAACATTGATGCCCAACGCTTCCGACATACTCAAATACTTATAAGTTTCGGATGCGGAGAGGGCTCTAAGGTTTATGAAATCCGAGAGTTGGGTTCCCACGGATTCGACAATCTCGCCTCCAGATGCATGACCGCACTATTGCCCACACTAAAGTCCATCCTAATGGCGCTACTGAAAGTTTCAGTTACTTTCAGTAGCTCCATCAGTTGTAAATAGTTTGAGGCAAAGAGATTTAGGTTATCCATGTAGAGGAGATGAGATATAGCCTGACCACCTCTCCTCAGTCGATAGCCTAGACCTGAATCCTTCAGCAGTATGCTTAGAGGATTCAAGGCTAAGCAGAACCAAAGCGGACTCAAACTATCACCCTGCAATATGCCTAGCTCAATCCTTATCGGCTCGCTATTCCTTTGGATATTTTGATGTTCGCAACCTGGATAGCGAACGACCATCCTCCATTGCCCAATACACGACATCAGGAAGGTGCCCAGAGTTGCATCTGCTTTATACAACTCCAGCACCCTCATGAGCCATGTATGTGGCACCTAGTCATAGGCCTTCTTATAATCTAACCTACATGTGGACAGATCCTTTCGGAGACGACGAACCTGTTGGCTAATGGCCATATCAATGAGAAGTAGTTCCATAGTACCGTGGGACCCGATCCTACGAGTACATGCATTTTGAGAGGCAGACATGATGGAGTTAGTGTCAATATGCTTGTTAATTTTAGCTCTCAAAATGGATGTAATACCTGTATAGACCGTTGGTAAACACGGGTTTGGCCTATAATTTTTGGGTTCCGCTGTGCTACCTGATTTATGGAGCAGGTGGGTAGCTCCTGCCTTTAGGAACTGGGGTAGCGAACCAGACTCCAAAGCAGTCTGGTATTGAGCCGCCAAGCGTAGCCGGACAGACAGACAGATAAAAAAAAATATAATGGCTTTTTTTATTATAAGTACCTATCTATACCTATTATAACCTATCTACCATAAGTACTTTCATATGCATTTAGCAACAAATTATTGTTTTGAGATTAAATACAGACACTTCCATTTTATTTATTTGTATAGATTGGAAGTATAGATTATGCGTGACGGGTCCAGTCATAACAGAGATTTAACACAATAATTATATTAAGAGTTTATCTAATTTAAAGCTCTTTCCAACGATTCGCCTAGTGATGATACGAATTCTTTAGTGTCGTATGACATTATAGGCTCCTGATAATTAGATACAGCATAGATATGTCTGTATTCTACAAATAATTTGTTGGTAGATAAAAAACATTCCATCTTATGAAGACCAAGCTAATCCCATAAAAGAAAACATTCATCCATCTGTTTTACATATCAAATCCATTCCGAAGCAACATATTTATATCATCAGATTTAATATAGCACGTTGCTCATCACAAATCATAAGTCGTGTCTGTCAAAACAGGGCGCCATCAACAAAAGGGGCTCGGGCAGGAAGAGCGGCTCTTAATGGATTTATTTAGATGTCATTTTTTATGTGGGCGGGGGCTCGAGCAGACGCCTGGCTTTCGTAGTGTGGATACGACGGCGGATTATTTTGGTTTTGAGTTTTTGTAGGGATATTTAAAAAAATTGGTAGGGTGCTGTAAAATTGTAAATGATTGGGTCCTGTTAATTAATTTTGTGTTGGAGTGATATAGTAATCTTAAAAAATAGAAGTAACGTTAATTTCTAATCATCATTATTGATTTGGTAAAGTACTCGTAGTTTTTGAGATATCTGTTTTTTTTTTACTTTTAGTTTAGGCAAGTTCACACAACTACTTACTTAATTACTTTCACATACCTAATCAAAATGGAAGGCAACAGAGCAATAATAAGCGAACTCACATGTTCTTCAGAGTAACAATAAGGTGTCAATTTATTCGTCAAGGTGTCTCTCAT
This sequence comes from Brachylomia viminalis, assembly GCA_937001585.2. Taxonomy (NCBI): domain Eukaryota; kingdom Metazoa; phylum Arthropoda; class Insecta; order Lepidoptera; family Noctuidae; genus Brachylomia; species Brachylomia viminalis. Next base: position 8,648,102 of record OW443304.2, read on the forward strand.
TCCAGGTTGTCAACCTTAGATAAACTTAAGCGGTAAACCTAGGCTCGGTACACAACTGCATGCAACGAAACTCACACATCTGTCATCACAGTTGAGAGGGGACCCGACACAGTCGTGCGAGCGCAACTTTGTTAGCCGCCGAATGTTTACGATTACGAATGACATTAAGGTAGTGTTAGCGAGAGTCGCATGATGCTTCGCATCTTGTCTCTCACGCTGTTTTGTATTATCTATCTCGCTCTCACAACAATATCGAAGCAAACAATAAATAAAATGATAATTTTCAACAAATTAACACTTTGGCTGTACTCACGCGTGAAAAGAAATGAACGCATTTTATGCGTATTTATAAAGTAAAGAAAAAAATATTAAGCTGTATCCACACGCGCTGTTTAGACGATGGTCCGCGTGTAACTGAGTGCAACTGTGTCTATGGACTTGGTTCAAAAGGACCGCACTGGACCACGCGCTGTGTTCAAGTGCCGCTATAAGTTTATCTAAGTAATCAACACATATAATAATACCTACTACATTTATTACTTCACACAAATGTCATTCAAACAATCAACAAAGAACTTACGACACAAAATTAACATTACAATCAATTATTATGATTCACAATCAACATTGCATTATGGAAATAAATAACCTAGAATGCTGACCTAGCTCACAATACTTCCTCAGTTTACTTGGCTGCTTTATATAATACCTACATTCAATTGACTTGGTTGTAATTTAATAATTCAATGCATTACGCAAGCAGTTACCACCGCAATCGCTATCACGTTGCGTTACGCAGTTGTAAATGCGAAATAACTTGATTGTGACTCAGTTAAAGTATCGATATCGTATCGAACAAAGCTTATGATTACGACTAATGAGATCATGCACAAAAATATATCCACAATTCCAAAAAAAATAATAGATCACTAAAAAAATATGAGGACTCAAGAAAATATTAGAAGCACATCCATACTAATCCGTCTTGATAAATGTGAGCCCTCCGTTATCCCTCGAACGCGTGTTCCGTCTCACTGATCACGCTCCAAGTGTGCGTGCGCCGAGCCCGCACACATGCACACCTTAATGCATTTCACACTCATCCACACAAACCCCCCGTGTCGGCACACACGTTGCTTACTGTGTGCAAGTGTGCGTGACCCGACATTGGTATTTTGATTGGTCATGCATTTCACGTGTTACGGCTTGCGGGTATAGACTGCGCCCGGGCAATAAACGCGGTAATTTACAGTGTAGCTTGCCCGTACCTAAGGAGGCTGTATTTTAAGAGAGATACGAGCAATGTATCGATGTGATACAGGGATACAATGACTGGTTGTGGTACGTTGTAGGTATTGTTTGAAAGGATTATTGCTTTGTTGGGAGTTGAATTAGACAAGGAACATGTGAATGTTACCTTTACACACATAATTTGAAAATATTAAAACTGGAAATCGATTAGCTGTGTGAAGTGCTGTATCAGGCGTTACTAAAATAACTACTTATACCTTTTCATAATTATAAAGTCTACGTGAATATCTAGGAGGATAGAAGTTGCATTGGAAATTTGGAATAAGGAACAAAATTATTTTTAAAAGAATAACCGTGCAGTTTCTTGCTGGCTCTTCTCCATAGCAATCTACCAATTGGAGCCGTGCACCTAGCTTCTGACGTTTCCGTTTCTGAGTGCCCATGTAGGTTTATATGAAATAAAATATTTTAATTTGATTGGTTGATAGCTTACTTCGAGCTCACTTCACCCATCTTTTCACGGTGAGACAGGAATTAAGAAAACTGCAAGTACCTACCCTGCAAGAACAAGCAGCCTTCTTACGTAAAACATAGAAGCCAAAGAGCTCAAAGAGGTCGTAGTCAGCCGTAAATTGACAGTTGACATGTTATGAAATGAACATTGCGCGGTCCACCAACTTACGTCGCTAAGAAGCAAAGACTACTTCTATGATCTTTATTTTTATTATTTAACTATTGTGATTTTTAACCGACTTGAAAAAAGGAGGAGAATCTGAATACGACTGTGTTTTTTTTGTTTTGTTTGTTACGCGATCTTTCCGCCAATTATGAATTGATTTTGATGATTCTTTTTTTGTTTGGTAGGTCATATTTCAGAGGTAGTCCCATATAAATTTTATCGAAATCGGTCGAGCGGTATAAATTATAAAATAAACAATAAATTATTTTTACATAAATAAAAACCGCCGTAAGACGGACGTGGACGTGTGTAAGACGATCGTTTTCGAATTGGTGTTTTTTTTTGGAAGTCGGTTGTAGAGCAATCGCTTTTGCCATTATCTATTAGATACTCCAGTACCTATTGTCAGTACTCAGCAATCAGGAGTAGCAGTAGACAATGTAATCGGTATGGACCGAAAGCCGTTGATGTATCCAAACTCTTCAAATCAACGTCATCTCATTGACAATGCTTACATGAAATATGCAACAAGCGTAGACTGGATGCTGGCTTCATCGGAGAGCCTATCAAAACATAGGTAGGTACCTAACTTCGAATCGCCTTTTTCTAGCAGTAGACTGATTACTGTTACAGTTCTGTAAGCACGGTCTGCACACTTCAAAATCAAAATTAAAATCGAATCAATGCATTTTTCTTCGTTTTACGGAATTTCGCCGATTTGCTTACTTTATTCCTAAAATTGTTATCCATCCATATACATATTATACATTAAAATTGGTTTTTGTGTATGTCTGTGTGACCGCGTTGTTCTTCTAAGCTCCGCAACGGATTTTGATGCGGCTTTCACCATAATTTAGAGAATTTATGTCGCAAGGTTTATGTTACCTTAAATATGAAACTTTCATAATTATAATAAAGAAAACACGATGTTTTGTCAAGTCATAAAATCCGTGTGAAGGAGAGGCGGGTCGCTACTCGCTAATTATTGTATAAATATGCTTCCATTCTTCAATTCGTGGACAGCCATTGCCATTTCATCATTCTGTACGTGCGCTCGGCTTGACCTGTGTTCGTAAATTTATTTATTTGACCTTTTATGTACACACAATGTAAACAGACCAAAATAAAAGAACAGAAAAATAGGTACAAAGGTGATGCGTATTTCTAATGAAATCTCTTCCAGCATACCTGCGATAGGATAGTAGATTTAGAGATCGCGTGAGACAGGGTGTGTAAGAGTAAAAGACAAAATAAAATATATAAAATCAAAAACAATTCACCATCACCTTCGCTACCTCCTGGCGTATTAACATTATAGTGACAAAGATCCTCAAATATCAGGTTGACAGGCACATCGACGCGTAACCTAACCATAAAAATAGCGTAGAAATTTTTCGTTAGTTATCAGAAAAAAAATCTGAATGATGTGATGATCTGGTCTGAATCTGCGTCTGCTGCTGTGTCTGTTGTCTGCTGTTGCGGTCAAAGTGTATGGAACACCAATAAAGAAAAAAGATAAGCAACGAAACACGGGGGGGGGGGGGGGGTCAGAATCATGTAGGTACTGAATCCGTGTTAACAGGTTCATCGATCTCCCTGCCACCCTGTATCCCAGTGTACCCTGGACAGTCACCCCTGCTGCATTGGTGACTTGCTTTTTTCCACGGCAGGATCTATTTTCATTTGTTTGTGTTCTTATGTCTCTCGTTAAGGGGACTACATGACCTAAACGCAAGTTTTATAATGCCTAAAAGTATATGATCCACTGCAGTAAACTAAATCAGAAAAATATATGATATTCTTCAGGATATATGCTAGTTAGATAGTGTGTTGAAAACATAATACAACTAATTTGGTACGATAGAAAAAAATCACGAAGATACCTCTTAAAATTTCTTTTAACGATTAAAAACAATACTAATATACATCCAATAATTCTGTTTCTTTTTTCAGATTGTTCTTTAAGCAACATATTAACGTGATAGTGTTTTCATTTTTTTGTCCAATCAATAGGTTTTTTGTAAATAGAGAATTGATTCATATTTTGCAATAAATTACCAGCTTTCTGTCATCGCGCGTCTCTTTCTTTTCTATGCAGTCCGACAGTGACCGCGCATTAGCTGTTGTAAGCCCCTTAAGAGCGAAACCGCTCCTTGCTTGTGCATACGGTGACTTATGTGTCTATTTACCCATACATTTAGCAGCTCTCATTGCATTCTTCCATCCCTAATATATTTTTTCTCATTCACCTTCTCCGCATTATACAAGATTATTCAATCTTGAATCAGTTCCATCCATTGCCGCATGATGTCAGTCACATGATTGAAATTGAAACTTGTTTTTTACCGTGACCTGCAAGTTTCGGTGCATAATTTATGTTATGATAGATACACTGTACAGAACGACGATGAGGAAGACAATTCCGATGGTTATTTAACTGATAATTTGGTAAATACTGAAGTTACTTACGTTCGGCTTTATCCGTCATGATTTTCTTTCAACGTGATTATCGTTTTGTTTAGCCAGAAATTGAGATATTTTACTTAGATTTTCAGAACAGCGGAGAGTAGCTACATAGCTTATTACGTTTAGATGTTTCCGATTTTACTCAGCATCGCAGCATTTGAATTTACTTCTATGATGGGTATGAAAGCGGCAGCATACGCTTCTCTGAGAAAAATCTGTCTTTTTAACGGTTATAAGAAGATCATTTAATAACGTACTGTGCGCTTATTTACAGTAACATTGCGTACAAGTCTATTGATGCGCAAAGCTACCTTAGAATAAACGTGTTTTCATTTCGGTGCTCATTTCATTCTTCTACTATCAGATGCGCGAAGCACTTGTAGAATTTTTCTTTGTTTTTTTATTTTTAGGAAAACTTACAGCTAAACAGATACATTGAGTAATAGGTTATATCCTTTTCCTTATCTATAAAAATCAATGCCACTTTTCGTTGTAATTTTATAACTCAAGAACGGATGGACCGATTTTGCTAATTCTTTTTTTAGAATATTCCTTGAAGTACGAGGATGGTTCATACGGAGAGAAAAATTTAAAAAAAAATGTTAGGCGGTACGAAGTTCGCGGGGTCAGTTAGTAGGTTATACAAAATATGGCCATTTACAAGTTTTCACGTGTAGTATATAAATCAAATGAAAAAGAAAATTGAAACAACACAACACAAAACAGAAAAATTACTATTTACGCTCGAAGAAGCATTTAGATAACATTTTCTTTAATTTAGCAACACTAGTATTGAAAATGTCGATATCAGCTTCCTGGCAGGTTTTAATTAGTTTTTACATTTTCGTATGCTTTATCCAAACCAATATTATAAAGAGAAAAGATTTGACATTTTGTATCTATGTTTGTTTGTTGCGCTTTCGCACTAAAACGGCTTAACAGATTTAGATGAAATTTGGCAAACGGATAGTACATAACCTAGATTAGGGCATAGGATGCTTTTTATCTCGATATTCCCACGGGATCGAGACTTATGCGTGTGAAACCACGGGGCGCAGCCATTCATACTTTATTTCTATCAAGCAGCCATGATAAGGCTCTGCTTTGTCTATGTGCCACAGCATTTGCTGAGTGAGGAGCTGAAGACCGATTGGTGCTGATGATATGACGTATATGTTCCCAATTGTTTCGCCATTTTTATTTTACATCTTGGCAACGCACATAACGTCACTTTCAGACGTAAATCAATAGAATAGAATATATTAGGTATTCTATATTATGTACACATTATGATTTACCTACAGATATATTGTATTTGTATGTAGTTAGGTGTGTCAATGTATTTATTATTTACTTTTTAAACAAACAGTTTAGAACCGGTAACTTTGTTAATAATGGAAATTTGCAGTTAATGTAGGTATATCGTCGCCTCTCTGTGGAGGAAATTCAGGTATGGCTCCCGACTTAAAAATGCATTTTATGCCAAGATTTCTCTACTCTGCCCCAATATTCAATAAAATGAAGGTTTCCTTAAGTTAGTATCCTCAACATCCATATTTAGTTTTACAGCCCGGTCATGATTAATGTTCTATACTTGTCGCGTAACAATTACAATCCAAATATGGCTAGTTAACAAACCACAGACCTCGTTGCCATATAAAGAATCCACAGTAAACTCTTAAAGGCGTTTGCGTAGGTAGGTACTTTTCGTCTTAATCAGACATTTTCAATCCTTGAGAAATAAAACAACCTCTATAGTGTGTATTTTAACCCGCTTAGGGTTGCCAATTTTTTTTAACAAAATCTATTGTAGTGAAAGAAAATGAACAGTAGGTACTGTTTCATATTCTAATACATGTTTTATAAGAACTTATTAGTTTCGGTTAATTTTTAAATGCTTCGTAGTCCTCACCAAAAATAAAATCTAAATTAAATAATATATGTAAATGTTAGGCTCACTATTTCTAAAAAATGTGAAAGGTTTCAGGGATGGTTGTCAATTAGGAATAGGAAACAGTAGGTATTAAATAGGGCAACAAAGTTTAGTACCATTTTTTACAGTATGCTTGGCAACCCTAACCCTCACATAAACAACAAATTCAATCCTTTGTTTATAAAATCTGCTTTACCGCTTGATTACACCGCAGTGTCTAGCATGGGAAAATTCCTACAGCGCTACATTGCTTGAAATTCTAATAACAAAAGTGTGCGTAAACAGTTTCTAAACACATTCAAAGCTACTACAGCGCTGCAACCAAATTGGCGTTTAGTAAACGAAAAATATCAAAAGCGCTTCATTCGCCGGCAGGGTTTTATGGAGGATCGATATAGCGGTCGTGCGATGTTGCCGTACTGCCTACCCTGTCCTCTCAAAGCTGGGTCTTTGTACTCTTGGACGAAGGGCGGGCTTAACTTGGAGTGCTCGATTATTTTTGGAGGAAAATGATCAAGTGATTTTTTACACAGTGTTATGAAAATTTCCCTTTCATTTGATGAAAAGTTTTCTTTGACATAAGTTTTATGTACTTTTTTCAAAGAAAAATCTAAAAGCTGTTGTACAATGTAGTTTGCGGAAAAGTATTTTCTGTGAAAGGCGGAATAAACGGGAATTCCGTTGTGCTTTTATTTGGAATGTTTAGGAGCGAAGGGCTCCGCTAACCAAAACTGCATGCTTTTTCATGATTTATCATCAAATATTATGTTTTTAATGGTTGACTAAATGCTTAAAGTCATCATTTTTAGGGTTGTATTGTAGGTGGTCTGCAAAAGTCGACCTTATGTTGTGCAGGCTGGCAGTAAAATACACTGGGCCGAAAAGAAAGCGGATCGGTACCTAACAAAAACCTCAGTAACTTCCAAAAGATTGGAGCTAGCATAAAAATTCAAGTTTATGAATTTTATCTCTAAGTAATAATATTATACAGATGTAAAGTTTGTGAGTTTCTTTCTTTCTTTTTTTTAAATACCTAACGTTGCCCCACACTAGGAATTTCTCCTGTATCGTGGGTGCGTTTACAAACATTTAAACTCAACAAACAGCCAGACCCGGAACAAGTACTTGTAGGTCGTACAAATATTTGTTCCGTGCGGGAATCGAACCTGCGACGCGCAGTGCAGCGGTCAATCGCTTAACCACTGCGACTACTACTGAACCGATTTTGAAAATTCTTTCAGCATTTGATAGCCCAATTCTTGAGGAAGGTTACAGGCTTTTTAACATCACGCTGTGACCATTAGGAGCTGAACACAAAGAAAAAAGTCAGAACGAACACTAAGCTAACACGCGGGCGATGCGATGCGACGAGGTGGGACGGGTTAACAAGAAATTGAACGCGGCCGAAGTCGCAGGATGAAGCTATTTTGAAATAAAAGTAAGTTAAGTAAAATTTACAATTTTCACTAGATTTCGAAAAATGTTCTACGGTATCAAAGATGCAATTTTTACACATTTTTGTATTTTGTATTGCTACCACGAGCTGTTGAGCAGATGCTGAGGAATTGGAGGGGAATTAGGCTGGCGTACACGTCTTCCCAGTTCGTCCCAGGCTGCTCGACGTGCACTGGCCGTGCATGTGCATGCATGTGATAGCGGCATCTTCAAGGTAGTCAAACACTATCCGAGATGTAAGTATTAGGTCGAGCGTTATCTTGCATAAAGATGGCGTACTCGCCCATGTTTACAAAAAATGGGCCAACATACTTACTCCTATAGGATTTCATTGGCTAATTATTCGATTCGCATGAATTCACTTTTAAATAATATTATTTTTCACACAATAATAATGGGTAAAATGTAGTTTCTAGTACTTAGATATACTTTTTTCTTAACTTTATTGCATAATATTCTAGTACCTATACTTTTTTCTTTACTTTACTGCATAGGTAGATAATATTCAAAATGTGCCAATTGCCTAATACATATTTCTGGAGGTGTTGATTCACCCACAAATACCTAAATAAACTTCGCGCGAGTCACCTACAGAAAAAAAGGGTTCGAGTCGTCCGTTTCTGGCGAGTAAATTCGTGCGAATCGACTAATAAGCCATTACATTCACGTATCTTTCTGCGGTAAAAGTGCCATTTTCTATCACCACAAGCACGGGGCGGCTTTCGGAAGAAATTCCAGCCTACACGTGTCACGTGTATGGAGCCTACGCCGTATGGCACTTTCTCTTCAATGCAAGCTTGGTTATAGCGCTCTCCTGGTCTTCTGTGTACTCTTTGCCTCCCATTGTGCGTGTATAGCATGAACCTCGACTCGTCCGAAAACATTACTCTTGACCAGTCATCCAGAATCCAATTCATGTGTTCTCTAGCGTAACCTAGCCTTGAATTTAGATGCTGTGTTTCGAGTTTTGGAACATTTGCAGGTCTAAATGGCTTCAAGATTGCTTCAGCAAGACGGGCGCTCACTGTACACGTGCTGGATTGTTCCATCCAGCACGCAGAAGGTGATTTTTGACTTCAACAGCCGTTTGAAATCGATTTCTCAACATTGTTGACACCATATATCGATGCCCCCCGCGCTGTCGTGCACCTTGTTTGGCCTGTGCCTGGTCTACGAACATTGAATCTAGTCTCTTCAAATCGCTGGAGCACTCTTTGGACGTTTAATAGCGACACACCAACAGTTCTCGCTATTTATAACGCTGACTGCGCCCGTTTTCAAGCATTGTCAGAATTCTGGTTGACTCTTCAGGGGTTAGTGGCATGTTTTTAATTGAATTTGATCAGAATAATGAATTTCTGCACAAGAAATGCCATACTTATAAACAGAAACAAAAGTATAACAAATGGTTTCAAAATTCTTAAAATTTTAAAAATCATCTTTATTTCTGGTTTTTAATACAATCCTACCAAAAATAAATAAAAGGTTTTTACTTCATCCTATATCTGTAATGAAATAAACTTTAATTTATTTTTTATTTTAATAGGATTGCTCAAATGTTTTAAAAGTTATCGCATTTTTTTATAACCGCCCCGTTTTCTTTGCGAAAGTGTCACTTTGTCAGTCAAGCGAATTTGGAAAGAGCTTTCAAATTATTTGAATTAGGCTTTTGTTTGGAAAAACCAGTGATAAAATAGGCGTGTTGATGTAAACACGAACGCTTGGAATAAACGCAATAATTATGTATCACGCTGTTTTATTCCATAACCACCTATAGTCCCAAGAGTCCTATGCCCTTAGCCAGTTAAAACACACAAGATCAGCCATAGATGATCATCTATAATCACCTGAGCTGCCGCTTGCACCGGTCGCACTTACACTGAGCGTGTAGTTAAGTATTTGCTGCTAACCCTCATTATAAAAATATATATATTAAATTATAACAATAATTTAATCAGTTATTAAGTAAGGATAAATTATTAAATGCCTCATGTTGTAATAAGTTTGTAACCATCACTATTTTAAACTTATAAAGGTCCTAGCCTGTAGAAGTGTTGTTTATAGCACTAGTGAAACTGTTGATAAATTTTTAAGTACTACAGCTTTGGGTTTTATGAAAAGGATTCTTTTATAGTGGCTTATCGACAACCAGAAATGAGAGAAAATATTAGGTCGTTAATAGATATCTGTAGCTACGCCTCCGGCTGCTCATAGGTCTATATACTATTATTTTATTTTCATAACTGCGTTTTTATAGACTGCACTTTACACAGTTCTTTTTTATTTTCAATCCTACGTGATAATCTTAAATAAATAAAGCGGGCCCGCCATTACGCGAGACATGCAAAAATTTTAAACGGCCTCATTAGCACTTGGTGCTGCTGCACTTAAAAAATAAATTGTTATACAGACGACGTTATTGTGCAGTCACGATCGCTTGATATAGGCTTTTAGCATTTAAAGGTAATTATTATCGGAACGTTTTTTTTCCTTTTATAAAATATCACTGTTGTTGATACTTTATTCACATTACAGTCTGGTCTGGTATATTAGCTAAAACTTAAGTAATTTAAATATAGGTAACTTAAACTGATAAGTAACTCTAACATTAAGAAATCATCCAATAACGTCTTTCGTATTCACTATACATCAACTGAAATAAGAGAATACATAACGCGCCGTTTCCGCTGAAGTTAAACGAGCGACGACAAATCTGAAACCTTCCTCCTGCATTGGAACTTTATGGTTATTTTATTCGGAATTCAAATGAGAACACACTTTATTTCTTAAATCAATAAGGTTCATATCTTAGAGCATTAAACCATAATGCTCTAAGGTTCATATTGATCCCCACGAATTTTACAAAAACTGCTTTCTGAAAAAACCACTTCTAGCGGAACGCATTATTTTGTACTTAGCGATGTGTAATTAGGGAAAAACAAGAGTTTCGAATCAGAAAAATATAAACTCTTTCAACTAAGTGCCTAGCTGTACAATCTCTACGAGTACCTATAATTATTACTTTGTCATTTCAAACATGCTGAAAATAAGCTTTCATAAAAACCAACGGCGGCAATTGCGTCTGTCTCCAAAACTATAGAGATTATTAGTATTTTGGACATTTCTAGGGCCTAATTCCTTAAATCGACCACAACATGATTCTGAATTTATTCAGAGCAGAAAAATACTGGGTACCTATTTACATTTCGGAACTAAATCATGCTATTTGTGGAAAGGCTCATGATACTGGGCCGGATGGAAGGAAAAACCCGCTCAAGGCAGAGATCCAGCAAGATGGTCAAACGCGATAAATAAGGCTGTTGGAAGCTGCAGAAGTCCGCATAACTTGGAGAGGCGTCGTATGTAATCTCTCAGTAGTGAGGGAACGATGAAGAAGAACTAGAAGTACCTACCTAAACCTATGGATTTTAAGCCGTAAAAAGATTTTTCATCGCTAATCAACAGACGGATTCAACGGAATACGATAAAACTGGTGACAACCCGCCTAGGTAAGTATTCAATCCTATTTTTAACCGAATTTAAAAAAGGAGGAGGTTCTCAATTCTAATGTTTTAAAAAAATATGTTTTTTACCGCAGAACTTTCGAATGGGTGAACCGATTTTAATGTTTATTTTTTATTTTTATCGAAATCGGTCAAGCGGTTTAAAAAAAAACAACATTTAATTATTCTTAAATATAGAAAATCCGCCTTCAAACGGACGTGGACGTGTAAGACGACCGTTTTCGAATCGGTGTGGAGTAGGTAGGTACCTACCATAACTAAAAAGTGAAAAATAAAAACTTTTTAACAAGTCGGTGTCTTTGGATCTGTATTTTAGTTTTTTCCACCGACTTCCGAAATTAAAGTAATTTTTCACTTAGTGTTTTTTTTTAGGAAGTCGGGTTTTTATTTGTGAAGTGAAGTGAAGTTACGGTTACCTAGAATAGCAGTGGCCCGTAGACAGAGAATGCTAAGTGGCCGCCACATTACGGCTGCAATGACGGATGTCACAGCGGGTTTTGACTTCACGGTGACAGGTCATCTTTATTTATTTTTTTGGGGGTGGGAAATCATCAAATAACTTCTCCTGCTCTGGGCAGAGCGGGAGGGCGTGTCAGACTCTTACTGACTAAAACCCACCCGTGTTCCTTCAGTTGCCTGTGCCTCTCGGACTTTCCCGCAACCCTGGCAGGCATCAGCCCTAGCGGACCCCGTCATTAATGCTGACATCTCTTTGAGGCGCGCGTGGAACACAACGCGCCGTCGACCCGGGCCTGGTCCTTATCGAACGGCGAGCTGCCCATTGCTCGCCGCTCGCAAGCCCGCGCCTACGGTGGCCCAGGCGTCTCCTGCGGCGGCTAGGGGCGTGGAGGCGCGAATTTTGCCTCTCCCGCACGCGTTCCGCCTCGCGAACATTACTGATTCGCAGAAGGAGGTGACGGTTTCCCAAGCCCTCTCACTCCGTACCATGGCCTGGACCAGGGCCGGACGCGAGGGATCGCCACCGCCAATCGCCTGCACGAGGACACGGCGTTGCTCCGCCCAAGCCGGGCAGACCTCCACCGTATGCTCCACCGTGTCCTCCGGGCGATCCACACAATGGTGACACCCGGGCGTTTCCTCCAGCCTTATCCGGAACAGGAACCTCCCAAAACAACCGTGTCCGGTGAGGACCTGCGTCAGGCGGAAGGTGAGGACGCCGTGGCGCCTCTCTAGCCACTCCTCAAAGAGGGGACTTATCGCCGCAATTGTGGTGTGCTCAGTGCTGGGTTGCGACAATCGCACTTTCCATGCCGCCCTGAGATCCCGCCGGAGCTCTGTCCGCTGTACCGTGATTTCTCGCGGCAGCGGAGCTACGCCCCGGGCATTTCGCCTCCTCGCGCCACTCATCACAGGTCATCTAGCTGACTATGGTTTTGTTATTGTTATTAGTAATTACCTGTTTCTTTATTTTACTTCGAAGGTCCTAGTTTATCATTTGTGAGTTGGTGACTTCAGGTTACAGCTAAACATAAAGCAGCATTGCAAATGTAAGCGGGCACGCCCTTTATGCCTGCAGGCTTTTATTTAGGTATTAAGTTCTGTTTACGTTTTTATTATTTATTTATGCTTGAGTATAGTTTTCAATTTTTTGTTCGTAGGTATATTTGCGTGTGCTAGCTGACAAATAATGGCAAATAATTTTATTTAATGTTTTGTGTTTCGTAATATTAAAAACTTACTACTGTATAGAATCCAGTTCTTCTAATTGAACAGACAGCAATGCTGCTGGGGAGTTTGTTGCGCTACTTCTTCTTCCCAGCTAAAGCACTAGGAAGTGGTGTAGGGCGGGCGTTTTGGGGGACTGTCTTATATAATTTTGACGTTCAAAAAGTGCTGATTCTCAGCCTAGTTTGAATAAATGACTTTTGAATTTGATTTTGACGGTGACAAAAAACGCTCTCTAGGAAAACATATCAATTTATTTTCATAATTCACCAGTAATTTGCGGCCACCGCTCTTATAGGAATCCGTACCTTAAGTTATAGGTAGGTACCTGCATTATTTTCAGAAGGTAGCGTGATAAGCTGAAATAAAGAATCTATTTCAGTTCAAGGACAGCCATTTATTTCTTCAATATGAAGCCACCTACATCTTGAATCCTCAATATCGTTCTAATATAAATTACGTAAGTAAACAAGAGTGATTATTTTTCCAAGAATAGCCTCTTGCTATTTCAGATAAATTGAATTGAAATCGTCAACAAAAGAGTAGTAGATAAGTAGATAAATTCTATTCCATCCAATTCATAGTTAATAGCCTTTTTCTAAATATTCCCCGAAGACAACAATAGTGGATCTGTTTTTTCGCGCACGAGTCTCGAATTAGATTAACGGGTTTCGTAAACTTCTTTCTATTAATAATAGGATGGAGTTATCTTTAGAATAAACGCGTAGCTTCTATCTAGTCTTTGATGTTAGAAGCTTAGAAGGTATTGTAGAGGTTTTGCCCGGTTACCTTTAACAACCGACCTTCGCGAATATTTTATAATTAGTATAAGTTGATAGTATTATCGTTCCGGCTCATTGCGCGTCGTCGCTTGGGCGCACCTTATGTTGCTCCGTATCGGCGTCACTGCGGTGAAACTGTCGACAGTCTCGGGCACCATGGCCTGTCCTGCTGCAGGAGCGCAGGTCACATAGCACGGCACGCCCGCATCAACGATGTTATTCGTCGAGCTCTTGTCACCGCCGGCGTACCAGCGGTATTAGAACCAAACGGCTTAGTACGTGACGATGGTAGGAGACCAGACGGCATGACGTTGTTGCCTTGGAAGGTAGGTAGGCCTCTGGTGTGGGACGCAACCTGTGTCGACACCCTTGCACCATCTCATGTTCCTAGCACGGTGGGCTGTGCTTCCGCCGCTGCTGCGGCTGCCTAAACTCTCAAGTGGCGCAAATATACTGTAACTTTATGGGTAACTACAGTTTTGAGCTGTTTGGGGTCGAAACGCTCGGTCCTTTTTAAGGAAATTTGTCGCCGACTGGTCGACACTTGACGTGACCAGACAGTTGGCTCGTTCTTTGGCCAAAGAATTAGCATTGCCATGCAACGTGCCAATGCTGCCCGTCGTCTGGGCACGTTTCCGGATGACAGCGATGCGGGCGAGTACCTACTATGACGCCTAAGTGTCCTTTTGTTTTGTATTTATTTGTATATTTAGTTAATCATTTAATTTAGTACACACGGCTACACATCAAGCTATACAATTCCAGTTTATACTGACCTCTCATTGTAAGGGAATCCTATACAATGCGAGATCAGCTTATACTGGAAATGTATAGCTTGATCTGTAGCCGTGCGTACCTAGTGTAAATAATTAGTTGTGGTAAATATTGTAAAATATATAAATATAGGTATAATAAATGAATAAACTAAGTTGATAACAACTGTAGGTATAATGAGATAAACACTACCTATTTCATTTTTAGAAGATTAGAAAAGAATTGAGACTCTGCTTGGAGACCTGACAGAACGCGTCGTGATATAAAAAGATAGGATAGCATCGGTTCTAGAAATAATTATGCAAATTATAATATAATTACACCTTTTATCAAAACAATCCCGGTAGTTTGAAGACTTTGTAGAATGAATGACCGGAAATTAATTTAATTTCAAGACAAATAATATAATTATTTTCTGCGATTGTAATAATACTTAGGTCGGTTGTAAACCTTTATCTTTCGCCGCTGAATTTGTTTTCGACACGGTAAGCATGAATTTTAAAGTTTTTCTCTGAATGCCTAACGACAGATGGCATAAACCAAGTTCCCAATACTGGTGCGGACGTATTTTATACCAACCTCCAGACCCCAAAGAAGACGAGGGAAGCGATTTACCTAGTTATTCCTGATTTGTTTATTTTCTTCATTTTGATCCTTCCCGGACTGGACAATGTTTTGGCTGTGGCAGATGACTACGCTATAAACTCAAAAAGGTTCCTGGAGTAGGTGCATAATCTGCTAAATATGTACATAAAATGGTATAAAAAAAAACTACTAATAAAATCCAAAAAAAGTACAGTCCTGAAAGCATTTTCAGGACCGAATCCGTGAATCACTTTTAAAGATAAAATGTTAGTAGGTACTAAGGTACTTAGAATAATTCTATAATCATGCTGAATGTTTTTACGCAGATAACTAATTAAGCACAAGATCGAAATAATTATCAATTAGGCTGGCCTTTAAAGAAAGCCTTTATTATAGCGGGACGTTGTATCACTTGTGGATAATTTTCTCGTTATTCTGACATTCATTTATTTTTCTCAAATACTTACCAAAATAAAAATTAAATTCGTCCATCAAAATTGCAGATAAACAGTAATACGCTTTGCAGCTGTCGAATTTCAGTATCTTTCCTTGTCTAACATATGGTTTTAGAAAGAGATGGTGCCATTCGCCTGTTTCCGGCTGGGCGCTGTAGAAACTCGAAGAGACCGCGGGAAACAAGTTCGTCTGTTTTAGTATGTCTTATTTTAAATTCTGTTTTTAGAGATAAGTTTACGATGTACCCGCATAATAAGTGGGTAATAAAGTAATAATACGACAGTAGAAAAATAAATAAAAATAATGGAAAATGTTATTGCAGTAAACGGAGAGCGGGAATATATTTAGGTGCCAAGTTTAATAGTAAGTATTTGTTGTAAAGGTATTAGAGTTTAATATTAAGGTTATATCTAAACCATAATCTAATCACACAGCAAAACTCTGTGTGATCATGGTTTAGGTATAACCACATAATTAAAAAAAAAATATGCCCGAGAAAGTTTGATTATTTCTCTCGGGAGTGCTCTAAATAAATAACAATTTTTTTCTTGTAAGTATT
The DNA here is from genome assembly GCA_937001585.2 of Brachylomia viminalis. Taxonomy (NCBI): domain Eukaryota; kingdom Metazoa; phylum Arthropoda; class Insecta; order Lepidoptera; family Noctuidae; genus Brachylomia; species Brachylomia viminalis. Next base: position 8,664,252 of record OW443304.2, read on the forward strand.
TGAGTGTGTGACTCTTCAAACACTCAAATACAAGAAAAATTGTGAGAGCCTTCTTAAAGCCATAAAAAAAACTAAATACTTAACCCCTTACTGCATGAATTATGATCGAGGTTAATAAAAAAAGTTTTTTTCGTAGAAACGTGTTGATTTATCTTTATTGAACATAAATCAGCCAAAAGAAAAAAAATACTATTATTATTTATGAAATTACATGAAAGAGCCATATCTGGCTTCGTATGCATTCTAGTGAAAATCAAGTAAGGACATATCTGGCTTTGTATGCATAGCTGTTACATTTTGTGAAAATCTTTGAAGCAGTTCCGCTTGTCATTATAGCATAAAAAGACCTCGCATTTTTCACATTTTGTGTAACTGCGTAACTTCGAGCAGTTTTGACACAATTGACGATTATTTTTTACCCAAACAGGAAAGTGGTCAATTCTGTCAGTCCGTACAGACGTCAGTGGCATATCTTGATGTCTGGCTGGTGCTTTCCGGGGTTTTTTTGAGGATATTGGAGAATCAGGCATACTTGGTGGAGTGCCAGTTCGGCTCAATGGAGTTCCAGCTCTTGACGTCGTCGGTGTTCCCAGAAGGCTGGCTGGACGACCACGTTTTTTTGCCTGTGAGAGCAGTTTCCCTGCTTTACGCATATGTTCAGAAACTGCAAGCTTAAAATCAAACAATGGCATGTAAATATTGTCGTTGACCCTGCGCCAAAGAAGCCATGCGTTTACCATGCATAGGTCTATCATGTGGAAGAAAATTCTTTTATACCATTTGCGTGATCGTAAATGGATTCTGTAGTAACCAAGCATTGAATCTAGTAAGTCGACCCCTCCCATATGCTGGTTATAAATATCGATAGCTTGGGGAGCAGTTACTTCTTTGTACTGCTTTTCTTGTCGAGAATAACGCCGTTTCGTTGTTGTTGGATCACTACCCACATATGCTGACAATATGTTTACATTCTTGTTATCAAACCATGAAATCAAACTTAGTTTGACACCGTCTATAATTGCTGTTTTTTCCTCAAAACTACCTCGTCCTCTCTTTTTCAAGTCTTTTTCAGAGAGCATATTAGAGTTTGGTACACGATTGAGTCTCACAGTACCAAGAGGTAACATCCCGTTTTTATATAAATAAACCTGTAGGTTTGGGCTGTTGAACCAATTGTCAAAACAAATTTTATGGTTGACATTTCGTGGAACTGTGGCAGTAAGTCTAGTCACTACGTTTGAACTAACACCAAGATCAGGTGCATCAGCAGGATGAGTATTGCTTTGATCTCCGGCAAAGATGTCAAAATCGTAACTAAAGCCTGACACGCCGCTCAGTACTTGATTTTTGTAACCCCACTTATGAGGTTTTGCAGGGTTATATTGTTTTATTTCATGACGACACTTTGTAGGAATAATTTGTTCATCAACCGCTAAAAATTCTTCTTTTGGAACCAATAACAAACGTTCACGAATCTGATGCAGTAAAGGCCTAATTTTGAAAAGCTTGTCATGTCCGTCGGTACCAAAAGGCTTGAAGTTCTCATTATTATTGAAGTGTAAAGATTTTTTTATAGCTTCAAACCTGTTGCACGTCATTGTTTCATACACTTGAACCTGGCCGACAGATTTGGACCAATACATCCTAGTTGCTGGCAACTTCACACATGACATAAAAATTACGATTCCGATAAATTTCTCCATTTCTATATTTGTAATACCTGCAGGTTTGTTGATGTTATCTTGGACACATTTTAGATTTGACTGGTCAACTATGGAATCAATTATATCGTGTGTGAAGAAAAAACTGAAAAAGTCGGCCGGTGAATCCAATTGTTTCATTTCCTCCGGCAAATCCGTGTTGCCCGTGAATTTGAAATTTTCTTCGACATAAGGCTCCATTTTTTCGTTCTTCCATACAATCGGGTCTTTTTTTACTTTTTTACCTTTCGATTTTGCAGCCTGCAAGTACTGTAAAGGTGTATCATCATCGGAACTTTCAAAGTCAGACTCAGGTACGATAATGTGCTTCTTATTAGGTAAGCGGGAAGAGGAAGGTTCGTATTCTAGGTCAGAATCGGAAGCAAGCTCATCTTCACTCAAAAAACCATCACCTAGTATAGGATTTACATGCTTGGAAGAACCATAAAAGCGTGCAGGATCCATTTCTGAAAAAGCATAGTACAGAAGTTTGAGTGCATAGGAAGCCATATTTGACGAACACTATTTTGACTGGAACGCATACCAAGCCATATTTGGAGTTTGCAAAAAACAGGTCAAAAATCAAACGACAATAAAACTAATTACAAAAATAACTTACTATTATCGTAGTCGACGATTTTAAGAGTAAATAACAATTTTTATTGCAGATCTCAGTCACTTTATTACTATTATTTTTCACTGATAAAAGTTTCACTAAAATGTTGCACTTCACTCGCCGGCCGCGTTATGAAATAACCCCAAATAGTTTTGACACAGATGACTTACCACAGACAAAAAAAATACATTTCGTTTAACGAAGAAACACTACTTATGGTACAATTTATTTTACGATAATTTAATGATAAGTTAAACTGTAAAAAAATAACAAACTTTAGAAGCCATGAATGGCTTCGTATGCGGTAAGGGGTTAAGCTAAATATTAATATTTTTAAACGTAAAATCAGTCATATTTGTCTCGTCAGGAAATATTATTCTCGGTTAGGAATGTAAGCAATATAAATAAAATAACAATTTAAGAAGCACTTTGCTTTTTAAAATCTGTTATATTAGGTCCTAGGTATTTATATTGCTAAAGTAGAAACAAAATAATAACCCAATATCGTAATTTAACTGAACGTCAAACAAGTTTTGATAAACTTGTCGATTAAAATGCAAATTGTTAATCGAGCAACTTAATTATCAATGGTATTAAAACAAGTTGTAACTTTTAGGCACTATGAAACATTATTTATTCGTAACTTCCTTCGCTGATCGCGTGGAAGTCGTAAGATCCACAATACACTACAATAACAGCCAAATTTATACAAATCTTTTTTGGCCGTAGCCCACCGCATCGCATCGCATCGCATCTCCCATCTACACTATTACCTACTTCGTTTTTACTTATCATTATTTCTGTGTTTTTTCCTTTTTGCTCTTTAGGATCGTAGCGTGATGTTAAATAGCATAATATAACAATTACATTCCTCAAGAATTGGGCTAATCAAATGCAAAAATAATTTTTCTAATCGGACGATGGTAATTCCTGAGATTATCGCGGTCAAACAAAAAAACATACTCTTCGTCTATAATATAATTAGTAAAGTTGTCGAAAACTAAATATGACTACTACGAAGTAATTGGGAAGAGGAAGACAAAATAAACTATGGGTAGATTATGTGCATATACTGAGATAAAGGCTGATAGACCATTGTATATAGAAAAAGAAGACTTGCTGCGCAAACCCCAAAAAAAATTAGACGAAGAGCATAAGGATAATGATGATCACGAAAACAATAGGTAAGTCTGTACTCAATATTGACATTCAAAATCATTTCGCATTTAGATTTGGGAACTATATTTTCTATCACCAAAATTTATATTTGTCATCAAGTTGTATCACCTAATAAATAGATCTATCGCCACGAAATATTTTCGTTCTCAGATAAACAAAAATTGTTCCCAGGTTGATATCTCAGGATTTTAGGTGATTTATTGTGGAACTGATTTTGCATTGTTTGGTGACTACATTTTGGTGACAGATCTACTATTTGGAGGACAAACCCTATTATTTAAGAAACACAAAACTAATTAAATTGGTAATAGCTTAAATGATACCCGAGACAAATTACCAGGAGAAACTGGATGCAATCTGGACTTTAGGGCACCCCGACTCGGACAGGTTAGGTTAGAAGGGGATGGCGGGGTCGAGAGACCCCGCCATCCCCTTCGTGGTTATTTTTTTATAAACCACCCAGAAGTAGGAGCCCCGCGAAGCGGGGCTCCGTCGACCAAGCCCTACCGTCGACATATTATGTATATCAATCGATCCGTGGTGAATAAGAAAACTACTACTATTGGTGATCTCTTTAAATTAGTTTGCTTAAATACTTATTAGGACACACCTATTATAATACATACAAAAACATTTATTTGGTACTAGACCTTATATCTCAGGATTTTAGGTGATTTATTGTGGAACTGATTTTGCATTGTTTGGTGACTACATTTTGGTGACAGATCTACTATTTGGAGGACAAACCCTATTATTTAAGAAACACAAAACTAATTAAATTGGTAATAGCTTAAATGATACCCTTTAGATTTAGACGCAATTTTGTGTTTATTTTAAAGACAATCAGTCACGCGCGTTTGTCTTTGGAAATATATATAAATTATTATATTAGCTTTACCAATGGAAATACTTGACTAGTAATTTACAATAGAGACAAAAAAAAAAGAGAAAATTGTTTAAGATAATATTTTCTTTCTGTCAATAGAGTAAACTTTTCCATTAAATTTATGAAGAAAGCTGTTACAGGATCAAATTTCTGTGTTAATAATGATTAGATGTGTATGTATATTGCTTAGTGACTGATAAATCGGCTGTTAGAGTCCTATTTTATCAATATCATGTTTTATAATATGGCTCTTTACTCGTTTATTAATTCGTCCTTTCATTGATTTAATATCTAAGTATCTATATCGGATTACCTACATAACTACTTCAATTGGGTGGTTATTATTCATGATGTGAGCCCTGGAATGGATTCTTTTCTCGTGTCATCCGTAATCTCTAGAAACTTCTCTGTATTTCTCTCCTCATTTTAAAAACATCCATTATAATTTAAAATTTTGCTTCAAACTGAAGAAACATGAAGCAATTATAATCTACCTACTACAAACATGCTGATGCAAAACTAAACAAAAATGCTTACAACCGTTAGTTTTCAAGCTGAACGAATCGATTTCAAATTAAATTGAGAAAAATTGGAAACGCAATCTAGCATGAATCGATTATAATAGAATTGCAATCACTTAGCTGTGACTAAGCAAATTATTTTTTTCATTTGTTTTAAGCAAAGATAAAGTTGAACTAAATAATTAATAATAAACAACTGAAAGCTTAAATCCTTGATAGTTATTATCTTTATCAGGCATAGCATTAGAATGTAGAACAAACAAATGAATCCAAACAATCGCGGAACATCGTGTTTTGTTAGTGGCGTTATTAACAGCAGTAAACATTCAGTGGCCGTGGGCAGTAGGTATATGTAGGTACTTAGTGATGTTTGCTCAGCGACTAGGGACGACGGCCGAGGGGCCCTGTTGTCAGGGGACCCTCCCACGGCGCGGGCCGGCGCCGCGTGGCCCCCGCGCGACGGCAACAGCCGCTGCCGCCACGGTCGCAGATACGGTCGCAACCTGCCGCACTGTACGCAGCTTACTAGGAGCCCAGAACAAACGAAGAAATCTCTCGTACGGAGTCTCCCCCAGTAACGTTGACCTCCCCTGCCCCCACATTTATATTACAATTGAATGATGAAAGCGGACGTAGAACGCGCTCGTAGAGGTCGTGATTAAATGGGAATTAGTACATAAGCGATTCAACTGTAATTGTGTGCATAACTGAACTTGTATTGTGGTTAAATAGATACTCGGTCTATTCATTTTCCGAATGTAATCCAACACTCGCGCGAACTGTTTGTGCTGTTTCTTTATTTTGTGTTTTCTTTAGAATTATGTACTTTTATGTATAATTTATGAATTATTAGTATTACGATGGATGCCAGGATAGCCAGGCATAAGTATTTGGATACCTATTATTTTACGTAAAATAACTAATGGGTCTATTTTCAATACAAGTTTTTCGTAATATTTTATCATTCATAATCATGACGAAGTGATTAGACTTTTGGTGTTAGGTATCCATGAACATGAATGACGTCTTCAATCTTCAATGATCTGAATGAGTTTGAGAAGGCCTGAATTTGTTTTTAAACACACGAAAGACGACACTTAGCTCGCTTATCTAAATAACAAATACCAACTGATGCTTTAACAAGTTCCGCATAAACATAGCCATATTTGCCTTTTATTAGAGATGGCGCGACTAGCCAGTCCGATAGGTATTGTTTGCATAACACCTAACCCGTCACCCGTCAACCAGCCTGCCCTGTGTGTGCGATGAGCGTACGTGACGTCGTGTGTCTGGGGAGTTGCGCAGTGCGCGCTGATCACCCGGCGAGCATACTGCATAGGCGGCTATCTTACCCACATGCTCGTAAAATGCATCACGCTAAATTGCTCCTTATTCCTAGAGCGCAGAGTCCAACGCGTGTAGAGTCGTAAAGAAAATTTAAGCGCAGTGCTAGTGCACGACGCGAGAATTCGCGGTTCTCTTGTTGTTTATGCTGCCCTAGTATAATTGCCCGCTATGTCGCGGCACGCGCCATCTTCTCTACCGCATCAGTGATCGGGATAGACTAGCAGCGTAGTCTTAACTTGAAATTTAGTTCCAAATGCCGCTGCTAATGCTACTACTGTGAGAGAAAAATCCATTGCTTATTTGCTGAGTCTTAACTACCTACACGTCATGTTTGATTGCTCGTGTTTTTTTTTCTTTCTGTAGCGATCAATGAGCATTTTCATTAGGAAATGATAACGACGGACATCTACTTGTCTAAAAGATAATTATTATTATATTGGCTGGATACGATAAAAATAACATACACGGCAACAGAATCCTAAGAACCGAAGTCGTTCGAGGACCATCTGTATCTATGTTACGTCATTCATTATTTATTCTGAATGAATATCCAAAAAGGGTAAATAAAACCTACTGTTGAATAGCGACCCACAAAGATACGAGGCAGCTATGAGGGCTCCGCTGACGGTAGAGAACGACCGACAACATTTTGATAAAAACAGACGCTGCGCCTCGGCCGCCATCGCCGAGCCAAACATTCCGCTTAATAATTTCCTCCACTTTATTTTTTATCAAACAGACACGACACGACTGCGCCGATCTCGGGTTGTTTCAAAGCATTCTCCACTCCGGTACAAAAAAGGAATGTCAACCACGCCAAAATGATCCGTAAGCATCGAAGTTATTAAGGCACCATAAGCTGACGAAATATAACAGAAATTCTTCACGTGTTTCAGAAATCGTTTCCCTTTTCGTAGCACACACAATGGAGGTTTCGATGGGGATCATTAAAGCTGAGCGCTGCGCGGAATAACAGTGTAGAACGGGTCTTATCTCAATAGCCGACGATTCCGTTTGGCATGCAGCAGGAATTGAGAAGGCCATTTGCCTCGTTCCATCGGGTTGAGGTCGTCGATAGCGCAAGCGAGACGGCAATAATGGAATAGTACGGGTTACTCTTATGATATTCTGAGAGCCTGGTAACTGAGATCGTTTGCGTGTCGGTCGAGGTGGCGCGGTGCTCGAACTACTGCCCACAGTAATTTGGAATATCCGCTAGAGGAGACACAATCGCATGCTTTCCATTGTTTTATGCAGGAAAACTTTTTTGACTCCTTTTCTCTTTTGATAATAATATAACGTACTTGAAACAATTTTTACAGATGAATATAAATGACATTGTTCTCACCGCCTTATAGATGCAATTATTTTTTTATACCTCGTAACTAGAATACGTTTTATTATTGAAATATAAAAAAATCTAAATTGAATGATGGCAGGTGACGTAGATAAACTAGCATTGAAGTCAAAAGCCGTGCCTATTAAGCAAATGAATATCAATTAGCACAGGTGATACTTGATAGATAATACATACTCGTATATAGGTAAATGCAATACATTCAGCATGGTGTCGTTATAGCTATTGAAGAATTATTTGTAGATTATAGAAATGTAAATAAATTTCAATTACCTAAATAAAACAGTCAAAGAAAAAAATACAGGTCTCTATAAATTGTTTGGAAATCGTTTGTCATACGGAGAAATGGGAGACATTAAATAAATAAATAAAATAAAAGAAAGCAAGCAAATATTTCGAATGTGAACGCTAAGAAACGGCGGACGGACTTGTGAAGAGTTATATGGCTAATTGACTATTGACTAAATAAGGAGTAAATACTGAGATGACAGATTACACGTTATATGTAGGTACCCAACGAAGAACAAGATTTTTGTTCCAAATTTTTTATATTGATTTATGGACAGGAGGCGATGACAAATAACAATCCCGAGCGTGAAAGAATCTTTGTATGAAAAGCGTATGCCTCTTATTTCTGTTTCTGTTAAAGAAAATGTTTTCAAATCAATAGCTTTGTAAAATAACATTGATAAATTGGTGTACAAAAATTACATAATTAAACAATTCAATAATACAGAAGAAGAAACTACGATCACCGCAGACCTACGGAACGTTGGCTGGTAGATATATTTTTAATTTATGACATAAGTATACTCATACAGTATACTTTTATTTATTTTTATTTATTTATTTATTTACGTACACACACTACCACGTACCACGCATCTACGTTTAGGTAACTTATAGTATTATTTGTATTGACGTCGAATAAATAATGAATCTGCGTAGATAACCTTATATAGGCTAACATAAATGGCGGTTTAATTCATACTTGCCAATGGATATTTCTAATTATTATATTTTGCTCGATGTAAGGGACATTAAAATCGTTTTATTATACGCTTTTTACGATTTGATGGGAGCTGCGTTTAGATAAGTAGCTTGGTTGTTTTTATTTAAATTAACTAAAAATAGAATATGACATATAAACTGAATTTGCAGAAATCCGGCCGGGCCATTCGAAAACCAATGGCATTTTAACTTTTCTAGTTCTAGCCCCTGTTATTCCCGACCCTTTTAAAGTACCAAAATCTATGATCAGTTTTCTACTAGTATTCCGCTCTATTGTCAGCTTGACTCTGCGAAAGATCAATTTGCAACAGACACCTATACGTAAAGAATGGAAAGATTCTTATTATGAGCCGAAAAATGCTATCAAAACATTACATCGACTCCCTATTTAACCTTTCTAAGACTTCCGATTGTGTGGTGGATCACAATATGACACTCTGAAGGTGTACTTGTTATTATTTACTTTATTACCTACATATATTATAGATAAAATAGATTGACAGGTAATACAGCTTAATATAGGCACTAAATAACGCATTTACAAGTTTAAGTCCAACATGGGCGTGCCACAGGGTCCAATTCTGTGTCTGTTTATGTACCTGTCACATACAAATAATCGATCTTAAAATCAGTTCTCTAACATCAAGCGATATCCCATATTTTAGCGAGTGAAGTTGCTATTTGCTTAAACTATGGTAATGGCTATAACGCTATTCGGTTTAATTAACTAGTCCTACGGCGTCTCGGCAGATTAATTGAATCCCGGTAAACAACATTTACTTACTCTTGGTTTCAGCAACGAAAATCAACGGCGACGACGTGCCAAAATTAAACCCTTGGCCAGTAATCTGATTGGCTGTTAATAATTTAGTCAACCAATCACAGCAGTTGCCAATTTGTTTGCTGAAAATTGTGTTGATATTCGTTCCTGAAAGCGGGTGTAAGATAGTCGTTATATTATTTTAATTGCTTCTTATAAAAATTGTTCAAACATTTTTTAAAGAAATTTAACATATCTTCCTCAAACCATAAATATAATACGTACCTCGGCTCAGTTTTCTTCGTTCATTGAATAGGTAATTCATCTTTCTCAGAGAAATAAACAACAACTCGAAGCCGTTTGAGGCACGATGACAGACTCAAAGTAATAACTTTTTCCCTCCAATTTCCATTTTCCCGCCCAAAGCGTCAACGCGACTTAATCTGTTTGTCATCAACTCATCATCAATATCGAAGCCTACATCAATCCAGTATATTCCCAAATTGTAAACACTGTTTAAAAAACTAAAACTAACCATTTCTTATCCTTATGCCGCTCACAATAAAGTTAAACCACCACTTTTCCAACGTAAAAGTTAACTTTGTAAACGACCGCAAGAATTCTGTTTTTAAAACTCGTGACGATGCCCGAGGCATCACTCGCTGTGTTTCGCAACCGAATCGTGTAATAGAAAGAGATGGAGAATATAGGATAGTTTGTATTAGAATGGGATAGCGAATAGTAATAGAAGAGGGTTCAATTGATTGCGGAGGGTGCTGCGCCCTTCTGTGCAAGTCTATTCATTCAGCACACCCCGGGGCGGGAGGGGCGCTGTGAAGCATGCTATGAGCAGGTTTTTTTTGTTTCTGTCTTTATTTAATTTCGCAATGGAGGATAATTTGAATATGCCATTTACATGGCGGACATATTTGCCCATACGACGTGTGTGAAACATACATTAGTTATGGCTGTCGCATGTAATGCGCTTATCTAAAAAACTTGGCACGTAATGCTAGAAATATGTTACATATGAGCGTTTTTAATTTGTTTGTGTTTGAAACGTTTCTATTCATACGTCAATCATAGGATGGCATGGCATAAGAAACATACTATAATTGTTTTTTTTTATCTGTATTCCCAATTAGCGACCTATAGTTTCTTGAGTTTTATAGCTCCAAATTATGAAGATATAGGTAGGTCGGTACCTGCAAATACACAAATTAAAGGTTGATAATCTGGTCACCAAACAACACCTAAAACCACAAAACACCCATTTATAAACATTACACACGTATTCTTAATAGAACAAAGGAATTCCACGATCCGCAAGAAATAACATTATTTATTCTATCTTAAGAACTTAGCGATAGTTAAAATAAGTACCTAACAACTAATGCGCTAATAGGTACTTATAAATGTAATCAACGCGATAATTAAATCAATCAACCTATCGAATCAGCATAACTCAATCAATTCCCGCTAGGAACAAATATTTGTATGACCTGCAGATAGTTGTTCCGGGTCTGGCTGTTTGTGTATGTGAGTTTAAATGTTTGTAAGCGCACCCACGATACAGGAGAAATTCCTACTGTGGGGCAACGTTTAAAAAAAAAAGAAGAAGAGAACAGAAGAATTACTTATTGACAAAGTTCTTCTTAAAGCAGAAAGTTCCGAAACAATTCTTATCAAAGACGTCATAGAAAATAACGAATTGATTTGGACTCGGCTTTGAAAAAGGATGAAAAAGCCAATGATATTGTAGCGGATGTTGAAGATTAAGCCAAAGTCTAAGAGAATATTTTAGTAAGTTAAATAGATCTAACCAAGTGGTGGCGCTTGGTGGACGCATATTTCCTGCAGTGGACGTGTTTCGGCTGAAATACAAGAAAAAGGATGATGATGCCGATTTCAGTCACATTCTATGGCTCCCGCACCCTAATTGCATAACACACTATCAATCGCCATCTGAATCATTTTGAATGATATTGCTAATCCACTGCTTCATAATTATGTTCGAAAAATTTGTCTGTTCAACAACGTTAAATAACGCAATGAATGTTGTTGAACTGTCAAAATGTTTTTCCATTCCTATAACTGTTAGTGCGTACACGATTACCCCGCTGGTCATAGTGGTTAGGAGTATTGATGCGCTGCTCTTTCCTTCAAGTGCTAATAATTCATCATCATCAATCAGCCTATAGCAGTTCACCGCTAGACCTAGACCTCTCTCTCCAATTGCACGCCATTTAACTCAATACTCGGCAACTCTCATCCAGCTGCTACCAGCCACCCTGCGAAGATCGTCGCTCCACCTAACCTGAGGGCATCCTACCTAACGTTTGCTCTTATATGACTAGCGAAAAATATTATGTAAACAAGGAATCAGATCTGATATACTTATAAATAAGATGGTTATGAGCATAAATGACACCTAGCACGCCATTACCTACTACTAAAACTACGTAGGTAGTTTACGATTGATATTAAATTACAATACAATATAGTCCGTGCTCATCATCTTGCAATTCAATGCAGATTATGTCATTTGTTTACCTAGTGTATTGTTTAATTCTTTATTTATGTGCGGAGCAGCTTTATAAGACAAGGACTTTAATACCGCTTACTCAACACGGCACTTCAGTACCTACCATTATTATCGTTATGTTTATTTGTCTATAAAAAGTTAAAGTAGTAAAACTTTGCCCCACAAAACTGTTCTCACGGTTTGTATGGGAGAAAACAATATAAAGTTATGGCGCATCATGGCTAGCGGCTACATCCCTCGATGTCATAATTTGGTTAGGCATTAGCAGCATATGCACGCGGCTCCTTGCATCCATGCTCGCAGCCATTGATTAACTCGTTGTAAAGCAAGAATAAAGAATTTCCTTTGGTAGATCTTTTTAACAAAGGCTAACTCGAATGCTATTTGTATTGTCAACATGATTACATCATAGAGGGTCCAGGCGGTCTATTCCGAAAAAATCTCACCGAAACTTACTGAAAACTTAGGTGAAATGCGCTTGAAGTGATGTGTCATTCCACCCGATGCTAAGAGAATGACACTTATTGACAAAATTATCATAGTCTGAGGTTTTCACGATTAGATTTTATAGAATAGATTGGCTGAAATAGTCATAGTTTGCGGCTTAGTGTGGGCGCCCAAACTCCCACAAACAACGCTTTTGTCTTTACTTTTCTTCATACATATTTTTACCATCGCATTAAAAAAAACATTTCATAAAGAAACTTCGTGTAACGAAGTAGGTAAAGAACATTTTTATCGCGTCGCCGTGCGTAATTTATTAATCGCAACACATTATCTCTGTTAATGACATTCTTATCGCCTCTAGGTAGGTTAATGATAATGACCATGTATCAGCGTCACCCGACTTCTCAAAGCAAGGACTTTTACGGTAAAAGAACTTGTTAGGTGATCCTTACTGCAAAGTTTATGTAAGGGTTCATTATTCATACCTCTTCAGCTGCTTTAATAGGGTATTAGGGAAACTCGTTTTGTAGGGCTTCTCATTTTTAAAGGAAGACCAAATTGGATTGTATGAGGCATGATATGAAAGAAAAAGGAGTGATAAAGTAACAACTGACATTAAAGAATGCAAGGAAAAACGTGCTGCGCCGACCCCAAGTAACAGAGGACAATGGCAAGAAGATGATCTATGAATGTAGGCTATCTTTTTACACGTTTTATTGATATGACACACTCTTTTCAAAAAACACTCTAAAATACTGGCGATACAGCATCAGTCCGTGTAACTAGGTACATATACCTAGTTATAAAACTGGGAATCAAGGCATTACGGGCTAGAGACAAATGTTATCTTTCTTTTCCGTCGACACCCCTTGACGCATCTTCTGAAAGAAGTCATAACACACAACTCAATATTATTAACATTTCAAAAGTACAATATAAAGTTGTAAACAATAACTACATAGGTATTAGTAGCACTTAGTAACTTTAGATTATAATGTTGAAACCTTTAATTATAACTTCTGTATTTATATTATCGTTAGAAACATGAAGTGTATTTTTACCAATCAATAGGCGCTTGTTTAGGCCATGTAAACAGTTTCTTTCATTTAATTGACTTGATGTTTAGTGTGAAAGTACTATAACTACTAATAAAACAGCAGTTACACTGAGTATCTATGATTTGAAATATGTTTCCGGACCTCGGCCAACAAACCATAAAACTAGTAACACTATCAATGTCACGTTTAACATAACACTGTCTACTTTAATTGCCTTACACGAATAGCTCCCGACATCATACGATGACAAGACGGGCATATACGCATATCTCTGGTCAAAGGCTATCGATGTCTGTCTCGAATGTGCCGCCTTGATAAACTACCTACTTGGTACCTTCCGATAATATATTATTATTATAGGAGGACATAATATAGTTCACATGATGACTTATAGCCACTGAGTCATTAACTTACTTTTGTTAGTTGTAAACATGTTTCAAATTGGCTAGTTTTATATATTTGTTTCCACTTCGCGCTTAAGTAAAATAAATATAGGACCTACCCATAGGAAAATGATTATACCCTGAAAGTCGGACAACCAGTCTTGCCAAGAGGTATCATTTTACCCAGTAACTGGATTGTGCAGGTCAGATGGGCAGCCGATTCATGTAAAAAACTGATCTTCAGCTGCATCTAGTTAGACTGGCAGCCAGCCCCAAAACTAGGCAGATTATGGCAGATGATGATATTGGAAGATTATTCTACGCAGTTGGAAAACTGGAGATGTGCATTGTGTAGAAGTGCACTACCATAGGCTGATCATGATGCTAGTAGACTTATTATGCTAATGATTACAGCAGAGATGCAGGCAAAATCTTGTAGCTGTATTTTCAGCGAAACTATATACAGGGTGTTTTTGACAGCCCTCCGCAAACTGATAGGGTGGCTTCAGTACATCATATTAAGATGACCGGTACATGAAATTCTTTCAGGAACATTAAGGGAATCCAAAAAACCAGATTTGTTTTATGGGGGGACATCGTGACCACTTACCTCACACGCAATGTATCGTTACCGTGGCAAAACGCACGTAGCGGACGGTGGCGCAGCGAGCTTGAGCGAGGCTGCCCCCGCCCCCCGCGCGCTCCCCAGCGCACCTGGGCCGCGTCTTTTATTACGTTACGTTACGTTACGGCATATTTTTTTTTTTCCTGAGAAAATTTCCAGTGGGATATGATTCAGAATAAGGAGCTGAATCAATCTTGTGTTTTTGTGGAGGGCTGTCAAAAACACCCTGTATACACGAATTTCATGGTTTTCATTTGCAATTTCCCGCATCGTTTTCCGACTACCGGACACCACTACATGATATATCCATATTTCTTGTAGTAGCTACGTTTACGGCCTTTGTCTCGTCATATATGTAGGTATATCTCTTCACAACATATTGTTGATTTTCTTTTGTCTTTCATCGGAAACATTGTACTTGTAGTAATGCCTTATGTTGAACAAATCGCTTGTAACGATGACCATCTTTGACTAATTTGTGTTCGTCAATGTATCTGAAACATAAATTAAATTAATAAGCAGTTTACTCACCACTTCTTTTATTCAGCCTCCATTCTATAACCAATGGATGCAAAGGGAAACCAATCAGGGCGCTGTCAAAGTTAATTAAAATAGTATAAAAAGTATTTTTTTACGAGCGCGCCCACATTTCCTATTATTTTAAGCCTTCATTGTTACTGGCAATGTAGTAAAGTCGTCCGGTGGTCATTTTGACCTTACTACGGGTTTGCATTTTTAAAATTCGATTCATCGTTGCAATAAGTATATATGTACCTATAATACTGTTTCCTCTTACGTGCCGATGACGATCTTTTGTCACTTCTGAACTTAGGAACACGTAATCGTATTTCTTATAGTATTTTCAGGCATCCATGAGATTCCTTAATATGAAGGTATCGGGCCCGCATGAAGGTCATGGTATTGAGTATTTATGGTTTACGGAACATTATTAAGTATTTTTGTGTCGTATCTAATTCTCATTCTTAGTTTGTATTGTAAGTATCCCTTGCACACCACGCTTGCCGGTCTTGTACCAATCTTATCCAAGTATTGCCAACCAGCTTAATTATGTGGCTTCTTGTCTTAATAATGTGGCTTCTTGTCTTAATTATGTGGCTTCTTGTTTTCTGTCTTATCCAAGATAACCGAGCGTAGGGACCGTCAGGGATCTGGCATGTTTATTCAATAGTTATTAGTTTACTTAGTTTATTATCTATGAATTTATCGATTTCATATGTATATCCTTTTTAAACAACATTTTGCCAACGATTAAAATCTCTGATAAGATTCATAATTTTATCGGTACTTTCTATAGGTATGCATATACTCGTAAGTACTTACAGCTAAGTATTTCATGTTATTATATTTATATATTTGCTTCAGCGTTAGGTGTGTCTTATAAAATACACTCTTGAAGTTTTTGCAGCAAACTTTAGATTTTATTTTTGCAGACCGTACCTTTGCACAGTTACTGGCTGTGCGAGGGATCGAACCTACCCCATTCCTTTCTTACTTCTCACTGTTCATTTCAGATTAATTTTGTTGCGGGATCAAGACAGTTTAATCATTTTCAAGTCAACATTCCAGAACTGGTCGAGCGATTAGTTTGGCGTTCATCTGGTGGTCGCCATTTTAATATTCTGAGTGGTCAGAGAGCGGCGGGATGTTAAAAAAAAGCGTTGAAGGCATCATGTTGACATAAATAAAGCCTTCCTATTTGCATGTTAACCTTCACGGACAGTCAATATTCTGTGTATAAAAACCAGCAGTTTTTTTAGTAGTTGCGATCATAACCTTCATTGCTTCACATCCTCATGAGATCACGGCTACGATGAAAAACTTGACTCGCCTTGTCGGTTCCGGATTTGAGTCACACCCTATAGTGTTAATGGTGTTTTTATACGAAACCGTCGCTTACTCGACGAAATACTCGTAGAACACCCTATTTAGAGGGCGATGCCAACCCATTATAGTGCACTTATTCCGGATTGCTAATGACTTTAACGATCGTTTTAGACTAAAAAGGAATAGTCTTGAGTCTTTCACAAATTACGCGTAGTTTTAATGGTGAAGCAAACGAGAATCAAGATAAACCTACCTTCTAGGAAATTACAATCAATCAATCAAATTTATTTTCTCACCACAATACATAGTACAAGTTGTTTTACATTGGTCAGATTCGACAATGATACATAGTTCAGGTAAGTATACATAAATATTGTGGGAGACTGGTGCCTAAGCTAGGCTCGTGGCCTGTGTTGCAGGACACCAGGATCCCACCCCTTTACATTTTCATTTTTATAACTTATGTACTAAGCGCGCTGACAGAATGTAATAAGGTACCTATTATACAACATTTGATAGTAGGTACCTTATTACATTCTGTCACAACAATGGTAAAAAAACCAGTTGTACCTACATTTAACAGAAAGGATTCGTTTTAAGACATAAGGAAGGAACCAAGTATTTCATTACAGGTGGAATTCGAGCGAAGACACTAAAATATAGGGACGTTAATGTCGAAACCTCAAAATAATATTAATCCATAGAAGGGCAAGATCGGTCGCATAATTGATCGGAACTATGCTGGGTGGCATCACATCGAGGCACCATCCGTTACCATGGATTCAGAACATGATTCTGGACCCCAATGAGTTGAAAGTTTCCGTCGGTTATTAAAAAAAAAACTGCTGTTCCATAGATTTTGACCGCATAGGTATTGTACTTTTGTAGAAAACAGAAGTAGGTTTTAAATAACCAACGATAAATTTAAATGCAGGGGCGTCCAAAATCATGCACCAACTGAATCCACGGTAACAGTTTGTGCTGCTCGATGTCCCTGCCACCTGTTTATTCAACAAGATCCAGATTGTTTAATCAGCGTGGGAAGACCCCTCAGACAGAAGGTAGACTAAGTAAAGATCTGGCGAAGATCGCTGGAAATCTGACGCAGGGAGCGCAGAGCGCGGTCATTGTGGTGATGCTTGATCCCGGGACGCTCATACCTAGCAATGGTCGTCTTTCGGCTGAAAAATGAAAATGATGATAAATTAGCACCAACTTACAGGCTATCAATGTGAAGTTTAATTGTTATGACAATCATTCCATAGACAGTTATCATGATCGTTGTCTATTCGTAAAAGGGTCATATCCATATTTAGCAGACAATTGCGGCTCATAACGATTATGAACCATTTTACAACATATTTTGTAGTACCAGCAAAATAAAAACTTAATTAAACGTGTTTCATTACGTTGTTTCTGCATTACTACTTAATTAATGAAGCTTATACATACATTGAGTTAAATTATAAGGTACTCATTAAACTGCAGCATTTATTTTAAGACTAAAAGATCCGCTTGTAGTCCGGTAAAAAGAATCTTATGAATAGTGACAACGGCGATTATGTAGCTCCGTCTAATGCCTGCCGTGTAGCGTGTAGCTCATTTACGGGTAGGTAAATGGTATTAATGATTATAAATAATAAATGTAGTTACCTCCTTTATAATTCATGTTAAATGTTGAAGAATGTGTTTCCACGATGACGTAATGACCAATCATGTGTCGTGAAATAAGATCTTTAGAAGATTGATGATCCTGGAGCCCAGCATAGGTGCTGAGTCTAACATAGATGGAAAATCTACGAGGATATAATATTAATTCAACTACCTAAACCTTGTTGACTCTACATTTCATGGACGGAAACATGATAACAATGTAACCTAACCCTGATGTGCAATTAGATGCGACTGTCGGTCACGCTACAAGAGCATCAAAGCATAGGCTTTTATTGACAAGTAGAATAAGACCACCTTGTGAAGATATGCAATGGCCATGACGAAAAAAGAAGTAGGTACCAGTCACGTTGTCCATCTTTCACCAGAACTTTAAACGGGGCCTCAGCAATACTTCCCCGTTTCTTTTTGGGGATCTGAGGGGTAATTCCCGTAATTTTAAGAACGTTCACAGTCTGATCTCAGTCTCAATCTGTCAAAAATACAAGCAACAATTTACATACATTTTTGACAAGGTTTTGACATTAATTGTCGCTGAGATGAGATTGCGACTTGAATTTGAACGTTATTTAAGTATGAGAATTGCCCCTCTGGTGTTACGCTGACTAGGGAGCAGTTGTTTCTCCTGCTAAAGCGTGAACAAATGTTAATATTTCGCAGTATTTTATAATAATAGTCATAAAACAAAAAACATTAATTTAAACTCATTTAGGTACTGTTGGTAAACATGTAAGTTAGACAAATAGTCAAATAATTAAAGATCGGGCAATCAAACCCCGTAGTGATATTCAAGAGACTGTTCGTGCTGCCCCGGACCCTATGCAGCAGCGACGATTGATTGCAGACGACTGATCGCTGCGAAGCCATCAGTAAATAACCGACGCACTGCAGAAGAGTGACAGCCCCAGCTGCATTAAGAATGCATTGTTGTATCGGACTCGAAGAGCTATGATGGCTTCGTACAGCTTGTCTAGAGGCTGTACGTGTAGAAAGTCTGTCAAAATGCTTTAGACTTTACTTTTAAAAATATTTTACGAAAAAATATCACATCACCTAAGCGACTTCAAATCTTAAATCTTTGGTACGGAATCCGCAGCAAACACTAGTAATAAAGCATTTTTACGATCCATTGTGAGCAGTTTACGACTGAACCGGCCACGATTGACTTCTGACCATAAACTGTGTTTTCTATGTCGCTCTTCAACATTATTTCTTGGTTTTCATCAATATGAAACTATATGCCAGCTTTGTATGCGGGTACAGCATCCCGGTGGTCGATGGTATAAATAAAACCACGCGCATAACATGAAAGAAGGATCTTAAATAATTTATTCGCACGATAAATTCCGTAGTGTATTGTTGCTGGATTTTCCAGTAAAGCTATTTTATATGGCTATCCGTCCGGTCCCGTTTCGTGCGATAACTAAATAATTGGTAGGTACTTACCTACCGAACTTACACAGTTTATCATTTAGCAAAATTAAACCGCAATTGAATATCAGTCAGCCGAATATATGCAGAAATCATTATAATCATCATCTGGTCATAGACCTCTCAAATCACACACATAGGTATCCTAACAAATCCTCTTATCTGATTCTTCTTTTTCTTCTCTTGCTTCTCAACCCAAGGTCCGCCGCGGGTGTAGCGTAGTTTCATCAATCGTGCGGGCTACTCATCATAAAGCTAAGGATGCAGCCACGAACAGTGTAATTTTTTAAACTAAAATATGGGTTCATCTGTAGATGAGGACTCATCGACGCTGTACAGACAGTGAGTTTGTATAACGAATCTTTTGACTGTAGATTCACCTCCAATTAGTAGTTAGTGACTCCATTTTGTTGTGTTCTAAACGTTAAGTAACCGCCACATCATGGGTTACAGGGATAACATTATCAGGCGATAAAAGGTCAAAATATGTTTAACCTAGTAGGTACTCGTTAACGTGAATTATTTCTGTACTTACAAAGTAACTTAGGTAAGTTAACTACTAACTACAGTGTATATTTAAACCGCAAAACACCAAACAAGGAAAAAACATATTTGTAACGAGTACGGGTTGATCACTTTCCATGTACTTAATTAAACGATACAGGTTTCCATCCTAACAGTGAATGTAGTGTGAAACATAACGCTGTCATGTAATAAGCAGTTTAGTTGATTAATAACGAAGGGGGAGAAAAGACATTAGTAACCGCGGAGTTTAAAGCGCGTAATACACACGTCTGTAACGTGTTCAAAAGTATGCAAATAACTTGCATGCCATTCAAAACTCAAACTCAAAGCATTTATTTCAATTACTTAAACCATTTACAGGCACTTTTGAATTGTCAAGTGGTCGGTCGGTCAGAAATATGAAGCTAGTTGCCCATTCCAAAGCGTAGTAGGTACCTATGGAGAAGAACGGGCAAGAAACTCCATGGACACTCTTTTAAATTATATTGTTACATAAATGTTAGTTACATCATTAATGTTGAATATACGTATAATTATATGTGAGAACGATGTAAATAAGACGAACACGTTGAGTGTCCAGAGAACAGCAAATAGAAATTTAAACAAAACAATCCAGAAATAAAATAATTAAAATATACGGCGGCTACATTCAGATAAAACCCTATTGATTGATATTTTAAAATTGTTATTCAACAGGATTGTATGAACTTAGAGGGTTGTATTGATAATAAATATTATTATAATTCTGTAAATACATACATGCTACGGTCGCGAATCATATTTTGTTAAACATACAAGTTGAC
The DNA here is from genome assembly GCA_937001585.2 of Brachylomia viminalis. NCBI lineage: Eukaryota > Metazoa > Arthropoda > Insecta > Lepidoptera > Noctuidae > Brachylomia > Brachylomia viminalis. The sequence continues at coordinate 8,684,962 of OW443304.2, forward strand.
ACTGACCTTTAAACTGCAAAAAACATAAGAAAATTTGAAGTTTGAGAACCTGCCGTTGTTTAAGCCGTTGGTCATGCGCTTGATCTCTCCGGTTGTGTTAGATTGACGTCCCACCGTACTATACCTAAGAGTGAAGGAAGAGTGAGGGCACCCTGTGTCTTCGTACACACTTTGCACTATAATATCTCCCGCGTCGATGGCTAGTCTCCGCTGAGATTGGTCGCCATGGCTGAAATTCGGTCTGGATGGCTATATTTCAGAATTAGTTATGGCAGAATGGCATTCAAGCATTTTATCATTTAATAAACACCTTTTTGTATTAGGAGTCACAGACAGTCCGCTGTGCAGGGCCTGCATGGAGGAAGTCGAGACAACAGCCCATGTGCTTCTAAGCTGCCCGGTGGTCACCACATACAGGGCAAAGTACTTCGGTAACCCAGGTACCCTACGTGAGATTGTCAGCAACACCAAGGCGTTGCTGGCCTTCCTCGAGGAGCTGGGGTGGATCGAATAACCGATTTTCCCACCCGTAAGCAAAATACGCGCATTGACGTGGAGTTGCGGACACCAGCCCGTATTACCTACCTATGACATTCAAGCTAAGTAGCTTGCAAGTGGAAGTTACAGGCATAATTATATAGGTATTTGCGGCTTGAGGGAAATGCTTGTGCTAAGATTACCTCACCGTCATTCATGGTTTACGTAAAAAGATGACTAGAGATGAATGAGAGTGGGAAGTTGTTTCTTTCTTTGTAATTGAAGACCTCTGCATCAACAATCTGGTTCCCGTACGCACACGCCGAATGCAATCGGATCCAACAAATGGTGACCATGTCCTTATTATTGGGTTTATCATTAGTCCCACGCTCTGCATCACGGTAGATGAGACGGGATCCGCGATTGACCATGCGATGTGCCTTAAAACTGATATCCAATACGGCACAGTTTTCTAAATCCTTTATTTTATTCAATGCATTCGTGTACGTTATGATACAATCATTCCCATTCTTCGGATCAGCGATTTCAATCGGCGGAATTCAACAAAAAGGAAATATTGAATGAATGGCCGATACAATGCAATGAGATTGTATATCCCATTCATTGAATATTGTCAATACATAGCCGTCTTTAAGTGGTAATTTATCTATCTTTGTTTATTAAACTTTCTGTAAGATTAAAGGGCCTACATCGAAGTCTTGGGTTTATTGGAATAAAAACATCACGGTTGGCAAATGATTTAATGATTCCATTCTTGTGTTTCTGATCTCTAGGACACACCTATCTTTACCTGAAATAACTGTCTTCTACTTTCAAAATGAATTCATCACACTGATCATTATTACCTTCTTAAAATAAAAGATATCAAAAATTTTCGTAATATTCTACGCATTTGCTCGGTATCGGCATATTATTCAGTTCAGATTTTGACCATCCACTGCCTGATAAGGATTCTGGAATATCTCACGATGTCTCTTTGTCGTGATAGCATCTGCCGCCTAATCCATATTGATCTCATTTCAAAGAATGTTCTGGCTTCAATACTAATTCAAATGCAAAATTCCGATCCATTTTATTTAAGAGTCGATTTCAAGATTTCTGTCGTTTGATTCTTTATGTTTTCTTCTTTAACTGCTGTTGCAAAAATAAGAGGACCTTTACTAGACAAAATGAAACTTATAGAATAATCTGCTAAGATGATCGTTTTATTATTTACTTAGATAATAACATTATCTCCTTACCTTTACATTTAAACGTCTACGTATTTTGTGATCCATGGATACCCGCGCATTCTGTTTTTGCTTCTAAAATCATATTTTTTTTTAAATTACTGAAATAGTACCTATGTTACTTTTAACCTTGGGATATAAGTATTTGGGAACTGAAACTAAATTGCCATTAAAACACAAGGATATATCGAAAATCGGGTTAACATCGTGAGTTGACTCAAAGAACTTGGATGAGATGAGGTTGTCAAGAGGTAAAATCATCGATTTTACTCGGCGGACAGTCAATGATCAGAGAAGGAGACTATGATAACTAGTAATAAACATATTCTTACTTTTGACTGTAAAATTGAAAGAGGATTTTATTAGGATCTTTAAGGTTTCGGCTGTGTTTCAAGCAACGTTTCCGTAAGTCGCATGAGAGAATTTGTATAAAGTAACATCATTATGGCCTATTTAAAGGTTAGAGCAGCATCGTACAATAATGTCTCAAAACTATTAACATGTATGCAGGTAGAATAAAAGAAAGCCACGATAAAAATAATGTTTCGACTCTTAGTTATAGGACAAAATTGGCCTCAAAGGAATCATCCGCTGCGACAGCTTGATAAAGAAACGACGATATCTCAAAAACCAGATGTGATAGAGTAAATCTGTAAGTAGATTTAGATTCAACTGAAGCCACATTATACGGAACAGATGGTGTTATTTATGAGCAAGGTTATTTCTTTAACAAATTAATGCAAAACGTGGAGCATTTGGTCGATGTTTTCAAAAAGTAGATTCATTGGCATCATTCTATTACGCTGCCTCTATTTTCCATAAAAAGTAGATTTCGTGCAGTATTGAACATTCTTCAATTTCCATTTTATTCCATAGGATGTTTTGATCAATACTTACCTATATTTTGAGGATAAAACTACATTTTCCCCAACAGCACAATGTCAAAGCGAACACTGTTTTGCACTATATTCATTGTCCATGTCTCTATTCAAGTCAAACAAGGCCAAAAAACGGTAAAATAAAAAATCTGCCAACTGACATCGATTCTATCGTGTCTCGTAAAAAACGAATACAATGCGTCGAGAACGCCACGCGTCCCGCTACCCTCGGACCCAGCCGACAAACCCCTGAATATGACAAAATCCTTCGAGAAAATCTTTTCTAAATTCAACCTTATGCAAGTGGTTAATAAGGTCCCCGCTTTTCAATGTTGTAGTCGTAGTACGAATTTAGAACTTTGTCCAACTAGCAAGAGTAAATTGAAACAAGCTTGGAATCCGCCGGCAAGCGATGCGACGTTGCCGTTCTTGGCAAGCTACGACGCTTGCTCCTCTATGTATATGTGTGTTCTGGCACAACTGGCGCCGAATATTTATTGTATACTAACAGAATACTGACGGACGCTTAGGGCGATAGGGTTCTATTTGCCGTGCATACTTTATTCTGTACTTTATTTGGTCGGTGTTAGGGTTGGCATTAGGATATTTTTTAGATATAGAACGGTGTTTTACTAAGCAGTTTTTCTATGTGACCGTCCAGATGGCTATGTATAGGTTGTTTGGTTCGTTCGATACACGGCACGGGCGGCGGACTTAAGTTGGATGATGGTTTCGCAACCAATAATTAATTTAGCAGTGAAGGTTTTACGAAGGTAAATATAGACTTCATGAATATGTTAACTGCCTACCAATTATATATCGTTGTGTTCTCACGGACCTGCGTGGGAGTGTGATTTAGAGATATTTGATCCTATCTGGTTATAAGTACTGTCTCGTACTGATTGTATTAATTACTTCGTTTAATTACTTCGTTGACATAAATAAACAACAGGTTCTTAGAATAATAACGCCAGGTTCTTAATTATTTATACTTGAAAGTAAGGTCAGTTTCTACTGAGAAATTCAAATGTTTTGTTAAAATGAAATGTTGAAAATAAGAGCAAAATACATCGCAATTTAAATATAAAACCGAAGACCAAGGATCCCTTAAATATCTTCGAAACTAGTCAACACAACGAATTTGGCTTGTAAAAACAAGTTTTAATCAGAGGACAACTAGAACTTAATTCTAAATCACAAACGAAAATCAAGAAATAAATGAAATATAGACCTCAATACCTACTATAGTCCTCCAATCCTCTCCTCACCACTCCTTAAATTCCAAACCTCTACAGTAATTTTTTATACGTTTGGTAGATTAAGTACAATAACATATTTCTACATGAAATTTAGCTCTTCTACAGCGCACAATATTCACTCTAAGATGATGAGGTTATGAAGAAATAGCACAGCAAAGACGATGAAATACAGAAGAAGGTAAGTTCAAGTTATTTATTTCATACATTTGTATAGAATCATAATGATAAAGTTTATGGAAATGGAGTATAACTGGGATACGGAAGATAAAGCAACCGAAACAAGAAGTTGTAGCGCAAGATGCCATCCCGTATCCCTGCAAGAACTCAATAAGATCGACTAAGCGATTGAAGACACTCTACAAGTTTGTGACTTAAAAAACAATACTCTTATAGTACTACAAATAGACAGATACAATGTGAAAATGAAATAAATCTACAGATAAAATTCCAAGAATATCAAATCAGTAATATCGTTCGGGTCACGTAAGGATTATCGTTCTTGTGCCCCCATAAAGGTAAAGATTTTTGCTGAACTGTAGCATCCGAAAAGCCAAACTCTTCGAAAAGACACTGAACGCATTTTCGCCTGTACTTATAACCTAAACGTTAATGATGCTGATTATGATGATGATGTCATCTAGCCAATTTCGCCCACAGCAACTGCATTCTATGAGTTCCAGTCATAGTGGTTAGTATCTAAGATCTTCTTTCATATGCTAAATATGGCTATCATATCCAACTTTGGCTGAGAACCTCCGAACATAAATCACTAACGTTACTTAGGACCGTTTACACCACAATCACTAAATGCGTTTAGCGCTCAACATATTTTTAGAACATACTTCTGTCTCTTCCATCTTCAAACTATTATATACTTATTGATTTGTGGAACTCATAATCTGAGTCAAGGAGGCACCGGTTAATGATGGCGAAGAAAGTTCTAACAAAAACGGCCGCGGTTAGACGTAGCAATCAAAAAACACTGAAAAATAATGAACCTAACTCAAACCGTATCAAGTTATCAGAGAGAATTATCTAGATTTTGAATTTAAACTTGTCACGACAAAATGTTTAATATCTAAGTAGGTAACCATGTAAAACGGCTAAGTGCTAGGTAGAAACTACTTAACACATCGCGATAATGCATTGTGTAAACATATAATGTACAATCTAATCGGACAACGTGCGTATATGATACTAGTAATCAGATTATAGTCTCCGATACCTATTTTAAGTGTGGATATTGTACTCAACGTGCAAGAAGATCTCGATTTTCTGATACCTAACACGAAAAGATCTGAATACTACCTTATAGTATTACTTTAAAGTGATCGTCTCTTTATCGATATCTTCCTGTCTTCATCCCGATGTATTTGAGATCAGCGCAAACCGTATTTTTCTTCCAGTGATCTGTCTAGTTTCTTTTTCCTTTCCTTGCCATTTAATTTTTCACAACATCCATCTTACGTTTGGTCGGTCAATCGTATATCAGTATGTTTATGCAAGTACCAATTTATGAATAAAGAGATTTCAGAGATATAATTTCAGACCGTTGTTGTTGCAATAGCTTCTTCTTCTGTTGTGTCGATAACACGTATCATAATTGGCTAGCTCACACGGACGGCACCGGGCGGCGCGGCGGCGCTTCCGTTACCGTTTTCAGTTTGTCGGAATATCTATAATTAAAGGTTTTGTTTTGAGCAGTTCTTTAGATACTGCATAGGTAGGTACAGTTTGATCATTATATTTTTTTGCGAAATACGCCTAAGTACTGGTGCCATAGTGTTCGTTTTATGAAGCTCGGAAACGATAAAGGCTCATGAAAAGGAGCAAAATGATTGAGCAGTGTCTTTTTTACTTAAGTGTACATAACTCCTATCAGATTACTGAACTGTACTTATTATAATTTCGGAATCTCGACTGTTTATTTATTTCTGTTGGTATTGGTATTACTAGAGTAATACCGTGAATATCTACGGCTAGAGCCGTAGATATTCACGGTTGTTTTTATTGTTGTCGACCGGACATCTCAACAGGAAGTGGAGGTGTTCTTGTTGAAAGAAAGAATAACGTTTATTTGGACACAGTTCGTGAAACACAAAAAACAAATAACAAAATAAAACATGAAAATAATGTTTTACAGCAATAGTGTGTGCCTTACGGCTGCGCCAAAAAGGTTCCTTTCAGCATTATTGCCAGACAGATGCTGTCTGACGCTGGTTTTCTAATGGACCTTAAGGGACAAGTGACGAGGAGTACAAACAATTTCGACATAGGTAAGTACCTAATAAATAATACTTTTTTTTATACTTAAATAAATAAATTATTAATCAAGTATGTTGTTTTTGTAACTATAGTTTTTAAATTAGGTGGCCACCCCACTTAATTTAAATAGATACGAAATGAGAAATAATCCATGAGAACGTTATACTAAAACTAAAAAGCTTACCGAGGAGCAAACCCATAGGCTTAAAAACTCTTTACTTTCGCTACACTTTTCATCTGGGATTAATATAACACATAATACTTTATGATTAATATTCACAGCAGTAAGGCCCTTTGGAGACGGCGGTTTCTTTACGATACGGCGCAGAAACCGCGCCGTAGAAATTTCGTGTCCGTCAACAAGCTTCCATCGTGAGCCGTACAACACTGGCGACCATGCCAATGCCTACACACGGCGAATATAACGTAATTTTTCACGGCAACAAAAACGTGTGCGTACAAAGGGCCTCAGTCTTAATCTGTATCCCTGACATCAACAGCTTAACCAACTTTAAAACCAAAGTTGACGAAACATTACAAGAATCCAACAACTCCGCAATTAATCAAAAACTTCTCAAGCTCCCATCGAAGACGTTATGCTAACTACCACCAAATCTTCAGTTTAAAACCTTATTTACTTTGCACTTATGAAGCCATATTCCATGTTCCTAAATACAGAAAACCTATATAGTACAACATCTCAACATGCATAGCCATTAATGCTCTCTAATACGTCTACAGATTGCTATACTACCATACTATCACAAACAACTACAAAACAATCAAAAACTAGATCAAATACATCCCATCCTTATGCCAAATATCTGGCCGGGAGCAAAGCGGCAACCTCGCAGTCCAGTTTAGTGCCGCCTCTGGTAGAAAGCGGCGCTCGCGGCACGTTTCTAATCTGGACTGCGGCAGTCAATGACTCCGGCACGCGACTTAACGCGACACTCACAGTCTCACACTCGCATATCAGAAATATACATGCACTCAGTTTTAGGATTTTTGAGAATGATGATTGATGATAGATTTATTAGAGACATAGAATATCAAAATGCAGAAGTTGTAGGTTAAGTTTGAAAGTAATTACTACATATTAAAGAAGATACTTGCAACAAAGAAAGAGAGATCAATGATGACCATCAATTATCTTGATAACACTATACCTAATTAAAATTATAAGGTGTGGAATAAATCATAATAGATCTCATGCAAGGTAAAGTCATCGAAAACCAAGTATCTAGTAATTGGATTTAGTAACCACTTCATTATTAGGTTAATCAATTAATTAAAAACCAGAGACAATAAAGAAATCAACATTAAAATTCAAGATGTATGAGTAAAACCACCAAAACGCAGAGCTGGTCACCAGACTTATTTGACCTGATAAATAACGCAAATATACTAAGTCTAGCGACAGGTCTTTTAGATCCTATGTCATCATTATTATCTGCCTAGCCTTCTTCCAACTGTGTTGGGGTCAGCTTCCAGTCTAACCGGATCCAGCTGAATACCAGTATTTCACATGGAGCGGCTACCTATCTGACCTATACCTTTTAATAATAATAATATTAATTTTAATAATAATAAAGAGAGAGATCCTATGTAGCAAAATAATAACAAAATTGTGGGTAATGTGCCGGAAATAATTAGGGGCTTGTGGCTTACTAATAACAGCCGCACCAGTCGATTGATCAGGTTAAGGTACGCTTGCCGCGGTTGGTCTGTGGGCGGGTGACCATCTTTACATACCAAGACCCCTCCGTGCCTCGGAAAGCACGTTAAGTCGTTGGTCCCGACTGTCATTCGTATATCGTCGGCAGTCGCTCCATGTAAAATACTGGTATTCAGCTGCGTCCGGTTAGACTGGAAGCCGACCACAACGTAGTTGGGGAATTGCTGGGCAGATGACGATGATGAGCCTGAAATAATTAATAATTTTTATTAATAAGATAAATAAAATAGCACCAAAGCAAAGTCATCAGATCAGATCATACGCAGTGAACGTGTTGTAAGAACAGCCGGTCTTAGGTGAAGTGAGCTATCATTCCACTATCAAGTGGAATGATAGCTCACTTCACCTAAGTTATCAAGGTGAGATTGTTACAGAATCGCTCGGCAATTTTACACATATTCATTTTGTGCAATGTTTAGTGTATAGTTGTTAGATTCTCGCTCAGAATCCATAGTTTCTTTAGTTTAGCGCTCCAGACACTCCATTTCGGAAAAATTATATCCTTGTCACTTTATTCGTTCACCCGTCACTTTAGATAACCCCTAAAGAACGATATACCTACCAAATAACTCGAGCACGAAGGGAACATTCCAAAACCCTTCATTCTCTACCTATCAAATAACTCCAGCTGGATATTACGCTAACCCGAATTACTTTATCCATAACTAGCTGTTGCATGACTTCGTCTGCGATCCAAGATAAAAAGTGCCTATGTCCTTCTCCAAGCCAAATCCGTTCAGCCGTTTCAGCGTGAAAGCTTAAGAAACAAACATACAAAAATGTAATATAATCTCTTTATAATATTAGTTTAGTCTAGCAACTCTCTCTCACTTCGCAGGGTTTTTATGACTTGAAAAATCAAAGAGATTTCTATAATAGACGTTATTTCATAATTAATGTATTAGGCATATAAGCCTTCCAGAATAAATTCTCTAAATCATGGTGAAAATCGTATCAGAATCTGTTATTCATTTTAGTCAGAAGAATAACGCGGTCACACAGATGGACGCGCTAAGCGACTATATAAACTAATATTAGGGGTAAAATTTGCGAGTATGTATGTAGGGGCAATCTTCGGAACCACTAATCTGGGACCCTGAAAATCTTTCACTAATGGGAAGCCACAGCTACAGTTTTGTCGAATGTCATAGGATATATTTTATATTAAAACAAGAAAATTCACGCGGACGAAGTCGCCGCCAGTTGCTATAGGATAGACCATTTGCTTTTCATCATCAGTCTATAATGTTCCCACTGCTGGGACACAGGCCTCCTCTCGGTGAGAGGGAGTGGGCCGTAATCCACCACGCGGGCCCAGTGCGGGTTGGTAGATGTCACATGTCTTCGAATTTTTGGTTCTAGGATATGCCGGTTTCCTCACGATGGATGTTTTCCTTTACCGTTTTGAGAGCAGTGGTGATGAAATAATTAACACAAAGTAAAACGCCGATTCGAACCTACGACCTACAACTCGTAAGTCACCACTGGGCCACCACTGCTCCCAATAGACCATTTACTTTTAGGACGTTTTAATACGCAGGGATTTATAATATATATAGATGAAATCTATTCGGATATCATCAGCTCCATACCCCGTTTGTAAAGTTCTTTACAGCGGTTCTTTCTTTTTCAGACTCTCCTTTTTCAGCATGGCATATGGCATAATTTGCCTTAGCATATTTTCCTTTTAAGTACTGTTATCAGGCTATTCGGCAGCCGGAGAGTGTGAAGAGGACAGTTGATAGGCGCGTCACCTGTCCCAATTATTCACGAATGACGGCTGTAATCAATTAGGGACTATGCCGATGAAAAATGATGTAACAGGAGACTACTTATACCTAATGGATAGGAATCATCAAGCAAGCACCCAAATGCATGCCTCTCGGGTTAATTATCCTAGAATGTTGTGTGTAAAGAGAATTTGTCTTTCTGTCTTATGCGGACCGAAAGACAAAGTCTCTTTACAAAATGTCTTTCAAAATCTAAGTAGGTAGGTACTGGACTGGGAATGAATCAGATATAGTAATTTCAACGTCATATTTCTGTACCAAGTCATATTTTCCAAGAAGTACCTTAAAGTTCCCTTTAGCAGTAATGTTAAAATTCAGAATTTCAAACAACCAAAATAATCGGAATACCTTTTAAAATTACTCATTGTTTGACGTACAGATCATGGCTGTGGATTGTGAATTTGTGGTATTTAGTCAACTGCTGCTAACAGATTTCCTGGTAAAGCAAACCACAGTGTTGACGACACGTTGCATCGATTTGCGTCAATTGATGAAAAACTTGGTACCTACATGGTATCGTGGGTTTATCCATACTAAAACTGGTAACAAAGTCGCCTAAACAGGTAATGCAAAAAATATTTTCACCATACATATCGCACGTCGGCATTAATAATTAATTATTTACCTGTAAAATATATGCCGACTTAATGAAACCTCACAACATCCCCAATATCAGTATCATAATTATCAATAGACTGTAAGAAGACTTGGATGTAGGACTGTTCCTTGAGGAACTCCTTTTATCTAATTAGTTTTATAAGAAGCATATTTTAATTTATTGCATTCATAAAAAGGGGATGCCTTGGCAAAACTTTCAAATGAAAGAAGGAAAGAAAATGCGTTTTTTTGCGGTAAACATGACGCAAAAAATAACAAAAGGTTGGGGGAAACATGCGTTACATCCACGCGAAACGGCTATCGCTCAGCGTTATGCTGCGACCCTATGCAAGAAACATGGTTAAGTGCTAAGATGGTTGATACCTAGACGTTGAGAGACTTAATAAAATGTGATTATGTGGGAATTTGGGGAATTGTGGTGGCCCAGTGGTACCGGCCCCGACTTACGTGTCCGTAGGTCGTGAGCTCGAACCCAGTTAGGCACTTTACTTTGTGTGACTGATGTGTCATCCAGCAACCCGCATAGGGCCCTCATGGTGGATCATGGCACAGTCCTACTCACAGAAAGGGAAGCCTGTGTCCCAGCAGTGGGAACGTTATAGGTAGGAATTTTAATAAAGCGTACCCAATCAATTTTCATCCCAGGAGTTAAAAATAATAATAATTATTCCGCTTTCAACGGTAGAAAACGGAATAAAATATTCGTGGGATGAAAACTTGGGATGAAAACGGAAACACCCATTTAAATATATTATATAAAAACAATACACACTATTTATTTATTGAACACCACATAATACAAAAAAGACAAGCATAATAACATTTTAATTTCTTGAGCTTTCATAACTTTTCAGATAAGTATCCATGGTTGACACGAGAAACATGAGTAATGTTTTCGGAAATAAAATCAACGAGAAATGCCATAAATCCTGTGATTAAAAAACCATTTACTTATAGAAAGGCAACACACAAGAGTACCCAATCCTCATTCGCGAACATTGAACTAGGTCCCCAGGTGTCGGCAGCGACAAAGCGCCGCTATCGCGCTGATAACGCTATCAGTCCTTATCGGCTTCCGCTGCAGCTGCCGACGGAGATATTTAGCCTTGATGCACGCCCGCTGGGAGCTATGGAGATGTTTGTAATATTCGTATAACGAATGATTCTGATTCGCTTTGGGCAATTGAGCCTATTTCATTATCGTCAAATCTACCTACATATTAAAAATCTTAAATGCACTGACAAACAACGTACAGTCGAAGCCGCTAAGAAGCATGAAATTGTACACAAGAGTTCCTTTTGTAACGAAAAAATAATCTAAAAATGGACTAACACGTTCACTGCGAATCACAAATCATGCGAATCATGCGATTGTTACAGAATCGACCGGCGATTCTGTAACAATCTCACCGTGATGACTTAGGTGAAGTGAGCTATCATTCCACCTGATGCTAGGGATTGACATTATCGACAACTCACTTCAAGCTCACTTCACCTAAGTTATCACGGTGAGATTGTTACAGAATAGCTCGGCTGCTGACTTTCCTTTGGTGCTATTTTATTCATTAATCTTTATTTCAGGCACATTACACCCGAGAGGCGCCACGGCGTCCTCACCTTCCGCCTGACGCAGGTCCTCACCGGACGCGGTTGTTTCGGGAGGTTCCTGTTCCGGATAAGGCGGGAGGAAACGCCCGGGTGTCACCATTGTGTGGATCACCCGGAGGACACGGTGGAGGTCTGCCCGGCTTGGGCGAAGCACCGCCGTGTCCTCGTGGAGGCGATTGGTGGTGGCGATCTCTCGCGTCCGGCCCTGGTCCAAGCCATGGTACGGCGCGAGAGGGCTTGGGAAGCCGTCACCTCCTTCTGCGAAGCAGTAATGTTTTCGAAGGAGGAGGCGGAACGCGTGAGGCAGAGGCAAAATTCGCGCCCTCACGCCCCTAGCCGCCGCAGGAGACGCCCTGGGCGTCGGGAATCGCAGGTCGATTCCCGGCCACCGTAGCCGTGGGCTTGCGAACGGCGGGCAATGGGCAGCTCGCCGTTCGATAAGGACCAGGCCCGGGTCGACGGCGCGTTGTGTTCCACGCGCGCCTCAAAGAGATGTCAGCACCAATGACGGGGTCCGCTAGGGCCGATGCCTGCTAGGGTTGCGGGAAAGTCCGAGAGGGTTACCGTGGCCCCTCACACAGGCAACTGAAGGAACACGGGTGGGTTTTAGTCAGTAAGAGTCTGACACGCCCTCCTGCTCTGCCCAGAGCGGGAGAAGTTATTTGATGATTTCCCACACTCAAAAAAAAAAAAAAAAAAGGCACATTACACCCATAATTTGGCTATTATTTTGTTATATAGAATCTAAAAGACCTGTCGCTAGACTTAGTAGATATGCGTTATCAGGTCAAATAAGCCTGGTTGACATTTCTGGGTATAGGTGGTATTTACTCATATATCTTATTGTCCTTTTCCTGAGGTGGGCGTTAATTCCTACAACACAGTATCTTACTAATGTAGGTATTATCGCACTAAATGTTATTGTCATACTATGTGCTTTTGTGTTTTTGTTCAATAAAGAATTATTATTATTATCTTGAATTTTAATGTTGATTTCTTTATTGTCAGTTGTTTTAATGAATTGATTAACCTAATAATGAATTGGTAACTAAATCCAATTCGTCTGTAGTAAAATAACAATAATTGATTTCATTTGAAAGGCCCGAAAAGCCTGCTAGACGCACTGAAAGCATTATTATATCAATAAATGTCTAGAATTAATAAAAATCATGAAGAAGGATTACTATATGGTGATTTATTTGAAGAACTTGCAATGTATGGCCAGTAGTTGAGCTTGTAATTATAATACGAGTAACATTTTTGTTGTTGCGTTGCAATAGTTTCTGGTGTATTTAATTCGGCTTTTGACTTTGTTTTGCGGATCTATGGTATAATCACCTGACATTTAACATTAACGATACGCTTTATTTTATCAGTACTTACACAATAGTAGATTGTTATACAAGGAGCTAAAATGACCCATTATATACGAGGTAGTTTTACTCCCGAGCTTTAGCGAGGGAGTAAATAGAAACCCAGTTTTAATGGGTTTTTAGCGCCGTGTGTTACACTCTACTTTTCACTACGATTGCGAGAAAATAAAACAATCCAATACAATATGAAATATGTAGTTTATTTTATTAAAAAGTAAATGTACAATTTGTACAATTCTGGATATTTAACGAGATGTTTTTTCCCGGTAACTTAATTTCATAAAGATTTCGCGCCAATGTCTTTTTTTTTGTTTTTTCTTCTGCAGCCGCAACGCATTGCATGCATTCTACCAAAGAGATCGCCGATTTTAGTTCCATTTTCAAAAATAAAATGAAGTTCCTTTTTATGAAACAGTAATAAGTCGAGTCTATATTCATGATTATTCTACTTATGACTAATAGTAGATTATGCACCGAGGGGCTAAAGTTGTGTCTTATGTCACGGGCGTCATATTGAATCTCGAGCGCAATGAAGGATTCTTGTATTAACTCCCTCGCTTCGCTCGTGAGTTAAACTCTTAACTCCCTCGCTGCGCTCGGGAGTTAAATCCCGAATCCTTCATTGCGCTCGAGATTCAAGCTAGCCCAAGGCAAAGACACCTTTAGCCCAGAGGAGGATACTCTACTTTTTACACCTACTGTGAGAAAATAATAGCCATAGTACGATAAACAAAGTATTTATTAAATAAACAAACAGTAAGAATAACATATTTAGAACTAGTTAGTTATATGCACTTACATATTAATTGAAGTTAATGGTAACATTTGAGACATTAGTCCAGTTGTGCAAAGATAAAGTTAAGTTTTTATTTGGTGCGTTGCTTAGCATGTGAGATTCCAAATTCAAATCACATTATTGACCAGCGGGTCATAATGAAATCCAGTACAACATTATTGACCGGCTGTGCCCCCGGCCACTAATGACTCACTTTAGGTTAAGGTTGCTTGACATATAATTTGACATTTTCGAGCAGGTGGTGTGAAAAGACTTTTTCGTTTTTGTAGGCTCATTGTCATTTGACACACAAAAATTAAAAAAAAATAACGTTTTCCCCTAGAGGAAGAATTGCTTTTTTTTCTTCGCTCTGGTACGCCACAATGACAGTCTTTTTGAGCAAGAGGAGTGAAAAATAATTTGAGAGCTATCGAATATGTCGTAACCCCAGCACTGCACTGGACAGAATAATGAAAAAAGTAAGTGTAATCTGGTATGGTGGTGTGATGACGATTTAAAAAGTCTCTTGTGGTATGATATTTTTGAATGAATAAGTAGAAATTAATGAAAATTTTTAAAACAATAAGTATCCTCTTCTAATTCTACAGAATATTCGATATATGCATTCCGCGCCAGCAGGACGTCAACGTTTTTTGCACCCGCGCAATAGGAGAGTTACTTATCAGGTCTTATAGATTTGATAATGCAGTGAACGTGTTTAATAGGGGATGATAGTTTGAATGGTTCAAAATGGTTGAGCTGAATGGTGCTGATCCATGCTTCATGTTCGTGAACGGGCGCTGTCAGTTGGGACTGGTCCTCTCTTAGCTGCCACGGCTTATTTTAATTATTTTATTTTTAGTGTGTGCATTTTCTATTACAGTCTTATTTATATGGTTCTCACATATTAATTATAAATGTAACATTAATTATGTAACTAATATTTATGGAACAGTATAATTTTAATTTAAAAGAGTGTCCATGGAGTTTCTTGCCCGTTCTTCTCCATAGGTAGGTACTTACCATGCTTTGGAATGAGCAACTAGCTTCATATTTCTTGACTGACCGACCACTTGACAATTCAGAGTATTCAGTGTCTATAAATGGTATTTGAATGAGTTTTTATGATAATGGAAGTTCTTAATTTTTGCCGTTGAGATATCCCATTAAACACACGGCTTATCGTAAAGAAAACTATACGACAGATATTTAAAAAAAGAAAATCTTTTATTTCAGCATCCTATACGTCCATTTGGTTAGTATACAAACGACTAATTCAGCAGATAGATAGATTCACGATTCAAGGAGGAGACGAGTTTCATAGTCATAAAAATCAAGGTCCGCGTATCGGCAAACGTAGTGTGGGACGCCCTCCAGCTGTATGGACCGCCGACCTCAAAATGGTGGCTGGGTCAGACTGAATGCGGAAGGCGGAAGAGGAAGACAGGGTGTTGTGGCGCACGGCAGCATGAGAGAGGCCTATAGAGAGGCATCACAGCGGGCCCTATCAGAATACAAGCGCTGCGGTTTTTTTTTTTTTTTTATATTACAGCACTATGCTGAGATAATAGCCTTTCTGGTCTCGCACAGGCCTTTTATTTTATATTTTCTTGTATTGTTATTTTTAATGTTAATTTTGTTAGTTTTACATGCTCTTTTATTTTTTTTATAATTTTTACTGTTTGTGTTGCCAGTGCCTGTTTCAAATAAAATATTTTTCATTCTTCTTTTCTTCTTCTTCTTCTTCTTCTATATCCAGCAGTGGACTGCGATAGGTTGAGTTGATTGATTGATTGAAAATTCAAAGCAAAGAGAGCCTTATAATAAGTATGAAGCTAGTGCTGTGCTGGGGAAAAGTCTACCTTTGTGCTTTCCTTAGTTGGTTTGTGTCCCTTCTTCTCGAATCTCGGTCTTCCTTTTTGTATAGGTATTTAATTAAGAATTAAAAGATTACACCTTTTTATGATTCCGTAGTTTGTAAATAAACTTTATCGGTCTTATTACAAAACAAGGTTTTTCTTTTGACATGGTTTAAACCATCGAGCCTGTTTTTGAAATAAGAAAATAACTGAAATCGAAATACAGTTCCTTTTACAAAACTGTCAACTTAGTCCGGTCTTAGATTGTCAATTTTGTATTAAGAACTTTACTAAAGTCGGCATAAAGTTCCAAATACAAAAACTAAATCGAATGTGTAGGTTGGGGCTAAAGTTAGATCGTGTTTTGTAATAAGACGGTATATTTTTAACTACTTATCCCATTAAAAAAGCAGACCATTTAAATGTTTTTTTTGGCTCAACTTCTCTCTGACGTCTCTCACTAATTGCTCATACCTAAATCAACAACAATGGAATCATCACTCAAAAAGAAAGCCCTCATTAAAAATCACAAAGAATTCTCAACTAAATTCATTCATAGTAGGTGTCTGCGTGCCGCCGGCGCCATTCTCGATAATTGCTGAGTCAGACGCCGCGGGCGCAGTAGCTGTGGTAACTACGGTAGCTATCGACCTACCTACCTTCATTGTTTGTCTATCCGTCTGTACTGTTTCCGTTCAATAACTATTGTCGTTATTGTTCTAGAGTCTTTGAGTTTCGTAAAGTAGGACGTATGAAGCCATTGTTCTGCTGGGTGTCGTAGTGATTAGGATGATTGTGCAATGGGTGCTGCAATTGGTCCGAGTTGTATGGCTGTGGAAAAAGAAAAAAATGCACTGAATAAATACAATTTTCCAGTAAAAAAAATAAAATAAAGAAAAATAAAAAAATGTGATGTTGGGTATCAGCAGTAGGTAGTATTTGTAAACTAATAGACGATTCAATCTAAGCATTACTTAAGTTAACCATCTGGTTGCTACCGAATTATTAACACATTTATTGTTTTCAAGAAAATATTCATGAGTAAAAAAATTTGTTTAAAAAACTGTAATCCGACTACGGAAAAATAAAAGTGATCTAAAAATAAAAAGTATGAAACAAAAAAAAAATTCAGACAGAAAAAAGGCGTGGGTCGCTTGCTATTATAATTTTGTAGGTATTCCTTGCGCCCACGTGCGCCTCATGCGACCACGGCATTACCTTGACCATTTTTGTACCTATATCTTGATTTATGTCTGAAATATTTTCTTGTTGCGTACTTTTTAGATCACTTTTATTTTTCCGAAGTCGGGTTACAGTTTTTTAAACTAATTTATTTTAATTTTTTTCCGTTTTTCCGTTCTGACGCATAATAAACGTTACGACAACGTAAATAAGAGTATTACAGTAGTTAACAATTAGTAGTCAGTAATTAACCTATTTACCCTTGACAAAAATAATTTTAATCATTTTTTTCTTATTGTATAATAATATTAATTGTACCTACAGTCGCGCCGTACGCAGCGCAGTCTCACCTATGCATGTTTTTAACTATTTAATCATATTCATTTACTTGGACAATATGATAAATATAGGTACCTATACATATTTGTAATGTGCTAGTCACGACCTTTCTTTTGATACCAACCATGTCATGATTATCTCAGTATATTTTTTTTTCGTGGTGTGTTATTTACGCGTAATATCCACCATAATAAAATTAGGGAGAATTTCTATAGCATATGTAACCCGGACCATTAATACAAATCTATTGATAACTCATTCATCCAAATCGGTTCAGTAGTTTAGGCGATACGGTGCAACACACGTAAATACAAACTTTCTTTTGGCTTTGCCGTAGTCGGGTAAAAACCATAGCTGCCCATACTTTAAAAGCTGACCATATGAATACAAGAGAAAACGCAATACCTTTCAAAATAGAAAACCGCTCCTTACTAGTTACAAATAGACAAGCCACACAACACGAGCCGTTAGGTACCTCATAAAAAACAATTTACACAACCAAATAAATCTGTGTTTAGAAAATACATAATAGGTCTTATTACAAAACAAGGGCTTTTCTTTTGACATTGTTTAAACCATCGAACCTGTTTTTGAAATAAGAACCTAACAGAAATCGAAATACAATTCCTTTTACAAAACTGACAACCTAGCCCGGTCTTAGATTGTCAATTTTGTATTAAGAACTTTACTAAAGTCGGCATGAAGTTCCAAATACAAAAACTAAATCGAAGGTTTAGGCTCGGGCTAAAGTTAGATCGTGATTATTAATAAGACGGATTAAGTATACTATTTTGTTTACATACCTACCTACTTTACCGTCCATTACTTTTGAGGTGTCTATGCATATGTATGGCCTAGGTCCGCCATAGATGGCTGTGCATACATTACTAACTACTTTTAAATTGCCTCGCTCAGTTGACGCGGTAATGGTACATAGCCCTATAATTAAGTAGGGCCCTTTCACAATTACATATAATCTATGCCGAGAAAGTTCTAGATTGAGATATTAGTATGACGCGAGGAGCGCCAATCTTCACGCCGTAACAAAATAATATAAGATGTATTGAGCTGTTCAAATTCAAAGTGTTGCATTTATGCAAGTAAACT
This sequence comes from Brachylomia viminalis, assembly GCA_937001585.2. Classification (NCBI taxonomy): domain Eukaryota; kingdom Metazoa; phylum Arthropoda; class Insecta; order Lepidoptera; family Noctuidae; genus Brachylomia; species Brachylomia viminalis. Next base: position 8,703,480 of record OW443304.2, read on the forward strand.
GACAAGGTTTATATTTTTTTAATTCCTCTTATCATTAAAAACTACACTTAAGTAATAATTGCCTACTTAATAAAAATCTTAAATTCAGTGACAGTCAACGTAACTACAGCCTAAACCACTGTGCTCAGAAGCATGAAATTATGCACAAGTGAAAACCACATTCAATTACAGCGTGACACGTTCAGAATCAGAGAGGACAGGAGAGCGTGATACGTGAATACCATACTAGTTGAGAGAATTTCAACCGACGGGACACGGGTTGCGGTGTGCTCGAACGAAACAAACAGCATTGCGAGATTTTCCTCGGAAAATTTTCACGGCGTTCTGCAACAATAATTTTACTGTCGATCAATGTTCGCATGGGGTGATAAAGACTGGAATACGAGCGTGACAAACAAATGGATATTAAGTATTAAGTTTAAATACCGATATGCCTCTTTAGAGATGTGTCTTCTTCAGTCGGTTTGTAGATGGTTTGCTAAATACATTAAAAAAAATATTATGACGTGACTTATACAAATCAGGAAAAAAAATCGTTGACATAAAATATTCACTCACCCGAACATAGATAGAGTCTATTAGTGTAAATAAATCACTAGACCTATCACCTCGAAAGGCACTCTATCATTATTTCCGCCTACAAGCGTCACACGCTTGACGAGACACGGCACGCTTTCAAGTCACACTCTGCATACGAAACTTGTCAATTAACATGTAACATAACATTATGATTTTAACAAAAAAACAGTAAGTAATATTTAATCTTTGTGCATAGCAAACTGATCGCATTTAAATTCACAATATCATTAAATATTTCTGCCACGCCACAATGTCACGCATGACGGGCACGGCACGCTTTCAACTCACACTTTGAATACGAAACTTGTCAATTATTAATGTTAGACTTATTCCACAAACAAAGATTATCTACTTGTTACAACATTTTACTTTTGCCAGGAATATGTAGATAAGTAAAGCAGAACGAATGTCTATAACACTTATAGGCAAGCCACGCGTGACACAACACGGCACGCTTTCAACTGACACGCTGCATACGAACATGTCAATTAGTTGGACGTTTATTTGCAACAAAAAAAAAGAAGATAATCAAAGAAAGCCATAATTATATTAGTAAGTAAAATCATCTATACTCATATTATAAATTCGAAAGTAACTCTGTCTGTAAATGTTACATTTTCACGCCTAAAGCACTGAACGGATTTCGATAAAATTTGGCAAGAAGATAGATGGTATCCTGTTTTTGTCCACGTTCCCGGGAGATAATTTCCGACATCCACGGGGTTGGAGCCGCGGGCACAAGCTAGTTCACTTATAAATCTATCATTACTTTTGCCTCCGCGTCCGCGCAATGTCACGCGTGACGGGAGCGACACGCTTTCAATTCAATTGATACTTTTCTCCGTTTTTCTTATACCATTATTTAGGAAGTAGGTATATTTTTAAGATTTTTTGTTCTTGTTGTTTTTTAAAATGGTATTTCAAACGTAAATTTTCATTTCTTACATTAATTAGGTACTACTGCTTACTGAATTGACCAACTCAAAAATAACAAAAGATATTTATTGAGATTACCCATGCATTGTAGGTAAGTATCTATAGTACTTACCTTACCTATATTTTTTTTTTCAACCTTCATGATATATTCTAAAACTATTAATAAATTTGCCTATTACATTTAGGTATAAATAGTCCAAATATTCAATTATAAACTTTTATTATTTAGCTGCCGCCACAAGTCGCGATATCTTGATATCTACCTACCATAAATTATATGAATCTTTTGGAAAAAAAACAACAGATAATGTATTATTGTTATGGCCAATAAGTTCCAAGGAACGGAGTATAAATCAAAACGAAGGAAACGGAAGAAAAATAAAAAATCCAGACAAAATAACGACCACTGTACAATATGTCACGGTTAACGTGGAACAGCAAACAAGAGACGGCACGCTCGTTCTTTCTCTCTTTTTTCCGCAAGTGTTCCAGCCAAATCTATCTAGAAATCTATATGCTGTTAACGTGACATCTTTTACGTTTAGTTAATAAAGTTCATTATTAAAAAAAGCATTGCAAAAATTGCATTTATTTCAAAAGTTATAATAATTATTATAAGCGAGAAATGATATTGTATAGAATTATTTTGTAAAATTTTTGTGAAACAAGCTGCTATGTAAAATACAACTCTACTTACTTTAAATAACACAACATATTAAACTAACGCGTTTCATCGCATTAATCGTTTAACCATTAAGTCATTATTAATATACCTTAGCCCATTTAATGGCCCGATTCATCAAGGGGTTGAGTCCAACATTAGTAGTAAAACTCACGCACATAGTGTTAAAAAAACATGGCGAATAGAGCCATTTGTTTACTCGCGTGCTGATGGCACTTCAGCTTTCACTGGTCGTCCATTTCTTCACTTCATACCGTTTTTTGTATTTAATTAGTGGCTAATTATTGTGTGTAACGTTCTATTACCATGCCGGATTGATTTATTGAGATCTGTTCTTTTTTGCTGACGATTAAGATGTCTAGATCACTAAATTATCACTGTTTTATTATTTTCTATACTAGGTCGTGGTTTGTATCGGTTTTAAGTGTAATCTGCGTTGGATAAGTGGAAGTCTCTTTCTTCAGAAATGTTCCTGAAATGGTCTCTTACGTAAATTAAGAGTAAAACCTATATGTAAATAAAACTCAAAGGATTCCCCATCTTTTATGTACAGTTAAGTTCTTCCCTATACTATGTAAAAATACGTATTTGAAACAAACTATCTAAAACTTCTATCTTATATAAGGATATCTTCAAAGTGAATCCACCAGTAGAAAACTGAACATTTAGGTGCCGTTACCTACACAGGTTTTTTATCCAAAATGACACCTATACCTTCAAAATACTGGTGCTTATACTGAACTCACCCAGTAGGTAGCCGAAAGGAAGCAATTACGTGAGTACCTACCGAGCGGCCATTAGTCGGTAGAGTCGCAACAGCTAAGTAACGTTCGGTACCTACAATAGGGCTGGCACGTTGTAAAAATAAATATTTTTTAATTACATAATTTAAGTATGTTCAAACAAAACACTAAGAATTAAATATTAAAGAAGGATTTATCCGTGTGAAGCCCACTGCCGGACACAAAACATTGATTTTTCACAAGGAACTTTTCAATTTTGCTGGTTGAAGTGGCAATGGGCACTAATGGGCAGGCAGGACCGAGAACCATTGACGCGCAAACGTGCTGGAATAGCCACTATAATATTATATACTTAACTTAATGGGTGGAACGACCTGTAATCATGTGGACAGATGACTTGTTGAAGGTCGCGGGTCTTTAATAAATGTGAGTGGCTCAGCAGCGAAAAGGTAGGGACAAACTACTTTTTATTTCTGTCAGTCCGCAAAAGACGTAGATGCAGTGTGTAAGTAGATCTTTTACATTATCTAAACATGTCTTTCGATGTTAATAGTTGTTACCTTTTTCCAGGAAGTATTAAAGGTCCGTTAGTGTGAAAATGAAATTGTTGTGGAAAGTACCTCGTTAATTTTAAGAACTGTTTTATGGCTGAGTTGCGCGAAATGGTCGTATCTTAACATATTGAGTAGGTACGTGAGTTACTACGTTGTCATGAATTTACATCAACATTGTAATGACTTATGGGAAAGTTAGTAGGTACCTACTTACAGTATACGGGACTTTAAAAATATAATTAATTTAATTCACAATGATTTTATGAAAATGGGAATTGTATTTGCGCAAGTACCTACTTATCTGATTTCGGTTTAGCTGACTATGGCGCAGCAATGGGTTACAGGTAAGTACTATACTTCTTATTAATAAATCTCGGGAGAAGTGGCTTGGATTATAAAATCATAATATTAAAAAAAAATATGTCATTGGTTTTTGTAGAGTCCTATCAATGTAAATATTAGGTATAAGTAAAGATTAAAGATATAATTCAACACCATCTCTTTGGTAACAATTTGACAGTGACAGCGCAGTAGCACTTGATCCCTAGGGCCGCCAGGCGGATATTAGGGTATCTTGGTTGAATTAAATAATCACAACGTGTAAAATAAAACGACAACACCATAATGTTTTTAATTCTGGCCGAGGTAACTTATTGTAATAATTAAAACAATTTATTATATCGCAACAGCCCTGAACCCATTTTGCAACGCTTGCCACAGCACAACCACCGCGTGCAGTGATTCAACAACACCTTCGACAAACGAACAATGGCATCATTATGACGCGGCTCACGAACGAGACACATTTAATTTCCTTGCAGCTTTTTGGGCACAGCACCATGTGAAATTGATGTTACCTTTCCATAAATAGATTTTCAACACCAAAGTGACACTGCTTCCTCTTTTAGACCGTAACAATAGAAATAAAGTAATTGTAGGATGAACCAGATCTTTTTTCGAAATATTGTTTCATGTCACGGGCACACACTCATCATCATCACGCACACACGGATCGATTTAAGATGAACTTTTATACTTTAAACAAAAACAAACAAAAACCAAAAATAATTTTTATTCATTGAAAACAAAAACCCTAACCAGTTGTAATCCACTGCGAGCGGAATAATAATTTACCTACTTAATAAGTACCGAAAATTACATCTTAATTTTCGGTTTTATATGTATGTATTATATGTTTATTTACTAATATTTTTATTTTATTTATTCTAAATTAATGTTATACTTATCCTAGTTATACAGGGAAACCTATTATTAGCCATACAATACTGTAATACACATACCTACTCTGTAACATGCTATAATATATGTATCGCTGTTGGTTGCATATAAATAAAAATAAATAAAAGCTACACAGATAATCCGCAATCAAGTAGCGCAAGTACCAAATAATTTTGTATTGATAACCTAGTTATGTTCAGGTAAGTAACCATAATTTATATTTAAGTTTGTTTAAGTTACGAATTAAGATATAATGACTTACTTACGATCTATCTATGTGTGTAACTATGTATGATTTATGAAATAATAATAATTTAATTAGGCACTTAGGTAAACAATCATAAGTTCTCATTTTTAATTATTTCCGTAAATAAATCATGCCAACCCTAACCACTAGATAACGCCACAGTAACAGACCTCACAGTGATTCAACGCTCACTCAACCTCATTAAGAGAGACAACAAAAGCGATGTAGTTGTAGTTTGTAGTCGACGCACTAGTTTACGCGCGACACACATTTTGTTCTAATTGGTTTCCGTGGTACCGCGACCGTGCCGTAGGTAATTAGAGTTGAGTTACTTTGAGCGTGCGACTGTGACGTGGTGGAATAAAGGCATTAAGAATTCAAATAGCAGGTAATACTTTATTATATTAATTTGATTGTGTTTTCCACTAATCATAGCAGAGATTATGTCCTAATTGCTGGAGTGGACCTACCAAGTTTCCATATACCAATTATTTCTAGAATCCACTGATGCTACCTACCTACATGTACCTATATGTTTACCTAGGACAAACTATCCAGTGAGGTAGGTCCAACTTCTAGAAAGAGTTCAATCGTCGAATCAGACTCGGCTGGGCAGCGTCCGGGAAGCTACGCAATAACTTCTCATCCCGCATACCTACTGCAGTGTCACAATGTGTGCACAATGGGCCTCATTGGAAGGCTAAATGTCACCCAAAGGGCAATGGAGAGGGTTATGATTGGAGTTTTCCTACGTTATCGAATCAGAAATGAAGAGATCCGCAGGAGAACCAAGGTAACCGACATAGCCCAAATAATTTCCAAACTTAAGTGGCAGTGGGCAGGCCACATTGCTCGCAGAACAGGTGGCCGATGGGGCTGAAAGATTCTGGAGTGGCGACTGCGTACCGGAAGACGTGGCGTTGGAAGGCCTCCCACAAGGTGGACCGATGACCTTGTGAAGGCCACAGGAATCCACTGGATGCGGGAAGCACAGAACCGGTCGAAGCGGCGTCGCTTCGACGAGGCCTGTCCAGCAGTGGACGTGTTTCGGCTGAAATGATGATGGTGATCGATTCTTGGAAAAGAATCGCGTGAATCGAATACTGAATTCGATATAGGTAATTGATCGATACGTCATTCACAAATTCGTGTTTTCGATAAGTAGCGTGATTCCACGCACTTGTTTTTTGTGATTCACTTTTAGTGTATCAATATGCAACAGGTTAAAATATATAAGGTTACAATACGTTTTTTTTTGTCGCATTGAGTCAAAATACCGATTTCTTATAGCATATTTCGTTAAACCTGTTATACCAGAATCTTTTATCAACTTATACACACCTACATAGGTGATAGGTATTATGGTCAGTTCAGTCAGTATTATAAGTTTAATGAACGAATTACAGGTGGTATACAAACAGAACTGATCCAAAAAAACAAGAAAATTAAATTTAAAAAAAAAACAGACAAGTCATTTATTCAAACTAGGCTGAGAATCAGCACTTTTTGAACGTCAAAATTACATAAGAAAATCCCCAAAACGCCCGCCCTTCACCACTTCCTAATGCTTTAGCCGAGAAGAAGAAGTGGCGCAACAAACTCCCCACCAGTACCTACAGCTGTCCGTCCAGTTCAAAGAATTGGATCCTATACAATAGACACGAGAGTCGGTCCGAATCGGCGAAGAGGAAGTCAACAAAGAGGAGAACTAATTTCAGCCGGTACTTATATATTGTAAAAATGTCGTGAAGTAAGCTTGAAGTAGGTAAAGAGTCATTTCACCATATGCTAGAGGTTGATAGCTCACTTCACGTTCACTTCGCCTAAGTTTTAACGTTGAGATTGATACAAAATAACCATCCAGACAGGTACATGTATTATAATATTACCTAAACAGTAAACTCGTTAACTGACTTTCCTGTAGATAATTAAGTTTATTTATCCTATCCTACTGTGATCCTGCTGCACTCTGCAATCTATGGATACTGGCACAGTCGTCGGAAATCCAGAACACTTATTTGAATCCACAACTTAGCAACTTTGGTCTTTCCACTCGTCAATAGACCTAAACTTTCATTCAGATTGAATCTGTCAAATCAATACATCTTTAATAGAAAAGACAAAAAGCACAGAATCTTAAAATACATAAATTAGAATTCGTGATATCGCATTTAATTAGCTTACACATGGCATATTCGTCTCTCCGTCAACTTTCTCGAAAGGTCTCCATGTCATGTAAAACCTTATTATATCAACTTGAGCTCATCGATGCCTTACATGGATATGTTAAGAGCCGAGTTGTTTACCGAAAGCCGAGACTTATAAATGGGAGTTCTTCTTATAGATATAATCGCTTCGCCTTCGCGTGTGATTTCGCCAACGATCGTGGCGCAACGCATAGACGATAGCGGTGAAAGTAGGCCGAAAACTTTTTAATGGTTTGTTCTCTATAGGAACCGACTACGCTTTGGAATGAGTTACCAGCTTCATCTTTCTGAATGATCGACTCCTTTGACAATTTAAAAGTGCCTGTAAATCAAAATGAATGCTTTGAGTTTGAGTTTTAAAAATCAGCATATTGGAAGCTCAATCAAGATCAATAAAATAACGTAGACATTAGACATATAATAATTATTTAGAGAAACTACCAGTCCCGATTAAAATGGAATTCACTAAGGGAACCACCACCCTGTAGATACGGATTGGTTGCTGAAAAACCATGATTAACTAAAGAATATGATTTGCATGATAATAGCAGGAATTTTATAGGGATATGCCAAAATTTTGCAGTAACAAACGGCTGATTTATATAGGTACATTTAGATGATGTTACTTTTACCCCCTTCTACGTACCTAACCATTTAATAACGCAACTACTTTAATTCCAGCAATCAGCTTCCATCTCATCTTAAGGTATATGCTGAAAAAAATTAGCATTCTATTATTAACGAGACACGACACGACCACTTAGGAACATTTAATAGTTTGCCATCATCTTTACCTATAGGAACTAATGACCCATTAGAAGAGTCCTTATGTCGCATCTAATTTACTCCAAAATGTAGTCGAGCATTTGACTTTTCGGTGTCAATTACCACATATTTAAACTAAGATATAAAAGTAGTGAACCTTGACGACATTCGCTCGAGCCACCGGTCACCAGCAATTTGTTTTTTTTTTCTCTCGCTCTCGCGTCAATTCTGCGAACGCGAAACTGGTCGGACTGGCCTGCGCACGAGTTTTTTCGGCGAGTAACTCTGAGCATGCGCTGGGTTGCCAGATTAAAGTTACGGGCGATTGGATTTATTACAACCCTTGAGTTTTTTATGTGGGAATCTTTATTTGGGGTGTTGGGTGAGGTGGAAGAGTTAGATTAGCGATAAGTTTGTTAAGTCGGTGTGTTTGTGATGTAAAAAAATATAAATTGAAGAAAATAACAACTTAATAAAGAATAAAAGCTACATATTTGCAAATCGGGTTATTACCTTGTCCAAACGAATTCTCGTTACCATGGAATTATTCTGTAATTTAATTAACTTAAAAACTTAATTAAATTACAGAATAATCTACATCAGATACGTGGCAAACATACCTACTACTCAAACAATAATTACAACAAAACAAAATAATAATTTTAATTTTAACGAACTAAAATTCCTGAAGAACACAAATGAGCATAAAAATAACCAGCGAAATTCAACTTTGTAATCCATCATAATAGCACAGCGCATTATTTAGCCATAATTGAAATAAATAATGGGTGAAAAAAGCTTCCCTACATGGCAACTTCGGAGTAAATGTGGCAACATTCGCCGGTCTCCTAATTGACGAACGCCGCTAGCATACTAATGGACAGATTAAAATAGTTTTATGGCCCATAAATGTTAGTCAATAGCGGCTATGTCGTTAAAACGTAGCGCAGACTAGAACATAGTTCGCAAAGCACAAAATGTCAAACATATTGGTCAACATGTGCTTTTTGTGCCTATCAACCAGTTTGTGCCACATAAACATAATTAATCACGTCGTAATACAGCTAATGTATTCGATTCGGAATCGATTGTATCGAAATGTACCGAAATTCTTGATAGGAATAAATGTCAGATTTAAAAATTGAAATTGTGGCCTCGTTTGGAAGGTTATCATGTATTCGTAACATTGTGAATATCGCTAAAAACCGTCTAAATAAAATCTCTCCGTCAGTCCGTATTCCAGAATATCGGTGCAACCGCTCTGGTTCGCAGGAAGATTCCCAGGAGTCAATCATCCTCCTCTTTTCGCACTTTCCACTAAAGAACATCCCAATTGTATCGAGTTATAATAATTATGCGGTGGACGTCATTGGTTGCCAAATCTGCACCATCCGCTAAATGGTGTAGTGACGAGAACACGTCCATGACCAAAGGCGTTTGCGATGCCAAGTAAAGGACTGACGTAAAGATACGGTTTCTGGAAATAATTGTACAGAAAAGCTGTTTAGATCCCAACGGCTTGGCACGAGATGATAGGAAGAGACCAGACGGAATGACCATAATGAAGTTAAGTCGGCCTTTGATATGGGATGCAACATGTGTCGATACCCTTGCGCCATCCCAATTCCTAGCACGGCGGACTATACTGCGGCGGCAACTGCAGGTGCGGAAACCCCCAAACGACGAAAATATTCCTATCTTATTGGGAGTTATACTCCAAGCCGTTTGGCGTTGAAACACTAGGGCCAAGACAGTGCCCACTTGGTTTTTCAAGACATCTCTAAGCTAGTCGGCTCTTTACGTAACCAGAGGGCTGGCTTATTTATTGGCCAAAGAATCAGCATCGCCATACAACGTGGCAATGTTGCCAGCCTTTTGGGCACATTTCCTGTTGACAGTAACGCGAACGAATTTTTTGATGGTCTATGATTCATTGCCCTCCTTTTTTATATACATGTACATAATATTATTTTAAGTCTGTTAGCTTATAGGTACAAGGTGTAACAGAATAAACGCAAGTCCTGAAAGTAGCTTGCTAGCTTGTAGTAGTTTGACTACTGGATCGATTTCAGTAACTATAGTATTAATACTTATAGGTATTTTTTTTTTAATTATGTATTTAGCAATACGGACCGCCGATTGAGTCAAAGAAAATTTAATATTAGTTCAAGGCAATAAGACACAATTTAAATGCATAAACAACATACATACATACATGCTAGGGTCAACACGATTTTCTTAATAATAATAGTTAGCATTAAAAAAAATTGTTTTGGTCATTGTATTATGCTTATAACTCAATACTCTAATTGGGGTACTTACATTTACACGTTGTATATTTAGGAAATATTATCTTGTTTGAAAATAAAAGTGTATTTAATTAAACTTTAATGTTGCCATGAAAGTTAAATTCCCAAAACAACAGAAAAGTAACTACCGATTCCGTGGGAGAATATATTGTATTTTACGGTTTTCACTAGAAGACACAAAAGGCATGAATTACTTTGGAAGTTAAGCCTTTTTAACCCTCTAGACTTGATAATAAAAATAGGCTTTATAGACTCAACTCATAATTAAGTAACTATTGACAAACATAAGTAAATCAGATTAACTTAAGATAAAGTTTATAAGGTTATTTACAACGATCACAAACAGCCTTTGCTATACCTACGGCTGGTGTTGAAATTACCTAATTTACATGTAAATGTTCAGAATAGGAATGTTCGTACCTAAATAACTGTTTAATGCAAATCACAGTTCAATTAAACATGCTAATTTTAACATGACCGTTTAGAGACAGTATCACTCACTCATATACATATACTCGTTAATATCCAATGCTATATCAGATGACAAACAACGTGAGAGAATATTGTAATAACGGCAATCGGATTGGTGGCTTTGTAGATAGAGATACAGGACAGGAATATAATTGGATATATTATGCAGATTGAGAATAAATTAATTGGGTAGGGTATTGCACGTTACTTTGTTGAAAGTAGCACCAATTAAATAAAACGATGTAAACAGTAGTCAGTCCATGGACGACTGGACAATCAATCTGTTGATAAGCCTTTAAGTAGGTACTTATTATACTTCTCATAGTCAAAGGCAAGAATCCTTATTCATAATTATATATCTACAGCGCGCCGCTCAACTTGCGACATTACCTACCTAATTTAACACACAGTATACAGTTACGTGTTTTCGTTTTATGAATATATTTTAATTTAATTATACGTTATTATTTATTGATTTATTTTCAATTTTTCTAAAATAGCATCTTGGAGCAACCTGTACTTAAAGAACTGTAGCGCAGAGGTCATTTGCTGGGGTCATGGATCATATGAGACAACATCCACACAAGGTCTTCAGGTCCCGAACTAGGATAACATCGCATCAATGAAATAGTGCAAAGAATAGGCGAATTGAAGGAAAGAGAGAGCTCTATGTCGGGCGCGAGCGGCGCAGACAGCGCAGGCGGTTGTTTTGAATTTACGAATTATTTTTTCCTGCTATTTTTTTATGATTATTGGCCACTAGCCGTGTGTTAAATTAATGTCGCCATTGTAGCGGCACGTTCTATAGAGAAAACTGTCTCAAAACTTTTATCGTAATAAAATATTACGTAAAGAAAAACAAGATCAGCCACAGACAATTAAAATGAATAGTTATTATTTTATACAGCGAGTCATGATACCAGAAGATGTTATCATTTGACAAGAGACAAGGGTCAAAAGTTTCGACAGTCAATATCCGGAGTTCATCTGAAATTCAGAACAAACTTGTTTGACAGGTAATATCTTTATTTTTCTGATCGAAGTATTTTAATATAATACGATAGATTACATCAAACAGATAGGTAGATTAGAAGTTTAGTTACATTTAATATATTGCAGTTCTAGCACAGTCTGCTGAAAATTAGATGGCATAATTATCTACTACGTTTTTCTCTCATATTGTTTCTTTTAGAAAACGTAATAAGGTAATTTGTATTAGTAATGCCTATCAAACGACTGTCCCTAAAGTAATTGTTCTAGTAAGACACACAACTTTTGTATTGCAACTACGAAGAGGAATATTGATTTGGAATCGGAACTTTTCGAACTTGCACTGGCGATGCAGCCGGGAATTCGTGGACGAACGAATCTAACGATATTTCTTTCACCGAGAGACCCGAGATTGGAATTGTGTCCGAAAATCGAGATAGAAACGTCCCCTATTCAGAACCGGATAAATCATCTTCGATGAAAATAGATGCGACAATTTGTAAGCAAAATTCATGGATTTTAAGGTGCAAAGAGTGCGGTTGACCGAGGCTGATCGATGACATCGACTGTTCAGGCTGGTCTGGTCTGCCATATCAGCCAGATGACATTCGATAAAAGCTTTCATTCGACGTCAACTGTGTAGCCGTGTAGGTAGGTACATTCGACGTCGATCTGACGAATGTGTAGTGGTCGGTCGATCATCGTTCGACCATCCACCGACCATCGATCGATATGGAATATCAAATATGTTTTGAGGCGATCAACAACCACGGGTGGACGTGGAGCGACCGCAGTATGGTTGCACCTTTATACTTGCATATTGTCAAGATACAGCAATCATGGATTCTCGAGACGACAGATGCAACCACCGTTATTACCGCAAGAGAATGTGCTTGATAATGATGTGTTCTTGGTAGAACCACGATTGACGATAAAGAGCCCGTTACGGAAATGGGCCCGTAAATGGCTTTAACAGCATCGAGGGACTTGTGACATTTTGGTATTGATATCAGAGAGACACAAAAGATTGTAGGAAGACCTGCAGAGTGTAAACTGTATGTGGAAGAAATAATAGCTAAAGTAAAATTCATTGTCTTGATTATACACCATTTCAATGAATAGGTACATCATGATATTATGTAAATCGTCTTCTATCGACGTAGATATTTCATGTATCTGTCTAAGTATTGAAGATCTTGTAAAAATATATTTAATTTGCCTACATTTATTCAGCAGTTAATCTTTCATCAATAATACTGTCTAATTGTTATTTCAAACTAGTCGAAACTTCAAATATAATGTTATCTATATCTTTAGATAATTAGCTGTAGAGCATTTATTGGCTGTTGATGTGATACACACGACATATAATAAAAATGTATTAATTCATATATCTGATGTTGATATACATGTCCGTACAGCTACTCGTCTCACCGGTGCGTTAATGTCACTAAATTACACCCGTGCGCGCAAGTTTTTTCGCACACCGCTTAATGACGTCGAAATGTACGCGAAGACGACGCCAATTTTTATCTTTTCACTGTTTTAGCACTTAATTAACTAGCTATCTGCAGGTGGAACCCGAAATTGATGGGTGTATAATTAAATAAAAGGTGCAATCAATAGTGATCGATTTTTCTTAGACTTGAATATATTTACCTTACCATTTAAATTTTTTGCTGTTTATTTTTAACATCATAGATATTATTACACTTTTGTGCTTCATTATCGTCTAGATATATTTTATAGTAAGCCAACAAATGTCAAGTATGTATCTTTATATTGATCAAAATTGTGATTGCATCTACAGTGTCTTCAGGCTAGTGACTGTTTTCCTGTGTGAAACAGAAACAAAGCACGCCATAGATCGTTCACGCGATTTGGGGACGACAATCACATGCCACTCACTCACACACTCACTGTTCTCACTCAGTGCACTAACTGTGACGACTTCCAGATCTGCCATCCCATCTTTTTACATTATTTTTGTCTAGGAGCTAGGAAAAAGAGACGGCTTCCAAACACGTAGGTATATCTTTTTTGTTTTTATTTAAACTTTTTTATTTTGTCTCTTTATACTTTGGCTGTTTGTTTCACTAGTTGAGCTTGTTGCTGGTACTTACCTATTCAATGAGGTTTTGGACTTAAACCCAAACAGATTTTCATAAGGACCAGGATTACTACTAGAAAAAGAGACTATCTTATATCAATTTTCCAAGTCGATACAAAAAAACTATGTATGTATATATATAATATAAACTACGCAAAACAAAATAGGGCCCATCGGGTTAATTTATTTTCAATTGTGTCTTAGAATTACTTACTCAAGAGGTTTCCAAAATAAAATCCTGATTGTACACAGTTGACATGTTTATTAGTCATTATAAATGTTTCGAGCGACCACTTGAGCGTTTTATTCAAACGGTAGACAGAAAAAGAGAAGTGCTTGAAATAACATGAAATATACAAATTCTGTCACTTGTGTTCTCAGTGTGACTCTTAAGTGTTATTGTTAGACGTTCTTGGACAATTCTTTGATTTTTGTAATAATCGTGATTAATAGGGCTGGTTCTCGACATCATATGGACATGGAAACTGCAGCAAGAGCAGTTGCTCTGCTTCAGGAGGGAGAGTCTCTGAGACATGTAGCAATACGTATCGGCGTATCGCAAAGAGCTGTCCGAAAGTTGTAGGAGCGCTACCAGGAAATCGGGGGTGTGGCTAGGAGACCTGAAACAGGAAGAGCTAGAGCTGCCACTGCTCACGAAGACCGCTTTATCAGGTTTACTGCACGTCGGGAGCGTTCCGTAACTGCACGGGCTTTACGAACACGACTGCGGCAATCTAATGGTAGGTACACAAGTCAGTGATCAAACCGTTCGTAATCGACTCCACGAAGATGGCCAACGTTCCAGAGTAGGTACTTGCTTTTTGACTCAAACTGACAAGGGCTCATCGTGCAGCTCGTTTAAGGTATGCTCGGCAAAAATTTGGGCTGAACCTTGGATAACTGACATCTACATGTTTATAGATAAATGTAACGTCAAGTTTTACAGTAATGACAAACAAATACGATTGTGGAGAAAACATGGCGAACGCTTTACAGAACCATGCATCAATAGAACAGACCGTTTCAGAGGTCCAAGTGTTATAGTGTCGGGTGGAATAAGCTTGGTAGGCAAAACAGAGCTGGTTATTCTGGATGAGGGTTCTGTGACTGCTACCTGTTACGTTGAGCGAGTAATCCGACCTCATGTCATTCCATTTTCACAAAGAGTGGGTGCTGGTTTCGTTTTAATGGCCGTATCACACAAAGTGCTCTTTCTGACGCCAGTATTACAATTTTGCCATGGCCTGCACAATGAGTCCCGACCTAAATCCCATTGAACATTTTTATGGTATCAACTGAAAATAAGCCTCAAAGAAATCTACAGTCAGTTGTCGACAGGAGCTCATAAACGCGTTAAAAGTCTGTTGGGTAACGAATACCGGAACAAAATACTGCCCATTTTTTTATGTTCTTTACATCGCTGAAGCTATAGTTACAAAAAAAATGTGATAGATTTTGTTTATTTTTCTCATTATTTTGCTGCAATTTCCCTAACAAAGTGTTTTTTGTGTATGTTTTAGAGCAAATAAACAACTTTGAATATTGATTAAGTATGTTTAAGCAATGTTTAATCCTTAGCCTAAACACGTCCATAAAACCAGAAAAACATAAATACTGTTTAATGACAGCCTAAAAACGTGGTGGATTTTGTTTTGAGTAATATGCTATACCTACCTACTTTTTCATGTTTGTTTATTGAATGAAATGAAATATGCTCTACAAGAAAATCGTTTTCGAGCACTCTCAAAACTATCTTGGCCCGAATAATTCATCCCCACAAGACTTTTAGGAGCGTAATGATGACAAATGAAGATACGTAGTTTCCAACAATAAAAAAGCATTGTAGCCCTAACAAGGTTCCAAATGAAGCTGAACAAGAGCAAAGTGCGAGGCAATCAACTAAAAGCCAAATCATTTTCCAATTCCATTTCCGTTGTCCGTGGCGTCTGGTGGAAATGGAACAGGACAAAAGGGGATCACAAAGGCTGTCCATTATCCCCCAACCACCCTACGACCCCCCTCGCGAGGGGAGCTCGCCTCCCCTTTCCACCCACGAGGGATCGCGAACACTAATTGCACGCTTAAATTGGGGTAACGCACGCTCGTACGTATTTTAATAAAATACGAGCAAGATCAAAGTAGCCATTTATTTTAGTTAGCGGAGATTTTCTTGTCGCATTTTGTTTAATTTGTTTTAGTTTTAATTCCTCGTGTGTGTTGCTCGTGTTGGGTCTATGTTTGGATTCTGATTCATTGGTGCTAATTTGATAGTTGTCTTTGGAGCGTCCTTGTTTTTTACAGATTTTTTTGTACATAAACGAAAATCTTTTTAAATCACTCGAAAGAAGTTGCTAACATAATAACATTTCTTCTAATGGGTTGTTCGTTCTTACTATGAGTTATGGTTCCTTCAAAGATCCACCACTTTACGTTCCCCAATGTTGACACAAGTAAGTACCTAGGTAATGGACAACTCCATACGCGTTAACTGGGATACTATTGTTACCAAACGGCTATAACCGTACATACGTCCGACAGATCAATATCGGCGATCGTAAAAACGATTGCGTGTCAACGAAGCTAATCTCATAAACAACCTATTTTCCGAAGCAATATGCTGCGCCGACGTCACGCTGTCACGCACACATTGCGACAAACACGCTGACTCATCACGTCACTAGCTCGGAAAACCAACGCAGTTCAATTCAAATGCCGTAAATAAAACATGTTGCGCTGTCTCCCTTCTAAGTATTCGCGTTATTGAGTTACGAAGTCCCCGAAGCGTTTTGCCGCCAAAACAACGTACATTTTGCCCCCCGGCGCGCGTAAAAACATCCACAGAAATACTCAACGTGAGAGACAGAGAACCACCTTGTAGGACAGAAAGGGACGGATGCCTTAATATTTTATCAGGCATCTTCTCATCAGGAAATGGCACCCCACACCAATTTCAGTCTTGAACTTTAAGAAGTAGAGTTGAAAATCGCGCGAGTAATTTTTAGATTGCGTGTGTGCCCTTACGTCGGTGAAAGGAAATTACAACCACACCCACGTATAATGTTGCCGCAATAAAAAACGTGTAAGAAGAAATAATGAGCGGTTACTGGCGCGGCGAGAGTCTCGACCGGGCGATTTCATCATTTTACCTTCATCTAATTGATTAAAGGGAATCGTCGGGACGTTTAAGCTCGTCGTTAACGTCTCGAGGAGGTAATGAATGATGGATGAAGCTGGGTCCCGCAAATCTGATTACAAATTCAAATGGCGGATGCAGATGAAGCGAGCGCGGCGGTTGATGCTCGCTGTGAATGGGGGCATCGTGATCTCGCATAGATACACGATGGTTCACCATTATTGTCATTCAAAATCTTTCCAACGCTGTGCGGCTCTTCAACTTTCTTTTGTGTTGCTGTAAAGACATTTATATCAACACAGTAATTTAGCAAGTTATTGCACATCACATTGCCGGTTTTGTTTTCAGTAACAAACATTTAATAGTTCTTGTTACTTGATTGGATCGCACATTACACCTAGCTTTCGACGCATCCAAAGTCATTATTAACCTGAACTTGTGGAATCTTTATAAATCTCTTTCGTACTTCGTCAAGATCCAATAATAGCTTGTGGACAAAAATACTCATATCATAGGTATATATTGCATGAAAATAGCCAAGAAATGTAAACTTGATCTCTGACACTAAGACGAATTCCCTGAAACATTGACACCATTACAAAATCTTCGCTAACAAAGCACCGAAAAATAAGTAACTAGCAAAAATAAGCAACACACCAATAATTATGGGAGAAAAATATAGAATAGGTTCGTACGAAAACATGATAATATAATCTGGTCACAAACAAAGTAGGATATCTCCAAGGCTTACCCAAGAAGCTAAGAGTAAAGTGTATAAATTCCGTATAAGAAAAGAAATCGGCTAACTGCCCTAAAAGGTGCCCAAGGAATCTACGAAGCAATTTGCTAAAGAGGATGGCCAATTCTTCATGCAAAGGGCAGGCAAACTCTACCAACCTTCAGAGAAAACGCTAAACTGAATAATAATATACTGTTGATACTTCCTGTACTACATCATTAGCAAGATACAGATCTGAACGAGACAAATTAAACAAATCCTCGGCTTCTTTTCTTATGGAACCCAAATCGTGTATAATATTGCCTCAATCCGTCACTGATTTAGGTATGTGCGCAAAGACACATTATTAAGTATGCACACGTCATCGGGGTTTCAGGCATAATCAGCCTATGTCCCACTGCTGGGACACAGGCCTCCTTCTCTGTGAGAGGGAGTGGGCCGTAATCCACCACGCGTGCCCAGTGCTGGTTGTTGGATGTCACATGTCTTCAACTGTTTGTTTCTAGGATATGCCGGTTTCTTCACGGTGTTTACTTCACCGTTTTGAGGGCAGTGGTGATGAAATAAATTACACGTAGTAACGCCTGTCTGGGTTCGAACCCACCACCTACGTAAGTCGAGACCGTAACCACTGGGCCACCACTGCTCCCTCCACCACGGCACCGGGGTTACAGGGTTTCGTATAAAAACTACAACTATTAACATTCTAGCGACATTTTTTTGAGGCCTAAACTTCGCTTTCAACATCGATTTGACCCGCATCAGCACGAAATAACACTCCAACTTCTGACTAGAAAAATGCGATGACTCATTTGTCACTGAACACAGAGCTATAGTTAACATCCTAAAAGTTAACACAGAAAATATTTCAGGTTATGATCAAAACCGTTTTACAATTGATTGAATACTTTCAATTTTAGGGAGGAATCTTAAGCAACCAAAAATTAGGAATAAAGAGAATGCAATCTATCAACGGTCAAGACAGATATATAG
Organism: Brachylomia viminalis; assembly: GCA_937001585.2. Classification (NCBI taxonomy): domain Eukaryota; kingdom Metazoa; phylum Arthropoda; class Insecta; order Lepidoptera; family Noctuidae; genus Brachylomia; species Brachylomia viminalis. The sequence continues at coordinate 8,722,177 of OW443304.2, forward strand.
AATAAAATACCTTCCTATCTCATGAAACAAACAAATATTATGCATAATTATCGGCCCCAATGCAGAGCTATGTATTCAGTCATTTAAAAGTATTTACTCTAACAATTACCTACAATATACCTACGTCAAGCTTGTGCTGTATCCGCCATTTCTTTGCGGAATATGTGTGCAGGTTTCTAACTCCACTCTACCTTCCAATCTACCGTTGATAGATACTTTTCTCACGTACCTATACTAAGGGCGAATTTCACCAATGAGACTGAACGCGATAAACACATCTAAACCGCGTTTAAGAGCTGTCAGTGTCATCATTGTTACGGAATACCTATTGACCCTGACAGCTCTCGAATGCGGTTTACATATGTTAATCGCGTTCAACTGAATGAAACTTCATTGGTGAATTTCACCCTGCCCTATCATTACCATACCTACGATAATAACATTACAATACGAGTAACAAACTGACGTAACAAACAAACTGACACGGTTCCGTATGTAAGTTTGTTATTCAATCACGTATCGGTGGCGGCGGAACAACGGATGACGATAAAATTATACACGAGGATGCCGACTTCCCGGGAAAAATTTAACTTTTTTATTTGATTATTGCAGTATATGGATTGGTCCGTGATTAAGTTTGGTACCTACAGTCCGCGCGTCGTCGAGAGAATGCGTTCCTGACACCTGTCAGTGCGACAATTCTAGTAACGAATAAAGATCAAATTTGCAAAACACGTAAGTATTCGTTTGTATGAAACTGACGGGTGTCAAGAACGCATTGTCTCGTCGGCCGGACTGTAGTTTAACACCCAGATGGTCATAGAAACGGCAAACTAATTGAGTATCACAACCGGAATGACATTATAACAAAATCCATTACACTTTATATCTTCGAAAAATTAATTTATACTACGTAATGAATAACGTGAATAGCTCAAAATGAAAAGCATTGTGATTCCGAGCAAGTGACGCTATTAGAGAACGGTACCCTAGAGATTTTCTTTGGGTAGAGACGGTGTGGTCTTCGCACATTGAAAACCCTTCCTAAGAAATAAATAGACAGTAGGTATAGGTAAGTAAGATCACGAATAATATAAACGTTCACTGCTGTAAAGAGTCCACCGCTGAAAAAGGACCGTATGCAATGAAAAATTGTAAAGAATTGTTACACTACCGCGTTTCAATTGAATCGACCTATCGTCAGCCATTGCTGCTTGAACATCATCGCTCGGTCTCTCTAGCAATTTTTCTAATCTACATTAATTAACAACAACGACAGCTATATATAGTTACTAAGCAAAGTATACTTACTACTTGTGCTTGATGATCTTTAATTAGTTATATTTATATAATTTATATCGCAGCACCGCTATGATATTCTTTGTCTTTTCACATATCTACCTAGCTGTTTACTTGCGTTTTCCTGGCGTGTTGCCATATTTTATAGTTGTTGATTGTATTTACGTTTCTACCAATGACGTGCGAAGAAGTACTAAAATATTTATCAGAAATATGTATACTAAGAAACAAGCTATTGAGATCAAAAGCGCATCATCTCCTATGAAGCAACTGAGGTATAGAAGTCGGAACTAGAATGATAGCTCAGATGTGGTAGACGGTACTGCTTTCGTAAAACCGTTCTACCTGAAATGCTGTACCTGGTTGGCGAAAATTCATTCCAATAATTCGTAATACTTATCCGTTAAAATTGTCGGGATAAGAAACAAGGGTCGGAATGAGACAGTAAAGATATGATGCCACGGAAACTTCAAGCACGCATATTGCAATAAAAGGTCGGACTGAAGTTCTATTGCGGTGTCAGTAGTATTCAGGAGATACGTATAAAAAAATTCCAAAAGCAAAAACTCCGACTTCAGAAATTAAAGTAATTTTCCAATCAGTGTTTTTAGTGTGTAGTAATTTTTTTTTTAAAAGTCGGTGTTTTTTTTTTTTTTGGTTATAAAGATTTAATTTTTCACTATTTAGTTGTGGTACCCCAAACAAAGTCGTATTGCACTACTTGCAATGTAAATAACAGTCACAGAAAGTTATTACTTACAACATCATCAACATACACTAAGTGAAAAAAATCGTATTATTGAAGCTGACTAAAAAACCACTCATCAGAACTTGACCACATTTATATGGGACCAATCTGGAAGTATAGCCTTTCAAACAAAAGAAGAACTTGTCTAATCGGTTTATAAATGACGGAGTACTAACAAAGAAAGACAGAGGTACCTAACAAAGAAAAATATATATAGGTACAGCCGAATTGAGAACCTCCTCATTTTTTGAAGACGTTTAAAAATATCCGAGACGACTCAGTCCTTTCATATGAGTAGGTACCTACTACAGTAAGAAGACAATAGATAGCTTCATAATGAATATTAGTAAATGCGAAAATATGTTTCCCGCCTAAACCAATGAACCAATCGTTATGAATAAGACAGATAGGTAGGTAGCCTGGGACCTGAAGAAGGACATAGGTTACGTTTAATCCTGAATGTTTGTATTAAAACGTGATAAAATACAAAATACACGCAAACGAAGTCGCGGGCAAAAGTAACTAAGAAATAATAGATGATGACGATGTCACACTTGCTGGTTTCTCCGCTGTGTACGGACGTCTTCTCAAGGGTCGATCTCAGTGTGCCCTGACTCCTAGTGCTATTCAAGTAGATTCAAATGGACACATTTTACTCAAAAACTATATAAATTTAACCATTGACACGAAAAAAGAAGAGTAACAAATGGGTAGCTACAAAAAACTGTATATTCCAAATATATTTTGTCCGATGATGCCATCATCATTCTCATTAGATGACGCATAGCATGACGATGTGGCGCAGTCGCATGATGCTGCACGTGACTTGTAAACCTAAAATCGCATCGATGGTTGGTACCTACTTCATTTTGTACCTGAAATACCAACCTATTGGTATCGTACCTCACCGCATCCTTAAGGACAAATAAACCGATGTGATGAACGGATGCCGTTTTAAATAACTCATTTTCCGAACATAATATAAACATAATCAGCCTATGCATATTGTTCCCACTGCTAGGACACAGGCCTCGTCTCTGTGAGAGGGAGTGGGGCGAAATCCACCACGCTAACCCACTGCGGGTTGGTAGATGTCTTCGTATGTTTGGTTCTAGGACATGGCTGTTTACTCACGCTGTTTTTCTTTACTGTTTTTGAGTGCAGTGGTGATGAAATAATTTACACAAAGTAATGCGCCTGTCAGGCTTCGGACCTATAACTCGTAAATCGCAGCCGTTATCACTAGGCCACCACTGCTAACATTTTCAGAATAACATTCAAGAATAGGTGCTTAACCCAAATTATTGGTCATTAAGTATCCTTTTTTTTCAATATCGTTGAAACTTACTTAGCTTTACTTAGCCTATACCGTCCCACTACTAAGCAAAGGCCTCTCCGAGACCTTCCAGCGACTCTTTTCCCGCGCCACCTCAAACTAGCTCTCACGGTACGCGTCCAGGTCATCTCGCCACCGCTTGGCGGCGCCGTCCCTCTCCAGGCACCCATTGTGTAGAGACTTTTGCCCAGCGGTCATTATGCATGCGGCTGATGTGACCCGCCCACACCTATTTGAGCCTGGCAGCCTTCCTGTCTACGTAAATTATATGCCGTTTTGGAACGCAGCGTGGTGTATCGAATTCTATCCGGTCTTTTTCCGCCCAGGATGCTCTATTCCATCGCTCTTTGGCAGACTCCAAGGCGGAACTTAGCTTATTAGCAATAAAAGAGCCTCCACGAGAGACGGTAGGTACAATGAATTCGTCGGGTGCATGCGAGGTAGTCAGCCGTAGGTACTACCAACCTTTATAGCCAGCCTGACTGGCTAGTATTTTTACCACTGCAGGAATATTTACGGCTTGTGCAGATAGATCACACAATAGAAGAATAAGATTATGGTGAAGAGAAATATAACGAGAAAACTTGGACCAAGTGGTCTAGATTTCTCAGTCCTCGTCAATCCTCTATAAGAAGAAGAGCTTTTAATGCTATCTCTACGAATAATCGGAGTAGGCAAGTAGTTATAACACAGCGCTTCGTATGGTACCCTCTCTCCATTTAGGCGGAATATATAGGTACCAAACCAATGAATCTTGTCTCGTCGGGCGAGATATTCAATCGTATCTTGTTGGCTGTTAACAATACCTAAAATTTATAAAAGGAAGTTAAAGAACAAGAAATCACAGGAGACTTACAAATCGTGGAAACCTGCGTAGATACCTACAGGCAAAATAAAACATCTTCGCATTCATCTAAAGAAAAATAAACGCTGCTAGGATAAAATCCAAAAAGATGGGAATTCTTCATTTGGAAAACTTTAAAGAGAAGCAACAAAATTACCTGAGGGGCAATTCTCGTATTTTTAAGAACGTTCGCATTCTAATCTCAGTCTCAATCTGTCAAAAATTGTATGGTGTTTACCTAAATTTTTGACATTTGACTGTCGCTGAGATGAGACTGTGACTTGAATTTGAACGTTTTTAATTACGGGAATTGGTCTTCTGAAAAGTGAAAAGTCGCGTAAGTAGTCCAAGATCATCCAAGCACCTTTTAATCGGGGTTTTCGCAGTCGCATGACAATTCGAACTCGGTGAAACTTGCGTTAAATAGGCTTAAGACTTAAATAGCTAGGGTTAATGTGCCCATAACTTAAGATTCTTCAACTCGCAGAGGCTGAGTTATATTATAAGCAAAGTTCCTTCCAAACTTATTCTCTTCGGAATATTTCTAAGACAGCCCAAATTAGTGACGCCTCACTCGCAGTTCTACCTTTGTAGCTTGGATTTATATAAGCATTTGGCTATAAGAATTGACTTGGAAAAATTAGAAAATGACATGCTGACAGCATAAAATTACCTATATATTGGTGTAGGTAGGTATTGGTCGTATTTTGTTTATGTTCTTAAATTTTCTTGATTCTAAATCATTTCGGCGCTGCGTGCTATCGAAATGCCACTGCCGTTTTATTCTTGAAAGTCTTTTAAATGCAAACCATTTACCTAGTTAGCTACTTATTTTAAAACAAAACGAAATGTCCTCAATTAATATGAGTACGGTAAAGGTGGCCTATTCCCGCAAAAACTGACATTACCATACATGGCGCAATTAAAGTATGTGCGACTCATTAGGCGCACGAATACCGGGCCGCGCATTTTTACATCGAAGAAACGGTAATGCGTAACAAACATCGTTCAGCAAAAACACATCAGAGCTAAAAATATACGCGGCAATCGCACTGCGCAACGAGTCCAAGTTAAGTCCGCCGCTGGCACCGAAACGATAGAGCGTTGGAAATACGAAGCCCCACGATGTTTACATGTGTGCGTAAACGAAATTCGTGTTTTTGGTTCGTATTTTACGTCTGTATGCGTAGAACACGAGAGGTTTGCGTCTGTACGAGTATGTTTTCAAACATTTGATACGTTCGAATGAGGTTATCGTTTTGCCTGTGTGCGTTTGCGTCGAGGGTTTACGTTTTATTCGTTTTGATAATTTGATTCTCGTCGGATGGTATTATGCTGAAAGGGTCAAGTGCGTGAATGGTTTATAAAGACGTCGTCGGCGAGATGACGTGGGAACTTGTCCGCTTATTATTTATGCGTTTAGAATTAATCCCTCCTTCGGTGACGTGAATGAAGATTATGTGGATGAAATGTTGTGTGTCTTTGGATTTGTGACGGCTGTTTGAGGCTTCGTGTCTGCTACATTGTAGATAATTGAATGTGGGTAGAAAGAGGATTAGTGGAAGACAGGAAAATACATCTAATTAACTGTCAAACGTATAAGTACTCGTGCTGAACTGGGTAAACAAAAAAAGAGAAAGAAGAAGATGAGCACCAAGCTATTTCAGACAAATATAATGCATAAGGAAAGGTTTAACTGCATGGAGGGACAAAACCCGGATGCACACAGAAACAAAATGATTCCATCGTTCTTCCAAAAAGGAATGTAAATAAGCCAATAACAAGCCACCACTGTCAAAACCATCAAGTTCAACCTAGGCTAAGCTAAGGCTAGGCTGGACAAGGATATGTCAGGTAGACATCCAATTAAGATTGCTAATGGACAGATTGTCAATCATTAGTCTATAGTTGTGGCTGATGTCTAAGAAAGGTTTGAAGACACGGATAGCATACAAATTTGTGCTTCCGAGACTATGCATAAGATAGGTATCTGCATCGCCACATGCGAATTACGCATCACACTGACGTCACGCAAAATCCTGCATCGCGCAAGCAGAGTTTACCGCACAACTAGCATATATACAACATCCCGACATCAATCATCGGGCAGCTACTCACCGGACACGACACCCGTCTGGTCAAAGGATCCTGCCTTTACCTTTATATATATACATTTAAGTTTGGCGTAGTTAATGGGCATCATCAATAATACGCAGAAATGTACTGTAGTGTCAAATATCTTTTTTTCCTCTAGACTTTGACCATCGGCATCATCTATCTATTGTGTCGTTGATATGCTTTGACTATCTTCTATTGTACAGACAAGCAAGCGAAAACATCGTGAACGTACCCAAGATACAGTACCTACATAAGTAGGACTAAGAGGAAACTTAATTTCTCCAGCTTATTCGAGGTTTGAGTTGCAAACACAGATTGCTTGTAGGTAACCACTCTTTTACGACTCCACTTGTTACATATCGAAGAAGAATGAGCGAGATTAAATTGCCCAAGGGATTTAATTTTAACACCAATTATGACGATTACAGTCCAGCCGTCAAGGGAATCGTTCCAGACACCTGTCATTGCGACAATTCTAGTAACTAATAAATATCAAATTCGCAAAACTCGTTGTTGAAGATCAAATTCGTGGAGATAGATTTCAGGTAATCCGCCGTCCATTCACAATACGGCGGAAGGCGCATAAAGTATTGCTCGCGGACAGAACATATGCAGGTCTACCTAAAGCACAGTCCTTCCAAATAGAAGCCATCCTGACAGTTTGCAGATGATCTTGCATGATATACCCCGGTCCCCGTTATGAGTCGTTAGCATGACTAACGCGGGGTTTAGTGCAAGAAAATCTAATTTACGCTCTGTCACAGAATATATAATACTACTCTGTCTTCCCCAGATTCGAGGAACCAAGGTGTTTCATGATGGAAATGAACTCACAAGAAACAATGTCGATTCTAGTATTTCTAGTATATAAATTACACACGCAACATCATACTCCTGTTCTCAATCCGATTTATTTGGGATCGGCACAGCATTTTCTTTTCTTCCTTAAATCTTTATATCAATCGTCGTACCAGTATTCACTGTTTTTCTAGCGGCGATGCTTCCAATCTCAGTCTTCCGAGAACCAAACACTCTTCCGAAATATGTCAAGTGCAAGTTCTGCGTATTACGCACTTAGGTGGCGCAGCTGAGGCGTATGCGCATCTCGTTAGCGCCACTCTATGCCTTTACAAACAAGTTTCATGTGTGAATGCTGGCTTAGTGACCTGAGATTCAGAAGGACTTATCGACTGACTACGTGATATGCCTTGTTTAAAATCGAAGCTGATATGAAAATATAATTAGGTGGATATGAAAATATAATTAGGATTGTTCGTCATCAACATCACAATGGCAAATATAGTTCGTGTAGTAGTGAGCATAATTAGTCAGTAATAGCCACTTAGCCGTCCAGTGGGACTAATCCCTCATGGCTTTCCGGCTACTCTCATCCAGTTGCATATCTAATTTCAAAGCTTTCTTTTTTTTAAAAATACGAACTTATTAAGGCTATCTCATATAATATAATATTTTATAATATGTTTTCGTTTCTTTCTAAAAGGGTTTTACATTTACAATAAATATACCTTAACAATTAAAAAAGAGCACAATTGAGAATTTGCCTGTTCTAGGTTGAACCTGTAAGTACCTAATATAAGTCAAAAACATAATCACAATGCCATGAATCAAATCATGTTTAGTTTCCCGACTACGAGTATCTTACATTACTCCCCCATACATCGAGACTCACACATGTGTGTCCAATATGTCTTTTAATGTATGTTAGTGTCAATGTGTGAAGGACCATTAGAAATAGTTGACAGTTAACAGCCGAGTCTCAAGACTGGTTCGATCGGAATGTTCACGGTGGGGCTTAAATGATTGTGGCTCGAATTAGAATTGCTGTTGATAATGTGACTGGACGCTTCAATAGTTTCATTGAGTTATTATTCGGTTAAATATCTTTACAAGGAATTCTAAATGGAACTTCTATTAAAATAAATTAGTCGCCGGGAACGGGTTCGTGGGCCTAAATAATAACAGCCGCTTGGGACGATTGAAGGTAAAGCTGCGCTTGCCGCGGTCAGTTCGTGGATGGGTGACCATCCATTACATATCGAGACCTCTCCGTGCCTCGGAAAGTTCGTTAAACTGTTGGTTCTGGTTGTCATTCGTAGATCTTTGAAAGTCTTTACGGATAGTCAGAATCCCAAAAGTCTGACAACCAGTCTTAAAGTCAAAGCATTTATTTCATATAGGCACTATAAGGCACTTTTGAACGTCAACATTTTAAGGTCGCTGCACACAGCGGGCGCGGCGTGGCGGGGCGGCGACGCGGCGCTGGCGCGGCGGCATCGGTCACACTGCGGGCGCGATCACGTCCAAAACACCTATATTTTGTATACATTTCTACTAAATGTACGTATAATCTTGTATTCCCGCTCGGCGCGGCGGCGGCGTGGCGCGACGGTTACCGTCGCGCCGAGCGGGACGGCTCTGTGTGGCGTCGTCCGTAATATCTAGTACATTACAACTGCTCAGTGTCGCGTCGCCGTCCCGTCCCGCCGCGCCGCGCCCGCTGTGTGCAGAGACCTTTAGTATAATAAAAATAGAATTGATTCTAGTCGCCAAGGGGTATCGTGTTACCTAGCAACAGGGTTGTGGAGGTCAGATAGGCAGTCGCTTCATGTAAAATACTAGTATTCAGCTGCATCCGGTTAGACTAGAAGCCGACCCTATCATATTTTGATAAAGGCTAGGTAGATTGATTGATCGCCGAGAACGACCGTTTCTCATCCGTTGGCTAAAAGTACCTAATTTCTGCAAACACACAAATTAAAAAATACTTAAATAAAACTTTTTTTCTGATAGTAATTATTTCTCAATATGAACCGTACTGCACAAAAAACTAAACAAGACCGTAATTTTTCACTTATCTTACCAACTAAAAAGTCAGGGATAGACGAAAAAAACTACGAGTTCAAAAGGCGGTGTTCCATCATTTTGTAACAAGCATTTAAGTACATCCCTATATTTTAACTAAATCGCCTTTAAAGGACTTTAGACACGTATTAATCATGTAATTAAGCTTGAAACTCTTTAACCTCAAGCGTGCGGTGAGGCATAGATGATAGAGCGTCATTGTGGCACGCCACATGTCTGGCATATGGCGCAAAGACGTTGCCAGTGCCACTCCGGCGTAACTGGCAAATTACGGGCTTTTGTGGTAACAATGGCAATTGTCTTCGGTACTAATAGTTTAATATACGACTAGAGATCATTGTTTAGATGAAAAAATGTTATATAAGAAAAAAGGCGGCTGAAGTGACTATTTTTATTTCTTGTTATAATTAAAGGCGACATTATAAGGACAGACGGATTATTAGGTAGGTATGTGGACGGTGTTGGTTGCAACAATTTCAGTTACGCGGACGACATGGTGCTGCTGGCCCCCTCAATCGGAGCTCTCCGGAAGCTAATCGCAGTTTGTGAGTCTTTTGTAAACAAATCAGTTTACATGGTTTTTAAATAAGATCCCAAGACTCCACCTGTACAACCACTTATTCTGAATGGTGAGCATACAAGTTTAAGTATCTCGGGCACAGGGTGGTCGATGATTTAAAAGTTGATTTTTATATGGAAATGGAACGCAGAGCGTTGTCAGTTCGGGTGAATAGGTATGTTGGCGCGCAGATTCTCCCCGTGTACAAACGCAGTCAAAATTACCTTAATTAATGCGTATTTCACCTCACTGTACACGCGGAGTCTGTGCGCTAACTACACGCAACGAACGTACAATGCTCTGCGGGTCCAATTTAATAATGCGTTCAGGGCGCTGTTGCGGCTTCCACGTTTCTTTAGCGCATCAGCAATGTTTGGTGATGCACACACAGATGGCTTTGCAGCTTTATGACGCAAAAATACCGCGTCATTCAATAGCCGGTTGCGTTTAAGTCGCCACAGCATCTTGAGTGCTATTGCTGCTAGGCACGATAATTGGCCCCTGACATGGATGTTAGTGCAGCGGACCAAGTCCCTGCTTACTATTTTGTACTAGTTTACGTCTCATGTATGGATCAAACTTATCTGAATAAATACATTGTATTATTATTATAGAGTATACCATAGGTGTCTATATGATATATAAGTAGGTACTTGAACTCACGCTTTTCTTCATGGGTCTAGGTACAAGTACAAACTACAGAACGTCAATCCTCCCTTTGCTTCTTCCACGTTCATAAATATATTCATACACTTTATGAAAGACATCGCCAATTTATTCCTTTGATTAAAGTAAACCGCAATCTTTTTCAATCTTCAATCAATCAATCAATTCTGCATTCAAAATTTTATCGTTTCTGTGTCCAAGGCTGACGGTGAAGTTCTGCGTACTTAGTAAAAACCAACAGAGACGGGCACAGTAAATGCATACGCTTCAATGGACAAAAAATATGATGGACCGACCTCCTCTTTTCCTGTTAATATCTGATGCCTTATCTACCCTGTTAAAGTAAGTGGTAAACTAATGCTAAACTATATAAAGTCCACGAGGGACGGCCACAGACCAGCACAGTGCGTGTATTGCATTCAATCGAAAGAAAGGATCTCACTTGCTGTTATGATCTGGAGTTTGAGGCTGCTTTTCCACCAGAAATAAGCTAAGCTGATAGAGTAGCTTGGCTTAGCTGTGATGGAAAAGGGTTCAACGATTTGGCATACGCGCAAAGCGCATCTTCATGGCACATCTTACCCGCTCCGTTACATCACTTACCTCTGGATTAAATAGACAAATAGTTTCGTAGCTTAGCTTCAGCGCTTAGGTACCACGCACACAATAACACGAAGGAAAGGCAATCTTACCTATCCTGCTGAAGTATAGTAATGCTATAATAATACCTAATAAACTTTATTTATTCAGATAACTTTGATCCATATATGAGGTAATCGACAAAGCCCAAAGACTAAGCAAGCTAAAGTGGCAATGGGCTGGTCACTGGTCTCTCGTAGAACCGACAATCGTTGGGGAAAACGAGTTTTAGAGTGGAGGCCACGTTTAGGCAAACACTATTGTGGGACGCCCGCCGGCGCCGGCCAGGTGGAGTGACGACTTGCGAAAGGCGGCCAGCAGAGACTGGATGAGGAGAGCCGAAGATCAGGCTCAGTGGCGTTCACTAGGAGAGGCCTACGTCCAGCAGTGGACGAATATAGGCTGATGATGCTGATACAGAAGACATAAACTAGTACAAAATAGTAAGCAGGGACTTGGTCCGCTGCACTAACATCCATGTCAGGGGAAAATCGTGCCTAGCAGCAATGGCACTCAAGATGCTGTGGCGACTTCCACGCAACCGGCTAATGAATGACGCGGTGTTTTAGCGTCATAAAGCTGCAAAGCCATCTTTGTGGGCATCAGCAAACATTGCTGATGCGCAACAGAAACGTGAAAGCCGCAACAGCGCCCTGAACCCTATATTAAGGGGGATTCTCTAAGGTTAAGGCAAAATTCAAAATTACTTACGTTGTCAGTAATTTGCATGTCACTGTCAGGTGTTCATATTGGTGAAAATATGACTCGCGACCGTAACAAATAGGTATTAGATATTTACAGAACTATATAATCAATAGCATCATCAATACTACTCTCTAAGTTAAATTTGGCCTCAAATGTTATGATTTCGTGAAATAGATTGACCAGGTACTTATTCCATGGAATAATGACAATATAGGATATAATTATGAAAGAAAGTTTGTATTTTACGGACTTCCCTGGCGCTTTCGCCTTAAGTTAAGTCCATGAAAGTCGGCCACAGACTGGCGCAGGCGCAGTGCGTGCGTGACGTTTCAATGGACAACCATGATGGATGGCGACCCCTGTCTCCAACACACCATTGTTTTGTACATATCGCGGGCGGCGCATTGCATACGCGATAAGCGTCAACTTCATTTCGTTTTTAAATAAATTATAGGCAAAAGACAAAAAAAAACTGTAACAATGTCTGAAATCCAAGCCGTAGTTGTATACCTCGGTATCCTTTGCAACATCGCGTTTCCTTACAACTTTGTGCCCGGCGGCGGTGTTTTTTTTTTTGTGTTTCTATTTTTTCTCTTGTGATGGTTGTAGCATGTCTGAAAGGACTCTTAGCAGATTAAACAGACTCCACACAAATTATTATTGATTTTTGTAACTTCTACTTAAAGGGGCTGACAACAGCTAAAGCGCGGTCTCTGTCGGACTGCATAGAAAAGAAAGAGAAGCGCGATGACACAAAGCTGATAATTTATTGCAAAATATGAAGCAATTCTCTATTTACAAAAAATCTATTAATTGTATTAAAAAATGAAAACACTATCACGTTAATGTGTTGCTTGAAGAACAATCTGAAAAAAGAAAACAGAATTATTGCACGTTAGTATGGTTTTTAATCGATAAAATAGGTATCTTCGTGACTTTTTTCTATCGTACCAACTTAGTTATACATATTATGTTTTCAAGACACTATCTAACTAGCATATATCCTGAAGAATATCATATATTTTTCTGATTTTGTTTACTGCAGTGGATCATATACTTTTAAGCATTATAAACTTGCGTTAGGTCATGTAATCCCCTTAATTATTTTAGTAAATCTGTTTATTTAAACGTAATTATCCATTTCACTCTCTTTGGGAACTAGGGATGCCTTCGTCCCTGTTTCCTGCCTGCCTTATCAGGCCGAATAACAATCTGCCGAACAAATGTTTTACTCTATTCTTACCACTTCGCGGGGTTCTTGTGGTCCAATCTTTCATAAAACAGTAACGTTAATCTCGCCATCTACGTCTGGCCCAATTTCGACGTCGCGTCCCTTACTTGCTTTTCCTTATTATTTTTCTTATCTTTTACCTATGTTAACGATAGCTTCCAATGTCTTCAGAAGGTAAAGTAATTTAATTCTAAATGTCTTTTGGTTTTTTTATTTTATCTTGTACCTATTCGCCCGTAAAAATTTTACGATCGGATCAATCTTATGCGTTGATCGTAAAAAGTTTACGGAGAAAATTACTCCAAGTATTTGCACACTTGGAGTAATTTCCTCCGTAAACCTTTCCCATCAGGAAGGAACCATCAGAAACCAACAATCAGAAAGGAAAAAGAAAAATATCTTATTAATAATTATTAAGTTAAGACATTTTTACCACTGCATGTCTTGAAGTGTTTGATTATACTGGTGTACCTAAGTACATTAAAATACTAATAACTAAATTTCATCTTTCGTATCGGATTTTCATTATCACTACGTTTCATTCATCTCTTTACAATTATGATATCAACCTTTATGCGCGAGTGTAGATCTCCTACAATTCCAACATTTTTACCCGGAAGACAAACTTTTATATCAAAGATTCAATCAGTATTTCCTCTCTCACTCCCGATTGTAGAAGGAGAAAAAGGCCTAGACTAATTTTCAATTCAATTTCTAATACTACCCATTACAATAAAACTTCTAAACACTATAAACCACAATCGGCCATTCTCTCACCGTAGGCCACACAGCTATTATAGTAATAACTCTTGTACAATGGCGCTAGCCGCGATTGTGTGTGCGCCCGCGCCGGTGAAAGCGACGCGCTACATCAATGCGGGACCGTCTGATGATCACTGTTAGTCATTATTTCGTTCTGGTCTCGAGATATCAATGATTTGTCTGACAGATATGGCGAGTTCGAGAAATAATGAGGTTGTTCATAGGATTTGAAATGTTTATTGTAGTTCGATGGTGTTAAGGCGTTGTTGTAAAGGAATATGCTGGCGGCTCTTTATGAGATAATGATCCTGATGTGCAATTGCTGTTCTGTTGCGCAAACGATGGGACTCTTGACATAATGTCCCTGTGTGCCAATACCTGCACGTAACAGGAGCCTCTTACCTGACATCGGGGCTTACACAATTTAGATTGCCATCGACTGCTAAGAAGAAGAAGATATTTGCAAGGAAATGAGAATTCAATATACCTACAAAGTTACTTTATATCTGTCACAAAACTTTAATTTTACAGCAAACCCATATTGATTTTTATCCTTATTGTGGGCATTCATACTCTTGATCTTCGTACTTTAGTAATTAGTGAGCAGAATTCAATTAACACCCAAGATTAGTCAGGGCTTGATTAGATTTATTTATTTGCTTCTGTCTTACCTATAGAGTGATTGATTCCTCGGCATGATCGTTCGCAGGATTTAAGTTAATATTTGGAAATAAAGCTACTTACGACCGTTGCAGAGTTTCTTTTATCAACCAATACTGTCCCACTTTCTGACAAAGATCTCCACCGTGGATTTCCATATCTCTCTGAGAATTAATACAAAACGTTGCACCAGCGTATCCTAGGCCTGCTTCGATAACGATGCCCGTAGTGGCTAGGTATATCACTGTTTAGTGCGTATAGACCTCGCTTTCTACCTTTTCAAAATTCTTAATGCAATTTAATTCAGTTAATGACTGACGAGCATTTATTAATTTATAATACAGAGAAGCCAATTAAACAATGTGGATAGTAAGATGACGGGCTTACAGGACTAACGTTGAACAAACATTGCGTGGCAACCGAGGGAGGGTAATTAAGGTATGCATGAAGCATGGGAGGGGTGCCTTTCTCGCTCGCCCTCGCTCTATGTAGGTATCCCACAACGGCCACAACATCTTGTATCTTGTCGTTCTGTGAGTTCCATACGTATTCGATTCTTACATGTCTAGTTCTTAAATGCTCGGTTCGATCTAATAAGGTATGGTATGGTTATTAAAATTTATCGCTTGATATGTTTATTAAATGGTGGTCAATTTAATCTGAATGCACTAAAGTCTCTGGTCTCTTTTCATGGCCTAGATAAAAAAATATCTTCAAATATTTATAATTCTAAATTTAAATTCTAAATTTATAATTCCACAGGAAACCTGCATGAATAAGAAGACTGCAAAAATCTCCAATAGCAATCACAACCAAATGGGACAAAAAAGAATGAATTTTTAATTGGGCCATTTCCATTTTCTAAAACTGCCAATCTCTCACGCTTACATTACCCGTTGTACTTACCCACCGAAAGATAACCACTAAAATTATAACCACTTACTTAAATAACTTCGCGAGGCAATCCATCGGAACCCTGCTGAGCACTACAGATAACCAGGGGTGGATGCGGCGAGCGATGTTTTCAATTTCCGCACCCCCTGCCCCCCTGCCTCGGGGTAATTTTATTAAAAACCTGCCGCTTCGGCCTCTGAATATTTATCTCTTCATGCATGGTGATACGTGTGGGGGATGCTAAAAGGGTTGCAGTTTGTTTTATAACTTTTATAAGAGGATGAGAATGGAAAATGGAATGTGGTGATTTTTGTTTAGAAATTGGTGCTTATGTTGTTACAAACATAAGAGGTCAAGCCTTGCAGGAAGTGTAGGTAAATCATTGGAAAGGCTTCATACAATAGATTTATTAGAAGTACCTTCAATTCTAGCTTTTACAATCGTAATCCCAAACAGCTATAAAAATTAATTTTCTAAGCATGAAAACATTCCTAAGCGTCGGCATTAGCCCGATCACAATGGGTAGGAGTAGGTACCTACCGCCGCTCCCCCTTATATCTATATATCCCTAAGACCAAACTCTACTATGAATTTCTCCGGGTACATGTCAAATTCATTTACAAACATGCATAAACATCCAATCTGACTAATTAGCCCAGGTTACTGGGAAGACGCGAAACGGTTAGCTGATGTTGCTGATGTTATACCGAGCTATTACTAATAGATTTAACAAGCTTTATAAAATCAACAGATAATCTTCCTTCCTCCTTGGTAGATTTCCAACTTGTCTAAATAACTGGCATTTATTGATTTCGGCTCTAATCTATGTAGCTTTAACTGTCAGACGTTAGTGAATAAAATGGCGATCTATAGTTAAATCGTGACGTTTGTTCGTTAATCTTGTGATTGAGTGCGGAATTATTTCGAGACGAGAACTAATAAGGTAGGAAGTTAAGTGATTTATATTCTGTATAAGTACTCGCAAACAGAGAGATAATTACTCGAGCACCGTGCACCATCAGGTTTGTTCTTTCGTTCATTTGTCCATTTACCTCTCATGCCAAAGACGCCCAGCCGTTTCTAGAAGCCTTTACATGTCCCTATGACTCCACGTGCCTAATTCTAATTCAACTGAAAGAGTAATATCAGACGAAAATCATAAATAAACGTACTTATAGAACTATAAATCGTGGATAACCTATGTAGCACAAGTTACCTGAGGCGCATTACCGCGCCGTAAATGTCTCTGGATTCAGGTAGCTATATTAAGTATTATCAAGTAGATATTCAGATTACCTAATCCAGCTTTTTGCAAAGAACTGCAGAGATGCTGCAGGTATTTGTTTACAAATTATCATAGGGAAATAAATACTAACGGAGTTCATAATATCAATCCGCCAGAGATATAAATCAATCCGCTAAATAACAGAACTTTCTACAGAAACACTGTAAACATAGGTATGTTCAACGGTCTCCTTATACTGCCTGTGACGTAGAATCATTACTATGGCTTTCTGATCACCAGAAACGTAGAAAACGGATACCTAAACTCTAACCTTATCGTATATATTTCTCATATTCGAACAAGGACAGACCCGAGCTACAACTAACTTGAATGAAATTGCGAATCTTTCGAAAGGATACACGAGTTTTGGGGATAAAAGTATGTAAATAGGCCCAAGTATTCTCAATTCTTTGTAAGCATCTGAAAGCCTTTCTTTCTTTTAAGGAGTTTTACGTTTTCCCTAAGAATTGTTATATCGTCATTTTGTTAAGGCTTCCTTCGTCGTTATGTTTGAATTATTCAAACTCGTAGGCTTTGTTCGAGCAGTATTGAATGTATGTCTATGATGCAATTTTTAATATTCATTTCTGTGCTTTAATTTCTCGTTAGTAAAAATATATCAGATATCTTAGGATACTCATCTTTATGTTTCCTTTAAAAAATATAAAAGCGAATTTAACGTACCCTTCACTTTCAAATGATTGATCAGCTGTTATAAAAGTTTTCTGATTTCTATCAGTTTGTTATAATTTACTTTGATAGCATGTCCCAAATTTAAAAAAAAAACTTACGAAACGAGCAATAATGAGCATAATTCCATAGAAACAAAAGTCAAAGCAATTATTTTAAAAATTCCACGTTTCTTGCTATACTTAATTATCAAACAACTCGTTCCTTTGTGAGCCCAGCCACATGCGAAGCCGAAACTTCGCAAATTTGCACAGACGTGGCAAAAACATCGTCGATTCCCAGAACGCCTATTGTCGGGACGTCATTACAACGCGCAATTTTGTCAGATCTCACATCCCCTTCATGTAAGCCAGGTTTATTACAAAACAATGGCATAACAATAAAAAATCTGCTCTATTCTCCTTATCACAAGACTGCATTTTGCTTGTGTCCTTCTGTAATGCAGGGATCAATGGGATACCCCAGTTATTTCGCTCCGGGTGTCTCAGCTCCAATTTCAACTACGACAGCGCTGTATCGCTTCTATTGTGCGTTGTATTCTGAACGCCTCTATATTTGCAGCGCTTTTCGCTTGTCGATAGTTTCAATAGAAAGGTGTTTGGGATTTTTCAGTTTCATTGTCGCGAGAATCTTTTCGTTTACCCCGAAATTGCAATCCCGACTATTAGGTATATACAATGGCACCTTTGGTTTTTTTTTCCCGGTTTTTGTTGGAGCATATATTTTTTTTGGAAACCAGTTTGGTGAAGGATCCTAAAGAATTTATTTATGACGGTAAAGGCGTGCCATTATATTATGATTAGTTGGTTCTGGTAGATAATTATAGATGATGAGATAATGTTTTTTTATCTTTGTTTCTTTTTAGTTTGTTTTTTCGTTGTGTTGTACCTATTTGTTATGCAAATTGTAATAGGCAATTATTGTTTTGGGGTTTGGAGGACTATTGTATTTCGCTAGTGGGTTACATAAATAGTTACCGTTAGTTAGAAACAGAGTTTTCCCTTTTTAACCGACTTCAAAGAAGGAGGTTTTTAATACGACTGTATTTTTTTTTATATTTGTTACCACAGAACTTTCGACGGGGTGAATCGATTTGAATGATTATTTTTATTTGAAAGCTGGTGCTTCCCGTGTGGTCCCAATTAGGATATCGAAAAAACGGTCAAGCGGATTAAAAAAAAATTTAAAAATTATATAAAAAAAACCGCCTTCAAACGGACGTGGACGTGTAATACGATCGATTTCGAATTGGTGTGGAAAAAAGCGAAAAATTAAAAACTTTTTAACAAAAAAAACCCGACTTCCAAAAAAAAACACTACAACTTTGTAGTGTTTTTTTTTTTGGAAGTTATTTTTCACTTAATTTAATTTCACGTAAAGTTATTTTTCGCTTGAAAAATAACTTTAATTTCGGAAGTCGGTGGAAAAAAACTAAAATACAGAACCAAAGACTTCCGAAATTAAAGTTATTTTTCACTTTGTAGTGTTATTTTTTTTGAAGTCAGGTTTTTTTTATTGTTACTTAATTATTTACTTACCTACCTACATGAACCCTTGTATCATCATCATTCTTCTCCATTAACCCAATTTATTTCGTGTCGATGCAACATGTCTTTTTCCTCCACCCTTAATATCTATTACATATTCGTCATCTCGATAGTCAGCCCCTTTCTAGCCATATCATCTCTCACACAGTCCATCCCTCGTTACATGAACCTATACGATAATAAGAAACATTTAGGTAAGTATCTACTTACCTGGTATAATATTGTGGCCTTCGCAATCGTCACCACAAGGCTTCGCTTTATCAGTTTAATCTTCGTCATACTGTAGCGGTATCTACATCGCCAATGGGAGCTGCGCGTCAAACTGACGTCACGCAAATCCTGCATCGCGCAAGCAGAGTTTACCGCGCGACTAGCATATATATCTACAACTTCCCGACATCAATCGTGGGGCTGTTGCCCACCAGACACGACATCCGTCTGGTTGGAGGATCCTCCCTTTTCTATGGAGGTATGAGTGAACTTTACTTCGTTCCTCGTACCTCTAATACTAACTTCCACCTTCTCTACCTTTCATACTTATCTAACTAGGTACATAAGTAGGTAAATAGGTACGTATTTAATTAAAACGTATGAAGTTTTTATGACCTACCTAGTCATAAAAGCCTTCATACACACATTCCGTACAACACATGATCGGACATCATTTCCATTACAAGATTGCCTCAATTTTATTTTTATTACTTCGTTCAAAGGCAGTCGTTACGAATTTTCTAAGCGTTTAATTCGTCGGCGTTCGGGCAACATCGGGAAGGTTCGATAACGATCTCAACCTGCCCACGCGCACATTTAATACCCTCCTAAACTAATGTTAGAAGCACATGTATTAAAATGTGTTCGAGGATTTAAATTAAGCAGGTTTTTGTCGTTTGGGTTATAATCATTGAAATTTATTTCTCATCGGTGGTACTTACCTAAAATCGTTTACAATGTGTTTTTGAGGCTTTCTGGAAACACAACCGCTAGGTATTTTTTTCTTTACACTCATTTATTTAATCATGTTTCAATAGTACGTATCTAGCATCTTCTGATCATTGAATTGAATTGAAATTTATTTATTTGCCAGAATATAGGTACATACATGATAACACGGTAAAATGATTTTAGTCTCACTGTATTCGACTTATCAGTCGTGTAAATATTTCTAGAAAGTAGGTACGAAATTACATCAATGTTATTAGTCATACACAACATAATCGTAATAAAATTTACAGCTTGCTTTGCTTTTTCTCATAATTTGCTCGAAAATCACATGAAATTGGGCCGTTACTGTGATATCTAGGTACCTACTTAGGTAGCTACTAGGGTTTCAATCCGTCCTAAGTGCGCTGCATTACATTCTGAAGAACAAAATCTGTTCGTCCTATTTTTAATTTACTGGTATAAGTACCTACTACATCTTTCCGTCTAGATTCCAAGTAACCTCTCAGCTAAATTCGTCGATTGATCCAAAATTAGTACTCTCACTTGCGTGAGCCGAACAAAGATACTTAACCATCATAAACTACTAAGTATCTACCTCTTCTTCAGTCACACGGCAAGCGACCATTTTACTTCATAGCGAATTTCTTTCCAAATTCAAATCAATTCACATTTTGCCATCAGAAATCAAGCCCCCAAAACAAAAGAAAGTCTTGAGCAGATATAAATGTTGCCCCGGTGAATAGCCCAAGCTGTTGGTTATAGGTAGGTTGGCCAACCAATGCGAGCAAACTACATGTAGGTAGCTATACCCTTCGTCACCGCACACTTTTGTGAAGTTGACTCATTCGAACGCAGTGTCAGAACAAGTTCCGCGTATCCCGGGAAAACAGCTCACCATCTGCCTAGCCTTTTATCAAGTATTTTGGGGTCAGCTTCCAGTCTAACCGGATAAAGCTGACCTACACAACCCAGTAGGTAACTGGGTAACACGATACCCCTTGGTGAGACTGGTTATCAGACTTTCAGGCTTTTGACTACACGTAAGTACCGACTGTTAAAGATCTACAAATGACAGCCGGAAGTGCCGGGACCAACGGCTTAACATTCTTTCCGAGGCATGGAAGACTGCTGTCGGTGGAAGTTATAAAGGCTCTTTCAAACAGGCGCGACACGCGACGCGATTGCACGCGACACAACGGCACCGCTCGTCGCGCAACAGGCGGTGCCTTTGGGTCGCGTCACGTGTCACGCCAGTTTGAAGGACCCTTAAATCGTCGCCAGATTTTCAAACCGTGGTTACGCAGCTACCGCGGGAGCAAACCGCATTGCCGCTAGATTTCTACGTTGTACTGAAATTACTAGGTATAGGTACTTAGCCGAAACAGCAGGTGGGAGAAATTCACGCTTGTAATAGTCCAATAGTCACATTTCCTATCAACATAAGAGCATTCTAAGTGACGCTCTATAATATGAAATATATAGTTCTATAGTTCTCATAACAGACTGATATAATCCAACATACATAATAGGTACCCAAGCTTTACTAAGGGACCTCGCGCACTAAACCGCCATGATCACATCCAATAGAAACGAAAACGAATGCACATCGCGCACTTGGCTGCAACGACGAACCGCTCGCACGTTCGGCCGTCCGACCGCTTAAGGCCAAACTTTAGTAAGGTCAGATCCTGGTCAGAACTTCTGCATGCTGGCAATAAGTATTGCGCATAGTGCGCGAGGTTCCTTAGCTAAGGCGCACAAATCTATAACACCAACTTGGTGTTGTACTCGTAGGAGCTGCACGGCGATCGCTGGTGATTAAGGGATCCACAAGAATGACATTCTATTTAAAAATCATTTTCTTACCTTATAGAACTCAGAGGGCACATCATTTTCTTCTCCCGTAGGTAAGATTCTAGTCTATTTAGTATCCAGCGAGCATCTGGGCTTGGAGCACTGTCCGAGGCGAGTATTTCGTGGGAACGGTACTTGCATGCAAAAGACAGAAAAGCCTCTAAGGCTTTGTAGTCAGCTAAGGTATTTGCTGTAAAGTGACTAGCCGTGTAATCCGTGTAATCGTGTAAGCCGTGTAAAGTGTCCTCATCAGATGCGTTAAAGCAGGACTCACTTACTAAGGCGAATAGGGATCTACAAAAACCTCGCGAGGCACTGGATGTGTCATACCTACAAATAATACAACTCCGATGAGGATTCAGGCTCCTGCAGAAAGGCGGGACGCGACTCTTGTAGAACAATTTCCATTAAATTTTCACAGAAATTGTTCTCCTAGAGTCGCGTTGTGCCTTTAAACGGCCCGTTTTACGCGGAAGTCGTGTTAATAATCTGATTAAAGCTTACGTAACTAGCGGTATTAATTACATAGGTACCTACAAAGCTAGTTCATCAATGTAGTTTTACAAGTGCGCCTTTTCGGACGATAATGTTTACGAAGAATAAACGCACAAATCTTTTTACGAAACTGGTGAGATATCTTAGTATTGATTGATTTAAAGCAGTCGAGGAAAGCGGCAGCCACGCAGAAAGTCATGAGGCAATGGAAGGAATAAGTAAAGCCATGTACCTATTCGCTAGAAGACCGGCCGCGCCGCTATACAAATAAACCGTGTCTCCAGAGAGGAATCCTACGATATAAAGGCACCTATTTGTTAAGCCATGCAAAGTTTCGCGGCAATTAAGTGAATTTTGGTATTTCAAACGCCTTAGGAGTTAACTTAAAAGAAGTTTGTGCACCTCCGCGGCCGCCGACATCGAGAAACGATATTATTTCGGTTCAAGTTCAGAAATATGGACGTGACGGCGATCGTGTGTGCCACACCACACCCAGAGAAAAGAATACTTAAGCACCTATTTAATGTCTGTCGTAGTAACGGCATAGTAACTATATAGTAATCTGTGGTAACGGTCCACACTGTCAACCGCGATTGATCTCGATACGTCAGAACATTCTTGGTCTCGGGCCTCGGGTGAGCATTTCAAGCTCATAACGATCTGAGACCAAGTTCTAGCGGTAGCGCTAAACTGATCACAATATGGCCGAGATGTCGGCGCTCGCGAGGTTGACTGACGTACTATGGTGGACCCCCGGATAGATACTTACCAGCGAGCAGTAATTTTACAACTGTCGCTTGTTATAACTTATTTTGTGGGAGATCAGTCGAAATCATAGTACAGACTTTGATAAGTACCTATATTATAGGAAAAGGCATACTTTTCCTTTCTCATTCTTAAAGGCGACGAAAAAGCACTGTTCGGAGGTGTCTTTGTATCGCGTCGCGTGTCACGCCTGTTTGAAAGAGCCTTACCTAACTCTCAGATCTTGAGCGAATACAGACTATTCCTGCATCAACTCATTCATCTCTCTTTTCGTTGCCGTACCTATCTTTGCCTAGGTTTGCCGCGATACCGTTGAATATTTTCTGGACACACTGCCGCCAATATGTGATTCATACTTTCTAGAAACTGACCAACCTCTGACAGCCGCTAATCGCTTATAACGTTAAGTGTTTACAGAGGATCCTCCAGTCTTTTATCACTTTCTTAGGTTGTGTTACAAGCTGACCGCATTGGGTTTTTTTGCTTGTAAAGCGATGCCGCTACATCCCGATGCAGCTGTACCTACCTACCAAATGTGCATAATCAGCCTATAAATGTTCCCACTGCTGGGACACAGGCCTCCTGTCGGTGAGAGGGAGTGGGCCGTAATCTACCACGCGGGCCAGTGCTTGGTTGGTAGATGTCACATGTCTTCGAATTTATAGTTCTAGGACATGCCAGTTTCCTCACAATGTTTTTCGTCGCAGTTGCTGGCACATTGGCCGTCACAATCGCTCACTCTCTCATAATCACACTCGAAACTTTGGCGGCCAGGATCACGGTGATAATGCCGCTCTGATGTGCGCTAGCCCTCAATCATTTCTTCAGCTAATCTTGAATAATAACTAGCCGTTGTGCCTATCAAGATTTGAAAGATAAAATCAGAAATGAAATTATCCGGATAAAAACTGCACTTACTGACATAGCTTGCAGAGTAAACAAGCTGAAGTGGCAGTGGGCTGGCCATGTTTGTCGAAGGACCGCTGGCCGTTGGAGCAGGCAAGTCCTGAGTGGAGACCGCGTATCGGCAAGCGTAGTTTGGGACGCCCGCGCGCCCCCCAGCTAGATGGACCGACGACCTTAATAAGGTTATAGAACCGGCTGGGTGCGTAGGTAGGGGTATTGTGCCGCAGTGGACTGCGATAGGCTGAGCTGATGAGTTGGTATCACACATTGGCGAGCACAAGCTTCAATATCTCGCCATATTTTTGCCTACGAAACAATTAGGTAACGTGTAAAGATTGAACAAGATGATCCGGACTTGCGGTGTTCTTTATTATTATTATTATTTATTTATTTATTTCAGACATGTCCATAGATTATATAAAAAATTCAATCAAATAAAAACAAATTACATTAAAATAAACAGCAATAAATAAAATTACACATACCTACACATTACATTAGGTGCCTACTTATCCAATGTCACAGTTAAATAAAATATATAAAGAACATTACACATTAAAAAATAAACTAAACGCATGTCAAATAACACGAGGAGACGCGCTAACATGAAGCTGCATCCACCTCTGTATCAGGGACAGGTCCCACCGCTCGGACAACACCCTCAGGAGCTGCTTCGTAGGCGACTCAATAGTGAAGCGCTGCGCTTCCTTATGATCGCGAAAAAATCATCGGTCCGCGCCTCAGAAAACATAGTCGAAGCACTACAAAACCGCGGCAGCCCTAACAGTATCCTGAAGGCATTGTTGTACTGTACGCGCAGTGCCCTCCCTGTACGCCCGCTGCGTAAAGTTGGTCCACAGGCTGCACGTGTAAAACGACTGACCATATGCCTTAAATAAAGTCACCTTCACAGGTCTAGTACATCGCGCAAACCTGCGAGCCAACATATTACACCGGACAGACAGCGCTGCCTGCGCTACGCTCCCTGTCAATGTCCAGATTGTCAGACAAGTCGTCAGAGACCCAGTGGCCCAAGTACTTGAAACGCTGCACCCTTTTTAAAGGAATGCAGCAAAGAGTGACAGGAGGTACGGATGAGTAACATTTGGTACCGGCTTTGAAGATTACAAATTCACTCTTTTTAGCGTTGTAACTGAGCCCGTGGGCCTCCGTATATGACTCACAAATCCGCAAAAGTTTGCGTAACGAACCAATCGATGGGCTCAGCAACACCATATAATCCGCGTAACTACACACGCGTTGTTTATACACACTCCGTCTATGGAACATCCAATATTAGTGCTGCTGAGCTCACCGATCAGCCGGTTCATGTACAGGTTAAAGAGACGAGTCGAGGATAAACCCCCTTGTCTCACTCCGCATTCCAACCGATACACGTCCGACCGCGCACCCGCCCATCTAACGGTATTCTGCTGGTTACTATACCAGTACCGGAGCAAAGACACAATCTCATGTGGCACATCTGTTTCACATTGTAGCTTCTGCCACAGCTTGTCATATCACACCAGATCAAAAGCTTTTGAAAGATCTAAAAAGCAAGCATACACTGGTGTGTTTCTGTCCGTATAGTACTGAACAGTTTGCTTGAGACAGAGGATAGCACTCCCAGTTGACAAACCGGGTCTGAAACCGAACTGAGCGTCATGTAAGTGGAGGTGCTTCTCCAACTGTCGGTCAAGCAAACCATCCAGCACCTTAGCTATGACAGTCGCGAGCGAGATCGGCCTGTACTTAATTAGACAGATCTGATGAGGCACCCGTCCTGTCTTTAACAATTGGCACTACGACTGTGTGCATTAAATTATCGGGTAAATAACCATGACTAACACATAGGTACGAGTATAGTGCAAGGACTCTTGGCAGGTGTTCTGGCTTTGAGTACCTATATAAGTAATTGTGTGCTGATTCATAATAAGAGCATTCAGCGAGTGTTTGTGACATGACATCATGCATACATCATCACTCGAGAGCGTTGAAATTTCAAGAATGGCTTGATGTTGCTTGTCGGTCATTATTTTACTCTTCGATGTTTCATTTGAGGAGATTGCCGTTGTCTCTACCATTGCCATTAGATAGGTACCTATCTGATATTGCTAAGTACCGCCGCTGCAATCATCAAAATCAAGGAATTCTTCCTCTAATGCTCATAATGTGGTGTGGTCTACCTATGTTTACCTTCCTTCCCGGAGCAATGATTTATCGCCGCCCCCTTTATTTGAACGGATTTCACTCAGCCTTATATTGCTTGTTACAAAGGTTATTTAGTAAAATTACGAGAAACAGACTGATTTCTATCGATACTTAGTTCAAAAAATCATTAGAAAAGTTGTTAACTCTATCAGTTCTACGAAAAACATAGTCTATTCAAACCGCGGTCCATACATCAAACGTGACAGTTTTAAAAATAAATCGCTCTATCTAGCGGACGTGTCGACGCGACGCAAGCTGTATCTATTTATCGCGCCATATCTCTCCCTACAACAATACAGACAAAATAAATAAATATGCTCGAGCCCGGATCCGGCGACCCTTCTCTCTCTACGCACGTAATCCATTCCAAAATGTCCGTTTATTTTTCTATGTGAGCCGCTCTCTCAGTAAAAAACAACGCGCCTGAATCGACCGAGCACCCGTGCGAACGGGACAGAAACACTCGGCGGCCGAACAGCAGCGGGCGGGGCACTGCGTCGCGCTCTTCCATTGGCTCGCTGTACGCAGCGCCCGCCGCCCGAGTTTCACAGCCAATCATGATACATCTTGTTTCTCACGTCCCGCGCCCCGCGAGGCCCAAAATACCGACCTTTCACGAATGCCAACCCGATTCGATACGACCGAAAATGCCTTAGTTACTTCACGCGCGCACTGTTGACTGGTCGCTTTCGCTCGTTTCCAGCGAAAATACTTACAAACTGTTCTCGTCGACTCTATACTTACGGCCGGTCTTTACGCGAAATGTGCATCGCTTCAAGTGGGTGACATCTTACAGCTGATAGACTCAGGTATTAATTATTATTTTATGTCCGGGTATTCCCTAACATGTAATAATAAGGGTGGTGAAGTTATAATTTCGATATCTATCGAGAAACGTGAGATAAACGCGTGTATTTATGCCGGATGATCGAACGTAAAAGCGGTGTCCTCGTAATCAACGTAGGCCGATCAGAGCGGCAACGTCGCGCGTAAATAATAGGGTAGGCGCTCGGTCTTTCTCTCGCAGCTGGCGCACAGCGGCAACGTCGCGCTTTATTGTGCCTCCACCGCGGCGGCCGCGTGCCACGCTCCCGTGCCGCACACCGACACACCGCTGCGCTGCGGGGAATCGCCCGCCAGGCCGCCACCGACTCGAGCGAGACGCGTTCACTACGCTCTGCCAACGCAATATACCTACAATAACGACACGACAACGTACTCAATCACGATTACTTTGCATTTGCAATTAAATACTAACTTAGGGTTAATTCTAGACTTGTCATACTACCTAACTATTGTTTACTGCTTATATACTGAGTATATACTATGTTATTTACTTTTTTATGTACTATACAGCGTGGCGCTGCAATGGTGACTTTAATTTAACACACATATGCGTTTTCACATTTTCGTTTCATGAAGAAATTATATTTCCATTAAATGATATTATTTACGGACTTATTTAAAATTTTAGAAAATAGCATTTTAGAGCAACCTGTACATAAAGAACTGTCGCGCAGCGGTCATTTCCCTCGGTCACGGATCATAACATCGCATCAATGAAATTAAAACGAATAAGCAATACTATTAGGATGAAACAAATGCATAGAGTAGGCGAATTTAAGGAAATTTCCTTTGTTGGCGAGCAGCGCAGGCGACGCGCGCTCTCCCTTCCACCCACCCGCCGCACCGAACACGAATTCTTTTTTTGCTTTTCTAGTGCTAGTCGAACCCGTGTCCTTGACGCACTTATTTATACTACTGCGCATAATTACGTCGCGAAAAAGACTCTTAGCTATTGTTTTATTTATTTCTTTTTGTGTAATTAGGATAGTAATTAGATCATGGTACTGCGATAAAGACACTTTGATTGGTTTTCGTTTTCTTATCTAGTAGGTACGTTTACACCTCTTGCGATACGGACGCATTTATTTGTGCTATTAGTGCTTGTGTAAACTTATGATCGTGATGGCAGTGATTAGTGATGACAGTTATTACTAATAGTAACAAGAGAGGGTGATGTGATAAGTGTTTGTACCACTTGCGCCGCTCGGTTTCTTTGATAATATGCCGTCAAAGAATCGGACCGATCACGAGTAGGTACAAGACGCGATGCGCCGCGTCGCTGCCGCTCCGAGTTAACGTAAGCGAGCTAGGTAAGTAATTTCATGAATGAATTTTTGCAAGGGTGATCCCAATTTTAATGACTTTTTTATTATTTAGTTTGTTTGAAAAATTTTTTTTTTCAGTTTACGTATTATTTTAACCTATCAGTATTTATATGGTTAATGGGCACTAGCCCTACCCGTGTATTAAATTAAAGTCACCATTGTCGCGCCACATTGTATAGATATATATTTATACATACCTAAACAATAAAAATATGAATAACACCAATTTGAGTCTACCATATTAATTACAATAGTATTTTACCGGCGGATAATAAGTTTAAGCGCTGAAAACACAAAACTGATGAAAATAAAATTTGTTTACAGAATATCGAGCGGGTGTTGGCGGACTGCTGGCGCACTCTGTCGGCAAGGAACGTAGTGTGGCGGGCGGGGCGCGCGGGGCAGGGGCTTCCTCCCCCTACTTCAGTTTCGACTGTGACGTTGTGCAGAGAGGACGCGCTGCTGCGTGCCGCGAAAAAGGATCGTTCGCGCGGCAACTTTGAACAGTGACAGTGTGAAGGAGTGTGTTGTGACAGAGAATGTGTATCGGATTGCAGTGCGCTACCAAACGGATGCAGTGATTTGGATCACAATACTTGGATTGCAGTGATTTTGGATTTGGATTTTTCACTTTTTCCAACGATCAAACTGGGGATGCATAAGATGGAGCTCGGTGACAGCGTGTACGCCGCTGAGCGTATCATGAAGAAGAGAATTAGAAAGGTGAGCTTTATTTCTTTACAAAACATTGGCGTAACAGATTCTAACCTTGCGAAACTTGCATGCGAGATCACATATCAGTGGCGGGTTCGATTGGTGGCTTTATTTGTAAACTGCTTGTGTCGCAACATGCGAACGCTTGATTGTTTTTGCTTGCACCGAATTTCAAAACATGCTTTTATAACTCTTTCTAAATAATGCATCGCTGAGCATGATCGTAGTTTACATTTTGTTTATTAATCCCAGTATTGTGATATGACGGCAGCTGTTCAGAAATTATCGCAAGGGTTTGGTGTTCCTTTTCACGGGGGTTTTTCTATTCTTATTATTATGAAGAGTCCCCTTACATAAGTCTGTATAAAGACGCTGTATAAAGACTGGGGGCCGCAGTGAGAAACTGAATACTTCTTTATAAATGGTGCCCTTCTCGAGATTACATTAAGTTTTTGACAGTAAACAAGTTTGGACGAGCCGTGTGAGGGGTAACCTTGCCATATTGTAATATGCCTTTTTTCATTATCTTTTTTGGAGTCGTTCCCCGTTACTAACCTGATCCCGATATTGATAACAATAAATTCTGCTTTTGGGTATTGTTTTTTATTTGCTTTTTCCTAACTGCATGTTGGGGTCACTGGGGGATTCATTGTCAGTCGTCGAATGTTTCTGTAACGGGTCTTTTGAAACAGGAAATAGGTTCATTAGGTGACTTATCATCTAGGTTTCATTCGTAACTCTTTGCTGAGAGTATTGGCAGTTGGCACAATCGAACAGTCGGTTAGTAATATTAAAAACATCTCGATTGAATAATATCGACTGACTGAAATGAATCCAACTATTGTTTGTGAGTAAAACTACAAAAAGGCGACCAGTGAAGGTAAGTCTGCTGCGAAGACAACTAGGTGTTAAATAAGGTAAGTGCAGTCAACCATGTGGAAAGACTTGCCATTACGAAATAGGTAAGACTGATCGAATAAACATTGGATGTTACGACACAATGTTGATACAGGACTTGGTTCCTACATTCCTTAGTTCTGTCGTCCATTGTCAAATGACACTCTTGGCACAGTCTTACTCTTCGTCATTTTCTTTTTGCTTCCATCGATAATATTCGATGTTAGCTTCAAGAAAATACGCATCCTACGACGGTTTACGAATATTTTCTCCGCTGTCGATCTTTTTTAAATAATAAGGTCCCTTACTTATTAAACACTTACACTTATAAAATACGATCGATGTGTTTCACATCTTTTTCGGCTTTTTGAACCGTTTACGGATCAAATTTTTGTTTTGCTTTATATTATTCTGTGCCAGATCGATGCCAACATATTCCACAATGTCTCTCTTATTCTTCCCTTCAAATAAAGAGGTTTATTCTTCAGTCTTCTTGCAAGCTACTTCTCCTTTTCAAATCAGTATGCTTGTCTCTAAAACAAGTAGATCACAATTATATTATATATGTAACTATAATATAACTATAAAATAAATATTTCCTTCTGATCTTTTTTACGTTACACCATTGGAATTATATAGTTTCGTAGGTGATATAAAATATGGCAAATCTTTTCAACCTGGTTAACTAGCATATTATTATTGTGCCCCCGTAAACTAAGACCAATTTTGTAAAAAAAAATAGCGGCTTCGAAAATGGAGAAGGTTCTATGTTCGTCGATATTTTCATCAATAATAATTGTGAACCGTTTTTTTTTTTATCACTTTCACGTAATTTTTAAGTTGAATTTCCTAAAATACATAAATTCAACAAAACGCCTTAAAATGCGGGTTTAGTTTTGGTCTTTGTGTACAAGAATTAATATCGTGTCCTAAACTGCCTTACACCTTCTAATTTTCGTCCTTATCGTGTCCGTATTTACACGTGTCAAACGCTCTAGCTAGTGTATTTCGATTTGTGTGTTTGACTTTCCCGCGGTTCGTCCGTTTGAAGAAAAATTTGGAGGTGGACAGCCAGCTTAGGACCACTATCCCATTTTCAAGTATCTACTTACTTCATTATTTGTAGTTTGCTAATCAATAACTATAAGATCAAATCTAGAAGCAGATCTCGAGTTTACCTGTATCGAATAAATAATTGAATTCAAACTATCACTTTAATTCAATATTATTACGATAAACATGCAAAATGTTTTTTATTAAGCTAAGTGTTCCATTAAGTTTTTAATTCTTATTCTAAAATTAAGTTCTTAATCAAAGTGATAGTTTGAATTCAATTATTTATAAAAAATTTAACATCTTTCGAAAATTTAAACGCAAAAGGCTTTAGTAACCTACGTCATTGGGAAAATGTAGGAATTCTAGTGTGTGTTTAGAAACACTAAACGCCCACTATAATTTATTATAAGGTGCTTCTATCTATAAAATCATCTCTAATTCATCAAAAATACTTTTAATCAAAGATTCTCGAAATAGGTAGGTTCTGAGAATTCTCGTTCATTTTAAATTCTGAGCTTTATATTTTCTTGTGAAAAACTCTTATAAGTACAAACGTTTCTGATGACGTTCCGTTCTAAGAAACTTCAATTATTAACTGATTTTTTAACGCAAAGTTTTCTTTTCGTAGAATTGAAAGAGAAGACAGTTATATTCTTGATTCTAGAACAAACCCCAAGCAAGGATCTCGCTTTTAAATTATATTGAGTGCAGCACTTAATACCAATCTTTTTTAATGGAGCCTCATTCTTAAAGTACACCACCCGAATTGCGAATTGATATGAAATCTTAAGTCCGGAAACACTTGTTCCTTAATCAGTTTTATTATTCCCGTTGTTATTTAAATATATCTGTCATCGCTATACGGCATTAGGTCAGGGTGAATTTCATCAATGAAACTGAACGCGATCAGCATATAAACCACGCTTAAGGGCTGTCATTGTTAAGGCTCGTACACACTGGCGCGACGCGACACAAGGCACCGCCTGTCGCGCGACGAGCGGTGTCTTTGAGTCGCGCGACGAGCGGTGCCTTTGTGTCGTGCTGTCGCGTCACGCCTGTTTACGGGAGCCTTTATTATTATCTGAGGAGTATTGACACTGACAGCTCTTGAACGCGGCTTATAATTATGTGCTAGCCTTTATTATTTTCTGAGGAATATTGACTGATTTCATTTGTGAAATTAGCATTAAATAGGATTCCATCAACCTTAAAAGTAGGTATCTCCAAGTTGTACTTTGCTTCCTTGCAATATTGCAACCCTTCCTCTTCATTATTAAATGAAATGAGTCGGTCGTCTATGTTAAATAATATACCTGGTATAATAATATGTTTCTAAATAATTTTATTGTTGAGCTATCTCACCATACATTATGAATCCACTATCTTAAACTGACTTGAATTGACCCACCCACGTTGAGCTATAAATCCCAGATGGGCTTTTAACGCGTTACTAATACCTACATATATATACAGCTCTTGAGGTTCCCAATCTCATAAGCAATTAAAATATTTCTCACAGTTCAGACTTCCAAAGTTCCCAGCAAAAGTTATTTTGGATCCTATTAACGCCTTTACCGCATCTCCTAAAATAGCACATTTGGTCCACCATACTCTACTCAGCTGAATTATGAAAATGCATAATAAGCGAATCATGTTCCTCTAATAATTTACCGTATATTTTGAATACAAACCGTTACCTACCATAAATTTCGATACATTAGATTACAAGAAACAATCAATTAGTACGACACGACCACAATTTCACTCCATTCCATTATTATGAATTATGATAGGTCTCTCTCATGCCGCCAAAAGTTTCCAACGCCCGCTTGCCAGCGCCCGTGTCAATTTTGAGAAACTACTTAATATCAAAACAAATGGAAAGCAATAAGAAAACTCACTCTCAAGCTAACTGAATAGAGACCAATTTCGTTTACATCTTACTCA